>OX327002.1:13385923-15874048 GCA_946800695.1 Geum urbanum | reverse complement strand
GGGGAAATCTGGTCGTCGAAACACAACCTCTTTCTCGAGGCACCCGAACACAGCCAAATGCGTCGTCAGTAAGTCCATACTCACAAACACACCAAAACCACGATGTCCAGCTATAACAGATCCGCGGCTATGCCATATCCTCCAACAAAGATCTCGCAACCTCTGGATGGATGCAACACTCTCCAAAACTTCGGAAGTGGAGATACAGGTACAATCGCCATGGATATCAAGCAACAGTAACCTCGGAGAAAAGTCTGTCCTCAAACAAGGTCATGGCACGAACTCCAACATGCCCAACTAGCCGCCCACGTCAATAGCGACATTGCTGAATAACTCATCAAAAGGCTACATTGGTCAAACTTCAGGAACAACATGAGGATTTCCTCGTAAACTCTGAGCTGTCAAACCGCAAACACAACTGGCTGAGGGCGCTCCCTCGTAACGTGACCCTCCTGGCAACCGAAACAACAACTGAAAGTGCTCCACGAACACAAGTCACCGCAACACCTGCTGCGTGAAAGAATCACCAACGATCGCCCAAACTCATGCCACAGGAGCAAGTCCGCTACTCCGTGATCTCCGCCATCACCAAACGGATCCTCTGCCTGATCTGATGACCCTCAACATAATCAAAAAGGTCACAGGCTGATGAAGTCACTGATCCCGAAGTGTCGAAACTCAACCTCATCAAAATCTCGACTATGTCCACTTTCCTCAAATCATCAAATCGAAAACTGCGTACACCTTTCCTTCTCGATACCCTCGCCACTGAGTGCAACACTCTAAGCTCCTCACGGATGTCTCGAGGCACATCAATCAGACTCTCTCTGATGCTCAGGTTCAAACCCATCTTGAACGTCGTGCACCGCCTTCTCTGAAGCCACATAACACGTGCAATCAAGAACAAACACGTGGACAATGCATCTCTGCCTCAGGTGGGTAAACACTCCACATAACACTTGCTGGATAGCCTGACAAAACCATTACCATAAATACAACACCCTGAATGTAGGCCATGGAGTCACAACCGAAACTCACACAATACCAACCCACCAAACACAATGATCTGACTCAGGCAAACATCACTGCCACAAATCTCAGCTCTGAGGCAACATGTAGACGCCCATATACACATCCCCAGGCAAACCATGCCACATAATTCTCTGAACTCTGAATACTCATCTGAATCCACAGTTCTCTGGCAAATCGCGCGTCGATTGATCCTCAACAGGATCCACAACCGAAACGACACGGAAAGCACGTCAGGAGGCATCCTAATGAATAAAATATCGTTCACAACAAGTGGAACGTAATCATGGAACTTCAAATATTTGAAAGTATACAACACCCGGAATTTGATGATTATCCACCGGCCGGTCGGGTCACCATTCCAGACATGCTGTACATTCTCAAATATCCTTAGTAAACACGACTATAGAAATCTACAGAACCTATAACCTAATGCTCTAATATCAAGCTGAAAGGACCCAACCCCGATTTAGTTGCCTAAACCGGAATCGAACCCCTTCGAAAACACGAACCAACAAAAACTTTTCAAAATTTGGGCAGAGTTTCGCTACTAACGTAGAATTGCCATTACCTGCACGCAGAAAATACACTTCATCCTATGCCACAAAAATCAAACCGTGGGCACCAATCCCATCCGGATTTCTCAATATATCAACAGTAAAGTAAAGTAGTAAATATATATGCACTATGATCCATACCTCGCACCAACCACAATACCTCGCTTTACGTTCGGACGCTCAACTCGAAAAACGAACCTCCCCACTACGATCGGAGCACGATTTCGAGTCAAATGACATGCAACTTGTCGAAAGTCCAAAAAAAGTCAAAGTTTGACCTTTGACCGCCGTCCACGGCGGCGCCACTGCCGGACGGAGAATTTCAAGGCGGAGCTGCACCTATTCAACTCAAAATCATGCACTGAGCAACATTGTCAACTGCACCGAAGTCCAATTCTCACTCTAACACATCCAATTTCAAGCAAAACCGAATTAGAACACAAAATTCAAACCCAAAATTCTCCATCTACAAATCGAATTAGAACACCATGTTTATATGGTTAGAATCACATTGAAGAGGGCTACAAAACCCAGTACCTCTTGAAGTTCAATTCGACCGAATTTGAGGAACCCGAATCACCAACTTTTCTTCAAACTTTGGCCGGTTTTACATCTTTTCCCGGCGAGCCTCGCCGTCGATGGTGAACGGGAAAGTGTAGAGGGGACCGAGGCGCACCGACTGCCACCTCCCCCGTGGCCGGAGACAGCCGAAAGGCACCACCGCCGTCGACCACCGTGAAGCCCGACGTGAACTCCCTCTCTCCACCGAGTTGACCGAGTCAACTCGGTCAAACATATTATTTCCTGTTTTGACTTTCCCCTTATGGCAAGTTGCTATTTATAGCCTTTCCCGATTAGGAAACTTGTAATTATCCGTTTAAACGAACTTCAAACGCGCGTAACTTTCTCGTCGTATAACCGATTCCAATAATTCTCGTGGCCACAAACTCGTCTCGACATACTCTTCAATAATCACCCGAAGTCAAGCACATCGGCCAAACGGATAAAAAGTCAACTGTTCAGCCCAAACACATAATAAATCGACAAAATAGCCAACAATCGGAAATATTCACAATTAAATCTTCATAACTCAAAATCATACTCCGGAAGTTCCCACAAAATCAAAATTAAATTCTGAACAACTTCCGTGAAGGAACCGAAACCAAATTCTCGTCCGGTAATTTAGTCGCGAACAAACCTGCCATTTAAATCTGTTTCCGTCGAAACTTCAAATATTCATAACTAATTCCTCGGTCGTCCAAATAACGATCCGGAACCGCCAACGAACTCGTAATCACACGTACAACTACTCTCGAGAAGAGACTCAGCTCCAATTCTCGGCCAATAATTTAGTCGTTAAGAAGCTTCGGCGATTAAAACGACTGTCGCAACTCTGCAACTACGTGCAAGCTCATCAATCAAGCTGATTCCACTGCTCATTATGGTCCGGGTCGTCACAAATGGAACTTTACACCGTTCACAAAACATCCGGGATAAATATAGTGTTTAATCGGCTTCCCTGCTAGCAAGTGCTTGGCCATGACCACCACCCCCCGTGGTTTTCAAAATTTTGCAGATCAATCATCTGAAAAAAGGGCAAATTAATATAAGGGTTTACTTTCTACAAACATCATCGATATGCATATAAATTACTAATTAAATACCGAGACGTACGTACGTACCCATTGGAAGAAATAATCGGGAAACTTCTTCTTAACCATTTTCTCAATCCACGCCGAACTCTTGTTTTGATTTAACGCCTGAAGCCTCTCCCTGTATGACATCATGTACGGCTCAACTTCGTCACAGTCTCGCAATAATAGCCAATGTGCCTCAATAAGTTCTTCCCGTGTTAACGATTCCTTTAATACTCCTCTAAACGGTCAGACGACATTAGTAACGACAGAAAGATTGATGCGGGCACTGCGATCGGAGGCAGTGGGAGGTGGTGGGTCTTTGAGGTACCTGTTGCAGTAAGTAACACACTCATGCATTAGGTATGTCTCTGCTATGGAACCATCAGGGGTCGACCTGTTTTTGACAAATGACTTATACTGTCCAAGCTGTCTACAAATCAAACGTACAATAAGAATAAGTACATATAGCTAGCTAGTAATCTCGAGTGGAACAAATTATGAATCGAAAAACCTGTATAATTAATTAGTTGTACGTACCTTTCCTGAGGATACATCCAAGTGTACTGGACCGGACCAGAAATGAGCACATGCTCGGGCAGGTGGATCATTAGGTGAATCATTATGTCAAAGAAAGCAGGGGGAAAAATCCTCTCTACTTTGTAAATGATGTGCACAATTTGTTGTTGCAGTTCCACCACATCTGACTTCTTAAATTCTCTGGCGCATAACCTCTGCCACCATCTGCACAATGCCACTATTTGTTCTACGACGTCACGAGGCAAGTATGGTCGAATTACCACTGGAATCAGACGTTGCAGCATAACGTGATAGTCATGTGTCTTTAGACCAACAAACTTGTGTTGCACCAATCCACTGCTCCAGTTATAGTAGCTGCATACGTAGCCGGATAACGAACGCCCTTAAACCAGTGAAATACAGAACGTCTAGGTGTCGGCTTCACTGTGTAAGGTGCAGCTGGCATCTTGTCGTACACTCCTTTCCTATCCCTCCTCAACCACAAAGGACGATGTAGATTCATTGATTCCAAATCTTTGCGCGCTTTGGGAGTATCTTTAGTCTTGAACTTAATACCGAGAATTGTTCCCACCACATTGTCGCACACATTCTTTTCTATGTGCATCGCGTCCAAGTTGTTCCTCAGCTTAAACTTCGACCAGTAAGGGAGTTCAAAGAATATACTCTTGTGATCCCAATAGGTCAGAACATGTGGAGGAATTGGATTGCATTTCTTTATATCCGCGTCATTGATCAACACACCAAAGTCGAAATAACTCAACCTCTCTAAAATCTCTTCGCCCGACCAACTACGGGGTTTAGGATTGTTCTCTACCATCCCGTCGAAATGAGCTTCATCCTGTCGCCATGGGTGGTCGTGAGGAAGCCATCTACGGTGACCCAAGTAATACACCTTCCCCACGTGCCAACTAGAGTTCACGTCGTCCAAACATATAGGACATCCATTATATCCTTTTGTCCTGCAGGCTGCCAACATCTCATACGTTGGAAAATCGCTGATCGTCCACATTACGGCAGCCCTCATCGTGAACATCGTGTCAGTAAATTTTTCATAAGTTGGGACTCCACTTTCCCACAACAGTTTCAGCTCGTCAATCAAAGGTCTGAGGTAGACATTTAAGCACTTCCCTGGAGATTTAGGACCTAGAATTAGTACAGTAAGGAAATTAAATTCCTTATTCATGCACATACACGGAGGCAAGTTGTACGGCATCAGAATAACTGGCCAAGTGCTGACGGCGGAGCTATTACTTCCCCAAGGATTGAATCTGTCGGTAGATAGGCCGACTCTAACATTTCTAACCCCTGCAGCAAAGTCTCCAAATTCTCTGTCGAAATGTTTGAAACCCTCTCCATCCGCGGCGTGTCGCAAGACATCGTCATCTATTCGCTTTTCTGCGTACCATCGCATCGCCTCTGCTGTGTGTAGAGACATGTACAGGCGCTGCAATCTGGGAATCAAGGGAAAATATCGAACAACTTTCACAGGAATTCTCTTTTTCGAACTCTTCCTATTCATCTGGAATCTGCACTGGCCACAAATGGCACAATAGTCCAAATCTTTATACTCTTTGTAAAATAGCACACAATCATTCGGACATGTGTCAATTATCCTGTACTTTAGGCCGAGGCTGCTCAAGATATTTCTAACCTTATAATGAGATTTAGGAAGATTGTGATCATCAGGAAGCAACTTACATATTTGCTCCTGAATTTCGTCGAAAGCACTCACTGACATTTTGTGCTTCACTTTTATCTTCATTTGCTCCATCAAATATTGCAACACATTCTCTCGACCTCCAGGGAACACCGGGGTCTGCGCTTCAAGTAGCATCTGGTTGTACTTATCCATCTCACTGGTGTCAGTGGCCAAGCTAGCAGCGGGGAATGTGTCATCATGCTCATTAGTGGTACTGTAACCTCCGTCTTGGTGTTGGTGTCCACCATGACTAAATCCCGGAAACGCATCATGGACCAAATCTGCAGTTGGGTTGCAAGCTGGGGGTCCGGCACCACTGCCGCTGGATGAGGCACCCTGGTAACTGTACCCTAAGCTGAAGTCTGCTGCGCTGAACTCTACTGCTTCACCATGCTCGCTCCATGTAGTGTAACTCCACATCATACCATTTTCGTACAGGTGTTGCACCATGACATTAACCTCCACATACTGACAATTAAGACATTTCTGGCACGGACACCTGAAACGCTTCTTTCCCTGACCATGTTCTATCGCAAAATTCACAATTTCGCTAATTCCATTCATATACCGGACATCACATCTATTCTTCAACTTCATCCAACTCTTGTCCATACTGCTACAAAATATTATAATTAATTAATTATTACATATATATATTAGTCCATCAATTACGTACGTAATTTAATCTGTATATATAGCTAACATCCATGCATGTATGTACGTTTTAACTAAATATATATTAAGCAAATTTTAACTGCGTACGTACCTGATGGCCTTCTCGATATCAGTTAATTAAGCTAGCTAGCTAGTCAGCGGAGATCCTGATCCTTCTCCTTCTCCTTCTCCCGTCTCCTTCTTCTTCGATCTTTAAAATTTCCCGCGGGAGAGGATGGAATGAAGAGAGTTTGGCATCGGGCTTATATAATGCTTCACTTAGACGACGGAGGTGTCGGTACGTCGTCTAAGTGGAAGTTACTCGGACCACGGCGTGTCTGTCCGTTGTCCAGGTGATCACCTGGACGACGGAGAAGACTCCGAGGTCCAGGTGGTCACCTGGACGACGGAGATGGTATTCTCCGTCGTCCAAGTGATCACCTGGACAACGGAGATAGACTTATCCGTTGTCCAGGTGGTACTTGGACGACGGAGAAGTCTCCGTCGTCCAAGTGTCACTTGGACCACGGAACAATTACGTTTCCGTGGTCTAAGTGATGTTTTCTTGTAGTGGTATATATATAGATTAATATAAGCTAGGTACTTAGCACGTTAGCTAGCTAGATTATAGCGCGCATATATATATAATACATACATTAGATTAATTAGTTATTGGTTGAAAAAATATAATTAATATGATATATAATTGTTAACTTATTATGTATGCAGAAATATGGATAAGAGTTGGATACAGTTGGCGAATAGAAGTGATGTGTGGTATATGGACGAAATCAGAGAGTTTCTGGTTTTTGTGATGGAACATGGTCATGCAAAGAAGCATTTCAGGTGTCCTTGCCAAAAATATCTTAACCATCAAATTGTGATGGCTAATGTTATGTCGCAACACCTGTATGAAAATGGTATGATATGGAGTTACACTATGTGGAGCGAGCATGGTGAAGTAGTAGACTTAAGCTCAGGATGAGACTTCAGTTACCTTGGTGCCTTATCAAGTAGTAGAGGTGCCCCTTCGTGGAACCCAACTGTGGATTTGGTCCATGATTCCTTTCCGAGATTTAGTCACGGTGGACACCAACACCAAGATGGAGGTTACGATACCACTTATGGGCATGATGACACATTCCTCGCTGCTAGCTTGGCCACTGACACTAGTGAGATGGAGAAGTACAACAGGATGCTACTTGAAGCCCAGACCCCGATATACGCTGGATGTCGAGAGAATGTGTTGCAATATGTGATGCAGCAAATGCAGATAAAAGTGAAGAACAAAATGTCACACAATACTTTTGACAAAATACATGAGCAAATATGTAAGTTACTTCCTGATAATTACAATCTTCTGAAATCGCATTATAAGGTTAGAAAGATCTTGAGCAGCTTCGGCATAAAGTACAGGATAATTCACGCCTGCCCAAATCATAATGTGATGTTTTACAAAGAGTATGTACATTTGGACTATTGTCCCGTATTTGGCCAGTGCAGACATGAGAACCGGGGGAATAGAAGGAGTTCGAAAAACCAAATTCCTTTTAAGGTTCTTCAATATTTTCCATTGATTCCTAGATTGTAGCGTCTATACAAGTCTATACGCAGAAGGGGTGATGCGATAATATGCAGAAAAGTGAATATATGACGATGTACTGAGACACGCTGCTAATGGGGAAGCGTTCAAATATTTTAACAGGGAATTTGGATACTTTGCAGCAGAGGTTCGAAATGTTAGAGTCAGACTTTCTACAGATGGATTCAATCCTTGGGGTAGTAATATCTCTGTCGTCAGCACTTGACCAGTTATTCTGATGCTGTAAAACCTGCCTCTATGGATATGCATGAACAAGGAATTTAATTTTCTTACTCTGCTAATTCTAGGTCCTAAATCTCTGGGGAAGTGCTTAGATGTCTACCTCAGACCTTTGATTGATGAGCTGAAACAATTGTGGGAAAATGGAGTCCAAACTTATAACAAATTCACTGACACGATGTTCATGATGAGGAAAGCCGTAATATGGACGATCAGCAATTTTCCAGCGTATAGGATGTTGGCATCCTGCAGGACGAAAAGGTACAATCACTACAAGAAAAACTCACCTAGACCGCGGACCATTTTTGTCGTCTAGGTGAGCTTTTCCATCGTCTAAGTGATCACTTGGACCACGGAGATCAATTCTCCGTCATCCAAGTGCGTACTTAGACAGCGAAAAAAGTCCGCAGTCTAAGTCATCACTTGGACCGCACAAAAATATTCCGCGGTCTAAGTGATCACTTAGACGACGGAAAACTGTTTCTCCGTGGTCTAAGTGATTATTTATTTATTTTTTAATTAAATTTTTATTTATAGTAAAATTTTAGTAATTTAATTAAATACTTCATTCTCTTGTAAATAATTAAATAATTATAAATTAATTAAAATAATAATTTTTTACTTAAATAATAAAAATTTGTACATACATGAAATTAAATCGTTTGGAATCGGAAAAAACGATATGATAAACTACATAGCAACTACTAAAATACTGGAGGAGCAGATGCGCCGCTGAGTCCCTCGCCTCCAGCTGTGTCGTCATCGTCGGGGAATGAGTTCGGAGGAGGTTGACACAGTTGTCGAGCCTGATTTTGCATGAGGGCGACGAGCTGAGCTATTTGCGCTTCTTGGTTATCAAGCCTCTGACGCATAGATTGCGTTTCCTCCCGTGCGAGTTGTGTTTCCTCCCGTTCGCATCCAGCCTCTTCAAAGGATGCTTGGACGGCCGCAGCCTGAGTACTTTTCCTCGCCGAACATCCCGTAGATGAGTCGGAGGACAAATCTCGCATCACCTTAGGTCCCATCCCCCTAACCTCCCTTCCAGCTCTACGACCGTATACCTCATCAGCGATTGAAATTTGGCTTTCCATCGATAAAGGAGGCAGGTCTTCGGGCTGCAAATCCAGGTGTGCAAGCTGAGTGTTGGCAATTCCTCCTACGCCCGTTCTACCAACCTCGCCTAAAAAAATAATAATAATTAAATAATTAAAATTTTGTATGAAAATTTAATAAATAATAATTAAATAATAACTACGCTAATTAAAAGCATATATATATATATATCACTTACGCCATATTGACTCGCTTCATTCTCGAGCCCAGGCGTCACGTACGCGCTGATGCTAGCATTCAGATAAGGGTGTTTGGAGCCCTTATCTCTATGCTCTTTGGCTATTTGAATCACTTGCTTGGCGCCAGAGGTATGATGTTTGTCCTTCTTCCCCCGGTTGGTCTTGTTGATTTTGGAGAATTTCTATTGAAAACATATATCATTAAAAAATTAATAAGTAACTAAAATAAAAAAAATTCAATTCTCTTAATTTAAATAAAAAAATAAACACCTTATATTCTTCATCTTGGAAGTGGTTACACAACCACTCTCACTCATCTTCCCTATCCCCACGCAGCTCTACGGGGGTATGCACATGGCCGATATCGTCATAATACTTATAAAGCTTGTACTTCCAATAACGGTAGATGGCGTTGACGGTTTGGTTGATATGCCTAAGCATCTCCGGTGTGGAATCACCGCATATTGTTCCTATCAGAAATAAATAGAAAATTATAGTCGTATATATTATAAAATTACGATTTTTATTGGTTATTAGAAAATAAATTTAAAATTGTACGTATTACGTACCGAAAATTCTTTAAACAGTTTCGCCTTTTCTTCATCCGGCAACTCCTTCCAAGTAGGGGCAGTCATATGAACTCTGCTGTGAATGATTGACCCTATGCTGTGCGCTGAGATACTAGCTAGCTGAGATGTGGGAGGGCTACCGGTGAATTCGTCTTACGGCAACTCGATCTTTTTCCCCGTCGCCTTGAAAATTTTCTCGGATTTTCTGTCTTTGACTAGACCGCGAGTCCTTTTGGGTTCCGGGTCAGTCGGGGCCCTCCTGAGCTTGCGCCGGGAGCTATAAAGGATAGTTTTAGAGAAGGCCGACGACGCCTGAGTACTTTCTGCCATAGACGTCGGACCAGAATGGGCGTCGTTATCACCAGTCGAGATAACTGGGGCAGCGGAAATTTCCCCAGTGGGCACTGTTGAAGGACCAGCTGAAGGGTCCGGAGAAGACGCGTCGTTGTCCTCTTCTAAATCCCAATTGATTTGTTCTGCCAAGCGTCGGAGCATAGCATCTTCGGCCTCCTTTTGAGCCTTTTTTTTTCCGACGGGGCCATTTTAACGTAAGAGTTGTTAAAATATTATTACCATAACAATTATATAAAAAAATTTACGATAATTACATACAAGTATTGAGTGCGCCTAAGATTTAAATAGAGTACATTAGCTTAGTGTTTGGGTCGTTCAATGGACGTGCGACCCGCGCGATAAAATGTAAACTTTCAATAAATCAGCCTTGGTTCAATCGAAAAACATGGCCAGTTAGGGATAGAGATAACGCGAGAGGCAGGACTAATTTCGACAAAACACCCCTAGGCTAACCAAATCAATGGTATATACTCTATTGGTGTTAGTCTTTCTTAGATCCAAAACCTATCACCAGGCATAACTCGATCTAGACACCATGTCCGACATTTAGCCAATATTTCAAAAATTTACACTCCCTCAAGTCCTTTGCAAACTCCGCCCTCAACCTCGTGTCCGTAACTTCACTTAGGTTATGGTGTGCGGTGATGAAATCCACACATTACGAGGGGTTAAGGAGACAAGGTAGGAAATGAGACGCCATCTATTCCAAAGAGTGCGACTTAATAAACCAAACTTATGTACTAAATTTAAATCAAAGACTACTAATTTACTACAAAATTGTCATAATTGCCAATTTATTATTTTTAATAACTCACTAATTAATTTATCATATTTACTACAAATTTACAATATTAATTACAATAATATTTACAAATTAAAATTACATGCAATAATAATCACCAATTATACTATTAATTAAAACAATATTTAATTACAATAATTAATTATTATTTAATTACCATCTCTTTACAATAATAATTATTCATTTACTAATATAATTAATTATTATTACCAATTATATATTACTAATATATTATTTTTACTAATTAATTAACCAATTTACTAATTTATTAGTTAAATGATAATGATGTTAAAAAATTTAAATATTACCTAAAAGATGAGTCGCTGGAGAAATTCGCCGGAAAGTCGCCTGAGTGGAGAGTCGCCGGAGAGAGGAAAACGCTGAAATTTTGGTCGCCTGAGGGGGGACGCTGGATTTTTGAGAGAAAGTGAGAGGAGAGGAGAGGAGAATGTATGGGATGAGGAAAAGAGGATGAGCCATTGCCTATGTATAGAGTTCCACTTAGACGATGGAGCTTGGACGACGGAAAATGGTGTTTCCGTTGTCTAACTGAACCGTTTCAAAATTTTGAAATGGCGCCCAATTAAATTGGCGGGTGCATGTTAACCGCCTTAATTTTGGGCACCGTTTCAAATTTCACTTACACGATGGAGATGGTGTATCTCCGTCATCTAAGTCAACATTTGAAACGGTGCCGAAAATTAAGGTGGTAGTATTGGACCGCTATGGTTTTTGAACCTAGACGACGGAGAATGGTATCTCTGTCGTCCTGGTGGTCACTTGGACGACAGAAAAAGGCCATCTCCATCGTCCAAGTGACCACCTGGACGACGGAGATGTGTATTCTCCGTGGTCCAAGTGAAAGTTACGTTAAATTAATTTTTAAAAATAATTCGTAAGGAAGTTGCCGATTTGTCATTTGAATGAAATAGTCGTAGAATATCAATTAATGCATCGTATACATAAATAATTGAATTTAAGACGACGAATAATCTTACGTCTTTAAACTTGTTAAGTATCTACTAATCTTTATAACTTAAGTGTTAATACGTATAGGCTCATTGGATATCGATATTAACGAAATTGAATTTTGACAAAACAACCATTGGATACATTCGCCGTAAGACAATATATAATTAGAATAATTTTCAGAAAATAGTAAGTTCGTGAATGGTTTCATCGGCACAGTCAACCGCAAAACCAAGATTTTGACAAACTGGAAACGTGGATACAAGAAATTTCGTAACTCCTATTTTGGAACCGTCAAAGCTCACACTCCAAGAATTGTTTACTCTATAGTCTTGACGAAAAGAATATGCATTTGGACATGGTCTAGATGGTTGTTGTCTTAGATAAAATTATGAAATCTTCACCTGGACGACGGAGATACATGATTGCGTCGTCCAGGTGAAAACCTTGAATTTAGGGGTTGGGGCCTTAGGGTTTAGGGTTTAGGATTGTGTATACTTGGACGACCGAGATACACGTTTGCGTCATCCAAGTCAGAACTTGGATGACAAAAAATTCCATTTTCCGTCGTCCACGTGCGTACTTGGACGACGTAAACGTGTATCTCCGTCGTCCAAGTGTAAATCCTGAATTTAGGGGTTGGGGCCTTAGGGTTTGGGGTTTAGGATTGCGTCGTCTAAGTACTATTTTTAGGATTTAGGATTTTATAAATATATATAGGTATAATTTAGGGTTGATATATATATATATATCAATCGATAGATCGTGTACGTACGTACGTATTGAATTGTGTACGTTTAATTACCTTCGTATGGACTACAAAAAGTCATTTTTTCGTCCCCATTTTAATGGTCGATCGACGTGAAAATTAATCGATCTGATCCTCCTCTAATCCGGATCGATTAATTAATTAATTAATTTTAATTTACGTCGGTCGAACCTACCATGCTATGTAATTAATTAAGTGAAAAATTAATAGTTATATATACGTACGTACTCCTCCTCATAATATTTATATTAATTATTGATCGATTAAACACTATATATACGTACGTACTCCTCCTCATAATATTAGGCTCTTGATAGGCAGGAATGTCTCTTTCTGGTTCAGCAGCATCTTCAGTCGCCGGTGTCCCTTCAATTGTCGTAGTATTCCATATTCCTCGATGAGAGATATGGTTCACTATTTTTCACCATTCACCAGCTTTAGGATCGTCGAGATAGAACACCTGCCTAACTAAGGTGGCGAAAGCGAAATGCTCATCCTCATACCAGCTTGAGTTTGTATTGACTGATAAAAGTCTCAGGTCTTCCTTTGTACGCTTGAACTATCTGTACTTGAATACGAAAACGTTGACATCATTCCAGTAACATAGCTGAACGACATATACAATAGCCCCGTAATATAGATCATTGTCTTTCCCAACCACTACCCCACTGCTTTGTGTTCTTCTTCCTTCATCTCGGGCCAATGAATGGAACTTTATACCGTTCACAAAACATCCGAGATAAATATAGTGTTTAATCGGCTTCCCTGCTAGCAAGTGCTTTGGCCAGGACCACCACCCCCCCGTGATTTTTGGATTTTTGTAGATCAATCATTTGCGAAAATGGTAAAATTTAAGGGTTTACTTTCTACAAACATGATCGATATGTATATAAATTACTAAATACCGAGACATACATACGTACCCATTGGAAGAAATAATCAGGGAACTTCTTCTTAACCATTTTCTCAAACCACGTCGAACTCTTGTCCAGATTTAATGCCTGAAGCCTCTCCCTGTATGACGTCATGTATGGTTCAACTTCATCACAGTCTTGCAACACTACCCAATGTGCCTCAATAAGTTTGTCCCGTGTTAACGATTTCTTTAATACTCCTCTAAATGGTCGTACGACATTTGTGATGACAGAAAGATTGATGCGGGCACTGGGATCGGAGGCAGTGGGAGGTGGTGGAGCCATCCGGGGTAGTAAGTAACACACATGCATTAGGTATGTCTCGGCTATGGAGCCATCCGGGGCCGACCTGTTTTTTACGAATCCTTTATACTGTCCAAGCTGTCTACAAATTCAAACGTTCAATTAATACATTGTAGAATAATTAAGTACATATAACTAGTAATCTCCAGTGGAACAAATTATGAATTGAAAAACTTGTATAATTAATTAATTGTACGTACCTTTCTTGAGGTTACATCCAAGTGTACTGGACCAGACCAGAAATGAGCACCTGCTCGGGCAGGTGGATCATTAGGTGAATCATGATGTCAAAGAAAGCAGGGGGAAAAATCCTCTCTACTTTGCAAATGATGTGCACAATTTGTTGTTGCAGTTCCACCACATCTGACTTCTTTAATTCTCTGGCGCATAACCTCTACCACCATCTGCACAATGCCACTATTGGTTCTACGACGTCACGAGGCAAATATGGTCGACTTACCACTGGAATCAGACATTGTAGCATAATGTGATAGTCTTGTGTCTTTAGACCAACAAACTTGTGTTGCATCTCGTCCATTGCTCCAATTATAGTAGCTACATACGTAGCCGGATAACAAACGCTCTTAAACTAGTGAAATACCGAACGTCTAAGTGTCGGCTTCACAGTGTAAGGTGCAGCTGGCATCTTTTTGTACATTCCTCTCATATCCCTCCTCAACCACAAGGGACGACGTAGATTCAATGATTCTAGATCTTTGCGCGCTTTGAGAGTATTTTTTGTCTTGAACTTAATACCAAGAATTGTTCCCACCACACTATCGCACACATTCTTTTCTATGTGCATCGCGTCCAAGTTGTTCCTCAGCTTCAACTTCGACCAGTAAGGGAGTTTAAAGAATATACTCTTGTGATGCTAATAGCTGAGATCATGTGGAGGAATTGGATTACATTTCTTTACATCTGCGTTATTGGTCAACACACCAAAGTCGAAATAGCTCAACCTCTCTAAAATCTCTTCGTCCGACCAACTACGGGATTTAGGATTGTTCTCGACTGTCCCGTCGAAATGAGCTTCATCCTATCGCCATGGGTGGTCGTGAGGAAGCCATCTATGGTGACCCAAGTAACAAACCTTCCCCGCGTGCTAACTAGAGTTCACGTCGTCCAAACATACAGGACATCCATTATATCCTTTCGTCCTGTAGGCTGCCAACATCCTATACGCTAGAAAATCGTTGATCGTCCACATTATGGAAGCCCTCATCGTGAACATCGTATCAGTGAATTTGTCATAAGTTGGGACTCCATTTTACGACAACAGTTTCAGCTCGTCGATCAAAGGTCTGAGGTAGACATCTAAGAACTTCCCCGGAGATTTAGGACCTGGAACTAGTAGAGTAAGGAAATTAAATTCCTTGTTCATGCACATCCATGGAGGCAAGTTGTACGGCATCACAATAACTGGCAAAGTACTGGCGGCGGAGCTAATACTACCCAAGGATTGAATCTGTCTGTAGATAGTCTGAGTCTAACATTTCTAACCTCTGCAACAAAGTCTCCAAATTCTCGGTAGAAATGTTTGAAACCCTCCCCATCCGCGGCGTTGCTCAGGACATCGTCATCTATTCGCTTTTCTGCGTACCATCGCATCGCCTCTGCTGTGTATAGAGACATGTATAGGTGCTGCAATCTGGGAATCAGGGGAAAATATCAAAGAACTTTCACAGGAATTCTCTTTTTCGAACTCTTCTTATTCAGCTCATATCTGCACTGGCCACATATGGGACAATAGTCCAAATCTTTATACTCTTTGTAAAACAGCACACAATCATTCAGACATGCGTCAATTATCCTGTACTTTAGGCCGAGGTTGCTCAAGATATTTTTAACCTTATAATAGGATTTAGGAAGATTGTGATCATCAGGAAGCAACTTACATATTTGCTCCTGAATTTCGTCAAAAGCACTGATTGACATTTTGTGCTTCACTTTTATCTTCATTTGCTCCATCACATATTGCAACACATTCTCTCGACATCCAGGGTACACCGGGGCCTACGCTTCAAGTAGCATCCTGTTGTACTTATCCATCTCACTAGTGTCAGTGGCCAAGCTAGCAGCTGAGAATGTGTCATCATGCACATGAGTGGTATTGTAACCTCCCTCTTGGTGTTGGTGTCCACCATGACTAAATCCCGGAAACGCATCATGAACAAAATTTGCAGTTGGGTTCCAAGCAGGGGGGCCAGCACCACTGCAGCTGGATGAGGCACCCTAGTAACTGTACCCTGAGCTGAAGTCTACTGCTTCACCATGCTCGCTCCATGTAGTGTAAGTCCACATCATACCATTTTCGTACAGGTGTTGCACCATAACATTAACCTCCACATACTGACAATTAAGACAATTTTGGCACGGACACCTGAAACGCTTCTTTCCCTGACCATGTTCTATCGCAAAATTCACTAATTCACTAATTCCATCCATATACCGGACATCACATCTATTCTTCAACTTCATCCAACTCTTGTCCATACTTCTACAAAATTTTATAATTTATTAATATATTAGTCAATTAACTATTAATTATATATATACAAATTTTCAAGAATTATTAAACTATTATATATATACACAAATTTTCAACTACCTTAATTAAAAGAAATTATTAATTCATTATCTTCAATAATTACATTCAATATATAATTACCTTTATTAATTATTGTGAATATACGTACGTACTGTACATCAATTACTTTAATATGTCTAACATGCATGTACGTACGTTTTAACTAAATATTAACCAAAATTTTAAACATCCATACATATATACGTACTACGTACTGGTCTATAATTAACTAAAATATATATATCATCAATTTTCTAACTTAATATATTATATATAAATATATATTAGATGTACTAATTAATTAACAATGCAATCAATCAAACGTACAATTAATTATATATATAAACCTACGTTAATGGTGTTGGAAAATTAACTACGTACGTACCTAGCTTTCTCCGATATATGGCGAATTAATCGATGGTCGGAACCGAAGATATATATAGTGCTATCTAGCTAGCTAGCGCGCATGTACGCGTGAGGAGAGTCTGATCAAGACAGGAAGAGATCAGTTGAGACGAGCGAGCGAAGAGGAAGAGAGTTCGGCATGGGCCTTATATAATGCGTCACTTAGACGACGAAGGTGTCGGTCCGTCGTCTAAGTGGCAACTTAGAGGACGGATTTGGAAATTCTCCGTGGTCCAAGTGGCCACTCGAATCACGGTGTGTCGGTCCGTTGTCCAAGTGTACACTTGGACGACGGAGATTATTTTCTCAATCGTCTAAGTGTACACTTGGACCTCGGAGTAATCTCTGTTGTCCAAGTGTAGACTTGGACGACAGAGATCATTTTCTCCGTCGTCCAAGTGTACACTTGGACGACGAAGAAAATGATCTCCGTCGTCTAAGTGAAATTTTCTTGTAGTGAATGGATGTCCTATATGTTTGGACAACGTGAACTCTTGTTAGCACGCGGGGATGGTGTGTTACTTGGGTCACCGTAGATGGCTTCCTCACGATCACCTGTGGCGACAGGATGAAGCTCATTTCGACGGGATGGTACCGAATAATCCTAAACCCCGTAGTTGGTGTAGCGAAGAGATTTTAGAGAGGTTGAGCTATTTCGACTTTGGTGTGTTAACCAATGACAAGGATGTACAAAAACGCAATCCAATACCTCCACAAGATCTCAGCTATTGGCATCATAAGAGTATATTCTTTGAACTCCCTTACTGGTGGAAGTTGAAGTTGAGGAACAACTTGGATGTGATGCACATAGAAAAGAATGTGTGTGACAGCGTGGTGGGAATAATTCTCGGTATTAAGTTCAAGACTAAAGATACTCCCAAAGCATGCAAAGATCTAGAATCTATGAATCTACGTGGTCCCTTATGGTTGAGGAGGGATACAAGATGAGTGTACAACAAGATGTCAGATGCACCTTACACAGTAAATCCGACACTTAGATGTTCTGTATTCCACTTGTTTAAGAGTGTTCGTTATCAGGCTACGTATGCAGCTACTATATTTAGAGAAGTGGACGAGGTGCAACACAATTTTGTTGGTCTAAAGACACGTGACTATCACGTTATGCTGCAACATTTGAATCCAGTGGTAATTCGGCCATATTTGCCTCATGACATCGTAGAACCAATAATGGCATTGTGCAGATGGTGGTAGAGGTTATGTGCCAAAGAGTTGAAGAAGTCAGATGTGGTGGAACTACAACAACAAATTGTGCACATCATCTACAAACTAGAGAGGATTTTCCCCCTACTTTCTTTAACATCATGATTCACCTAATGATCCACCTACCCGAACATGTGCTCATTTTTGGTCCGGTCTAGTACAGTTGGATGTATCTTCAAGAAAGATACGTACAACTAATTAATTATACAGGTTTTTCGATCAACTATTTGTTCCACTTGAGATTTCTATATGTACCTATTCTACAATTAATTAATTGAACGTTGAATTTTGTAGACAACTTGGATAGTATAAAGAATTTGTCAAAAATAGGTCGGCCCCGGATGACTCCATAACAGAGACATACCTTATGCATGAGTGTGTTACTTACTGCAACATGTACCTCAAGGATCTACCACCTCCCACTGCCTCCGATCCCTGTGGCAGCATCAATCTTTCTATTGTCACAAATGTCGTACGACCCTTTAGAGGAGTATTAAAGGAATTGTTAGCAAGAGAAGAACTTATCGAGGCGCATTGGGTAGTTTTGCGAGACTGTGATGAAGTCGAGCCTTACATAAAGGCGTATAAGTAGAACCTTCAGGTGTTACATCCGAACAAGAGTTCAGCCTCGTTTGAAAAATTGGTTAAGAAGAAGTTCTCCGATTATTTCCTCCAATGGGTACGTATGTTTACTTATTTAATTATATACATTTTTGTAGAAATTAAATACTTTAATTAATTATATTTTCATCCAAATTGTTACAGATGATTGATCTACAAAAATCCAATAACCACGGGGGTAGTGGTCCTGGCCAAAGCACTTGCTAGCAGAGAAGCCGGTTAGACACTATATTTACCCCGGATGTATTGTGAACGGTGTAAAATTTCATTTATTGGCCCGAGATGAAGGAAGAAGAACACAAAATAGTGGGGTCGCAGTTGGGGATGCCGATGATATCTATTATAAGACTCTTGTATATGTTGTTCAGCTATGTTACAGGAATGATGTCAACGTTTTCCTATTCAAGTACAAATGGTTCAAGCGTACAAAGGAAGACCTGGGCCTTTTATCAGTCGATACAAACTCAAGCTGGTATGAGGATGAGCCTTTCGCTCTTGCTACTTTAGTTAGGCATGTGTTCTATCTTGATGATCCAAAAGCTGGTGAAGGGTGGAAAATAGTGAACCATATCTCTCATCAAGGAATATGGAATACCACAACAACTGAAGGGACACCGACGACTGAAGATGTTGAACCCCAAAGAGACATTCCTGCATATCAAGAGCCTAATATTTCTGTCATCCGCTCTGACATAATGGAAATGGTTCAAGCTGATGAACACTTACCCATGCCTGATGGCTCTACAGATCTAACTCAATATGAGATTGTAGATATAGAGAATAATGGCAGTGAAGATGAGGAGCAAGATGACGACGAGGACTCAGGATATTCGTCAGATGACGTTGAGTATGATGATGAGGAGGAGCAATCGGATAATAGTGTTAAGGAGGATGATGATGATTATGATGAGGAGTACAATATAACGACGAGGGATATTAATTAGTAATTATTGTGGTAATATCACTTTTTCGAGGTAATGATGATTAGTTATATTATGATCGACGAGGAGTACCATATAATTAATATTCTCAATTCAAATTTGTTTTGAACGAGGATCGGAGTACTACTACAATTATTCTGTCATTCCTGACATAACTAATTGATCCAGAATATAATTTTTTTCTTCAGGGCGTAGAGTAACCAATTCTTGGATTGTGAGTGTTGAAGATTCGAAAATCGGAGTTACGAAAATTCGCATATCAGCGTTTCCGTTTCATTGAAATTTTAGTTTTATGCTTGACTACTCCGATCAAACCCTTAACTTACTTCGTTTTGAATGAAAATTCATCCACTTACATATTATGCGATGATGAATATATCTAATGGTTGTTTTGTCCAAATTCAATTTCGTTAATGTTGATGTAAAGTGAATATAGACATACGAACACTTAAGTTATACAACATTAGTAGATATATAACAAATTTTTAGTCTTAAGTAACTTTTTTTCAAATTTCAATTAATTTATAATTAGCTGAAATTTATAATTAGCTGATAAATTAAGTTTTTACGATACGACAAACACCCATAACATTGAAAATGGGTTTACGAATTATGTTTGACGACAGTTTTTGTCATTTAACTATTTCTCAATAATCATTGTAAGAATATATTGATTCGATCGATTTCTAAATTTATCCGAATCAGGTTCAATTTTTTCTACAATATTCTATACATGTAATGATTACATATGACGATTGATTTTTTATAATTCTTAAGCAACTACCAAACATTAATTTTCATATTTTTTTTAAATGTACTTAGGCAACGAACTCATGCCGTTTGTCGTCTAAGTGATGACTTAGGCGATGGAACAACACGATATCATCGCCTAAGACCAAATATTCCAGCGGTTCAATAAACATGCACCAAAGTTTTTCGGGGTAGTTTAAATATCAGTTAGGCGACGAACGCATGTGGTGTCGTCGCTTAAGTCCAATTTTTTGGTGGTTCAGTTTTTATGCCATTTTCTTCTGGTCCCATTTAAATACCACTTAGGCGACGAAACATACCACTTTCATCGCCTAAGTGGATAATTAATCCAGTTAGGCAACGAAACCAATGGTTTTGTAAGCTAGTTCAGCCATTATATCCAGACCCGGATTGACTTTTCCCAGACATTCACTTGATCGATCTCTCCCCCAAAAACCCCAAAAATCGATCCTCTCGATCTCTCTCGCCTAAACACCCCAAAACCCGGCCTCCTCCTCCTTACCGTGCCGCCATCCTCTTCCTTGCCGATCGTAACCGTACGTCCTCCTCTTCTCTCTCTCTCTCTCTCAGAATCTCCAGCCTCTCCCTCCCGGCCTCCACCTCGCCGGAGTTTGTGTCCCCCTTCCTCGTCGGCCGGTAACTCTGATCCCCTCCTCCCCAATCGATTAATATATATATATATATATATATTTGTGTAGGTATTGTATTGTATTGTATATTGTATATGTATGTATGTGTATACGTATTTGTGTATGTATTATATGCATTTATGGATTTATATATGTATTAGATTAAATGAATTAGCTAGATTAATTAATATATATTGTATTATTTTTATGTGAATTAAGTTAAATGTGGGTATATTGTATATAGTTAGATTAATATTAGATGTGAATTAATTTGGGTATGTTGTATTTGAAAAATAATTTGTGAATTAATATGCGTATATTTTAGGTGTAATGAAAGAAATGCCCATTTTTAACTTTCTCTTTCCTCAAAAATCCAGCATATGTTTTTGAGACCAAAAAGGCCCATTCTGTTTTTAAGTATATAATAAACCTTCATTTTCATCATTTTTATATAATTTACCACTATCTATCTCCCGCGTAGTACATTACTCGATCATGTCAGTTTCTATTTCATATATCTTTCTCTCTCTTCGTTTTAAAATCACTCCGTCATGTTCGCCGTCGTGTTACTTCTCGCCGTCGTCATTTTCGTGTCTTGTCGTTCTGTTCGTTCTTACAGTCTTTGTCGGAGTTCATATTGTTTTCTGTAAGTAGTGAAATCTCCGTTCGGAAACCCTATGTTTTTGTTTTTCTCTGTTCTAAGTAGTTTGCATGGTCCTTTTCGTGTTTCTTTCTATTTTTTCGGTTATTGTTGTTATTTTTCGGTGTTTTTTTCACTTTTTTTTCATTATTATTTGTAGAATATATGTGATGTAATGTGTTGTGAATGCTATTTGTTTGTTGTAGTAGTTGTTGTTTATTGTTGTGTTTGTGTTTAAAGGCTTTTTGTCTGGATATATCTAAGTATTTGTATGTGTATCTGTCTAGGTATTTTGTTTTGGGTATTTGTAAGTATCTGTCTAGGTATCTGTTTGGGTATCTGTTTATCTTACTATTTTTGGATATCTATTTTTGATTTTTGTCTAACTACATGTGTGTTGATCATTTGTAATTATTCTATAATCAATGGCGAAACACAATAAAGTAGTCTATGATTCAGACAGTGAAGATGAAAGAAGTCATAGAATTCCTAGATCATCTAAGAAGAGAATAAAATAGTATGCTCAATCATCGCAATCTGATAAGCCTTCGTCTTCATCTTCTTTTTCTTCTTCTTCCAAGGAGGAGCATATTGTTTTAAGGGAAAAGGATTCGAAAAAGTCAAAAGGAATAGTGGAAGAAGAGTGGCTTCCTCTTCGTCACGTTCCGTGATTCATGTCTTTTCAAGCATTTAATTAAACACTTAATCAAACACGAATACAATTAAAACCCTTCTCTGTTGATGTAGCATTGATAAGTAGGGATCGTTCTTAACCGGAGATTGAGGGTGCATGCATAACTATGCTAGGTTATATAGGGGGGTGCAAAGTTGGTTTGTTTTCTATAATCTACGAAATAAAACAAGAAGATGGGTAGATACATATTAAGAAATCACAAGTTCTAACATGTTTAAACTCATAGACAAGCAAACAATCAAGAACACATAATCCTAACATGCATCTAGCCGAAAATAAGTTCCTAAGTCTATTATTTACAAGTGATCATCACATTTATTCAACCTAGCCGTTTACCTCATCCTTATTTGATCCCAACGAAATTCATAGCTCAAGTTAAAACATACGCACATGTATACATCGAAAGTAGGGAGCAACCAAATCGAGTTAACCACCTAAATCCAATTTTATCTTTGATTAGTTCATTAAAACATGCGAGGGTGAACTGGATATTCGAGTATCATCCTAACAAGCTCTAACGCATTAAGTGTTGGTATACTAGCATGCATATTCGAACCTAAGGCTATGAACACATGGAAGGTTTCGAACAAATATGAAAATAAACATCTTACAACAAAACATAATCTCACTACACAAAGTTTGGAAAATTCCTTACAAAACCGAAACAAATTACAAGACATTGTTACACTTTTTGATCCGAGGGATATTCGCTCCGCAATCTCCAAGTGTAGCAGCTCCTTGATGGTTGATGAAGTCGCACAAACTCAAAGCCAAATCGAGCAAGAGAGGCCGCGGGTGAAGGTAGGTTTATTTGGAAGGTGGTGGAGATGGTGTTTCGGTTTCTTGAGAATTCTCTTGGCTAAGTGTGAGAGGAGGTGATGTAGAGACAGGGGTTCGGCCCTCTAAATGTGTGATCCCCCTTGAAAGAGTCGAGCTTCCCTTTATATAGAAGAAGATTAGGAAACTTCCCACCTTCTGAAAGCTGTCAAATCTGACCCTTCTGTATTAAAAGCTACGTTTCGGACGTTTTACAACTTCAAACGGCGTGATTCTTTCGGCACTAGAAAATAGACTTCCAGGGCTTTCCAGCTATGTATTAATCGTGCCATAATTCCTGCTAACGCGCCTTCACTGCCCATTTAAAGTTGGCTGTTACGCAGAATGACCTGTACCTACGAAATCCGGGATTGCTGAATATTTACACATTGTAACGGCATGATTCCAGTGGGGTTGGAAACTAGACTTCCATATCTTTCTACGTATGCCTCACATGTGTCTAAATTCGTTTTCAATTGATTTTGGTGGCCTGTTGAAGTGGGCTGATCTGCACAGGAAGATTTCCTGATTTCTAGCTTTTGATCCATTTTGTTCTTTTGGGCTTCTTTGTGGGCGACTCTTGACAAGATCTTGGACCTTCTTGGACATATGAGCATGGTCTTGACCCATCTTAGTGATCTTTGATCCATTCTTTATAAATCGTGGCCCATTCTTCTTCATCTTTCCTCCTCATTTTAGGAACTTCCTCCTTAGTAGGTTTTGAGCTCATTTCTGCCTCCTTTACGGATTCCTCCTTTATTTCTACCTACAAACATAAAGTAAGTTAAAAAACATATTTACTAAGCACAAAACAAAGCTAAATATAGAGAGAAAGTGATTAATAATCAAGCATAAAATGCGTAGATCATTCCGCTGTTCCCGATGCTCAATTTGCTAAGATTGAAGATCATGTTGCCAAGATGGTTAGGGAAAGTTTAAAGCAAGAGAAGCAGAAGAAGAAGGAGAAGAAGAAGAGGAAGAAGAAGAGGACCAAGGTAATGAAGAAGAAGGAGATCAAGGGGAAGGCAAGAAGAAATTGGAGTTTGAAGACGAAAGTGAATCAACTTCTGATTTTGATTCAGAGACAGATAGTGATGACAATGTGTCAATTTTGGTACCTGTTAGACAATGACAGCGAGTAGTGGATCATCCTGAAGTTGTTCAGGTGGTGGAACAGAATTGGAAGTGTCAGTTCCTATGTTATTTGTCGTATTTCCATAATTTCATTGCTAAAAACCGGGATATTATCAGTAAAGATGTGAAGAATAGGTTAAAGGAGACACCATTCAATGATCTACTCTGAGCATTCATTAATGGTGATATTGATCGACGTGAATGCTTTAAGTCGAATGATGCAATTGCTTTTATGGCTGACGCATACAGGACGAAGAACAGGGAGTTTCATTTCTATCCTTTTCATGTTCACCATATCACTCCTGATTATGTAGCGTCTTTGTTGGGTTTGAGCACAGAAGGAAATCCAATTATATAAATGACAAGAATGTGAAGAATTCAGGGTAGCTGCTTAACTTGTTTGGGGGCAAGGCAATCAGCAAGGGCCATATCTGCTTTTTGTTGAAGGGAACATTTGGTAAGAAAGAGATGGTTGACAAATGTGTTATTCTGTTGTTGTTGCTTCTTATGGCCTGTGTTCTCCTGCCTAACTTGAAAGGAACTTTGGCAGTTGGTTTTGCAAATTGCGTGACCAGCATTAAACTAATGAAGCAGTTTTCATGGGCAGCTGTTGTACTTGACAAGCTGTTCGATGCATTGGACACTTATACAAAGAACTTTGTTACACAAGTAGCCATGAAGAAGGAGGAATCAAAGAAGCTAAAGGAGAAGAAAGTAGCTGGGAAACTGAAGGTGGTGAAGGCGAATAATGATGATGATGAGGATGATAAAAAGCCCGAGAGAAGAAATGTAATTAGTGTTGGTGCCTGCAGCATTATTATTCCGGTAAATTTTCTTGAGTATCTGCTTGAGTATCTGTCTGAGTATCTTTCTGAGTATTTGTCCCTTATTTTTGTTTTCATTGTTGTTTTTTGTATCAGTTTTATCTTACCTCAATCCTTGATATTGTGAAACCAAGAAAAGGGAAGGAGCATTATGTGGTTGGAATGGCCAAGTACAGCCTCTGTGATATTATGGGTCATTTCAAAAACATCTAAATCTTGGAAATGCTGAGGGTGAGTATCTAACTATTGTTTGTTATTCTGGGTATCTTTTTGGGTATCTGTCTAAAGAGTTGTCTAGGTATCTTTCTTGGTATCTGTCTAAATAGCTGTCTGGATCTCTTTTTCACAGACTAGATATTTTTTGAATTCGAGGACGAAGAAAATTAAAGCTGATACTAAATCTGATAAAGCTGATGACATAGTTCTTGTCTTGGAAAGTATGAATGATATGGCCAACAATGACTATTCAAATTTTAAAGCCGAGTTGCGTGCCAAGGAAGATGAGTTGAAAGATAGTCAAGAGCTTGTTGAGAAGTTGCAAGAAACTATGAAGGAGATGGATTCACAATTGAAGGAAAGTGAAGAATTTGGCTCCCATTTGCAAGATCGTAACATGGAGATGAATGTGAAGATCTAAAAATTGCAGAAATCCAAAGCAGCTCTTTTGCTTATCATTGATTTTTTGAAGAAAGATTTGAATTCTCTCAAGAATGAGAAGAAATACTATGAGTTTGAAAAGGAAAAGAAGGAACAAGAGATTAAGTCTATGGAGAGGGAGAAATTATCTCTGGCGAACCAGATTAATTCTCTTAAGAAGAAAGTATCAAATACTGATGATGCCATGGATGTGATGGCTGCAATTGGTAGAGAAAGATGTTGATGAGAAGACATTAAAAAAGATGAAGGATGGTGCTAAAGCTGAGAAGAAACTGCTGGATGTTGAGACCAAACTTGCAGCATCCCTTGAGGAGAAATCCGTGCTTGAGAACAGATTAAAAGAGGAGAAGGATGCTAGTCAATCTGGTGCGAGAAATGTTGTTTCACAGGTTGAAGATGGTGCTGAAGCACTTCAATCCTTTCAAGCAGCAAATGAGGATCTTCGGAGGAGACTAGATGCCTTGCAAAGACAAAAGGATGATCTTGAGAAGGAAAAGATACAAGTTGAAGATGCAAAGACGACACTTGAATTCTTCAATCAGCAGCTTGTTGAATAGAATGAGAAGTTGATGAAGCATGTTGTTGCATTTAAAAAATCACTACTTGGTATAGTTTCTAACATTTGATGACAATAAATCTCAGTCATTTTATTTTTGTATAATTTGCCTAATATACTTAATTTTTTGTTGGTATCTGCATGAGTATCTGTCTGTATATGTGTATCTGTATTTTGAATATTTTTTTCTGGACATGTATGTAATCTGTCTTTTTTTTAAGTTTTTGTAAATTTCATTGAACTGAATCCTTTGTTTCTTCTTTTTTTGTATCTCTGTTAGGGAATTTGTCGCAAACGAAGAAGAGTTCCCAACGGGTAGAGTCTGCACCAACTTTCAGTATAGGGATTAACCCTCCTACTCCTCATGTTACTACAGTTGTTTCTCCAAATGTGGTTGAAAGCCTGGTGACTCTTCCTCCTCCTCCTAATCTGTTAGTTTCTCGCACGGATTTGATTCACAAGGAAATTCCTTGCCCTGGTGTGAGACTCAACAGAGAAAACATTTATCTTTGTTCGTGTGTTAAGAATTCAAACGATAAGTCCAGGAAGCCTTTGAAGAGGGAGGAGATCTACTGGCGTCCCATCGATATTGAAGGCACGAATAAGCCCCAGACTAGAGCCGAGAGCAAAACTGGTGACCTAATGCTCAGTGGAGAGTTTACAATTCAGGAATTATCTTCATCATTGATAGTGAAATCGATCAAGAAGAATATAGGAAAGCCGAAAAGAATACATGTGAGTTTGACCGATGAGCATAAGACTGTCGTCACCTTTCATCAACGTGATGTTTTCCAGTACTTAAGAGAGAGCTACCAGACTGATTTGGTGATGTACTGGACAGAAACTGAGAAAACCAAGTGAGTATCTGTTAGTGTATCTCTTTGGGTATCTGTTTGTTTATAGTAATGTTTTCAGGTTTTAATTGTTCTCTCCGTTTGTTTTGGATAGAGAGGTGTTTTCGCCTGGTACTCAGTCTTTAGAGTTCTTCGACCATGAAGATTTTGAGTGTATTATTAGTTATCAAGAGGTCTCGAACTCTGTTTTGGATTGCTATTTCGCTGTTCTTGGTGAATTTAGGGATGATTTGGGAGATCAAAGTCCATTTGCCTTCCACACATTGGCTTATGTAATCCTTGTGTTATTTTTTTTAGCCTCTACATGTTTTTAATTTATGAGTGTCTTTTTTTTGTTAAGCTTTTTATGTGTAATTTTGTATGTGCTGCTTTTGACAGGTATCCGTGTCTACTCTAAAAGTAAAGATGATGCATGAACGTCTTTTTGAGAGGTTGTTCAAGGTTTTGGGCATCTCTGGAAAGCTGATGTTCCCGATCCTTTCCCATATCCGCATGGACATTTTCACCTGCTTGTCGTTGATAAAAGTATTCCGTGCTGGTATCATTATGACTCACTCAAAAGGAAATATAAGCCGATGGACAACCAGCACTTTTGAGAGGCACTAAAAACGTTAATGTTTGTTCTGTCTTTCTTCTTTTCTTTTCTTTTTCTTTTCGAGATGTTTATTATTTACAGTTTACAGATGGGTTGACAGATTGTTTACTGTATTGATGCAGGTTTGTTTGGTATCTATGTGGATGGATTCTGTGAGGGACATAAGTGTGGATATGTCATCACAAAATCTTAGAATGCTTGCAGATGACAACAGCACAGACAAGGTATTGAAGATGAGAGAAATCCCTTTATAAGAGAACGAACAAAAGATTCATTTTTTCAAAATTCCGGTGGGTCAAAGATCAAAAGATTGATTTTTTCAAAATTCCGGTGTTCTCCATCAGCAACAGTCCTCAACAACCTTCTGACCTTGATTGCGGAACTATGGTTAGTTACCTCATGTACAATATAGCTCTGGGGAAGTAAATAAAGCAAAACCTGAATAATGATGAAGTTGCTCGGTTCAAGGCAAGATTGTTAGAATCATTTATGAATCATGATCTGTCATGGGTATCAAAGAAGAATAATGGATGGTTATAGAATGAACCAGATCAAGAAGAAGGTCAAGTATACGAAGTAGTGTAGGACATGACAGTATCTAATAATAGAACAGTAATCAGTGTGTATATTTTTGTTTGTAGTGACCATTGAAAGGACCCAACCCCGATTTAGTTACCTAAACCGGAATCGAACCCCCCCGAAAACACGAACCAACAAAAAAAGTAGAAATTTTGGCAGAATTTAGTTACAACGTAGAATTACCATTACCTGCACGGGGAAAATACACTTCATCCTATGCCACAAAAAGCAAACCGTGGGCACCAATCTCATCCGGATTTCTCAATATATCAACAGTAAAGTAAAATAGTAAATATATATGCACTTTACTGAAATCCGGTGTAAAATCGTATAACATAAACAATAGATTACTCAGAGCAACCTCTAATGTATAAACATATCAGTATACCACAGTAGGTAGAACAATAACCCTACTGGAAGAAACAAGGTAGCTCGAGCACTATGCCTCCGACCACGACGTCCGACACCAGAGCCTGAACTGCAAACTGGGCACAAAAACCGAAAAGCCTAGGGGAAAGACATGAAAATCATTAGAGTGAGTGGACGAAAATAAATGTCTTTCACCAGTTAATATATATGTTTAAAATAACATATGCGAGTTCAGGTAAATAAAAGCAACATAGTACATGAGGTAAAACTCACACTCCTCCAGTGTACTGAGCATGCAAGTAAAAATCCCACGGGGTCACTCATGGACACACACCGTGCTAGTACAGTCAGAATCACGGGATCCCAGACCCACACGTGATTCTAGCCAGAAATGGCCTCAGGTCAAAGGTCTGCCTCCCCCCGGTAAAGACCTCGGGTCAGGAGTCACATCCTCCCCTGACAAATGCCTACCATCGGGGATCAGCCGAGAGGCGAGTGTATCGATACAACAACGTAACCACGACTGTACTCTGTGTAAACCAAATCATAAACATTTCGATGCAAATGCATGCAACAGCATATAAGTGTATGTATATTCCGTATACGCATATCCGTATATGTATAATCGTAAAACACATGCTCATGTAATCCGAAATCTCATATGCATGCTCAAGTTCATAAAACGTATATCAAGACTCGCAAACAATCCGTGAAAAGAAATGTCCACTCACAGACTAGCGTAACGCGTATCGCGTTAACCCGTGATCCGGCAGAAAGTCCCTCGCCAAACAAACGATCATGAACACCTGAATATTCAAAAAATCCATTACTCAAAGTCATAACTCGACTATTCAAAACAAATCACGAGAAACCACCATTCTCGGAAACACATAATCAGATTACGACAAACTGTCGGAAATCCGGAAAATCACACCTCAATACCTCACTGTAATTTCGGACGCTCAAATCAAGAAACGAACTTCCCCACTGCGATCGGGGTGCGATTTCGAGTCAAATGACATGCAACTTGTCGAAAATCCCAAAAAGTCAAACTGTTGACCGCCGCCGTTGACCACCGTCCACGGCGGCGCCGCTGCCAAAATGAAAATCTTTCGGCGGAGCAACCCCTATTCCACTCAAAATCATGCACTGAGCAACTTTCATAACTGCAACAAGGTCCAATTCAAACTCTAACTAGCTCAATTTCGTGATAAACCGAATTGGTACACAAATTTCAAATCCAAAATTCTCCTTCCACAAATCGAATTAAAGCTTCATACTTACATGGTTAGAATCCTTGAGAAGAGAGCTTCAAATCCCACTCAAAGTTGCAGCTCGAATCGGCCTAAAACGTGGAACCCAAATTCACCATTTTCTTCCAAAGTTTGGCCGAAAATATCTCCTCCTTCGGCGAGCCTCGCCGTGAAAGGTGGCCGGAGCAAGGATGAGGGTGTCCATACGAGTCGAACGGGACCAGAAGGAGGCTCGGAGATGGTCGGAATCAACTCCACCGCCGTGGAGCACGCCGTTCGCCGTCGGCCTTCTCTCACACCACCGAGTTGACTCGATCAACTCCCAATTTAGAAATGTTGACCTTCCCAAACTGGCAAGTTACTATTTATAGCTTTCCCAAAAAGGAAACTCCCAAAATTACGTATTTCGACAACTTTAAACATCCATAACTTTCTCGTCGTAATTCCGATTCTGATAATTCTCACGGCAACAAACTCGTCTCGACATGATCTTCCAATATCACCCGAAGTCAAACACATCGGCCAAATGGATAAAAAGTCAACTGTTCAACCAAACACACATTTAAATCGACTAAACAATCCACAATCGGAAATAATCACAACTAAATCTTCGTAACTCAAAATCATGCTCCAGAAGTTCCCACCAACTCGAAATTAAATTCTGAACAACTTCCATGAAGAAGTCGAAATCAAATTCTTGACCGGTAATTTAGTCGTTAAGAAGATCGCCAATATAATCCGATTCCGTCGAAACTTCAAATATTCATAATTAATTCCTTGGTCTTCCAAATAACGATCCGGAACCGCCCACGAACTCGAAATCACACGTAGAACGACTCTCGAGAAGAGACCTAGCTCCAATTCTCGGCCAATGATTAAGTCGTTAACAAATCTGGTTATTCCAACAACTGTCGTAAATCTGCGTCTACGCAGTAACTCACGTATATAGCTGACCTTACTGCTGATTCTGGTCCGGGTCGTCACAAATCCACCCCCTTTAAAAAATTTCGACCTCGAAATTTCTGAGTCTGCCAACTATAAGGTAGGAGCACTGCCTCTGCATACTGCTCAACTCTCCAGTGATCTCATAACCTGAACAACTCTGACAACTGACTCCACAATAGGAGATAGCTCTGCGCTGAAATCTCTGTACTCTTAAATCTCAAATCTGAACTGGCTTCACATAATCGCCAAGTGTTCCTGCATAAGGAACAGATAGGGTACACAACACGTAGCAAACCTGAAACACAGTTCCGCCACACAGAACTCACACACATAAAAGCCAATGCTATAGGCGATGCCAAACTTTACGGCACAACATAATCTCGCCTAAGACCACATCTGAATCAAAACAATGTGGCAAATCACAACTCAGTCTGCTTACATTAACATAGCTCAAACATCGAACTCAAGCAATTATTAACCTGTTTATGCTAATCCGAAAATCTGTGGTAACACATTCCACAAAATCAGAATCAAACATCAACCCAAACTCAAACCAAACTCACTCCAACACAATGGAGTGCAGCATCGTTCCTCAAAACGACAACATGCAACATCAGAACCATAGTGGTCCACAAACTGGTACAGCAAGCAATCTCGAACAAGTGAAACTGCTGGTCCCAAATCTATCAAAACGGCAATATCGAGGTCCACAATATGCCTTCCAAGGCCTGAATAGTCCTCGAAGATCGCTCGCCAATCTGAGGATAAGAACTGATACTAACTTGTAATCTGGTCCCTGATGCCTGCTGCAAAGCTCGCCAACTCTCAGTTGTAGCTGATTACCTTGACTAGCAAACTGGGACACAGGTACACTACGTAAATGGCCAATCTCCGTCAAACACAGCTATGCCAGTCTGCCACTGAAATCCTTTCCCGAAAGTACAAGGAAATGTACCAAATCTGTCAAATGGTCCACAATGGCTTGACAACTAGTATCACAAATCAAAATGCGCACAAACACACACAAGGTCACAGCGACAAACGCCACGTCCAACCGGAAATCTCAAATTGCTAATACTTCTCGGCAAGTCTCCGCCTCCGAGCCATGGCCAGCTGACAAATGTGGCATCTGCACACACATGCTGCGCACGCACAAGCTGCTATATTGCTCTTCATGTTGCGTCACGAGTAGTAAACTTGAAGTGTCAGACACATTACCGTACCACTAGCACCAAACACGCGCAAAACTACGAGCCTCAACATCATCACACTTGAACTCAGCTTCCGAAGCTCGCAACTCGGCTAACACGGAAACTCGAGCCACACATATGAAACACTGAAACTCCCGACTTTCAACTGAATGCATCAGCAACAACATCCCAGACGGATGGTCAAAGTACAACCTCTAGCCTTTCTCGAATAAACTCAAAGGTGCAGTCATAGTCGTAAGTCGACCCCATCCATCTACACTGCCTCAAGCCCAAATCTGGCTGAAAATGCAAGTGGATGAAACTCAAGTGATCAGTGCACATCCTACACTGCGCTGCACACCATAGCTGTAGTGTCTCGAACTCTCTGATGCTAACACAAGGACAGCTACACCCAAATCATACATAGGATACGCAACTACACCAAGTTCCACTGCCTGGAACCACGAGCCACCGCTCTGCTACACAGCATCAAAACACAACCAAATTCAAACCTCGATGCATCGCCGTAATCCACGAACTCGTCGCGGTCGTCAGGTAAGGTCAAAACCGAAGCAACGGTCAACCATCCCCCAGGAGTAAGTAACTCTACTTACGTGCATCGAACCACTCGAACTTGACGCCTTCTTCGTCAATCCGGAAAGTAGAGTGGCAATCCGGGAAAATCCTGCACAAGCCGTCGGTACAAGCCTGTCAAACCCAAGAGACCTCTGATCTCTGGTACCATGGTAGGGCAATCCCCAAATCAACACGGCTTCTAACTGGTCAGGATCCATGCCAACTCACTCGGATAGCATCACACAGCTCAAAATCTTCATGCTAATCGACCAAAACCCACACTGGCTGAACTTCGCAAATAGCTGATCATCTCGCGAAGTCCGCAAAACTACTCGCTATTGCTTCAGGTACTGGCCCACACTCCTGGAGTACATCAGGATATTGTCGACGAACATGACCGCAACTCGTCCAGAATCGTCTGAACATATGGTCCATTAAGTCCACATGATCTACGGTGGCATTGGTCAACCAACAACGTGACCAAGAACTCTTGATGCCCGCACCGAGATCTGAAAACTGTCCAAACCACAACTGACACATCGATCCTCAACTGATGGTATCCAATCCCGAAATTAATCTTCGAAAAGACCGAAGCTCCCTCGAGCTGATCAAACCACTCGTCAATCCGAAGCGGAGGATACTCACTCTCCTCTGAACCAAATCGGGCTTCGGTAGTTAACGCACCACCACGTCGGACCATCCTACATCCGTACAAACAATGCAAGAGCACACCACGCAAATACGCGGGGTCGCATGAAATCTCCTAAAACCTCCTCCAGCAACTCCTGGAGTCGAAACTATAGCTCTATCAGCTCCGCTGGCTCCGAACGAAAAGATGTCGGTAAAACGAGTCCAGCGCCCGGTACAAGCTCAATGGTATAGTTAGTCTCCCGAACTGGAAGAATACCTGGTAACTCCTCCGGAATACACCTGGAAACTCGGGAACCACCTCGACATCACCAATGTCGGGCATAACAACCATAGTATCCACATCATGGGCTAAGCAAGCCACATAACTCGTCTCCACCATCCGCTCGACCATCACCGCGAAATAGCATCTCGGGGAAATCTGGTTGTCGAAACACAATCTCCTTCTCGAGGCACTCGAACACAGCCAAATACGTCGTCAGTAAGTCCATACTCACAGTCACATCAAAACCACAATGTCCAGCTATAACAGATCCGCGGCTAACACATAACCTCCAACAAGGATCTCGCGACCTCCGGATGGATGCAACACTCTCCAAAACCTCGGAAGTGGAGATGCAGGTACAATAGCCATGGATATCAAACAACAGTAACCTCAGAGAAAAGTCTTGTGACGACCCGGACCAGAATCAGAAGTATAATCAGCTTGATTCGTGAGTTACAGCGTAGTCGCAGATTTTCGACAGTTATTGGAATCGCCAGAGTTGTTAACGACTAAATTATTGGCTGAGAATTGGAGCTGAGTCTTTTCTCGAGAGTCGTTGTATGTGTGATTTCGAGTTCATGGGCGGTTCCAGATCGTTATTTGGACGACCGAGGAATTAATTATGAATATTTGAAGTTCGGATTTAAATGGTGGTGTTGTTAACGACTAAATTACCGGTCGAGAATTTGGTTCCGGTTTCTTCACGGACGTTGTTCAGAATTTAATTTCGAGCTCGTGGGAACTTCTGGAGCATTTTTCTGAGTTACGAAGATTAAGTTGTGATTATTTTCGATTGTTGGTTATTTAGTCGATTAAGTGTGTGTTTTGGTTGAATGGTTGACTTTTTATCCGATTGGCAGATGTGTTTGACTTCGGGTGATTATTGAAGAATATGTCGAGGCAAGTTTGTGGCCGCAAGAATTATCGGAATCGGAATCACGACGAGAAAGTTACGGGTGTTCAAAGTTCGTCGAAATGGATAATTATGAGTTTCCAAATTAGGAAAGGCTATAAATAGTAGGTTACCGAAAAGGGAAAGTCAGCACTTGCCATTAAAGGGTGTTGACCGAGTTGACTGAGTCAACTCGGTGGGAGAAGAGGAAATGCGACGGTGCTTCACTGTGGCGACGGTGGTTGCCCGTCCGGCCACCTCCGACCACGGGGAAGGACTCGTTCGAAGCGCCTTGGCCACCCCGTCATGCCTCCGGCCTCCTTTCACGGCAAGGCTCGCCGGAATGAGGGAGAAATCCGGCCAAAAATGGAGGAGAAACTTGTGAATTCGGGTTCCACGTTTTACACTGATTCGAGCTACAATTTGGAGTGGGTTTTGAAGCTCTCCTCACCTACAAGCTACCCTGTAAGTTTGGAGTTCTAATTTTGCTTGTGTATGGAGAATTTTGGGATTGAAATTTGTGTGTACATTCGGTTTATCGTGAAATTGGATGAGTTAGAGTTCGAATTGGCCTTTGTTTCAGTTGACAAAGTTGCTCAGTGGACGATTTTGACTGGAATAGGGGTTGCTCCGCCGGAAGATTTTCATTTTGGCAGCGGCGCCGCCGTGGGCGGCGGTCAACGGCGGTCCAGTTTGACTTTTTGTAGTTTTCGACAAGTTGCATGTCATTTGACTCGAAATCGTGCCCCGATCGCAGTGGGGAGGTTCGTTTTTCGAATTGAGCGTCCGAAAGTAAAGCGAGGTATTGAGGTGTTATATATGGAATTTCGACGATTCGTCGACATTGAATTATGTGTTTCCGAGAACGGTGGTTTCTCATGATCTGTCTTGTATTGTCGAGTTATGACTTTGAGAAATGGATTTTGTGAATATTCAGTTGTTCGTGATCGTTCGTTTGGCGAGGGACTTTCCGCCGGATCACGGGTTAACACGTATCGCGTTACGCTAGTCTGTGAGTGGACATTTCTTTTCACGGAATTCTTGCGAGTCTTTTATATGATTTTCGAACTTGAGCATGCGTATTGAGATTACGGATTACATGAGCATGTGTTTTACGATTATATGATTATACTTATACGGATATACGTATACGAATATACATACACTTATATGCTATTTCATGCATTTGCATCGAAATGTTTATGATTTGGTTTACACAGAGTACAGTCTTGGTTACGTTGTTGTATCGATACACTTGCCTCTCGGCTGATCCCCGATGGTAGGCTTTTACCAGGGGAGGCTGTGACTCCTGACCCGAGGTCTTTACCGGGGGGAGGCAGACCTCTGACATGAGGCCTTTCTGGCTAGGATCACGTGGAAGTCAGGGACTCCGTGGTTCTGACTGTACTAGCACGAATGTGTCCATGAGTGACCCCGTGAGATTTTTACTTGCATGCTCAGTACGCTGGAGGATTATGGTTTTACCTCGTGTACTTTGTTATTATTATTTACCTGGACTCACATATGTTATTTTAAACATATATATCAACTGGGGAAAGACATTTATTTTCGTCCACTCACTCTAACGGTTTTTATGTCTTTCCCATGGGCTTTTCGGTTTCCGTGCCCAGTTTGCAGTTTAGGCTCTAGTGTCGCACGTCGTGGTCGGAGGCATAGTGCTCGAGCTACCTTGTTTCTTCCAGTAGGTTTATTGTTCTACCTACTGTGGTATACATATATGTTTATACGATAAAGGTCGCTCTGAGAAATCTGTTGTTATGTTATACGATTTTACTCTGGATTTCAGTAAAGTACGTATATATTTATTGTTTTACTTTACTGTTGATATATTGAGAAATCCGGATGGGATTGGTGCCCACGGTTTGCTTTTTGTGGATAGGATGAAGTGTATTTTACGCGTGCAGGTAATGGTAATTCCACGCTAGTAACGAAACTCTGTCAAAATTTCGAAAATTTTTTGTTGGTTCGTGTTTTCGAAGGGGTTCGATTCCGGTTTAGGTAACTGAATCGGGGTTGGGTCCTTTCAAGTCTGTCTTCAAACAAGGTCATGGAACGAACTCCAACATGCCCAACTAGTCGCCCACGTCAATGGCAAATTCCTGAATTGCTCGTCTAGAAATCTGGGTTGATCAAGTTCCAGAAACAGCATCATGATTTCCTCGTAAACTCCGAGCTGTTGAACCGCTAACACAGCTGGCTGAGGGCGCTCCCTCACAACGTGACCCTCCTGGCCACCGAAACAGCAACTGAAAATGCTACACGAACACAAGTCACCGCAACACCTGCTGCATGAAAGGATCACCAACGATCACCCAAACTCATGCCACAGGAGCAAGTTCGCTACTCTGCGATCTCCGCCATCACCAAATGGATCCTCAGCTTGATCTGATGGCCCACAACATAATCAATAAGGCCACAGCCTGATGAAGTCACTGATCTCGATGTGCCAGAACTCAACCTCATCAAAATCTCGACTAAGTCCACTTTCCTCAAACCATCGCATCGAAAACCGCGTACATCTTTCCCTCACAATAGCCTCGCCACTGAGTGCAACACACTAAGCTCCTCACGGATGTCTCGAGGCACATCAATCAGACTATCTCTGATGCTCAGGTTCAAAGTCATCTCGAACCTCGTGCACTGCTTCCTCTGAAGCCACATAACTCGTGCAAACAGGGACAACATGTGAACAATGCATCTCTGCCTCAGGTGGATAAACACTCCTCAGTCAATTGCTGGATAGCCTGATAAAACCATTACCGTATACACAACACCCTGAATGTAGGCCATGGAGGCGCAACCGGACTCACACAATATCAGCCCACAAAATACCACAATCTGACTCAGGCAAACATCAATTGCCACAATTCTCTGCTTTGAGGCCACATGTAGACGCTCATACACACAACCAGGCAAACCGTGCCACACAGTTTACTGAACTCTGAATACTCATCCAGATCCACAATTCTCTGGCAAATCGCGCGTCGATTGATCCTCAATAAGATCCACAACCGAAACGACACGGAAGGCACGTCAGGAGGCATCCTAATGAATAAAAACATCGATCACAACAAGTGGAACGTAATCATGGAACTTTAAATATTTGAAAGTATACAACACCAGGAATATTGATGAGTATCCGCCGGCCGGTCGGGTCACCATTCTAGACATGCTGTACATTCTCAAATATCCTTAATAAACACGACTTCAGAAGTCTACAGAACCTACAACCTAATGCTGTGATACCAAGCTGAAAGGACCCAACCCCGATTTAGTTACCTAAACCGGAATCAAACTCCCCTCCCCCCCTCCCCCCCTGAAAACACGAACCAACAAAAAACGTAGAAATTTTGGCAGAGTTTCGTTACAACGTAGAATTACCATTACCTGCACGCGGAAAATACACTTCATCTTATGCCACAAAAAGCAAACCGTGGGCACCAATCCCATCCGGATTTCTCAATATATCAACAGAAAAGTAAAATAGTAAATATATATGCACTTTACTGAAATCCGGTGTAAAATCGTATAACATAAACAATAGATTACTCAGAGCAACCTCTAATGTATAAACATATCAGTATACCACAGTAGGTAGAACAATAACCCTACTGGAAGAAACAAGGTAGCTTGAGCACTATGCCTCCGACCACGACGTGCAACACTAGAGCCTGAACTGCAAACTGGGCACAGAAACCGAAAAGCCCAGGGGAAAGACATGAAAATCGTTAGAGTGAGTGGACGAAAATAAATGTCTTTCACCAGTTATTATATATGTTTAAAATAACATATGCGAGTCCAGGTAAATAAAAGCAACATAGTACACGAGGTAAAACTCACACTCCTCCAGTGTACTGAGCATGTAAGTAAAAATCCCACGGGGTCACTCATGGACACACACCGTGCTAGTACAGTCAGAATCACGGGATTCCCAGACCCACACGTGATTCTAGCCAGAAATGGCCTCAGGTCAAAGGTCTGCCTCCCCCCGGTAAAGACCTCGGGTCAGGAGTCACAGCCTCCCCTGACATATGCCTACCATCGGGGATCAGCCGAGAGGCGAGTGTATCGATACAACAACGTAACCATGACTGTACTCTGTGTAAACCAAATCATAAACATTTCGATGCAAATGCATGAAACAGCATATAAGTGTATGTATATTCGTATACGCATATCCGTATATGTACAATCGTAAAACACATGCTCATGTAATCCGAAATCTCATATGCATGCTCAAGTTCATAAAACGTATATTAAGACTCGCAAACAATCCGTGAAAAGAAATGTCCACTCACAGACTAGCGTAACGCGTATCGCGTTAACCAGTGATCCGGCGGAAAGTCCCTCGCCAAACAAACGATCACGAACACCTGAATATTCACAAAATCCATTACTCAAAGTCATAACTCGACTATTCAAAACAAATCACGAGAAACCACCGTTCTCGGAAACACATAATCAGATTACGACAAACTGTCGGAAATCCGGAAAATCACACCTCAATACCTCACTGTAATTTCGGACGCTCAAATCAAGAAACGAACTTCCCCACTGCGATCGGGGTGCGATTTCGAGTCAAATGACATGCAACTTGTCGAAAATCCCAAAAAGTCAAACCGTTGACCATTGACCGCGGCCGTTGACCACCGTCCACGGCGGCGCCGCTGCCAAAATGAAAATCTTCCGGCGGAGCAACCCCTATTCCACTCAAAATCATGCACTGAGCAACTTTCATAACTGCAACAAGGTCCAATTCAAACTCTAACTAGCTCAATTTCGTGATAAACCGAATTGGTACACAAATTTCAAATCCAAAATTCTCCTTCCACAAATCGAATTAAAGTTTCATACTTACATGGTTAGAATACTTGAGAAGAGAGCTTCAAAGCCCACTCAAAGTTGCAGCTCGAATCGGCCTAAAACGTGCAACCCAAATTCACCATTTTCTTCCAAAGTTTGGCCGGAAATATCTCCTCCTTCGGCGAGCCTCGCCGTGAAAGGAGGCCGGAGCAAGGATGAGGGTGTCCATACGACTCGAACGGGACCAGAAGGAGGCTCGGAGATGGCCGGAATCAACTCCACCGCCGTGGAGCACGCCGTTCGCCGTCGGCCTTCTCTCACACCACCGAGCTGACTCGGTCAACTCGATCAACTCCCAATTTAGAAATGTTGACCTTCCCAAACTGGCAAGTTACTATTTATAGCTTTCCCAAAAAAGAAACTCCCAAAATTACGTATTTCGACAACTTTAAACATCCATAACTTTCTCGTCGTAATTCCGATTCCGATAATTCTCGCGGCAGCAAACTTGTCTCGACATGATCTTCCAATATCACCCAAAGTCAAACACATCGGCCAAATGGATAAAAAGTCAACTGTTCAACCAAACACACATTTAAATCGACGAAACAATCCACAATCGGAAATAATCACAACTAAATCTTCGTAACCCAAAATCATGCTCCGGAAGTTCCCACCAACTCGAAATTAAATTCTGAACAACTTCCGTGAAGAAGCCAAAACCAAATTCTCGACCGGTAATTTAGTCGTTAAGAAGATCGCCAATATAATCCGATTCCGTCGAAACTTCAAATATTCATAATTAATTCCTCAGTCGTCCAAATAACGATCCGGAACTGCCCACGAACTCGAAATCACACGTAGAACGACTCTCGAGAAGAGACCCAGCTCCAGTTCTCAGCTAATGATTAAGTGGTTAACAAATATGGCTATTCCAACAACTGTCGTAAATCTGCGTCTACGCAGTAACTCACGTATATAGCTGACCTTACTGCTGATTCTGGTCCGGGTCGTCACACCATTATGTGAACAATGTTGTTAGTTTGTAATCAAATTACTATCTTTATGAATGTACTACTCAGAGTAGTATGGATGCAATCATATGACTGTCTCTCTTTCTCTCTCTCTTTTGAGTATCTGTCTGTGTATCTGTTTGTATATCTGTCTATGAAACTTTGGTTTTTTTTTTGGAAATATTAAATGAGTGAATCAATCCATAAAGCCTATGAGCATTATGAATGTGATCATATTACTATCTGACTGAGTACCTGCTTTGCGTATTTGTTTGGATATCTGTTTGTTTATCTGTTAGAGTATCTATTTTGGATTTTTGTCTCTAACACACGCGTTTCTCCCCCACGTGTCGTATTCAAGGAATGAATGAGGTCATGAACAAGTGTATATTTTTCTTTATAGTGATCATTATGTAATTATATGACTATCTATTTTGAGTATCTATTTGTGTATTTGCTTGAGTATCTGTCTGGGTAATACTATCTGTGTTGTTCTTGAATTTAACTGAAAGAGAGATTCAATGTAGAAAGCCTTTTTGAAATGAAATGTTTGTTTTTGCACACTCTTATCCAATTTACAACATAGGACCAACTCAAATCTTTGTGTATACTTGGTATAGAAATGCGGCAGTTCATAAACCAACCAACCTTAAAGACTGTAAGTAGTAGTGTATAACACAAGGAATGAATGAACTCATGAACAAGTGTATTTTTTGTTGTTGTAGTGATTGTTATGTAATTATATGACTTTCTCTTTTGAGTATTTGTTTGAGTATTTATTTGAGTATCTGTTTGTGTATCTGCTTGAGTACTTGGTAGCGTAATACTATCTGTGTTGTTCTTGAGTTTTACTGAATGAGAGAATCAATTTATAAAGCCTTTTGAAAAGAAATGTTTTTTTTTTGCACACTTTGATCAAATTTACAACACAAAACCAACTCAAATCTTTGTGTATGTATACTTGGTATTGAAATCCATCAGTCATAAACCAACCTTAAAGACAGATACTTAGACAACTATTTAGGCAGTAAATTAGACAGATACCCATTGGTGTTCATAAAATGACACATCGTTTTTTGTCTTGTGTTCATTTGGAAAGACATGTATAAGAGCAGATACTCTCACAAACACCTGAATAGATACTCTGACAGATACTTGAGAAAATAGGCTTTGAAAATGACAGAAAATTATAGATTCATTCTTTAAACAACACTATTCATTCTCTAATTTAATACCCATCTAAATTATAGGAATACATATTAATCTGCAATGATTCATCTTCAAAGCTTCCTCTTCTTGTTGCTGCTTGCTCCATCAAATCTTGATGGTGGGGGAGGCAACATCTTGAAGATTTGATGAAGAAGTTGAAGGATTGCCTCATCATTCTCCTTAATGACTTTGTACTTTTCCTTTAGATCTTTGAGGTCATCCTTAAGGTTAGTCATCCTATTGGATAAAGGTTGTAGCATATTTGAAGGTGGAGAAGTTTCTTCTTGAGTGCAATAGCGGCGACGTGTGGCTTCCTGGACTATTTCTTCGATCATCTCTTCAAAAGAGTTATTGGAGGTGTTGGCTGTTTCTACCGAATTACACACGGGACATAATCTGGCAGAAGCAAGTACGAGTACTCCTTCCTTTTCCTTCTCCTTCTCCTTCGTCCGAACGCTCGGGCTGCTCGGATGGTTGGACGCTCTTCTCTCTCTTTGGGCGTACGGGCTCTCTCTTCCGACGGTCGACTCTTCCTTCGGGCGCTTCCTCTTCTCTCGGGTGATCGGGTGTGCGTATTCGCGTGCGGCTGTTAGAAGAATACAACAACAAACAGGCGGTCAGGGGTCGAGACGGGATGGGCCGCCTTCAACGCTCCGATGCCTAAGTCAGATGATGTATTGGATATAACAGTTAAGCGAACGTGCGTGTGAATAGTGTTCGGGTGGAGTGAATTGAATGAATGAGTGAATGAGTTGAGATGGATTGAGTACCCTTACCTGTCGTAAATGCCTTACGTATATAGGTGGTTGAGCTTGCTGCTTGATGGTGTTCTTCGATGTGGGACTGGTGCATTTGCTGGTGTGTGATCTGCTCATTCGGGCGTACGCCCCACGGGCGCGTGTGCGCTCGGATGGGGTCGGTCTGGTGAGTGAAGTTGAAGCCTCCTTAGTGGTCTTTGGGGTGGTCTGGTAGGTGTCGATTACCTGCTTAAGTGGATAAGTATATTAATCGGACAACTCATGCTATACAAACAAGTCCCCCAAGTCCCCAAGTCAAAGAGAACTTTCTTGACTGGGGAGTTGAAAAAGGGTCCATACGATTTAAACAAGATACTTATCCGGTTGAGCAGTGGTGCGTGATCCTGTAACCCCCCAAGTCCCCCAACTCTCTGGTCAAGGAAGGGCTCGCATGACGAAGTGTACGTGCTCGTGCAATCGTGTACCTGTTCGTGTAATCGTGTACCTGTGGGCCCGGCGTCCAAACGAGTCTTGCTATTTGGAGCCGCGCGCCCGTGGAGTATTGCCTGGTAAAACACGAATAGGGGCAATCATAGACAGTATATGCAAATGTGTGAATGTATGGTATGATGTGTGAATGTATGCAAATGCTGGTCGTAACGCCAGCGTTGGGGTGACACTGCGTACGTCGCACGTCAACGGGGATGCCGTCGCGTACGCTGTAGCGTCAACGGTGCGATCAGGACCGCGACGTACAATGTTGCAGCGCGCACGAACGCCTACCCGTGCCGCCCTTCGCATTTAGCGCGCGCAGAGGCCTCTGCCGCCTAAACCGGGAAGATTTCGCGCCCGGAGAGGACGGACCCCACACCCGGTAACGCTCATCGGTCTCGAACCGTTCAAGGAGAGGACGGACCCCACACCCATGCCGGTTCTGAGTCGGTGAGTCGATCGTTAACGTTACGCCCACGGAGGGGAAGAACCTCACGCCCGTGCCGCCCATCGAGCTTGCCGCGCAGAGAGGGGGCGGACCCCATGCCTCTGGTCCCACAGCCGGCTTGTATTTGCGCGGACGGAGAGGACGGACCCCACACCCGCCGCTTATCAGTCTCAGAGCCTGCATAGGGAGGACGAACCCCACGTCCCTGCTAGGACTGAGTTTGCTCACGGAGGGGAAGAACCCCACGCCTCTGCCGCCTAACGAGCTTTAGCGCGCCCAGAGAGGGGAAGGACCCCATGCCTCTTTCGCCGTGGGCGGCTTGTATTTTCACGTACGGAGAGGACGGACCCCACACCCGTCGCCTATTAGTCTCAGCGCCTGCAGGGGGTGGGGTGGACCCCACACCCCTGCCAGGACTAAGTTGGTGCATCGATCGTTAACGTTGCGCACACGGAGGGGAAGAACCCCACGCCCGTGTCGCCCATCGAGTTTAGCGCGCCATGCCTGTTGCCGCCTAAACCGGCTTGCCAGTTCTTACCGGTGTGCGCATGGGGGGAGGTGCCCTACGCCCGTGGTGGTGTTACTTTGTCCGGACGTGCGCGGGTGATCTTCGTTCACTGGTCGTGCGGGTGGTGTGTGAGTTTTGTTCGATTGGCGGGAGATGTGGTGTGCCTTGCCTTGGATCTGGTGGTGCGCTGGCGAGATGTTTTTGAGGTGACATTCCTTTTGACTGCTCGTTGGGAACCGTTGTGTAATAAATGCGAGCCGTCGTAATTAATGCTAGCGTGGGCCGGGCATTAGATGCGGGTGAACGTGATAACTGCTCGAAGCTCAGACGTCAGGCGCGTTGGCGCGTGGGAGTGATGCATGGGCGCCACGTGTCGAGTCGTGGGAGACCGTGCCAGTGTTTGAATTCAAGGTGGGAAGCTGAAGAGGTGGCACGTTTTACTAAGAAGGGTTAGTAACCCCCCCCCCCCCCCGTGCCACATGTTGCAATCCGACGGTGGACACGCGAGAATGGACGGCTGGCGTTCATTGGCTGTCGTCATGTGATCAGTACAAATAGGGGTGTGGTGTCGTCTTCCTCCTCACTTTCTATGATTTGTCGAAACGCTGCAGAAAATTATTTTGCACACTGTTTCCCTCGGATCTCTGCTGTTTTTTGTTTCTTGCCGGAGTTTCCTCGTCGACGTTCAGCCTTTCTGCCGTCAAAGACCGAATTTGGTGAGGCTCTCATCCCGTTTCTGGTGTTTTCCGTTTTGGTTCGTGTTTGGTTGTTTCTGGGGTTTTTTGGGTTTTTCTGGGTTTTGCATCTCAATAACAGGGCGTGTTCTTGAGGTGTGCCAGGCTTGATTTTGTTTGGGGTAGGAATTTTGTGTTTTTGGTGTTTCTGGTGGTTGGCCCCCCCTACTCTCTTTTGCGAAGTGTTGCCAATGTATCCTGGCGCGCCTCCAAATCTGCCTCGGCATATGTGGGCCCATACGAACCCGAACGTTGGTGGTGTTTTTCAATGTCCTCCGGTCGAGCGGGCTAGGCACCACATACGGGCGGAATGCCTCCATTTCTTCCGTCTGCGACACTCTACCCCGTCAGATCGAGTCCTCCAGTCCTTCCGTACGCTCAATACAAACGAGTACCCGCTGGGCGCACGCGTGCCGCCAGGCCGCCTGGGCTATGGGTTGTAGTTTGCTACCAAAAATAGGAATAGGATAATTTCACGAAGTGTTGTACCTGGTCGTTAACCTTCCGTTTGTGTGCCCTGTAGGTAAGATGAAGAAGTCCAAGGCGACAGACAAGGATGACGTGCTCAAGCGCCGCCTGCTCGAATTGCGGAATGCTGCCGCGAAGGCCCGCAAGGTGGTGGATGACGGTCGTGGCGTACTCGTCCCGGGGGACAGTACCCAGCCCAAGACCCCTGTCGTAAACGTGGCTGATCCTACCCCGCCCATTCGAGGGCCACAAGCAGATGCTCCCCGCCCGCCACCGGGCGATGCCGCTGGATCCAAGGCCCAGGCCCGGGCGGAGCGCGAGCAGCAGCAGTCCGAGCGAGATGATGTCGGGGACAGGCGGTAGGCCGCCCATGCGCCTCAGTCTGCCAGTCGTGCGCCCGTCACGCCCTCGTCTTCTGATCGACCTTCAAGTACTCCACAATACTCTTGCTCTCCAAATCCCTCGCTTCCCTCTTTCGGTCCTCCACAATTTCTTGGGCAGGGGGAGGGTGAGGAGCGTGTGCAGAAGCACCCCCGAACTGAAGATTCCCCTCCCGGTCCTGCTCCTGAGACGAATGTTGATGTTGTGGACGCCTTGCGCCGTGCGCTGGTGGATGGCGCCGCGTCTCTGGGGTCCCTGCTGCAGCCGCTGGAGAATGCTGCCCCCGACGGGCTGGATGCGGTCATTCTTGCGTGCACCCGCCTGCTGCATCAGGTCTTCCGCGTCCGCTCGCGGGAGATTGTGGAACTTGCACGCGTCAGGGCCGAGGGGACGAAGCAGCGGAGGATGACGGACAGGGTGGCGGCGCAGCTCGAACAGGCCAACAAATTGGTCCACCGGTACACTGCCCGTGCGGATGAGGCGACCGCCCGGTCCACCGAGGCTGCCGCTCGTAAAGCTGTGGCTATTGCTGAACGGGACAAGGCCGTGGCTGAGGTGGAGCGGGTGCGTGCCGAGCTGAAGCGCGTCCGTGCTGAAGCAGCCGCCCGGGAGGCGCTCTCAGAGTCCCGACTGAAGGAGGCTGATCGCGTTGCTCGCATGGATGCTGTGGCGATGTTCAAGGAGTCTGACGAGCTCCGCGGACTGGTCAAAGCGGAAGTGGATGAGCAGGTGGCTGCGTTCCAGGCAGCGGTGAGTCCTTTTTTGAAGATGGAGGAGTACCAAGCGTTCTTGGAGTCTGGATTTGAGAGACGGACGGGCGCTCAGGTTCCTGCGTCTGAGAGAGAGGTGGAGCCCTCGGGGGAGCCTACTAGGGCGGAGCTGGAGCCGGTGATCAGGCGGATGGATCCGGGCGAGCAGGTGGAGGCTATTGTGGTAGTGTCGTCGGAGGAGTCTGAGGAGTTGGATGTTGATACGGGGGCGTAGTGTAGGGTGTTTCTTCTTCTTTGTAATGGGATAGATTTTTGTAGTCGGGCCTTGTCCCTTCCATTAATAAAGTACCTTCTTTCTGTATGTGTGCCTTGTTTGAAGTTTTTTTTTTCCTTTTTTTTTGGCATCTTTTGAATGACTCGTGCGAACGCGCGCCCACCCCTCTGCCTTGAATGGAATTGTAACCAAGTGTTACATTCACATGCGCAGTCTATCCCCAGTCCCCCGAATACTGGGCGGGCGGGGTAAGGACGAATGGGCGTGCTAACATAAACTAATGGAAAGAGTACAACAAAAGTACAATTCAAAATTTAATGACAGCACTTCCATGGTACCCGTAGTCGTTGACCCTGCACATCTCGGAGGTAACAAAGTGCTGGCGCTTCCCTCCACGGACGGGGTGTCTTCATCCCTTGCCGGATTGCCCTCAGTCCCCCAGTTAGATTGGTCGAGCCCGGATGCGCTGGCTGAACGATCGGGCGATCCCCGTTTGTTCGCTCCTTTGTGGAGATGCATCATGTCTCCTCGTTCTTCCAGCAGATTATTGCTGATACGTAGCCCTTCACCGTTCGTGCGTGGATCGTACCCCACGATCCGTGGGCTCTGATGGGTGATCTCTAGGGGTAACATAGCTTCCCTTCCGAATGTTAGGCTGAACGAAGTCTCGCTCGCCCTGGGGTTTCGTGGCTTCTTCGTGATTGTATCCCCGAACGTACCCGATTCCATGCTCGGTTGGGAATCGTCCCAAGAGCAGGTGCCCCGCGACGATCATCTTCAGTTTGCTGATTCCTGGCCTCCCGAGAATGGCGTTGTATGGGGAGGGGGTGTCCATTATAATGAAGTTCGTTTGGACCTCGCTGTGCGGGGAGTCGGGCGCACCGATCCCGACCCGAATATTGTCGCTCCCAATCGGGTACGATGTCTCGCCCGTGAAGCTGGCGACGCACTCGTGATCCTGTGTCATCTTGCTGGCGGGCCTGCCGAGCGCCGTGTATGCGTCCAAGTAGATCACGTTCACGGACGCCCCATTATCTATCAGCACCCTCTTCACGAGGAATCGATCGATGATCGCGTCGATCACGAACGGCAGGGTGCTATCTTTCGGACTTCTCTCCTCGTCTTCCGCCGTGAAGCTAATGGCGGGCACCTCCTTCCTTCCCACCTTGGGCGTTCTCCCCGACCCGATCGCCCGCACCTCTCTGCTTGAGCGATCGGGAGATGACGTTCCATCCTTGCGCTTGCCCCTGGATATCGTACTGATAGTCCCACGGGTCCCGGTGTTCGCCTCGCGTTGTCGCTCTTCCACCCTGGGAGGGGTGGTCTGATCGTCCCTTAAGTCCTCGAGGGCCTTCTTCAGCATAATGCAGCTGTTGGTACGGTGGGTGGCGGCATTGTGGAATTTGCACCAGACGTCCGGGAGTCTGCCGGTCGGAGCCACCGCTTTCGTCATGTTGTTTGGTGGCGGTATTCTGTGTCGATGCAGGTGGAGTAGGTGCTCGTTGGACTGGTGATCGACCGCACAGACCACTTGTCCCGCTGGTCAGTGCTGTGGCGCTGGCAGTAGACGGGCGTCCTGCTGCGCTGATCCCCTCGTCTGGTTGTAGTGGTTGCGGAAGAACGGCCTCTGGTAATTTTGTCTGTGCGCGTCTCGGCTCCTCTTATAGCCCCCGGCTGGATCCCCTCCGTCGTCCGAGGGCAGTCGAGGCTGAGCGTTTTCCTCCGGTCTGTTGATGCTAGACTCGGAGGTGGACCCGTACACCCGCGTCTCCACTAACGCCTTCTGTACGACCAGGTCCATGATCTCGTCGTAGTCGAGATGCTCTTTCCTCACTAGTTTCTCTACGAATGGGGTGGCGAGTAGGTTATCCATCAGGGCCACCTTGGCCACTCGCTTGTCAAGGTCCCTGCACGTGCTTGCGAGCGTCCTCTATCGATTGATGTAGCTCGACAGGCTCTCGTCCATCCCCTGGCAGACTTTGAGGAGGATGCCCGTGGTGTTGTACTTGCCCTGGAGCCGATAGCGCTTCTGAAAGCTCTCCACCAACTCGAGGAACGAATGGATGGACCCCGGCGGGATCTCGTAGAACCAGCTCCGCGCTTCTTCCACCAGCATTTCCTGAAACAGGAAACACAAGGTTGGGTCCGAATATCTGGTTCCGTCCGTGGTGGATCGAAACTCGTCCACGTGCGCGCGTGGATCTCCACTCCCGTTGAACCGAGCTATCTTCGTTGTCTTTGCATGGGGATCCCTTCCCCTCTCCAATATATGTGCTGAGAATGGGCTGACCCGGGGGGCGAATGTCCCGCCCTGACCGGCCAGCTTGTCCTTGCGCAAGTGCGAGACCTCTTCCGCCAGCTCCTCCATCCTGCGAAGGATCAGAGCATTGTTCGTCGGGGGCGCTGATTCTTCCACGGGTGAGTTTGCTCGGGTCGCCCGTGCGCTGGTCCCGTCGAACGGGTATCGCTCCTCGCCGGTGGTCTCCTGGGTCCCCTCGTGCTGCCCCAGCTGCTGGCTGACGTGCGCATCCAGCCGCTCCTCCAGCTTCTGGCGGATCTGGCGCTCATCCGCTCTCTCGAGCGCCGCCTCCCGTAGTTCCTGGACCAGGCTGCTGATGCGTTCCTCGCTGCTGTTTCCTGCGTGTCCTAGTACCTGCTGCTTCTGTGTGTCTGGCGGCGTCTCCCTGACGGGCGTGGTGCTGTCGTTAGTCACCGGGTTGAGCATGTGGACTTTTGGTTTTTGTGGTGTTTATACGAGGTTTACAATTTGTAAGTTTCCCACAGACGGCGCCAACTGTTTCTGCCGAATTACGCGCGGGACGTAATCTGGCAGAACCAAGTACGAGTACTCCTTCCTTCTCCTTCTCCTCCTCCTTCGTCCGAACGCTCGGGCTGCTCGGATGGTCGGACGCTCTTCTCTCTCTTCGAGCGTACGGGCTCTCTCTTCCGACGGTCGGCTCTTCCTTCGGGCGCTTCCTCTTCTCTCGGGTGATCGGGTGTGCGTATTCGCGTGTGGCTGTTAGAAGAATACAACAACAAACAGGCGATCAGGGGTCGAGACGGGATGGCCCGCCTTCAATGCTCCGATGCCTAAGTCAGATGATGTATTGGATATAACAGTTAAGCGAACGTGCGTGTGAATAGTGTTCGGGTGGAGTGAATTGAATGAATGAGTGAATGAGTTGAGATGGATTGAGTACCCTTACCTGTAGTAAATGCCTTACTTATATAGGTGGTTGAGCTTGCTGCTTGATGGTGTTCTTCGATGTGGGACTGGTGCACTTACTGGTGTGTGATCCGCTCATACGGGCGTGCGGCCCACGGGAGCGTGTGCGCTCGGATGGGGTCAATCTGGTGAGTGAAGTTGAAGCCTCCTTGGTGGTCTTTGGGGTGGTCTAGTAGGTGTCGATTACCTGCTTAAGTGGATAAGTATATTAATCGGACAACTCATGCTATACAAACATTGGCCATGTTATCTTTTGAACAGAAGGAAATGAGGAGTGAATAGAAATGTTTTTGTTTTGTGAAAGAGTTATATGCAGTGCATCTTTTATTTATAGAGAGTGAAAGATTGTGATGATGGAGTCGTTGGGTCTCTTCATTGTTAGATGAAGGGTTGCGTATTAATGTCCCTTAATGTTTTTCAATGCCGTTATGCACTCTTGTTGGGAGAAACAATGAGAGAGAAATAGTTTTTTCGTAAAAAGAGAAGGGGGAGAGAGAGAGATATGAAGCGTATTGTCGTAAAAGGAGAAAGAAAACTGAAAAAAATAATGCGGGAATAAACCGCTTCAACCATAAAAGAAATTTTTGTTTGTTCTCTATAAATAGTACTGGCTTCTTGCATTCTCCATAACATGTTTTTGTTTCGTTATCAACTCATTCTGCTTGAGTTGTTCTTCTTCTTTCTAAGTTCTTATCATCAGAAAAAAACTATGGTTCCAAGGACGAAGAACCCGCACAACTCAGACACTTCTGGCTATTCAACCGATGAAGATTTTGATCTATCAAAGTCCAAATCCTCCTCTGAAGACTCTGTATCAGGCCTTCTTCCTCCTCGTGCTGCTCGACCTCCTGTAAGTGTTGTTCTAGATGTCCCTCTTCAACCTTTTATGAAGAAAATGGGTGGTATGAAGTGTCGAGTGGAGACAATAAAGGAAGATATGGACCTAGTCCTTGCTGAACAGGACTAGATGCTTGATTTTCTTATTAGCATTGCATCTCGTCTTCCACCCGGTTTTGCAGGGAGAAGCAGGAAGAAGGCAGAGATGTGAAGCATAAGATTTTGTTCCCATTTTGTTATTAGTTATTGTGTGTTTTGATGTTTGTAATTGAATCAATATGCTATTTAAAGTTTATGTTTCTTTATCTTCTGTTCTTCATTTTATGTTTTTCTTTGCAATGATCTTGGATGAATGATTGAATCATAATCGAAGTCAAAACAGATTCTTAAATAGCTACGGTGACAGATACACAGTCAGATACTCAGACAACTATCCTTGAATTTTAATGAATCTTTGCAGTAACTTATGCAATAAAATCTTTAAATCTCTTTTTTCCCTTTCTTTTACCATGCAGCATGAAAAAAAAATAACAAAAAATCAAGAGATTCGATAACAACCACAATTTTGTGTTTGTATTTTGCAAGTAACAAGTTGCAGATATGAAATTCTTATACAGATATCCAGACAGGTACTTATCCAGATACTTTGATAGATATCCAGACAAATATTCAAACTTTTAGAAAATTATTCGGATAACATTTTCAATAAACCATATAGACATTTATGTTTTCAATCGATAAGGTTGTTTCAGGTTCTCATGTTGTAACCAGTGTGGTGACATCTTGAGCATTATGTCAGGATTATTTCTTTTTCGCCCTTCTTCTTCATTCTCTTGGTTTTTGGTCTTCCCGGTTGTTTCTTTGTTAGTGGAGGCCTGAGGTTCAGTTCGTTTTGTGACATATCTTGAATGGATTTCTCAATGTTTGGAACTGGATTGAGTATGAATGAGTAGGCTTGCTTGTAAAACTAAACTTTGTACAATTTTTTCACGTAATCGTAAATATTAAGTCCTTTCTCTTGAATGACAAGAAAGGCATGGGCACAGGGAAACCTCAACAACTGCCACTATCCACATGAGCAGGTCCATGTCTCCATGTTGACTGCACTGCTGTATTTATCAGCTTGAACTTCGTATACAAAACCACTGGAGTGCATCACTCTCTAATGCCTTCCTTTTTTAAGTGTTTCATTGAGCTCTCCTTCCATTCTTGGTCTCATTACAGTGTACCATTATTCCAATTCTTGTCTTTTGCTTGCCATCCTTTCCATCACCTTTATTCTACGAGAGTAGTAACATAAAAGAAAAGAAAAAAGAAGGAATTAAACAGTGCATTATCCTAGACATAACATATTTAATTAGTTTTCGTAAATGGTTGTAATGTAACCAAAAAAATAGATACCCAGACAGATACTCAGTCAACTACTTAGACAGATACCCATGATATATTTTTCAGAAACAATTCATTTTTACAGCTCCTGGAAATAACCCTTTAGAGTTAATCAGGTTGTAATGGACATAAACCTTAGAATTACCCTATAAATAACAAAATGAATCAGGTTTTTGTAAGTGATTGTAATGTAACAAAAAAAAATAGATACCCAGATAGATACTCATTCAGCTACTCAGACAGATACCGATGATATTTTTTTTCAGAAAGAATGCATTTTTACTGATGTTTTGGAAATAACCCTTTGAATTAATTAGGTTGTGATATATGACCTAATTTCGTTTGCAAGGTAGAAGACACGCTGAGACGACCCGGAACAGAATCAGTAGAGTAATCGGCTTAATCCACGAATTTGTGCGTAATCATAGTTTTCCGTAATGAATTGAATTAGCGCTTTGATCACGACTTAATTATTGGGTGAGAATTTGAGTTGAGTCTCTTCTCGAGATTTGTTGTACGCGTGATTTAGAGTTCGTGGGCGGTTTCGGATAATTATTTCGACGACCGAACAATATAATATAAATATTTGAAGTTTTAGAATCTCGTCGTTTTGGGTTTGGTTGCCGTTTGAAGCTCGCCGGAATCTCACCAGAATCCATGGATTCCGTGAGTTTCGAGCTCAATTCCGGCTGGTGGGCTTGGAATTGGTTGGAATTGGGTCTCGGTGTAGAAGAGAATTATGTTGGGCTTGAGGATTAGTTTATTTCTGGAAAGTTTGGCCGGAATCCCTCACCGTTGACGCCGCGTCGCCGCCGGCTACGGCAGTCAACGGCAACGCTCCGACGGAGGTTTGACTTTTTTGGAAATGTGTCGAGTTATATGTCGTTTTGCTCGTATTCGCGCCCCGATCATCGCCTGGAGGTTTTCGAGTTGATTTGGTTACCAGATTTTTGGTCGAGGGTTTGAGTGGAGATTTCGGGAGTTTTCGTCGATTATTTTATATCAGTTATATGTTTCCGGGAACGGTTGGTTTCCGAGGTGTGGTATAGTACGTTTTTGATCAGTTATATTTTATGATTATTCAGAGGATCGTGATCGTGCTTCGGGCGAGGGATCTTCCGTCGGACTGTGCTTGTCTGTGAGTGGACTTTTTTTTTCACTGATCGATTGCGAGTCTTTATATTACATTTTACAAGCATGAGCATACGTTTTTGATTATGACTTATACGAGCATGTGCTTTACGATTATGCATTTATGATTATGCTTTATACGTATGCATGAAACTATTTATGATTTGATTTACATAGAGTACAGTCTTAGTATATGTGGTTGTATCGATACACTTGCATCCCGGCTGATCTCCGAGGATGTCTACCAGGGGGAACTGTACCTTGTGCCGATGTATTTCCGGGTGGGAACAGATACCCGGACCTGAGGCCTTTCTGGCTATAATCACGTGTGGGTCTGGGATCCCGTGATTCGGACTGTACTAGCACGGATGTGTCCACAAGTGACCCCGTGGGATTTTCTATGCATGCTCTGTACGCTGGAGGAGTTTGGGTTCACCTCATGTACTATATCATATTCATTCATTTTGACTCGCATATGTTTTTATAACATATATTGTTCGACGAAAGACATTTATTTTCGTCCACTCACTCTAACGGTTTTCATGTCTTTCCCCTGGGCTTTTCGATTTTCGTGCCCAGTTTGCAGTTCAGATTCTAGTGTCTCACGTCGCGGTCGGAGGCTAGTTGTTCAAGCTACCTTTCTTTTCCTGTAGGTCTCTTGTTTTGCCTACTGTTGTTTATTTTGTATATATACACTAGAGGTCGCTTTGATACGTTACTGATAAATGTTTTTATGTGATTTTCCCCAGATTTTCTACAAAGTACAGTTATGTTTACTGCTTTATGTTATTGATATGATATTGAGAAATCCGGATGGGATTGCTGCCCACGGTTTGGTTTTTGTGGCATAGGATGAAGTATATTTTCAGAAGGGGTTTGATTCCGGTTTAGGAAACTAAATCGGGGTTGGGTCCTTTCAGCTTAGTATCAGAGCATTAGGTTGTCAGATTCTTTAGACTCTCGTAGTTGTGACGCTTAGAGTATTTCAGTACGTACAGCATGTCTGGATCGATGACCCGACTGGCCAGCGGTACTCATCAATGCTTCGAGTGTTGTGTGTTCTCAAATATCTGAGGTCTCATGATTACGTTCCTTCTGCTTGTACCTAATGCTTGTCTTGTATCAGTAGGATGCCTCCTCGATGTGGTCCCCGTGTGAATCGGGAAGTGGATCTTGATGAGGATCGCCAGACGCACGACTTGCTGATGCGAGTGTTGCGTTTGGAGGAGCGTTTTGACCTTGTGGTCAAAGCTCGTACTGCTGGTGCGACTGTCTTTTCGGGTTCAGCTGATCCAGAGATTTGCGAGGCATGGTTGGTTCAGGTTGAACGCGTATGTGAGCGTCTTCGTTTTACCCCTGAGCAGATGACGGTGGCAGTGGTCAAATTACTTGAGTCAGATGCATACTTCTGGTGGGTTAGCATCGATAGAGTTCCAGTTGATACTCCGTGGACTTTGTTTCGAGATTTGTTCATGCGGAGATACTTCAACCAGGCTACCCAGCAGAGAAAGTATGAGCAGTTCACGAATTTGAGGCAGGGCAGTTTGTCTGTGCTTGAGTACCGGGACAGGTTTACCCGCTTATCTCGTTTTACGCGTGACATGATGGCTACTGAGGAAGCCATGTGCCGCAGATTTGAGCTGGGTTTGAACTAGAACATCAAGGGGACTCTGACTACGATGCCTCGGAACAACTTCGATGAGTTTGTCAGTGTAGCACTCCGAGGTGAGGATATTGAGAAGGAAAGGCATATGAGGTACCAGTCTCGAACGATTTGAGGAGGGCGGATCGAGTCAGGGGCCATCCAAGAGGCTATGTTCTGATACTTCCGGTTCGGCTTCATCCTCGGGCAGTGGACCATATCGACCACCAACTAGTGCACCGAGACAGAGGCAGAGATGAAGGAGAGATCGACCACAGCGACCACAGTCTAGTGGGGGTTCTAGCGGTTCCTGTTATCCTCGGCGTTCGGGTGGCACTTTTGTCATACAGAGGGAGTACCCATTGTGTAGTCTCGGCAGCAGGCATCATGTTGGTCCATGTCAGCGAGGCCCTGTCACTTGTTTTCGTTGTGGCGAGGTGGGTCACTATGCGAGAGAGTGTTTCCAGCTTGATGGTGCTGGTGGACAGGCGGCCCAGAGTTCCAGAGGAGAGCGAGATGCCACTTCGGGGGCTCGACCAGTACAGTTTGCGGGTCAGGGCAGATTTGTTGTTGTTGGATATCGTTGATTTTGATTTGATCTTGGGTATGGACTTCTTGGAGACACATTGGGCCATGTTCGATTGTCACAAAAAGGATGTTGCGTTTCGACGACCAGGCTTTCCCGAGATATTGTTTCGCGGTGACCAAAGTAATTCATTGCCATGTGTGATTTCTACGATGAAGGCGGATCAGATGATGAAGAAGGGCTGTGTTGCTTATTTAGCTCATGTTGTGGACACTACGACTGCTATGCCGGACATTGGTGATATCGAGGTCGTTTCCGAGTTTCCAGATGTGTTTCCTGAAGAGTTACTGGGTATACCTCCAGTTCGGGAGATCGATTTCACCATTGAGCTGTTACCGGGCACCGGACCCATTTCACATGCACCGTATCATATGGCGCCAGCGGAGTTGAAAGAGCTACAGATTCAACTTTAGGAGTTGCTGGAGAAGAGTTTCATATGACCCAGAGTTTCGCCGTGGGGTGCCCCGGTTTTGTTTGTGCGGAAGAAGGATGATCCATGCGGTTGTGGATCGATTACCGGAAGCTGAATCAGGTCACTGTGAAGAACAAGTATCCGTTGCCGCGGATTGACGATTTGTTTGATCAGCTCAAGGGAGCTTCCGTCTTTTCGAAGATTAATCTCAGGTCCAGATATCATCAGTTGAGGATCCGAGAGTCAGATGTGGCCAGGACAGCTTTCAGATCACGGTATGGGCATTACGAATTTTTAGTTATACCGTTTGGGTTGACCAACACCCCCGCAGCTTTTATGGACTTGATGAATCGGGTGTTCAGATAGTTTGTAGAAAAGTTTGTGATCGTGTTCATCGACGACATCCTGATCTATTCCAGGAGTGTGGGCCAGCACAAGAAGCATTTGCGAGCGGTTTTGCAGACGTTGCGGGATAATCAGTTATTTGCGAGGTTCAACAAGTGCGAGTTTTGGTTGGACAACGTGAAATTTTTTGGTCACGTGATATCAGCTCAGGGAGTCAGCGTTGATCCTGACAAGATCGAGGCCGTGCTGAATTGGAGTAGACCTACCACCGTACCGGAGATCCGGAGTTTCTTGGGTTTGGTAGGCTACTATCGGCGCGTTGTACAGGATTTTTCTCGGATTGCCACGCCACTGACCAGATTGACGAAGAAAGGCGTCAAGTTTGAGTGGTCCGATGCTTGTTAGGAGAGTTACTTGCTCCTGAAGGAAAAGTTGACTACTGCACCGGTTTTGACCCTACCTGACGATAGAGGTGAGTTCGTGGTTTACAGCGATGCATCAAAGTTGGGACTTGGTTGTATGCTGATGTAGTATGGCAAAGTTATGGCCTACGGTTCCAGGTAGCTGAAACCACATGAAGTCAACTATCCTACGCATGACTTGGAGTTGGCTGCTATCGTAGTAGCGTTGAAGAGTTGGAGACATTACTTGTACGGAGCTCAGTGCAAGATATACACCGATCACAAGAGTCTCACCTACTTGCGGACACAGCCAGATTTGAATATGAGGCAGCGCAGATAGATGGAGTTGATCAACGACTACAATTGCACTTTCGAGTACCATCCAGGGAAGGCTAATGTCGTTGCCGATGCACTTAGTCTAAAATCCGGAGTTTCCTTGTTTCATGTGTGTGTGGCCAGAGTATCTATGTTAGCCGAGCTTTGGGCTACGAGAGCCGAGATTAAGTGGGACGATGATGGAGCTTTGTTGGCCAGTTTCCAGGTTCGACCCGTGTTGGTTGTTCAGGTTCGAGAAGCTCAGGATTCAGATTCCTACCTGTTGGTCAAGAAGACCATGATTTGGAATGGTGCACCAACAGAGTTTCGGTTGAGTGATGACGGTACGTTGCTTTTCAGAGGTAGGTTGTGCGTGCCCAGAGACAAGAGTCTGAAGAAGGAGATTTTAGACGAGGCTCATTGTTTGGCGTATGCGATGCATTCCAATGGTATGAAAATGTTTAGTACACTTCGAGCGTATTACTGGTGGCGCAATATGAAGCGGGAGATTGCCGCATATGTGAGCCGATGTTTGATTTGTCAGCAGGTTAAAGCGGAGAGGCAGAAGCCTACGGGAAAGTTGCAGCCACTGGAGATTCCGGTTTGGAAGTGGGAGCACATTACCATGGATTTCGTTTATCAGTTGCCGCGTACTTCGGCATGTAATACTGGTATATGGGTTATCGTGGATTGAAAGGACCCAACCCCGATTTAGTTTCCTAAACCGGAATCAAACCCCTTCTGAAAACACGAACCAACAATAACCATTAAAATTTCGGCAGAGTAACACTACTAACGCATAATTGCCTTTACCTGCACCCGGAAAATAACACTTCATCTTATGCCACAAAAGCCAAACCGTGGGTACCAATCCCATCCGGATTTCTCAATATCATAACAATAGCAATAAACAGTAAACATAACTGTATAATATAGAAAATCCGGGAAAAACCACATAAACATGTATCAGTATTGTATCAGAGCGACCTCTAGTGTATATATACAAAATATACAACAGTAGGCGAAACAAGGAACCTACTGGAAAAAACAGGTAGCTCGAATAACTAGCCTCCGACCGCGACGTGAGACACTAGAATTCGAACTGCAAACTGGGCACAGAAATCGAAAAGCCCAGGGGAAAGGCAATAAAAACGTTAGAGTCAGTGGACGAAAATAAACATATGCCTTTCACCAATTTCATATACAATAAACAAGTATAGTGAGTTTGGAAAATGTATATATATGGAGGTGCCAGGCGAATCTCTCAAGCCCGACGGTGATAGGCCAGGGGAATCTATCAACCCCGGCGGTATAACAGGGGAATCTCTCAACCCTGCCCAGAGGAATCTCTCAACTCTGGTCACACTACAGGTGATCAGCCGAGTAGCCGAAGCATCGATGCAAGTAATGCCATCACCGTAAAATATAAAATAATACCTCCGAAAATAATAAATAAACTCAACATCGTATATAAACAAATACAGAAAATCACGAACTCGCAACGACTGTGAAAATATAAAAGTGTCCACTCACATATAAGCAAAGCGTGCACTCGCGCTAATCACGTGGTCTGACGGAAGATCCCTCGCCCGAAGCACGATCACGATCCCCTGAATAATCATAAAATATATCTGATCAAAATCACAATTCATAATACTGTACCACACCTTGGAAACCAACCGTTTCCGGAAACGTATAACGGATACAAAAATAATTAACAAAATCCCCAAAACCTCCACTTAAAACCCTCGACTGAAAATCCAGTACCCAAATCAACTCGAAAACCTCAAGGCGATGATCGGGGCGTGAATACGAGTGAAACGACATATAACTTGACACATTTCCAAAAAAGTCAACGGTCGCCAGAGCTCCACCGTCGACCGCCGCCGCCAGAGGCGGCACGCCGTCAACCGGATAGATTTTCCGGTGTCCAAGCTCCCAAACTGTTCTCCTCCTCAAGCCAAACAACTTTCCTCAAGGCGCCATCACCATCCAGCCACCATTGTGGCCGGAAATCAGCTCGAAAGTGCCACGGCTGAGAATCGCCGGAAAGCTTTCCCGACCGAGTCCGGCGCCGTTGCGCCACCTCAACCCTCGAAACCAAAGGGGAAATCATCCCTGACCAAAGCCCAACCGTTTCCTCCTAAAATCCTCCCCAGAAAGTCGCCGGAGCACCTCCCCCAATCGTGCCCCAGACCAGCCGGAAAACTCAAAATTCAAACCACTTGTTCTCTCTCAATTTCAAATCAATTTCAAAAATTCCAAGTTCCAATCAATAGCAAATCAAACAAGGATTCGAAATATACCAACAACAAGACCGGAGGTGGCAGGAAAATGAAGGTTGCCGGCGAGTCAAGCGGCGGTGAAGTTTTTCTCCTCCGGTCAACGCGACCAATATGGTCAACGCCGGTCAAACTTCCCAAAACAGTGTTTTTCGACAATTTTCGACTATTTCCGATATTTATACTCGCGTCAAGGGACGATTAACGGTCCAAAACAGATAACTATTACGATTCGGATAAACTTGATACGAACGGATAAACTCCACGAAATTCCGAAACTTCAAATATTCATATTATATTGCTCGGTCAACGAAATAATCATCCGGAACCACCCACGAACTCGAAATCACGTGTACAACAACTCTTGAGAAGAGACTCAACTAAAATTCTCGGCCGATAATTAAGTCGTGATTAAAACCGGCAAATCAATTAATTATCGGAAAACAGTAATTACAAGCTAACTCGTGAATTAAGCCGATTACTCTACTGATTCTACTCCTAGTCGTCACAAATCTACCCCCCTTAAAAAAATTTCGACCTCGAAATTTACGTACCTGTCAAGTGAACAGATGAGGATACTGCTCCTGCATACGCTGCTCAGTCTCCCAGGTGGCCTCCTCAACCGAGTGATTTTGCCACAAGACCTTCATCAGCAGTATAACATGGTGCCTCAACTCTTGCTCACGCCGATCGAGAATCTGTACCGGCTCCTCCACATACGTCAAATCCTCTCGAATAGGTAGCTGATGTGGTGCTTGCACATGCGACGAATCTGGGATATACTTCCGCAACATCGAAACATGGAAAACATCATGAACACGAGCCATTTCAGCCGGCAACTCAAGCCTGTAAGCCACAGCCCAAACCCTCTCGGTAATCTCGTACGGACCAATGTACTGTGGTCGAAGATTGCCACGCTTCCCGAAACGCACAACTCCCCTCCACGGAGATAGTTTCAGGAAGACCTAATCGCCCACATCGAACTCGAGGCTCTTTCTCCTCACGTCTGCATAACTCTTCTGGCGATCCTGGGCAATCTTCAATCTATCCCAGATAATCTGGACGTTCTCCATGGTGCTCTTCACCAGATCAGGGCCAATAAGCCATCGCTCGCCCACCTCACTCCAACACATAGGAGTGCGGCACTGCCTCACGTACAGGGCCTCGTACGGTGCCATCTCGATACTGGCCTAATAGCTGTTGTTGTAGGCGAACTCTATCAAATGTAGTTGCTAGTCCCAATTTCCTCGAAACTGCAACATACAAGACCGCAACATATCCTCAAGAGTCTGTATAGTCTGCTCAGACTGCCCGTCAGTCTGAGGATGAAAAGCTGTACTGAAGAGCAATCTCGTGCCCATAGCTCGCTGCAATACCTGCCAGAACTCAGAAGTAAACTGACTGTCTCGGTCAGAAACAATAGATACAGGCACATCGCGCAGTCGAACGATCTCTGACAAATACAGCTTGGCCAATCTGCCCACTGAAATCTTCCCCATAAGTGCAAAAAATGAGCGGATTTCGTCAGTCGATCCACAATAACCCAAATACCAGTGTTGCCAGCCGAAGTACGCGGCAATTGATAAACGAAATCCATGGTAATGTGCTCCCACTTCCAAACTGGAATCTCCAGTGGCTGTAACTTTTCCTTGGCTTCTGCCTCTCCATTTTAACCTGCTGACAGATCAAACATCGGCTCACATATGTGACAATCTCCAACTTCATGTTGCGCCACCAGTAATACGCTCGAAGTGTACGAAATATTTTCGTACCACAGGGATGCATCGCATACGCCGAATAATGAGCCTCATCCAGAATCTCCTTCTTCAAACTCTCGTCTTGGGGTACGCGCAACCTGCCTCTGAAAATCATCGTACCGTCATCACTTAACCGAAACTCTGTTGGCACACCATTCTGAATCATGGTCTTCTTGTCCAACAGGTAGGAATCTGAATCCTGAGCTTCCTGAACCTGATCAACTAACACTGATCGAACCTAGAAACTGGCCAATAAAGGTCCATCGTCATCCCACTCGAACTCGGCACCCGTATCCGGAAGCTCGGCTAACATAGAAACTTTAGCCACACACACGTGAAACAACGAAGCTCCAGATTTCCAACTGAGTGCATTGGCAACAACATTGGCCTTCCCTGGATGGTACTCGAAAGTGCAATTGTAGTCGTTGATCAACTTCATCCACCTGCGCTGCCTCATATTCAAGTCTGGCTGCGTCCGCAAGTAGGTGAGACTCTTGTGATCGGTGTAAATCTTACACTGGGCTCCTTACAAATACTGTTTCCAACTCTTCAACGCTAACACAATAGCGGCCAACTCTAAATCATGGGTCGGATAGTTGACTTCATGTGGTTTCAGTTATCTGGAACCGTAGGCTACAACTCTTCCATGTTGCATCAGCACACAACCAAGTCCCATCTTCAACGCGTCACTGTAAACCACGAACTCACCGCTGTCGTCTTGTAATGTCAGAACCGGTGCAGTAGTCAACTTTTCCTTCAGAAGCAAGTAACTCTCCTCACATGCATCGGACCACTCAAACTTGACGCCTTTCTTCGTCAGTCTGGTCAGTGGAGTAGCAATCCGAGAAAAATCCTGCACAAATCGTCGATAGTAGCCTGCCAAACCCAAGAAACTCCGGATCTCCAGTACGGTGGTAGGTCTACTCCAATTCAGCACGGCCTCGATCTTGTCAGGATCTACGCTGACTCCCTCAGCCAATATCACGTGGCCCAGAAACTTCACACTGTCCAACCAAAACTCGCATTTGCTGAACTTCGCAAACAACTGATTCTCCCTCAAAGTCCGCAACGCCGCTCGAAAATGCTTCTTGTGCTGGCCCACACTCATGGAATAGATCAGGATATCATCAATGAATACAATTACGAACTTGTCCAGAAACCGTCTGAACACCCGGTTCATCAAGTCCATAAAAGTTGCGGCGGTGTTGGTCAATCCAAACGGCATAACCAAAAACTCGTAGTGCCCATACCGCGATCTGAAAGCTGTCCTGGCCACATCAGATTCTCGGATCCTCAACTGATGATATCCGGACCTGAGATCAATCTTCGAAAAGACTGAAGCTCCCTTAAGCTGATCAAACAAGTCGTCAATCCGCGGCAACGGATACTTGTTCTTCAAAGTGACCTAATTCAGCTTTTGGTAATCGATGCACAACCGCATGGATCCATCCTTCTTCCGCACAAACAAAACCGGGGCACCTCATGGCAAAACACTGGGTCGAATGAAAGCCTTGTCCAGCAACACCTGAAGTTGAACCTGTAACTTTTTCCACTCCGCTGGCGCCATATGATACGGTGCCTGAGATATAGGTCCTGTACCCGGTAATAGCTCAATAGTGAAATCAATCTCCCGAACTGGAGGTATACCCGGTAACTCCTCCGGAAACACATCCGGAAACTCGGAAACAATCTCAATACCACTAATGTTTGGCACAGCAGTTGTGGTATCCATAACATGAGCTAAATAAGCAACACAACCCTTCTTCATCATCTGATCTGCCTTCATCACGGAAATCACACATGGCAATTATAATGACCCGGACCAGAATCAGCAGTATGATCAGCTTAATCGATGAGCTTGCGCGTAGTCGCAGAGTTGCGACAGTTGATCGAATCGCCAGGCTCGTTAACGACTTAATTATTGGCCAAGAATTGGAGCTGGGTCTCTTCTCGAGAGTCGTAGTACATGTGATTTCGAGTTCGTAGGCGGTTCCGGATCGTTATTTGGACGACCGAGGAATTAATTATGAATATTTGAAGTTCGGTTTATAATTGTGGCCTTCTTAACGACTAAATTACCGGTCAGGAATTTGGTTTCGGCTTCTTCACGGAAGTTGTTCAAAATTTAATTTTGAGTTTGTGGGAACTTCCGGAGCATGATTTTAAGTTACAAATATTTAGTTGTGATTATTTCCGATTGTTGGTTATTTAGTCGATTTAAATGTGCATTTGGTTGAAGGGTTGACTTTTTATTCGTTTGGCCGATGTGTTTGACTTCGGGTGATTATTGAAGATCATGTCGAGACGAGTTTGTGGCCACAAGAATTATCAGAATCGGAGTTACGACGCAAGAATTACGTGTGTTTGAAGTTTATCGAAATACGAATTATGGGGTTTCTATTTCGGGTAAGTCTATATAAGGAAGTTTCCTTTTTGGGCTGGTCAAACCTTTCCATTTGGGGGGTTGACCCGGTCAACTCGTGTTGACCGAGTTGGGTTCGACGGATGCGACGGTTGCCGTTGGGGTTTTTCCGTCCAGCCACCCCACGGCGTGATTCTCGTCCCATTCTCCTCCCCTAGGCCTTCCGATCCTATTTCCGGTCACCTCTCACGGCGAGGTTGCCGGAGGTGTGAGATATTCCGGCGAAAATTTTGAGAAATTTGAAGTTAATGGGGGTTTCCGATTCGGGCCGAGTTGAGCTCAATCATGGACTGGGTTTTGTAGCTCTCCTCTCAAGGATTCTAACCATGTAAGTATGAAGTTCTAATTCGATTTGTGGAAGGAGAATTTTGGATTTGAAATTTGTGTTTCAATTCGGGTTTTCATGAAATTGAGCTAGTTGGAGTGAGAATTGGACTTCGGTGCAGTTATGGAAGTTGCTCAGTGCATGATTTTGAGTGGAAATGGGGCAGCTCCGCCTTGAAATTCTCCGGTCAGCGGTGGCGGTCAACGGTCAAAGTTTGACTTTTTGGACTTTCGACAAGTTGCATGTCATTTGACTCGAAATCGCGCCCCGATCGCAGTGGGGAGGTTCGTTTCTCGATTTGAGCATCCGAATGTAAAGTGAGGTATTGAGGTGTTATATATGGATTTTCGACGATTCGTCGACTTCGAATTATGTGTTTCCGAGAACGGTGGTTACTCGTGATTTGATTTGTATTGTCGAGTTATGACTTTCAATAATGGACTTTGTGAATATTCAGGGGTTCGTGATGGTTTGTTTGGCGAGGGACATTCCGCCAGATCACGGATTAACGCGTATCGCGTTACGCAAGTCTGTGAGTGGACATTTATTTTCACGTATTGATTGCGAGTCTTTTATAAATGATTTACGAACTTGAGCATGCGGATTGATTATGATTTTACGAGCATGTGTTTTACCATTATGCTTATACGAATATACATATACGAATATATACACATACGTACATATTATGTTTTAAGCATGTGCATAGAAAAAATTTATGATTTGGTTTACACAGAGTACAGTCTCAGTATATGTTGTGGTATCGATACACATTGGCTTCTCGGCTGATCCCCGAGTACGCTCCGGGGGGGACAGATATCCTGACCCGAGGCCTTTCTGGCTAGGATCACGTGTGGGTCTGGGATCCCGTGATTCAGACTGTGCTATTGCGTGGAAGCCCACGAGAGTCTCCGCGATATGTTTTACGTTGCATGCTCTGTACGTGAGTGGTAGTCAGCGTCTCCTCACGTACCATTTGATTTTCATGCATTTGACTCGCATATGATTTTATACGTATATATATTACTTGGTGAAAGACATTTATTTTCGTCCACTCACTCTAACGTGTTTCATGTCTTTCCCCTGGGCTTTTCGGTTTCCGTGCCCAGTTTGCAGTTCAGGCTCTGGTGTCGCACGTCGTGGTCGGAGGCATAGTTCTCGGGCTGCCTTGATTCTTCCAGTAGGTTTATTGTTCTACCTACTGTGGTATACGTATATGTTTATGTGTTAGAGGTCGCTCTGAGAAGTCTGTTGTTATGTTATACGATTTTACCCCGGATTTCAGTAAAGTGCATATATACTTACTATTTGACTTTACTGTTGATATATTGAGAAATCCGGATGGGATTGGTGTCCACGGTTTGCTTTTTGTGGCATAGGATGAAGTGTATTTTCCGCGTGTAGGTAATGGTAATTCCACGCTAGTAACGAAACTCTGCCCAAATTTCGAAAATTTTTTGTTGGTTCGTGTTTTCGAAGGGGTTTGATTCCGGTTTAGGGAGCTAAATCGGGGTTGGGTCCTTTCAGCAATGAAGTGTTCTTCTCGCCGCGAAACAATATCTCCGGAAAGCCTGGTCGTCGAAACGCAACCTCCTTCTTATGACAATCGAACATGGCCCAATGTGTCTCCAAGAAGTCCAAACCCAAAATCAAATCAAAGTCGACGATATCCAGCAACAATAAATCCGCGGATAAACCATGGCCTCCAATAAAAATCTCACAGTCTCGGTACACCCAGCCAATACTCACAACCTCACCGGACGGATACAACACTCTCCACAACCCCGGAAGTGGAGACGCAGGTACAGTTGCTAAAGATGATAGTCTATACAACATGAATGAATGCGTAGCACCTGGATCTAATAATGTAAGTACTGGAATACCAAAGACATGCAACGTACTAATAACAACCTCCGGTGAAGCTCTGCCCTCACGCAAAGTCATGGTATGAACCCTGGCCTGCCCGGCTGGTCGTCCAAGCTGAGGCTGTCCCTGCTATCCACCCTGGCCCGCAAACTGTACTGGTCGAGCCCCCGAAGTGGCATCTCGCTCTCTGACCGCTGCCACCGTCATCTGCTCAGGGGTAAAACGAAGACGCTCACATACGCGTTCAACCTGAACCAACCATGCCTAACACATCTCTAGATCAGCTGAACCCAAAAAGACAGTCGCACCAGCAGTACGAGCTTTGACCACAGGGTCAAAACGCTCCTCCAAACGCAACACTCGCATCAGCAAGTCGTGCATCTGGCGATCCTCATCGGGATCCACTTCCTGATCAACATGGGGACCACGTCGAGGAGGCATCCTACTGATACAAGACAAGCATTAGGTACAAGCAGAAGGAACGTAATCATGAGACCTCAGATATTTGAGAACACACAACACCCGAAGCATTGACGAGTACCGTTGGCCAGTCGGGTCATCGCTCCAGTCATGCTGTACAAACTCAAATACCCTAAGCGTCACAACTACGAGAGTCTATAGAATTTGACAACCTAATGCTCTGATGCCAAGCTGAAAGGACCCAACCCCGATTTAGTTTCCTAAACCGGAATCAAACCCCTTCTGAAAACACGAACCAATAAAAACCATTAAAATTTCGGCAGAGTAACACTACTAACGCGGAATTGACTTTACCTACACCCAGAAAATAATACTTCATCCTATGCCTCAAAAGCCAAACCGTGGGCACAAATCCCATCCGGATTTCTCAATATCATAACAATAGCAATAAACAGTAAACATAACTGTATAATATAGAAAATCAGGGAAAACTGCATAAACATGTATCAATATTGTATCAGAGCGACCTCTAGTGTATATATACAAAATATACAACAATAGACGAAACAAGGAACCTACTGGAAAAAACAGGTAGCTCGAACAACTAGCCACCGACTGCGGCGTGAGACACCAGAATCCGAACTACAAACTGGGAACAGAAACCGAAAAGTCCAGGGAAAAGGCAATAAAAACATTAGAGTGAGTGGACGAAAATAAACATATGTCTTTCACCAATTTCATATACAATAAACAAGTATAACGAGTTCGGAAAATGTATATATATGGAGGTGAATCTCTCAAGCCCGACGGTGATAGGCCACGGGAATCTCTCAACCCCGGCGGTATAACAAGGGAATCTCTCAACCCTGCCCAGAGGAATCTCTCAACTCTGGTCAGACTACATGTGATCAGCCGAGTACCCGAAGCATCGATACAAGTAATGCCATCACCGTAAAATATAAAATAATACCTCCGAAAATAATAAATAAACTCAACATCGTATATAACCAAATACGGAAAATCACGAACTCGCAACGACTGTGAAAATATAAAAGTGTCCACTCACAGATAAGTAAAGCGCGCACTCGCGCTAATCATGTGGTCCGGCTGAAGATCCCTCGCCCGAAGCACGATCACGATCCCCTGAATAATCATAAAATATATCTGATCAAAATCACAATTCACAATACTGTACCACACCTCGAAAACCAACTGTTCCCGGCAACGTATAACGGATACAAAAATAATTAACGAAATCCCCAAAATCTCCACTCAAAACCCTCGACTGAAAATACGGTACCCAAATCAACTCGAAAACCTCAAGGCGATGATCGGGACACGAATACGAGCGAAACGACATATAACTCGACACATTTCCAAAAAAGTCAACGGTCGCCGGTGCTCCGCCGTCAACCGGAGAGATTTTCCTGCGGCTAAGCTCCCAAACTGTTCTCCTCCTCAAGCCAAGCAACTTTCCTCAAGGCGCGACCACAGTCCGGCCACCACCGTGGCCGGAAATTAGCTCGAAAGTGCCACGGCCGAGAATCGCCGGAAAACTTTCCCGGCCGATTCCGGCGGAGTCGCGCCACCTCAACCCTCGAAACCAAAGGGGAAATCCTCCCTGACCAAAGCCCAACCGTTTCCTCCTAAAATCCTTCCCGGAAAGTGACCGGAGCGCCGCCCCCAATCAAGCCCGAGATTGGCCGGAAAACTCAAAATTCAAACCACTCGTTCTCTCTCAATTGCAAATCAATTTCAAAAATTCCAAGTTCCAATCTACAGCAAATCAAACAAGGATTCGAAATATACCAACAACAAGGCTGGAGGTGGCAGGAAAATGAAGGTCGCCGGCGAGTCAAGCGGCGGTGAAGTTTTTCTTCTCCGGTCAACGCGGGTCAATGCGTCCAATATGGTCAACGTCGGTCAAACTTCCCAAAACAGTGTTTTTCGACAATTTTCGACTATTTCCGATATTTATACTTGCGTCACGGGATGATCAATGGTCCGAAACGGATAACCATTACGATTCGAATAAACTTGATACGAACGGATAAACTCGACGAAATTCTGAAACTTCAAATATTCATATTATATTCCTCGGTCGTCAAAATAATCATCCGGAACAGCCCACAAACTCGAAATCATGTGTACAACAACTCTCGAGAAGAGACTCAACTCAAATTCTCGGCTGATAATTAAGTCATGATTAAAACCGGCAAATCAATCAATTATCGAAAAACAGTAATAACGCGCTATCTCGTGAATTAAGCCGATTACTCTACTGATTCTGTTCCGGGTCGTCACATGGATCGACTGACGAAATCCGCTCATTTTCTCGAACTTCCGGGGAAGATTTCAGTGATCAGGTTGGCAAAGCTGTATTTATCAGAGATCGTTCGACTGCACGGTGTGCCTGTATCTATTATTTCTGACTGAGACAGTCAGTTTACTTCTGAGTTTTGGCAGGCATTGCAGTGAGCCATGGGTACAAGATTGCATTTCAGTACAGCTTTTCATCCTCAGACTGACGGGCAGTCTGAGCGCATTATACATACTTTTTGAGGATATGTTGCGGTCTTGTGCTTTGCAGTTTCGGGGAAATTTGGACCAGCAACTGCATTTGATTGAGTTTGCTTACAACAACAGCTATCAGGCCAGTATTGAGATGGCACCGTACGTAGCCCTATACAGGTAGCAGTGCCACACTCCGTTGTGTTGGAGTGAGGTGGGCGAGCGATTGATTATTGGCCCTGATCTGTTGAAGAGCACCATGGAGGACATTCAGATTATCCGGGATAGATTGAATATTGCCCAGGATCGCCAGAAAAGTTGTGCGGACGTGAGGAGACAGAGTCTCAATTTCAATGTGGGCGATTGGGTCTTCCTGAAACTATCTCCGTGGAGGGGAGTTGTGCGTTTCGGGAAGCGTGGCAAGCTTCGACCACGTTACATTGGTCCATATGAGATTATCGAGAGGGTTGGAGATGTGGCTTACAGACTTGAGTTGCCAGCTGAGACGGCTCGTGTTCATGATGTTTTCCACGTTTCAATGTTGCGGAAGTATATTCCAGATCCGTCACATGTGTTAGTGCCACATCAGCTACCTATCCGAGAGGATTTGACATATGTGGAAGAGCCGGTACAGATTCTCGATCGGCGTGAGCAGGAATTGAGGCACCGTGTTATACCGCTGGTGAAGGTCTTGTGGCAGAATTACTCGGTTGAGGAGGCCACCTGGGAGACTGAGCAGCGTATGCGGAAGCAGTATCCTCATCTGTTCACCTGACAGGTACGTAAATTTCGAGGTCGAATTTTTTTTAAGGGAGGTAAATTTGTGACGACCCGGAACAAAATCAGTAGAGTAATCGGCTTAATCCATGAATTTGCACGTAATCACAGTTTTCCATAATGAATCGAATTACCGGCTTTGATCACGACTTAATTATTGGGTGAGAATTTGAGTTGAGTCTCTTCTTGAGAGTTGTTGTACGCGTGATTTTGAGTTCGTGGGTGGTTCCGGATAATTATTTCGACGACCGAGGAATATAATATGAATATTTGAAATTTTGGAATCTTGTCGAGTTTATCCGTTCGTATCGAGTTTATCCGAATTGTGATTATTATCCGTTTGGACCGTCGATCATCCCGAGCCGCGAGTATAAATGTCAGAAATAGTCGAAAACACTGTTTGAGGCGTTGACTGAGCGTTGACCGAAATTTGAACCCGTTGACATGAGGGGACTATTCACCCGGTTACTGTTCACCGTCGGAGCTTCTGTTCCCGGCCGAATTAGGCCCCGTCCTTGGAAGGTAAAATCTTCCTCCCGTGATTTGCAACTACTTAGAACTTGGAATTTATTGATTTGGTTGAGAATTGAGGGAGAACGAGTTCGATGAATTTGGGTGATTTTGCAAAATTCGGGTGGCCTTCTCCGGCGACTTTTGGGGTCGGAGTTTTGGGAGGAAAGATTCCCCTCAACCTATAGATGCTTTTGGTAGAAGAAATTTGGGTTTGGTTGTCGTTTGAAGCTCGCCGGAATCTTGCCGGAATCCATGGATTCCGTGAGTTTCGAGCTCAATTTCGGCCGGTGGGCTTCGAATTGGGTCTCGGTGTAGAAGAGAAATATTTTGGGCTTGAGGATTAGTTTATTTCTGGAAAGTTTGGCCGGAATCCGTCACCATTGACGTCGCACCGCCGCGGGCGACGACGGTCAACGACGGCGCTCCGGCGGAGGTTTGACTTTTTTGGAAATGTGTCGAGTTATATGTCGTTTTGCTCGTATTTACGCCCCGATCATCGCCTGGAGGTTTTCGAGTTGATTTGGGTATCAGATTTTTGGTCGAGGTTTTGAGTGGAGATTTCGGGAGTTTTCGTCGATTATTTTATATCAGTTATATGTTTCCAGGAACGGTTGGTTTCCGAGTTGTGGTACAGTGTGTTGGACTACGTTTTTGATCAGTTATATTTTATGATTATTCAGGGGATCGTGATCGTTCTTCGGGCGAGGGATCTTCCGCCGGACCACGTGATTAGCGCGAGTGCGCGCTGTGCTTGTCTGTGAGTGGACTTTTCTTTTCACTGAAGGATTGCGAGTCTTTATATTACATTTTACAAGCATGAGCATACATTTATGATTATGACTTATATGAGCATGTGGTTTATGATTATGCATTTACGATTATGCTTTATACGTATGCATGAAACTATTTATGATTTGATTTACACAGAGTACAATTTTAGTATATGTGGTTGTATCGATACACTTGCATCCCGGCTGATCCCCGAGGATGTCTACCAGGGGGTAACTGTACCTTGTGCCGATGTATTTCTGGGTGGGTACAGATTTCTGTTCCTTGTGCCGATATATTTCCGGGTGGGAACAGATACCCTGATCTGAGGCCTTTCTGGCTAGAATCACGTGTGGGTCTGGGATCCCGTGATTCGGACTGTACTAGCATGGATGTGTCCATGAGTGACCCCGTGAGATTTTCTATGCATGCTCTGTACGCTGGAGGAGTTTGGGTTCACCTCGTGTACTATATCATATTCATTCATTTTGACTTGCATATGTTTTTATAACATATATTGTTCGGCGAAAGACATTTATTTTTGTCCACTCACTCTAACGGTTTTCACGTCTTTCCCCTGGGTTTTTTGATTTTCATGCCCAGTTTGCAGTTCAGATTCTGGTGTCTCACGTCGCGGTCGGAGGCTAGTTGTTCGAGCTACCTTTCTTTTCCAGTAGGTCTCTTGTTTTGTCTATTGTTGTTTATTTTGTATATTTACACTAGAGGTCGCTCTGATACGTTACTGATACATGTTTTTATGTGATTTTCCCCGAATTTTCTACAAAGTACAGTTATGTTTACTGCTTTATGTTATTGATATGATATTAAGAAATCTGGATGGGATTGGTGCCTATGGTTTGGTTTTTGTGGCATAGGATGAAGTGTATTTTGCGGGTGCAGGTTAATGGCAATTCCGCGTTAGTAGCGTTACTCTGCCGAAATTTTTATGATTTTTGTTAGTTCGTGTTTTCAGAAGGGGTTAGATTCCGGTTTAGATAAGTAAATCAGGGTTGGGTCCTTTGACACGCAGTGCACGGAGATGTACTATCCAGCTGTTTAAGCACTTTGAGATGTTGTTTGCCATTTCGCCATACCTATCTCTTCCGAAGAATGCAGTACACCATTTTTCTTTTGGGAGATCCTTAAAGATTTCTGTTATCTCTACATATCCTCCTTCTAGCTTAAGCTGGTTAAAAATGAACTCATATTGCCTCTCACTTCTAGCATATGCACATTTCATAAAGAGTTCAGAAATTATATCTTTAGCGTGTCCTCTGTAGTTGTCTTTGAGGTTAGCAACCAAGTGCCGAAAACTATAGCCGTGCTCATCATTGGGGAACACCACTGGAAGAAAACTCATAATTCCATTATGACGATCGGAGATGAATGTTATTTTCCTCTGAGTATTAGTTTCCTGATTTATGTTGTGTCTGTCTATCTCATCTTTTAGGTTCATCAAGATCCACCTCCAGTTTCTGTCATTTTCAGCAACGACTATCACAAATGTAATTAGATAGAGTCCTGAAATGAATCGAAAAGAAACAAAAAGCTAAGGTTCATATCTAGTTGTACAGAAAGTACTTAAATGTAGTTTATAAAAGGAAAAACAGGCAGATACCCAGACAGTTATTCAGACAAATATTCATATAGTCCTATCATTTCATTTGTCTACATTACCTTGATCTGCATCTTTTGTAGAGGCCCCCATGATCTATCCTTTGTATTTGTACTTGAGGAAACTTGCATAAACAAAAATCATGGGTCTGCAGTATTGGAATCTCTGCATGCAGGCACCAAATGACATAAAAAGGTGGTGAAACCTTTGTGTTTCTGGATCAATATCTACAACAACACTGGAGCTAGGATTCGTCTTCATAAATTTGTCTCAGAACCAGAGAAGGTTTGTGTATGATTCTGCTTCATTTCCATGCAATGAGTTCATTGCCAATTCTTTTCTATTCCACACCATCTTGTAAGAGACTTTCAGGCCAAAACACTCTATGATTTCTATCTGTAAGGCCTTGGCTCCCTTGTTCGGGTCAGCATGCAATTTGTGCTTAACGATTGAGCTGGGTATTGAATAAATGATAAGTTTCAAGTATAGAAAATAATATCTTTAGACACCAGATTTTTTTGGAGAAGTAGCTAGCCAGTGATGTTAGAAAAACGTATCATACCTGACAATAGAAGATCTCATCATATCACTGGTCTGTTTCCGGACTTTTTATTTGCATGTATAATTATTTTTTTTTCATTGATCTTATAATGATCCATTCACGCTGAATAATATTGCCTTCACAAACGAGTTGCATTTATCGCGCATTTTGTATCTACAATGTACACTTACACGTGTGGGCTCATTCTTCTCATATGTAAACTTGAATCCACTTTCGATTGAGTACTTTCTGAGTTTCAGATTGAACTCAGTCACGCCGCCTAAGAATTTCTACCTTTTTTCATGTATAAATTTAGCCCATGGTTTTGTCAAGTAATCCTTTGTCTCCTCTTCTTGAAAGCAACCAAAACCAGCGTCTGCAACATTACATATTTCCAAGCAGCCATCCATCTGCACATCGTGGCTTGAGTTTTGATTTTTATTGCTACATAATATTGCAAGATATTCAAAAAGATACTTAAAATTTGTTTTTGGATGTTCTACCTCATTCAGGTCAGTGATTCTGAACTCAATATATTTTGAATTGAGTCTTCGGATAGAAATCATCATCAAAAACACATCAAAGGCAGTTTCCAGGAAAATGTGTTCATCCTCTGGTGGGATACAGTATTTGTACGTCAAGACTGAGTTGTTGAGTGTTTTGAATTGTTGACATACAATATCCACAATGTGAGCAAATGTGATATCATCACTCAAAATATCCATCACACCTTCTCGACCATGAATATATTTCACAATGATTGGAGAAGGTGTTGTTGCCATTGAACATACCTATAGAAGAGTCGTAGAAACGCATGTAAATGCTTTGGTTAACTAACAGTAAGGTCTAATACTTTTAACAGAATAGATAGAGTTACAGATACTCAGACAAATACGTTGACAGATACTAAGGAAAATAGATTGACAAATACTCAGACAGATACTCTAACGTATTTTTTAAAACCAAAATCAGATCCAAATGTAATTAAGTAGATTTCGATATCGCAATCATATAGTTCGATTAATACAACTACGAACGGAAACAAATTTGTGCAACAACAATTTAAATCGTCTATCATATAGAAAAACATAGTGAAAAACAGAATAGAACATATGGATTCATCAATTTCTGTACAAAGATGGCGAGAGATACCAAATCAGTGAGATAGATAGGCAGAGATTTAAAAATTACAATGCTTGAAATTTCGTACGATGTTGAGATCAAACAGAGTTTTTGTCGCGACGATTTCTGAGAAAGAGAGAGAGAGAGAGAGAGAGATTTACTTTCTTGGCAAAAAAGGAGGAGGGGCACAGCTCCCTCTTGTAGACAGAATTCAAATTAGAAAAGAATGGCAAAATCGTCAGAAAAAATGGGTTTAATAACTTATTGGGCTTTTTTGGGAGAAATTGATATTATCTGAGTTTTTTTGGAAAACTTATCTCTTTTTGGGTTTTTAAATAATTTCCCCTATATTTTATGTGGTAAATTGGTAATATAAATGCCACAAAATAAATTGGATAATTAAATTGGTGAGATTTGAATAAATTAGATAAATTTGGATATATTTGTGAAATTTGGATAAATTTGTAAAATGTATATAAATTAGATAGTTTTGTAAAATTTGGATGGTAAATTAGTAATATATATTGAATTGAATTTATTCGTAAATTGGTAATATATATCGAATTGAATTTAATCGTACATAGATTGATGTTATTTGTGAATTTTGGATAAATTCGATTTCTTTTTTAAAAATTTAGATAAATTTGATATATTTATATTTTATGAAATTTGGTGAAAATTTGGATTAATTTGGATGAATTAATTTGGATATATATAGTTAATAAATAATTTTTTTCAGCTTCATTAATACGATCGATGGCGCCAAAGAAGAGGCGATCGCAAGAAGAGAAGGAAGCCGAACTCCAATCCATTGCACAAGCAATGGGTTAGAGCCAAACTGAGTCGGAGGAGACCGTTTCGGCTTCTCTGAATCGTTCGGGTATGCCGACTGGCCCAATCCCTCATGCTCCAAATGAGGCAGTCATTGCCCATATAGACGACCCACCCATCACCTCGTCAGCGGCGACTTCTGAAGGTCCCATGGAGTTGGTCGACGATTCCATTCATTACAGTGCACGACACACGATGAGGAGGCAGCCGTCAGATGAGGTCACCAAATAGAGTCGGGAACATGGGAAGGCCACGAAAACTGAGCGCATAGTACGGTCGACCGGAAGAAGATCCCAGTGTCGTTTGATGATTTCACCCGAGGCCCTCCGTTCTCACAACTCGGCATCCTCATGTGGCACACCATCAGCTCAATCATATGGAACAACATCCGTATGGTTGCCGCTTCGTGGAACAAGCTACCTAAATCCAAGAGGTTGAGGGTGTACTGCGAACTCCCGGTAATACTATTTAATTTTTTTATATTTTTATAATTAATTACCAACAACGAAGCTAGGCATAATGTTTAGGTTCTACTAAACACATTTTGATATCGACGGCACGCCGAAGATGATGGAGCACATCAACACCTTGGCCAAGAACATTTTCAAGGATTGGCAGTACGACCTCCACAAGTACTATCTCTGACACGGTGCTACGCCTATCCCACATGAGATGCGGGACGAAAGGGAGCAGGAGTGGGAATGGTTGGTCAGACACTTTGAGTCCGACAAGTATAAGGTTCGTCTTCATTTCCTTTAAATTGACAAAATTAAATAATTTCTTATTTTTAACCATTTTTTTTATTTAATAATTTTTTTTTCAACATGTTAGGTCGGATGCAAACAAGGCAAACCGTGTGAAGAAGGATAAACACCATACTTCGAGCTTCAAAGGCTTCATGTTCATCGCAAAGCAGCATAAGGATGCGAGTTCGAAGCATTCTCTCCTGGATGTCAGCGTCTCGGCTTATGTCAGGCCCAGGGTCGACAATGAAGCGAGTCAACAAGGGGTAAGTGACTCATCTTGCCTAACTCAATTCAATTTAATCGTACTTCCAAAATGTATCGAAATTTACTATAACGGTAATTACATTTTTAGTTTCAGGCGCGGTTGATAGAAATTTCCCAAGAGCAGTTGGCGAACACCCAGCTGGAAAACCCGAGTATGACGCTCGAAGTATGGTGCCCCCTTTATTGGTGGAGAGCCAGATAGCCATCACCGATGCTGTTTACGGCCGTTGAGCTAGGAAGGAGGTTTGTGGGATTGGCCGAAGGGTCCATAGAGATTTTTCATCACAACCCTCTAGATCGTCGTCCAATAGGTGAGGTGGGGCCGATGTGGAGGCGGTCCGAGCCACACAAGTGCAGGCTCGATTGGCACATGGGTCGGCTGATCGGGCCCCAGGAGCAGACCAAGTCAATGCAGGGGCAGCTGGACGCGCAAAACCAAAGGATGGCCGACTTCTTCGAGATGTGCGCACGCATGGGGTTGCTCGTTCCCGGGGACTCTTGTCATCACCCCCCTCCTCATGGGCCTAACGACGATGATCAGACCGGCGGCGGCGGAATAGGCGGCCTATTTACCCCCCCTATAGTTTAGTTTTGTATTTTCTTTAATTTGTAAAAATAATTTTTATATTTAATAAATTTTTATATTAATATAATTAATTTTTATATTAATTTATAATTTTTTTTAAGTATTATTAATTATTTATTTAATTCAGAAAAAATTATAATTATTAAATTAGGCGACGAAATAGACGTGTTTCGTCGCTTCAGTGTATTCACTTAGACAACAAAAATGCTTCGTCGTCTACATAGGGTACTTAGATGATGAAATGTCTTCGTCTTCGAAGTGTTCTATGAGATGACGAACATGTTTCGTCATCTAAGAGGTCTCTGAGACGACGGACATGTTTTGTCGTTCAGAGGGATAATTTTTCGACGCCCAAGTACTTAGACGACGCAGTACTTTTCGTCGCCTAAGATGGTACTCAGGCGACAAAATGAATTAGTTTCTTCGTCTAGGTACTTAGGCGATAATTCTTAGACAACGAAAAACTCCACTCAGGCGACGAAAATAGTTCGTCGCCTAAGTGTGTTTTTCTTGTAGTGAGTGAAACTATACCTGACGATGTTTTCTAACTAAAGCCGATGAAACCTTTTCAAATCGTCGGCCGAAAAACTAAAGCTGACGACATAAATACTCGTCGGCTTTAGTGCACTATAGCCCAAGAGTATTTGTGTCGTCGGCCTATTTTTTTAATATTTTGTCGGCTATAGTGTTTGTTCTGGTAGTGGGTGTAAGGAAACTCATGAGCTTTGCCACCTCCTTGTGTGATGAATGCCTTCATCAATTGGCTCACTTGAGTCTCAAACTTGTGGATGGCACTTTGACTTTCATTGCGAAGGGCTTGGTTCTCACTCTTCATGCTCATAAAAATTTCAAGATACATATTTTGTTCTCCTCGTGATTCTTGACAAGTGTGGCAAGCAAGTCATCCGTGTTGGATTTTGGTGCTTCTAATTGTGGTGGTAGAGTAGACGCTTGAAGCATTGGTGGTTGTTGAGCTCGTGGCATAAATTGTGCTCTCGGTTGGTAAGTGTTTGTACCCGAGGCATTAGAAAATCCTCCATTAGGTCTTGGTGTCAATCCGAGAGCTCCTTGATAATCTGACAGCCCCTTGCCTCCACTATTTGAGGTACCAAAATTGCCTTGATTAACTCCTTGATTATATCTTTCTCCTTGACCTTGGAAACGACCATTTGGTTTGTAAACCCACCTTGTCCTCCTTGGTTACCCTATCCTTGACCACCCATGAGAAGTAAGGATCATTCCTTGGTTAGTCATAGAAGAGTCTCTTGTATTCTTCAATGATCTCTGGGTAGGCTTCTTGGTGAGGACAACTAAGAGTCTCATGCACCGTGCTCTCATAAATCAAGCAAGTCACCGGCTCCACACTAATCTCCGCCACTTGGTTCACTTAGCCTCCATTCCATTTTTTCTTTATCAAGAGGTCAAACTTCTTGTTTATGGTCTCCTCAAGCCTCTTGATGGCTTCCTCTTATACATGGGGTCCCTTAATTTCATAAATACCTCCATGGTTGGCTTGTGTAGCCTCTCTCATGGAAATCGCAGGATTCCTCACACTTGGCTTCACATCCCTTAGGGACGACCTTCCCACCAACTTCTCAAGTAAAATGTATGTTTCCTCGGCGGGCTTGTCCATGAAGTCTCCGCCACAAACATTGTCTACCTTCCTCCTTGTCTCCATGCTTAGCCCTTGGTAGAAAAGAGACAAGCATGTCTTGGGTTTGCCCATGATTAGGACAACCAAGCTCTAGATCTTTGAAGCGCTCCCATGCTTCACAAAAGAGTTCTCCCTCTTCTTCCTGGAAAGTCATCAAACTTATTCTCTTTTCATTGTTCTTGCCCAAAGGGAAGTACTTGGTAATAAACTTCATTTGCAAGTTCTCCCAAGAGTTGATAGAAATGGGAGGGAGCTTGTTAAGCCACTCCTTGGCTTTGTCTCGTAAGCTTGATGGCAACACCCGTAGTCTCAATTGCCCCGTCGCCGTGTTTCAGATATTCAATAAAGCAAATGCCTCTTCGAACTCTAAAAGGTGTAAATATGGATCCGAGTTGGCCTGGCCTAGAAATATAGGGATAGTTTGCAAGAAACTTGGCTTTATCTCAAAATATTCTCCTACCAATGGTTGTAACACAATACATCTGGTGTGCACCTCAAGAGAGGGTAAGACACATTCCCTCAATGGCCTTCTTTTGTACACTTCCTCCTCCACAGTAATTCGGTCTAGCTCTTGAGGCTCAACCTCCTCCTCAACTAGTGGATATACTTCTTGGGGATCAACTTGCTCTTCGATTTGAGGATTTACTTCAATCCGGAAAACACGAGCTCTATTAGTTGGATTCACTCGTTGTGCTTCTAAAGCAAATCAGATAAGTTCACGAGTGCTTCTCGGTATTTAACCCACAACAAAGGTATACCAATCTCTTCCTCAATACTTGTATTTGAACCTTCCCTATACGAATCCACGGTGTCAAACCCCAAATTTGATCTCCACAATACGGATGGTGTACTAGAACATGGTGTATGTAGATTCCATTGATTGAAGGGCATAAACCTGAAAATCACACTAAGAAACCAATTGATATTAGGCCTCTAAACTCTCAAAGTACTCAAAGCCTTGAGGGCCTTCCTCGGTGCTTCTTTGACACCCTTCTCAAGGAAACATCAAATAGCACTCTAAGAGTTTGAATGAGATTTTGGTACGCGATGCAGTGGCATTCACAATGTTATGACACCGAGGTGAACCGAGGTTAAGACGTGCGCGACCCAATATACTAGAATTTCCAAATATAGCCCTAAGAATCTATGGTGTAGTGGAAATTAAGTTTGCTACATATTGACACACTAACTACTATGCGTAAAATAAAGACACTACTTAGATATGCTCTTAAGAACATAAATACTTGAGATAAAATAGGTAGAGATAAGTGAAATAACCTCAAGAAAAACACACTTTTTGATGGATCAAAGAAAAAGGCTTTGATGGTTCAAAGCAGTGTCAACAATGTCTCGGCCCAAAATGGGTCAAAACAACCCGTGGTCAACTCGGTCAACGTCCCAAGTTTCCCAAAAATGGAAACTTCCCGAAATATCACATATTTATACCATACAATTATACTATACATATACAGCCCCAAATCAATGACTACGGTTCAATCTTATCAAGATCGGACGATCACGATTAAATCAACATTTTCGACTATTTCACTAACCAACTTCAAAACTTGATAAAACACTGCTCTCTTATCCAAAACATTCACCAAAAATTTGCATGAGCTCAAAATTAAATCTTCTACAACTTTTGTGAAGGAACCCAAATCAAATTCTTGACCGATAATTTAGTCGCAAACAAGACCGCCAAATCGACCAATTACGGCAAAACCGCGACTAATCGCGAAACTCGCAAATCAAGCCGATTAACATACAATTTCCGGTTTGGGTTGTCACAAATGCATAAATGTAAAATAAATAATCATAAAATGCATAATCATAGACTCGCAAATCAACAATAAAAATAAAGTGTCCACTCCCAGTACAAAACTAGCTCCGTGGTCCGGCGGAAGTCCCCTGGCCAAAATCTCGATCACGGTCTCCAAAATAAATAACAGATTCATTTAATATTGAAATCAATAAACATGTGAAAATTAACTCATAAACCACCCTGGAAACCCCCCGGTCAATTTTGTATTTTTGCCTCGCAAGAGCGCCGCCGCAGACAGCGACGCGTGGCCGTCATGCGCCTGCGCTGGCGGCGGCGTGAGCCAGACGGGCCTCCGATGGCGAGAGCTCCGATGGGAGCGTTCGATACAGAAATCCAAAGCTCTCACCAATCCCAACAATATTGCACAAAGGGCCAACACCATCCGACCACCACCGTGCCCGGAAAATGGCCCGAAAGCCACAGTCCAAATTTTTGGACCGATATGTCCTCGTCGTCGCACCTCTATCGTGACGCCACCTCGGTCTAAACAAACCACTGAGAAAGCATCACGAAGTTAAGGGGAGTTGAAACCCCCAACCCTCGGCCTCCAACACTCGCCGGAATGTCGTCACCGACGACCGTGATTCCAAGCCCTAAAACCAGATTCGGGTTCAATCCTAATTACCTCTAAAATCACAATAAAAGGCACCTAACTACTCAAGAGATCAAGGGCTTCGATTTCATACATAGAACATTGCCAGAGGTAGCCGGGTCGGGTCGGGTCGTGTCGCTGGCAATACGGGTCGTCCGGTTCAATATTTTTTTCTGTTTTTTCTGATTTTCCACGTATTTTCACCATAAATACCATATTTATACCCCTCAAGAACCTAATCAGATGAACGGATGAGGTTTGATCTGATCAAGATCCAACGGTTCAGATTAAACCGACCTAAAATAAATACTTTTAAATATTTTCTCCATGCGGACTTCCAAAAATAAAAATAAATAGCTCACTTAACCGAAAAATTTTCCGAAAATTCCTCTGAACTCCAAACAAAATACTCTACGACTTTCATGAAGAAAATAAAGTTTAGTTCTCGCCCGGTGAAAAATTCGTTAGCAACCCACACGATACGATTAATTAACAATAATTCTAATTCGTGTTGATTTATGCGTAATTTTTAATTCGGGCTGTTACAATCTTCCCCGCTAATAAAAATTTCATTCCCAAAAATTACATACCTAATAATCAAAGAGTTAAGGGTACTGCTCTCGCATCTGCTGCTCTGATTCTCAAGTGGCCTCCTCAACTGCATGGTTCCTCCATAAGACCTTCACAAGTGCAATGGTCTTGTGACGTAGTTCCTGAACTCTCCGATCAAGAATCTAGACTGGCTCTTCCACATAAGTCAAATCCTCTCGTATAGGGAGCTGATAAGGTCTTAGAACATGAGATGGATCAGAAATATACTTTCATAATATAGACACATGAAACACATCATGTACTCTGGCCATCTAAAAAGATAGTGCTAACTTATATGCTACTGCACCCACTCGTCCAATAACCTCATACAGACCAATATAGTGTGGGCGAAGTTTGCCACGTTTCCCAAAACGCACAACACCCTTCCAAGGAGATAATTTTAAAAATACTCAATCACCAACCTCAAACTCAAGGTCCTTTGCCCTAACATCAGCATAACTCTTTTGTCACTCTTAAGCATCTTTCAACCTGTCTAGAATAATTTGAATGTCCTCTACGGTGTCTTTCACTAGGTCAGGACTAATAAGCCACCTTTCCCCCACTTCACTCCAACACAATGGAGTTCGACATTGTTTCCCATATAAAGATTCATATGAAGCCATCCAGATGTTGGCCTGATAACTGTTATTATAAGCAAATTCAATCAGATGAGGCTATTGATCCCAATTTCCTTTGAATTGTAGAACACAGGATCGCAACATATCCTCCAAAGTCTGAATGGTTCTCTCCGATTGGCCATCAGTCAGTGGGTGGAAGGCTATACTAAAATGTAATCTGGTCCCCAACGCCTTTTGCAAAGCTCACCAAAATTCTGATGTGAACTAAGTATCCTAGTCAGAAACTATATACATTGGCACATCGTGCAGCCTTACAACCTCCGCCATATATAACTTTGCTAATTTGCTCACAGAGAATTTTTCTGGAAGAGCTAAGAAATGAGATGATTTCATAAGGTGGTCAACAATTACCTAAATGCCAGTATTACCATTAGAGGTACGAAGTAGCTGATATACAAAGTCCATTGTAATATGCTCCCACTTCCAAACCGGATTCTCTAATGGTGGCAACTTACCAGTAGGTTTCTGTCACTCTGCCTTCACCTGTTGACAAATAAGGCACTTGCTCACGTACATTATTATTTCTCTTTTCATGTTAAGCTACCAGTAGTAAGCTGTAAGTGTCTGTAACATTTTCGTACCGCTTGAATGCATCGCATAAGCTGAACAATGAGCTTCATCAAGTATTTCATTCTTCAGCTCGTCATTCCTGGGAACACATATTCTTCCTTTGAACACTAATGTACTATCATTCTTTAGTCGAAACTTTATTTGTATGCCATTCTGAATCATATTCTTTTTACTCGGAAGATAGGGATCCACATCCTGGGTCTCTCACACCTGATCAAACAACATTGGTCGAACTTGAAAACTGGCTAACAATGCTCCATCATCTTTCTATTCCAGTTTTGCTCCTGCAGCTCGCAATTCAGCTAACAGTGATACCCTCACGACTCTTACATGAAATAGAAAGGCTCCAGATTTCCTACTAAGAGCATCAGCCACAACATTAGCTTTTCCTGGATGGTACTCGAAAGTACAGTCATAATTATTAATTAACTCCATCCATCTTCATTGCCTCATGTTTATATCTGGTTAAGTACGCAGGTCAGTGAGACTCTTGTGATCAGTATAAATCTTACACTACGCTCCATACAAGTAGTGCCTCTAACTCTTCAATGCACACATAATGGCAGCAAGTTCAAGATCATGTGTAGAATAATTAACTTCATTGGGCTTCAATTGTCTGGAACCATACGCAACGACTTTATCATCCTGCATCAAGACACAGCCTAGGCCTAATTTTGAAGCGTCACTATAAATAACATATTCCTCACTTTTGGCAATGTCAACACTGGTACCGTGGTTAATTTTTCTTTCAATGTCAGATAACTCTCTTTACGGGCATTAGACCACTCAAATTTGACCCCCTTCTTCTTCAATCTGGTAAGCGGAGTCGCAATCTGTGAAAAGTCTTGTACAAAATGGCGATAATAACATGCTAAACCCAAGAAACTTTTTATCTCAGTTACACTTGTAAGTTTGCTCCAATTCAACACTGCTTCAATTTTATCAATATCAACGCTAACTTCTTCAGCTGAAATTACATGACCTAGAAATTTCACATTATCTAGCAAAAATTCACACTTGCTAAACTTTGCATCTAACTGAGAATCCCGCAACGTTTACAAAATAGCACGTAGATGCTGAAAGGACCCAACCCCGATTTAGTTTCCTAAACCGGAATCAAACCCCTTCTGAAAACACGAACCAACAAAAACCACAAAAATTTCGGCAGAGTAACGCTACTAACGCGGAATTGCCATTAACCTGCACCCGAAAATACACTTCATCCTATGCCACAAAAGCCAAACTGTGGGCACCAATCCCATCCAGATTTTTCAATATCATAATAGTAAAGTAAAACAGTAAACATAACCGTACTTTATAGAAAATCCGGGGAAAAATCACATAAAAACTTGTATCAGTAACGTATCAGAGCGACCTCTAGTGTATATATACAAAATATACAACAGTAGGCAAAACAAGAAACCTACTGGAAAAGAAAGGTAGCTCGAACAACTAGCCTCCGACCGCGACGTGAGACACCAGAATCTGTACTGCAAACTGGGCATAGAAACCGAAAAGCCCAGGGGAAAAACATGAAAACCATTAGAGTGAGTGGACGAAAATAAATGTCTTTCACCGAATAATATATGTTATAAAAACATATGTGAGTCTAAATGAATGAATATGACATAGTACACGAGGGAGACTCTAACTCCTCACGCAAACTGAGCATGCAGCGTAAAACTCTGCAGGGTCACTCATGGACACGTCCGCGCTAGTACAGTCAGAATCATGGGATCCCAGACCCATACGTGATTCTAGCCAGAAAGGTCTCAGGTTAGAGATCTGCACCCCCCCCCCCCTAGAAAATGCCTCGGGTCAGGGGTCACAGCCTCCCCCGGTAAACATCCTCGGGGATCAATCGGGATGCAAGTGTATCGATACAACAATATATACTGTGACTGTACTCGGTGTAAACCAAATCATAAATAGTTCTATGCAAGTGTATAAAGCATAATATAAATGCATATACGTAATACATAATTGTTTTAGCATAATCGTCGATGCGTATTCGCAAATGTATAATCGTACAACAAATGCTCATATAAATCATAATCTCATATTCGTGCTCATGCTCATAAAACGTGTATTAAAGACTCGCGACGAATCAGTAAAAAGAAATTGTCCACTCACAGGTGAGCAAAACGCGCACTCGCGCTAATCACGTGGTCTGGCGGAAAATCCCTCGCCCGAAGCACGATCTCGATCCCCTGAATAATCACAAAATATATCTAATCAAAATCACAATTCACAAAGCTGTACCACACCTCGGCGTTCTAGGAAATATATAACGCGGTACAAAATAATCGACGAAATCTCCCGAAATCTCCACTCAAACCCTCGACTGAAAATCCGGTACCCAAATTAACTCGAAAACCTCAAGGGGATGATTGGGGCGCGAATACGAGCAAAACGACATTAAAATCATCAAATTCTAAAAAGTCAACGGGTCGTCGGAACTCCGCCGTTGACTGCCGGCGACGCGTCGTCAACCTGAGAGATTTTTCGGCGGCCAAGCGCCCACAAGGTTCTCCTCTTCAAGCCAAGCAACTTTCCCAACTGAGCCAAGGTCCAATTCCGTCGAGGTTGGCCGGAAATCATCTTGAAACCTCAAAGAGCATAACCGGCCGGAAAACTTCCTGGCCCGATTCCGGCGCCGTCGCTCCACCTTGTCCCTCCAAACCAAAGGGGAAATAATCTCCAACCAAAACCCAACAAAACCCATCAAAAATCCACACTGGAAAGTCACTGGAGCTCCGTCCCCAAGCAAGGCCGATTCCGGCGAAAAATCCCAAACTTCCAACCCTCCGTTCTACCTCAAATCGACACCGATTTACAAAATTCCAAGTTCTGAAAAGTTGCAAATTGAAAAAGGAATCGATCCATACAAAGGTCCAAGCCGGAGGTGGCCGGAATCGTGAAATCCGATGGCAAACAGATCGGTGCCCGCGGTGGTTCTCCGGTCAGCTCAAAGTCAACGGTTAACACCAAAAGTCAACGCCAGTCAAACTTCCAACAGTGTTTTTGAAAAAATTTCGACCATTTCCGATATTTATACTCGCGACTCGGGACGATCGACTGTCCAAAACGGATAACCATTACGATTCGGATAACTCAAAACGAACGGATAAACTCGACGAGATTCCGCGATTTTAAATATTCATATTATATTCCTCGGTCAACGAAATAATAATCCGGAATAGCCCACGAACTCAAAATCATGTGTACAACAACTCTCGAGAAGATACTCAACTCAAATTCTCAGCCGATAATTAAGTCGTGATCAAAACCGGCAAATCAGTCAATTTACGTAAAACTGTGATTATGCGCTAACTCGTGAATTAAGCCGGTTACTCTACTGTTTCTATTCCGGGTCGTTATAGATGCTTCCGGTGTTGCTTTTCATCCTTGGAATATATTAAGATGTCATCGATAAATAGAATGACACACTTATCCAAGTATCGCCTGAAGACTCGATTCAAAGGTCCATAAAAGTGGCTGGGGCATTTATCAAGCCAAAAGGCATAACAAGAAATTCATAATGCCCTTAGCGTGATTGAAAGGTCGTCTTAGAAACATTTGATTCTCTAATCCGAAGCTGATGATACCCCGATCTGAGATCAATCTTCGAGAAAACTGTAGCTCCTTTTAGTTGATCGAATAAATCATCAATTCGCGGTAAAGGATACTTATTCTTAACCGTGACTTTGTTCAATTTTTGATAATCAATGCACAACCTCATTGAACTATCCTTCTTCCTTACGAACAACACAGGAGCACCCCAGGGTGAAACATTGAGTCGAATAAAACCCTTATCAATCAACTCTTGCAGTTGAACTTATAAGTCTTTCAACTCTGCTGGGGCCATTTAATATGGTGTCTGAGAAATAGGACCAGTATCTGGAAGTAACTCAATAGTAAAATCAATTTCTCTCATTAGAGGAAGACCAGGTAAATCCTCAAGAAAAACATCTGGATATTCACAAACTATGGAAATATCTCCGATATTAGGCAAGCACACCTCTATACTGACTACATGAGCCAAAAACGCCACACAACCCTTCCTTAACATCTTTTCCGCTTTCATTGCCAAAATCATACAAGGTGGAGAAGTATTCCTTTTGCTGGAAAATACGATTTCTGGCATACCTAGACTTCTAAAGATTACCTCCTTTGTATGACAATCAAAGACTGCCCAATGAGCCTCTAAGAAGGCTATCCCCATAATTACATCAAAATCTATAGTGTCTAACAACAACAAATCCACAGCTAACCCATAGCCTCCTAGAAAAATCTCACAGTCCCTATACACCCATTCGACACACACAACCTCACCGGATGGATATAACACTCACCACATACCCATAAGTGGAGAGGTAGATAGAGTTGCCAAAGATGCCAATCTATACAACATAAAAGAATGCATATCCCCCGGGTCTAATAAAGTAAGGACTGGATAACCAAAAATATATAACGTACCAATAATAACCTCTGGGGAAGCTCTACCCTCTCCTAGGTTCATGGCATGAACTCAGGCCTGCCCAGCTGGTCGTCCATGGTTATTGAGGTTTTGCTGATTTGCTTGTCATGTAGGCTGCGCTGGCCGAACTCTAGAAGTGGTATATAAGCTGGTGTGTGTTACACAATGGAAAATATCTTGACGCAGCTGGTGTGTCATATAAGCTTCGATCATAACTCGACCTATTAGAACTCCCACTTGATTGTTGCCTCTGAGGTTGATTCCTCCTCCATCTCTAGCTCTTACTCGGACCAAATCTGCCAACAGGAAATCTATAAGGTCCACTGCTAGAAGAAGAAACTGAGCCCGATGTACCTGAACTCAATCTCTTCGAATGACCTTGGCTGGCTGGGTTCACCTTCCTCGAAGAGGCGAAACTGAAACTGCATCTGTCTCTCCCTTTCCACATCCTTGCCTCTGATTGATGCACTAACAAACTCATCAAAATTATCCCGAGGCATAGTTGTCAATGTCCCCTTGATGTTTAGATTCAGACCCAAATCAAACCTTTTGCATTTGGATTCCTCACTTGCTACCGTATCACACGTAAATCGAGACAAATGAGTACATGTATCTTGATACTCAAGCATTGACATACTGCCTTGCCTCAGGCAGGTAAACTCTTCATATTTCTGTTGCTGAGTAGCCTGATTGAAATATCGACACATGAACAATTCTCTTAATGTAGGCCATGGAGTGTCAACAGGAACCCTCTCAGTACTAGCCCACCAAAAGTAAGCATGTGATTCAAGTAAACCAACAGCTGCTACCGTCATCTGCTCTTGAGTGAAGTGAAGTCATTCACATACTAGCTCCAACTGGACTATCCATGCCTTGTATGTTTCAGGATCTGTTGAACCAGAAAAAGTGGTTGCTCCAGCTATTATTGCCTTTGCTATAGGATCAAAACGCTCATCTAACTGTAAAACTCGCATAAGTAAGTCACTCATTCGCTGATCCTCATCGTTATCCTCAGCCCTATTAAAGTGGGCTCCACGTCTATGAGGTATCTCCTATAGAGAAGAAAACACATTAGTCAACAAAACACGAAGGATACAGTCATGAAAACTTGAACATTTAAAAACACAGAACACCGTGAGCATTGATGGAGATCCACCTGCCAATCGAGCCTTTGCTCTAGAACTGATGTGTATTCCTAAATGTCCTTAATAACACAACAGCGGAAGTCTATAGAACCTACAACCTAATGGTTTGATACCAACTGAAAGGACCCGATCCAGATTTAGTTGCCTAAACCAGAATTAAGCCCTAACGACACCAAATCTACAAAATAATTGCCAAAGTTTCTTCTAAAATTAAGAAACCCAAAAACGTGCAAGGAAAACATACTTCTAAAACGTCCACAAAAACAAACCGTGGGTACCAAATCCCATCTAGATTTCTCAAATCAATCAAGCACTGAATCCACTAAAAGTATAAACTATTTACAAAAGGTGATAAGAAATCCGAGGGCTGAATGTAAAATACAACACAACTGAAGTAAACTCTATACACTATTCAGAGCGACTTCTAATTTACATATTACATAAGACTAGCAGGTTAAGCTAGGAACCTACTAGATAAGAACAGTGACACGAACTCTATGCCTCTATGGCTGACGTCTAATATCAGGGTACAAACTGCAAACTTGGAGGAGGAAACCAAAAATCCCAGGGAAAGACATATAAAATAATAAAACTGTTAGAGTGAGTGAACGACAATAATATTCACTTTAAACTGAAAACTATAAATAATATGTCTTTCACTATAAATGTACATAAAAATGTACATAAAAATGATGCAAGTCAAAAAATAAACAAGCCCAAGTCAGGTGTTTGTCCTAACCCTCCTGGGTACTGTGTAAATCATGGGTCAAGAGTTTGTCCTATCCCTCTCGGAGCGTCTCGTGGATCAGCCGAAAAGTCAGTGCATCAATGCAACAACTGTGACTATGCTCTGTGTAATACAAATCATATGTACCTCCATGAAAATGCATAATTGTCAATGCATACTCGTAAAATACATAATCATAAAATGCATATTCATAGACTCGCAAATCAACAGTGAAAATAAAGTGTCTACTCACAGTACAAAGCTAGCTCTGTGGTCCGGCAAAAGTCCCCTCGCCATAATCTCGATCACAGTCTTCTGAATAAATAACAGATTCATTTAATACTGGAATTTGATAAAACGTACGAAAATCAACTCTTAAACTACCTTGGAAACCCCCCAGTCAATTTTGGATTTTTGCCTCGCCAGATCCCCGCCGTGGACGGCATGCGCCTCTACAGGGGGCGGCGTGTAAGCCACACTCGCATTTGATGGGGATAGTTCTGATGGAAGCATTCGATACAGCAATCAAAAGATCTCACCAAGCCCAACAATATTGCCCAAAGGGACAACACCATCTGACCACCACCGTGGCCGAAAAACAGCCCGAAAGCCACGGTCCAAACTTTCGAACCAATATGCCCTCGTCATTTGCACCTCCACTGTGACGCCACATCGGTCCAAATGTACCACCCAAAAAGCATCACGAGGTTGAGAAGAGTCGAAACTCCCAACCCTCGGCCTCCAACACTTGATGGAACGCCGTCACCGATGACCGCGATTTCAAGCCCTAAAACCCTATTCGGGTTCTACCTAATCACCTCTAAAATCACAATTAAACCCACCAAACTACTCAAGAGATCAAGGGCTTTGATTTCATACCTAGAACGTTGCCAGTGGTGGCCGGAATAGCAAGGTCGGATCGGGTCATGTCGCCGGCAATACGGGTCATCCGTAAACACCATATTTATACCCCTTAAGCACCTAATCAGATCAACAGCTAAGGTTTGATCTGATCAAGATCCAATGGTTCAGATTAAACCAACCTAAAATAAATACTTTTAAATATTTTCTCCACGCAGACTTCCAAAAATAAATAAAAATAGCTTGCTTAACCTAAAAAATTCTTCAAATATTCTTACAAACTCGAAACAAAATACTCTACGACTTCCGTGAAGAAAATAAAGTATAATTCTCGCTCAGTGAAAAAGTCGTTAACAAACTACACGATACGATTAATTAACAATAATTCTAATTTATGTTGATTTATGCATAATTTTTTTGTTCTGGTTGTTACACAGGTTGCTTTGATTAGTTCCAATCTTCCAATGGAGACCAATTTATCATATATGTATATGCCTTTGGATTCGAGTTTTTTTTAAGATGGTGAGAGGATAATCATTAAAGAGAGGAGGTCAGGTTCCCTTTTTATATTAACATGCCAAAGACTACACCATTTTTTTCCTTTCTAAATCATCATCCCACCCTTTACACTTCTAATGCTTTCTGGTCAAAACCAACACTTTGTCAAGAATAGGCTAGGTTGGAGTGAATGCTGGTTATTTATCTTTAGGTTGTAATGAGTCCTAGGATTTAAGTGGTAAGCTTCGATTTCATTTCATTTGGCGCATCTGTCTTGAATATAGTTTCCGCATTGTACTTTTGGTTATCTACATAATTCCATACCATGGGCAATATAATAAGATCTATGTTATATATATTGCTATGTTATTCCTCGAGTATGGGATTCTCTCGTGATGAAACATTCTGTGTATATTTCTGTCACTTATTGTCCTGTTTTAATTTTTTTAATGAGCTTCTTTCTTTTATTGAAAGTGTGTATGTGAGCTTCACCACTACTAAAAGTTGTATGTCTTAGTCTTTAGCGTGACATGTTTTGCTCCATATATACTATGACATAGCTAGACATCTTTACATCAATTCTTACGTTCACTCCATTAAGTTTGTTGAATTTTTTTGGTTTAGGCATGACATTAATGATCTCTGTAAGTGTTATCTTGAATGTTTTTCCTGTTATTTTTTTGGTAGGGTTCATAAGTTATATGCAAAAGATACTCTTTTATATCTTTGCGATGTTAGTTCTTTGGAAATTGTTGTCTCCCTTTTCAGTTTTTCCTCAATAGTCAGGTCTGTATTTTTCCTGTTTAATGTTGTCACTCATAATGTGTCATTAAAAAAATATTTTCTGATTTTTCATAGTCCTGTTTAAGGTATGCGGTGGAAAAAGAATACTGATGCACAATTGGAATCAGTTACAGGAACCTCTCAAGACAAAAGATCTTCAAGAAAAAGACAGTGCTTTTTTGAATCTATGTTCGAAGAATCCTCAAGATGCCCAGGTCCAGAAATGACACTTGATAGTAACTATGATGGAGATCTTCACCATCTTATCTCAGGTGGTGTACAACATGAATTGTTTTTCCATTATATTTCAATAGAACTGACAAAAATGGAAAAAAATCATTTCCTAAGTTTTGGTAGTTCTACCAAAAATTTCCTGAATTTTAGTTTTTTTGTTTTGGATTAGCATTTCTCTCGATTATAGAACAACCTAATTATATCTATTTCGTTTGTTTCAGAAAATTCCCGAGACAAGATATCTTTAAGCAACAACGGTGCTTGTTCCAATCTATTTCTGAAGACTTCTTCACGTGCTATGATCCATAAAATGATGACGGAGATCTTCACCAAGTTATTGCAGGTAGTGTACAATATGGACTATTATTATGTTATATTTCAATAGAGCTCTTAATACTAGCTAAAATAGTTTTGTTAGATTATCAGTTCTTTCTTTTCGATTATAGAACACATAGGCTTATTATTGTTCAGTTTTTGAAATCAAGCATTTGTTTTCATATTATCTTCACCAAGTTATGTCAGGTGGTATACACATACATTAACTTATTGGGTTGTATGAATTATTGTGTTGTGTTTTGAATGAATTGTATGCTTGTTTTTCATTTAAGTCAAATTTTTTCATAAAAAAAATTCTTCCTTAATGTCAGTAAGTTAAAGGTCCCTTACTTTGGACGTTCTTAAGTCATTTGTTTTCTTCATTGATTAAATTTTGCGCACGATGTCTATTGATTTTTGAAATTGGTTTTCTTTTCTGAAATTGGTGTTTAGATATGGTGCAGAAAAGGAACCGTGACTCCATCGATGAGGAGATAGAGTTACACCAAGCAAAACAGTCTTTGGGTAAAAGATAGTGCTTATCTCTACCTGTTTCTCAAGAATGTTTGACACTGCATAAGTCAAACACGGAAATTGGAGAGAGTAGCCACGATGAAGAAATTACACCAGGTATTATGAGTTTATGTCCCTGAATTGGATTTTTTTTTTTGTTGCTTTAGATTAGTTATGTCTCTCAAGTATAGAACAACCTAATCATATCTATATTGTCTCTTGCAGCAAATTCCTGAGACAAGAGATCTTTAAGCAAAACACAGTGCTTTTCCAATCTATTTCTGATGACACCATCACGTGCCATGATCAAGAATATGATGATGAAGATCTTCACCAAGTTCTCGTAGGTACTATTCAATATGGACTATTGTTACATTATATTTCTCTAAAGCTTTTAATACTGGCTAAAATAGTGTTGTTAGATTATTAGGTCTTTCTTTTAGATTATAGAACACACATGCTTATTATTGTGTAGTTTTGGAAAGCAAGTCTTTGTTTTCCTATTATCTTGACCAAATTATGTCAGGTGGTATACACATACAATAACTTATTGGGTTGTATGAATTGTTGTGTTGTCTTTTGAATGAATGGTTAGCCAGTTTTTCATAAAAGTCAAACATTTTTGTAAAAAAAATGTCACTCAGTGTTAGTAAGGTGGGAGGTCCCTTTTTTGGACGTTCTTAAGTTAATTCTTTTCTTCTTTGATTGAAATTTATGCACGATGTTTATTGATTTTTGAAACTGGTTTTCTTTGCTAAAATTGGTGTTTAGATATGGTGCAGAAAAGGAATCGTGACTCTGTCCATGAAGGGATATGGTTACACCAGGTGAAACCTGCTTCACAAATATGTTCGACATTGCATCAACCAGACATAGAAATTAGATATAGAAGCGACCATGAAGAAATTATACCAGGTATTACGAGTTTATGTCGATTTTAAGTAGTATATACATTGCAATATTTAATTGAATCAATCTAACAATAGTGCTTTTGTATCAGTTGCAGCTCTTGGTGGAACAATCTTTAGGCAGGCATCATATCAACGAACCCACGCATGTGAAGAGAAACTTCAATATCAATCATCTAGTCATAAAAATTCATTATCAATTAGCTATTATCTAACACAAATTTTTATAACCGTGTTGCAGGTCTCATTATGGATTATAATGATGTTGGTAATGATGCTTACACATGTAGTCATTGCACTACTTTATTTTGGTCAGCTAAAGCATTGAAAAGAAAAGAGAAAAATCAATTCACATACACTCATTTTTGTGAAAAATGGCAAGTCCAACTTTCGATGTCATATCCAACTCCTGCTTTTCTTGATGAATTTTTAAATCTAGATAATGGTAAAAAAAAAAAGTGTATTATTTTGTAATAATATTAGAGTATATAATTTCATGTTTGCTTTTACCTCTATGGGAGCTAAAATTGAGCATCGGATAAATAATGGAGGAGCTCCTTATGTGTTTAAAATATGTAGACAAGTGTATTATTTGATGAGTTTTGTTTTACCTTTAAAAGGAGAATCTTCTAAATATGTTCAGTTATATGTTTACGACACTCAGAATGAGATTTCGAATCGAATGACCACTGTTGATCCAAAGAATGCAAAAAATAAGATTGATGTTGATATTGTTATAGGAGTAGTGGAATTATTAGATCAATGTAATGAATTAACCAAAGAGTATCGATCTGTGAGAGATGATTATGAGAATCATTCGTTGCCCAATTTTGATGTGACTATACTTGATCGTGAAAAAACTGACAGTAAACAATATGAATTACCTTCTGCTTATGAATCGATGGATTGATTATGGGTGACATAGGTGAATTTAATTCTAATAAAGATATAATTATTTGATCAAACAAAGGGCCACTGAAACGAATCTCCAAAATTCATCCAAAATTAATGTCATTACAGTATTCGCTTCTTTTTCCATATGGAGATGATGGATTTAAACTTAATATGAAATTAAAACAAATTACAAGCAATGGTGACAATAAAGTTATCAATGAACAAATTTGTATGTTATCAAATTCATGATAGAGCAAACCAATCGAGTACTTTGTTAAAAGGTTGAAGATTATTTCAACGATATTTAGTCAATGCATAGACAACTGTTGAAGAAAATCATTTAGAATATATAAGACATCATCAACCAGAACTAAGGTGTGAAACATGGAATAATATATCTACATTTATTTCGGGTGGAATTGTCCAAGGTTCCGATGTCGCAAAAAGAGTTTATCTTCTTGGTTCTCATACTGGCAGTTGAAAGGACCCAACCTCGATTTAGTTTCCTAAACCGGAATCAAACCCCTTCTGAAAACATGAACCAACAAAAAAACATCAAAATTTCGGCAGAGTAACGCTACTAATGCGGAATTACCATTACCTACACCCGAAAAATACACTTCATCCTATGCCACAAAAATCAAACCGTGGGCACCAATCCCATCCGGATTTCTCAATATATCAACAGTAATGTAAAGTAATAAATATAACTATACTTTACCGAAATCCGGGGAAAATCGTATAAAAATATACATCAGAATACTCAGAGCGACTTCTAGTATAGATATACAAATAGTAGGCCAAACTAAGAACCTACCATAAAAGAAACATCGCTCGAATACTATGCCTCCGACCACGACGTGCGACACCAGAATCCGAACTGCAAACTGGGGACGGAAACCGAAAAGCCCAGGGGAAAGACATGAAAACCGTTAGAGTGAGTGGACGAAAATAAATGTCTTTCGCCGAATAATATATGTTATAAAAAATATATGTGAGTCTAAATGCATAAAAAAAATCATATGGTACACGAGGGAGACTCTAACTCCTCACGCGTACAGAGCATGCATCATAAATACCGCGGGGTCTCTCATGGACTCCCTCGCGCTAGTATAGTCTTAATCATGGGATCCCAGACCCACACGTGATTCCAAGCCAGAAAGGCCTCGGGTCAGGATATCTGTCCCCCCCCCCCCCCGGAGCGTACTCGGGGATCAGCCGAGTAGCCAATGTGTATCGATACAACCCTGATAACTGAGACTGTACACTGTGTAAACCAAATCATAAATCCTTTCCATGCACATGCATAAAACATAACATATATGTATGTATATTCGTATACGTGTATTCGTATATGCATAATCGTAAACACATGCTCATAAAAATCATGATCATACTGCATGCTCAAGTTCGTAAAACGTATATAAAAGTCTCGCAATCAATCCGTGAAAAGAAATGCCCACTCACAAGTGAGCGTAACGCAATTCACGTTAATCTCGTGATCCGGCGGAAAATCCCTCACCAAGCAAACGATCACGAACCCCTGAATAATCATAAAATCCATTTCTCAAAATCATAACTGAGTACCTCGAATCATATCACGAAAAACAACCGTTCTCGGAAACCCATAATTCAATAACGACGAATTGTCGAAAATCCAATAATCACACCTTAAAACCTCGCTATAATTTCCGATGCTCAAATCAAAAAAAGAACCTCTCCACTGCGATCGGGACGCGATTCTGAGTGAAACGACATATAACTCGTCGAAAACCCCGAAAAGTCAACCATGACCACCGTTGACCGCCGCCGCCGCCGCCGGCACCACCCAAACACGAAATTTCCCGGCGGACCAAAGCCTATTCCACTCAAAATCATCCAACAAACAACTTCCATAACTACACCAAAGATCAATTCAAACTCTAACTAGCTCAATTTCAAGCAAAACCGAAATCACTCACAAACTTTAATCCAACAATTCTCTATGTACAAATCGAATTGGAACTCCATACTTACATGGTTAGATTCATGGTGTTGAGAGCTTCAAAGCCCAATACTTCTTGTAGCTCAATTCGGCCGGAAAAAGTTCAACCAAAAACCCCAAAATTCCTAAACTTTTAACCGGAAAATGTTCTTCCTCCGGCGACCCACGCCGTGAGAGGTGACTGGGAAGATGAAGAGGAAGTCGAGGCGAGTAGAATGGGTCCATCCCCGAGCCCTGGGGTGGTCGGACGGCGAGCCACCGCCGGCGTGCTCCTCCACCGTCGCGCCTCTCTCCTCCAAGCCGAGTTGACTTGGCCAACTCCATCAATGCATGTTTGACTTGCCAAAAGAGGAAACCCACATAAATACTTGCTATTTTAGGAAACTCCCATAATTAACTTTTCGACAAACTTCGAATATCCGTAACTTTCGTATCGTAATTCCGATTTCAATAATTCTCGCGGCAACAAACTCATCTCGACATGTTCTTCAATTTCCACCCAAAGTCAAACACTTCGAAAAATCCGATAAAAAGTCAATGGTTCAAACCATCACAAGCTTACCCGATTAAATAATCAACGATCGAAAATATTCGTAACTTAATCCTTGAAACTCGGAATAATCCTCCGGAAGTTCCCACAAACTCGAAATTAAATTCTCTACAACTTTCACGAAGAATCCGAAATCAAATTCTCGTCCGATAATTTAGTCGCTAACAAGGCCGCCACATTAGCAGATAATGCCGAAATCACGACAAATCGCGAAACTCGCAAATCAAGTCAATAATCATTCCATCCACGGTTCGGGTCAATCGACGGTCCAAAACGGATCACAATCACGATTAGGATTAACTCGAACACAAACGGATAAACTCGACAATATACCAAAATTTCAAATATTCATATTATATTCCTCGGTCGTCAAAATAATAATCCGGAACCGCCCACGAACTCGAAATCACGCGTATAACAACTCTCGAGAAGAGACTCAGCTCAAATTCTCGGCCAATAATTAAGTCGTGATCAAGTCTGGCGATTCAATCAACTATCGGAAATCAGCGATTACGCATAACCTCATGGCTTAAGTTGATTAACACTACTGATTCTATTCTGGGTCGTCACAAATCCACCCCCCTTAAAAATATTTCGACCTCGAAATTTCCAAGTCTGCCGACTAAAAAGTAGAAGCACTGCCTCTGCATACATCTCAACTCTCCAGTGGCTATGTCAACTAAACAACCCTGTCAATAAAAATATCTATGTACCCTCAATTCTCAAATCTGAACTGGCTTCTCACAAACGCCAAGGTTTCCTGCATAAGGAACTGATAGGGTACACATCATACAATAAATCTGAAACATAATTCCACCACATGGAAAGCCAGACACACAAAGCCAACGCTATAGGCAATGCCGAACTATACGGCACAACACAAACTCACCTATGATCACATACGGATCAAAATAACATGGCAATTCACAACTCAGCCTGCTCACATCAACATAACTCAAACGTCGAACTCGGGCACTTATCAACCTATTTCCGCTAATCCAAAAGTCTGTGGTAGCACATCTCACTAAATCAGGATCCAACGTCAGCTCACACCAAACTCGCTCCAACATAATGGAGTACAACATCGTTCCTCAAAACGACTTCAAGCAATGTCAAAATCATAGTGGTCAACAAACTGGTACTGCATGCCACCTCGAACAGTTGAAACTGCTGGTCCCAACTCCCTCGGAACTGCAATTCACAAGACCACAATATGCCCTCCAAAGACTGAATAGTCCTCAAATATCGCTCACCAATCTGAGGATAAGAACCGATACTAACTTGTAATCTGGTCCCCAATGCTCACTGCAACGTTTGCCAACACTCTGTTGTAACTGATTATCTCGATCAGCAAACTGGGACACATGCGCACCACGTAAATGGACAACCTCCGTCAAATACAACTATGTCAGCCTGCCATTGAAATCTTTTCCGAAAGTACAAGGAAATGTACTGAGTTCATCGAATGGTCCACAAAGATCCAACAACTGGTACCACAAACCGAAGTGCGTACTGGCACACAAAACCACAACGACAAACTCCAACTTCTAATCGGAAATCTCCAATAGCTGTAACTTCTCAGCAAGTTTCTGCCTCACTGCCATCGTCTGTCGACAAATGTGGCATTTGCTCACACAAGCTGCTATAATACTCTTCATGTTGCGTCACGAGTAGTAAGCTCGAAGTATCTGATACATCTCCGTACCAACAGTGCATAACGCACGTAAAACAATGAGCTCCAAATTCATCACACACGAACTCAGCTCTCGTAGCTCGCAACTCGGCTAACACAAAAACTCGAGCCACACACATGATACAATGAAGCTCCCGACTTCTGATTGAATGCATCAGCAACAACAATAGCCTCTCTCGAATAAACTCAAATATGCAGTCATAGTCTTTAATCGAGCCCATCCATTTATGTCGCCTCAAGCGCAAATCTGGCCGAAAATGCAAGTAGATGCAACTCAAGTGATCAGTGTACATCCTACACTGCGCTGCACGCCGTAGTAGTAGTGTCTTGAACGCTCTGATGCTAATATAAAGATAGCTGCACCCAAATCATACATAGGATATGCAACTATATAAAGTTTCCACTGCTTGAAACCATGAGCCACCGCTCTGCTAAGCTGCATCAAAGCATAACCAAATCCAAAACTCGATGCATCGCCATAACCCATGAACTCACCACGGTCATCAGGTAGAGTCAAAACTGAAGCAACGGTCAACTTTCCTTGAGGAGTAAATAACTCTACTCGCGCGCATCAGACCACTCGAACTTGACGCATTTTTTGTCAATCCGGGAAGTGGAGTGGCAATCCGAGAAAAAGTCCTGCACAGAGCGCCGATAGTAGCCTGCCAAACTTAAGAAGCTCCTGATCTCTGATACAATGGAAGGTCAACTCCAAATCAACACGGCTTTATCTGATCGGAATCCACGCTGACTCCCTCAGCTAACATCGCGTAGCCCAAAATCTTCACGCTAACCAACCAAAACTCACACTTACTGAACTTCGCAAACAGCTGATCATCTCGCGAAGTCCACAAAACCGCTCGCAATTGCTTCTTGTGCTGGCCCACACTCCTGTAGTATATCAGGATATTGCCAACGAACACGACCGCAATCTTGTCCAGAATCGTCTGAACACCAAGTCCATCAAGTCTGTAAAAGATGCGGGACATTGGTCAACCCAATGGCGTGACCAAGAACTCGTAACGCCCATACCGCGATCTGAAAGTTATCCTGGCCACATCTGACTCTCTGATCCACAACTGATGGCATCTGAACCTGAGATCGATCCTCGAAAAGACTGAAGCTCCCATAAGCTGATTAAACAAATCGTCAATCCGAAGTGGAGGATACTTGCTCTCCTCTGAAGCCTGATTCAGCTTACGCTAGTCAATGCACCACCCCGTCGAACTATCCTATATTCGCGCAAATAGTGCAAGAGCACGCCACGATGATATGCTAGGTCGTACAAAATCTCCTCCAGCAACTCTCGAAGTTGAATACGTAGCTCCATCAGCTCCACTGGCACCGAACGATAAGATGTCGGTGATATGAGTCCAGCGCCCGGTAAAAGCTCAATGGTGTAGTCGGTCTCCCGAACTGGAGGAATACCTGGTAACTCCTCCGAAACACACCTGGAAACTCGGGAACCACCTCAATGTTGGGCACAGCAACCATAATATCCACAACAAAAGCTGAGCAACAACACAACCCGATTCCACTATCCGCTCGACCATCACTGCAAAACAGTATCTTGGGAAAAGTCTGGTCGTCGAAACACAACCACCTTCTCGTGACCACCGAACATAGCCCAATGCGTCGTCAAGAAGTCCATACTCATAATCATACCAAAATCGACGATAGCCAGCTATAACAGATCCGCGGCTAACTCATAACCTCCAACAAAGATCTCACAACCTCCGGATGGATGCAACACTCTCCAAAACCTCGGAAGTGGAGATGCAGGTACAATAGCCATGGATATTAAGCGACGGTAACCTCAAAGAAACTTTGTCCTCATACAAGGTCGTGGCACGAACTCCGGCATGCCCAACTAGCCATCCACATCGAGTGCGACTTGCTGATTAACTCATCCAGAAGGCTGCGTTGGTCATTCCAGAAACAGCATCATGACCTCCTCGTGAACTCTTAGCTGCCGAACCGCTAAAACAACTGGCTGAGGGCTCTCCCTCGCAACGTGACCCTCCTGGCCACAACAATAGCATCCGAAAGTGCTCCACGAACACAAGTCACAGCGACGCCTGCTGTGAGAAAGGATTACCAATGATCACCCAAACTCATGCCACAGGAACAAGTCCACTACTCCATGATCTCCACCATCACCAAACGGATCTTCTACTTTATTCGGATGACCCTCATCAAAATCGAAAAGGCCACAGCCTGATGAAGTCATTGATCCCGAGGTGCCTGAACTCAACCTCATCAATATATCTTGACTAAGTCCACTTTCCTCAAACCAACACGTCGGAAACTACTTACACCTTTCCTTCTCAATAGCCTCGCCTCTGAGTGCAGCACATCAAGCTCCTCATGGTTATCTCGAGGCATAACAGTCAAAATCCCTCTGATGCTCAGGTTCAAACTCATCTCGAACCTCATGCACTACTTCCTCTGCAGCCACATAACACGTACAGACGGAAACAAATATATGAACAATATATCTCTGCCTCAGGTGGGTAAACACTCCATATCTCTGTTGTTGGATAGCCTGATTGAATCATTACCGTATAAATAATACCCCGAATGTAGGCCATGGAGTCGCAACAAAAACTCACACAATACCAGCCCACCAAATGCAACGATCTGACTCAGAAAAAACATCAACTGCCACGATTCTCTGCTCTGAGGCAACATGTAGACGCTCATATACGCACAACCAAGCAAACCATGCCGCACAAATCTCTGAACCCAGAATGCTCATCCAAACTCACAATTCACTGGCAAATCGCGGGTCGATTGATCCTCAATAGGATCCACAACCATACCGGCACGGAAAGCACGTCAAGGAGGCATCCTAATAAATAAAACATCATTCGCAACAAGTAGAACATAATCATGGAACTTTAAACATTTGAAAGCATATAACACCCGGAGTATTGATGAGTATCCGCCGGCCGGTCGGGTCACCACTCCAGACATGCTGTACATTCTCAAATATCCTCAGTAAACATGACTACAGAAGTCTACAGAACCTATAACCTAATGCTCTGATACCAAGCTGAAAGGACCCAACCCCGATTTAGTTTCCTAAACCGGAATCAAACCCCTTCTGAAAACATGAACCAACAAAAAAATATCAAAATTTCGGCAGAGTAACGCTACTAAAGCGGAATTACCATTACCTGCACCGAAAAAATACACTTCATCCTATGCCACAAAAATCAAACCGTGGGCACCAATCCCATCCGGATTTCTCAATATATCAACAGTAATGTAAAGTAATAAATATAACTATACTTTACCGAAATCCGGGGAAAATCGTATAAAAATATACATCAGAATACTCAGAGCGACTTCTAGTATAGATATACAAATAGTAGGCCAAACTAAGAACCTACCATAAAAGAAACATCGCTCGAATACTATGCCTCCGACCACGACGTGAGACACCAGGATCCGAACTGCAAACTAGGCACGGAAACCGAAAAGCCCAGGGGAAAGACATGAAAACCGTTAGAGTGAGTGGACGAAAATAAATGTCTTTCGCTGAATAATATATGTTATAAAAAACATATGCGAGTCTAAATGCATATAAAAAATCATATGGTACACGAGGGAGACTCTAACTCCTCACGCGTACAGAGCATGCATCATAAATACCACGGGGTCTGTCATAGACTCCCTCGCGCTAGTACAGTATGAATCACGGGATCCCAGACCCACACGTGATTCCAAGCCAGAAAGGCCTCGGGTCAGGATATCTGTCCCCCCCCCCCCCGGAGCGGACTCGGGGATCAGACGAGAAGCCAATGTGTATCGATACAACCCTGATAACTGAGACTGTACTTTGTGTAAACCAAATCATAAATCCTTTCCATGCACATGCATAAAACATAACATATATGTATGTATATTCGTATACGTATATTCGTATATGCATAATCGTAAACACATGCTCATAAAAATCATGATCATACTGCATGCTCAAGTTCGTAAAACGTATATAAAAGACTCGCAATCAATCCGTGAAAACAAATGTCCACTCACAGGTGAGCGTAACGCAATTCCCGTTAATCCCGTGATCCGGCGGAAAATCCCTTGCCAAGCGAACGATCACGAACCCCTGAATAATCATAAAATCCATTTCTCAAAATCATAACTCAGTACCTCGAATCATATCACAAGAAAAAACCATTCTCGGAAACCCATAATTCAATAACGACGAATTGTCGAAAATCCAATAATCACACCTTAAAACCTCGCTATAATTTCCGATGGTCAAATCAAAAAATGAACCTCTCCACTGCGATCGGGGCGCGATTCTGAGTGAAACGACATATAATTCCTCAATTCGGCCGGAAAAAGTTCAACCAAAAACCCCAAAATTCCCAAACTATTAACCGGAAAATGTTCTTCCTCCGGCGACCCACGCCGTGAGAGGTGACTGGGAAGATGAAGAGGAAGTCGAGGCGAGTAGAATGGGTCCATCCCCGAGCCCTGGGGTGGCCGCACGACGAGCCACCACCGGCGTGCTCCTCCACCATCGCGCCTTTCTCCTCCAAGCCGAGTTGACTCGGTCAACTCCATCAATGCATGTTTGACTTGCCAAAAGAGGAAACCCACATAAATACTTGCTATTTTAGGAAACTCCCATAATTAACTTTTCGACAAACTTCGAATATCCGTAACTTTCGTATCGTAATTCCGATTTCAATAATTCTCGCAGCAACAAACTCATCTCGACATGTTCTCCAATTTCCACCCAAAGTCAAACACTTCGAAAAATCCGATAAAAAGTCAACGGTTCAAACCATCACAAGCTTTCTCGATTAAATAATCAACGATCGAAAATATTCGTAACTTAATCCTCGAAACTCGGAATAATCCTCCGGAAGTTCCGACAAACTTGAAATTAAATTCTCTACAACTTTCACGAATAATCCGAAATCAAATTCTCGTCCGATAATTTAGTTGCTAACAAGGCCGCCACATTAGCAGAATATGCCGAAATCACGACAAATCGCGAAACTCGCAAATCAAGTCAATAATCATTCCATCTACGGTTTGGGTCGATCAACGGTCCAAAACGGATCACAATCACGATTCGGATAAACTCGAACACAAACGGATATACTCGACAATATACCGAAATTTCAAATATTCATATATATTTCTCGGTCGTCCAAATAATAATCCGGAACCGCCCACGAACTCGAAATCACGCGTATAACGACTCTCGAGAAGAGACTCAGCTCAAATTCTCAGTCAATAATTAAGTCGTGATCAAGTCTGGCGATTCGATCAACTATCGGAAATCAGCGATTACATATAACCTCATGGCTTAAGCTGATTAACACTACTGAATCTGTTCCGGGTCGTCACACAGTCCAAGAGATATGATAAATAATTACCAAGATACAATGGAAATTTGTAGAGAAAATGGTAATCTTGATTTATTCATTACTTTCGTGTACAATGTGAAATGGCAAGAAATTTTGAGATATTTCGAAAAAACCCGGCTACAAACTAGAAGATCATCCTGATATTGCTTATATTAAAGATGGAGAACCCTTTGGAGAAGTCTCTGCTCATGTAAGTATGATTGAATTTCAAAAGCGAGGGTTATCACATGCTCATTTATTATTTTGGCTTAAAGATAAATACAAATATTATACACTAGATGATGTAGATTCCATAATTTCAGTGGAATTGCCCGATAAAAATATTAATCCAAGATTGTTTGAAATAGTTAGTCAGTTTATGATTCATGATCCTTGTGGTCAATTTAATTCATCTTCTCCATGTATGCGAGACAAATTAGGCACAAAACACTTTCCAAAACCATTTATTTCTAACACCATTTTTCAAGAAATAAAGTCTCCTCAATATAGACGCCGAGATCACGAATCACGTTTTCTAGTTACAGGAGGAATTCATGTTGGTAATAATTATGTTGTTCCGTACAATGCTAATTTGTTGTAGAGGTATAATGCTCATTTATACGTTGAATCATGTTCGTAATCTTTGTTAATAAAATATTTATCTAAGTTCATAAATAAAGGACCCGATAGAGCTCGCGTATTGGTTCGTGACAATATAAATGATGAAATCTAAAATTGTCTCAATTGTCGATATTTAACTCCTCATGAGTCTGTATGCCGTTTATTTGAGTTTTCCATTCATTCTAGATTTCCTGTAGTTCAATATTTAAAGATTCATTTACCCAATAAACAAACTGTTTGTTTTCATCAAGCTAATTCGCTTGAAAATGTATTACAAAATACGAATATAGAAACTACAATGCTAACTTCTTGATTTTCTACAAAGAAGAATAATAAGAAGGTAATGAAATTTTAACATATACTCAATTTTTTACTAAATATGTGTGGAATAATGATAAAAAATTATGGAACCGAAGGAAAAAATATCGCGTTCTCGGTCGAATAGCACATGTGCCACCAATTGCGGGTGAATTGTACTATCTTAGAATACTTTTAAATGTTCAGAAATGATGTATCAATTTTGAGGCAATAAGAACATTCAATGTTATAGTATACTTTACTTATCAAGAAGTATGCCGAGCTTTGGGATTACTAGGTGATGATAAAGAATTGGTAGAAACACTGTTGGAATCTACTTTTACTGTCATTTCTCCTCAAATTTGTTATTTATTCGTTACGATTATTCTATTTTATAATGTCTTAGCTCCTCGAGCTTTACATGATGCATATTGGATTAGTATGTTTGATGATATATCATAAAGAATGTGATCAAATTTTAATATGCCAAATCTTACCATACCTGAAGATGAATTAAAAAATGTTGTTTTATATGAGCTCAATTTTTTTTGAAAGACCATTAATTACCAAAGCCAAAAACACAACATATACGTCAACTTGACAATAGGCTCATCAAGAAGAACTAGATTTTGATTGTGAAGTAATGAAACCAAAACATTCTGATCTAGTCACTAAACTAAATAGCTCTCAAAAAATGACATACAATGAGGTCATCAAAGCTGTGGAACAAAAGAATCTAAGATCATTCTTTATTTATGGTAGCAAGGGTACAAGAAAACGTTTTTGTGGAATACTATAATTTCTAGATTGAGATATGATGTGACGACCCGAACCAGAATCAGTAGTGTATTCAGTACGATTCACGTGAATGTGCGTAGTCACGGTTTCAGGTTATATGTGTGATTTGTCGATTTCGTTCGCGACTTCATTATTGGCCGAGAATTTGAATTGGGTTTCTTCACGGATAATTTTTCCAATAACCGAGGAATATAATATGATTATTCAAAGTTTCGGTTTTCGACGAGTTTATCCGTTTGTTTCATGTTTATCCGAATCGTTTTGATTATTCATTTTGGACCGTCGATTGACTCGAGGCGCGAGTATAAATATCGAGAATTGTCGTAAAATCGTCGAAAAACACTGTGTGACGTTGACCTGAGTTGACTTTCCAAAAATGGAAGCTGTTGACCGTTGACCGAAGAGGGAAGTTTCCCGTTTGAGCTTCGCCGTCCGACTTCCATTTTCCGGCCACAACAACAGCTATCAGGCCAGTATTGATATGGCACCGTACGAGGCCCTGTACGGGAAGCAGTGTCGCACTCCGTTGTGTTGGAGTGAGGTGGGCGAGCGTTGGCTTATTGGCCCTGATCTGGTAAAGAGCACTATGGAGGACGTTTAGATTATCCGGGATAGATTGAAGATCGCTCAGGATCGGCAGAAGAGTTATGCGGACGTGAGGAGGAAGAGCCTCGAGTTTGATGTAGGTGATTGGGTCTTCCTGAAACTATCTCCGTGGAGGGGAGTTGTACGTTTCGGGAAGCGTGGCAAGTTTCGACCGCGATACATTGGTCTGTATGAGATCACAGAGAGGGTTGGAGCTGTTGATTACAGACTTGAGTTTCCAGCAGAGATGGCTCGTGTTCATGATGTCTTCCATGTTTCGATGTTGCGGAAGTACATCTTAGATCCTTCGCATGTGATAGCCCCATAGCAGTTACCGATTCGAGAGGATTTGACGTACGTGTAGGAGCCTATGCAGATTCTCGATCGTCGTGAGCAAGAGTTAAGTGAAAGGACCCAATCCTGATTCAGTTACCTAAACCGGAACCAAACCCTTTCGAAAATATGAACCAACAAAAAATTTTCAAAATTTCGGCAGAGTTTCGTTACTAGCGTGAAATTACCATAACCTGCACCCAGAAATAACACTTCATCCTATGCCACAAAAGCCAAACCGTGGGCACCGATCCCATCCGGATTTCTCAACATCACATAATCAATAACAATAAACAAACTGTACTATGTATATATGTATATCCGAGAAAATCCGTATAAACAAGTATCAGAATGTATCAGAGCGACCTCTAAAGTAAAACATATACAATATACACATCAGTAGGCGAAACAAGAACCTACTGGAAAGTACAGGTAACTCTGATCACTAGTCTCCAAACCGCGACGTGAAAACACCAAAACCTGAACTGCAACTGGGCACGGAAACCGAAAAGCCCAGGGGAAAGACAATAAACACGTTAGAGTGAGTGGACGAAAATAAATGTCTTTCACCGAGTAATATATGTTATAAAAATATATGCGAGTCTAAATATAAATAAATCAGTTCAATAGTATACGAGGAGACGCTAACTCCAACTCGTACACAGAGCATGCAAAGAAAATCTCACGGGGTCACTCATGGACACATCCGTGCTAGTACAGTCAGAATCACGGACTCCTTGACTACCACGTGATCCATAGCCAGAAAGGCCTCGGTTCCGGGGTACTGCCCCTCGCCGGTCAGGTAGGGGTACTGCCCCTCCTGGTGGCTTACCATCGGGGATCAGCCGAGAGGCAAGTGTATCGATACAACAACGTAACTGAGACTGTACTCTGTGTAAAACAAATCATAAACAGTTCGATGCAAATGCATGAAACAAAATATAAGTGTATGTATACTCGTATACGTATATTCGTTTAAGTATATCCGTATAATCGTAAAACACATGCTCATAATAAACATAATCTCGTATGAAATCATGCTGCATGCTCGAGTTCATAAAACGTATATATATAAGACTCGCAATCAATCCGTGAAAATAAATTGTCCACTCACAGACTCGCGTAACGCGCACTCGCACTAAACTCGTGGACCGGCGGAAGATCCCTCGCCTGAAGCACGATCACGATCCCGGTCCCGATCTCGATCTCCTGAATATCCACAAAACATAACTGATCAATATCGTAATCCACAACACTGTACTGATGCACGGAAACCAACCGTTCCCGGAAATGTGAAATGCAGTACAAAATGAATTACGGAAATCCCGAAATCCCCACTCGAAATCTCGACTGAAAATCAGCTAACCAAATCAACCCAAAAACCTCTGGACGATAACCAGGGCGTGATTACGAGAAAAATGACATTAAAATTGTCGAAATCTGAAAAGTTGACTTTTCCTCGCCGTTGACCGCCGCCGCCGCCTGCGGCACGTCGTCAACGGTGAAATCACACAGCGGAAAGCTCCAGAATTCAAGGTCTCACCAAGGCGAACCATTCCTATAACTGGCACGAAGTCCAATTCGATCCATAACCATGTCAATTAACCCGAAACAGTTCGGCGATTCACAGCTCCGATGACCTAATCGAACTCCTTTCAAAACTCGATCTCAGACCAAACTGAATACACCACGAGACTCAGAGGAGCAAGGGGAGTCTAACCCCCCTAACTCCCACCTCCAAATCTTGCCGGAAACGGCCAACTGTCACCGGCGAAATCGAGGAACTCGGCTCGATTCGAACCCATCCAAAACGAAACCAATTCACATCAAACCAATTACCATCAGACTCGAATTCAAGAGAGGAAGCTAACTGTACCTTTCAATCGACCGAAGGTGGCCGGAAAAACGGTCGTCGGACGACAAGCCGAAAACGGAAAGCTCTCCCCCCACGGGTCAACGGTCAACTTTCCCAAAATGGAAAGTCAAAGTCTGGTCAACACCCGAAATGAAATTCTCGACTATTTCTCGACTATTTTTTGACTTTTTGATATTTCTACTCGTCCCTCGGGTCGATCGACGATTCGAAATGGATAACCATCACGATTCGGATAAACTCTAAACAATCGGATAAACTCGTCGGAACCCGAAACTTCAAATAATCATAAAATATTCCTCGGTTATTGGAAAAATCTTCCGAAAACGCCTACTTGCTCGAAATCACGTACTCTACAATTTCCGTGAAGACACTCAACTCAAATTCTCGACCGAAAACATGGTCGCGAATCGAATCGGCAAACCACATATACGACAATAAACTGCGACTAAACTCAATCTCGAGAATCGTGCCGAATATGCATCAGATTCTGGTTCGGGTCGTCACATTAAGACACCGTGTGATCCCGCTAATGAAGGTCTTGTGGCAGAACCACTCAGTTGAGGAGGCCACTTGGGAGACTGAGTGGCGTATGCGGGAGCAGTATCCTCATCTGTTCACTTGACAGGTACGTAAATTTCGAGGTCGAAATATTTTTAAGGGAGGTAGATTTGTGACGACTCGAACCAGAATCAGTAGTGTATTCAGTACGATTCACGTGAATGTGCATAGTCGCAGTTTTAGGTTATATGTGTGATTTGTCGATTTCGTTCGCGACTTTATTATTGGCCGAGAATTTGAATTGGGTTTCTTCACGGAAGTTGTTGAGCACGTGATTTCGAGCCCGAGGGCGGTTCTGGATAATTTTTTTGATAACCGAGGAATATAATATGATTACTCGAAGTTTCGGTTTTTGACGAGTTTATCCGTTTGTTTCGTGTTTGTTTGAATCGTTTTGATTATTCATTTTGGACAATCGATTGACCCGAGACACGAGTATAAATATCGGGAATTGTCGTAAAATCGTCGAAAAATACTATTTGACGTTGACCTGAGTTGACTTTCCAAAAATGGAAGCTGTTGACCGTTGACCGAAGAGGGAAGTTTCCCGTTTGAGCTTCGTCGTCCGACTTCCATTTTCCGGCCACCTCCGACCTCGTTGAGGGTATGAATCGCTTCCTCTCATGATTTTAAGTTGATTTGCAATTGAATTGGAGAGATTTAATGGAGATTTGGTGGAACCCGAATCGGGTTGTGATGCCGGAGTTCGTCATAGCTGGGAGGTGGTGCTCCGGCGAGTTGTGGGGGTGGAGTTGATGGGGTTTCAGCTCCCCTAGTCTAGGTAAAGCTTCCTGGGTGGTTTAATTTGGGATTGGTGGAGGTTTTTGTTGGACCCGAAATGGGTTGCCGGAGTTGGTTTACCGTTCGGATTCGAGGTGATTTGGAGATGTTCCGGTGAGTTTTGGCCTTGGTGGTAGTTATCAAAGTGGTTTGGCTTGAGATGGGCTTCATTTCTGGAGTTTCCTCGTCGTGGAACTCCACCGTTGACGGCGCGCCGCCGCTGCCGGCGGTGGTCAACGGCGGAGCTCCGGCGAGGGGTTGACTTTTCAGATTTCGGTGTTTTTAATGTCGTTTTTCTCGAAATCGGGCCCTGATTATCGCCTAGAGGTTTTCGTAGTAATTTGGGTATCGGATTTTCAGTCGAAGGTTTCGAGTGGAGATTTCGGAAATTCAGTCGATTATTTTGTACCGTTTAATATGTTTTTGGGAACGGTTGGTTTCCGTAGTTAAGTACAGAGTTATGGGATATGGTTTTGATCAGTTGTGTTTTATAAATATTCAGGGGATCAAGATCGAGATCGAGATCGTGCTTCAGGCGAGGGATCTTCCGCCGGACCACGAGATTAGCGAGAGTACACGCTTGCTGATCTGTGAGTGGACACGTTTATATTTTCACTGTTGTTTACGAGTTCACGATTTATTGTGATTTCCGTATTTACTTTATATGATGTTGTGTTATATGTTATTTTCGGAGGTATTGTTTTATATTTATTGGTGATGGCATTACTGCATCGATGCTTCGGCTACTCGGCTGATCACCGGTAGTCCGCCAGAGTTGAGAGATTCCTCTGGAACAGAGTTGAGAGATTCCTCTGGGCAGGGTTGAGAGATTCCCCTGTATGCCGCCGGGGTTAAGAGATTCCCCTGGCCTATCACCATCGGGTTTGAGCGATTCACCTGACGTCGGGCTTGAGAGATTCGCCCGACAACCTCCATATATATATGATTTCCGAACTCGCACTGTTTTACATTGATTATGTATATAACTGGTGAAAGGCATATGTTTATTTTTGTCCACTCAGTCTAACGTTTTACTTGCCTTTCCCCTGGGCTTTTCGGTTTCTGTGCCCAGTTTGCAGTTCGGATTCTGGTGTTTCACGTCGCGGTTAGAGGCTAGTGATCTTAGCTACTTGTGTTTTCCAGTAGGTTCTTGTTTCGCCTACTGATGTGTATATTGTATATATTTACTCTAGAGGTCGCTCTGATACATTCTGATACGTGTTTTATACGGATTTTCTCGAATATAATATATATATTACAGTATGTTTACTGTTTAATGATTATGATATGATGTTGAGAAATCCATATGGGATTGGTGCCCAAGGTTTGGTTTTTGTGGCATAGGATGAAGTGTTATTTTCAGGGTGCAGGTTTATGCAATTCCGCGATAGTAACGTTACTCTGCCGAAATTTTGAATGGTTTCTATTAGTTCGTGTTTTCAGAAGGGGTTCGATTCCGGTTTAGGTAATTGAATCGGGGTTGGGTCCTTTCATATGAAGGCAAAATTGTTTTGGCCATTGCTTCATTATTACTTTTGATAGGCAGAATATCCCACTCGCGTTTCATCAGACATTGCTTCATTATAAAACTAATTATAGATAAAAATTTGATGTGTAATATTAATAAACAAACAAAATCTTTCAAGTTTAATTGAAAAGACAGAATTGATAGTTTGGGATGAAACTCTTATGTGTAATAAATATTGTATTGAATCGGTCGATAGAACATTGCGTGATATTTTGTCAAAAAAAGAAGAACCATTTGGAGGAAAAACCATTCTCTTTGGTGGAGATTTTAGAAAAATATTACTGGTCATACAAGGTGGTAGCAAAGAACAAGTCATCCATGCATCGTTTAATAATTCATATTTGCGGCCTACCGTTATAGTGTTTCATCTAACTGAAAATATGAGATTGTCAACGGTTGGTTTAAGCAGCATAAAAAAATTAAATTCAAGATTTTGCTGAATGAATACTACAGGTGATCCTGCTATGAGCTGGATTGATATACTAGAAGAATTACTTACTGATCTTACAGTTCATCCTATAGAATCAATTTTTCAAGCAACCTATCCTGATTTTTTTAGTAAATATAGTGATACAAATTATTTGAGAGAACGTGCTATAGTGACTCCAAAAAATGTAATTGTTTATGAAATAAATAATTATATAATTAAATTATTACCCGGCAAGAAAAAATTATATTTTAGTTCAGATTCAATTTTATACAATTCAGGTAATAGCGATAATATTAATGTTTTATATCTGATGGAATATTTGACAAGTTTGAATTTAGTGGATTGCCTATGCATGAACTTATATTGAAAATTCGCATGCCTATTATGTTATTAAGAAATTTAGATCAGATACGTGTTTTGTGTAACAACATGAGATTGATTGTGACAAAGTTGTTTGAAAGACTAATTGAGGCAAAAATAATTACTAGAAACAATATGGGAGAAAAAAGTTCATATTGCAAGGATAGTGTTACATGCAACGGAAACTAAATGCATGTTTACGTTTAAAAGACGTCAATTTTCTGTCAGATCATATTACACAATGACGATAAACAAGAGTCAGGGCCAATCATTAAACCAAGTAGAAATATATTTGTCGGAACCAATTTTTACTCATGGACAATTATATATGGCTCTATCTAGAGTTACTTCAAAGAAAGGTTTGAATTTCTTTTATAAATAATGGTGATAACATCCCTAATAATTGTACGAAAAATATTGTCTATAAAGATGTGTTACAAGATATATAACACTTTGTATTTTGAGATAGAATATACATATTTTAATACGGTAACTGCTCTATATATACAACTTTTCGTAATTTTCTTTATGTACCTTTTCACCAGTAATTTCTCTTTACATTTTCAAAATTTCCTATATGGCCAGTGCTCTTACACTTCAGACATGCGAGCTCCTCTTTTTTTTTCTTTTTTTTTGTTGGCTAAGACGTCTGAGGTCTTGATAAGTTTGTGGAGGTAGTTTCTCTCTCTCAGATATTTTCTCCCAATCCTCCCATCTCTGCCCATCCCCCTCAACCTCCAAGAATGCCTCCACGAATTCAGCTTCCACTAACCCAGTTTCCGCCGCAGTTTCCTAACTCTCTCTCTCTCTCTCTCTCTCTTACACCCTCTCATATCTCGACCTAACCCCACCTCTCCCTTCTCGAATCGCGGCCCTCTCTCTATGATCCCAGGCTCTCTTCTCTCTCTAAGAAACTCTGAGCAGCCTCCCGACTAAGAAATCTATTAAGAAACGGCTTTGTGAGCCCAGCCTCAGCTAAGAAATGGCTTTTATCTATTGGATTTTTAAGGATAAGGAAGTTTTTTAGACTTCAATGGCCAGGCCGGAGGATGAGTTCAGATACCACATATGATTTCTCTTTTTCGCTTTCTCTTTTTCAAGCATATGATTTTCTGGGTTTACTGATTTGGTTTTGATGATTTGATTTTGAAGTGTTGAAGCTTTTGCTTATTTATTTTACGAAAGGATTAGACCTAGAGGAGTTGCCAACAAAAGAAGTTCAATTTTTTAGTACCATGTAAGTTTTGAGTTTGTTTTTACTGATTCAGGGTTTTATTTTTGGAGGAGATTGAAGTGGATTCAAAGACAACAGGGTTGAAGGTATCCATTTTTTGACGATTTATGTACAACGGCCTATGTACTGTTCCTTATCACTGTTTAAAACCCAGAACGTTGATTGATATGGTTTATTGGCACACTTGGTGTTCTTTGTATGTTGAAATATCTTATTAGAGGCAAAATGGGTACCATAAATCTCATTCACTGGCTTCCAAGGATAATTTCTACATAGGAATTGTCCTAGGGTCTTTAGCTATGGAAACAATGTCTATAATTTAATTTATATGTAATCTATCATTCCTTACGAGTGAATTTTATATTTGTTTTTGGGTTGTTTAGTTGTAATGCAAGGTTTGTTTGAAAAGAAACAAAAATAAAAAGACCAAGTGTGTGCTCTAATCACATTAAATTTTTGGTAAGTATATAGCCTGTTATATGAAATTTATCTTTGTTGTCTTGATGCCACCTTGAAGGACTTCTGAAACTAGCTACTGCGGATGTTAGGGTTGAGGATTTATTTTTGGAATTTAAATTATATAAGAACAAGAGTTTGAAATTTTTAAATTGGGTAATAACAAGGAATATCATATTTGTCTTCAAATAAGTTATAACATAGGTTCATCTTGCAGTACATATTTGTTTGGATTAATATTTCTATATGTCGATCATTAGGCGGTTTGATTTACATGATCTTAGAATAAATGACTAGAATATAGCCTCTTAGAGAAGGTAAGTACAACCCACTTTGATTACCTATAGATTGAATTGCAGAGAAATCAAAATGATTATATATGTACAGTTGTTGGTTAAAGGTCTATAATTTCTAATCAAAGTCCAAAGCTCATATGGTAGTAAGTAATAGGTTTTATGATTTGGATTTTTTTTTTATATCGATCGAGATGGATTAGGTAATATTGATGCTGCTTCTTTTTGTTGGATACATTTAGGATTTAGGACTTTGATTGCATTCATCATTTAGTCATGGCTTAATATCAAAGTCCGAAACTTTAAGTTGTATATTATGTGAACCCGTTTAGTTTATTGTTGGTAGTTCTATTAATTTATACACCTCATTTTGCTTATTTTTACTACGAGAATCTCTTTTGTTTCCTTTATGATCATCTTGGTTATTTGATACATGAATGAGATAATTTTCTGATGCTTATTGTTTTGGTTTTTTTGTGTTGTGCAGTCATTGACATGAGTAATGGCAAATATGAAGAGAGTACATATTAAACTAGAGGAATGAAGCAAATGGGTCCCGAAAAACAACAACACTCCTAGAGGCGTGATTAATATTTGCAATGGAGTGCATCATCACCATGTACAGTGAGTAGTAGTACTAATTGGAATTGAATGATTCATTTATCCATCAAATTTGGATACATCAAATTCTTATGTTTATATGGTTATATATATAGGTACTGCAGTGAGATTCGCCAAAGCAGGGGTTGCTATATGGTATAGACTATGAAGGCCATGGAAAATCAGCGGTTTGTAAAGCTGAACGGAACGGCTGTACACAAGAGTGCGAGGTAAGATAACTTGTTATTTGTTATACCAATGGAAATCAGCAGTTTAAAGAAAATTATTTGTTATACCAATGAACATGCAATCCAATTAACTAAACGGAAATAGATAACTTGTATCTTAGATAAAGGCTGTACACAAGAGTGCGAGGTAAGATAAAAAGTACAAAATCTAGCTAAAGAACAGATCTCTGTGCTACTTTCTGAGTCTATAACGTCTTTTAGGAAAACCGTATGATCTCAATAAGAACAGATAATAATAAAAAATAATACTATCTGTGACAAATTTCACTGTAGAAGTGTAGAACCCCACAAAAATAACAAAAAATTGGTTTATCATGAAGTGTGCCTTAGCCTCAGCAGATATCTACAAAAATCTATAACAACAATATCAAGAGAGGCAAAAGTAATATTGCTACCAGTGGGGTGGGCTTTAATGAAAATGGGGATGAAGAAGCTATCTGAATAATGAAATTGCAAGTGCCCTGCGACATATTTTGTGTTGTCACCGTCGCCAAACCTTGAAAGTTGCAGGATAGATCATCTTGATTCTGAACTTGATAGTACATATTAAACGCATAAGAAACATTTCCATTAGCATCCAAGTTGTTGCAAGTAGACCCGTATTCCAGCGCTGTACAATCTGAAAAGGTGCAAGCATAGTTTATATTGTCAGCGAGTTTGCTCAGATCCTTGGCGTTCGGATTGAACACACACCATTTCTTTTCAAGATACTGCACATTCTTTGCACCCATCAAAAGCTTGTTTTGACCCTGACCAGAAACATCTATTGCAAACTTGGGCTGCCCATCATAACTGAAGATTCCCCAATGACGCTCAAAACTTCCAGGAGCAATGCTCTTTGCATCCTCATCAATAAGTCCGAACAAGTAGACATCTATATAGCCAGGCCGCAGAGGGGTGCCTCTATTGGATCCAAGTCTTGCAAAAAGCCCGTTATAAAATCTGTATGCATTACCTGCATTGGCATTCTTGTCCCCATTCGTCGGCCAACCCACCTCCCCCACCACAATGGTCAAATCTCCAAATCCAATTGCTTTCAAGGAAGAAACCAGGGTATCAAAATTAGCATCGAATACGTTGGTGTACTGAATCCCAGTGCCGGTGTCAATAATGGGGGTAGCATCCCCATCAAAGAAGGCATAGTTAAAAGGGAAGTCATCATTTCCATAAAGACTGAGGAAAGGGTAAATATTTATAGAAAACGGTGCCTTATTTTTAGCCAAGAACGTGACAATATCAGTCATCAATTGACTGATATCAGTGCGGAACCTTCCTGCAGATGGGATGGGATTGTTCTCTGGTGAATTGTAGATATCAGCATTCAAGGGCACAGTGGCCTTTATGGTATCGCCAACCCCAGCTTCATTAAGGGCGTTTTGAATATTTTGAAGTGCTGGGAAGGTGACATTTAGGAATGAACCATTATAAGATGTGAGGAAAGGTTCGTTTCCAACTGCTACATACCTATGCAAAGACAAAGAAACAAAAAAGAACAATAAGAGCTTATTGCAGGACGTTGGTTTATTCAAAACTCCAGAAAAATGAGGTCACAGCAGATATAATGCATGGAGGCGTTTTCTCAGTATCTTAAAGTTGTTATCTCCCAGTAATCTCAGTTGTTACATTAACGAAAAAAAAATGTGAGCTGTCTTTGTAATGGAATAAAATCATTCTAATTACAATAGAGCTGCATTTTAACATTCTGATTAAAATACAACTCTCCAGTATGTCAATGGCATTTTCTTCTTGACTATATTAAAGATACATAACAACACATTCAGACTGCAAAAGTGATCGTATTGTAGAGGCAACTGTACTTATGCAAACGAAACGAACAATAATCAAACATGTCCTAAGTTCCTAACAGCAATGACAAAAATCACAGAATGCTATTAATGCAAAAGCAATAAGCAAAACCAAAACCAAATTAGAGGTAGTTCTAATTAACTGGTAAAAGTTCATTACTGAATTAATGGCAATTTATTAGATGATGTTTAAGAAACAAAAGATTTTGACAGAAAGAGAAACGGAAGGGAAGAAGGAAGATGAGTTACTTGATGTTAACTCCTCCATTGAAATTGTAGCGGGTAACATTTCTTCTAACCCATTCTTTGGCCCGAGAATATTTAGTCATAGCCAGAAGCTGATCGTTGGGAATGGCAACCATAACCTCAATGGAAGAGCCAGCCAAAGCGCTCATGGTGGATTGTTCTGCATCAAAAAGCTTAACTTTCTGAATGCCGTTGTCCTTGAGCATCTGAACAACTGTCTCCGGAGGCAACTTATGCGTCGCCATGGTTCCCCAATTCACACCAAGACATTCAACATAATCACAAAGACAACAACAACCCAATAACAACAGCAGTATCACCCACTTGGCCCCCATCACCATTGTCCTATGTCCTGGCCTATTAAGAACAACAATCAAACAAACAAGAGAAAATAAAAGGGTCAGTTTCAGTTGCGCTGTGTTTAGTTGTTTAGAGATAGATGCATCGATCTCAAAAACAAAAAGAGTCAGTTGTGTTTCTCGGTGGGTTGAAAATTCACCAAAGAATGCTCCGATATTCTTTTGCCCACGAACTACTAACTTTACTTTACAAACTAGAAAGTAGTGGCGTAATGGAAAATACTCTCTCGCTCTTTTTATTATTTGGTTTTTGTTTCTTTATTTTATCTATTTCTAAAAGGGTGATAGAGAGAGAGCGAAATGGATCCATGGCCGACTAAAAACATGTGAAACAGTAACAAACTAGAACTAGAACGAGAAGAAGAACAATAAGGAAAGAAAAAAAGCACATGACGCATACCTTTCCTTTTCTCGCAAGCACCGTGCAAAGATTTAATTTGTATTCTCGATTCGAATTCGATTTAGTGAGTGGACCGCTACCGACTTTGAAATATCTATTGATCAGGTACTTAGGTGCACCATCAACATCAAAATCTCTGTTTTTCTCTCAACCAATTTAAGTATGAAACTGCTTCTTCCGGGCTGTGTTTCTTCGAACATGACACAGACGGTGACGTTTAAGCCGCCGATACAATTTAATCCTTATGAAAGAAAGGAACACGAAACAGAAGTCCAGCAAGAAACCGATCGAGTTGAACTGACTTGTTTGGTCTCTCAAACTCTAACTCTAACTGAGAGAGAGAGAGAGAGAGAGGATTTGATTTGAAGAGGAGGAGGCGGAAGAGAAGAGGGAGGTTCCAACTTCTAACGGGTACACATTTGAAATCTAAATAAAAAATCTGAAAATAATAAATTATAGTCTTGAAACTCTATGATTTTCGAACATAACAAAATCCAAGTATATGGTAGAGAGAGAGAGGGGAGGGGGTTTACGCGTCGTCATGTGCTTCGAAGATCGAGGTGGAAGTCGGTGATGACGTGGCCCACTCTTCTCTGTGTTTTCTGACTTACCGTCCGACATCCCACGTTTCGAGTTGGGCTTTTTCCAGACATTTCTAGAATGGGCGTTCCTACACTTGGGCTACGTATATTGGCCCGACTACAGTTGTTCATCTTCATCAACCTTCAATAGAATTCCACTAGTTAAGAGGCCCGCGCCGAAAAAGGATATTTATTTGTTGCTCGGGCTGTAATATGGAATGGAAAGAGATTTACACATGTATAATACTACATATGTTGGATGTTTAGAGTTTAGACTCTAAACAGATAATTGATTTACTATAAGATATTGTCTACATATAGCAAGGAGACTCTTCAAAAATGTTGCTAATCTGAAGTGATCTAAACTGCTAGTATTCCAAATCAGCGGTTATTATAGCTTCTAATGTGAGCAACATATGAGTCTTACTATTCTCACAAAAATTTAAGAATTTTTTTTTTTTTGCATTTAATCATCCTTCATTTTTTCCTGGTGAGTCGAAGAAGATGCTAATGTCGACGTATCACTGTAATGAGTGTTTTCGTGTTAGGAATCTAAAAAGTAAATGATGTATAAAATTTGCAGTTTGTTCTCACCTCTTGGTTCTCTTGTTTGTGTTGAATTGGAACAATGCTCTTGTTGGCATCTCTGTATCTCTTTTTCTTTGTTAGTGAGGATGTTCAGGGGTCTCAATATTCGGTTGTTTGTTTCTAGTTGCCTCCAATGGTGGTGGGTTGGTGAGTATGTTTCTCATAAGGAGGCTACTAGTTTGTCAAATCTTTATTTCAAAAATATAGCGCTACCCTATTTTGTCAGTGATCTCTAGAGGGAATTCATGCTCAGTATGATAGGCTCTCTTGTTCACCAAATCTTCACAATTGGTTTGCAATAACTGTTCTACTTGCCTGCCCAATATTGTTACTAATAACTCATTGTCCAAGTCCTCAATAACTGTGAGGATCTTATAGCTGCATAAGAAGTATAAAAGTGTTATTATAGTGAAAACAACAATACAAAGTGAGGAGATGATATGTGTTTTCGTTTTATATACATCTACTCACTTTTTTTAGACTGTTGTAGGCCATGTAATTGACATACGTATCTATTATCAGCTTCCTCATTTTCACTCAGCTGTTTATAACAACTTGGTGTAGAAGAACATCTCTACCACCATATGTAGAAGCACAAAAAATGCAAGACTATTTTTGCTTCCACGTGACAATTCCAGAGAACAACAGACGAATCTCATTGATGACGCTTCCGACAATGATCTTAAAGATGGATGAACACGGGGTGGGGGTACCTACAAAAAATACTCCGACGCTCAAGTCAGACAGAGTTTTAGTGCAAGTTTATCAGCAATTTCATAATCTCAAATCTTACTCTACTCCCTGGTATTTATAGTGCTTAGCTTCCCATCATAATATAGGTGAAGCTTGCCCACAAAGTCCCACGTTCATATGAGCCATATTCCCCTATTTTCATGCCACAACTCGCATGACATATCCCACTGATTAAGTTTGTTAACCAAATCAGCTTTTCGATGCTCGTCCTTGATCATCAGTTGTCGATCATATTCTTGTGTCTTACTCCCATTCTTGTGCGCCAAGCCTCTCATCCACTATTTATAGTGTTCTTCACTCACTAGAATAGGAACTGCCTTCTTCTTAGTCAAACTTTGAAGCTCGTTCCAAGAACCTCGAACTTCAAAGTTCATCCCCAAAACTTCGATCCTCGATCTTCGGCCTCAAACACTAACACCCTCCTATTTTTGTGCCACTTCCCTAGGCTTGCACCCCAATCCACGTGTAGTGCCCCTTTTTCAGGGATAAGTGGGTTATTGGCCTACCAAACCTAATACAATCCTTACCCTTTACTCTGAGCCCTTAAATATAGGCCTGGGCCGTACAATCCATCGATTCTATAAGATGGATCTTATCTTGGCCATGAACATGGAACTTCGAAACGCATCTCAACCTTCGAAGGTTAGGTTTCATACATCGAGTAAAACTTCTGACCTTAAACATTGAACCTCGAAATACACTTTGAAGGTCTAACTTTGAAGTTACTATTCTCTTGCTCTTAACCTTCGATCTATCCTCACTTGGCTTAATATCATTAATTCCAAGTTCGAATCCAAAATATTTTGTTCCCACAATGCCCCCAATTTCATCTTTGGGCCAAAAATTTGAGCCCAATAGAGAAAATTCAGCTTCAAAGCACCATTCGAACTATCATACTTTGACCTTCGATTTTCCTTGATCTTCGCCATTTCGAACCTTATTTTCAACACGCACCTCTTCCACTTCTCCGAGTTCATGCACCAAAAAACTCATCAACTTCTCACTTCCAAATTCTTCCACTACGTGGCATGTGTTGGGATTTTGATGAATCTAATCTTTCATTGAACTAACTTCTCTCGACCCCAGATATCTTGGCAGTTCGAATCCGTCCTTTACTACACCATCTTATCCTCGAAGATCATCATGACGATGTTTCCTGTACATCAGAAGCATTACACATATCGCTTCTGATATGTTCTTCTCAAAATCATCACAACGATGCCCCCGAGTCTGGCAAGGATTTCATATTTTGCTCGAGATGTCTCCTTTTCGAAGAATATCATGACAAGTCTCCCAAATCTCATGAGGCAACACAACTTGACTCTACGTTCTCAATTGAGAAATCAATAGGAAGTTTCCACGCTAAAGAACCGTTCTTCGCAAACCAGTTTCATTTTCTTGCTTAAGCAATCAATCGCAACAACAAAACACGACTTTCCTACTTTGAGGAATCTGTCCAAGTTAGTGCGAAAAACATAATCATATCTTCACTCCGCTTTCCATCCATATAGCATATTGCATAGCGAAATGAAAACAAACCATATCAATCGTCACTACAGTTATAGCATAACATTTGAAAGAGTCGTACCTCTTTGCATGTGGTATGACCAAGAAACACGCACACATTTTGCCCATTTGGCTCTACTTTCGACCATAGTCACTACTTCGATCAATGGTTCAAGTGACCATACCTTCAATGCTATTTAGGGTGTTTCACACACGCCTCTCACATACATTTTCCATGCCCCCTTGTCTCATAGGGGGAACAACATGGCTAGGCTCATCTTGACGCCATCATTGCCCTTCAATGTCTCATATCCTCTCTGGATGTTCCATTTTAGCTTTGAGAACATTTTCAACCTTCAACTCTGCTTCGAGACTTCAAGTCTATGCCTCGAACTTCAACTTTTCTTCGAGTGTCTATTCTCCTCGATCACTCTTTGTTGAAACTTGTGTTACAACTCAACTTGGGTTGCAACTTCATATTTTGTAACTAATCCCTTGAACAACGGCTAACCTTTAGCTCAACTTTTGAATTCATTGCATCCTACCTTACTGCAATAATATTCTATTCACATAACAATATTTTTTAGTGCAAAAATAATTACGCTAACCTGAGGTTCCTTTTAGGATTTTCAACTTGCTTTGAGATTAAATTCAACTCAATACTCGATTCCTCCTTCTACCTGATCATACTCCAAAACACTGCATCCTAGCAGCGCGTCTTCATACTCCTTTCAAGTTAAGTACTTCCTCAACTTGTGCAGCACACGAACTCTCTATGCACATCATAAGCAATCATCAAGTGACGCTGATAGACTCTCAAACTTCACCTGGCTTTGACCTTGTTCAAAGTCCATCCACCTCAAACTTAGTCGTTTATTCTTCTATCTTTGAATGTACCTATTCACTTGACTACTCTCGAACACCTTTGTTCGATTTCATTCAACCATCTCTTCGGACCCTTTTTCTGGTAGGCTATTCTCAATCTTTTCTGCACTTTTGTTTATTCCTTTTCTGAATATTTCTATTGGTTGCACCAAACTTGAAAAGGCTCACCACATGTTTCGGTTCCACAATAATCTATTTTCTCTATTTGATTTTATCTTGATATTATATATATAATAGATCTCACAAATATATCACAAACTTTCTCATACACATGTCCCTAATACTTTCACTCGAAATTGAAGCCAGAATTATTCTTACATCTAAACCTTACGTGAGAAAATTCCACATCATGTTTTTGAAGCTTATCCTTCGAAGCTCATCGTTTGAAGCTGCACCTTGATGCTTTGTCTTGCCAGAAGTCTTTCTCATAGTTCGAACTTAGCATTAACACCTCACGTTGTCAAAGGTTTTACTCAAATCTTCAAACTTGACACTCGCATTCAGATCATCAGCGGTTCAGCTCACCACTCGAACTCGATGTCATACATTCTCGTCAGAGGTTCTACTCAAAGTTTCAAATGTTGTCAGAGGCTTAGCTTACTACTCGAGCTTGACACTCGCTCTTCCCTGTTAGAGGTTCTACTCAAAATTTTGAACTTGACGCCAATACTTCATGTCGTCAACGGCTCAACTTTTCTGCCCAAACTTGATGCCCGTGCTTCTCCCCATCAGAGGTTCTACTCAAAGCTTCGAACTTGACGTCAACACTTCATGTCGTCAGCGACTCAGCTTTTCAGCCCGAACTTGACACTCACACTTTTCCTGCCAGAGGTCCTACTCAAAGTTTCAGACTTAACATTAACACTTTTGTCGTCAAGGGAAAAGAAAAGAGCTTTCCAACATGCCCATCTTCTATCCTCACATTCGTTCTTTTTCAGGTCACGTTCTCGATCTGATGAATTGATGCCTCCTTATACTAACTCTGGTTCTTGCAGCCCCAACACTGAAGGCATGACTCTAGATAAGAGATGTTGTCCCCTGGTCATCGTCATGACCTTGCTGAGTCTAGTCACCATCGGCGCAGCCCTTTTTCTCCTCGCGACCATAGAAGTCGTATCTTTGACCGCTTCAAGCCTACCAGCGTTCTATTCTAGTAATTTTGAGGTCGAACTCAAGGCCAGCCAAGCCATGGCTGATGGTTTGGAGGAGACAGTATTCTGGCTCCAACGTGGCCCATAATGACGACACTATCCTTTTGCTTGCTTGACATTATCTAAGTCCTTAGAGCCGACGTCAGTGCAGCCTACACTCGTGGTTTTAACTTTGGAGTCAACTCTTACCGACTTGAACTCATTGAGAAGGGCGTTCCTACACATTTTCTCCTTTCTTACCAATGCCTCCAAGCTCATTGCTCATTGCTTCAAACCTCTTCAAACTTTAACAAATTTTTGTTTCCCTACAATTTCTCACTTTCTTTTCCATGGATTTTTATCATACCGAATTTTAACAAGTCCACCATAGGTTTTGGTGTCACAATAATTTTCGTTTTACTTTGACAATCCGATGACATCATAGGTCTACCAGGTGTTTTATACATTCTTACACATACATGCCCCCAATAATTCCTCTATTCTGATCACCATACTGGAAGAGAGCTAAGATTATTGTTTCTTGCATGCAAACTTTATTTTAGCATTTGCAGCTTATTCCACGATGTTAATCTTTCTACGTTTGAAGCTCAAAGCACAGGCTTCGAAGCTCCTCGTCAATGGTTTCTGTTTATCTTCATTAGAGGCTCTATTCAGGTTAAAAGCCTCAATCTTGGTATCTATACTTCCATCAGAGGTTCCATTCATAACCTTCAAACTTGACAAATTAAGTATTCTTTTCCAATTAGAGATTCTGATCTCTAGCCTCGAACTTGATCAAGTATTCTTGTCCAGTCAGAGTTTCTGCACTCAAGCTTTCGAGCTTGACTAATATACTTCAATCAGTGGTTCCATTCCCAAGCCTCGATCTTGATAAAGTATTCTTGCTAGTCAGAGGTTCCGTTCTCAAGCTTTCAAACTTGACAACTATACTTTCCTAGTCAGAGGTTCTGCTCTTAAGCTTTTGAACTTGACTAACATTCTTTCCCAGTCAAAGGCTCTGCTCTCAAGCTTTCGAACATGACTAAACATTATTTCCTAGTCAGAGGTTCATCTCTCAAGCGTTCGAACTTTATTAACATTCTTTCCTAGTCAAATGTTTCTCTCTCAACCTTTCAAACTTGACTAACATTCTTTCGTAGTCAGAGGTTCCACTCTTAAGCCTCGAACTTATCTGATATACTTTTAGGGTTAGAGGTTCCGCTCATAAGCTTCGAACTTGACCAATATACTTTCTCGGTCTGAGGTCTTACTCAATAATTTCAGACTTGACTAATATACTTCAGCCAAAGGTTCCGCTCATAAGCGTCAAGCTTGACTATGTATTCTTGTTCATCAGGTCTTGCTAGAGACGTTTGACCTAACCAACTTCGAGTGCTTGGAATCTAGCCTCTTTCATCGTGTTCATCATTGTTCGTCACCTACAACCTTTTATCCATGCTCGATGGATATTTGTGTGATTCAATAGCCTTAACAATATTCACACACGTTTTAAGGCCCAACATCGATCACATCAATAAGATGTGCAATTACGCATGTAAACATCAAAGCATGTATTTTAATCACTAAAGGTTATTCATAGATAACATGATACCGTTTACCATAGTCGACACTTAGTTGACAAATGTTCTATCTTTCATTGATGTTAGATGCTATCAGCTCAATGTATATCAATTATTTCCAAAACCAAACTAAAACGATATTACCTCTTAAGTTGGCCTAAGACTCTTTCACCATTCTATCGTGAAAGTCTTTCTTGACGATTAGTGAGTCAAACTTTAAATGCTCACTATCTCGCCGTGCCAAGTCAGCATCAAGGTATGAGAGTTGCCCCCAAGTCTCGATCCACAAACTTGATGCTTTCTATTGAGAGAATTCTACCTCTACACTTTGTGAACTATTATCTAGCCTATATGCGCAAAGAGTTCCTCTACCCGCAAGTATATAGGGTCAAGTTATAAAATTTGTAAGGAAGTTGAGTGTCGAACCCACGAGGATTGACCACTTAAACTCCTTAGCTTAACTCGATAAAGCACTCAAATTATGGATTAACTAGACACTAAACATGACACTAAAACTAAAATAAAAGGTGGGAATGTATCTCACAAGACTAAGTCCTTTGGAGACTTAGCATTGTAAGGGGTGATTAAACGATACGTTGTTTGATTGTTTAACTTAGTCTAAAGCAAGGAAACTAAATAGCAACAAATTAATTCACAATAAAGAAGAATGGTTGACTAGGGCGATCCTCACGAACTATTTGATGCTCAAACAATGTTTCGATTTATGTAGGTAGATTATTAAAGTCTGTTTCACACAATTTATGTCCAAATCGTGCCTTGTGAGTCACGTTTGGTTTTGAACCCAAGTTCCTAGGTCATTTCGAACTCTAGACGACTTGAGCTCAACCTTGAAGCATTTAGTGAACCGGGATCGAGACTTAAGCCATTTCGGAGTCATGTCTTGACCGTATATCTCATGAGCGAAGTCAACATGCGTACAATGTGATAATTGTGTAATGTTTTCCTTCCTAAATCTCTATTGGAGGACCCGAGAGAAATTCTAAGTAACTCTCTCAATCTGCACCTATTGGGTTACGAACCAAGAGAGCCAACGAGTAGCCACAATAACCTTTTCGATTCAATGTGTGCTTGACTAAATCTCCTTAAATCTATTGAGACTGACAAGGGCTCTAGTGCTTTCTTAATGCTAAGGTGACCAAACCTTAAGGTAAACCCTCTTGGAATAGACCATAATCATGTTTACATGCTCATCTAGCCTTAAGTAAGTAGCTAATTCAATTAAGGTCCCATTTTTAGTTTCTTAATATATATATTAACTTAGCTAAGGTCAACACATGCATAGATGAAACAAATCATGAACCTCAAGCATATAAACATCCACAAACACAAAGTAGCTCATTCATAAATATAACTTCACAAAACAAGCACTAAAAACATAAACCATACATAATTTAAGGCATTATTTGTTCACAACACATGACTAGGGTTCAAACCCTACCCTCCCAAATGGACTGCTCACTGCTCACTACTCATGATACATAGATAAGAGTCAATAGGTGTAAGAAATAACTGAAGAGTCCCTAGCAAAGCCCTTCAAGTCCCTTCTTCACTTCTTGCACCTTTCTTGTCTCCAAATGGTGTGTAATCAAGTGAGGAGGAGGAGGAGGAGGAGGAGGAGGAGGAGAAAAGGGAGAGGACCTTAAGGGAAGCAAGATAGGTCCACCTTAAGGGGATGATTTGGTGATGGTAGAGAGGGTGTTTGAGGTGAAGGAGAGAGTTAAAGGGTTAGGGGATGAGTGAAGGCTATCTCTAGATGCAAAAACTATGAAAAATATGAGAAATGAGATGTGTTGTGATGGTGAGTGAGGGGGAGCTCGACCTAGAGGGAATAAGGATGAGAAAATGTTGTATTTTGTGAGCCCTTAGATATGTTAAAGTGGCCATGAAGTTTGATCTAAGGGCTTAAATTTGTGATCCTCTTTTCTTGGCTTCTAGGCTAAAGTCCAAACCTTGCCTAATACATCCAAAATTCAAATATGTGACACCCTAATCAGATCAGCTAGGATTTGTATCTCGGTGGTTTGGGTCTTCCCTTGGGTCTAGCTTAGTGTGTTTGGGCCATACTTGATGGTCTGGCCAGCCATGGATAAATCCGGCGATTTTTTGGCATTCCGTTAACTTTCGGCGACCACTTTTTGTCATTTTTCCAAAGTTACTCCAAATTCTCTCTTGATTTTGAAAATATGCTCAGCTTATCCAAAAGTGATTAATTTTCATCTTTAAGAGCATTTCCGTGCCAACTCTCAAATTTTCTAACATAAATCGGAAACGTTATAAGAACGATGCTTAATTCATAGAAGACAAGCAATAAGTACAAAATTAGGGACATAATTAACACATAAATATGGACCTAACACTTTTTTAGGACCATAATATTGTACTTATTACGCTCCTAACTTTATGTTTATAGCTTGTTTTCTATGAATAAAGCATTGTTCTTATGACCTTTTTCTGTTCTTGCTAGGAAATATGGAGTTGGCTCGGAAATGTATTAAATATGAGGAATTAGAAACTTATTAGAGAAGACGTATATATTTCTAAGGTCAAGAGAGAATTTGGAGCAACTTTAGGAAAAGAACGAAATAGCTTCACCAGATGTTGCCCGAAACTCGCCGGAATTTGTCACAGCCGGCCAGCCCACCTCGGCAGGCCCAATCACATGGAGTCTAACCCAGTGGAGGTCCATTCAACCTATCTATACTTATCAATCTAATTTGGAGAGGATGAGAAAAAGTTGGACCACATGATGTCACTATTTTGAAGCTTAGCCTTCCATAGCCTAAAATAGTGGATCATGGTCTCCCTAATTCAAAAAGAACCTTTAGATCTTTCATCTCACCATTTTCTATCATCTAAGGGTCTATATTTTCCTCCCCATTCAGCCAAAATTTGAGCTCCCTCTTGCACCCAAATATACCACACTTCATTTTCACTCATTTTACAAGTTTAGAGCCCCTTTCTCTCTAGTTTTCTCTCTAGCTTCTCTCTAGGGTTCTTGGTGAATTCTATAGAGAGAAGCTAGATTTCTCTACCCTTAATCCTTTCCTCCAACCATCTACAAATTCAAGAGACCTAACCTTGAATTCCTGGGCCGAACCTCTTCCACTCTCCCTCATCACCATCCTTCACTTCCTCCTCTCATCTTTGCCTCCAAGGAATGTGTGATTCTCTAGAGCTTGAAGAACTGGGAAGTAATCCCTCTTCCCCATAGCTTTTTTTACTCCTAGAGGTTGCCTCTCCTCCTCTTGAAGACTTGGTACTTGTTGAAGAAGAAGAAGTGGAGCTAGAAGAGCTTAGAGTCACTAGGAGCTTTGCTAGGGACCCTTGGTTATTTATACTCTCTTTTACCTCTTAAACATGTACCGAATCTTGTATTTAATTATGTTTAGTGAGTAGTCTCTTTTGAGAAGCTAGGGTTAGAACCCTAGCCATGTGATGAACAAACTATGTGTTGGTTATGTATGACTCTTGAACTGTGTTGTGAATAAGCTATTGTGTGTTTGTGGATGTTTATGTGTTTAAGCCTCATGTCTAGTTTTTTTATGCATGTCTAAGCTAAGACTAAGTTAAGATATGTTTAAGGAAGCTAATAATGGACTTAAGTGAATTACTCACTCACCTAAGAAAGATGAGCATATAAACATAATTAGGGTATATTTTATGAGATTTACCTTGAGAATTGGTTCCCTAGCACCTAGCATGGAGTAGAGCTTTTTTGAGTCTTTATAGACTTAAGGAACTCTAATCAGGAACACATTAATCAAAAACTTTATTGAGGCACATTGTAGAACTTCTTAGCTTGTAACTTACTAATTACGAGTTGAGGGATTCACTAGTCTACCCCTCAGATCTTCTAATCAAGATTCGAGATGGGAACCTTTCCACATCTATCACATAATTTACTGGTTGACTTCACAATGTGACATACTATTAGGATTCAAGTCTAAATAGCTTGGGTCTTGGTTCCACTTCACGATATTCTTCAATATTGGGTTTAAGTAGCCTAGAGCTCGTAATGGCCTAGAAGCTTAGATTTAAAACCAACCGTGACTCACAAGGTCACGACTTGGACATTCATTCTCGTGAACGGACTTAATCTAATCTGGGACATTGCTTGGTGAATCATATGGTTAGTTGGGATTTCCCTAGTTGACCTATTTTCCCTTATATTGAATTTGTGTCATTTAGTTTTCGCATTTAGTGTAATCAATTAACCATCGACGAACTCGTTAATCGCTCACCTTTATGTCATCATCCCTCGCTATACAGAGTCTTCAAAGGACTTGGTAGGGTGAGATACACTTTTATCTTTTCTTTAGTTCTTGTGTCAAGCTAGTGTTTAGAGTATTCGTAGTCTTAGTTCTTTCAATTCCGAGTTAAGGAGTCTAAGTGCTTAATCCTCGTGGGTTTGACACTCGATTTTTTTTCTATACTATTACTTGTCCCTGTATACTTGAGGGTGAAGATTGTTCTTGCACTTATGAGTTAGCCAATAGCTTACTAAGTGTGGGGGTATAAATCTTCCAACACACTTTTCCATGTTTCATCTGTTCCTACTTGAACGTTTGAATGTAACTCTTTGATGATTGAGCTTGATGACTCAATTCAAAAATTGGTCCATTCAACTATTCATCAATCTAACAATTCTTGAGCGTCAATCTTGCAACTTCGAACCTCGACCATCTCATCTTGAACTTCACCTTCGAGCTCGAGCCTCAGCCTCAGCTTTGATGAATTTACTTTCTTTATACTTGGTCCTTCTCTCATTCAGGTCTTCAATATATTTACATCATCATATAAACCATCACTTTCATAGGTTATTCTGCAATAACAATCTCAAAAAGACTTGCAAAATCCAATTGCATCACTCCCGGTTGACCAATCATTCCAAGCATGAATATATATACATATATATATATATATCAACCAAAACAAGTATTTAAAATACTACACATATATCTCGATGTTCGTGACATATTTGATCAATACCATAATATACTTATGCCATGCACAATTAGTGCTTCACATGCTTATGAGGCTACACCTCGAAACTCAAATTAGACTCTACATAAGCATTTCAAGCTGACCAGTGATCCGTCCATTATATCCAAGACATGTAAAACCCACATTGACTAAGCTGATCAATATTCATATCACACCTTGAAACGTAACAAAGTAACTTGATACCGCAAATTTGTTACCTCTAACCTTCACCATCATGTGAGATCACCTCATATGGCGAGATGTTCCCAATGAACTGATCACAAGCAACTAATTCAATCTTTTACTTCACACCCTCTTGCAGGTTTTAATTGTCTTTAAGCATGTACGTCTCCTCACACGTCGCAAGTCCCATCTTCTATAATGCCTCGAGCATTCATTATATCCTTTCAGCAAGCTTTTCTCATTGATCTCAATCTTTGCTATTGTCAGAGCTCCTGCCTCGATCCCCATCAAACTTCGAAGTTTGATTTGGTCAAAGCTTCCCATTCTTTGGTCGTTAGAATACCTTGAATCCTATCATTCTTCTTCAATCTTTCCTGAGGCTTAATGTTACAACCCGAACCAAAATTACGCGTTTATTGAGTTATATTAAGTTTTATAGCAGATTAATCGCATTACTGAGGTTATTAACGACCTTTTCACTGGATGAGAATTTTATTTGACTTTCTTCGAGAAAGTCGTAGAGTATTTAATTTTGAGCTCGTAGAAAGTTTCGGAGATTTTTTCGGATAAGCGAGCTATTTCTTATGCTTATCGAAATTTCACGCTCGAAATAAATAAAAAGGAAATAATTTTTAGACGGTTAATTCTCAACAGTTCGATCATGATAAGATTGATTTTGAGCCATCGATCTGTCAAGGATCTTGGGGGTATAAATAGGGGATCTTTTGGGATTTTATTTTCAGAAAATCAGAAAAAGATCAGAAATTCAGAACGGTGCTTGGCCCGTTTTCATCCTGCGACCCATTTCACTCAACTTGACCCATTTCGGCCACCTTCAGCGATGAAAAAGGTAAGGAATTGAAGCTTGATGCTTCCTTGATTGTTTGGTGTGCTTATTTTTGGGAAATTTGCAGGTTTGGAGGCAACCGATTTGGGTTTTGTATCGTTGAATCGCCACCGTCAGTGGCAGTGCTCCGACATGTTGTGGAGGTCTAGAGTTGATGGGAAATGATCATATCCTCCCCCTGAGTCTTTTTGGGTAGGTAGGAAGGTTCGACGAAGCTCCACAACGGAGCTTCGCCGTGTTGATATTTCAAGCCGATTTCTGGCCATGATGTTTCGAGGGTTTTCCAGTCACGCGGTGGTGAATTGAGGCGCATAGGGCTATGGGATAGAATGATCTCGAGCAGAGGAATACTTTGAGGGGTTAATCGCCACCGTTAGTGACGGTTTCCGGAATTAAGTTTTTCGGTCTTTTTCAGCTAATTCCGGCCAAACGTCGGTGAATTGGACTTCGGTCCAGTTATGAAAGTGGAAGGGCTCGCCAAGAGCTTTCTAACAAGGGGTCAACAACCCCCATTGAAGGAATTTCACCAGAGGCGCGTGGGCTACACGCGCTACCGCTTTTAGGGGCGTGTGAGAGCCACGCGCTGCCACCTACTGTGGTGCTTCGGCAAGGTAGTTTGTCAAAATTTTTAGTGGGACTTTCGGGGTTGATTTTAGTGTGACGACCCGAATCAGAATTAGTATGTTAATTGGCTTGGTTTGCATATTTTACGAGTAATCACAGTTTGTCGTAATTGATCAGTTTTTACGGATTTATTCATGACTTAATTATCCGGTAAGAATTTGGTATGAGTCTCTTCACAAGAGTTGTAGTATGCATGATTTTGAGTTCGTAGGCGGTTTCGGATAATTGTTTCGATAACCGAGGAATATGTTATGAATATTTAAAATCGCCTAATTTAGTCGTGTTTATCCGTTTGAGTTTGAGTTATCTGAAACGTGGATGTGATTCGATTTTCACCATCGATCGTATCGAGCCACGAGTATAAATATCATAATAGTCGTAAAATTGTCGAAAAATCACTATTTGGAAGTTTGACCGACATTTGACTGAAGGAAGACCATTGACCCGCGTTGGCCGAGAAGGAAGAGCACCGCCAATTGACTCACCGTGGACTTTCTGTTTTCGGCCACCTCCGGCTACAATTTAGGTATGGTTAGAATCCTCTCTTGATTTCCTATGGTTTAGAACTTGGAATTGTGTGATTTGATGAGGTTTTGGGGGAGAACGAGTTGGAGGAAAATTAGGGATTTTGCTGGATTCGGGTGAAGTGCTCCGGAGACATTTGGGGTCGGGCTTGTGGGGGGAAAGGTTCCTCTCAACCCCTTGATGCTTTTGGGTGGAAGGAATTTTGGTTTGGACGCCGTTTGGGACTCGCCGGAATCAATGGATTCCGTGAGGTTTCGGATTCAATTCCGGCCAGTGGGCTTAGAATTGGAGTTTAGTGTAGAAGAGGAAGTTGTTGGGATTGAGGAGTACTTGTGATTTGGAAAGTTAGGCCGGAATCCGCCACTGTTGATGTCGCATCGGCGGCGGCGCTCTGACGAAGGGTTGACTTTTTGGATTTTTGTCAAGTTTTAGGCCGTTTTGTTCGTAATCGCGCCCTGATCATCGCATTGAGGTTTTCGAGTTGATTTGGATGCCAGATTTTAAGTTGAGGGTTTATGTGGAGTGTTTGGGGTTTTTGACGGGTTTTTTTTTATTTGAGTTATACGTTTCTGGAAATGGTTGGTTTCCGAAGTGTGGTTCAGAGTATTGAATTATGATTTTGATCATTGATATTTTGTGATTATTCAGGGGATCGAGATCGTACGTTGGGCGAGGGATCTTCCGCCGGATCTCGGGATTAGCGCTTTTGCGCGCTGTGCTTGTCTGTGAGTGGACTTTTCTTTTCACTGATTGGTCGCGAGTCTTTATATTACGTTTTATGAGCATGAGCATGCACATACGATTATGAGTTATTCGAGCATGTGTTTACGATTATTCATTTACGAATATACATCGACGAATATTCTTATATAATTATGTATTACGAATATGCATTCACATTATGCTTTATACATTTGCATTAAACTATTTATGATTTGGTTTACACAGAGTACAGTCTTAGTATATGTGGTTGTATCGATACACTTGCATCCCGGCTGATCCCCGAGGATGTTTACCGGGGGAGGCTGTGACTCCTAACCCGAGGCCTTTACTGGGGGGAGGGGGGGCAGACCTCTGACCTGAGGCCATTCTAGCTTGAATCACGTGTGGGTCTAGGATCCCATAATTTAGAATGTACCAGCGCGGTTGTGTCCATGAGTGACCCCGCGAGATTTTACGATGCATGCTCTGTACGCGTGAGGAGTTAGAGTGTCCCTCGTGTACTATATCATTTTCATTCATTAGACTCGCATATGTTTTTATAACATATATTATTTGGCGAAAGACATTTATTTTTTTCCACTCACTCTAACGGTTTATATGTCTTTCTCTGGGCTCTTTGTTTTCAATGCCCAGTTTGCAGTTCGAATTCTGGTGTCGCACGTCGTAGTCGGAGGCTTAGTATTCGAGCTACTTTTCTTTTTTAGTAGGATTCTTGTTTAGCCTACTGTTGTATATTTATGTATATATACTAGAGGTCGCTCTGAATACTCTGATATTTATATTTTCTTATGTTTTTCCCTGGATTTCTGTAAAGTTACAGTTTTACGTATTACTTTATATTATGATGATATGATTTTGAGAAATCCGGATGGGATTGGTGCCCACGGTTTGGCTTTTATGGCATAGGATGAAGTGTGTTTTCGGGTGCAGGTTAATGATAATTCTGCGATCGATATAGTGAAACTCTGCCGAATTTTCTGTGGTTTTTGCAAGTTCGTGTTTTTAGAAAGGGTTTGGTTCCGGTTTGGAAAACTAAATCGGGGTTGGGTTCTTTCAGCTTGGTATCAAAGCATTATGTTTTAGGTTCTGTAGACTTCTGTAGTTGTGATACTATGGGTATTTGAGATTATACAGCATGTCTGGAGCGATGACCTGACTGGCCAGCGGTTACTCATCAATGCTTCAGGTGTTGTATGTTTTCGAATGTCTGAAGTTTCATGATTACGTTCCTTGTGCTTTGTGACTAATGCTTTTCTCTTATCATTAGGATGCCTCCTAGACATGGTTCCCGTGTCAATAGGGATGTGGATCCTGATGAGGATCGCTAGACGCATGACTTGCTTATGAAAGTATTGCGTTTAGAGGAGCGTTTTGACCCTGTGGTCAAAGCTCGAACTGATGGAGCGACTGTTTTCTCGGGTTCAGCTGATCCAGAGATATGTGAGGCATGGTTGGTTCAGGTTGAATGAGTTTGTGAGCATCTACGTTTCACTCCTGAGCATATGACAGTGGCAGCAGTTGGTTTACTTAAGTCTGATGCATACTTTTTGTGGGTTAGCACCGATAGAGTTCCGGTTGATACTCCATGGGCATTGTTCAGAGATTTGTTTATGTGGAGGTATTTCAACCGGGCTACACAGCAGCGGAAGTATGAGGAGTTCACCAACTTAAGATAGGGTAGCATGTCAGTACTTGAGTACCGGGACAGATTTACTCGCTTATCTCGGTTTGCTCGCGACATGGTGGCTACAGAGAAAGCCAAGTGCCGGAGATTTGAGTTGGACTTGAACCTGAACATCAAGGGAACATTGACTACGATGCCTCGAAACAACTTTGATGAATGTGTGAGTGCTGCACTTCAAGACAAGGATATAGAGAAGGAAAGGCAGATGAGATTCCAGTCTCGACGATTTGAGGAGGGTGGACCGAGTTAGGGACCTTCCAAGAGGCTGAGTTCAGGTACTTTCAGATCAGCATCATCATCTGGCAGTGTACCATTTAGACCATCAGTTAGTACGCCTAGACAGAGACAAAGATGGAGGAGGGATCAACCACAGAGACCATAGTCCAGTGGGAGTTCTAGCGGATCCAGCTATCCTCGACGTACCGGTGGCACTTTTGTTGTACCGAAGGAGTATCCATTGTGTAATTTCTGCAACAGGCATCATTATGGTCCTTGTCAGTGAGGCACTACTATATGTTATCGTTGTGGCCAGGAGGGTGTTGGTGGACAGACAGCTCAGAGTTCAAGAGGAGATCGAGGTACCACTTCTGGACAGACAACTCAGAGTTCAAGAGGAGATCGAGGTACCACTTCTGGAGGTCGACCAGTACAGTCTTCTGGTCAGGGCGAACAACAGAGTCACCATCAGCGTGGACGACCAGCTAAGCATACTAGGGTTCATGCTATTTCATTGTGCGAGGGCAGAGCTTCACCAGAGGTTGTTATTGGTACGTTGCCTATTTTTGGATATCCAGTACTTACTTTGCTAGATCCAGGTGCTACGCATTCATTCATATCATATAGACTGTCATCTTTAGCTACTATGCCTGCATCTCCACTTCAGGCGTTGTGGAGAGTGTTGTATCCATCTGGTGAGGTTGTGAGTATCGGTTGGGTGTATAGGGATTGTGAGATCTTTGTTGGAGGTTATGGATTAGCTGCGGATTTGTTATTGCTGGATATTGATGATGTTGATGTGATTTTGGGGATGGACTCCTTGGAGACACATTGGGCTATATTTAACTGTCACAAGAAGGAAGTAGTGTTTCGACGTCCAGGTTTCCCTGAGATATTGTTTCGCGGTGAGAAGAATACTTCCTTGCCATGTGTGATTTCAGCGATGAAGGCCGAGCAGATGATGAAGAAGGGCTGCGTTGCATATTTGGCTCATGTTGTGGATACAACGGCTGCTGTACCAGACATTGGTGACATTGAGGTTGTTTCCGAGTTTCCAAATGTGTTTTCGGAGGAGTTACCAGGTGTTCCTCCAGTTCGAGAAATCGATTTCACCATTGAGCTTTTACCAGGCACTGGACCTATATCTCAGGCACCGTATCATATGGCTCCAGCGAAGTTAAAAGAGCTACAGATTCAACTTCAAGAGTTGCTGGAAAAAAGTTTCATACAACCCAGTGTATCACTGTGGGGTGCTCCTGTACTATTTGTGCGGAAGAAGGATGGTTCCATGCGGTTGTGCATTGATTACCGGAAGCTGAATCAAGTCACCATGAAGAATAAGTATTCGTGAAGATTAATGATTTGTTTGATCAGCTCAAGGGAGCTTCGGTCTTTTCGAAGATTGATCTCAGGTCTGGATATCATCAATTGAGGATCAGAGAGTCGGATGTGCACAGGACAACATTCTAATCACGGTACGGGCATTATGAGTTCTTGGTTATGCTGTTTGGGTTGACGAATGCCCCTGCAGCTTTCATGGACTTGATGAACCGGATGTTTATGCGATTCCTAGACAAGTTTGTAATCGTGTTCATCGACAATATTCTGATTTACTCCAGCACAAGAAACATTTGTGAGCTGTTTTGCGGACTTTGCGAGATAATCAGTTGTTTGCGAAGTTCAGCAAGTGTGAGTTTTGGTTGAATAGCGTGAAGTTTTTAGGTCACGTGATATCTGCTGAGGGAGTCAGCGTGGATCCTGACAAGATTGATGCCGTATTGAATTGGAGTAGACCTACCACCGAACCAGAGATCAGGAGTTTCTTGGGATTGGCAGGTTACTTTCAGCGCTTTGTGCAGGATTTTTCACGGATTGTCGCTCCACTTACCAAACTGACGAAGAAAGGCGTCAAGTTCGAGTGGTCTGATGCATGTGAGGAGAGTTACTTGATCTTAAAGGAAAAGTTAACTACTGCACCGGTTCTAACTCTACCTGACGACAGTGGAGAGTTTATGGTTTACAGCGATGCATCGAAATTAGGACTTGGTTGTGTTTTGATGCAGTATGGTAAAGTAGTGGCGTACGGTTCCAGGCAGTTGAAACCACATGAAGTCAACTATCCTACTCATGATTTGGAGTTAGCTATCTGCTATTGTCTTAGCCTTGAAGAGTTGGAGACACTACTTGTACGGAGCTCAATGCAAGGGTCTCACTTATTTGCGCACGCAGCCAAACTTGAACATGAGACAGCACAGATGGATGAAGTTGATCAATGACTATGATTGTACCTTTGAGTACCATCCAGGGAAGGCTAATGTTGTTGCTGATGCACTCAGTCGGAAATCTGGAGCCTCATTGTTTCATGTGTGTGTGGCCAGAGTTTCCATGTTAGTAGAGTTACGAGCTACGGGAGCTGAGTTAGAGTGGGATGATGATGGAGCCTTGTTGGCTAGCTTCCAGGTTCGACCAGTATTAGTTGATCAGGTTCGTGAAGCTCAGGATGCGGATTCCTATCTGTTGGACAGGAAGACCATGATTCAGAATGGTGTGCCAACAGAGTTTCGGGTGAATAATGATGGTACATTGTTGTTCAGAGGTAAACTTTGTGTACCCAGAGACGAAGGTTTAAAGAAGGAGATCTTAGAAGAAGCTCATTGTTCTGCTTATGCTATGCATCCCGGCTGTACGAAGATGTTTCGTACACTTATAGCCTATTACTGGTGGCGAAATATGAAGAGGGAGGTTGCAGCATATTTGAGCTGATGTCTCATTTGTCAGCAAGTTAAAGTAGAGAGACAGAAACCTGCGGGAAAGTTACAGCCCTTGGAGATTCCGGTTTGGAAGTGGGAGCACATTACCATAGATTTCGTGTATCAATTACCGCGTACTTCTGCTGGTAACACGGGTATTTGGGTTATTGTAAACCGATTGATGAAATAAGCACATTTCCTTTTACTTCCAGGGAAGATTTCTGTGGACAGATTGGCAAAGTTGTATTTGGCAGAGATCGTTCGTTTGCAGGGTGTGCCTGTATCCATTGTTTCTGACCGAGACAGTTAGTTTACTTCAGAGTTCTAGTAGGCATTGCAGCGAGCTTTGGGTACCATATTGCATTTCAGTACAGCTTTTCATCCTCAGACTGATGGGCAGTCTGAGCGGACTATTCAGACCCTCGAGGATATGTTGCGGTCCTGCGTATTGCAGTTTAGAGGAAATTGGGACTAGCAACTGCATTTGATCGAGTTTGGTTACAACAACAGTTATCAGGCCAGTATTGATATGGCACCTTATGAGGCTCTATACGGGACGCAATGCCGCACTCCATTGTGTTGGAGTGAGGTGGGCGAGCAATGGCTTATTGGTCCTGATTTTGTAAAGAGCACCACAGAGGACATTCAGATTATCCGAAACAGATTGAAGAATGCCTAAGATCCCCAAAAGAGTTATGCAGATGTGCGAAGAAAAAGTCTCAAGTTCAAGGTGGGCGATTGGGTCTTCCTGAAATTGTCTCCTTGGCGAGGAATTGTTCGTTTCGTGAAGCGTGGCAAGTTTCGACCACGGTATAATCGTCCGTACTAGATCATAGAGAGAGTTGGTGCCGTGGCTTACAGGTTAGAGTTACCTTCTGAGATGGCTCGAGTACACGATGTTTTCCATGTTTCGATGCTGCGGAAATACATTTCGGATCCATCACATGTTCTAGCGCCATATCAGCTTCCTATCCGGGAAGATTTGACATATGTGGAGGAACCAGTACAGATTCTCGATCAGCGTGAGCAGGAGTTAAGACACAGAGTCATACCGCTTGTGAAGGTCTTATGGCAGAATCATTCAGTTGAGGAAGCCACATCGGAGACCGAGCAGCATATGTGGGAGCAGTATCCTCATCTGTTCACTTAGCAGGTACGTAAATTTTGAGGTTGAAATTTTTCTAAGGGGGGTAGATTTGTGACGACCCGAATCAGAATTAGTATGTTAATCGGCTTGGTTTTTGCATATTTTACGAGTAATCACTGTTTGTCGTAATTGAGCTGTTTTAGCGACTTTATTCACGACTAATTTATCGGGCGAGAATTTGGTATGAGTCTCTTCACGAGAATTGTAGTATCCACGATTTTGACCTCGTAGGTGGTTTCGGATAATTATTTCGATAACCGAGGAATATGTTATGAATATTTGAAATCGCGTGATTTAGTCGTGTTTATCCGTTCGAGTATGAGTTATTTGAAACTTGAATGTGATTCGATTTGGAACGTCGATCGTATCGTGCTGCGAGTATAAATATCGGAATAGTAGTAAAATTGTCGAAAATCACTGTTTTGGGAAGTTTGACCGTCGTTTGACCGAAGGAAGACCGTTGACTCGTGTTGACCGAGGGAGAACCGCACCACCGTTTAACTCGCCGTGGACTTTCCGTTTCCGGCCACTTCAGACCAAATAGTTGGTATGGTTAGCTTCCTCTCATGATTTCCTATTGTTTTGCAATTTATTTAAGTTGAATTGGTTGAGATGTGACGACTCGAACCAGAATAAGTAGAGTAATCAGCGTAATCCACGAGTTAGTGTGTAATCACGGTTTATCGAATATTGTGTGGTTTGCCGGTTTCGTTTACGACTTAAATATCGGCCGAGAATTTGAGTTGAGTCTCTTCTCGAGAGATGTAGTGCACGTGATTTCGAGCTCGTGGGCCGTTCCGGATGATTTTTTCGATAACCGAGGAATATAATATGATTATTTGAAGTTTCGGTTTATCGACGAGTTTATCCGTTCGTATTGAGTTTATCCAAATCGTAATGGTTATCCATTTTGGACCATCGATCGTTCCGAGGCGCGAGTATAAATATAGGAAATAGTCAAAAATTGTCGAAAATGCACTGTTTGGAAGTTTGATCGACGTTTCACCAAATTTGGTGAGTTGACCTGCGTTAACCGAGGAGGAGAAATGGCAACTGTTTGACTCGCCGGAGACTTTAATTTTTCGGCCACCTCCGGCTTCGATTTGGGTATGAATCGATTCCTCTCTTCATTTGCAACTGTTTTGAACTTGGAATTCCTTGATTTGATTTTGATTTGAGGGTTAAATTACGGTTTGAAATTTGGAGATTTTTGGCCGGAATAGGCTTCGACAGTGGATGGCATTCCGGCGACTTTCCGAGGGGGGTTTGTGGTGGAAAACGTTGGGCTTGAGGTAGGTAGGTTACCCCTTGAAGTTGGGAGGCCGTGGTGGCCTCACGGTGGCAGAATCAGGCGGCGGAGCAAATTCCGGCCGGTTTGAGTTTGTGGACTTTTGAGCTGGATTTCGGCCACGGTGGTGGTTGGATGGTTGTGGTCCCTTTGTTAAAATTGTTCTCCTTGTTGAGGAGATCATTGTGGTAGCTCGGTCGCCGGGAAAACTCTCCGGTTGACGGCGCATCGCCGGCGGCGGCAGCGGTCAACGCCGGAGCTCCGGCGGCCCGTTGAATTTTTGGATTTTGATGTTTTTAATGTCGATTTTCTCGTAATTGCGCCCCGATCGATGTCTTGAGGTTTTCGAGTTGATTTGGGTAACGAATTTTCAGTCGAGGGTTTCGAGTGAAGATTTCGGGAATTTAGTCGATTATTTTGCACAGTATTATATATTTTCGGGAACGGTTGGTTTCCGGGTGTGGTACAGTGTTGTGGATTATGATTTTGATCAGATATATTTTATGACTATTTAGGAGATCGAGATCGTGCTTCGGGCGAGGGATCTTCCGCCGGACCACTTGATTAGCGCGAGGGTGCGCTCTGCTGATCTGTGAGTGGACATTTTTATATTTTCACAGTTGTTTGCGAGTTCGTGATTTTTCGTGATTTTTCGTATTAACTTTATACGATGTTGAGATATATGTTATTTTCAGAGGTATTATTTTATATTTATTGGTGATGGCATTACTGCATCGATGCTTCGGCTACTCGGCTGATCACCGGTAGTCCGCCAGAGTTGAGAGATTCCTCTGGACCAGAGTTAAGAGATTCCTCTGGGTAGGGTTGAGAGATTCCCCTGTATGCCGCCGGGGTTGAGAGATTCCCCTGGCCTATCACAGTCGGGTTTGAGCGATTCACCTGACCGTCGGGCTTGAGAGATTCGCCTGACAACCTCCATATATATACTTTTCGAACTCGCATTGTTTTATATTGATTATGTATATGAAACTGGTGAAAGGCATATGTTTATTTTCGTCTACTCACTCTAACGTTTTATTTGCCTTTCCCCTGAGCTTTTCGGTTTCCGTGCCCAGTTTGCAGTTCGGATTCTGGTGTCTCACGTCGCGGTTGGAGACTAGTTATTCGAGCTACCTGTGTTTTTTAGTAGGTTTCTTGTTTCGCCTACTGTTGTATATTTTGTATATATTTACACTAGAGGTCGCTCTAATACATTCTGATACATGTTTTATACGGTTTTTCCCGGATATACTATATATTACAGTTATGTTTACTGTTTATTGTTAATGATATGATATTGAGAAATCCGGATGGGATTGGTGCCCACGGTTTGGCTTTTGTGGCATAGGATGAAGTGTTAATTTCCGGCTGCAGGTAATGGCAATTCCACGTTAGTAGCGTTACTCTGCCGAAATTTTAATGGTTTTTGTTGGTTCACGTTTTCAGAAGGGATTTAATAATGGTTTAGGAAACTAAATCGGGATTGGGTCCTTTCAGCTTGGTATCAGAGCATTAGGTTGTCAGATTCTGTAGACTCTTGTAGTTGTGACGCTTAGGGTATTTGAGTTTGTACCGCATGACTAGAGTGATGACCCGACTGGCCAGCGGTACTCATCAATACTTCAAGTGTTGTGTGTTCTCAAATATCTGGGGTGTCATGATTACGTTCCTTTTGTTTGTACCTAATGCTTGTCTTGTATCAGTAGGATGCCTCTTCGACGTGGTCCCCGTGTTGATCGGGAAGAGGATCCTGATATGGATCGCCAGACGCACGACTTGCTGATGCGAGTGTTGCGTTTGGAGGAGCGTTTTGACCCTGTGGTCAAAGCTCATACTGCTGGTGCAACTGTCTTTTTAGGTTCAGCTGATCCAGAGATGTGTGAGGCATGGTTGGTTCAGGTTGAACGTGTATGTGAGCGTCTGCGTTTTACCCCTGAGCAGATGATAGTGGCAGCAGTCGGATTACTTGAGTCTGATGCATATTTCTGGTGGGTTAGCATCGACAGAGTTCCAATTGATATGGCACCGTATGAGGCTCTATATGGGAAGCAATGTCATACTCCATTATGTTGGAGTGAGGTGGCGAGCGATGGCTTATTGGTCCTAATTTGGTAAAGAGCACCACAGAGGACATTCAGATTATCTGAGATAGATTGAAGATTGCCCAAGATCGCCAAAAGAGTTATGCAGATGTGAGAAGAAAGAGTTTCGAGTTCGAGGTAGGCGATTGGGTCTTCCTGAAATTGTCTCCTTGGCAAGGAGTAGTCTGTTTCGGGAAGCGTAGCAAGCTTCGACCATGGTATATCGGTCCTTATGTGATTACAGAGAGAGTTGGTGCCGTGGCTTACAGGTTAGAGTTGCCTCCGGAGATGGCAAAGGTACACGATGTTTTCCATGTCTCGATGCTGCGGAAATACATTCCATATCCATCACATGTTTTAGCGCAATATCAGCTTCCTATCCGGGAAGATTTGACATATGTGGAGGAGCCTATACAGATTCTCGATCGGTGTGAGCAGGAATTGAGACACAGAGTCATGCCGCTTGTGAAGGTCTTATGGCAGAATCATTCAATTGAGGAGGCCACTTGGGAGATCGAGCAGCATATGCGGGAGCAGTATCCTCATCTGTTTACCTAGCAGGTATGTAAATTTCGAGGTCGAATTTTTTTTAAGGGGGGTAGATTTGTGACTACCCGAATCAGAATTAGTATGTTAATCGGCTTGGTTTGCATATTTTACGAGTAATCACTGTTTGTCGTAATTGAGCAATTTTTGCGGCTTTATTCACGACTTAATTATCGGGCGAGAATTTGGTATGTGTCTCTTCACGAGAGTTGTAGTATGCATGATTTCAAATTCGTAGGCGATTTCGGATAATTGTTTCAATAACCGAGGAATATGTTATGAATATTTGAAATCGCGTGATTTAGTCGTGTTTATCCGTTTGAGTTTGAGTTATCTGAAACATGGATGTGATTCAATTTAGACCGTCGATCGTATCGAGCTGCGAGTATAAATATCGGAATTGTCGTAAAATTGTCGAAAAATCACTGTTTGGAAGTTTGACCATCGTTTGACCGAAGGAAGACTGTTGACCCGCGTTGGCCGAGAAGGAAGAGCACTGCCGATTGACTCGCCGTGGACTTTCTGTCTCCGGCCACCTCCGGCTACAATTTGGGTATGGTTAGAATCCTCTCTTGATTTACTATTGTTTAGAACTTGGAATTGTGTGATTTGTTGAGGTTTTGGGAGAGAACGAGTTCGAGGAAAATTAGGAATTTCGCCGGATTTGGGTGAGGTGCTCCGGCGACATTTGGGGTCAGGGTTGTGGGGGTAAAGGTTCCTCTCAACCCCTTGGGTGGAAGGAATTTTGGTTTGGACGTCGTTTGGGACTCGCCGGAATCTCGCCGGAATCAATGGATTCTGTGAGGTTTCGGGCTCAATTCCGGCCGGTGGGCTTAGAATTGGAGCTTGATGTAGAAGAGGAAGTTGTTGGCCTTGAGGAGTACTTGTGATCTGGAAAGTTTGGCTGGAATCCGCCACTGTTGACGCCGCTCCGCTGCCGGCGAAGGGTTGACCTTTTGGATTTTTGTCAAGTTTTATGTCGTTTTGCTCGTAATCGCGCCCCGATCATCGCCTTGAGGTTTTCAAGTTGATTTGGATGCTGGATTTTAAGTCGAGGGTTTATGTGGAGTGTTTGGGGTTTTTGACGGGTTTTCTGTTATTCGAGTTATATGTTTCCGTAAATGGTTGGTTTCCATGGTGTGGTTCAGAGTATTGAATTGTGATTTTGATCAGTGATATTTTGTGATTATTCTGGGGATCGAGATCGTACGTTGGGGGAGGGATCTTCCGCCGTACGTCGGGATTAGCACCTTTGCGCGCTGTGCTTGTCTGTGATTGAACTTTTTTTTTTCACTGATTGGTCGCGAGTCTTTATATTACGTTTTATGAGCATAAGCATGCACATACGACTATGAGTTATTCGAGCATGTGTTTACGATTATTCATTTACGAATATACATCGACGAATATGCTTATATAATTACGTATTAGTATATGTGGTTGTATCGATACACTTGCATCCCGGCTGATCCTTGATGATGTTTACCGGGGGAAGCTGTAACCCCTGACCCGAGACCTTTACCGGGGGTGGGGTGGGGGGGCAGACCTTTGACCTGAGGTCTTTCTGGCTTGAATCACGTGTGGGTCTGGGATCCCGTGATTCGGACTGTACTAGCGCGGTTGTGTCCATGAGTGACCCCGCGGGATTTTACAATGCATGCTCTATACGTGTGAGGAGTTAGAGTCTCCCTCGTGTACTATATCATTTTCATTCATTAGACTCGCATATGTTTTTATAACATATATTATTCGGCGAAAGACATTTATTTTCGTCCACTCACTCTAACGGTTTATATGTCTTTCCCTAGGGTCTTTGTTTTCAATGCCCAGTTTGCAGTTCGGATTCTGGTGTCGCACGTCGCAATCAGAGGCTTAGTATTCGAGCTACTTTTCTTTTTTAGTAGGTTTCTTATTTAGCCTACTATTGTACATTTATGTATATATACTAGAGGTCGCTCTGAATACTCTGATATTTATATTTTCTTATGTTTTTCCCTGGATTTCTGTAAAGTTACAGTTTTACGTATTACTTTATATTATGATGATATGATTTTGAGAAATCCGGATGGGATTGGTGCCCACGGTTTGACTTTTATGGCATAGGATGAAGTGTGTTTTCGGGTGCAGGTTAATGATAATTCTGCGATCGATATAGTGTACCGCTGGAGTATGTTTTCGGATTCCTGTTGTTTATGTTAATTTTAGTTACTCGAGTATGTTCTCTTTGTTTTCAAAACCAGCATATTGTAATTATATTTTTAATTCCTAAGTTGAATTCCTTGTTCTTGTCTATGTTATTTGTTGACAAATCTGGATGGACAATCGGTGGTCCACGGTTTGTTTGTAGGAATCTAGTTAGAAGTGTTCTCTTCTTGCAGGTTTTGGGTTGTTCAGTTTTCAGGAAAATTATGTCAAAATTTTCTTAGAATTCCTCAGAGTTAATTATTCGTTAGGATTTAATTCTAGTTTACTAGCTAAACTAGGGTTGAGTCCTTTTAGCTTGGTATCAGAGCATTAGGTAATAGATTCTGTAGACTCTTAGTCATGTCAGTACATGCATTTGATAGTGTACAACACTCCTGGGAGGATGACCCAACCGGCCGATAGATCCCCATCACTGCTCCAAGTGTTGTACATTGTTAACTATCTAGAGTCTCTTAGTTGAGCCATTTTCTTGGTCTCTTTGAGTGAGCTAAACATCTTTTGTGGACTCTTAGGTCATTATGCCTCGACAACCAACTCCACAGGATAAAGCACAGTCTTTGGAACAACAAATGTGTGAGTTAATTACACGCATGATGCTAGCGCCACGTGAGGGTCATGGTGATAAAGTCACCAAATCTAAATCAGCAGGAGCAGTTCCCTTTGCAGGATCTCATGACCCTGAGACTTGTGAGAACTTGCTTATAGAGATTGGTCGAGTATATGACCGTCTGCGTCCCCAATTGACTTCAGAGCAGAGAAGAGCAATATCTGTGGGTTTGTTGTAGGACCATGCTTGCCGTTGGTGGGAGAGCATTGAGAAAAATGAAAACACCACTCCATGGGCAAAATTCAGGGAGTTTTTCATGAGTCGCTTATTCAGTGAAGTTACAGAGTAGAGGAAATATGAATCCTTGGTAAGGAGACCTGTCTGTGATGTAGTATCGGGATCGTTTCACCCGTTTATCCCGATTTGTACCAAATTCTGTCAGGTTAGTGAAGCAGAGGTTTGCGACATGAGATTGCCCCATTCATGTCATGTGTACCACACACTAATTTTGATGACTTTGTCAGTGTTGTTGTGAGATGTGAAGATAGGGTTCGATCTGAGCGGAGTCAGACTCGACAATTCGAGGAAGGTGTGCCCACCCAGAAATCCTTCAAAAAGAGGAGGCTCTAGCATATCTGGTTCCACTTATCTTCTGGTGAGGGATCTCAGACCTCTAGTGCACGTTGTTCGAGTTATTTTTTGAGGTGGAGACAGAGTCGATCATAGAGGCAGAGGTCTGGGACTAGTTCTAGTGGATCTAGTGGGTCTCGATTGAATCTATTGGCACCCAGAGATTTCCTCAATGCAATAAATGTAACAAGTACCATTTCAGACACGGTCAGCTTGGGACTTCAACTTGCTATCATTGTGGCCAGATGAGCCACTTTATGAAGGAGTGTCCGCAGAGGGACACCTTAGGTGAATTTTTGGTGTAGAGTTCTAGTGGTAGTCAGGGAGCCACTTCAAGGGTCAGAACTGCACCACCACCCAGACAGCCAACTTATCAGGACCGGAGCCAGAGAAGGTGACCAACTAGACAGACTGGACAGGGCAAACTTCATCAGATGACTCTACAGGAGAGTAGAGCATCTCTAGATGGGATTATTGGTACATTGCATGTTTTTTTGTTATGTTGTTTATACTTTAATATATCTGGGGGCGACACACTCTTTCATATCCTTGAGATTAGCATCAATAATTTACGTACCTGCCACTCCCTTATCAGAAATGTGGTGAGTGACTTATCCGTCTGGCAAGGTGATTTTAGTTGGACTAATGTATTAAGAATGTACCATGATGGTTGGAGGTTTTGGATTGTGTGTCGATCTCATATCTCTTAACATTGCAGATTTTGATTTAATTCTGGGCATAGACTTTCTGAGCAATCATATAGCTTTGGTTGATTGTCATCGGAAAGAGGTAGTATTTAGAAGTTCAGGGTTCCTTGAGATTTTATTTCGCAGGGAAATAAATGTTCTTTCATCGTGCCTTATTTCAGCTGTGAAGGCTGAGAAGATGTTGTAGAAAGGGTGTACCGAATATCTGGCACATGTGGTGAATACCAGTATTTTCACCCCTAACCTTGAGTAGATTAAGGTAGTTAAGAAATATCCTGAAGTCTTTCTTGAGGAATTACTAAGTCTTCCTTCAGTTAGGGAAAAAGATTTCATGATTGAGCTACTTCTGAGTACAGGCCCCATAGCTCAAGCTCTATATAGAATGGCTCTAGCGGAGTTGAGAGTGTTACCAATTCAACTTCAGGACCTAATTGATAAGGGTTTTATCCATCCTAGCATATCATCATGGGGAGCTCCAGTTCTACTTGTGAAAAAGAAGGATGGATCTATGAGGTTATACATCGATTATCGGATGCTGAACCAGGTTACAGTGAAGAACAAGTATCCGCTACCACGGATTGATGATTTTTTTGATCAACTTAAAGGAACTATAGTATTCTCTAAGATTGATTTGCGATTAGGATACCATCAGTTGCGGATTAGAGAGTCAAATTCCTCTATAACCGCATTCTGATCTCGATATAGGCATTATGAGTTCCTAGTTATGACATTCGACCTAACGAATTCACCTGCTGCCTTTATGAATTTGATGAATCGAGTATTTCGGGCATATCTTGATAAATTAGTCATTGTATTTATTGATGATATCCTGATTTACTCTTCAGATGCGAGGTAACATGCTAGACATTTGCATATTGTTCTGAGGGCCTTGAGAGAATCTCAGTTATATGCTAAGTTCAGTATATGTGAATTCTGGCTAGACAAAGTTAAATTTCTTGGCCATGTGATTTTGGAAAATGGAGTTAGTGTTGATCCTGACAAAGTGGAGGCAGTGTTAAATTGGAGCAAACCTACGAGTGTAGCTGATATCAGGAGCTTTCTAGGTTTAGCCAGTTACTATCATCAGTTTGTGCATGATATTTCACATATTGCTACACCTCTTACCCGACTTACGAGGAAATGAGTTAGATTTGAATGGTCAGATGCTTGTGAGGAAAGTTTCAAGACTTTAAAGACAGGGTTAACCACTGCTCCAGTGTTGACCTTAACGAGTGATAGTGGGGAGTTTACAGTTTTCAGTGATGCATCCAAGTTAGGTTTGGGATGTGTGTTAATGCAACAAGACAAAGTTGTCACTTATGGTTCCCAATAATTAAAGCCTCATAAAGTGAATAACCCTACTCATAACTTGGAGTTAGTAATGATTATTTTCACGTTGAAATTTTGGAGACACTGCTTATATGGTGCCAGGTATCGGATTTTTACCGACCATAAAAGTCTTATATATTTCCTCACATAACCAGATCTGAATTTAAGGCAGAGGAGGTGGATGGAACTGTTGAGTGATTATGAGTGCACTTTGGAGTACCATCCTGGAACGTGGTAGCTGATGCTCTTAGTCAAAAATCAGGAGTTTCTTTGTCGCATATATAGATGACTCGGATGCCACTACTTTCTGAGTTGCGATCCACTGGCGCATTCCTGTATACAGATGATTATGAACCAGGAGTTTTACTTGCCAACTTCAAGGTTTGATCTATTCTGTTGATAGAGTTCATGATTTACAAGATTCTGTTGATTCGGATGTCTCATTGCTGAAATTAAAGGAAGCAGTACGTAGCGTTGGACAACCAGACTTTACATTGCAGAGAGATGGCTTACTGGTGATCAAAGGTAGACTTTGTGTTCCAAACAATGAAGAGTTGAAATGAGAAATACTTGATGAAGCTTATTGTTCACCTTATGCAATGCATCCCGGTAGTACAAAAATGTATCAAACCCTTAAGGAGTATTATTGGTGGCCTAACTAATATCAAGAGGGAAATAGTGACATATGTGAGCCAGTGTCCCATTTGTCAATAGGTGAAAACGGAGCGGCAAATTAGCATGTTACTATGGATCTTGTATATAAGCTATCTCGTACATCTAAGGGTCATATGGGTATCTGGGTAGTTGTGGACCATTTTACGAAGTATGCACATTTTATACCAGTTCCAGAGAAACTTTCTATGAGCAAATTAGCTCAGTTGTATATGCAGAAGATTGTGAAGCTACATGGTGTGCTTGTTTCTATTTTCTCAGATCAAGATTCCATTTTCACTTCACAGTTCTGGAGAGCTTTACAGGAAGTTATGGGCACCAAGTTACGATTTAGTACAGCTTTTCACCCCCAGATGGATGGCCAGTCTGAGAGAACCATTCAGACGCTGGAGGACATGCTGAGATCCTGCATATTGCAGTTTCAGGGGAAATGGAATAAGTACCTGCATTTGATGGAATTTTCTTATAATAATAGTTTCCACTCCAACATTGGCATGTCACCATATGAAGCCTTATACGGGCAACAGTGCAAGACCCTGCTGTGTTGGAGCGAGGTAGGTGAGAGAAGCCTTATTGGTCCAAATATTGCCCAAGAAACGACGGAGAATGTGGAGATCATTCGAGATAGGTTAAAGGCTGCCCAGGATCGAAAAAAGATTTATGCAGACGTTAGAAGAAAGAAACTAGAATTCGATGTTGGTGACTAGGTATTTTTGAAATTTTCGCCATGAAAGGGTGTTATGCGATTTGGAAGGCATGGCAAACTTCAGCAACAATTTGTGATGACCCGAATCAGAATTAGTATGTTAATCGGCTTGGTTTGCATATTTTACGAGTAATCACTGTTTGTCATAATTGAGCTGTTTTAGCGAATTTATTCACGACTAATTTATCGAGCGAGAATTTGGTATGAGTCTCTTCACGAGAATTGTAGTATGCATGATTTTGAGCTCGTAGGCAGTTTCGGATAATTATTTTGATAACCGAGGAATATGTTATGAATATTTGAAATGTGAATGTGATTCGATTTGGATCGTCGATCGTATCATGTCGCGAGTATAAATATCGGAATAGTCGTAATTTTTTTGAAAATCACTGTTTTGGGAAGTTTGACCGAAGGAAGACCGTTGACTCGCGTTGACCGAGGGACGACCGCACCACCGTTTAACTCGCCGTGGACTTTCCGTTTCCGGCCACTTCAGACCAAATTGTTGGTATGCTTAGCTTCCTTTCATGATTTCCTATATTTTTTTGCAATTGATTTGAGTTTAATTGGTTGAGATTTAAGGGAGAACGAGCTCGGTGAAGTTCTTAGTTTTTGCCGAAATCGGGTGGCCATTTCCGGCCACTTTTGGGGTCGGAGGGGTTGGAGCTTTTGCTCCCCTCAACCCAAGGACACTTTTTGGTGAAGCATTTTTGAAGTTGGTCGCCGTTTGGAGCTCGCCGAAAAACTCACCGGAATCCATGGATTCCGTGGGTTTCGAGGTGAATTCCGGTCGGTGGGCTTGAAATTGGGGCTTAGTGTAGAAGAGAGATGTGTTGGGCTTGAGGTGTAGATCATTTCTGAAAAGTTTGGCCGGAATCCGCCACTGTTGACGCCGCGCCGGCTGCGGCGCTCCGGCGAAGAGTTGACTTTTTGGATTTTTGTCAAGTTTTATGCCGTTTTGCTCGTAATCGCGCCCCGATCGTAGCCTTGAGGTTTTCGAGTGGATTTGAGTAATGGATTTTAAGTCGAGGGTTTATGTGGAGTATTTTGTGATTTTCGGTGATTCTCTTGTACCCGAGTTATATATTTTCGTAAATGGTTGGTTTCCGAGGTGTGGTTCAGTGTATTGAGTTGTGATTTTGATCAGTGATATTTTGTGATTATTCAGGGGATCGAGATCGTACACTGGGCGAGGGATCTTCCGCCGGATCTCGGGATTAGCGCGTCTGCACACTGTGCTTATCTATGAGTTGACATTTATTTTCACTGTCGTAGCGAGTTCTTGGTTTCAGCATTTATTTCCATTACAGTATTGAGATTATTTATTGTTTTTCGAGGTATTGTTTTATGTTTTATTGGTGATGGCATTTACTTAGCATCGATGCATTCACTACTCGGCTGATCACTAATAGTCCAGTTCCAAGGTTGAGAGATTCCCCTGATGTGCCCACTAGGCTTGAGAGATTCGCCTAGTCTATCACCGTCGGGCTTGAGAGATTCGCCCGACACCTCCATTCATTTTAAGAACTCGCATTATCTTTATCATTATGTAAATGGTGAAAGACATATGATTATTTTCGTCCACTCACTCTAACGATTTTATTTGCCTTTCCCTTGAGCTTTTTCGGTTTTCGTGCCCAGTTTGCAGTTCGGATTCTGGTGTCGCACGTCGCAGTCGGAGGCTTAGTGTTCTAGCTACCTTTCTTTTTCAGTAGGTTTCTTGTTTAGCCTACTGTTATGTATTTATGTATATATATACTAGAGGTCGCTCTGAATACTCTGATGTGTATGTTTTCATATGATTTTTCCGGATTTCAGTAAAGTACAGTCTTGCTTATTACTTTACACTATGTTATGTATTTGAGAAATCCGGATGGGATTGGTGCCCACGTTTTGGCTTTTGTGGCATAGGATGAAGTGTGTTTTCGGCTGCAGGTTAATTGCAATTCCGCGTTATACTGAAACTCTGCCAAAATTTCTATGGTTTTTGCAAGTTTGTGTTTTCAGAAGGGGTTTGATTCCGGTTTAGGAAACTAAATCGGGGTTGGGTCCTTTCATCTTGGTATCAGAGCATTAGGTTTTAGGTTCTGTAGACTTCTGTAGTTGTGATACCAAGTGTATTTGAGATTATACAGCATGTCTAGAGCGATGACCCGACTGGCTAGCGGTTGCTCATCAATGCTTCGGGTGTTGTATGTTTTCAAATGTCTGAAGTTTCATGATTACGTTCCTTGTGCCTTGTGACTAATGCTTTTCTCTTATCATTAGGATGCCTCCTAGACGTGGTCCCCATGTCAATAGGGATGTGGATCCTGATGAGGATCGCCAGACGCATGACTTTCTTATGCGAGTATTGTGTTTGGAGGAGCGTTTTGACCCTATGGTCAAAGCTCGAACTGCTAGAGTGACAGTTTTCTTGGGTTGAGCTGATCCAGAGATATGTGAGGCTTGGTTGGTTTAGGTTGAACGAGTTTATGAGCGTCTGCGTTTCACTCCTGAGCAGATGATAGTGGCAGCAGTTGGTTTACTTGAGTCTGATGCTTACTTTTGGTGGGTTAGCACCGATAGAGTTCTGGTTGATGCTCCATGAACTTTGTTCAGGGATTTGTTTATGCGGAGGTATTTCAACCAGGCTACGCAGCAGCGGAAGTATGAAGAGTTCACCAACTTGAGACAGGGTAGCATGTCAGTACTTGAGTACCGGGACAGATTTACTCGCTTATCTCTGTTTGCTCGTGACATGGTGGCCTCAGAGGAAGCCAAATGCCGGAGATTTGAGTTGGCCTTGAACCTGAACATCAAGGGAACACTGACTACGATGCCTCGGAACAACATTGATGAGTTTGTGAGTGCTGCATTTCGAGGCGAGGATATAGAGAGGGAAAGGCAGATGAGATTCCAGTCTCGACGATTTGAAGAGGGTGGACTGAGTCAGGGACCTTCCAAGAGGCTGAGTTCAGGCTAGACAGGCATCATCATATGGCAGTGGACCATTAAGACCACCAGTTAGTAGAGCTAGACAGAGACAGAGATGGAGAAGGGATCGACCACAGAGACCACAGTCCAGTGGGAGTTCTAGCGGATCTAGCTATCCTCGGCGTACTGGTGACACTTTTGTCGTACTGAGGGAGTATCCATTGTGCAATCTCTGCAATAGGCATCACTTTGGTCCTTGTCAGCGAGGCCCTACCATTTGCTATCGTTGTGGCCAGAAGGGTCACTATGTAAGGGAATGTTTCCAGTCTACCGGTGTTGGTGGACAGGCTACTCAGAGTTTAGAAGGAGATCGAGGTACCACTTCGGGAGCTCGACCAGTGTAGTCTTCTGGTTAGGGCGGACAGCAGAGTCACCATCAGCGTGGACGACCAGCTAGACAGGCCAGGGTTCATGCTATGTCATTGCGCGAGGGCAGAGCTTCACCGGAGGTTGTTATTGGTACGTTGCTTGTTTTTTGCTATCCAGTACTTACTTTGCTAGATCCAGGTGCTACGCATTCATTCATTTCATATAGATTGTCATTTTTAGCTACTATGCCTGCATCTCCACTTCCGGGGTTATGGAGAGTGTTGTATCCATCCGGTGAGGTTGTGAGTATTGGTTGGGTGTATATGGATTGTGAGATCTTTGTTGGAGGTTATGGTTTAGTCGCGTATTTGTTGTTGCTAGATATTGTCGATTTTGATGTGATTTTGGGTATAGACTTGTTCGAGACACATTGGGCTATATTTGATTGTCACAAGAAGGAGGTTGTGTTTCCACGTCAAGGTTTCCCAGAGATACTATTTCGCGGCGAGAAGATTACTTCATTGCCATGTGTGATTTTAGCGATGAAGGCCGAGTGGATGATGAAGAAGGGTTTTGTTGCATACTTAGCTGATGTTGTAGATACAAAGGCTGATGTACCAGACATTGGTGATATTGAGGTGGTTTCTGAGTTTCTAGATGTATTTCTGGAGGAGTTACCAGGTCTTCCTCCAGTTCGAGAAATCGATTTCACTATTGAGCTTTTACTAGGCACTGGACCTATATCTCAAGCATTGTATCGTATGGCTCCAGCGGAGTTGAAGGAGCTACAGATTCAACTTTAAGAGTTGCTGGAGAAAGGTTTCATACGACCCAGTGTATCACTGTGGGATGCTCCTGTATTGTTTGTGCGGAAGAAGGATGGTTCTATGCAGTTGTGTATTGATTATCGGAAGCTTGATCAAGTCACCGAGAAGAACAAGTATCTGTTGCCGCGGATTGATGATTTGTTTGATCAGCTCAAGGGAGCTTCAGTCTTTTTGAAGATTGATCTCAGGTCCGGATACCATCAATTGAGGATCCGAGAGTCAGATGTGGCCAGGACAGCTTTCAGATCACGATACGGGCACTATGAATTTTTGGTTATGCCGTTTGGGTTGACCAATGCCCCTACAAATTTCATGGACTTGATGAAAAGAGTGTTCAGACGATTTCTGGACAAGTTTGTGATCATGTTTATCGACGACATTCTGATTTACTCCAGGAGTGTGGGCTAGCAAAAGAAGCATTTGCGAGCTGTTTTGCGGACTTTGCGAGATAATCAGCTGTTTGCAAAGTTCAGCAAGTGTGAGTTTTGGTTGAATAGCGTAAAGGTTTTGGGTCACGTGATATCTGCTGAGGGAGTCAGCGTGGATCCTGACAAGATCGAAGCCGTGTTGATTTGGAGTAGACCTACCACTGTACCAGAGATCAGGAGATTCTTGGGTTTGGCAGGTTACTATCGACGCTTTGTGCATGATTTTTCACGGATTGCCACACCACTTACCAGATTGACGAAGAAAGGCGTCAAGTTCGAGTGGTCTGATGCATGTGAGGAGAGTTACTTGATCTTGAAGGAAAAGTTGACTACTGCACCGGTTCTGACTATACCTGACGACAGTGGAGAGTTTGTGGTTTACAGCAATGCATCGAAATTGGGACTTGGTTGTGTTTTGATGCAGCATGACAGAGTGGTGGCTTACGATTCCAGGCAGTTAAAACCACATGAAGTCAATTATCCTACTCATGATTTGGAGTTAGCTGCTATTGTTTTAGCCTTGAAGAGTTGGAGACACTATTTGTATAGAGCTCAGTACAAGATATACACAAATCATAAGAGTCTCACCTATTTGCGCACGCAGCCAGACTTGATTATGAGACAGCGCAGATGGATGGAGTTGATCAATGACTATGATTGCACCTTTGAGTATCATCTAGGGAAGGCTAATGTTGTTGCTAATGCACCCAGTCGGAAATCTAGAGCCTCATTGTTTCATGTGTGTGTGGCCAGAGTTTCCATGTTAGCAGAGTTACGAGCTACGGGAGCTGAGTTAGAGTGGGATGATGATGGAGCCTTGTTGGCTAGCTTCCAGGTTCGACCGGTACTGGTTGATCAGGTTCGAGAAGCTCAGGATGCGGATTCCTATCTGTTGGAAAAGAAGACCATGATTCGGAATGGTGTGCCAACAGAGTTTCGGTTGAGTGATGATGGTATGTTGCTATTCAGAGGTAGATTATGTGTACCCCGAGACGAGGGTTTGAAGAAAGAGATTTTAGACGAAGCTTATTGTTATGCATACGCAATGCACTCAGGTGGTACGAAGATGTTTCGTACACTTCGAGCCTATTACTGGTGGCGAAATATGAAGAAGGAGATTGCAGCATATGTGAGCAGCTGTCTCATTTGTCAGCGGGTTAAAGCAGAGAGACAAAAGCCTGGGGAAAAGTTACAGCCCTTGGAGATTCTGGTTTGGAAGTGAGAGCACATCACCATGGATTTCGTGTATCAGTTGCCACGTACTTTGGCTGGTAATACTGGTATTCGGGTTATTGTAGACCGATTGACGAAATCCGCTCATTTCCTTACACTTCCAGGAAAGATTTCTGTGGGCAGATTCGTAAACCTGTATTTGGTGGAGATAGTTCGTTTGCATGGCGTGCCTGTATCCATTGTTTCTGACAGAGACAGTCAGTTTACTTCAGAGTTTTGGCAAGCATTGCAGCGAGCTTTGGGTACCAGATTGCATTTCAGTACAGCTTTTCATCCTCAGACTGATGGGCAGTCTGAGCGGACTATTCAGACCCTCGAGGATATGTTGCGGTCCTGCGTATTGCAGTTTAGAGGAAATTGGGACCAACAACTGCATTTGATCGAGTTTGGTTACAACAACAGTTAACATGCCAGTATTGATATGGCACCGTATGAGGCTCTATACGAGACGCAATGCCGCACTCCATTGTGTTGGAGTGAGGTGGGCGAGCGATGGCTTATTGGTCCTGATTTTGTAAAGAGCACCACAGAGGACATTCAGATTATCCGAAACAGATTGAAGATTGCCCAAGATCCCCAAAAGAGTTATACAGATGTGCGAAGAAAAAGTCTCAAGTTCGAGGTGGGCGATTGGGTCTTCCTGAAATTGTCTCCTTGGCGAGGAATTGTTCGTTTCGTGAAGCGTGGCAAGTTTCAACCACGGTATATTGGTCCGTACTAGATCATAGAGAGAGTTGGTGCCGTGGCTTACAGGTTAGAGTTACCTTCTGAGATAGCTCGAGTACACGATGTTTTCCATGTTTCGATGCTGCGGAAATACATTTCGGATCCATCACATGTTCTAGCGCCATATCAGCTTCCTATCCGGGAAGATTTGACATATGTGGAGGAACCAGTACAGATTCTCGATCAGCGTGAGCAGGAGTTAAGACACAGAGTCATACCGCTTGTGAAGGTCTTATGGCAGAATCATTCAGTTGAGGAAGCCACATCGGAGACCGAGCAGCATATGCGGGAGCAGTATCCTCATCTGTTCACTTAGCAGGTACGTAAATTTTGAGGTTGAAATTTTTCTAAAGGGGGTAGATTTGTGACGACCCGAATTAGAATTAGTATGTTAATCGGCTTGGTTTGCATATTTTACGAGTAATCACTGTTTGTCGTAATTGAGCTGTTTTAGCGACTTTATTCACGACTAATTTATCGGGCGAGAATTTGGTATGAGTCTCTTCACGAGAATTGTAGTATCCACGATTTTGACCTCGTAGGTGGTTTCGGATAATTATTTCAATAACCGAGGAATATGTTATGAATATTTGAAATCGCGTGATTTAGTCGTGTTTATCCTTTCGAGTATGAGTTATTTGAAACTTGAATGTGATTCGATTTGGAACGTCGATCGTATCGTGCTGCGAGTATAAATATCGGAATAGTAGTAAAATTGTCGAAAATCACTGTTTTGGGAAGTTTGAACGTCGTTTGACCGAAGGAAGACCGTTGACTCGTGTTGACCGAGGGAGAACCGCACCACCGTTTAACTCGCCGTGGACTTTCCGTTTCCGGCCACTTCAGACCAAATAGTTGGTATGGTTAGCTTCCTTTCATGATTTGCTATTGTTTTGCAATTGATTTAAGTTGAATTGGTTGAGATGTGACGACCCGAACCAGAATAAGTAGAGTAATCAGCGTAATCCACGAGTTAGTGTGTAATCACGGTTTATCGAATATTGTGTGGTTTGCCGGTTTCGTTTACGACTTAAATATCGGCCGAGAATTTGAGTTGAGTCTCTTCTCGAGAGATGTAGTGCACGTGATTTCGAGCTCGTGGGCCGTTCCGGATGATTTTTCCGATAACCGAGGAATATAATATGATTATTTGAAGTTTCGGTTTATCGACGAGTTTATCCGTTCGTATTGAGTTTATCCAAATCGTAATGGTTATCCATTTTGGACCATCGATCGTCCCGAGGCGCGAGTATAAATATCGGAAATAGTCGAAAATTGTCGAAAATGCACTGTTTGGAAGTTTGACCGACGTTTCACCAAATTTGGTGAGTTGACCTGCGTTAACCGAGGAGGAGAAATGGCAACCGTTTGACTCGCCGGAGACTTTAATTTTTCGGCCAACTCCGGCTTCGATTTGGGTATGAATTGATTCCTCTCTTCATTTGCAACTGTTTTGAACTTGGAATTGCTTGATTTGATTTTGATTTGAGGGTGAAATTACGGTTTGAAATTTGGGGATATTTGGCCGGAATAGGCTTCGACAGTGGACGGCATTCCGGCGACTTTCTGAGGGGGGTTTGTGGTGGAAAACGTTGGGCTTGAGGTAGGTAGGTTACCCCTTGAAGTTGGGAGGCCGTGGTGGCCTCACGGTGGCGGAATCAGGCGGCGGAGCAAATTCCGGCCGGTTTGAGTTTGTGGACTTTTGAGCTGGATTTTGGCCACGGTGGTGGTTAGATGGTGGTGGTCCCTTTGTTAAAGTTGTTCGCCTTGTTGAGGAGATCATTGTGGTAGCTCGGTCGCTGGGAAAACTCTCCGGTTGACGGCGTGTCGCCGACGGTGGCAGCGGTCAATGCCGGAGCTCCGGCGGCCCGTTGACTTTTTGGATTTTGAAGTTTTTAATGTCGTTTTTCTCGTAATTGCGCCCCGATCGATGTCTTGAGGTTTTCGAGTTGATTTGGGTATCGGATTTTCAGTCGAGGGTTTCGAGTGAAGATTTCGGGAATTTAGTCGATTATTTTGCACAGTATTATATATTTTCGGGAACGGTTGGTTTCCGGGTGTGGTACAGTGTTGTGGATTATGATTTTGATCAGATATATTTATGACTATTTAGGAGATCGAGATCGTGCTTCGGGCGAGGGATCTTCCGCCGGACCACTTGATTAGCGCGAGGGCGCGCTCTGCTGATCTGTGAGTGGACATTTTTATATTTTCACAGTTGTTTGCGAGTTCGTGATTTTTCGTGATTTTTCATATTAAATTTATACGATGTTGAGATATATGTTATTTTCAGAGGTATTATTTTATATTTATTGGTGATGGGATTACTGCATCGATGCTTCGGCTACTCGGCTGATCACCGGTAGTCCGCCAGAGTTGAGAGATTCCTCTGGACCAGAGTTTAGAGATTCCTCTGGGTAGGGTTGAGAGATTCCCCTGTATGCCGCCGGGGATGAGAGATTCCCCTGGCCTATCACCTTCGAGTTTGAGCGATTCACCTGACCGTCGGGCTTGAGAGATTCGCCTGACAACCTCCATATATATACTTTCCGAACTCGCATTGTTTTATATTGATTATGTATATGAAACTGGTGAAAGGCATATGTTTATTTTTGTCCACTCACTTTAACGTTTTATTTGCCTTTCCCCTGGGCTTTTCGGTTTCCGTGCCCAGTTTGCAGTTCGGATTCTGGTGTCTCACGTCGCGGTTGGAGGCTAGTTATTCGAGCTACCTGTGTTTTTCAGTAGGTTTCTTGTTTCACCTACTGTTGTATATTTTGTATATATTTACACTAGAGGTCGCTCTAATACATTCTGATACATGTTTTATACGGTTTTTCCCGGATATACTATATATTACAGTTATGTTTACTGTTTATTGTTAATGATATGATATTGAGAAATCCGGATGGGATTGGTGCCCACGGTTTGGCTTTTGTGGCATAGGATGAAGTGTTAATTTCCGGCTGCAGGTAATGGCAATTCCGCGTTAGTAGCGTTACTCTGCCGAAATTTTAATGGTTTTTGTTGGTTAACGTTTTCAGAAGGGGTTTAATAATGGTTTAGGAAACTAAATCGGGATTGGGTCCTTTCAGCTTGGTATCAGAGCATTAGGTTTTCAGATTCTGTAGACTCTTGTAGTTGTGACGCTTAGGGTATTTGAGTTTGTACCGCATGACTAGAGTGATGACCCGACTGGCCAGCGGTACTCATCAATACTTCTAGTGTTGTGTGTTCTCAAATATCTGGGGTGTCATGATTACGTTCCTTTTGTTTGTACCTAATGCTTGTCTTGTATCAGTAGGATGCCTCTTCGACGTGGTCCCCGTGTTGATCGGGAAGAGGATCCTGATATGGATCGCCAGACGCACGACTTGCTGATGCGAGTGTTGCGTTTGGAGGAGCGTTTTGACCCTGTGGTCAAAGCTCATACTGCTGGTGCAACTGTCTTTTCAGGTTCAGCTGATCCAGAGATGTGTGAGGCATGGTTGGTTCAGGTTGAACGTGTATGTAAGCGTCTGCGTTTTACCCCTGAGCAGATGACAGTGGCAGCAGTCGGATTACTTGAGTCTGATGCATATTTCTGGTGGGTTAGCATCGACAGAGTTCCAGTTGATACTCTGTGGACTTTGTTCCGTGATTTGTTTATGCGGAGGTACTTCACCCAGGCTACCCAGCAGCGCAAGTATGAGGAGTTCACGAACTTGAGACAGGGCAGTTTGTCTGTGCTTGAGTATCGGGACAGGTTTACCCGCTTATCTCGTTTTACGCGTAACATGGTGGCTACTGAGGAAGCCAAGTGTCGCAGGTTTGAGCTGGGTTTGAACTTGAACATTAAGGGGACTCTGACTATGATGCCTCGGAACAACTTCGATGAGTTTGTCAGTGCAGCACTCCGAGGTGAGGATATCGAGAAGGAGAGGCAGATGAGGTACCAGCCTAGACGGTTTGAGGAGGGTGGACCGAGTCAGGGGCCTTCAAAGAGGCAGAGTTCTAATACTTCTGGTTCGGCTTCATCCTCGGGCAGTGGACCATATAGACCAGCAGCTGGTGCACGGAAACAGAGATCGAGATAGAGGAGAGATCGACCGCAGCGACCGCAAGCTAGTGGGGGTTCCAGCGGTTCTAGTTATCCTCGGCGTATTGGTGGCTCATTTGCCGTACCGAGGGAGTACCCATTGTGTAGTCTCTGCAACAGACATTATGTTGGTCCATGTCAGCGAGGCCCTGTTACTTGTTTTCCCTGTGGCCAGGTGGGTCACTATACGAGGGAGTGTTTCCAGCTTGATGGCGTTGGTGGACAGGCGGCCCAGAGTTCCGGAGGAGAGCGAGGTGCGACTTCGGGGGCTCGATCAGTACAGTTTGCGGGCCAGGGCGGACAGTAGGGACAGCCTCAGCGTGGACGACCAGCCGGACAGGCGAGGGTTCATGCCATGACTTTACGAGAGGGCAGAGCTTCACCAGAGGTCGTTATCGGTATGTTGCATATCTTTGGTATTCCAGTACTTACATTGTTAGATCCAGGTGCCACACATTCATTCATGTCGTATAGACTATCATCTTTAGCTACGGTACCTGCATCTCCACTTCTGGGATTGTGGAGAGTTTTGTATCCGTCTGGTGAGATTGTGAGTATTGGCTGGGTGTACCGGGACTGTGAGATTTTTATTGGTGGCCATGGTTTAGCCGCAGATTTGTTGTTGCTTGATATCGTTGACTTTTATCTGATCTTGGGTATTGATCAACGTATTTCATACTTGATTCTTAACGCAATTCTCTCTACATTTAACTTTGTTTTATGCTTAGTAAATATGTTTCTAACTTACTTTATGTTTTTAGGTAGAAATAAAAGAGAAAATAATAAAGGAGGCGATTTGGAGCTAAAAGCGGGCTAAGGAGAAAAGTTCTCAATTCCGGAGAAGAAATGGTCCGAGGAATGATCTTCAAATGGTTACTAAAATGCATTCCCATATGGTGTCAAGAATTGGAAACCAAATGCCAAATGAAATGGATACCAAAATGGTGGACAAGAAGATGAAGACATTTCTCCTGTGCGACCCAGGAAAGAGCAAATATGGCGGAATATATGGAGCATATAATGGACGAATTTTGGGAGATATTATATGAATTTTCAGACCTGATTTGAGGGCCAAAATATGTGCAAGAATATGATAGATTCGGCCAAGAATTATTAGGGAATAAGGAAGGCAAGATTTGAAGATATGAAGATTTCCTTTTCCTTGAAGAAGAAGAAAGCAGGGCAGCTAGGTCACTTAACTTCTAAAATCTGTAGTAGATCCAATTAAATTCCAAATATGGCATTCCTTATATGGATTTTACAGCCCTTTGAATAAGCTTTCCAATGAAACAAGAATCAGAATTTTCCAAGATCTGAAACTCCAGGAAAACGCGTTTGAAGACAGACTGTCAGATTTGCCCGGGAACACAAGGAAAGTCTTATTTTGGTAGGAAAAACTCTACTCTTCTCCTATATAAAGGGGAGCTCGACTCATTCATGGGCATCACTCATCATACAAGCCAAGTCTCTGCCTTAAACACTTCCTCTCCACAAATACTCGAGATTTCTTCAAGGAACGCAACCCTCCACACCATAAACACTCGGCCTCCACCTAGAGCAACCTTAGGCAATCCGAGGGTTCATCTAGCCATCCATAGAAGGATCTTGTACATGCTTTGCGACTGCAATCACGACACAAAGAGTGTATTTCGATCCCTCTACTTTCTCCTTGTAATGAATTTCAGTTTTGTGTAGAGTGTAAAGACGTGTTTTTGTAATATAATTCTAATTCTATTTTATGACATCTATTTCGAGTCTAATTAAGTTCTTTCTTTGTGCTAATCTAAATGCGAGCAATCTTGGTTTAGGTTAGATAATGTGTCTTCTTCACTTAATGCTTTAATCTAAATGCAAGCAATCTTGGTTTAGGTTAATGATGTGTCTGAATGCGAGCAATCTTGGTTTAGTCACTTAATTATGAAAGATGCATGCAAACCACAGAGTAAAGGCCTAGATAAAACTTAGGTTGCATATAATATGATTAGGTTATAAAGGAATGAGGTAAGTATGACGAGTTGATCATGTACATATGTAGGATACCTTTTATTTTCGGCCTAGTAAGCATGTTTAGGGTTCTTTGTTCTTGTTTGTTTTCTACTTGTCTATGAGTGAAGCATGATAGACCTAGGATTTCTCTATGTGTTTACTAACCATCTTCTGTCTTTATTTTCGTAGATTATAAAAAAACCAAATTATAAACCCCCCTTTAACCATAGCGTAGTCATGCATGCACCCTCAATCCCCGGTTAAGAACGATACCCTATTTACCAATGCTACATCTACACCAAGGGTTTTAATTGTTTATGCGTTTTTTGAGTGTTAAGTGTTTATTTAGTACTTGCAAAAGCGTGTATCAATTTTGGCGCCGTTACCGGGGATTGTAAAGAATTGTGTGTTTATGCTTGTAAATATGTGAATATGTGTAAATAAGTGTGTATATATATATATGTCGGAATATGTAAGTAAATATGTAAAGTGTCGAAATTTTCATACATGTTCATAATAAGTTTCATTCTAACCTTTTGTTTTGCAGCCATGTAAATAGGTACATATTAAAGGAAGTCTTCAATTTACATTGAGTACGCGAGTTTGGTTGATTAAGTCTCACTCATTGGAATAGATGGCACCTCTTTTTCTTTCTTATCTCCTTAACCCCTTGTGATGTGTGGATTTCATCACCACACACCATAACCTAAGTGAAGTTATGGACATAAGGTCGAGAGCGGAGTTTGCAAAGAACTTGAGGGAATGTCTTTCTCAAAATTTTGGCTGAATGTCGGACATGGTGTCTAGAAACGGGTTATGACTGGTGACAGGTTCTGGATCTAAGAAAGACTTGCATCAATGGAGTATATACCCATGATCCGGTGAGTGGATGAATACTTGTCTTTGAGTAAGAAATCTTTGGTAACTTGGTGTCTAGAAGGTGACGGTTTCTACGACGGGTTTTGGATCCGAGATCTCAAATCGGTCCTTGCCTCTCGTGGTCTCTCTTGCCAACTGGCCAAGTTTATTAAAGTTGCCCAAAGAAGATAAGGACTAAATCTACTTTCCATGATCGGTAAGCCTCGGGATGCATCGTCGAAATTAGTCCTGCCTCTCGCGTTATCTCTATCCCCAACTGGCCATGTTTTTCGATTGAACCAAGGCCGATTGATTGAGAATGTACATTTTATCGCGCGGGTCGCACGTCCAATGAAAGACCTAAAGGCTAAATGAACGTATTCTCTTTAAATTGAGGGCGAAACTCAATGAACAAAATACTTGTGCATATTACTTGTAAATTTTGTGTGCATTTTAACTTGTAAAGAATTAACCATGTTGCATATAGCTTGCATAACCTGCCAGCGGCTTTGTGATGCTCGGATTTCATCACCGGGTACCCTAACCTAAGTGAAGTTAGGGACATGAGGCCAAACGTATGGTCACGTTGCATCATGTATTTAGCACGTAACTTTGTGTGTTTTCTGCTGGTTTCTAACGTTTTCTCTTATGCATTCATACCATTTTTCACGTAGGATCTTATAAGTGTGCATTTAAAATCCTTCTAAGTGTGTTACATAATGCATCCAACGTGATTAATGCTATACTTGCATAATTTCCGTGTGCATATGTGTGTGTCTTAACTTGTTTATAAGTCTTGCATTGTATATATGTCTAACTTCGCAGGAAACGTGTGTGCATGTGTTCATGCATTTCAGACATTGCATATATATCTAAGCATTACATTCCTACAATCTATATCCTATATATAACGTGTACTTTGTTATGTTTCCTTGTGTTTTTATGTGCTGTGTGTTTTTCAAGTATTTTTGTGTGTGTTTTCTTCCTTTTTTTTTCCACGTTTTGGTGAAGTATCATGCATTCATTGTGTATTCTTTGATACTAACACTTGTTCTTTGGTAGTGGTGTAGCTTCAACGTATGAACGATCTCACCATACATTACAACACTCGACTACAAACACGTCGTTCTGCACAAACTTCCGAAATCATTCCACTGCCTTTGATTTTGGACCGGCCTACTATCGAGGACGGTCTTGACTCGCCACACTCATCACAACACTCCACCGACCATTATAGTGAAGAAGAAACCGATCAAGTACCAATGGCCAACAACCATGAACGTCGATCACTTCGCCAACGCACTTGTTCCACCGAATGGAGTAGTGGCCCATCATGCATTGCATTTCCAGAACCTCAAAAAGATAAGAAAGACATTGAGTTGAAGAGTGGCTTCCTACACCGTTTACCAATCTTCTATGGGCTGTCAAATGAAGATCCAAACATGCATCTCAAGCAGTTTCAGTTCATCAGCATGAGCATGAAGCCATCGGACGCCGATGAAGAATTTTTCAAACTCAAAGCTTTTCCCTTTACATTGACGGATAGAGCTCAAACTTGGCTTTTGGAGCTTCCTCCAAACTACATCACAACGTGGAAGCAACTCGCGGACTTGTTTTCGGCGAAGTACTTCCCGGCCTCAAAGATTACTGTTTTAAGGAAGAAGATCACCAGAATTACACAATTATTGGATGAGTCCTTCGGCAAATATTATGATCGATTTAAGGTCCTTTGCGCCACATACCCCTCTCATGGATTTTCGGAGACCAATCTCATGAACTATTTCTATGATGGTTTGAAACCAATTGATCATGAGTTACTCGATGCCACAGCCGCTAGTGCTTTTATGGACTTAGACGAAGTAGAGGCTCGAACATTGCTAGAAAATCGAGCCAACAATGATGCTCAATATGGGATGGCTCCAAGGAAAACAGTCGCGGAGGTGAGTTCAAAGCAAGCTACGGATGAAAAGTATGACAATCTAGCAACAATGCTAGAAAAAGTGCTCGAACTTGAGACTAAATGAGCCAAAACTGCCCTAGGACCCGTTTGTGGTGTCTGTCATATGCAAGGACATCACAGTGATCAATGTCCTACTATATCCGAGCAAGAGGGAGAGAAGGAACAAGTCAACGCCATTAGCGGTTACAATGGAGGCCGAGATGGTTATCAAGGTGGCCAACGTTACAACAATTACAATAACAACAATTTTGGCAACCGAGATCATCCGGGTTTCAAGTGGAGTAGTAATGAGGGATGTCTAAACCCTCCGGCACCTAATCAAGGCTACCAACGTGCTCCATTTCAACCTAGGCCGCCACTTCCTCAAACTCCAACGCACCAAGCTCCTCCGGTCCAACCACTTACAAATCCGGATTACGACAAGATGATTGCTCAATTGTCAGCTTCGACGCAAGTCCTTTTAGCAGGACAAGCTCAAGCTAAGGAGACTTTGGATAGCCATGGCCGAGACATACAAGAGATGAAGAAACAAATGGGCCAAGTCGTGGACTTCATGAGCCAAATCCATGAAACCGGCCAACTACCCTCGCAATCAAAGAGGAAATAGTGGAGGAAGAATCTCTATTTGAACCGGCCACATCAAATGAATGAAGAAGTTTCACGTCTAGGCTGTAAGACGTTAAAAAACAAGTGCTTGTTGGGAGGCAACCCAATGGAAGAGTCTTCAACAGATTTGTTTTCTCTTCCCTTATCTTTTAAATTTTCGTACCTTTTCATTTTTTATTTTTTTTTCGTAGTCTTCCTCTCTCCCATGAAGTTCTATGATTCCCTTAAATACATTGAGGACAATGTAGAATTTAAGTGTGGGTGAGGGGTTTACAATTTTATTTGAGTCTTAAAACCGGGCGAACAATGGAACTTTCCGGCGGATGATGCCCTAAAAAAAAATTTGTTTTTAAAGAGTCTTAGGATGCCCTTAACTAGTCTATGATGAAATTGGACCGAAAACGAATACATTATGGCGTTGCAAATCACTTAAACAATTTCTAGTGCTAATTGAGATGTTTTGAGTGTTATAACATGTAGTGGATATGGTATGTTTAAACATGGTATAGATTTCGCATGTTAGAATGGGTTTTAAATCATACAAACCTTAAAAGTGAGTTTTTGAGCCTACATTACTTCCTTTGAAGAGTGAATTTCGTGCATATGGTTTTCAAGAACAAAACATGCTTCATCTAATTGCTTGCCATAGACTTTAATGAACTAGAGATTACTAGAACTTATTCATGTAGACTTGCAAAGCTTTTAAGTTGATATATACTTTGATTTTGGATATGATTAAAGGAATTTAGGTTTTCCACCACTTAAACCAAATAGCCATGTGTCCCATTGTGCGCACGAGTTGCGACACCCCTAGATTAACCCCTTTGAGCCCACGTTTAGCTTTTCTTTCATTACCACATTATATCTAAACACTTAGCCTAGTGTAGAGTTCCTACCCTTGTTCTAAAGACTTGGTGAAGAATTTCGAAGCTAGCACAATGAAAGTGGCGTGAAGATGATGAAAAGATATGTGCATATGGATAGACTTGTCCAACAAATTTTGTATTTGAATGCCAAAATTTTCGAGATAAAAAAAGAAAAAGAAGAAAAATGTATAAAGATCTCGAGGCATTGTGTTTAGATTGTATAAGTTTGGATTAATGTCCCCTATACTTATGAATTTGGAGATTGCTACGAATTGAAGGCCCAAAAGTGAAGAAATATGGCATTTGTCCTGTTCATAAAGCTCAAAGGAAGTTGAGAATGAAGTTAGAGCCCAAAAAGATGAAAATTGGCCCCCAATCTTGAAGTTTGACACAAGGAAGTGTGTGGAGAGGATGAGCCACGAATTTGAAGAATTCTAAGTGCTTAACTAAGTCTTTGGAACGTTTTTACACCACCACTTATCTAAATTTCGAATGCCTTAGCTTTAGCCTCATTACAACCTTTCTAAAGTCCTTTATGATCCTTAAGATGAGTAGCCTTCAATTGGTTGAGTAAGTTACATGAGTAAGCATATGGTTTGGTTCATTTGTGCAAGTAATTATGAGGTATTTCGATGCAATACATATACATTTTGAGTGAACCTCTTTTCATGAGTGCATCCATGTGAGCTTGATTCAAACTTGTTCGAAACATGCATAGCTTTAACTTCACCATTGTTTTCTCCAAGTCCTACTTGTTTATAACATGATCATATTTCTATTAACTCTCGAAATTGTTGAACTTTAAATTCTAAAATCTTGTGATTCCATCGCCATATACATAAAGAAATTTCTGAGACAAATTTAGTTAAGGGCTTAGAAGTTTTTATTTTTTTTATTTTATTTTTTGAGTCCATAGAATGTGTTCAACATGAAGGCTAGCTTCATCGTTGGAAATATGTAGCTTACCTTCTCGTTTCCTTTATTTTTGTTTTTTTGCTAGGGACTAGCAAAGTCTAAGTGTGGGGGGTTTTGATCAACGCATTTTATACTTGATTCTTAACGCAATTCTCTCTACATTTAACTTTGTTTTATGCTTAGTAAATATGTTTCTAACTTACTTTATGCTTTTAGGTAGAAATAAAGGAGAAAATAATAAAGGAGGCGATTTGAAGCTAAAAGCGGGCTAAGGAGAAAAGTTCTCAATTCCGGAGAAGAAATGGTCCGAGGAATGATCTTCAAATGGTTACTAAAATTCATTCCCATATGGTGTCAAGAATTGGAAACCAAATGCCAAATGAAATGGATACCAAAATGGTGGACAAGAAGATGAAGACATTTCTCCTGCGCGACCCAGGAAAGAGCAAATATGGCGGAAAATATGGAGCATATAATGGACGAATTTTGAGAGATATTATATGAATTTTCAGACCTGATTTGAGGGCCAAAATATGTGCAAGAATATGATAGATTCGGCCAAAAATTATTAGGGAATAAGGAAGGCAAGATTTGAAGATATGAAGATTTCCTTTTCCTTGAAGAAGAAGAAAACATGGCAGCCAGGTCACTTAACTTCTAAAATCCGTAGTAGATCCAATTCAATTCCAAATATGGCGTTCCTTATATGGATTTTACAGCCCTTTGAATAAGCTTTCCAATGAAACAAGAATCAGAATTTTCCAAGATATGAAACTCCGGAAAAACGCGTTTGAAGACAGACTATCAGATTTGCCTGGGTACACAAGGAAAGTCTTGTTTTGGTAGGAAAAACCCTACTCTTCTCCTATATAAAGGGGAGCTCGACTCATTCATGGGCATCACTCATCATACAAGCCAAGTCTCTGCCTTAAACACTTCCTCTCCACAAATACTCGAGATTTCTTCAAGGCACGCAACTCTCCACACCATAAACACTCGGCCTTCACCTAGAGCAACCTTAGGCAATCCGAGGGTTCATCTAGCCATCCATAGAAGGATCTTGTACATGCTTTACGACTGAAATCACGACACAAAGAGTGTATTTCGATCCCTCTAATTTCTCCTTGTAATGAATTTCAGTTTTGTGTAGAGTGTAAAGACGTGTTTTTGTAATATAATTCTAATTCTATTTTATGACATCTATTTCGAGTCTAAGTTCTTTCTTTGTGCTAATCTAAATGCGAGCAATCTTGGTTTAGGTTAGATAATGTGTCTTCTTCACTTAATGCTTTAATCTAAATGCAAGCAATCTTGGTTTAGGTTAATGATGTGTCTGAATGCGAGCAATCTTGGTTTAGTCACTTAATTATGAAAGATGCATGCGAACCACAGAGTAAAGGCCTAGATAAAACTTAGGTTGCATATAATATTATTAGGTTATAAAGGAATGAGGTAAGTATGACGAGTTGATCATGTACATATGTAGGATACCTTTTATTTTCGGCCTAGTAAGCATGTTTAGGGTTCTTTGTTCTTGTTTGTTTTCTACTTGTCTATGAGTGAAGCATGATAGAACCTAGGATTTCTCTATGTGTTTACTAACCATCTTCTGTCTTTATTTTCGTAGATTATAAACAACCAAATTATAAACCCCCCTTTAACCATAGTGTAGTCATGCATGCACCCTCAATCCCCGGTTAAGAACGATACCCTATTTACCAATGCTACATCTACACCAAGGGTTTTAATTGTTTATGCCTTTTTTTGAGTGTTAAGTGTTTATTTAGTACTTGAAAAAGCGTGTATCAGGTATGGACTTCTTGGAGACGCATTGGGCCATGTTTGACTGTCAAAAGAAGGAGGTCGCGTTTCGACGACCAGGCTTTCCCGAGATATTATTTTGCGGCGAGAAGAACACTTCACTACCATGCTTAATTTCCGCAATGAAGGCTGATCAGATGATGAAGAAGGGCTGTGTTACTTACTTAGCTCATGTGGTAGAGACTATGGCTGCTGTGCCGGACCTTGGTGGTATTGAGGTTGTTTCTGAGTTTCCGGATGTATTTCCGGAGGAGTTACCAGGCATACCTCCAGTTCGGGAGATTGATTTCACTATTGAGCTGTTACCGGGTACAGGACCCATTTCTCAGGCACCGTATCGTATGGCGCCAGTGGAGTTGAACGAGTTACAGGTTCAGCTCCAGGAGTTGCTGGAGAAGGGTTTCATCCGACCCAGTGTTTCGCCATGGGGTGCCTCGATTTTATTTATGCGGAAGAAAGATGGATCTATGCGGTTGTGCATCGACTACGGGAAGCTGAATCAGGTTACGGTGAAGAACAAGTATCCGTTGCCGCGGATTGATGATTTTTTCGATCAGCTCAAAGGAGCTTCAGTCTTTTCAAAGATTGATCTTCGTTCCGGATATCACCAGTTGAGGATCCTAGAGTCTTATGTGGCCAGGACAGCTTTCAGGTCGCGGTATGGGCATTACGAGTTTTTGGTTATGCCGTTTGGGTTGACCAACGCCCCCGCAGCTTTCATGGACTTGATGAATGGAGTGTTCAGACGGTTTCTGGACAAGTTCGTGATTGTGTTCATCGATGATATTTTGATCTATTCCAGGAGTGTGGGCTAGCATAAAAAGCATTTGTGAGCGGTGTTGCGGACTTTGTGGGACCATCAGTTGTTTGTGAAGTTTAGCAAGTGCGAGTTTTGGCTGGACAGTGTGAAGTTTCTGGGCCACGTGATATCGGCTGAGGGAGTCAGTGTGGATCCTGACAAGATTGAGGCCGTGCTGAATTGGAATAGACCTACCACTGTACCGGAGATCTGGAGTTTCTTGGGTTTGGCAGGCTACTACCGGCGGTTTGTACAGGATTTTTCTCGGATTGCTACTCCATTGACTAGACTGGCGAAGAAGGGCGTCAAGTTTGAGTGGTCTGATGCATGTGAGGAGAGTTATTTGCTCCTGAAGGAGAAGTTGACTACCGCACCAGTTCTGACATTACCATATGACAGCGGTGAGTTTGTGGTTTATCGTGATGCGTCAAAGATGGGACTTGGTTGTGTACTGATGCAGCATGGCAGAGTTGTAGCCTACGGTTCTAGGCAGTTGAAACCACACGAAGTCAACTATCCGACCCATGATTTGGAGTTGGCCGCTATTGTACTAGCGTTGAAGAGTTGGAGACATTACTTGTATGGAGCCCAGTGTAAGATCTTCACCGACCACAACAGTCTCACCTACTTACGGACGCAGCCAGATTTGAACATGAGGCAATGCCGGTGTATGGAGTTGATCAACGATTACGATTGCACTTTCGAGTACCAACTAGGGAAGGCCAATGTTGTGGCTGATGCACTTAGTCAAAAATCTGGAGCTTCGTTGTTTCATGTGTGTGTGGCTAGAGTGTCTATGTTAGCCGAGCTTCGGGCTACGGGAGCCAAGTTTGAGTGGGATGATGAGGGAGCCTGGTTAGCCAGTTTCCAGGTTTGACCCGTGTTGGTTGATCAGGTGCGGGAGTCTCAGGATTCAGATTCCTACCTGTTGGGCAAGAAGACCATGATACGGAATGGTGTGCCTACAGAATTTCAGTTGAGCGACGATGGTACGTTGTTGTTCAGAGGCTGATTGTGTGTGCCCAGAGACGAGAGCCTGAAGAAAGAGATTTTGGATGAGGCCCATAGTTCGGCGTATGCGATGCATCTCGAAGGTACGAAGATGTTTCGTACTCTTCAAGCGTATTACTAGTGGCGCAACATGAAGCGGGAGATTGCTGCATATGTGAGCCGATGTTTGATTTGTCAACAGGTTAAAGCGGAGAGACAGAAACCTGCAGGGAAGTTACAGTCACTGGAGATTCCGATTTGGAAGTGGGAGCACATTACTATGGATTTTGTTTATCAGTTGCCGCGTACTTCGGCTGGTAACACTGGTATATGGGTTATTGTGGATCAACTGACGAAATCCGCTCATTTTCTCGCACTTCCGGGGAAGATATCAGTGGGCAGATTAGCCAAGCTGTATTTGTCAGAGATTGTTCGTCTGCACGGTATGCCTGTGTCTATTGTTTCTGACCGAGATAGTCAGTTCACCTCTGAGTTTTGGCAGGCATTGCAGCGAGCCATGGGCACGAGGTTGCGTTTCAATACAGCTTTTCATCCTCAGACTGACGGGCAGTCTGAGCGGACTATACAGACACTTGAGGACATGTTGCGGTCATGCGTGTTGCACTTTCGCGGGAATTGGGATCAGCAACTGCATTTGATAAAGTTCGCCTACAACAACAGCTATCAGGCCAGTATCGAGATGGCACCGTACGAGGCCCTGTACGGAAGGCAGTGCCGCACTCCATTGTGTTGGAGTGAGGTGGGCGAGCGATGGCTTATTGGCCCTGATCTGGTGAAGAGCACCATGGAGGATGTCCAGATTATCCGAGACAGATTGAAGATCGCCCAGGATCGTCAGAAGAGTTACGCGGACGTAAGGAGGAAGAGCCTCGAGTTTGATGTGGGTGACTGGGTCTTCTTGAAACTGTCTCCGTGGGGGGGAGTTGTGCATTTCGGAAAGCATGGGAAGCTTCGACCACGGTACATTGGTTCGTACGAGATCACCGAGAGGGTTGGAGCTGTGGCTTACAGACTTGAATTATCGGCTAAAATGGCTCGTGTTCATGATGTTTTCCACGTTTCGATGTTGCGGAAGTACATCTCAGATCCTTCACATGTGTTAGCCCCACAGCAGTTACCGATCCGGGAGGATTTGACATACGTGGAGGAGCCAGTACAGATTCTCGATCGTCGTGAGCAGGAGTTGAGGCACCGTGTTATACCGCTGGTGAAGGTCTTGTGGCAGAATCACTCAGTAGAGGAGGCCACCTGGGAGACTGAGTAGCGTATGCAGGAGCAGTATCCTCATCTGTTCACCTGACAGGTATGTAAATTTCGAGGTCGAATTTTTTTTAAGGGAGGTAGATTTGTGATGACCCGAACCAGAATCAATAGAGTAATCAGCGTAATCCACGAGTTAGTGTGTAATCGCGGTTTATCGAATATTGTATAGTTTGCCGGTTTCGTTTAAGACTTAAATATTGGCCGAGAATTTGAGTTGAGTCTCTTCTCGAGAGTTGTAGTGCACGTGATTTCGAGCTCGTGGGCGGTTCCGGATGATTTTTCCGATGACCGAGGAATATAATGTAATTATTTGAAGTTTCGGTTTATCGACGAGTTTATCCGTTCGTATTGATCTTATCCAAATCGTAATGGTTGTCCGTTTTAGACCGTCAATCGTCCCGAGGCGCGAGTATAAATATCGGAAATAGTTGAAAATTGTCGAAAATGCACTGTTTGGAAGTTTGACCGACGTTTGACCAAATTTGGTGAGTTGACCCGCGTTGACTGAGGAGGAGAAACGGCCACCGTTTGACTCGCCGGAGACTTTCATTTTCCGGCCACCTCCGGCTTCGATTTGGGTATGAATCGATTCCTCTCTTCATTTGCAACTGTTTTGAACTTGGACTTGCTTGATTTGGTTTTGATTTGAGGGAGAAATTACGGTTTGAAATTTGGGGATTTTTGGTCAGAATCGGCTTCGACGGTGGACGGCGTTCCGGTGACTTTCCGAAGGGGGTTTATGGTGGAAAAGGTTGGGCTTGAGGTAGGTAGGTTACCCCTTGAAGTTGGGAGGCCGTGGTGGCCTCACGGTGGCGAAATCAGGCGGCGGAGCAAATTCCGCTCGGTTTGAGTTTGTGGACTTTTGAGCTGGATTCCGGCCACGATGGTGGTTGGATGGTGGTGGTCCCTTTGTTAAAGTTGTTCACCTTGTTGAGGAGATCATTGTGGCAGCTTGGTCGTCGGGAAAACTCTCTAGTTGACGGCGCGCCGCCGCCACCGCCGGCGGTCAACGCCAGAGCTCCGGCGGCCCGTTGACTTTTTGGATTTCGATGTTTTTAATGTCGTTTTTCTCGTAATCGCGCCCCGATCGTCGTCTTGAGGTTTTCGAGTTGATTTGGGTATCGGATTTTTAGTCGAGGGTTTCGAGTAAAGATTTTGGGAATTTCGTCGATTATTTTGCACAGTATTATATATTTCTGGGAACGGTTGGTTTCCGCGGTGTGGTACAGTGTTGTGGATTATGATGTTGATCAGATATATTTTATGACTATTCAGGGGATCGAGATCGTGCTTCGGGTGAGGGATCTTCCGCCGGACCACGTGATTTGCGCGAGTGCGCGCTCTGCTGATCTGTGAGTGGACATTTTTATATTTTCACAGTTGTTTGCGAGTTCGTGATTTTTCGTGATTTTCCGTATTTACTTTATACGATGTTGAGATATATGTTATTTTCAGAGGTATTATTTTATATTTATTGGTGATGGCATTACTGAATCGATGCTTCCGCTACTCGGTTGATCACCGGTAGTCCGTCAGAGTTGAGAGATTCCTTTGGACCAGAGTTGAGAGATTCCTCTGGGCAGGGTTGAGAGATTCCCTTGTATGCCGCCGGGGTTGAGAGATTCCCCTAGCCTATCACTGTCGGGTTTGAGCGATTCACCTGACCGTCGGGCTTGAGAGATTTGCCTGGCAACCTCCATATACATGCTTTCCGAAATCGCATTGTTTTATATTGATTATGTATATGAAACTGGTGAAAGGCATATGTTTATTTTCGTCCACTCACTCTAACGTTTTATTTGCCTTTCCCCTGGGCTTTTCGATTTCCGTGCCCAGTTTGCAGTTCGGATTCTGGTGTCTCACATCGCGGTTGGAGGCTAGTTATTCGAGCTACCTGTGTTTTTCAGTAGGTTTCTTGTTTCGCCTACTGTTGTATATTTTGTATATATTTACACTAGAGGTCGCTCTGATACATTCTGATACATGTTTTATACGGTTTTTCCCGGATATAATATATATTACAGTTATATTTACAGTTTATTGTTAATGATTTGATATTGAGAAATTCGGATGGGATTGGTGTCCACGGTTTGGCTTTTGTGGCATAGGATGAAGTGTTACTTTCCATGTGCAGGTAATGGCAATTCCACGTTAGTAGCGTTACTTTGCCGAAATTTTAATGGTTTTTGTTGGTTCACGTTTTCAGAAGGGGTTTGATTCCGGTTTAGGAAACTAAATCGGGATTGGGTCCTTTCATGAGATTTGAGGGAGAACGAGCTCGGTGAAGTTCTTGGTTTTTGCCGGAATCGGATGGCCATTTCCAGCCACTTTTGGGGTCGGAGGGGTTGGGGGTTTTGCTCCCCTCAACCCATGGAAGCTTTTTGGTGAAGAGTTTTTGAAGTTGGTCGCCGTTTCGAGCTCGCCGGAAAACTCACCGGAATCCATGGATTCCGTGGGTTTCGAAGTGAATTCCGGCCGGTGGGCTTGGAATTGGGGTTTGGTGTAGAAGAGAGATGTGTTGGGCTCAAGGTGTAGATCTTTTTTGGAAAGTTTGGCCGGAATCCGCCACTGTTGACGTCGCGTCGTCGCCGCCGCCGGCGCTCCGGCGAAGGGTTGACTTTTTGGATTTTTGTCCAGTATTATGCCGTTTTGCTCGTAATCGCGCCCCGATCGTAGCCTTGAGGTTTTCGAGTGGATTTGAGTAGTGTATTTTAATTCGAGGGTTTATGTGGAGTATTTTGGGATTTTCGGCGATTCTTTTGTACCCGAGTTATATATTTCCGGAAATGGTTGATTTCCGAGGTGTGGTTCAGTGTATTGAGTTGTGATTTTGATCAATGATATTTTGTGATTATTCAGGGGATCGAGATCGTACGCTGGGCGAGGGATATTTCGCTGGATCTCGGGATTAGCGCGTCTGCACGATGTGCTTATCTGTGAGTGGACATTTATTTTCACTGTCGTAGCGAGTTCTTGGTTTCAGCATTTATTTCCATTACAGTATTGAGATTATTTATTGGTTTTGGAGGTATTGTTTTATGTTTTATTGGTGATGGCATTTACTTAGCATCGATGCATTGACTACTCGGCTGATCACCGATAGTCCAGTTCCAGGGTTGAGAGATTCTCCTGATGTGCCCACTAGGCTTGAGAGATTCGCCTAGTCTATCACCGTCGGGCTTGAGAGATTCACCCGACACCTCCATTAATTTTAAGAACTCGCATTATCTTTATGATTATATAAATGGTGAAAGGCATATGTTTATTTTCGTCCACTCACTCTAATGATTTTATTTGCCTTTCCCCTGGGCTTTTCGATTTTGGTGCCCAGTTTGCAGTTTGGATTCTAGTGTTGCACGTCGCAGTCGGAGGCTTAGTGTTCGAGCTACCTTTCTTTTTCAATAGGTTTCTTGTTTAGCCTACTGTTATGTATTTATGTATATATATACTAGAGGTCGCTCTGAATACTCTGATGTTTATGTTTTCATATGATTTTTCCGGATTTCAGTAAAGTACAGTCTTGCTTATTACTTTACAGTATGTTATGTATTTGAGAAATCCAGATGGGATTGGTGCCCACGGTTTGGCTTTTGTGGCATAGGATGAAGTGTGTTTTCGGGTGCAGGTTAATGGCAATTCCGCGTTATAGTGAAACTCTGCCGAAATTTCTATAGTTTTTGCAAGGTCGTGTTTCTAGAAGGGGTTTGATTCCGGTTTAGGAAACTAAATCCGGGTTGGGTCCTTTCAAATACATCAGACAATATGAGATTATTGAATGTGTTTGTGATGTTGCTTATCGTTTGGAGTTACTATCAGAACTAGCACGTGTTCATGACGTATTCCATGTGCCCTTGTTGCGGAAATGCATCTCTGACCCTTCTCACATTATTATGCCTTAGCAGATCCCGTTACGTGAGGACTTGGTCTATATTGAGGAACTAGTAGAGATTCTTGACCGTAGAGAGCAGATTCTCTGGAGCAAGACCATTCCATTAGTGAAAGTATTGTGGAGGAATCATGCAATAGAAGAAGCCACTTGGGAACCAGAGCAGCACATGAGAGAGCAATACCCTCATCTTTTCTATCAGGTATGTAAATTTCGAGAATGAAGTTTTTGTAAAGGGGTATATTGTTACGACCCAAACCAAATTACACGCTTATCGAGTTATATTAAGGTTTATCGCAGATTAGTCTCCCGAGGTTGTTAACGATTTTTTTACTAGGTGAGAATTTTATTGGACTTTCTTCAAGAAAGTTGTAGAGTATATAATTTCGAGCTCATAGGAATTTTTGGCGAATTTTTCGGATAAATAAGCTATTTCTTATGTTTATCGGAATTTCGCGCGAGAAATAAATAAAAATGAAATAATTTTTAGTCGGTTAATGCTTGACCGTTCGATCGCGATAAGATTGATTTTGGGCCTTCGATATGTCGAGGAGCTTGGGGTATAAATAGAGGAATTTTGGGATTTTATTTTCAGAAAATAAGAGAAAGATCATAAATTTAGAACGGTGCTCGACCCGTTTTCATCCCGTGACCCGTTTCACCGATTCCAGCCACCTCCGCCCATGGTAGTGCTCTGGCGGCGATACTCTGGCAAGGAAGTTTGTCAAAATTATCAGTGGGACTTCCGAGGTTGTTTTTAGAGACAATTTTCATAGTTTTACACATATTCCGATATCGTATGATCCATATTTTTAAGACGTCGTGATCGCGACCCTAGCAGCGAAGGAAATTCCGCTGGACCCCAGCAGTAGTTGCAGGCTTGTGATTAAACGTTTATTTATTTTTACAATTTCTGCGAGTTCATGTTTATGCTGATTTACAGTCTCCTACATTTTATTACAGTCGAGTTTGGAGATATGTTTGTGATGGTTTTATTTTTAGCATCGATGCTTTGTCTAGCAAGCTGATCACTAACTAGTCGGGTCAGACCGAGTTTAGGACAAACTTTCTGTCGACCCAGATTGTCTTGGATTGGAACAAACCCCCTAGATGATCCCATCACTTTTTATTTACAGTCATGGAGACGCTCCGGGTTAGGCAAACAGCCTGAGCGCCCACCTCTATATTTTATTTCATATCTTTGAACTTGCTTTATTTTATAGAAATTAGAGGAAAGGCATGTTATTACAGATTTATTATTTTACGTAGTTTACGTTATTTTGGTCCACTCAGTCTAACATTTTATATTTTAAATGCCTTTCCCTGGGATTTTCGGTTTCCATCGCCCAAGCTGTAGTATAAATCATGAGTTTGTGTGGTGTCATCGAAGGCTTTGAGTCCACCAGTTAGCTCCTCATTCAGTAGGTTCTAGTCTAATGTCTTACTTGTTTATATGTATTTTATGTTCATAAAAGTCACTCTGAATTCCAGTTGTTTATGTTAATTTCAGTTACTCAAATAGTAGTCGAGTATGTTCTCTTTGTTTTTAGAACCAGCATGTTGTAATTACATTTTTAATTCCTGAGTTGAATTCCTAGTTCTTTTTTATGTTATTTGTTGAGAAATCTAGATGGACAATCCGTGCTCCACAGTTTATTTGTGGGAATCTAATTATAAGTGTTCTATTCTTGCAGGTTTTTGGTTGTTCAGTTTTCAGGAGAAATTATGTCAAAATTTTGGTTGAATTTCTCAGAGTTAATTAATCGTTAGAATTTAATTCTAGTTTACTAGCTAAACTAGGGTTGGATCCTTTCACTTAACTTATCAAATCAAGGCATATCAGAGCCTCACAACAATCAGCACCATCACCACAACCACTTTAGTAAATATACACAAATATGCATGTATATATAAATGGTGAAATAAATCTCAAACCGTTGACTAATTGTAATATATAATCATCGAGGTGTTTACCTTGAATCTCTAAGTGTGAGTATGTGATTCATAAGCCCAAAACAATATTGGATAGGTATTAATTGTTGGATCATATACGAGTCTTCATCAAAAATCTTAATCAGTAGGCTCGTTTGTACCTTGTCTTTCAAAAAGACATCGATTTGAAACCAAGAACTCATAGATGGTAGACCATATCAAACCTGAAACTCTTGAATATCTTAATGCTCAATGTCAACAACCTATATATACTCTCGCAAGCTCCAGTTCAATTTGCGGAGAGGTCGCATCTTCAAAACTTAAAGATGGTCTTCTTCTCTTATTTTTCCTTGAGAAGTATCTCTTTCTCATTAATGATATCCGAAAATTCCTTTTTTAGTGATTCCATTCTCTTGGCTTCTTCCCATCACATCTAGAATATATTGGCAAAGACCACATCTAAACTTTTTGACTTTCATCATCTGCCGTGCTATCTCATTTGCATTCTCTACACATAACCTGCAAATCCATGAATCATCCACAAAACATAATCGGCATAATCCATCACATTCATCAGATCAACCGTATGATTGGATATCTCCATTATCTCCTCTAGAAATTGCTCCATCTTCTTTATCTTTGTCAGATCGATTGCCTTCTTTATGGAGCAACTTCCGGTCATCATTCTCAAGAACAACTGTTGCCATTGTTTTCCTCAGACGATGCTAGTTGTAGGAGCACAAAACCCTTTCTCCTTCCACAAGACAATTCCAACGAACAACAGACGAATCTCATTGATGACGCTTCCAACAAAGATCTTAAAGATGGATGAATAGGGGGTGGGTACCTGCAAAAAATACTCTGACGCTCAAGTCAGACAGAGTTTAGTGCAAGTTTATCAGCAATTGTATAACCTCAAATCTTACTCTACTCCCTGGTATTTATAGTGCTTAGCTTCCCATCATAATATAGGTGAAGCTGGCCCATAAAGTCCCATGATCATAGGAGCCATATTCCCCTATTTTCATTCCACAACTCGCATGACTTATCCCACTGATTTAGTCTGCAGACCAAATCAGCTTTTTGATGCTCGCCCTCGATCCTCAGTTGTTGGTCATATTCTTGTATCTTACTCTCATGCTTGCGTGCCAAGCCTCTCATCCACTATTTATAGTGTTCTTTACTCACCAGAATAGGAACTGCCTTCTTCTCAGCCAAACTTTGAAGCTCATTCCAAGAACCTCAAACTTCAAAGTTCATCCCCAAAACTTCGATACTCGACCTTCGGTCTCACACACCAACACCCTCCTATTTTGGTGCCACTTCCCTAGACTTGTGCCCCAATCCATGTTTAGTGCCCCCTTTTCAGGGCTACGTGGGTTATTGGCCTACCAAACCTGATACAATCCTTACCCCTTACTCTGAGTCCTCAAATCTGGGCCTGAGCCTTATAATCCACCAATTCTACAAGATGGATCTTATCTTGGCCACGAACATGGAACTTTGAAACACATCTCAACTTTCAAAGGTTAGGTTTCATACCTCGAGTAAAACTTCTGAGGTTAAACATTGAACCTCGAAATACACTTTGAAGGTCCAACTTCGAAGTTCCAATTCTCTTGCTCTTAACCTTCGATCTATCCTCACTTGGCTTAATATCGTCGATTCCAAGTTTGAATCCAAAAATTTATAGTGCTCTCTTGCTCTGGTATTTATAGTGCTTAGCTTCCCATCAAAATATAGGTGAAGCTTGCCCACAAAGTCCCACGTTCATAGGAGCCATGTTCCTATATTTCATGTCACTACTTGCATGACTTATCCTGCTGAGTAAGTTTGCTGACCAGATTAGCTTTTCGATGTTGATCTTCGATGCTCGTTTTCGATCCTCGATCCTCAAATGTCGGTCATATTCTTGTGTCTTACTCCCATTCTTGTGTGTCAAGCCTCTCATCCACTATCTATAGTATTCTTTACTCACCATAAGAGGAACTGCCTTCTTCTCAACCAAACTTCGAAGCTTGTTCCTTGAACCTCTAACCTCAAACTTCAAAGAACTTTAATCCTCGATCTTCGGCCTCAAACTCTAACACCTTCCTATTTCGGTACCACTTCCCTAGGCTTGCACTCCAATCCATGTTTAGTGCCCCTTTTTCAGGGCTACATGGGTTATTGGCCTACCAAACCTGATCCAATCCTTACCCCTTACTCTGGGTCTGGGCATTACAATCTATGAATTCCAGAAGATGGATCTCATCCTGGACACAAATATGGAACTTCTAAACACATCTCGACCTTTGAAATTCAGGTTTCATACCTCGAGTAACATTTCTGAGGTTGAACATTGAACCTCGAAATACACTTTGAAGGTCCAGCTTCGAAGTTCCTATTCTTTTGGTCTTAACCTTCGATTTGTTCTCACTTGGCTTTATATCGTTGATTCCAAGTTCGAATCCAAAAATTCTTGTTCCCACACCATCAAGTGTTCTCTAAAAATCTTTTGATGGTTGCAATACAGTGCATTGTTTTGTTCTGCAGCAAGTGTGTATGAATTTGAATTGAAACAATGAATTTGTTATGATGTATTAGTATGATTTATGGTTAGTAAGGCTGACCTAATATTCCTATGGATCCATCGCATATATTTCAAAGATTGATTTCAAATTAAGTTCATTGAAGCCTATGCTTGGTTGGTAGGATGATCCGCTTATCTTGATTCGGTCCCCGGATTTGGAAAATCTGCATATATGGAGGTCGTAATATAATTTATATCATATTGCCATTCAGTTTGAAATTATATCATGCTATAAAGGCAAATGTCTGATAATAAATGTAAAGTGCAATAGAAACTCTAAACTTTTATAAACTAATTAACTACGAAGTGGAGAATGTGGAAAGTAAACCCAATACGGATGTATCACAAACAAAAATAGCCTCTTATGCTTCCTTATCTTATCAAACATGTTAATCAGGTTATAGATTACATAATTTATTAACGTATTCCCAACTGAATAGAAGAGTCATGGCATGAATCCATCCTTATATCACCCCTAGTCTAATCAGGTGTAAATAACAAACCTTTATGGTTGCTAAACAAAGTTTATATACAACTTTGACATAGAGGGATTAATATCTTGGTCCAATACATGATTCTCGAGCAAAGTGTTACAATAATATGTTATGTGGGAATTACTCTTATGCTAGTACATAGACTTACTCAGCTTCATACTTTACTTTGCTTGGCAGAGTTGGATCCACAATAATACATGTGTGGTTGGTACTTTGCACTGTTGCAGGTTCTGAAACAAAACAAAAAGAGAGAAGCATATGAAGTTAGATCTTGTATTGAACTATTTGATATTCAGTGTGTAATTTTGTTCAAAGTTTCATAGTATAGATTGGATATAGCAATCACATTAGATAAGACCATGACTCAAAATATGTAATTGTGTGATGTTTACAATTAAATGCATTACATTTTTCTATAGACTAAAAAGATGGAAGCAGTAGACAATATGCATATGATAGAGTGGTTGTGCATTGTGCATGAGATATGTGGGGAGTTATGAAGAAAAATGAGGCGACATGAGATATGCACTGGATATGAAGTGGTGGAGAGGTTTGGGAAAAGTTTAATCATTGCCAGACATGCATTACATGATATATAATAGGTTTGTATGCAGTAGAATTTATGAAAGACTTGGTTGTAGTTTACCTAAGTATCTAGTTATCCTCAAGCTTGTGAATACGGACAATACCGGTCCTTAATTTTTCGTCATGGCTTCCATATCTATGGACCTTGTGTTGTTTCCCCCAACTATGAATTGTAGGGTATGCCTACTGAAATCGTAAATAGAAAGGGCAAGTCAGTTGTTGTTTTTCTTTTCGATTCCAGACTGTAATACATTTTGTGGAGACAGTACCTTAAATTTTCCAGAGTAATGTCACATTTGTCTCTATTTTCCAGAGTAATGTCACATCTTGTCCCTATTTGCTTCTTGTTTTTGAATTGTGCTTCATAAGGACATTTAATTGCTTTGACACAGCCATATATATATATATATATATATATCTATGGATATAGAAGCATGACACTTTTAGTGTAATGTATTTAATATGTTTTTCATCAAATTGAGTATGATTTACCTGCAAAGATTGTCTGTTTATCAATTTCATCAGGTAGCTCTTCAAGTTCCAAGAGGAAGAAAGCATGTGTTCTTGAAATTGAGAAAGGTTTTCCTCTACTCTCTCAAATAAGGTTTTCTTCGTGAAACAAAGTATTGTCTCATGCATGAAAACTTTGTGGTTTGCATAATCCTTCTTGCATGAAACAAATCTGATATCATATATTCCTCCAACTAATTCCATTATCATTGGAATATAAGGATAGTAGATTTCATCGATGACAGTAAGGATGATTCCTCCCTATATTTTTTTGGTGTCGTCAGTATCATGCAAATTAGTACAAAATTATTGACAGATTGATGATGTTTTACTCACTTGGTCATTTACCAAAAGGTAGTGTAATCCGTCATACTCATCACTTTCAAATTTGTTTGGTGTCTATTTACTTGAGGATCGAGCTCTAATTCTAATATTGATCATATTAGATCGGACGTCTCTAAGGTTTGTGATGTCCATTTTTAACAATTCTAAGAATGAATACATACAAAAATAAAATAAAGTGAAGTTGCTTTAAAGTGGAGGAAAGCAATTTTATCTAAATAGTGGGGGATGAGATGATTACCAAGACGTATGTCTGCGTTGCGAAACATCCATGTTGATCTTGTGCTTTTCTGAGATTGAAACTGTTGTAGAGATCTGAAAATAAGATTCCATTTGATTATTGAAACTATAGTTAGATATCAATATATTTGACTGTGAATTAAGATAGAGAGCTAACAACTAGTAGTGAGCCTTGTGCTAGTTCTGATGGTAACTCCAAATGATAAGCAACATCACCAACACGTTCAATAATCTCATATGGTGCAATGTATCATGGCTGAAACTTGTCACGCTTTCCAAATCGCATTACACCCTTCCATGGCAACAATTTCAAAAATACCCAGTCACCAACTTCGAAATCTAGATCCTTCCTCCTAACACCGGCATAACTCTTTTGTTGATCCTTGACAGCCTTTAACCTGACTCGAATGATCTACATGTTCTTTGTCATTTCTTACACAATATCTGGACCAATAAGGCTTTTCTCTCCTACCTCGCTCCAACATAGCGGGGTCCTTCACTGCTTCCCGTATAAGGCTTCATATGGTGACATTCCAATGCTGGAGTGGAAACTGTTATTATAAACAAATTCCATCAAATGTAGGTACTTATTCCATTTTCCCGGAAATTGCAATATGCAGGATCTTAGCATATCCTCCAGCGTCTGAATTGTTCTCTGGAGCTGGCCATCCGTTTGGGGTGAAAAGCTATGCTGAATCGTAACTTTGTTCCCATAACTTCCTGTAAAGCTCTCCAGAGTTATGAAGTAAAAAGGGGATCTCGATTTGAGATAATAAAACGGATACACCATGTAACTTTACAATCTTCTGCATAAACAACTTAGCTAGTTTTCTCACATAAAGTTTTTCTGTGACTGGTATAAAATGTACAGACTTCGTGAAGCGATCTACAACTACCCAAATACATGTATGACCTTTTGGATGTACGAGGTAGCTTGTATACAAAATCAATAGTAACATGCTCCCATTTCCAGATTGGAATACCTAGACGTTGCATCAAGCCTGAAGGTTTCTGCCACTCTGCCTTCACTTGTTGACAAATGGAACACTGGGTCACATATGCCACTATTTCCCTTTTCATATCAGGCCACCAATAATAATCCTTAAGAGTTCGATACATCTTCGTACTATAGGGATGCATTGCATATGCTGAATAATAAGCTTCATCGAGTAATTCTCATTTCAACTCTTCATTGTTAGGAACAAAAAGTCTACCTTTGATCACTAGTAAGCCGTCTATCTTCAATGTAATGTCTGGTTGTCCACCATTACAAATTGCTTCCTTGAGTAGCAATGAGGCATCAGAATCTTATAATTCACAAACCTTGTCAATAACAACAGGTCAAACTTGAAAGTTGGCTACTAAAACTCCTGGTTCATCTTATTCTATATATATAAATGCACCAGTGGCTCGCAACTCAGATAGCAGTGGCATCCGAGTCATTTGTATGTGACAGAGAAACTCCTGATTTTTGACTAAGAGTATCAGCTACAACGTTCGCCTTTCCAGAATGGTACTAAAAAGTGCACTCATAATCACTTAAGAATTCCATCCACCTCCTCTGCCCCAAATTCAGTTATGGTTATGTGAGGAAGTACGTGAGAATTTTATAGTCAGTAAAAATCTGTCACCTCGCACCATACAAGTAGTGTCTCCAAATCATCAACGCAAAAATAATTGCTTTTAAGTCCAAGTCATGAGTGGGGTAATTCACTTCATGTGGTTTCAATTGTCGGGAACAGTAAGCGACAACTTTTTCATGCTGCATTAACACACATCCCAAGCCTAACTTGGAAGCATCACTGAAAATGGTAAAGTCAACATTGGAGCAATGGTCAGCCTTGTCTTGAAATTCTGAAAATGTAACGAGCCGAACCTAAATTACTGACATAGTCTTTGTTAGTCGAGTTAATTATCGAATTAATCGTTAGATGATACATGTATCGAGATTCATTGCTTCTAAAATCGAATTTTTATAATTTTTGAACTTGTATTCCTTTCAGAAGTTGTAAAGGAAATTATTTTTGACCTTTTCGAGCTGAGTACGTGGACATGTTAAATATTAAATTTAGAGTTACGACAAGAAAGTTATGGTCAATCGGATTTTGTCGGAAATTTTTACGTTTCGGTAAGTTTCGAGGTATAAATACCCACTTTCCAATTTTAGAAACTCAGAGAATTTCCTTTTTGGTCAAGTCAGGGTCAACACGTGGTCAACCTTTCTCCTTTTCTCTTTCCCCGACCCAATTTCTCCCCGTGATATTGTCGTCGGCGAAGCACCTCCACCCGACCACCAAGCTGGTCGGTCATGGTGTCAAAACTTTCGCCTCGGCCTCCTCTTTCTTTCCCCCAAAAAATCAACTCCCAATTTCTATCAATTGAAGCTAGAAAATCAAGGAGAAATCTTAGGGTTTAATGGCTATTCGACCTCTGCCATCAGTGATATCTTGTCGCCACCTCTAGGGGTTTATTGCCCTCACACCGAGGAAGCTTTTGCAACTTGTCCCGAGCCTCACCGTTGCCGTGCAACATCGTGGTATCGACTTGAAATTTCGGCAAAAATCCTGATTTCTCGAGGTAAATTCCAGCTTACTTGTTCTGAATTAGACTTTGTGGCTTTGATGAAAGTTATTGGGCTTGGAATGAGCTTTCGATTGATGTATCATTTTTAGGAATCCTTAATGGTCAGATTTCGGCTACCGCCGGCAGTGGAACGTGGGCCCCATGCGCCACCATGCGCCGCAGAGCTCTGGCGACCCCGAAGAGCAAATTTTCACAGGAAGTTTCGCTAGTCGATTTGCATTAGTTTTTAAGTATTTCATAGCATTTGGGGAACTTGTGTAATTTTTCTATATATGTTTAGGATTCGGATGTGTATCAACACATTCAATGCGATCTTTTGTCATGTGTCTAGTGGATGCCCACTTTTCTATGGAGCTTGGGATCATAGCATGACGAAATTGTTTGATTTCACGATATAGTGGAGTAGTGATGCTTAGGGAATTAAAAATGGGACGTGAGTATTTGGGATGCAATTCATATCAGATTCTTTGTATGCTCTAGTTGTACTCGATTAGAATACTATATTAATTAAAGTAGATATTTGTTTGGCTTAGGAACGCTATGTAACGAATTACGAGTTAGTGGATCGACTATTGAATTTATTACGATCCAAGTGAGTAAATCTTTTTATTTTCATAGTCATAATGAGTTCAATATTTAGTATTTCATTATTTCAATTTAATTTACAATATATTTTAGAAAATTTTATTTTTGGAGATTTTCTTTGTGATGGCATTAGTTAGTTGCATCGATGCACTGATTGTTCGGCTGATCACCGAATAGTCCAATCAAGGGAGGTCAAGGTGCCTCATCTGGCCATCAGAGGAGGTCAGGATACCTCGTCAGCCCTATCACCTACAGTTTCTTTTTACAGATTGTCGAATCAGGTTAGGAAAAAACTCATCAGCGACCACCTCCATTTGCAGTTCAGTTATGATACTTGGACTGGCATTATTTCACAGAAATTAGCATAAAGGCATAATAGTTATGTTTTATTTAAATATGATATTTTACTTTTTGTCCACCCACTCTAATAGTTTTTATTATTTTCTATGCCTTGCCCTGGGCCTTTCGTTTTAAACCGCCTAGGTTGCAGAGTTTCAACTGAGGTCGAGCATGCACGCAGTTCATGGCATAGCAGTATCCACCGTAGGATCTAAGGTTGATCCTACGAGTTAGTATTTTTGTTTGCGTAGTCAATTTAGATTGTTTAGCTGCTCTAATATCGAAGACAGGTGTCTATTTTCTTTAGTTTAGTAATGAACCATTATGTGGAAAATTTCTTTATTTCGTGCCTTTTAAGTTTTGGGTCCCCACTTGGATTTTTAATTGGTGAGTAGTAACTAAGGTTAGTAGAGTCATTAGAACTTAATTCTGTTTTAGGCAACTAAATCGAGGTCGAGTCCTTTCAGAAAACTTTCCTCACAAGCCTCTGACAATTTAAATCTGACTCCCTTCCTCGTAAGACAGGTAAGAGGTGCATCAATACGTGAAAAATCTTACACAAACTGACGGTAGTAACTGGCTAAGCCCAAAATACTCCTGATATCAGCTACACTAGAAGGTCTACTCCAACTTAACACTACATCCACCTTGTCAGGATCAACACTAACTCCATCCGTCGAAATCACATGGCCAAGAAATTTAACTCTGTCCATCCAGAACTCACATTTACTGAACATGGCATATAACTAAGATTCTCTCAAGGCCCTCAGAATAATATGCAAATGTCTTGCATGTTGTCTCGCATCGCTAGAGTAAATCAGGATATTGTCAATAAATATAATGATGAATTTATTAAGATATGCCTGAAATACTCGATTCATCAAATCCATAAAGGCAGCAGGTGCATTTATCAGGCTAAACAGTATAATTAGGAACTCATAGAGTCCATATCGATATTGAAACGCAGTCTTAGAGATATCAGACTCTCTAATCCCAACTGATGATATCCCGATCACAAATAAATCTTAGAGAACACTATAGCTCCCTTTAGCTGATCAAACAAATCATCAATCTGAGGCAATGGATATTTGTTCTTCACTATAACCTGATTCAGCTTCTGATTGTCAATGCATAATTTCATCGATTCATCCTTTATTTTCACAAATAAAACTGGAGCTCTCCACGGTGATATGCAACGACGGATGAAACATTTATTAATTAGTTCCTGAAGCTGAATATGCAACTCCCTCAACTCAACTGGAGCCATCCTATATGGAGCTTGAGCTATGGGGTCTGTACCCAGAAAAAGATCAATCGTGAAATCTATTTCCCTTATTGGAGGAAGACCTAGTAATTCCTTAGGAAAAACATCAAGATACGTTCTAACCACCTTAATATGCTCAAGGTTAGGGGTGGAAATACAAGTATTCACTACATGTGCTAGATATGTTAAGTATTGATGCTAATCTCACAGAGACAAAAGAGTGTGTCGCCACCAGATCTATTAAAGTATAAACAACATGGTACACCTGACATGTATAGGGAAATCTCAGGCCGCAAACCTTGCTCAAGCCTCCAACATCTCTCCTTCACTAACCTGGCAGAATTTGGTGCAAATCAGGATAAGCGGGTGAAACGATCCTGATACTCCATCATAGACAAGTCTCCTTGCCAAAGATTCATAAACTCCTCATATTTCCTCTGCTCTGTTGCTTCACTCAAGAAGCGACTTATAAACAACTCCCTAAACTCTGCCCACAGGGCCCACCAACGGTAAGCATAGGCGGTCGCATACTGACCAATCTCTATAAGCTAGTTCTCACAAGCTTCAAGGTCATAAGATCGTGCAAAGGGAACTGCTCCTGTCGATTTGGCTTTGGTGACTAAATCATCATAACCCTCACATGGCGCTGGCATTATGCGTGTAATTAATTCATGCATCTCTTGTGCCAAAGACTGTGTTTCATCCTGTTGAGCTGGTTGTCGAGGCATAATGACCTAAGAGTCTACAAAAAATATTTAGTTCACTCAAAGAGACCAGGAGAAAATGGCTCAACTAGGAGACTCTAGACACTTAATAATGCACAACACTTGGAGCTGTGAGGGGGATCCGCCGATCGGTTGGACCATCCTCACGGGAGTGTTGTACACTATCAAATGTCTGTACTGACATGACCAAGAGTCTACAGAATCTGTGACCTAATGCTCTGATATCAAACTGAAAGGACCCAACCTAGTTTAGCTAGTAAACTAGAATTAAGTCCTAACGATTAATTAAACCCTTAGAATTTCTATGAAATTTTTGACATAATTCCCCTTGAAAACTGGACAACCCAAAAACCTACAAGAAGAGAACACTTTTAAACCAAATTAGCATAAACAAACCGTGGACCACCGATGATCCATCCAGATTTCTCAACAAATTCCATAAACAAGAACTAGAAATTCAACTCAAGAATTTAAAAACATATTTACAATATGCTGGTTCTGAATATAAAAGAAATCAAACTCGACTACTACTGAAAATAACATAATATAACTGAAATTCAGAGCGATTTCTATAAACATATGATACATATGGAAAAATCTAACAGTGGTCTAAAACATAATGAATGAAGAGCTGACAGGTGAACTCAAAGCCTTCGACGACACTATACAAACTCAGGATTTACACTGCAGCCTCGGCAACAAAAACGAAAAGGCCCAAAGAAAGGTATTTAGAAATATAAAACGTTAGAGTGAGTGAACAAAAATATAATCTACGTAAAATGATAAAACTATACTATCATGTCTTTCCACTAATTTCTATAAAAATAAAGCGAGTTCAAATATAATAAACTGAAATACAATGGAGGTGGTTATTCAGGGTGTTTATTCTAACTCGGAATGACTGTATGTATGAAAATTTGGGTGATGGGATCGTCTAGGGTGTTTGTCTTAACCCGAGACAATCTGGCTCGAGCAGAGTGTTTGTCCTAACCCGGTCCAACCGCTGATTCAGTCATTAGCCAAATAGCTAGGGCATTAATGCTACTAAATAAACCATCACAAAGTAAACCTCCACTAATAGAAAGTAAAAGTCGACGAACTTTCGTCGGCTAAAATGTCGTCAGCTAAAGGTTATCGATCATTACTTTAGTTGATGACAATAGTAACAATCGATGGCTAAATTCTGCACTTAAACCGATGCCGAGTTTTGTCGTGGGCTAAAATGCAGACTTTAGCCAACGACTTTTTTAGACTTTTGCCGACGAAAGTCGTTATAAATCATCAGCTAAAGTCTTTGTATATCATCTGCTCAATTTTGCATTTTTCTGAAGAAAAAAAACTGCAGATTCTGGATTTCTATTTACAGAACCTAGGTTCTGTAAAGAGAAATCCAGAATCTGTCAATTACACAATAGCCAACAACACCTAAAATGAAAGCAAAACACATTTTCATTAACAAACATAATTTCACATGAACCCTAAATTTCAAAACAAATCTCAAACTTTAAACTTTACCCGAGGGATTTTTGGCTGGTGGCGGTAGCAAGCGGTTGGGCGACGGACAGAGAGAGAGAGGGCGGCGAGTTAGGCAGCGGAGAGAGAGAAATTGTTGGGTTTTGAGATAGGCCAAGAGATTGCAGCTAGGATGAAACATATCGATTTAAACCCAAAGACTTTAGCCGAGAACACAAAAAAATCGTCGGCTAAAGTATAGCTGAGGAAAATGTATTTAAAAAAATCGTCGAATAAAGTATAGCCGATGACACGTGTCCCCGTCGTCGGCTACAATTACATAATTTTTGTCTGCTAAAGTCAAAATTTTCTTTGGCTAAAGTCACACTTTAGCCAACAATTTTTTCAACTAAAGCCGTCGTCATGTGTCCCAGTCATCGGCTAAAGTTACATAATTTTCATCAGCTAAAGTCACACTTTTAGCCTACAATTTTTTTCAACTAAAGTCGATGATATTTTTTTCCCATCGGCTAAAATACTTAAGCCGACAACAACTTTTTATCGTCTGCTAAAATATAGTATAGCCGACGAAAAAACAAATCGTCGGTCTATTTTGATTATTTTCGTCGGCTAAACTGTTTTTTCAAGTAGTGCTCCAAACAAATCCTATGAAAATATGTCGTAAAGCATAGAGCATAAATGTATGAACTCACTATCGACTATGAAAATAAAGGTCCACTCACAAGTCTAAGACTACTGTTGGAGTCCTGCGAAATTTTCTTCGCTGCTAGGGTCGCGATCAGGATGTACTGTTAATACGGATCACATAATATCAGAATATGCGTAAAATTATGAAAATCGGCCCTAAAAACAACCCCGAAAGTCCCGCCGATGAATTCTATAAACTGCCTCACCAGAGCACCGCCTTGGGCGGCGTCGCGTGGGTCACACGTGCCTCCGGTGAAAGTTCTGCAATGAGGATGTTCGACCACTCATTGGAAAGCTCACAATAAGATCTACAACTTTTGTAACTAAACCTACCCCCAACTCGCCGTTGTTTGGATGGAAAATTGCCTAAAACCCCACGGCCCAAAAATCGCAGAAAATCATTTTCGGCCAAATTCGACATCGTCGTTGCTCCTCAGTCCTCCAAACCATAAGGTTTCAACCCCTGGGGTGAAATCCAACTAATTCCACCTCACCCCGTTGCCAAAACGTAGCCGGAGCACCGCCATCGATTAATCCTGAAACCTAATGGGTCAATCGAATTGATTTGTGTCTTACAACAACCCAAAAACCAACAATACATACATGAATCGAAAGAGGGAGAGGAGATCTTCAATTCCCTACCTAATTCATTGTCGGACGTGGCCGAAACCGACGGGTCAGGTCAGGTCACACTATTCGGGTCGGTGGAGGAGGAAATGGGTTTAGCCCGTGCTCTTTTTTTTATTTTTTGAATTAAATTTCAGAAACCCCCCCCCTATTTATACCCCAAGTTCCTCAACTGATCTAACGGCCCACATTTGATCTGATCAAGATCCAACGGCTCAAATTAAACTGACCTAAAAATCAATTTTTTAAAATATTTTCTTCCACTAACTTCCGATAATCAGTAAAAATACCTCTCTTATCCGAAAAATACCCTAAAAATTTTTACGAGCTAAAAATTAAATACTCTACAACTTTTGTGAAGAAAGTTAAATCAAATTCTTGCCCAAAAAAAAATTCGTTAACAACGCACTCGGCGCGACTAATCTACGATAAAGCTTAATATAACTCGATAAGTGCGTAATTTCGGTTCGGGTTGTAATATACTTTCTCTAAAGATTTTGATTCATTAAAAACAACTTTTTGTTGTGAGGGTAAATGAATTTTTAAATACTGAACTATTGGATATCTTGAATGAAATGAGAATATGAATTGTCTCCATATAGATTCATATGGAGTTAGATAACGACAATTACGATAATTTTGTATTTCATCATTCATATTTGCATGAAGCATAATTTTAGCTCTATCTGGGCCTTTTTTTATATATTTGAACAAATATTTGATTACCATAGATTGAGAACATAATTCAATATTTATGTGAGCATTGTATCTTAATAGTAAGTTGGCATTGTACGGAACTACAAAATTGTTACCAATATGAATTCCAATGTTCATCACGAATTTTGTATCATCATCACGTCGTCTATATACGGGAGGTTTTATTATTTGGAATATAGTATTAGTATTATAAGATTTTGGAAAGTATTTAGTACAATTTCAGTCTCGCATGCACGGAGATTTGGTTTTTATTTGTTTGCAAGGACCATGAATCATGAATTGAGTCACGATCTGAAACAGTTATGGATTAAGATTTTATTCTGGTAGCTAAACATAAATATTGGAGTCTATATCGGTCGATGTATAACATTTGTATCATTTTTAAAGCCAAAAAAAGTAAATGAGCCTGAGGGAATCCTTGTTTTTGAAATTTGACTATGCATACATGTTCGTCAATTTCTCCAAATGGTTATTCTGATTTAATATACGTAATCATGTCGTCTAATTTATTTTAAACATACGCGAGGCGGCATAATCTGGTCGATCATGCCATGTAATTTTATTGCAAAATATCTTGTTATTTCTGGCCATTTAACATTACAAGTGAAAGTTATGAATAAGTTAGGGTTGTCGTATTGTCTACGGATTGTTATTGCATCCTGATAATTATTTATCATATCTCGAGGACTCTTAGTATGAGAACTCGAAAGAAAAATTATTTTCCCAATATCACAGCTCTCAGTTATTCCCGATGATATAGAAGCACAAATTTTGTTTTGTTTGTCGACTCTAAGATCATGTAGATGATTTCTAATATAATCTAAACGATTTTCTTCAACGGTTGTATAAGAATCGACTAAATATTGTTGAAATAATCTACCCCTTTTTAATAGAGTGCTTGTACCATTTTTTCTATCATGAAACTGGTAACAAACATTGAAAGGACCCGACCCCGATTTAGTTTCCTAAACCAGAATCAGAACCCTTCTGAAAACATGAACTTTCAAAAATCGTAAAAATTTCGGCAGAGTTACTCTTTATTGCGTAGTTACCATTAACCTGCAGCGGAAAATACACTTCATCCTATTCCACAAAAGCCAAACCGTGGGCACCAATCTCATCCGGATTTCTCAAAAACATATCATAACGTAAAGCAATACACAAAACTGTAGCTTTACAGAAATCTGGGAAAATCATGTGAAAATATAAACATAATAGTTCTCAGAGCGACCTCTAGTATGTACATGTACACACAATAGTAGGCCAAACTAGAAACCTACTGAGAAAGGAAAAGTAGCTCGAATACTAAGCCTCCAACTTTGACGTGCGACACCTGAATCCAAACTGCAAACTGGGCATTGAAAACAAAGAGGCTAGGGAAAGACATATAAACTGTTAGAGTGAGTGGACGAAAATAAATGTCTTTCGCCGAATTCATATATATGTTTATAAAACATATGCGAGTCTATATGCATAAAAATCATATGGTACACGAGGGAGACTTTAACTCCTCACGTGTATAGAGCATGCATCAAAAATTCTGTGGGGTCCCACATGGACACATCCGCGCTAATATAGTCTGAATCACGGGATCCCTGATCCTCACGTGATTCTTGCCAGAAAGGCCCCAGGTCAGGGTATCTGCTCCCCCCCTCCTCCCGGTAAAGACCTCAGGTCAGGGTAACAGTCCCCCCCCCCCCCCCGGTAAACATCCTCGGGGATCAGCCGAGATGCTAAGTGTATCGATACAACTATTACTGAGACTGTACTCTGTGTAAACCAAATCATAAAGGTTTCCATGCAAATCCATAAAGCGTAATGTAAAAGCATACTCGTAATGCATAATTATAAAAGTATATTCGTAATTGCATAATCATAAAATACATGCTCGTATAATTCATAATCATAACTACATGCTCATGCTCGTAAAATGTATATAAAAGATTCGCAACCAACAATGAAAAGAAATGTCCACTCACAGACAAGCACAACGTAAAAACGCACAACACAACCTCCATTAATTCCGGTGACCTATTCCGGCGAGCTTCAAACGGCCTCCAAACCTGAAATCTTTCCACCCAAAATCTTCTAAGAGTTTAGGGGAGCAAAACCCCCAACCCCATCGACCCCAAAAGTGGCCGGGAAAGCTCATCCGATTCCGGCAAAATTCATAAACTTTACCGAATTGGTTCTCCCTCAATACTCAACCAAATCAACTCAAACCAAGTTCAAAACAATAGGAAATCACGAGAGGAAGCTAACCATACCAAGCTTGAGATCTGAAGTGGCCGAAAACGGAAAGTCGATGGCAGTGTGAAATTCTCTTCGGTCAACACGGGTCAACATCTAGTCAACGGTCCAATTTTGGTCAACTCGGCCCAAATGCAACTTTTCGACAATTTTACGACAATTTTGATATTTATACTCGGGACTAAAACGATCAATGGTCGAAAACAGATCGAAACCAAACGGATAAACACGAATAAATCCAACGGTCGGAAATATTCATAACATATTCATCGAACATCGGAAAAATCCTCGAAAAACTCCTACGAGCTCGAAATCATAAACTCTACAACTCTCGTGAAGGAACTCATATCAAATTCATTACCGAAAATATCATCGTGAACTAACCCGCTATATTAACCAATTACGACTAAACCGCGACTAATCGCGAAACTCGAAAATCAAGCCAATTAACTACCATTTCCGGTTCCGGTTGTCACAAACATATTTTATCATTGTAAGTTTGAGTCTTTTTTTCCCGCGTTCTTTCGTAATTGGCTTCAATAATAGACCAAGTTTGAATCCGTCATCCCCATATATAAAAAGCAATGGATATTGTAATGACATATACTTTGGGTGTATTTTAGAGATACGGCTTAAATTTCTAGAAGATGATTGAATAATAATATCCCTGTTAGAATTAAACTCACCAATATCACTAACAATTAAACCACCAATTCTAGAAGTAGTCGGTAATTCATACTGCTTGCTATTAGTTGGTTGTCGATCGAGCATGGTCATTCTAAATTTAGGCAAGGAATAATCTAAAAATTTATCTCTTGTGGTTCAGAATTCTTTAGTCAATTCATTAACTTCATCAAACATTAGTGTTAATCCTTGAACAATGTTTGGCTTTAGTTTTTTATTGGACTGGTTTGGATCGATGGCATTCATTCGATTTGAAATCTCATTATTAGTGTCATAAACATATAGTTAAGCATATTTAGAACATTCACCTTCAGCAGGTAATACTAAACCCATTAGATGATGTACTTGTCCACATATTTTAAACACATAAGGAGTAGACCCATTAATTATAGCATAGTCAATATTTGCACCCAATAAGGTAAACACAAACATTGAATTGTAAATTCGGATGTTTTCATGAAACAATATGCTTTCTTGACCATTACTTGGATCTAATAATTGATTAAGAAATATTGGTGTTGAATATGACGCTAGAAGTTTGATTTCTCCTTTTTGACAACAAATTTTGTCGGTACATCGTTTACAAATTTTTTTTGTGCTTCACAAAACCAAAAAGATGTGTTGCAATGTTTACATTCATAATCGCCAGAGTCCTCATAAGTTATGATAACACCTACAGTTACAATTACTTAAATTTTTTGTTATATAGATTATTGATCTTTGGCTAAATGAGAATGTGAAGCGTAGTGTGACTAACCTTGACGGGTTCTTTGGTGCGATTGTTGGCCGAAAGAAGCTGAATTTTCAACTGCACATGATTTAAAGAAAAAATTATCTTTGCACGACTTTATTTCAAAAACAATGTTATGGTGTAAGAAAAAATTAGTTTGAGAATATATAGCGAATGTCTGCAATTACCTAGTGCATTTTCATGATCAGAGGTAAGAATTAAATCGAGATGTTCTTCATTGTTCTGTTTTTGTTAGTCAGCTGAATTCGATCCATTTGTACTCCCATATTCAAAATACCTAATTTGTGTTGTTGCCGCATCATTTATGGACTTTGTCTGGAAGTTCTGTGGCTGGTCGAAAAAATATTTTCTCTTGGTCGAATAGCCCCGTGAACTCATAGCTGCGAATAGAGCTATAATTACTAAACAATATAGAGTACTAAAAAAGAACACACGACAAAGCATTTCTTTAGTAATAAAATGTATATAGTTGATATTTTTTTCAAATTTTTTTCCTGCCAAAAGTGATCATAAAACAAATGAAAAGAAAATCATATGAGAAAAAAGGGCGTGGAGGACCAAATAACCAACAAATGAGAAGATAATTGTAGAAAATAAAAAAACTAATACTGGCATTTTCATGATATGGTTTCATACATTGAATTGGTTAACAAAATAACTGGCATACTTAATAAAAATACAACAAATCAAACAGATTTAGCCGTCAAAATAGTCCAACATTAGACCTAACTCCAAAACAAAATTGCGAATGTTTTCAGCATACATATAACCGGGTAAACTGTAATTGATGAATGAGAAAAGAATTTGTGGCCATTCATTTTCTTATAAAAAAAAATTAAAAACAACAAAATAATTGTTGCAAGTACAATCAGCCTTCATCGTCTCAAAATCAGATATAAATGAGGAAACAACATCACCAAGTTCACAAACCAAGCATTGTAAAATTCAAAGAGAAGACAGTCAGTCATATGAAACAGAGAATACGAAATGAAAGGGACAATGATAAAATCAGTCATCCAAACATGGCAAAATAAAAAAGCAGACTAATAAACAGAGAAAAATAAAGCTATGCTAATTAACTAAATCCAATTTGTTGTATCTGAATATAAGAATGAATATGCTAAGCCATAATATAGTGGAAATTTTAGAACCTAAAATATAAATATAATTGTATGACCTTCACCCCTCGACTACATTCTCATTTTTGATGGAAAAGAATAGCTATAAAATACAGTCACTTCATTTCAATCGGAGAATGCCACTTGATAATAATACAAAATAAATAACACTAAGTAAAATAACTAAAAAGAAATTGGATAAATGGTACACACATCGAGTATGTAGAAAAAGTGAACTGATGAGTCCATCATAATTTATGAAGAACAATCAATTTTCATTTTACTTTGTTAATTCACATCTTCATCGCTATTGAAAAGAAGAGGACCGTGAAATTTGACTTGCACATGGAATCCGGAGGCACTGGAGAAAAAATAGGTTCAAGTCACATACTTCACGCGCCATATATGATCTTTTTGCATAGTAAAACAATCTAGATGATCCAAATTTTTCATACTAACGGCTAAAATCACAATCACAACTAAACAATCAATAGAAAGCCAACATCCAAATCATAAAATCCATGACTGGAATCCAAATCATAATCGCAAACTCATGACTAATTTTGTTTGAGAAAATGGGAGACTCATCACATCTAAACTATATGGAGAAATAGCCTAAGTTTTAATAGCTAAGAAACCGAGGTTCAAGATTCCTTAACCATGGTCAAGTACCCAAATATTAATAGTCGATATAGAGTTTAAACGCATGAACCCACATCAAAAACCCAGTTATTAAAAGTTGTCAAGCAAACTACAAAAGTCTTAGATAAAACCTAGATAGAACCAATGGGCGGAGAAGGAAGCAACGATGGTGGGTCGCTATGAAACCGATGGGTATACGGAGGAGGAAAGCTGACCGGAACTAACTTGAGAAGTCCACAAATTCGGCGATGAATGTGATGAGAGACGGGAAAATTAGGATTGGGAAGAGCATTCTGAATGAGCGAGTTAAATGACAGATATGGGGCAAAAACGGACAATTGGCATCCGTAGCTCGGCTTGAGCCGCACTATTCATTGGCTCAAATGAACAATGCGACCACAAATGTATTATAGTAAATATATGTAGAAGGTTTGTTTTGTTGTTTGTCTAGTTTGTATATGATTTGCTCCTGGTCTTGTTTGTTTGTTTTGTTGGTTTGTTTGTTTGTTATATGAGTTTTGGCTTTATAATAAGCATAAAATTCTAGGGGTGGACACGGGACGGGTCAGGTCAATTTTTAGTCGTCCCTATCCCTATCCCAAATGGGACAGAACATGATTGGGTATTTTAAAAGTTCGTCCCGAAACTTGAACAAGACGGGATGAGACAAGTCCAATTTTAGGCCCAATTTAAAATAAACATTTAATAGAGTATTTAACAACAAAAGTCTGAATGAGACGAGACGAGACGAACCAAATTTTGGTCTCAATATAAAATAAGCATAGCTTAATAAGACTTAGAAGTCTACAACTACACAGTATAATACCGTTTTACTTAATGGTTAATTAAAAGAAGTAAAACTTCAAGTTATTTTATTTCATGTTTAATTGATACAATTTATTCATATTACAAATAGTGTAATACTTTGATCGTTCTAGGGTATTTTTTTTTTGTTGAATAATGCTAATTGTTTGATAATTTAATATGTTTACTCTTAATAAAATAAATTATAAAATAGACATAATATATTATGCGGAACGGGACTGATCTTTCAAAATTTTAAAATCAAGACCCGATCTCACCCTTAAAAAGGGAAGAGTCGGGACGAGACGAGACGGAATAGTGAAAATTTTATTTTTCGTCTCATACTGTCCCGAACTAGATCGGAACATAATCAGATCGAGTTCAAAATTTATGATATTCGCGCCCATCCTTGCCAAATCCTACATTTCTAAAACGTGAATGAATGAGGCGTTAATAAACCCTTGAAAAATAAATTTGTCAAACTGGGTTAGCTAGCTTATGATCCCAAGTGGGGGGCATTAAAGGTGAGTTTGGAGGTTGGGTCTTGTGTGGGCTACCTTGAGGCTTCATGGGATCATCGGGGAATATTGGCCATCTTCTCAGTCTATAGGGAGTATGAGCCCATAAAAGGGGGGACCAGCACCCTAAAACGAGCGTAGTTGCGCACGGTGGTGCTAGTGTTTAGGTGCATTGCAGCATGATCCAGAACATGGATACCCTGAATAAGCCATTTTAGTCTGCAATAATCCCAGCCTGTACTTTAACTAAAAAGAAAAGTCAAAACTCTTTAGAATTAGTGCAATATTTCATTTACAAAGAAAGGAAAGACATAACAATGAAAATCCCACATTCACACAAAATCCCAATTATTAAACTTTAAACAAGTCTTCTGAATAGAAACATTATACAGATGACATTCGAGTGAAGTATAAGACGAAATTCGAGAAGAGAACGCGCCTCACGTGCGATACTAAAACGTGAAATACGTTTTGTCGAGAGAGATTATTTCTCGCGGTCGTCCGACGGCTCACCTCATCGGTGCCGGCTTTGGGCCGAGTCATTGCGTCGTGGGTGCTGCCGAACGGGCAGTGTCCCGACATGGCTTCATGTTAGGTGATGGACAACCTGGCTTAGACAGACATTGGTGGGTTCCAGCATCCGACAGTTTTTGCTTAGTTTTCGACGTGCTTCCGTTTCAAGTCGGCCGATGTCCACGCGTTACGACGGAGGTAGCTGGTGCGCAAGGTCGCAGGTCACTCCTCCGTGGCGGACGGGGTTGGGAAGAAGCGAGCAATTGGGTGTGCAGATCTTGTTTTCTCAGATCTGAATATGTCGGAATTGCTCATTGTTTACTGGTTCACTTCCATTTTTGTCCATTCGGTGGTCGACGAGGTGAAGCACGAGCGGTCGGTTCTATGAAGGTGGTGGCACTGCGACTAGGGCATCTCCGATCCTGCTGAGCTGCACTACTAGTATTTGTTATGGGCCAGGTCTTTATTGGACCTGGGAGATATTCCTTAACCCATTAGGTTTTTATTTGGTTTGCTCAAGTCGAATAAGTTGTTTGGCGCTCTGTGTCAATTCGGTCACATGCGCTGTGATGTTTGTACCGGTGATTCTCCTGGCTTTGTCCAGTACGTACGCTCAAGCGGTGGTGATTGTTCTGGCTACGCTTAAATTATTGTTAAATAATTTCACATGTTGTCATATCTTAGATTAACCAAGTCTATATCAGTTTATTTCTTTACCCCCAACCTCAATGAGATGAGAGGATTAGCTAAGCATGCTTATGGTTGCCACTCGAAAGTAACTTGCCACCTTGGTGCAAGCATCTTACCCTGGAGATTATGGGAGCTCGCACATGGGTTTTCTACCTCTCATTTTCCATCAGCTCTGGTTACGTTGTTGTCCTTGTCGTGTCTTTGGATTTGGATATTTGATCTTGATCGGCAGCTAGAGTTTCTCCTTGATCTTGTTAGTGTTGGTTATCAATTCATGTGCGTACTGAGATTGGTTTGGCGTCGACACAGATTATATTCCTTGAATTTAGTTCTATTGATGCTTTTCTCGCTGGTCTTTAGACGACACGTTGTGCTTATGCGACATTACGGAGACGGACAACGACAATAGCAGTTTAGTTTTAGGATATTTACCTTTTATTTTTAAGGTTACCCTCTTTACCCTGACTGTTTGTGGTTTAGGTTTGGGGTAGTTGCTCGGTGCAGTTTTCCCTCCAAGTTTTTTTCATGAAAGTTACTCTTTGACCAAAAAAAACACAAGTCTTCTAAATAGGATTTTGCCTGAAGTTCTATGCAAGTGATGATGATGCACAAATACATGAAAGTTTGTTGGGCAATATAGCAATCAGAAGCTATTTGTTAGAGTAGACAAAACGCCACTGACGCATGTACTACTTTTGCTCACGAGTCATCTAGGAAAATCCGTATGTCTTCGCCATAGTGCAGCAACCAACTACGGAGTTTGGACATACAGAATCGATCATACCACCTGTAGTAAGTAATTCGTCATGTGCTTTATGTTTGCTAAACTGGAATCTAGAGAACATAATCTATAACAAAAAACACCCCTGTAACAATGATCTCTTTCCTATCTGTAAATGAAACCAATGTTTGATTAATTTTGTGGATGGCATTTTCGTTTAGTTTTTATTATTATGGCAGCAATGATAGTGCTGAAATTGATATTACTAAGAATGAATTTTATTAAACAATAGCACCAAGAATAATAGAGTTCTTAAAGTCATAAACGTCCACTGGGATTGAAAGCCGTCACTTTCAGTATGCAAGATCACTGAGCACATTCAATGGACTCTGACCCACACTTGCTCTTAATTAAGTGCTTCTGAGTGAGTTAAATCGAAAAATAGAATATCACCACGCGCAACAGAAGGCATAACATGCATATTCTCACAAGATTTCTAGAAATTCCAGTCCGGATTACAAGAACATTACAGCTACAACATGTTTCAATAGCATTATCATAGCTATAAAGCTAACCTTTCTAAAGCTGCAAATCCAACCACTTTTCAGAAGGCTTTCGTTTCCTTTTCATGCATGTTGCTCCAGGATCCTCTAAAAAGATATATCCAATGTCGGATATCAGCCAATATGTCCCATTGAAACAAGCTAGGGAATATAATTCTGAAATCTAATTACCAGCTCAAGGGCTCACAACATTATCTTCTTCAAAATGAAACATATTGATATAATTATAAAGTGAACAAGATGCCAAAAGAAGATTATGACCAATGGTTTCAAACATCAAACTCAAACATCAAATAAGAGCAATTTTTGTTTGTAAACAAGAACAAAAATAGACATGCAACTCTGATTAAGTGGCTTGGAAACCTATCAAAAAGGTGAAGGTCTAATACCACACAGAGAAATGGGATTACACAAATAATTATGCAACAGCTAATCTTACCTTCAAGTGGACTTGAAGCATTCATTGCACGTCCATTCGGTCTGCGCTCTTCTGAGAGGGGAGAGCCTGAATTATTACTTTCCACCAACTTTGATGAACTCTCTAAGCACTTATCTAGTTGCTCAGGAGCATCTGGAGAAGGAATTGCTGGCAAGAAGCATAGCTCTTCCTGTGACATATCTGAATCACTAAAAGCTGAATCCTTATCTACTGTCACGATATCAACTTCATCGTCTTCATTAACATTACATTCTTTGGCCTGCATATATAAATTTATATTAGACAACTGAAAATCAGCTAAGAAATAGTTATGGCCTGAATTTATATCCTCTCACCTTTTCAGTCTCGGGAATCAGATCAAACTCATCTTCTCTTTCTACGTATTCCTCATTTTCTTCGAGCTCCTTAAAATCAGGAGCAAATGCACTCCAATTCTCAGTGTAATCTTTAGCCCAAATATAACCCAAGCCAGTCAAGGAAACAGAGACAACAATGGGATGAACAGGATGCCATACTAAATCAATCAAGGCCTCTTTTGGCCCTTCAAGAATCTTCACAAGATGCCCAGCCCTGTCCCATACGTAAATTTGGTGTTCTCCTTTGCTTGCAGAACCAGCAATTACCCACTCACCGTCACCACTGAAACAAGGTGCTTTCCAATGCATCTTGGTGATGGTATCCTGAAACTCACGGAAAAGGGTTAAGCATTTTGATCCAACATCTTTCAACTTCTCAGCATCATCAAGTCCATTAATTGTCTCATATAAGCCCTTTAGGGATTCAAGTCCATCTTTCAACGGCAGAAGGTTCTCATAAATCCTTATTGTTCTATCATTTGAATTTGTAAGCAGATACTGACCATTCCTGCTGAATACTATGTTCTTAATCAAAGAGCCTCCAGAAGTAGGAACCATGCCAAGCACTTGGACACTATTATAATCTATTAGCAGTATTTCCCCTTTGGAGTTCCCTGCATAAACCAAATCTCCATACTTATTAAAGCAAGCAGCAGTTGGAGAAAAGGCGGGAGTTCCATCAGAGATTTTATTACGTGAAGGAGGGGTGATTCCTGGGTTAGAGTCCGGAATGGAAACCGGAAGCATGGTTGTGCCACCTGTATTTAAGTCAACAATCATGGGAGCAGATGAGAGAGGGCAAGCCAGGCAGAGAGATGGCGTAGAGGAACCAGGATGTAACCGAGCTTGTAGAGGCGTTTGTTGCAGTATGGTTCTTGTTATCTTCTCACCACTGACAACATCCCATAGTGTCAACGACTTGTCAGCTGCAGACATAAGAATACGATGACCATACTTTGACCAACATACACTAGTTATCGCGGCAACACATTCTTTATCACGAAGCTCCTTAGCAAGACCCCTGGTCTCAAAATCCCATACTATGCAACTACCATCAGAACATCCAGCTGCCATGGATATCAAAACCACAGATGAACAGTAAGAAGCAGATTACTCGGAAACTCTCTAGTAGATACTGGATGAAAAAATATGCAAAGATATAACTGAAAATAATAACTAAAACCAAGAGGTAATTAGGTTTAGGTTTTCTGCAAAGGATTACTACATATATGTATAATGTAAACAATAATGAAACTGAGGCAAAATTACAGCCTGCTATCAATGCAGACTAAAAGACATCAGTATCTAAAGGATCCATTGGTGTGAATCCATTAGTGATACCATCTCCACCACTGTAATCAAACTGATGCATCCATGACATGGTGTATGGTGCCTGTTAATCAGATCATTATGCACCCAGCGCGTTGAAAAATTGGCTTAAAGTTTCAAATTCAGATATAACAGCTATGCAACCCACCATGTAGAGAATGCCAACTATAAATATCCTAGTTACCAACATATTTGACCTAATTGATACATCCTAATTTATACAGGTGTGAAGCAATACAAATTCATGTTACTGATAAATCCTTAAATGGGGATTACTGGCTGATGTAGTTAGTTCAACATAAAAATAATCAGAAGAAACGACAAAGAAGAAGCAAAGATGCGCTTATAGTACGGTGACTGTGGTGTGCTTTACTCCCATTTTACTGGAAAATTCACAATCCTAGTTTCAAAGAATATGCAATGTTTCAAGCAAAAGATCAAGATCAGTAGATGAACAGCAATGCATATGGGCAAAGACTCGAGCAGCAAAAACAGAAAAAGGTACAAGTCTGGTGGCAACATACCAGCTAAAAGAGTACCACGGCGATTGAAGGCAATACATTTCATAACCCCATGGTCCAAAAACTCCTCTATCACTTCTGGGAAATCTCCTTGCAGCGGATCTATACCAAATACCAATGCAACCAATTAGCTACCCAAACATTTCTGAGAAATCAAAAGTATTAAAATTGTTGAAACAAAAAAAATGCATAATTCAAAAACCTCGTACCAATTATTGCAGCATTCATCCTCGCCCTAAATGTGTCTCTGTCTGTCGGTAGTGTTGTACTTTCAGCTAGAGCAACAGCATTGCTGACATGAAACCAACTCAACTCAACTCAACTGAAGAAAATCCCAACAGAAAAGTAACAAAGTGAAAAAGCCCACTAATCTAAACCAATTCAAACGAGAAATAGGAAACAATTTCTCTTCTTTCAGGAACCAAGTTCACTGCTTCCATTATTTAGTAGATTAGTAGTAACGGTACCTCTAAAATTAAAAGAAAAATCGAACCTTGTCGAAGAATGTCCTCCACAAACAAGCGGCGCCCAGAGAATTATAGATTGAGAAGAAAAACAAACTTGAAATTCTGGGTTAGACTCAACAGTCAGTGCAGACTGCGTTGAGGTTTTGGAGGGGACGGTGGTACAGTTTTTGAGTGTTCCTTTTTTCATTTTGTTTTTGTTTTTCTCTGTTTTTGATAGTTTGAATTACTACAATACCCTCACTCTCTAGGAATCAAAAAACTATTTCTCTCTTTTTTTTTGGGTAAAATCGAGTAAGAATCAGAATAACTGCATAGTATGAAACCCAAAAGTTGAGTAGGTTAAGTCCAATTTATAATGAACTAGTTTCAAATTCATTGTCTATATATCACACTGTTGTTGATGAATTTAATAATTTTATAAATTTTTTCATGAACTACGATGAATCGGATTCGTCGAGAATTGTATAAAAAAGTTATCCAAATAAAAAAATAGCCGCATATATTAATCTATATCTCTATTCTAAAAAAGGGCCACCTAATCCGCCTAGGCGTCAAAAACCAAGCCAACGTTCAATTTGTGCAGTAGGCGGACCAATTCGACGGTGAACGATTAGGCAGGAATTAAACGAAATTAGGCGGTCCGTTTAATCGATATGCAGAAATAAGGCGTAAAGTGTAAAAGCCCCAAACCTACCCCCAAATTGAACCCAGAAAAATTTAGTCATGCAGAACTACAGAAGTGAAAAACACCAAAATTTGAGAATGCCGATATAGTTCAAAGTCACGACGGAGATCGAGCTACTGTGCCTGGAGAAAAGTCAAGTCACGTCGGTATAGTTCAAAGTCACGATAAGAGCCAATCAATTTGGGTCTGGAAACAAGTTTTTGTGCCTGGAGAGCCATATTTCCCTTTGTCAGGCCTATTTTCTCTCCCGCAGTCTGACAAGGAAGCAGGTGAACTTCACTTCTGGTTAATAGTTAATTTTCTATTATTGAGAATGTTGAGAAATGTAGTTGATTGATCTCTAGTCGACCTCTGGTTTATCTTGGCCAATTTATATTTTACAATGTGATAATCCAGTTTCTCAATTCAGTATCTCTTTCACCGGTTTCGGTTTTGCCGGTTTCAGTTTCTCAATTCAGTATTGTTGTTAGCTTGTTGCATTTGAGCTCAGGATTAGCGTAAATGTTCTGATCCTTAGTTTGATTGATATTTAGGAAAAAATGATTGCTAGATCTGTTATTGTTTATCTCAGTGGTCCATAGAAATTGATAATTGCTGGAGTAATAGTATTCGAGGTTAATGTGTTTTGCCCGCTATTAGTTGCTAAAAATGGATAAGATTATCAATTGGTTTTTGAGATGGAGGAGCCATAAATAGATTGATCGTTTTCTCTAAGTATGTGGGTGGATGAATTAGTGTGATGATAATCATTATATCAAATTATCAATGCATGTAGGTGCAGACAACCTTTATTATTAAGGCAGCTGGAAGTTGGGGAGGACATTGAGCCTTGGCCACTAAATTGCTATGGTATTTTTGTTATTAATGCATACATTATTGTTTTCGGTTTTGCTGGTTTTCTATGATGTGCTTCTTAGATATGAAAGTTTAAATCAACTAAAACTTTGTACTAATTTGTGTTATAGTAGAAATTGGTTAAAGAAATATAGAGGTGGGAAGTACATCAGAGAATCTGAGATTGATGTCTTGATAACAGTGTTTGTGTAGGCTTAGGGGAATCTTATTGACTACTACATCTCATTGAAAATATATGACAACTAAATACATCATGCCCTTAATTTTTTTTCTGAACTTCCATGATAAAACAGTGATATTTGCCTCTGGTACATAGTTTTTTTGTCATTTTTGTTTTGGTAAAGATGATCACTGCTTCTGCTATCATGTTTATAATGAGCTTGAAGTTTCCTGCTATGCTATAATAATAAGTAACAAAGCACATTAACTACTAATGAATTTTTCTGTCTTAGTGTCGGGTATTCTGCTGTACAGCTTGTATTCATGTTGTCCAGTCTACTGTTCTAGAGATATTTGAACATATAACATATTTCACTGTTTTATCTATTTATTTGCTCTATATCTAGTGAGCAATGTGTACTTACTAAAGTTGCTTACGATTTAATATGTATGATTCTTGTTTAGGTAAATTCTTATTAGCATGTTGTATTTTTATGATTTCAAAAATTTGTATAATTCAATAATTGTATGATTTGAATTGTGAGTTAGGTGAAATGACAAGTAATCCGAATTCCGATGTCTTCTTCTTCCGCATCCATTGCAATGTCGGAAACTCCTTCCATACCTTTGAAACGTCATTCAAATGATATTGGATGGAATTATGCGGAGTTGGTCGATCCTACTAAGAAGGATAAAGTCAAGTGCTTGTTGTGTGGACAAGTTTCCAACGCCGGCATATATAGATTGAAGCAACACATTGCTCATGTTGATGCAAATGTATCTAAGTGTCCAAAAGCTTCGGATAGTGACAAAGCCAAAGTTTTAGCGGCACTTGAAGAAGTGAAGAACAAAAAGAAACATAAACAAGTGCATGAAAAAGAAGTGAAAGAAGAAGTTCAACTTGATGAAGAAGATGTAGTTGAAAGGCAAAGATCAAACTCATCAAAGGTATCAAAGACACACTCTCTTGGTCCTATGGATCGGTTTGCCAACCCAATCAATCCGAATTATTTGTTAGCTAAAGGTCAACAAACAAAGATGCGGCAACCAAATATTAATGAAGCACTTTTCAAGGAAAGAACACAAGAGGTGCATCAATTTTTGGCTAGCTGGATGTATGAAGCTGGTGTAGCTTTTAACGCTATTGATTGTGATAGCTTCTTGAGGTTTGTAGAAGCGATTGGTAAATTTGGCCCGGGATACAAACCTCCAAGCCAATATCAACTAAGAGAGCCATTGTTAAAGGAAGAGGTTGAGAGAACAAAAGAGTTACCCAAGAAGCATGGAGAAGAGTGGATTAAAAATTGTTGTTCTATCATGACCGATGCATGGAGCGATCGTAAAAGAAGAAGTATAATGAATCTTTGTGTTCATAGCAAAGAAGGTGTTACATTTTATTCTTCTAGGGAAGTTTCGGAAGATGCACACACTGGAAAATATATTTTTGAGTATGTTGATGAGTGCATAGAAAAAATTGGGCTTCAACGTGTTGTTCAAGTTGTGACGGACAATGCTACTAACAATATGGCGACGGCGAAATTGTTGAAGATGAAGAGACCAAATATATTTTGGACTTCATGTGCCACTCACACTATCAACCTCTTGCTTAAAGATATTGGTGACCAACCAAGATTCAAAAGTGTCATTGAGAAGGCAAAAGCCTTCACTATCTTTGTGTATGCACATCACAAGACATTGGCAATGATGAGAAAGGCCACGGGTGAGCAAGATCTAGTGAGGATGGGAGCTACAAGGTTTGCATCTTCTTTTCTAACTTTACAAAGCTTATATGATAAGAAATTTGAATTGAAGGCTATGGTTACTAGTGATGATTGAGATAAATACAAACACTCCAAGACAGAAAAAGGGAAAGCCGCTTATAGTACCATGGTGAGCCCTAATTTTTGGGGTGGGGTTTCAACTTGCTTAAGAGTGTTTTCTCCTCTAGTTAAAGTACTACTCATTGTTGATGGAGACACACCGTCAATGGGATTTGTTTATGGAGAGTTGCAACAAGCAAAGGAAGAAATTAAAAGTGTGTTCAACGGTCAAACGAATTTGGTTGATCCTATCCTACATTCAATTGAAAGGAAAGGTAATGGAAGAATTGATTGTTCATTGCATTTGGTGGGTTATCACTTGAACCCTTACTATTTTTACAAACTTGCATTTAGTGGAGTTCTTCCGGCTCCTACAAACTTGAATTTACGACACTAAAATCATCAAATTGTAAAAAGTCAATGGGTCGCCGGAGCTCCGCTGCTGACAGCCGCCGCCGACGGTGGCGCGCCGTCAACCGGAGAGATTTTCCGACGGCCAAGCTCCCACAATGTTCTCCTCAACGAGCCCAACAACTTTCCCAACTGAGGCTAAGTCCAATTCCGGTGAGATTGGCTGGAAAACAGCTCGAAAACTCAAAGGTCACAACCGGCCGCAAAACTTCTCGGCCCGATTCCGGCGCCATCGCGCCACCTCAACCCTCCAAACCAAAGGGGAAATGATCTCCAACCAATACCCAACAAAACCCACCAAAAATCCACACCGGAAAGTCGCCGGAGCTCCGTTCTCAAGCAAGGCCGATTCCAGCGAAAATCCGTGAACTTCAACTCCTCCGTTCTCACTCAAATTGACACCAAATCAAGCAATTCCAAGTTCTAATCAACTAGAAATCGAGAGAGAAATCGAAATATACCAATAACTTGGCCGGAGGTGGCCGGAATCAAGAAGTCCGACGGCGGCAGCGCGTTTCGCGCGGTGGAGAACCGGTCAACGGAAAGTCAACGGTCCAAAGGCTGGTCAATGCCGGTCAAACTTCCCGAACAGTGTTTTCGACAATTTTTCGACTATTTCCGATATTTATACTCGCGGCTCGGGACGATCGACAGTCCAAAACGGATAACAATCACGATTCGGATAAACTCGATTTGAATGGATAAACTCGACGAAATTTCGCAACTTCAAATATTCATATTATATTCCTCGGTCGTCGAAATAATCATCCGGAACCGCCCACGAACTCGAAATCATGCGTACAACAACTCTTGAGAAGAGACTCAACTCAAATTCTCGGTCAATAATTAAGTCGTAATCAAAACCAGCAAATCAATCAATTTACGTAAAACTGCGATTACACGCTAACTCGTGAATTAAGCCGATTATACTACTGATTCTGTTCCGGGTTGTCACAAATCTACCCCCCTTAAAAAAAAATTCGACCTCAAAATTTATGTACCTGTTAAGTGAACAAATGAGGATACTGCTCCCGCATACGCTGCTCAGTCTCCTAGGTGGCCTCCTCAACCGAGTGATTCTGCCACAAGACTTTCACCAGCGCTATAACACGGTGCCTCAACTCCTGCTCACGCGGATCGAGAATATGTACCGGCTCCTCCACATACGTCAAATCCTCTCGGATAGGTAGCTGATGTGGCGCTAACACATGTGATGGATCTGGAATATACTTCTGCAACATCGAAATGTGAAAAACATCGTGTACACGAGCCATCTCGGACGGCAACTCAAGTCTGTAAGCCACGGCACCAACCCTCTCGGTAACCTCATACGGACCAATGTACCGTGGTCGAAGCTTGCTACGCTTCCCGAAACGCACAACTCCCCTCCATGAAGATAGTTTCTGGAAGACCCAATCGCCTACCTCGAACTCGAGACTCTTTCTTCTCACGTCCGCATAACTCTTCTAGTGATCCTGGGAAATCTTCAGTCTGTCTCGGATAATCTGAATGTCCTCCATGGTGCTATTCACCAGATCAGGGCCAATAAGCCATCGCTCGCCCACCTCACTCCAACACAATGGAGTGCGACATTGCCTCTCGTATAGAGCCTTATACGATGCCATCTCAATACTGGCCTGATAGCTGTTGTTGTTGAAAGGACCCAACCCCGATTTAGCTCCCTAAATCGGAATCAAACCCTTTCGAAAACACGAACCAACAAAAACCGTAAAAATTTCGGCAGAGTTTCATTACTAACGTGGAATTACCATTACCTGCACGCGGAAAATACACTTCATCCTATGCCACAAAAATCAAACCGTGGGCACCAATCCCATCCGGATTTCTCAATATATCAACAGTAAAGTAAAACAATAAATATATCACTACTTTACTGAAATCCGGTGTAAAATCGTATAAACATATACATCAGAATACTCAGAGCGACCTCTAATGTATAATCATATAAATATACCACAATAGGTAGAACAATAAACCTACTGGAAGAAACAAGGTAGCTCGAGCACTATGCCTGCGACCACGACGTGCGACACCAGAGTCCGAACTGCAAACTGGGTACGGAAATCGAAAAGCCCAGGGGAAAGGCAAATAAAAACGTTAGAGTGAGTGGACGAAAATAATCATATGCCTTTCACTAGTTTATATACATACTCAATGTAAAACAGTGCGAGTTTGGAAAAACAACACATATATATATATACGGATGTTGTCGGGCGACCTATCAAGCCCGACGTCAGGTGAATCGCTCAAACCTGACAGTGATAGGCCAGGGGACCACTCAACCCTGGCGTCACGAAGGGGACCACTCAACCCCGCCCAGAGGAATCTCTCAACTCTGGTCCATAGGAATCTCTCAACTCTGGTACATCGATGTAATAAATGCCATCACCAATAATCATATAACAATACCTCCGAAAATAACATATATCTCAATCATCGTATAAAATAAATACGGAAATCATAAAATCCACGAACTGGCAAATCAACAGTGAAAATAGAAACTTGTCCACTCACAGACTAGCGTAACGCAGTTCGCGTTAACCCGTGATCCGGCGGAAAGTCCCTCACCAAACAAACGATCACGAACACCTGAATATTCACAAAATCCATTTCTCAAATTCATAACTCGACAATACAAGACAAATCACGAGAAACCACCGTTCTCGGAAACACATAATCCGATTACGACAAACTGTCGGAAATCTGGAAATCACACCTCAATACCTCGCTGTAATTTCGGACGCTTAACTCGAAAAACGAACCTCCCCACTGCGATCGGGGCGCGATTTCGAGTGAAATGACATGCAACTCGTTGAAAATCCCAAAAAGTCAAACTTTGACCGCCGTTGACCGTTGACCGCCGCCCACGGCGGCGCCGCCACCAACTTGTAAATTTCTCGGCGGAGAAACCTCCATTCCATGCAAAATCACCCACTGAGCAACTTAGTCAACTACAACAAAGGCCAATTCTCGCTCTAACTCATCCAATTTCAAGCAAAACCGAATTATTCCCAAAATTTCAAATCCAAAATTCTCCAAGCACAATCAAAATTAGAACTCCATACTTACATGGTTAGAATCATGGAGAGGAGAGCTTCAAAACCCAATACTTGTTTTAGCTCAATTCGGCCGGAATCAAAAGCAACTAAAACCCCAAAATTTCTCAAACTTTAGCCCAAGATTTCTCTCTCCACCGTCCACCTCGCCGTGAACGGTGGCCAGCATCCACACGGGGCAGCCAAGCCGAGCAGAACCATCCCTAGGCCGAGCACTAGGGTGGCCGGAAACCATCGCCGCCGTGAAGCCACCGTGAACCGTCGAACTCTCTCTCTCTCCACCGAGTTGACTCGGTCAACTCGGTCAAAACAATTAATGAGAATGTTGACTTTCCCTTTTTGGCAACCCACTATTTATAGCCTTTCCCAAAATGGAAACTTCGTAATTATCTTTTCGACAAACTTCGAATATCCGTAACTTTTGCGTCGTAAATCCGATTCCAATAATTCTCGCGGCAACAAACTCGACTCGATGTATTCTTCAATTATCCCCCAAAGTCAAACACATCGACCAAACGGATAAAAAGTCAACTGTTCAACCCAACACATATTTAAACCGACCAATTAATCAACAATCGGAAATAATCACAACTTAATCTTCGTAACTCAGAACAATGCTCCGAAAGTTCCTACGAGCTCGAAATTAAATTCTGAACAACTTCCGTGAAAAAGCCGAAACCAATTTCTAGTCCGGTAATTTAGTCGTTAAGAGCACCACCATTTAAATCCGAATTTCAAATATTCATAATTAATTCCTCGGTCGTCCAAATAATGATCCGGAACCGCCCACGAACTCGAAATCACACATACAACGACTCTCGAGAAGAGACTCAGCTCCAATTCTCGGCAAATAATTAAGTCGTTAACAAATCTGGCGATTCAAATACTGTCGAAACTCTGCGACTACGCAGTAACTCACGTATATAGCTGATCATACTGCTGATTCTGGTCCGGGTCGTCACAAATCCACCCCCTTAAAAAAATTTCGACCTCGAAATTTCCGAGTCTGTCAACTGAAAGTAGGAGCACTGCCTCTGCATACCGCTCAACTGCCCAGTGGCTACATCAACTGAACAACTTAGATAACAGACTCCACAATAGAAGATAGCTCCGTGCTGAAATCCCTGTACCCTCAATCTCGAATCTGAACTGGCTCCACACAATAGCCAAGTGATCCTGCATAAGGAACATATAGGGTACACAACACGTAGCAAACCTGAAACACAGTTCTGCCACACGGAACACAACACACATAAAAGTCAACAATATAGGCGATGCCGAACCATACGGCATAACACAAACTCGCCTACGACCCCATCTGGATCAAAACAATATGGCAAATCACAACTCAGTTTATACATATCAACATAACTAACACACTCATATCAACGTAGCTCAAACATCGGACTTGGGCAATTATCAACCCATTTCCGCTAATCCGATAGTCTGTGGTAGCACATTCCACAAAGTCCGAATCAAATGTCAACTCAAACTCAAACCAAACTCTCTCTAGCACAAAGGAGTACAACATCGTTCCTCAAATCAACATCAAGCAACGTCAATATCACAGTGGTCAACAAACTGGTACTGCATGCAATCTCGAACAAGTGAAACTGCTGGTCCCAAATCCTCCAGAACTGCAATACCGAGGTCCACAATATACCTTCCAAGGTCTGAATGGTCCTCAAAGATCTCTCGCCAATCTGAGAATAAGAACTGGTACTAACTTGTAATCTGGTCCCCAATGCTCGCTGCAAAACTTGCCAACACTCTGTTGTAGCTGATTACCTCGACCAACGAACCGGGACACTGGTGCACCACATAAATGGCCAATCTTCATCAAACATGGCTATGCAAGCCTGCCACCAAAATCTGTTCCGGAAAGTATAAGGAAATGTATTGAGTTCGTCAAACGATCCACAAAGGCCTAACAACTGGTATCACAACCAAAGTGCATACAACATACACAATCACAGCAACAATCACCACGTCTAACCGGAAATCTCAAATGGCTGACACATCTCGGCAAGTCTCTGCCTCCTAGCCATCGCCAGTCGACAAATGTGGCATCAACACACACAAGCTGTTACATACTTCTTCATGTTGCGTCACGAGTAGTAAACTCGGAGTATCTGATACATCTCCGCATCACTAGCGCCAACCGCGCGCAAAACAATGAGCTTCAACATCATCACATTCGCACTCAGCTCCCGTAGCTCACAACTCGGCTAACATGGAAACTCGAGCCGCACACACATATGAAATACTAAAGCTCCTGACTCTCGACTGAACACACCAACAACAACATCCCAAATGGATAGTCAAAGTACAACTACTAGCCTTTCTCGAATAAACTCAAAGGTATAGCCATAGTCGTGAGTCGACCCCATCCATCTACACCGCCTCAAGCCCAAATCTGGCCGATAATGCAAGTGGATAAAACTCAAGTGATCAGTGTACGTCCTACACCGCGCTGCACGCCATAGCAGTAGTATCTCCAACTCTCCGATACTAACATAAGGACAGCTACACCCAAATCATACACAACACACGTAGCCACAGAAGGTTTCCACTGCCTGAACCATGAGCCACCGCTCTGCTACACAGCATCAAAATATAACCAAATCCAAACCTCGATGCATCGCCATAACCCACGACCTCGTCACGATCATCAGGTAAGGTAAAAACCGAAGCAACAGTCAACCATCCTGCAGGAGTAACTAACTCTCCTCGCGTGCATCGAACCACTTGAACTTGACACCTTCTTCGTCAATCTGGAAAGTAGAGTGGCAATCCGGGAAAATCCTGCACAAGCCGTCGGTAATAGCCTGCCAAACCCAAGAGACCCCTGATCTCTGGTACAATGGTAGGGCAATCCTCAAATCAACACGGCTTCTAACTGATCGGAATCCACACTGACTCCTTCAGTTAACATCACGTGACCAAAATCTCCACGCTAATAAGCCAAAACTCACACTAGCTGAACTTTGCCAACAACTGATCATCTTGCGAAGCCCGCAAAACCGCTCGCAACTGTTTCAGGTGCTGGTCCACATTCCTGGAGTACATCAGGATGTTGCCGACGAACATGACCGCAAACTCGTCCAGACACCGTCTGAACACCTGGTCCATCAATTCCACACGATCTATGGGGGCATTGGTCAACCAAACTACGTGACCAAGAGCTCATGATGTCCGCACCGAGATCCGAAAGCTGTCCAAACCACATCTAACTCATTAGATCTCAACTGATGGTATCCGGATCCAAAATCAATCTTCGACAAGACTGAAGCTCTCGCGAGCTGATCAAACCTCTCGTCAATCCGAAGTGGAGGATACTCGCTCTCCTCTGAAGCGAATCAGGCTTCGGGAGTCAATGCACCACCTCGTCGAACCATCCAACATCCGTACACACAATGCAAGAGTACACCACGCAAATATGCGGGGTCGCATGAAATCTCCTGAAACCTCCTCCAGCAACTCCTGGAGTCGAACTTGTAGCTTCAACAGCTCCACTGGCTCCGAATGACAAGATGCCGGTAAAATGAGTCCAGGGCCCGGTACAAGCACAATAGTGTAGTCAGTCTCCCGAACTGGAGGAACACCTGGTAACTCCTCCGGAACACACCTGGAAGCTCCGGAACCACCTCAATGTCGCCAATGTCAGGTACAACAACCATAGTATCCACAACATGCGCTAAACAAGCAACGTAATCCGTCTCCATCATCCACTCGACCATCACCGCGAAACAGCATCTCGGGGAAAATCTGGTCGTCGAAACACAACCTCCTTCTCGAGGTACTCGAACACAGCCAAATGCGTCGTCAGTAAGTCCGTACTCACAATCACACCAAAACCACGATGTCCAACTATAACAGATCCGCGGCTAGACCATATCCTCCAACAAGGATCTCGCAACCTCCGGATGGACACAACACTCTCCAACACCTCGGAAGTAAGGATGCAGGTACAATAACCATGGATTTCAAACAACAACAGTAACCTCAGAGAAAAGTCTGTCCTCATACAAGGTCATGGCACGAACTCCAACATGCCCAACTAGCCGCCCACGTCAATTGCGACATTGCTGACTAACTCATCAAAAGGCTACATTGGTCAAACTTCAGGTACAACATGAGGATCTCCTCGCGAACTCTAAGCTGTCGAACCGCTAAAACAGATGGCTGAGGGCGCTCCCTCGTAATGTGACCCTCCTGGCCACCGAAACAGCAACTGAGAGTGCTCCTCGAACACAAATCACCGCATCACCCGCTGCGTGAAAGGATCACCAACGATCGCCCAAACTCATGCCACAGGAGCAAGTCCGCTACACTGTGATCTCCGCCATCGCCAAACGGATCCTCTGCCTGATCTGATGACCCTCAACATAATCGAAAAGGCCACAGCCTGATGAAGTCACTGATCCCGAGGTGTCGGAACTCAACCTCATCAAAGTCTCGACTAGGTCCACTTTCCTCAAACCATCACATCGAAAATCGCGTACACATTTCCTTCTCCATAGCCTCGCCACTGAGTGCAGCGCACTAAGTTCCTCACGGCTATCACGAGGCATAACAATCGGACTCTCTCTAATGCTCAGGTTCAAACTCACCTCGAACCTCGTGCACCGCTTCCTCTGAAGCCACATAACACGTGCAAACGGAAACAAACATATGAACAATGCATCTCTGCCTCAGGTGGGTAAACACTCCTCATTCGAATGCTGAGTAGCCTGATTAAACCATTACCATATAAACAACATTCTAAATGTAGGCCATCGAGTCACAACAGGAATTCACACAATGAGGAGTTCTTGATTTTTAGGGTTCTTGATTGTTTGCTTGTCTATGAGTGAAGCATGTTAGAATTCTAAGTTTCCTATTTGTGTATGGTTGCCACGTTTTGTTCTTATATTTTGTAGGAAATTAGTTAAACAAACCAACTTTGCACCCCCATTTAAACCTAGCATAGTTATGCATGCACCCTCAATCCCCGGTTAAGAACAATCCCTACTTATCAATGCTACATCTACAAAGAAGGGTTTTAATTGTTTTCGTGTTTGATTGAGTGTTTAAATTAAGTACTTGAAAAGATGCGAATCAATTTTGGCACCGATGCCAGGGATTGAAAAGAATTGTGTGATTATGCTTGTACATTATGTTAATAACTTTCTGTTTTGCAGGGCTGCACACTGCCCAGTTTTGGGTAAATTATTTGACGTAGCTACATAGCTCCTAAAAATCTGAAAATTTGTAGGATTGTTTGGTTATGTGTCTAGTTTGTGCCTGTAAAATTTCAGCCCCATCAGATTAACCAATAATTTTTCAGAAAATCTACGAGCAGCTGCGCGCAATTTGCGCGAATCTGGAATTTGTATATGTCCTTTGTGAATATGTGAAATTTTGTGCATATATACTTGTAAATTTTCGAGATTTATACTAACACTTGTTCATAATGTTGTTTTTGCAGCCATTTAAACGTTAAAGGAAGCTTGGATTTGCATTGAGTACATGAGCTTGGTTGATTAAGTCGCACTCATTGTTGAATAGATGGCGCCTCTTTTTCATGTTTATCTCCTTAACCCCTCGTGATGTATGGATTTCATCACAATACACCATAACCTAAGTGAAGTTATGGACATGAGGTTGAGGGCGGAGTTTACATTGGACTATGAGGGAGTTGTACATTTTCGAAAGTTTGGTTGAATGTCGGACATGGTGTCTAGAAACGGGTTATGACTGGTGACAGGATTTGGATCTAAGAAAGACTTGCAACATTGGAGTATATACCAAAGACTCGGTTGGTGGATGACTACTTATCTTTGAGTAAGAAATTCTCAACGCAATGGTGTCTAGAAGGTGACGGTTTCTATGACAGGTTTTGGATCCGAGATATCAAATCGGTCCTACCTCTCGTGGTCTCTCTCGCTAACTGGCCATTTCGTTGAGTTTGCCCAAAGAAGATAAGGACTAAGTCTACTTGCCATAGTCGGTTAGCCTCGGGTTGCTTTGTCGAAATTAGTCCTGCCTCTCGCGTTATCTCTATCCCCAACTGGCCATGTTTATCGATTGAACCAAGACCATTCGATTGAAAGTGTACACTTTATCGCGCGGGTCGCACGTCCTTTGAACGACCTAAAGATCAAGCGAATGTACTCTCTTCAAATCTAAAGTGCAACACAATGAACCCTAAGTGTACATAACCAACGAAAATTTTGTGTATATTGTCAACATGTAAAGGCCTTAACCACTTGCATTTGTAGATTGCATAACCCTCTGGCGGCTTTGTGATGTGTGGATTTCATCACCACACACCCTAACCTAAGTGAAGTTAGGGGCATGAGGCCAAGAGAGTGGTCACGTTTGCATCATGTATTTAGCAAATAACTTTTGTGTTTTCTGCAGGTTCTAACGTTTTCTCTTATGCATTCACTCCATCCTTCACTTAGGTTCTTGCTTGATGCACTTTGAATGAAAGTTTGAATGAATTCTTGCATGAATTTCGTGGACTATGGTGTGTTCTTGCATCTTTTCAGTAACAACTTGTATATAACATTTACCTTAGTGTTTATACAACTAACCCCTACAGGATACATGTACAAATATACATAACTTGTTCTTAGTAACTTGCATTCATTTTAGGATGACCTATAGCCTTTGCATTTCATCTAGTGTACAAAACGCAGCTTATGTATATATAATACCTAATCCGAACATCACTTGTATGTATGTATGTGAATATGATGTGTTTTGAATTTGTGTGATTTGTTTTTGTGTGTTTTTGTGAAGTCTTTGTGATTTCCAACGTTTTGGATCAAGTATCATGCATTCTTTGTGTATTCTTTTGATATTAACACTTGATCTTGGTTGAATCTCAGGTTGTGAATGACCAAACCTTTTCCACGTGAAATTCAACTTCGTAACCGCACAGTGATCATTCCTCCTAACGCAGTGGAAGACCTTGACCAACCTCTTATTGAGGACGAGGTTGACTCACCAAGATCTCATCACTCCGAGCACGGTTTTGAGCAAGATCAAGAAGAGGAATCAAGAATGTTGGGACTCAATGGAAACAACAACAACAACAATGTGGTTCCTAACGTCAACAACAACAATAACAACATTGTGAGGAGAACTCTTCGCCAACAAACCTGCTCAACAGATTGGAGTGCTGGCCCTTCCTGCATTCGATTTCCTGAACCTCAAGATGACAAGAGGGATATTGAGCTCAAGAGTGGATTTCTCCATCGCCTTCCAATCTTTCAAGGGATGGCGCATGAAGATCCTAACATGCATTTGAGGCAGTTTCAGTTTGTGTGCTCGAGTATGAAGCCCACTGATGCAGATGATAAGCTTTTGAAGTTGAAAGCATTTCAATTTACTCTGAAGGAGAGAGCTCAGACTTGGCTCATGGAACTTCCACCAAATCACATCAGTACATGGAAGCAACTTGCGGATGCTTTCTTGAGCAAGTACTTTCCAGCCTCAAAGATCACTGTTTTGAGGAAGAAGATCACTGGAATCACGCAAGCATCAGATGAGACATTTTGGCAGTATTATGATCGTTTCAAAGTCCTCTGCGCCACATGTCCCTCCCATGGTTTCTCTGAGACGAATCTTATAAACTACTTCTATGATGGACTCAAACTGATTGATCGAGAGCTTCTAGATGCTGCTGCAAATGGAGCCTTCATGGATTTAGATGAAGAACGTGCCCGTGCACTCTTGGAGAACCGAGCTAACAATGATGTTCAATATGGGATGGCTCCAAGGAAGACTGTTGCCGAAGTGAGCTCAGCAAAAGTCGCTGCAGATGACAAGTATGACAAACTTTCTGACTAGATGGAGCAGATGATGGAGCTTGAAGTGAAACGTCAGAAAGTCTCTCTTGGACAATTATGTGGCGTTTGCCATTCTCAAGGGCACTTAGGTGATTAATGTCCTACCTTGGCCGAGCAACCACATGAAGAACAAGTCAATGCCATAGGTGGATATCAAGGAGGCCAACGCTACAACAATTACAACAACTTTGGCAACCGTGATCATCCTGGTTTCAAATGGAGCAGCAATGAGGGATGTCTTAACCCTCCAGCACCTCAGCAGCAGCAATACCAACGTCCCCAACAATATCAAGCAAGGCCACCAATGGCCCCAACGTCACAAGTTCCCTTGCCCCCTTCGGTTCAGACTTTCACAAATCCGGATTATGACAAGATGATTGCTCAACTGTCTGCCTCAAATCAAGTACTTTTGGATGGACAAAAAGAAACAAAGGCAATGTTGGATGCACATGGTCAAGACATCAATGAAATCAAGAAGCAAATGGGCCAACTTGTGGACTTTATGGGACATATTCGAACAACTGGACAACTTCCATCTCAACCAACGCCACCTACTAGGAATGTGAGTGCGGTTACTACAAGGAGTGGGAAGTTTTTGGAGCTACCAAAGCAGAAGGCAACGTCATCACCAGATGAAGTTGTTGTGGAGGAAATTTTTGAAGAAGATCCAGCTACTGAAGAGCTCAAAAGGAAGAAGAAAGTGGTGCCACTTTTGCCACTACCAACACCAACACAGATGCACCCTACCCCAATGAAAGGTATTGACTCTACCCCTTCAAGTTTAGTTAATACTAATGCATCGTTTGCTCGTGCACCATTTCCACACAGGTTATCCAAATCAAAGAAAGATGATCAATACGAGGAAATTTTGGACATCTTTCGGAAGGTGCAAGTGAATCTGCCCTTGATCGAGTGCATAAAGCAAGTACCTATCTATGCCAAGTTTTGGAAAGAGCTATGCACCTAAAGGAGGCAAACGAGAGCGAAGGAGGTTGTGAAGGTGAATGCAACAGTTTCTGCAGTGTTGCAACGACGGCTACCCCCTAAATTGAAGGACCCTGGGAGTTTTTCTGTTCCCTGCGTGATTGGTGACAAGAGATTTGAAGATGTCATGCTCGACTTGGGAGCATCCATCAACGTGATGCCCTACTATCTTTATGCATCCATGGAGCTTAGCGAGCTTAAGCAAGACAATGTCATCATTCAACTAGCCGATCGTTCTCACAAGTATCCAAGAGGATACGTTGAAGATGTTCTTGTGCAAGTCAACAATTTGATATTCCCTGCAGACTTTTACATTGTTGACATGGAGGAGAGTCCGTTAAATACTACGCCACTTTTGCTTGGACGTCCCTTCATGAGAACCGCAAGAACAAAGATAGATGTGTTTGAAGGCAAGTTCTCCATGGAGATTGATGGGGAGAAGATCGAGTTCAACATCCTTGATGCTATGAAGGTTCCCATTGCTACTGTCAACTCATGCATTTCGTTGGATTTAGTTGAAGATATGGCACAGCAGCATTTGGATGTACTTAGAGAGGATGAGCTTGACACTGTCCTTCAAGATGGAATTGGGCTGACTTACACTAGGGATAATGCCCTAGTTGACGTTTTGATTGAACTCTTGGAGCCCAGACTTAGAGAAATGGCGTTGGCACTTAATGAAGCAGCCCTTGTGACGTCTAAACCTACACCAATTCCCTTGGTCTATGGCGAAAACAAGCTTGTTCCTTCCATCATTCGAGCACCAGAATTAGAACTCAAAGTATTACCGGATCATTTGAAGTATGCTTACTTAGGTGACAATGAGACATTACCGGTTATCATCTCATCAACATTGGAGGAAGAACAAGAGGACAAGCTAGTTCGAATGCTTCAACAGTACAAGCCCGCCATTGGTTGGACACTCGCGGATATCAAAGGTATCAATCCTGCTACTTGTGTTCATCGTATTCTGCTTGAAGATGGCGCCAAGCCAACACGTGAAGCTCAAAGGAGACTCCATCCACCAATGATGGAGGTTGTGAAGAAGGAAGTCATCAAACTCTTGGATTGTGGGGTCATTTATCCGATTTCAGACAGCCGATGGGTCTCACCTGTGCAAGTTGTTCCTAAGAAGTCTGGAATCACTGTTGTGAAGAATGCAGAGAATGAGTTAGTGCCTCAATTCATTGTCACTGGACACAGAGTTTGCATTGACTATAGGAAGCTCAACGCCAGCACTCGAAAGGATCACTTTCCTTTGCCATTCATTGATCAGATGCTTGAGAGATTGGCTGGTTATTCATACTACTGCTTCCTTGATGGATATTCAGGTTACAACCAAATTAGCATTGCTGAGGAGGATCAAGAGAAAACAACGTTCACATGCCCTTTTGGAACGTTTGCTTATCGACGCATGCCATTTGGACTTTGTAACGCCCCAGGTACGTTTCAACGTTGCATGCTTTCTATCTTTTCTGATTACATTGAGAAAATAATTGAAGTATTCATGGATGACTTTAGTGTTTTTGGGAAAGATTTCGATACATGCTTGGGAAATTTAGAACTAATCTTGCAGAGATGCGTTGAAACGAACTTGGTACTCAATTAGGAGAAATGCCATTTCATGGTAACTCAAGGGATTGTTCTTGGACATATTGTGTCGAAAAAAGGGTTAGAGGTTGATAAATCAAAAGTAGATCTTGTGAAACACTTACCCTCTCCAACTTCGGTTAGAGAGATTCGTTCTTTTCTTGGACATGCAGGATTCTACAGGAGGTTCATCAAGGACTTTTCCCACATCTCACATCCCTTGTGCAAGCTGCTTCAGAAAGACACACCCTTTGTGTTTGATGATGAGTGTGACGTTGCATTCAAGAAGCTCAAGGCGTTGCTCACATGTGCTCCTATTCTCCAAGCACCAGATTGGTCCTTACCTTTTGAGCTTATGTGTGATGCTTCAGACTATGCCGTTGGAGCTGTTTTGGGACAAAGGAAGGACAAGAAGCCATATGCCATCTACTATGCTTCTAAGACACTTGATAAGGCTCAAGCCAACTACACAACAACCGAGACGGAGATGTTGGCAGTAGTGTTTGCATTGGACAAGTTCTGGTCCTATCTACTTCAGAGTAAGGTTATAATTTACACTGATCATGCTGCTTTGAAGTATTTGATGCAGAAAAAGGATGCAAAGCCAAGGCTCATACGTTGGATACTACTTCTACAAGAGTTTGATGTGGAAATCAAGGACAAGAAAGGAGTAGAGAATGTGGTAGCCGACCACCTCTCTAGGATTGAGAGAGAGAGATCCAACGTTGCAATTGAGGAGTATTTTTCGGATGAACAACTCTTCGGACTTCAGGTAAGTGCCTCTGAAACTCCATGGTATGCAGATATTGTTAACTACTTAGTTACTGGAGAGTTCCACCATCAATGCATAAGGCCCAACGTGACAAGCTTAGGAGTAATGCTAGGACTTTTATTTGGGATGAACCTTACTTATGGAAACAATGTGCTGATTTAGTGATTAGAAGGTGTGTTCCGGATAGTGAGTTTGCATCTATTCTTGAGTTTTGTCATAGTGGTGCATATGGAGGTCACTTTGGTTCGAAAAAACTGCCCTAAAAGTGTTAGATTGTGGTTTCTTTTGGCCTAACCTATTTCGTGATTCTAATTATTTTTGTGCTAAGTGTGATAGGTGCCAACGATCCGGCAATCTTGGATCTCGAGATCAGATGCCACAAGTGTTCATACTAAATGTCGATTTTTTTGATGTTTGGGGCATTGATTTTATGGGACCTTTTCCTCCATCTAATGGTTCTACTTACATCTTACTCGCTGTTGATTATGTTTCAAAATGGGTGGAAGCAAAAGCCACCCGTACTAATGATTCGCGAGTTGTTGCAGATTTCCTCAAGACGAACATATTTTCTAGGTTTGGAATGCCACGCGTTCTAATCAGCGATGGAGGAAGTCACTTTTGCAACAAGACAGTGGAAGCATTGATGAGAAAGTATGGGGTCAAGCACAAAGTTTCTACACCTTATCATCCACAAACCAATGGCATGGCAGAGGTATCAAATCGAGAAATCAAGAAGATCTTGGAGCGAACTATCAAACCAAACCGCAAAGACTGGAGCCAGTGTTTGGATGATGCTTTGTGGGCATATAGAACAGCGTACAAGACCCCTATATGCATGTCACCCTATAGACTTGTTTATGGGAAGTCTTGTCATCTTCCGGTGGAGCTAGAACACAAAGCTTGGTGGGCGGTGAAGAAGTTCAACATGGACAAGGATGAAGCTGGATTACATCGAAAGTTGCAGCTATGTGAGTTAGAAGAAATCCGGAATGATGCGTTTGAAAATGCTTGGATCTACAAGGAGAAGACAAAGGTGTTTCATGACAAGATGATCCGAAGGAAGGAGTTTGAGATTGGTCAACAAGTTCTCTTATTCAACTCTCGACTCAAGCTTTTTCCGGGCAAGCTAGGCTCAAGATGGATCGGAGCTTTCATTGTTATTGAAGTATTCTCACATGGAGCAGTTTTGATCAAAAGTCCAATAACCGGCAATGAGTTCAAAGTCAATGGCCATCGTTTGAAGCCATATTATGCAAATTTCAAGGAGGAACTCGTTGAAGATGTGAAGCTTAAGGAGCCGCCAACTTCAACCACATGAAGGATGCATCACGTCTAGGCTGGAAGACGTTAAAAAACAAGCGCTTGTTGGGAGGCAACCCAATGGAGGAGTCTACAACAGATTTGCATTCTCTCCCTTTATCTTTTTAATTTTCGTAGCTTTTGTTTAATTAGTTAAAATTTTCGTGAGTTCCTTCTTCCATGCTTGAATTCTATGACTTTACTTTGGTACATTGAGGATAATGTAGAGTTTAAGTGTGGGGGAGGGGTTTACAACTTTGTTGAGTCATAAAATAAAATAAAAAATAAAAACAAAAAAAAATTGGGCGGACAATGGAACTTTCCGACGGATGATGCCCTAAAAAAAAATTTTGTTTTGAGTCATAATTAGTGTATTTTTGAGTCTTTTTGTTGAACTTAGTGTTTTTAAAGAGTCTTAGGATGCCCTTAGTTAGTCGATGATGAAAATGGACCGAAAGAATAGATCTATGGCGTTGGAAATCATTAAGAAGGAATTCATTTGCTAATGGAGACATCTTTGAGTGTTATGACATGTAGTAGATATGGTTTGTAAAACTTGGTACAGAAATTCGCATGTTAGAATAAGTTTTGAATCATATGAGCCTTACAAGTGAGATTTTGAGCCTAAACACTACTTCTTTGAGAGTGAATTTCGTGCATTACATATGATAGGTCTCAAAATCATGCATACACTCACTTGCCATAGATCTTAATGAACTAGAGAATACTAGAACTTACTCGTGTCGACTTGCAAAGCTTATAATTGTTACATACTCTGATTTTGGATATGATTAAAGACACTTAGGTTTTCCACCACTTTGCCAAAATGCCATGTATCCCATATGTGCGCACGAGTTGCGACACCCCTAAACAACCCATTTGAGCCTACATTAAGCCTTTCTTTTATTGCCATATGCATCTAAACACTTAAACTTAGTGTAGATTGTCCTTACCTTTGTTCTAAAGACTTGGTGGGATTTTCGAAGCTTAGTACGTGAGATTGGCGTGAGAAATACAAGGAGAATGTATGTATGGGGATAGACTTGTTCAAACATCTTTTAAAGTAGTAATTACCGAAAATAAGAAAGAAAAAGAGAAAAATTTCGAGAGCAAGAAGGAAGAAAAGAAAAATCAAAAGCTCTTCGGCAATAGGTTTTAAATGTACATTGTTTGAATTAATGTCCCCCATATTTGTGAGTTTGGAGTTTGTTTTGAAATGAAGGCCCAACAATGTAAGATTTGGCCTTTGTCCTGTTCACAAAGCTCAAGGGAAGTTTAGAATGAAGATAGGGCCCAACACGATGAAATCCGGCCCTTGTACTTTAAAGACATGCATGGTGACGTTTTGGTGATATGAGAGCTTAAAATTGTTCAAGTTTTGGTGCTTTGGCTAAGTCTTTAGAATGTTCTTAAACACCACATATCTAAACTTCGAATGCCTTAACCTTAGCCCCATCACAACCCTTTAAAAGTCCTTTTTGATCCTTAAGATGAGTAGCCTTCAATCTGTGGAGTAAGTTGCATGAGTAAGCATATGGTTTTGGTTCATTTGAGCAAGTAATTCATTCCATTCATTTACTTAAACACTTTGAGTGAAACCTTTGCATGAGTGGAAAATATGATGAGTGCATCCATGTGAGTTGATTTGAACTTCATTCGAAGCATGCACAGACTTAAACTCACCATTGTTTTCTCTATGTCTTACTTGTTCATAACATGATCATGTCTCTATTATCTAGTGATTTTAAAGATCATTCATACTAGACACATTGTGATTCCATCGCCATATACATAAAGAAATTTCTGAGACAAATTTTGACCAAGGGGTTAGTGTTGTTTTACTTGGTATCTCTTATGTTTTCAAACATGATAACATGAAAATTGGCGGCTTTGAAACATTGAGACTTCTAAGTGTTTTGTACATATAAGTGTGACGTTTTTTCCCATTGTTATTTTCCCTTTATTATTTTTCTTTTATCAAGTCCGTTGCTTTGATTTGTATTTGCTAGGGACTAGCAAAGTTTAAGTGTGGGGGAATTTGATCTACGCATTTTATGAGTATTAATTAGTACATTTTTTCTACATTTTTACTTTGTTATTTACTTAGTATGGTTAATTTTATTAGCTTTTACTTATTTTTGTTATTAGCTTATAGTATGCTATTTTTTTTACTCTAATTGATTGTTTAACTAATTTGTCCATTTTGGATGATTATATATTTAATATTGGACATCAAAGTTAAAAACTCAATTAAGCTTGATTGTGTGTTGTGCAGGTCACGTGGATGTAGTGGTCTAGAGGAGCTTAATTGCATATGCATGATGGTAAATTGCATGGACGGGATAGAGCTTAATGGAGGTTTCAAACACCATAATTAAGTTTGCAATTAAGTAGTGTGAGTAGTGGTGCATGGCTGAAACGGATTGCATGATGGATGAATGCACATGGATGTATAATTGATGTATGGTGCCTACTGAAAAATGTTTTCAAATGGAGCTTAATTAAAGTAATGAACGGTTTTGGCTTGGCATGGCATGGAACTAATGTATGAACGGTTTTGGCATGCACTGAAACAGTTTTTGAGAGGAGGCTTAATTGCAAGATGGCTGAAACGGATTATATATATATGGCTATAAGGGAGGCTTAATTGCAAGCTATGTATTGGAACGGTTTTGCTATTGATTGGTACGGTTTTGAAATGGAGCCATATACATGCATGGCTGTACATGCAAAGGGAATAGCTTAATCACATGAGGAGTTCTCAAATCAGCTACTATATAAAGAGAACTTTGGGGGAAGAAAAAAGGAGATCACTTATCAAAGAGCCGAACCCCTGTCCTAGAATCCTCTCAAGCCTCTCCAAGGAAGCCGCACATCTTCACAAACCGCCTCCACCATCCTTCAAGGGCCGAATACATAGCTTGGCAATCCCAATGTGTCTTCATCCTCCATCCATCAAAAAGTGTAACCATGTCTTCTTCTCTTTATTCTTCTTCCTTGTGTAAACTTACGATTACTATGGATTGGTTTCTTGAAGTCTTTTGGTTAAATAATTTTAATTAGTTTTGTATGTCTTGTTTGGTGTTCTTCAAAATTGGTTACTCATGCTTATTTGTTCTTAACGCTTAATTTGAATGCAGGGCAATTCCCGGTTTAGATTATGATGTGTTGAATATCGGGCAATTCTCGAGTTTGGCACTTAATTATGAGATATGCATGTAAAACGTAGCTAATGACTTAGAAACCAAATAGGTTGCATGAAATTGGTTAGGTTATTAAAGGATAGGTAACTTGATGAGTTGATCTTGTAAATATTAGATGTAGATTGATTTTCGACAACTATGCATGTTTAGGTTTTTTAGGGTTCTTGATTGTTTGCTTGTCTATGAGTGAAGCATGTTAGAATTCTAAGGTTCCTATTTGTGTATGGTTGCCACGTTTTGTTCTTATATTTTGTAGGAAATTAGTTAAACAAACCAACTTTGCACCCCCATTTAAACCTAGCATAGTTATGCATGCACCCTCAATCCCCGGTTAAGAACGATCCCTACTTATCAATGCTACATCTACAAAGAAGAGTTTTAATTGTTTTCGTGTTTGATTGAGTGTTTAAATTAAGTACTTGAAAAGATGCGAATCAACAAATAGGCAAACCGTGCCACACAACTCTCTGAACTCAGAATACTCATCCAAACCCATAATTCTCTGGCAAATCGCGCGTCGACTGATCCTCAATAGGATCCACAACCGAAACGACACAGAAAGCACGTCAGGGAGGCATCCTAATGAATAAAACATCGTTCACAACAAGTGGAACGTAGTCATGGAACTTAAAATATTTGAAAGTATACAACACCCGGAATATTGATGAGCATCCGCCGGCCGGTCGGGTCACCATTCCAGACATGCTATACATTCTCAAATATCCTTAGTAAACACGACTACAGAGGTCTACAGAACCTATAACCTAATGCTCTGATACCAAGCTGAAATAACCCAACCCCGATTTAGCTCCCTAAATCGGAATCAAACCCTTTCGAAAACACGAACCAACAAAAACCGTAAAAATTTCGGCAGAATTTCATTACTAACGTGGAATTACCATTACCTGCACGCGGAAAATACACTTCATCCTATGCCACAAAAATCAAACCGTGGGCACCAATCCCATCCGGATTTCTCAATATATCAACAGTAAAGTAAAACAATAAATATATCACTACTTTACTGAAATCCGGTGTAAAATCGTATAAACATATACATCAGAATACTCAGAGAGACCTCTAATGTATAATCATATAAATATACCACAGTAGGTAGAACAATAAACCTATTAGAAGAAACAAGGTAGCTCGAGCACTATGCCTGCGACCACGACGTGCGACACCAGAGTCCGAACTGCAAACTGGGCACGGAAACCGAAAAGCCCAGGGGAAAGGCAAATAAAAACGTTAGAGTGAGTGGACGAAAATAATCATATGCCTTTCAACAGTTTATATACATACTCAATGTAAAACAGTGCGAGTTCGGAAAAACAACACATATATATATACGGAGGTTGTCGGGCGACCTCTCAAGCCCGACGTCAGGTGAATCGCTCAAACCTGACAGTGATAGGCCAGGGGACCACTCAACCCCGCCCAGAGGAATTTCTCAACTCTGGTCCAGAGGAATCTCTCAACTCTGGTACATCGATGTAATAAATGCCATCACCAATAATCATATAACAATACCTCCGAAAATAACATATATCTCAATCATCGTATAAAATAAATACAGAAATCATAAAATCCACGAACTCGCAAATCAACAATGAAAATAGAAACTTGTCCACTCACAGACTAGCGTAATGCAGTTCGCGTTAACCCGTGATCCGGCGGAAAGTTCTTCACCAAACAAATGATCATGAACACCTGAATATTCACAAAATCCATTTCTCAAAGTCATAACTCGACAATACAAGACAAATCACGAGAAACCACCGTTCTCGGAAACACATAATCCGATTACGACAAACAGTCGGAAATCCGGAAATCACACCTCAATACCTCGCTGTAATTTCGGACGCTCAACTCGAAAAACGAACCTCCCCACTGCGATCGGGGCGCGATTTCGAGTGAAATGACATGCAACTCGTCAAAAATCCCAAAAAGTCAAACTTTGACCGCCGTTGACCGTTGAGCGCCGCCCACGGCGGCGCTGCCAGCAACTTGTAAATTTCTCGGCGGAGAAACCTCCATTCCATGCAAAATCACCCACTGAGCAACTTTGTCAACTACAACAAAGGCCAATTCTCACTCTAACTCATCCAATTTCAAGCAAAACCGAATTGTTCCCAAAATTTCAAATCCAAAATTCTCCAAGCACAATCAAAATTAGAACTCCATACTTACATGGTTAGAATCATGGAGAGGAGAGCTTCAAAGCCCAATACTTGTTTTAGCTCAATTCGGCCGGAATCAAAAGCAACTAAAACCCCAAAATTTCTCAAACTTTAGCCCAAGATTTCTCTCTCCACCGTCCACCTCGCCGTGAACGGTGGCCGGCATCCACACGGGGCAGCCAAGCCGAGCAGAACCATCCCTAGGCCGAGCCCTAGGGTGGCCGGAAACCATCGCCGCCGTGAAGCCACCGTGAACCGTCGAACTCTCTCTCTCTCCACCGAGTTGACTCGGTCAACTCGGTCAAACCAATTAATGAGAATGTTGACTTTCCCTTTTTGGCAACCCACTATTTATAGCCTTTCCCAAAATGGAAACTTCGTAATTATCTTTTCGACAAACTTCGAATATCCGTAACTTTTGCGTCGTAAATCCGATTCCAATAATTCTCGCGGCAACAAACTCGACTCGATGTATTCTTCAATTATCCCCCAAAGTCAAACACATCGACCAAATGGATAAAAAGTCAACTGTTCAACCCAACACATATTTAAACCGACCAATTAATCAACAATCGGAAATAATCACAACTTAATCTTCGTAACTCAGAACAATGCTCCGAAAGTTCCCACGAGCTCGAAATTAAATTCTGAACAACTTCCGTGAAAAAGCCGAAACCAAATTCTAGTCCGGTAATTTAGTCGTTAAGAGCACCACCATTTAAATCCGAATTTCAAATATTCATAATTAATTCCTCGGTCGTCCAAATAACGATCCGGAACCGCCCACGAACTCGAAATCACACATACAACGACTCTCGAGAAGAGACTCAGCTCCAATTCTCGGCAAATAATTAAGTCGTTAACAAATCTGGCGATTCAAATACTGTCGGAACTCTGTGACTACGCAGTAACTCACGTATATAGCTGATCATACTGCTGATTCTGGTCCGGGTCGTCACAGTTGTAAGCATACTCAATCAAATGCAGTTGCTGGTCCTAACTTCCTCGAAACTGCAAAACACAAGATCGCAACATATCCTTGAGAGTCTGAATAGTCCTCTCAGACTGCCCATCAGTCTGAGGATGAAAAGCTGTATAGAAATGCAATCTAGTGCCCATAGCTCGCTGCAATGCTTGCCAGAACTCTGAAGTAAACTGACTATCTTGGTCAGAAATAATAGATACAGGCACACCGTGCAGACGAACGATCTCCGACAAATACAGGTTTGCCAATCTGCCCACTGAAATCTTCCCCGGAAGTGGAAGAAAATGAGCGAATTTCGTCAATCGATCTACGATAACCCAAATACTAGTATTACCAGCCGAAGTACGCGGTAACTGATACACGAAATCCATGGTAATGTGCTCCCACTTCCAGACCAGAATTTCCAAGGGCTTCCACTTTCCCGCAGGCTTCTGCCTCTCTGCTTTAACCTGCTGACAAATCAAACATCTGCTCACATATGCGGCAATCTCCCGCTTCATATTGCGCTACCAGTAATACGCTCGAAGTGTACGAAACATCTTCGTACCACCGGGATGCATCGCATACGCCGAACAATGAGCTTCGTCTAAAATTTCTTTTTTCAGACTCTCGTCCTTGGGTACACATAATCTGCCTCTGAATAGCAACGTACCATCATCACTTAACCGAAACTCTGTTGGCACACCATTCTGAATCATGGTCTTCTTATCCAACAGGTAGGAGTCCGCATCCTGAGCTTCCCGAACATGATCAACCAACACTGGTCAAACCTGGAAGCTAGCTAACAAGGCTCCATCATTGTCCCACTCGAACTCAGCTCCTATAGCCCAAAGCTCAGCTAACATGGAAACTCTAGCCACACACACATGAAATAACGAAGCTCCAGATTTCCGACTGAGTGCATCAGCAACGACATTAGCCTTCCTTGGATGGTATTCAAAAGTGCAATCGTAGTCGTTGATTAACCCCATCCATCTGCGCTGCCTCATATTCAAGTCTAGCTGCATGCGCAAATAAGTGAGACTCTTGTGATCGGTGTATATCTTACAGTGAGCTTCGTACAAGTAATGTCTCCAATTCTTCGATGCTAATACGATAGCAGCCAACTCCAAATCATGGGTCGGATAGTTGACTTCATGTGGTTTTAGCTGCCTGGAACCGTAGGCCACTGCTCTGCCATGCTGCATCAGAACACAACCAAGTCCCAATTTCGATGCATCGCTGTAAAGCACGAACTCACCACTGTCGTCAGATAAAGTCAAAACCGGTGCAGTAGTCAACTTTTTCTTCAGGAGCAAGTAACTCTCCTCACATGCATCAGACCACTCGAACTTGATGCCTTTCTTCGTCAATCTGGTAAGTGGCGTGGCAATCCGTGAAAAATCCTGCACAAAGCGCCGATAGTAGCTTGCCAAACCCAAGAAACTCCTAATCTCTGGTATGGTGGTAGGTCTACTCCAATTCAACACGGCTTTAATCTTGTCAAGATCTACGCTGACTCCCTTAGCTGATATCACGTGACCCAAAAACTTCACGCTGTCGAACCAAAACTTGCACTTGCTGAACTTCGCAAACAACTGATTATCCCGCAAAGTCCGCAAAATCGTTCGCAAATGCTTCTTGTGCTGGCCCACACTCCTGGAATAAATCAGGATGTCATCGATGAACACAATCACAAACTTGTCCAGATTGAAGATACAGTCAGTCATGTTTATCCGTTTGAGTTTGAGTTATCCGAATTGCGGAAAGAGTTGATTTGCGACGTATAAATAGCCGAATAGTAGTAAAGTTATCGAAAATATTGAAAAATAGGCTGTTTGACCGAGTTGACCAGAGTTGGGCCGAGTTGACTGAGTCGACCCGTGTTGACTCACTGAGCTGTGACTCGCCGTCGTGGTGGTTTCCGGAAAACGGCACGGTTGCCGGAAATAATGGTAAGGAAATGAAGCTTGGGATCTATGCTTTCATTTGATGTATGTATTGTGATGTATGGTGGAGATTTTGGGTTAGAATTTTGGATGAGAAAAAGGAGGTTTTTGGGGGCAACAGACGGTGGTGCTCCGGCTACGGTGGAGGCTGGGGATAGGGGGGAAAGGCTTGGTGGACCACGGCGAGGCTTTTGGGAGTGGTTTTGTGGACCGCCGTGCGTCGTGGCCAGAGTTTCGGTAGTGGACCGATTGCCGACCAGTTTGAAATCTATGGAGGTTTCGAGTGAAATTCTGATGAATCCCGGTGGAATTGAGGGATGTTGTAGTTGAGGAAAGTATTGGGCTCGAGGAGGAGTTGAATTCTGGGCTTTCCCCGCCGGAAAATCTCACCGATGACGGCGGAGCTTCGGCAACACGTTGACTTTTTGGATTTTGGAAAGTTTTATGCCGTTTTACTCGTGATTGCGCCTTGAGGTTTTCGAGTTGTTTTGGGTGGTGGATTTTATGTTGAGGGTTTATGTGGAGTATATATAGGATTTTCGACAATTTTCATGATATCCGAGTTATATATTTCCGGAAATGGTTGGTTTCCGAGGTGTGGTTCAGAGTATTGAATTGTGATTTTGATCAGTGATATTTTGTAATTATTCAGGAGATCGAGATCGTACGCTTGGCGAGGGATCTTCCGCTTGATCTCGGGATTAGCACGTTTGCGCGCTGTGCTTGTCTGTGAGTGGACACTTTTCTTTTCACTGATTGGTTGCGAGTCTTTATTATACGTTTTACAAGCATGAGCATGCATATGTGATTATGATTTATACGAGCATGTGCTTTACGATTATACATTTACGAATATGCATCGACGAATATACTTTCATAATTATATGTTACGAATATGCATTTACATTATGCTTTATACATTTGCATGAAACTATTTATGATTTGGTTTACACAGAGAGTACAGTCTTAGTATATGTGACCAGGGGGGGCGACTGTGACCTGAGGTCTTTACCCGGGGGGGGGGGGGGGGGGGGGGGGGGGCAGATACCCTGACTTGAGGCCTTTCTGGTTAGAATCACGTGTGGGTCTGGGATCCTGTGATTCGGACTGTACTAGTGCAAATGTGTCCATGAGTGACCCCGTGGGATTTTCGATGCAAGCTCTGTATGCGTGAGGAATTAGAGTCTCCCTCGTGTGCCATATTATTTTCACGCATTTAGACTCTTATATGTTTTTATAACATATATTATTCAGTGAAAGACATTTATTTTCGTCCACTCACTCTAACAGTTTATATGTCTTTCTCTGGGTTCTTTGTTTTCAATGCCCAGTTTGCAGTTCGGATTCTGGTGTCGCACGTCAAGGTTGGAGGCTTAGTATTCGAGCTACTTTTCCTTCTCAGTAGGTTTTTTATCTGGCCTACTGTTGTGTATTTATGTATATATATATATATATATATATATATACTAGAGGTCGCTCTGAATACTCTAATGTTTATATTTTCATATGATTTTCCCGGATTTCGGTAAAGTTACCGTTTTGCTTATTGCTTTATATTATGATATGTTTTTGAGAAATCCGGATTGGGATTGGTGCCCACGGTTTGGCTTTTGTAGCATAGGATGAAGTGTATTTTCGGGTGCAGGTTAATGGTAACTTCGCGATATAGTGAAACTCTGCCGAAATTTCTATAGTTTTTGAAAGTTTGTGTTTTCAGAAGGGGTTTGATTTCGGTTTTGGAAACTAAATCGAGGTCGGGTCCTTTCAGCTTGGTATCAGAGCATTAGGGTTTAGGTTATGTAGACTTCTGTAGTTGTGATACTAAAGGTATTTGAGAATGTACATCATGTCTGGAGCGATAACCCGACTGGCTAGCGGTTACTCATAAATGCTTCGGGTGTTGTATGTTTTCAAATGTCTGAAGTTTCATGATTACGTTCCTTGTGCTTTGTGACTAATGTTTTTCTCTTATCATTAGGATGCCTCATATACATGGTTCCCGTGTCAATAGAGATGTGGATCCTGATGAGGATCGCCAGATGCATGACTTGCTTTTGCGAGTATTGCGTTTGGAGGAGCGTTTTGACCCTATGGTCAAAGCTCGAACTGCTGGAGCAACTGTTCTCTCGAGTTCAGCTGATCCAGAGATATGTGAGGCTTGGTTGGTTCAGGTTGAACGAGTTTGTGAATGTCTGCGTTTCACTCCTGAGCAGATGACAGTGGCAGCGGTTGGTTTGCTTGAGTCTGTTGCATACTTCTGGTGGGTTAGCACTGATAGAGTTCCGGTTGATACTCCATGGACATTGTTCAGAGATTTGTTTATGTGGAGGTATTTCAACCAGGCTACACAGCAGCGGAAGTATGAGGAGTTCACCAACCTGAGACAGGGTAGCATGTCAGTACTTGAGTACCGGGACAGATTTACTCGTTTATCTCGATTTGCTCGTGACATGGTAGCCTCAGAGGAAGCCAAGTGTCGGAGATTTGAGTTGGGCTTGAACCTGAACATTAAGGGAACATTGACTACGATGCCTCGGAACAACTTTGATGAGTTTGTGAGTGCTGCACTTCGAGGCGAGGATATAGAGAAGGAAAGGCAGATGCAATTTCAGTCTCGACGATTTGAGGAGGGTAGACCGAGTCAGGGACCTTCCAAGAGATTGAGTTCAGGCACTTTCGGATCTGCATCATCATTTGGCAGTGGACCATATAGACAACCAGTTAGTACGACTAGACATAGACATAGATATAGGAGGGATCGACCACAGAGACCCCAGTCCGGTGGGAGTTCTAGCAGATCCATCTATCCTCGAAGTATTGGTGGCACTTTTGCTGTACCGAGGGAGTATCCATTGTGCAATTTCTGCAACAAGCATCACTTTGGTCCTTATCAGCGGAGTACTACCATTTGTTATCGTTGTGGCCAGGAGGGTCACTTTGCGAGGGAATGTTTCCAGTATAATGGTGTTGGTGGATAGGCAGCTCAGAGTTTAGGAGGAGATCGAGGTACTACTTCTGGAGCTCGACCAGTACAGTCTTCTAGACAGGGTAGACAACAGAGTTACCATTAGCATGGACGACCAGCTGGATAGGCCAGGGTTCATGCCATGTCATTGCGTGAGGGCAGAGCTTCACCGGAGGTTGTTATTGGTACGTTGCATGCTTTTGGCTATCCAATACTTACTTTGCTAGATCCAGGTGCTACGCATTCATTCATATCATATATATTGTCATCTTTAGCTACTATACCTGCATTTCCACTTCCGGGGTTGTGGAGGGTGTTGTATCCATTCAGTGAGGTTGTGAGTATTGGTTGGGTGTATAGGGATTGTGAGATCTTTGTTGGAGATTATGGTTTAGCCGCGGATTTGTTGTTGCTGGATTTTTTCGATTTTGATGTGATTTTGGGTATGGACTTCTTGGAGACACATTAAGCTATGTTTGGCTGTCACAAGAAGTAGGTAGTGTTTTGACGTCCAGATTTCCTAGAGATATTGTTTCGCAGTGAGAAAAATACTTCTTTGCTATGTGTGATTTCAGCAATGAAGGCCGAGCGGATGATGAAGAAGGGTTGTGTTGCATACTTAGCTCATGTTGTGGATACAAAGGCTGCTATACAAGCATTGGTGACATTGAGGTTGTCTCTGAGTTTCCAGATGTATTTCCAGAGGAGTTACCAGGTGTTCCTCCAGTCCGAGAAATTGATTTCACCATTGAGCTTTGACCAGGCACTGGACCTATATCTCAGGCACCTTACCGTATGGCGCCAGCGGAGTTGAAAGAGTTACAGATTCAACTTCAAGAGTTGCAGGAGAAAGGTTTCATACGACCCAGTGTATCACCATGGGATGCTCATGTATTGTTTGTGAGAAAGAAGGATGGTTCCATGCGACTATGTATTGATTACCGGAAACTGAATCAGGTCACCGTGAAGAACAAGTATCCATTGCCGCGGATTGACGATTTGTTTGATCAGCTCAAGGGAGCTTCAGTCTTTTTGAAGATTGATCTCAGGTCTGGATACTATCAATTGAGGATCAAAGAGTCAGATGTGCATATGACAGCTTTCAGATCACGGTACAGGCATTGTGAGTTCTTGGTTATGCCGTTTGGGTTGACCAATGCCCCTACAGCTTTCATGGATTTGATGAACAGGGTGTTTGGACCATTTCTGGACAAGTTTGTGATCGTGTTCATTGATGACATTCTGATTTACTCCAAGAGTGTGGGCCAGGACAAGAAACATTTGCGAGCTGTTTTGCGGACATTGCGAGATAATTGGTTATTTGCGAAGTTCAGCAAGTGTGAGTTTTGGTTGAATGGCGTGAAGTTTTTGGGTCACATGATATCTGTTGAGGGAGTTAGCATAGATCCTGCCAAGATTGAAGCCGTATTGAATTGGAGTAGACTTACCACCGTACCAGAGATCAGGAGTTTCTTGGGTTTGGCAGGTTACTATCGGCGCTTTGTGCAGAATTTTTCATGGATTGCCACTATACTTACTAGATTGACAAAGAAATGCGTCAAGTTTGAGTGGTCCGATGCATGTGAGGAGAGTTACTTGCTCTTGAAGGAGAAGTTGACTACTGCACCGGTTCTGACCCTATCTGATGACAGTGGAGAGTTTGTGGTTTACAGCGATGCATCGAAATTGGTTCTTGGTTGTGTTTTGATGAAGCATGGCAGAGTGGTGGCTTACGGTTCCAGGCAGTTGAAACCACATGAAGTTAATTATCCTACGCATGATTTGGAGTTGGCTGCAATTGTATTAGCTTTGAAGAGTTGGACACACTACTTGTATGGAGCTCAATGCAAGTTATATACAGATAACAAGAGTCTCACTTATTTACGCACACAGCTAGATTTGAATATGAGACAACGCAAATGGATGGAGTTGATTAATGACTATGATTGCACCTTTAAGTATCATCCAGGGAAGGCTAATGTTGTGGCTGATGCACTCAGTTAGAAATCTGGAGCCTCATTGTTTCATGTGTGTGTGGCCAGAGTTTCCATGTTAGCAGAGTTACGAGCTACGGGAGCTGAGTTAGAGTGGGATGATGATGGAGCCTTGTTGGCTAGTTTCCAGGTTCGACCTGTATTGGTTGATCAGGTCCGTGAAGCTCAGGATGTGGATTCCTATCTGTTGGATAAGAAGACCATGATTCGGAATGGTGTGCCAACAAAGTTTCAGTTGAGTAGTGATGGTACATTGTTGTTCAGAGGCAGACTTTGTGTACCCAGAGACGAGGGCTTGAAGAAGGAGATCTTAGACAAAACCCATTATTCTACTTACGCTATGCATCCAGGCGGTACGAAAATATTTCGCACACTTAGAGCGTACTATTGGTGGCGAAATATGAAGAGGGAAATTGCAGCGTATGTGAGCAGATCATTTGTCAGCAAGTGAAGGCAGAGAGACAGAAACTTGCGGGAAAGCTATAGCCTTTGGAGATTCCAGTCTGGAAGTGGGAGCATATCACTATGGATTTTGTGTATCAGTTACCACGTACTTCTGCTGGAAACACGGGTATTTGGGTTATTGTAGACCGTTTGACGAAATCAGCTCATTTCCTTGCACTTCCAGGGAAGATTTCATTGGGAAGATTAGCGAAGCTGTATTTGGCTGAGATTGTTCGTTTGCATGGTGTGTGAAAAAACCCAACCCCGATTTAGTTTCCTAAACCGGAATTAAACCCTTTCTAAAAACGTGAACTTTTCAAAAACCAAAAATTTAAACAGAGTTTCCTCTATAACGCGCGGTTGCCATTAACCTGCACCCAAAAATACACTTCATCCTATGCCACAAAAGCCAAACCGTGGGCACCAATCCCATCCGGATTTCTCAAAATCATAACATAATGTAAAGTAATAAACAAAAACTGTAACTTTATAGAAATCCGGGAAAATCATATGAAAATATAAACATATTTAGTATTCAGAGCGACCTCTAGTATGTACATATATACAAATAGAAGGCCAGAATAAGAACCTATCATAAAATAAATATAGCTCGAATACTAAGCCTCCGACTGCGACGTGCGACACTAGAATCCGAACTGCAAACTGGGCACGAAAACCGAAAAGCTCAGGGGAAAGGCAAATAAAATCGTTAGAGTGAGTGGACGAAAATAATCGTATGCCTTTCACCATTTATATAGCATAAATACAAAGCGAGTTCTTAAAATAAATGGAGGTGTCAGACGAATCTCTCAAGCCCGACGGTTAGGCGAATCTCTCAAGCCCGACGGTGATAGACTAGGCGAATCTCTCAAGCCTAGTGGGCACATCAGGGGAATCTCGCAACCCTGGAACTGAACTACTGGTGATCAGCCGAGTAGCCAATGCATCGATGCTAAATAAATGCCATCACCATAAAATATAAAACAATACCTAAAAAAAAAAAATTAATCTCAATACCGTACTGTAAATAAATATTTAAATCAAGAACTCGCTACGACAGTGTAAATAAATGTCCACTCACAGATAAGCACGATGCAAAACGCGTTAATCCTGTGATCCGGCGGAAAATCCCTTGTCAAACGAATGATCACGATCCCCTGAATAATCATAAATACCACTATTCAAAACCATATTTCAAAACCCTGAACCACATCTTGAGATCCAACTATTCCCGGAAACATATAACTCAATATCAACGAAATCCTCAAAAATCCAATAAACACACTATAAAACCTCGCTATAATCTCCGATGATCATTTCAAAATATAAACCTCATCATGCGATCGGTGCGCGATTCCGAGCAAAACGACATAAAACTTGTCGAAAAACACCTCGGCCGGAAAATCGCTGCTGCCGCCGGAAAATGTCATCGGCCCAGAAAAATTTGACCTACACATGGATTTGAAGATCTCGACATTACCAACAACTTTCTAGTTTAAAGTTAAGCCCAATTTTGACCGGAAAATGTCCAAATCTCACCTTGAAGACATAAACCCTCGTCGGAATTCTCCACCTCCGATCTCCCTCCTCCGGCCACGGCAAGGTGCAAGACCACTTGGGTTCCACTCACCTCTCCATGGGCTACAAAACCCCTATAAGTACAACCACCATCTCGGCCACCATTGCCACCACCCAAGGCCACCGAAAACCGCCGGAATTCCTCCATCTTTGCCGCGTCGATTCTCTCTCCTCCGGTCACCATAGAGGACGATCCATCTACCAATCTGAAGAGGAGCACGAGCCCAACAATTCTTGTCAAGGGACCACGGCCAACCGTGGCCGGAATCGAGCTCCACGACGGCGAGAACCGTTCGACCTCAAACGGGTCGAAACCCACCCGCGGTCAACGTGGGTCAACACCAGCTTTCCCATTTTGGAAACTTTCCCAATTCATCATGTATTTGCCCGTATTTATACCGTACACATATCAGAACCCAAACGGATAAATACGACAAAATCCAACGGCCGAAAATATTCATAACTTATTCCTCGTAACTCGAAATAATACTCCGGAAGTTCCCACGAGCTCGAAATTAAATTCTCTACAACTTTGATGTAGGATCTCAAATCAAATTCTTGTCCGATAATTTAGTTGTTAACAAGACCGCCATATTGATCAATTACGACAAAATTGCGACTAATCGTGAAACTCGCAAATCAAGTCGATAAATATACCATTTTCGGTTTGGGTTGTCACAAATCTACCCCCCTTACAAAAATTTTGACCTCGAAATTTCCAAGCCTGCCAACTGAATTGTAGGGATACTGTCTCTGCATACTGCTCAAACTTCCAAGTGGCTACTTCAACTGAATGATTTTGTGAACAGACTTCACAATAGGAAATATCTCTGTGCTATAATCCCTGCACCCTCAATTCCAGAATCTGAACTAACTCCTCCGCAAATGTCAAATCTTCCTGTATAGGGAACTGATAGGGTGCTAAACATGCAATAAATCTGAAATGTAGTTCCACCACATGGAATACAACATACACACTTGCCAACGCTACAGGCAATGCCAATTTATACGTCACAACACTAACTCTCCCCATGATCATATACGGACCAAAATAACGTGACAAAGTATATCACACCTCCCAAAAGAAATCACACCTTTCCAAGGAAACCTTAATCACCAACCTTGAATTCAATGACTCAACCTGTCCTTGCTAATCCGAAGGTCTACAATAGCGCATTTTACTAAATCAGGACCAAAACCCATCTCATTCCTAACTCGCTCTAACATAATGGAGTCCCACACTGTTTCTCATACACAACTTCATACAATGCCATAACCATACTGGTCTGCAAATGGATATTGCAAGCAATCTCGAACAAATGAAACTGCTGGTCCCAAATCTTTCGGAACTGCAATACATAGGACCACAACATGCCCTCCAATATCTGAATAATCCTCTCAGATTGCCCACCAATCTAAGGATAAAAACTGCACAAACTGTAATTTGGTCCCCAATGCTCACTGCAATGCTTGCCAAAACTCTGTTGCAACTGATGATCTCGATCAGAGATCCGGGATACAAGCACACCATGAAAATGGACAACCTCTGCCATATACAGCTATGCCAGCCTGCCCACTGAAATCTTTCCTGGAAGTAGAAGGAAAAGAACTGATTTCGTCAAACGATCTACAATGACTCAATAACTAGTATTACCATCCGAAGTACGCAGTATCTACTACACGAAATCCATAGTGACATGCTCCCACTTCTAATCGGGAATCTTCAATGGCTATAACTTCCCAGCAAATTTGTCTCTATGCCCTCACTTGCCAAAAATTCAGGCATCTGCTCCCATAAGCTGCTATTTCTCTCCTCATGTTGCGCTACGAGTAGTAAACTCAAAGTATCTGATATATTTTCGTGCCACCAAGGTGCATAACATACGTAAAACAATGGGCTTCAAGAAGCATCTCTCTCTTCAAATCATTGTCTCGAGGCCCACATAACCTCCCTCTGCGCAACGATGTGCCAACATTCCTCAGTTGATACTTTGCTGGAACACCATTCTGAATCGCATTCTTATTGTTCAACTAGTAGGAATTCACATCCTGAGCCTCACAGACCCGATCAAGTATCACAGGTCGATCCTTGAACTAGCCAACAATGCTCCAACATCATCTCACTCTAACTCAGCTCCCGTAGCTCGCAACTCAGCTAACAATGAGGTTCTTGCAACACATACATGAAACATAGAAACTCCAAATTTCCGACTAAGTACATCAGCAACAACACCCCTGAATGATAGTCAAACTACAACCACATTAGCCTTTCCCAGATAAACTCAAATGTGCAGCCATAGTCGATAATCAACCCCATCCATTTACGTTGCCTCATACTCCAATCTGGCTGAATACGCAAGTAGATGAAATTCAAGTGATCAGTGTACATTCTACACTGCGCTGCACGCCATAGCAGTAGTGTCTCCAACTCTTCGATGCTAACACAAAGACAGCAACTCCTAAATCATACATAGGATACGTAACTTCATAAAGCTTCCACTGTCTGGAACCATATACCATCATATTGCCATGCTGTAGCCAAAATCTAGTTTCGAAACATCACTATACATAACATACTCCTCACTGACATCACATAATGTGAACACTGGCGCAGTAATCAACCTCTCCTCTAACCACAACACGTAACTCTCATCACAGGTATCTGACCATTTCAAACTCGACCCTCTGATCGAAACTGATAATACTCAAATCTGAAATCAATCTCCGAAAACTGAAGCTCCAATAAGCTAATCAAACAAGCCATCAATCCGAAGTGGAGGATACTTGCTCTTCTTTGAAACCTGATTCAGCTTCCGGTAGTCAATGCACCACCTCATTGAACCATCCTACATCCTCATAAAACATACTGGAATACCCCAAGGTAAGACACTGAATCAAATGAAGTCTTCCTCAAACAATTCCTGAAGTTGAATATGGAACTCCCTAAACTCTGATAAATTCTCTGAAAAACATCTGAATACTCACAGATAACCTCAACATCACGAACATCAGGTATAACAACCTCAACATCATGAACATATGCCAAGTACGGCATACATCCTTGCTTCATCATCAGCTCAACCACATTGCTGAAACCACACATAATAGAGAAGCATTTCTTTCACATCTAAACAAGATCTTTTGGCACGACTGAATGACAAAGGGCTACAACATTCTTGCGATGAACAACCACTCCGCAACTAGTCCACAACCCCCTGCAAACCTCATAATCTCGATACCCCACCTGATACTCACAATCTCATCAACTAGATATAACACTCTCCACAAACCTGGAGTGGAGATGCAAGCATAATAGCTATGGATGTCAAGCAACGGTAACCTCAGAGAAACTCTGTCCTCACACAGGGTCGTTGCATGAACTCTGGCATGTCCAACTAACCGTCCACGTTGATTGCGACTTGCTGATTGACTTGTCTAGAAGTCTGCGTTGGTCAAACTCCAGAAATGGTACCTTGACCTCCTCCTGAACTCTGACATTCCTTCGTAATGTGACTCACCTGGCCACCACAATAGCAACTGAGAGTGCCCCTCTGACACAAACCACAGTGACACCTACTGTAAAAGTTGCACAATAGAAACTCCTGCTATGTGGAAGGATCACCAGCCACTACCCTGACTCATGCCACAGGAACTAGTCCACCACTTTGTGATCTCCTTCTTTACCAAATGGATCTTCTGCCTTGTCCAGATGACCCTCAACATAATCGAAAAGGCCACAGCCTGATGAAGATACTGATCCCGAGGTGCCTGAACTCAACCTCATCAAAATATCTCGACTAAGTTCACCTTCCTCAAACCGACATGTCTGAAACCGCGTATGCCTTTCCTTCTCAATGTCCTTGCCTCTAAGTGCAGCACATCAAACTCCTCACGGTTGTCTCGAGCCATAACATTCAAAATCCCTTTGATGCTCAGGTTCAAACTCATCTCAAACCTCGTGCATTGCTTCCTCTGAAGCCACATAACATGTGCTAACTGGGACAAACATGAGAACGATACATCCCTGCGTCAGGTTGGTAAACACTCCATATTTCCGTTGTTAGGTAGCCTAATTGAACCATTACCGTATAAACAATACCCTGAATGTAGGTCATGGAATCGCAATAGGAACTCACACAATACGAACCCACCAAACACAATGATCTGACTCACGCAAACCATTATCTACCATAATCCTCTGCTCTGAAGCAACATGTAGACGCCCATACACGCACAACCAGGCAAACCATGCCACACATATCTCTGAATCCAGAATGCTTATCCAAACCCACAACTCATTTTATCAAGGCGCGCGTCGACTGGTCCTCAACAGGATCCACAACCTTACTGACATGGAAAGCACGTCAAGGAGGCATCCTAATGAATAAGACATTCTTCACAACAAGCAGGACATAATCATGGAACTTCAAACATTTGAAAGCATACAACACCCAGAGCATTGATGAGTATCCACCGGTCGGTTGGGTCATCGCTCCAAACATGCTGTACATTCTCAAATATCCTTACTAAACATGACTACAAAAGTCTACAGAACCTAAAACCTAATGCTCTGATACCAAGCTGAAAAGACCCAACCCCGATTTAGTTTCCTAAACCGGAATCAAACCCTTTCTAAAAACGTGAACTTTTCGAAAACCAAATTTTTTGACAGAGTTTCCTCAATAACGCGCAGTTGTCATTAACCTGCACCCAAAAATACACATCTTATGCCACAAAAGCCAAACCGTGGGCACCAATTGTGATGACCCGAACCAGAATCAGTTGAGTAAACAGCTTAATTCACGAGTTAGCGCGTAATCGCAGTTTCTCGATAATTGTGTGATTTGCCGGTTTTGATCACGACTTAATTATCGGTCGAGAATTTGAGTTGAGTCTCTTTTCGAGAGTTGTTCTACACATGATTTCGAGTTCGTAGGCTGTTCCGGATTATTATTTCGACGACCGATGAATATCTTATGAATATTTGAAGTTTCAGAATATCGTCGAATTTATCCGAATCGTAATGGTTATCCGTTTTGGACCATCGATCGTCCCGAGATGCGAGTATAAATATTGAAAATAGTTGAAAATTGTCGAAAATCACTATTTGGGAAGTTTGACCGTCGTTTGACCTTGGGTTGACCGTTGACTTTCGTTGACCGGAGTCCACCGCCGATGTGCCGAGCTGCCACCACCGGAGCTTGTGATTCCGGCCACTGTGGTGGTTGGATGGAGGTGGTCCTTTGAGAGAAGTTTTTGGGCTTGGGGAGATGTACATTTCTGGAAAGTTTGGCCGAGATTGGACGCCGTCGTCACCGCGCCGCCGCCGCCGGGGGTACTCCGGCGATGTCCGATTTTTCGAGGTTTTTATGTGTTATTGACTCGTTTTCGCTCTCCGAACGCAGTTGTGAGGTTGTCGAGATGATTTGGGTGCCAGATTTTTAGTCGAGGGTTTATGCAGAGAGTTTTGGGAATTTCGTAGATTATTTTGTACCGCGTAATATATTTCCGAGAACGGATGGTTTCCAAGGTGTAGTTTAGTGTTGTGAGCTATGATTTTGATCAGTTATATTTTATGATTATTCAGGGGATCAAGATCGTGCTTCGGGCGAGGGATCTTCCGCCGGACCACGTGATTAGCGCGAGTGCGCGTTTTGCTCACCTGTGAGTGGACAATTTCTTTTCACTGATTGTCCGCGAGTCTTTAATACACGTTTTACGAGCATGAACATGCATATGAGATTATGATTTATATGAGCATGTGTTATACGATTATGCCTATACAATTATACATTACGTATATGCATCTACATATTGCTTTATACACTTGCATCGAACTATTTATGATTTGGTTTACATAGAGTACAGTCACAGTATATGTTGTTGTATCGATACACTTGCATCCCGGCTGATCCCCGAGGATGTTTACAGGGGGAAGCTGTGACCCCTGACCCGAGGCCTTTACCCGAGAGGGGGGGGGGGGCAGACCTCTGACCTGAGGCCTTTCTGGCTAGAATCACGTGTGGGTCTGGGATCCCGTAATTCGGACTGTACTAGCACGGATGTGTCCATGAGCGACCCCGTGAGATTTTCTATGCATTCTCTGTACGCTGGAGGAGTTTGAGTTCACCTCATGTACTATATCATATTCATTCATTTGACTCGCATATGTTTTTATAACATATATTATTCGGCGAAAGACATTTATTTTCGTCCACTCACTCTAACGGTTTTCATATCTTTCCCCTGGGCTTTTCGGTTTCCGTGCCCAGTTTGCAGTTCAAATTCTGGTGTCTCACGTAATGGTCGGAGGCTAGTCATTCGAGCTAGCTTTCTTTTCCAGTAGGTTTCTTGTTTTGCCTACTGTTGTATATTTTGTATATATACACTAGAGGTCACTCTGATACGATACTGATACATGTTTTATATGATTTTTCCGGAATTTTCTATATTATACAGTTATGTTTACTGTTTATTGCTATTGTTATGATATTGAGAAATCCGGATGGGATTGGTGCCCACGGTTTGGCTTTTGTGGCATAGGATGAAGTGTATTTTCCGGGTGCAGGTTAAGGCAATTCCGCGTTAGTAGCGTTACTCTGCCGAAATTTTTTATGGTTTTTGTTGGTTCGTGTTTTCAGAAGGGGTTTGATTCCGGTGTAGAAAACTAAATCGGGGTTGGGTCCTTTCACCAATCCCATCCGGATTTCTCAAAATCATAACATAATGTAAAGTAATAAACAAAAACTGTAACTTTACAGAAATTCGGGAAAATCATATGAAAATATAAACATATTAAGTATTCAGAGCGACCTTTAGTATGTACATATATACAAATAGTAGGTGCGTGATTTCGAGCAAAACGACATAAAACTTGTCGAAAAACACCTCGGCCGGAAAATCGCTGCCGCGCCAGCCGCCGCCACCGGAAAATGTAATCGGCCCAGAAAAATTTGAGCTACACATGGATTTGAATATCTCGACATTTACAACAACTTTCTAGTTCAAAGTTAAGCCCAATTTTGACTGGAAAAGGTCTAAATCTCATCTTGAAGACATAAACCCTCGCCGGAATTCTCCACCTCCGATCTCCCTCCTCCGGCGACGGTAAGGTGCAAGACTACTTGGGTTCCACTCACCTCTCTATGGGCTACAAAACCCCTATAGGTACAACCACCATCTCGGCCGCCATCGTCGCCACCCAAGGCCACCGAAATCCGCCGGAATTCCTCCATCTTTGCCGCATCGATTCTCTCTCCTCCGGCCACCATAGAGGACCATCCACCAACCAATCTGAAGAGGAGCACGAGCCCAACAATTGTTGTCAAGGGACCACGACCAACCATGGCCGGAATCGAGCTCCACGACGGCGAGAACTGTTCGGCCCCAAACGGGTCGAAACCCACCCTCGGTCAACGCGGGTCAACACCAGCTTTCCCATTTTGGAAACTTTCCCAATTCATCACGTATTCGCCCGTATTTATACCGTACACGTATTGGAACCCAAACGGATAAATACGACAAAATTCAACGGCCGAAAATATTCATAACTTATTCCTCGTAACTCGAAATTATCCTCCGGAAGTTCCCACGAGCTCGAAACTAAATTCTCTACAACTTATTGAAGTATCTCAAATGAAATTCTTGTCCGATAATTTAATCGTTAACAAGCCCGCCATATTGATCAATTACGACAAAATCACGACTAATCGCGAAACTCGCAAATTAAGTCGATAAACATACCATTTTCGGTTCGGGTTGTCACATGTGCCGATATCCATTGTTTTTGACCGAGATAGTCAATTCACTTCAGAGTTTTGGAAGGCATTGCAGTGAGCTTTGGGGACCAGATTACATTTCAGTACAGCTTTCCATCTCAGACTTATGGGCAGTCTGAGAGGACCATTCAGACCCTCGAGGACATGTTGCGGTCTTGTGTATTACAGTTTAGAGGAAATTAGGACCAGCAACTACATTTGATCGAGTTTGCTTACAATAACAGTTATCAGGCCAGTATCGATATGGCACCGTATGAGGCTTTATACGGGTAGCAATGTCGTACTCCATTGTGTTGGAGTGAGGTGGGTGAGCGATGGCTTATTGGTTCTTATTTGGTGAAGAACACCACTGAGGATATTCAGATTATCAGAGACAAACTGAAGATTGCCCAAGATCGACAAAAGAGCAATGCAGATGTGAGGAGAAAGAGTCTTGAGTTCAAAGTAGGCGATTGGGTCTTCCTGAAATTGCCTCCTTGAAGAGGAATAATTCATTTCGGGAAGCGTGGCAAGCTTCGGCCACAGTATATTGGTCCATATGAGATCACAGAGAGAGTTGGTGCCGTGGCGTACAGGTTGGAGTTGCCATCAGAGATGGCTCGAGTGCACGATGTTTTCCATGTATCGATGTTGCGGAAGTATATTCCGGATCCATCACATGTTTTAGCACCATATTAGCTTCCTATTCGGGAAGATTTGACTTATGTGGAGGAGCCAATGCAGATCCTCGATCGACGTGTACAGGAGTTGAGGCACAGAGTTATTCCGCTTGTTAAGGTCTTATGGCAGAATCATTCAGTAGAGGAAGCCACTTGGGAGACCGAGCAACATATGCGGGAGCAATATCCTCATCTGTTCAATTAATAGGTACATAAATTTCGAAGTTGAAATTTTTGTAAGGGGGCAGATTTGTGACAACTCGGACCGGAATTGGTATATTATCGGCTTAATCTGCGAGTTTCACGAGTAATTGTGGTTTATCGTAATTAATCGGATATGCGACTTTTTTCACGACTTAATTTTCGGGCACGAATTTGGTTTGATTTGTTCGTGGGAAATGTAGAGAATCTGATTTTGGGTCCATAGGAGCTTTCCGAGGATTTTTCGGATAATCGAGGAATATAAAAAGAATATTTGAAATTATCGTCGAGTTAGTCGTGTTTATCCGTTTGAGTTTGAGTTATCCGAATTGCAGATAGAGTTGATTCACGACGTATAAATACCCGAATAGTCGAAAAGTTATCGAAAAGTTTGAAAAATGGGCTGTTTGACTGAGTTGACCAGAGTTGGGCCGAGTCGACCCGTGTGGACTCACTGAGCCGTGACTCGCCATCGTGGTGGTTGAAGGAAAACGGCACGGTTCCGGAAATAAAGGTAAGGAAATGAAGCTTGGGATCTATGCTTTCAATTGATGTATGTATTGTGATGTATGGTGGAGATTTTGGGATAGAATTTTGGATGAGAAAAAGGAGGTTTTTTAGGGGCGACGGACGGCGGTGCTCCGGCCACGGTCGAGGCCGGGGATAGGAGGGAAAGGCTTGGTGGACCACGGCGAGGATTTTGGGAGTGGTTTTGTGGACCGCTGTGCGTCGTGGCCGGAGTTCCGGTGGTGGATCGATCGCCGGCCTGTTTGAAATCCATGGAAATTTTGAGTGAAATTCCGGTGAATCACGGGGGAATTGAGGGATGTTGTAGTTGAGGAAAGTATTGGGCTCGAGGAGGAGTTGAATTCTTGGCTTTCCCTGACGGCGCGCCACCGCCGACAGCTGCGGTCAACAACGGAGCTCCGGCGACACGTTGAATTTTTGGATTTTGGAAAGTTTTATGCCGTTTTACTTGTAATTGTGCCCTGATCGTCGCCTTGAGGTTTTCGAGTTGTTTTGGGCGGTGGATTTTATGTCGAGGGTTTATGTGGAGTATATATGGGATTTTCGACGATTTTTTTGATATCCGAGTTATATATTTCCGGAAATGGTTGGTTTCCGAGGTGTGGTTCAGAGTATTAAATTGTGATTTTGATCAGTGATATTTTGTGATTATTCAGGAGATCGAGATCGTACGCTTGGCGAGGGATCTTCCGCCGGATCTCTGGATTAGCGCGTTTGCGCGCTGTGCTTGTCTGTGTATGGATACTTTTCTTTTCACTGATTTGTTGCGAGTCTTTATTATACGTTTTACGAGCATGAGCATGAGCATGCGTATGTGATTATGATTTATACGAGCATGTGCTTTACGATTATACATTTACGAATATGCATCGACGAATATACTTTCATAATTATATCTTACGAATATGCATTTACATTATGCTTTATACATTTGCATGAAACTATTTATGATTTGGTTTACACAGAGTACAGTCTTAGTATATATGGTTGTATCGATACACTTAGCATCCCGTGAAAGGACCCAATCCCGATTCAGTTACCTAAACCGGAATCAAACCCTTTCGAAAATACGAACCAACAAAAATTTTTCAAAATTTCAGCAGAGTTTCGTTACTAACGTTGAATTGCATAAACTTGCACCCAGTAAACAACACTTCGTCCTATGCCACAAAAGCCAAACCGTGGGCACCAATCCCATCTGGATTTCTCAACATCAATATATGAATCATAAACAGTAAACAGTACTGTAGTGTATATATATATCCTAGAAAAATCCGTATAAACAAGTATCAAAATGTATCAGAGCGACCTCTAAAGTACTGTAGTGTATAAATGTCTTTCACCAGTTGATATATATGTTTAAAATAACACATGTGAGTCCAGGTAATAAAAACATCATGGTACACGAGGTAAAACTCACACTCCTCCAGTGTACAGAGCATGCAAGTAAAAATCCCACGGGGTCACTCATGGACACACACCGTGCTAGTACAGTCCGAATCACGGGATCCTGGACCCACACGTGATTCTAAGCCAGAAAGGCCTCGGTTCCGGGGATACGTCCATCGCCGGTCAGGTCGGGGTAACGCCCCGCCTGGGATGCCTACCATCGGGGATCAGCCGAGAGGCTAGTGTATCGATACAACAACGTAACCAAGACTGTACTCTGTGTAAACAAAATCATAAACATTTCGATGCAATGCATGAAACAGCATATAAGTGTATGTATAATCATATACGTATATCCGTATAAGTATAATCGTATAATCATAAAACACATGCTCATGTAATTCATAATCTCAATACGCATGCTCGAGTTCGAAAATCATATAAAAGACTCGCAAGAATTCCGTGAAAAGAAATTGTCCACTCACAGGTGAGCAAAACGCGCACTCGCTCTAATCTCGTGGCCCGGCGGAAGATCATTCGCCAGAAGCACGATTACGATCCCGATCTCGATCTCGATCTCCTGAACATATTCATAAAACACAACTGATCAAAATCATAGTCTACAACACTGTACTGATGCACGGAAACCAACCGTTCCCGAAAATATGCAATACGGTACAAAACGTATAACAGAATTTCCGAAATCCCCACTTGAAACCTCGACTGAAAATCGGCTAATCAAATCAACCTGAAAACCTCTGGACGATAATCAGAGCACGATTTCGAGAAAAACGACACTAATTACATCAAAATCCAAAAAGTCAACTTTTGGCCGGAGCTCCGCCGGCGGCAGCGCGCAGTCAACGGTAGAATTCCACGGCCAAAACTTCCAGATTTCAAGTTCTCCTCATTTCGAATCACTTCCACAACTGACACAAACCTCGAATCAAACCGGAACTAGCTCAATTTACCAAAACCCGATCGGAAATTCCAAACCGAAACCCTAATCGGGTTCACCCCAAAACCTCATCTCATCCAAAACCAATGACCCAGATAACATCAGTGAGGTGTGGGGAGCAAAACCCCCAACAGCCCCACCACCAATACTCGCCGGAACCACCGTCACCATCGCCGTCGAATTCCCCCAACTCGGCCTTAATCGAACTCCCTCCAAACCTCACCAATTTCCATCAAACCAAAGCTAAACACACTCGAAATCATGAGAGGAAGGAAACCTTACCCTTCACTTGGCTGGAGGTGGCCGGAATTTGGTCGTCGGAAGTTGAAGCCGAAACGGGAAACTCACCCCCTCGGGTCAACGGTCAACCTTTCCAAAAAAAGAAAGTCAATGCAAGTCAACCTCAGTCAAAGCTCAATCTGAAATTTTCGACGATTTTACGACTATTTTCGATATTTATACTCGTGCCTCGGGTCAATCGACGGTCCAAAATGAATATACGAAATGATTCGGATAAACACGAAACAATCGGATAAACTTGTCGGAACCCGAAACTTTGAATAATCATAAAATATTCCTCGGTTATCAGAAAAATCTTCCAGAACAGCCCACGAGCTCGAAATCACGTACTCTACCATTCCCGTGAAGACACCCAACTCAAATTCTCGACCGAAAACATAGTCACGAATCGAATCGGCAAACCACATTTACGACGTAAAACTGCGACTAAACTCAATCTCGAGAATCGTGTCGAATACACAACAGATTCTGGTTCGGGTCATCACATCCTGGTTGATCCCCGAGGATGTTTACCGGGGGGGGACTGTGACCCTGACCCGAGGTCTTTACCGGGCGGGGGGTGCAGATACCCTGACCTAAGGCCTTTCTAGCTAGAATCACGTGTGGGTCTGGGATCCCGTGATTCGGACTGTACTAGCACGGATGTGTCCATGAGTGACCCCGTGGGATTTTCGATGCATGCTCTGTATGCGTGAGGAGTTAGAGTCTCCCTCGTGTACCATATTATTTTCATGCATTTAGACTCGCATATGTTTTTATAACATATATTATTTAGTGAAAGACATTTATTTTCGTTCACTCACTCTAACGGTTTATAAGTCTTTCCCTGGGTTCTTTGTTTTCAATACCCAGTTTGCAGTTCGGATTCTGGCGTCGCACGTCAAGGTTGGAGGCTTAGTATTCGAGCTACTTTTCCTTCTCAGTAGGTTTCTTGTTTGGCCTACTGTTGTGTATTTATGTGTATATATATATATACTAGAGGTCGCTCTTAATACTTTGATGTTTATTTTTTCATATGATTTTCCCGGATTTCTGTAAAGTTTTTGCTTATTGCTTATATTATGATATGTTTTTGAGAAATCCGGATTGGGATTGGTGCCCACGGTTTGACTTTTGTGGCATAGGATGAAGTGTATTTTCGGGTGCAGGTTAATGGTAACTTCGCGATATAGTGAAACTCTGCCGAAATTTCTATGGTTTTTGAAAGTTCGTGTTTTCAGAAGGGGTTTGATTTCGGTTTAGGAAACTAAATCGAGGTCGGGTGCTTTCTTGGAAGCTGCCAAAAAATCATCTAATTTATCCATAGCTAGCCAGACTATCAAGGAAGACCCAAACACCCTAAGCTAGGCCCAAGGGAAGGCCCAACCCGCCTAGATATGAACCCTATCTGATTTTGGTAGGGTGTCACACAATTTGAATTCTGGCTCTATTAGGCATGGTTTGGACTCTAGCTAAAAGCCAAGAAAATGGGATCACAAGTTGTAATACTTGGATCGAACTTCATGGCCACTCTAGAACATCCAAGGGCTCACAAAATACCCCATTTTCTCTTCTATTAACCCTCTTGGTCGAGCTCCTCCTTCACACACACAAGATATCTCATTTTTCATGTTTTGCATAGTTTTTACACTCTATATATAGCCTCCATCCATTCCCTAACTCTCTAGCTCTCTTCTCTACCTTAAACACCTCCTACATCACCCCCAAAAGGCCTAGTAACCTCCATCACCACCTCATACTATCATATTTGTGGAGACAAGAAACAAAAAGGGAGCAAGAAGTGAAGAAGTGCTTGAAGAACTTGAAGGCTTTCCTTAAGGGACTCTTCGGTTATATCTTTCACCTATTGATCTCTCATTATGTATCTAGACTCCATTTTCATTATATGTAGTTAGTAGTCCCATTTGGGAGGCTAGGGTTAGAACCCTAGCCATTTGATGTAGACAAATGATGGATTGATTTTATGTATGGCTTAGGTTTTAGTGTATTTTGTATGAAGCATGTGTTTGTGAATGGGTTTATTATGTGTTTATGGATGTTTATGTGCTTAAACTTCATATATGGTTTTGATTATGCATGTGTTGACCTTCACTAAGTTGATGTATGCATTAAAGGGCTAAAAATGAGACCTTCGTTGAATTAGTTACTCACCTAAGGCTAGATGAGTATGTACATGATTAAAGTCTATTCCAAGAGGCTTTCCCTTAAGGTTTGATTTTCTTAGCACAAAGCAAGGACTAGAGGCTTTTGAGTCAAAATAGACTTAAGGTGCGTTGGCCAAGCACACATTAAATCAAGAGGTTATTGTGTGTATTAGTCGGGTCTTTCAATTCGTAACTCAAAAGGTGCAGATTGAGAGATTCACTTAGACTTTCTCTCGAATCCTCCAAAAGAGGTTTGAGAAGGGAAACCTTCTACAAATATCACATAGTATGTTTGTTTGCTTCACTCACATGACATACGGCCCAGATGTAAACCCGAAATGGTTTAGTTCTTGGTCTCGGTTCACCAAATACTTCAAAGTTTGACCCAAATCGTCTAGAGTCCGAAATGGCCTAGGAGCTTTGGTTCAAAACAAAACGTGACCCAAAAGATTTCGATTTAGACATCTACTTGTGCGAAATGGACTCTAATTACTTACATAAATCAGGACATTGTTTGAGCATCAAGTGGTTAGTGGAGATTTTCCTAGCCAACCATATTCTTTTATTGTGATCTGATCAATTCATTTATATCATAATTCATAGCTTGATATATGCCTCATTTGATTACTTTCCATAGCTTTTAAAGAACTAGAGAGTGATAGAACTTATTCTTATTTATTTATGAAGCTTAAAGTCAATATGTACCCTGATTTTGGATGTGATTAAAGACACCTACGATTATCACCACTTAGCCAAAAAGCAATGTGTCCCATATGTGCGCATGAGTTGTGACCCCCCTTGATAAATCACTTGAGCTCACGTTAAGATTTCTTTCTTAACCCTTAATATCTAAATACTTAACCTAGTGTAAGACTTCTTTACCTTATGTTTCGGAGGCTTAGTGTGATCGAAGTAATGTCGATAAGAGGAGAACATGATATTTTTTTGAAGATTGAAGTTTCTATATGTGTGTTCATGGAAAGACTTGTCCAATACTGTGTAAAAATTTGTAAAAATGACAAAAAGATTTCGAGACAAAGAAAAAAGAAAGAAGAAAAATGTGTAAAAAGATCTCGAGGCATTGTGTTTAGTATGTAAAGTTTGGATTAATGTCCCCTAAAGTTGTTTATTTAGAGAGTGTGACGATTTGAACGTTTATGATGTATAAATATGGCATTTATCCTGTCCACAAAACTCAAGGTTTGAAGAAAAGCTCATGGTGAGGTTTTGGTGAAGTTGGAGGGCGAAATTGTTGCAGTTATGGAGTTTTTGCCAAGTCTTTGGATTATTTTTAACCACCACACATCCAAAAATTTTGAACTCCTTTGCCTCGGCCCCATTACAACCCTTAAAAGTCTTTTATGATCTTAAAGATGAGTAGCCTTTGATCTATGGAGTTAATCGAAAGAGTAAGCATATGGTTTTGGTTCTTTTTGCAAGTAATTCTTTCATTCATGAGGTTTAGTGTAGTTTTTCACAAAGTGTTGTTATTTCTTGAAATATGTGAGTTATTTGATTCTCTTACGACATTATTTCTTACATATACCTTAAGTGAAACCGATTCTCATGAGTGAAAATATTTTGAGTGCATCCATGTGAGTTGATTCATATTTGTTTTGAAGCATGCGTAGATATAAATATCATCATTGTTTCTTCCAAATTTTACTTGTTTATGACATGAGAATGTCTTTATTAACTTTTGATTCCTTGTGCTTAATTGTAAGTCTTATTCTTGATACCATGATGAACATAATATTTCGAAGAAAATATAGTTAAAGGGCTTATTGTTGTGTCGTTCATATCTTTGTGAAGAGTTCTTACTCTATGAAAGTATAATTTTACTAGCTTAATAATTTTATAGAGTCTTAGTGTTGAAACGTCAAGGATCCCAACGGGGAGACATTGGAGTATTTATTTTCTTTTTAGTCTTAGTTTTATTTATTTATTTGCTAAGGGACTAGCAAAGTCTAAGTGTGAGAGAATTTGATCTATGCATTTTATGTTTGATTCTTAACGTATTTCTCTCTATATTTAACGATGTTATGACCTTAATATTATCCTTTCTAGCTTATTTTGTTATTTTTAGGTCTTAAATAAAGAAGTTGAAGAAAAGAGGTTAATTGGAGCAAAATCGCAAAAGAGATAAAGAATCCTACTTTGACTAGAAATCCTTATTGGATTAGGAATCCTTATTCCAATAAGAGTCCTTGTTCAAGGAGGAATCCTTGTTAGAGTAGAAAAAGGATATGTCATGTGAAGAATAATAAAGAGGCAGCAGGAGTGTTTTAGAGATCAAAACAAGATTCAATCAAGAACTTTCAAGAATATACCAAGAACAAGCTAAGATTCGTAAAGATTGGGCTAAGGATTATCAAGATGGATCGAGAAGATGTCCAAGTACAAAAGATTGTCCAAGAAAGCCTAAGAATGTGTCAAGATTACGCCTAGTCCATTGTTGTATTGGATTAGGGCTGGCCGACCTTGTAGAGGAGAGGTTCTAGAAGGTTTTTAGTTCTTCTATCATGATATGGATTGGATTTGAAGAGAAGTAGATTCCTAGGTGGATATGGATTTGAAGTTATAGAAGCCTGTGTACATTAGTCCACTTCGGGAGGCCATTGTGAATAGGTCAAGATGAATCTGGATGCGATGAGCATATGGATGGAAAGCTCTAGAAGTCTATATTCCAACGCATCAAAAATTATAATTTTTTAAGTTTTAGATCAACTGAAAAACCTGATTTAGTGGAGAATGGTCAGTCTGCTCGGGTGGAGTAATTGTAGATGTACCCTTCTTTGTAAATGTACCATTGATAACTAGAAATCGTTCTTAACCGGGGATTGATGGTGCATGCATGATAAAGTTTATAAACAGTGAATTAAAGTTATGAGGGGTTTGAAAAGTGATTCTAACATCCTAAGTAAGAAAAACGTGTAACATGTATCAAACAGCCTAGATATTCTATATGTATCACTCATAGACAGGGAACAAAAAAAGAAAAACCTAGAATGCTTAAAACATGCTACGGACAGAAAATAAACCCATGCTAACATGATGATCTCATTATTTTCACCTTACTCGTTCATAACATGTTTATCAAACAATACTAATGAAATTCTAACAGCCTAGTTACTCCTCATAGGACACTTATTACTCCACCTGGGAAGATTGAGCCTTCTCCACAAAAATAGGTTTTTTCGTTGATCTAGAACTTAAAAAATGATAGTTCTTGATGCATTGGAAAATATACTTCTAGAGATTTCCAACCATATGCTAATCTTGTCCAAATTCATCCTTTACAATGGCTTGCCGAAGTGGACAAATGTACACAGGCTTCTATAACTTCAAATCCATTTCCACCTAGAAATCTACTTCTCTTCAAATCAAATCCATATCATGATAAAAGAACCAAAAACCTTCTAGAACCTCTCCTCTACATGGCCGGCTAGCCCTAATCCAATACAAAAATAGACTAGGCGTAATCTTGACACATTCTTAGGCTTTCTTGGACAATCTTGCACACTTGGACATCTTCTCAATCCATCTTAATAATCCTTAGCCCAATCTTTACGAATCTTGGCCTGTTCTTGTTATCTTCTTGAAAGTTCTTGATTGAATCTTGTTTTGATCTCTAAAACACTCATGCCGCCTCTTTATTATTCACAACATGACATCTCCTTTTCTTACTCTAACAAGGATTCCTCCTTGAACGAGAACTGCTATTAGAATAAGTATTCCTAGTCCAACAAGGATTTCTAGCCAAAGTAGGTTTCTTCATCTGTTTTGCGATTTTGCTCCAATAACCCCTTTTCTTTAACTTCTTTATTTAAGACCTGAAAATAAAAAAATAAGATAGAAAGGATAATATTAAGGTCATAACATAGCTAAATGTAGAGAGAAATACGTTAAGAATCAAGCATAAAATACGTAGATCACTTGATGACTCACTCTTGTTCGATAAGATAGCGACCTATTCATCATTGTGGTGATCGTGTGTGATACATGTGAGATACTAGATGGTATGAACATAATACCCATCTAAGTTTTCAAATATTCCATGCTATGGTGTTTAAAGTTTTAAGTATGAGGTCCCTCATGTTATATGCTTGATTACAATATTGTTTTTCTTTGAAACATAATTAGTGCATGCTCCCAAATTGGTTTATAGGACACTACTAGCTTCATTAATCCTTAGAGACTATATGACCTTTTCCATGTGAATGTGTACTAATTATTATGCCTAGGAAAATATGTGTTAGTAAAATAAAATGTGAAATGATGATGCATATAGTTATCTCTTGTACAATTTTGTCTACTATGTCTCTTGATGCAAATTAAGGACAATTTGGTTTTAAAGTGTGAAGTGGTAGGCTAAGACATTATCTTTCCTTATCCTAAAAATCCATTAAAATTGAAAAAAAAATATGTGTGTTTCGGTGTGTTTGTGTCCTAATAATAATTTCTAATGATGAGATTGGACTGATGACTAGTGGATTGCATAATCTTGAGTTTGTTTGAAAAGAGAAAACAATGCATGTTTAATTGGTTTGGAAGAGCATATGTCATTTAAAATGTTTTCACGTGAGAAAAAGAAGGATTGATTTTTTTTCAAAGCTATTTATGCCTTATGTGAGAATTTGAGCCTAAACGTGCATGCTTAGCTTAGATAATGCACTTTTTCTTCGTGTGTGATATCGGTTAATTATTGTGTAATGTAGAACTTTTTTTAAACCATGTGAAGAGTTTGTCCAAATCATGAGTTGTTTTCAAAAATGATAGAGGCATTAGAACTACCACCTATTTTTCCAAATAGTTATGTATCCCATGTGTGATCACGAGATGCGACACCCCTAGATAACCCTTTTGAACCTACGTTTACCCTTTCTTTCATTGATATGCATGTATCTAAACACTTAGCATGTATAGTGATCATTTCCCTTAATCTAAAGGCTTGGTTGGAGATTTCAATGCTAGTACCAAGGAAGATAGGGTGAAGATGATGTTTTCGAAGGTACCATGTCTGTATGGCGATAGACTTGTTCAAACAACTTGTGTATGTGTTAGATTACAAAAAATAAAATAAAAAACAAAAGAAAGAAATAGAGACTTTGAGAGATAGATAGAGAATGTAAAAAAAGATGTGTGTGATGCTCTCTGGCAATAGGTTTTAAATGTAACAGGTTTGGATTAATGTCTACCATATTTGTGGATTTAGAGTTTGTTACTAATTGAAGGCCCAAAAGTGAAGAAGTACGAAATTTGTCATGTCCGTACAGCTCAAAGGAAGTTTAGAATGAAGCTTGGGCCCAACATGGTAAAATCTGGCCCTTGCTCCTAAAGGATGACCATGGTGAAGCTTTGAAGGGGGTGGAGTACGAGATTGACAAGTTTTCATGCTTTGACTAGGTCTTTAAAACATTCTTTATCACCACATACTCAAATTTTGAATGTGTTAGCCCTATCCCCATTACAACCCTTAATAAAGGCCTCTTGATTTGACTCTTGTGTTTGTGAATTATTGGAGTATTTGGTTGAAAATCAAGTTTATAGAAAACATGTGATTAATGTGATTTTTGAGTGCACATACTAACATTTCAAACACTTGTGTGCATTGAGTGATATCTTGTGAGTTTGATGGTTATGAAAATGTTGGTTTAATGGATTTCAATGTGTTTCGCTTGGCATGTAGCATGATTGTAACACTAATTTTCAAAGATTTATCTTTCCATTTTGGCTCGTTAACCATTCATTGATTTTATGTTCTAATTCTTGCTCAAGAGCAGTCCAATCCATTAAGGCATGGTTCGTTGAGAGAAATAAACTATCATTTGGGACACTTACATGCCTTTGTGTTATTGTTTTTTTCCACTATTTCTTTCTATTGTGTCTTAGCTTAGTTTTGATTTCATTTCTTAAATATTTGCTTGGGGACAAGCAAATCTTAAGTTTGAGGTAGTTTTTCAGGTCCATAAATATGTTCTAATTATGTCCCTCACTTTATGCTTATTGCTTATTTTTTATGAATAAATCATTGCTCTTACGACATTTTCTGTTCTTGCTAGAAAATCATGGCTTGACTCAAATATACACTAAAGACTGGAAATAACACACTTAATTATTTGAGAAGGCGTAGCCATGTCTAGAACCAGGAAAGAAGATTGAGTAACTTTGGGAAAAAGACAAGATAGCTTCACCGGAAGTTGCTCGGAGTGAGCCAAAATTCTCCATAACTTGCCTGACCATCTCGGCCAGTGAAAGAACCCAACCCCAATTTAGTTTCCTAAACCGGAATCAAACCCCTTCTGAAAACACGAACTTGTAAAAACAAAAGAAATTTCGGCAGAGTTTCACTATATCGTGGAATTTCCAATAACCTGCACCCGAAAACACACTTCATCCTATGCCACAAAAGCCAAACTGTGGGCACCAATCCCTTCCGGATTTCTCAAAATTATATCATAATATAAAGCAATAAGCAAAAACTGTAATCTTTACAGAAATCCGGGAAAATCATCTGAAAACATGAACATTGGAGTATTCAGAGCGACTTCTAGTCTATATATACATAAATACACAGCAGTAGGCTAAACAAGAAACCTACTGAAAAAGAAATGTAGCTCGAACACTAAGCCTCCGACTACGACGTGCGACACCAGAATCCGAACTGCAAACTGGGCCTGAAAACCGAAAAGCCTAGGGGAAAGGCAAATAAAATCGTTAGAGTGAGTGGACGAAAATAAACATATGCCTTTCACCATTTACATAATCATAAAGATAATGCGAGTCCTTAAAATAAATGGAGGTGTCAGGCGAATCTCTCAAGCCCGACGGTGATAGACTAGGCGAATCTCTCTAGCCTAATGGGCACATCAGGGAAATCTCTCAACCCTGGAACCGGACTATTGGTGATCAGCCGAGTAGTGAATGCATCGATGCTAAGTAAATGTCATCACCAATAAAACATAAAACATAAAACAATACCTCCAAAAACAACAAATAATCTCAATACTGTAATGGAAATAAATGCTGAAACCAAGAACTAGCTTCGACAGTGAAAATAAATGTCCACTCACAGATAAGCACAGCGCGCAGACACGCTAATCCCGAGATCCGGCGGATGATCCCTCGCCCAACGTACGATCTCGATCCCCTGAATAATCACAAAATATCACTTATCAAAATCACAATTCATTACACTGAACCACACCTCGGAAACCAAGCATTTCCGGAAACATATAACTCAAATAACAGAAAACCTGTCGAAAACTCCAAATACTCCACATAAATCCTCGACCTAAAATCCACCACTCAAATCAACTTGCGCATCTCAAGGCTATGATCGGAGCGCGATTACGAGCAAAACGGCATAAAACTTGACAAAAATCCAAAAAGTCAACCCTTCACCGGAGCGCCGCCATCGAAGGCGGTGTGGCGTCAACAGTGACGGATTCCGGCCAAAATTTTCAGATCACAAGTACTCCTCAAGCCCAAAAATTTCTTCTTCTACACCAAGCTCCAATTCCAAGCCCATCGGTCGAAATTGAGCCCAAAACCTCACGGAATCCATTGATTCCGGCGAGATTCTGGCGAGCTCCAAACGGCGTCCAAACCAAAATTCCTTCAACTCAAAAGCAACAAGGGCTTGAGAGGAACGTTTCCCCCCACAACCCCAACCCCAAACGTCACCGGAGCACCCCACCCAAATCTGACGAAATCCCAAATCTTCTTCGAATTCGTTCTCCCCCAAAACCTCATCAAATCACACAATTCCAAGTTCTAAACCATAGGAAATCAAGAGAGGAAGCTAGCCATACCAAAATCAAGGCCGGAGGTGGCCAGAAACGGAAAGTCCATGGCTAGTCAAACGGTGGTGCTCCTCCTTCTCGGTCAACGCGGGTCAACTAGTCAACCTCGGTCAAACGACGGTCAAACTTCCAAAACAGTGATTTTCGACAATTTTACGACTATTCCAATATTTATACTCGCAGCTCGATACGATCGATAATCCAAATCGAATCACATCCACGTTTTGGATAACTCAAACTCAAACGAATAAACATGATTAAATCACGCGATTTCAAATATTCATAACATATTCCTCGGTTATCGAAAGAATTATCCGAAACTGCATACGAACTCGAAATCATGCTTACTACAACTCTTGTGAAGAGACTCATACCAAATTCTCGCCCGATAAATTAGTCATGAATAAAGCCGCTAAAACTGCTCAATTACGACAAACAATGATTACTCGTAAAATATGCAAACCAAGCCGATTAATATACTAATTCTGGTTCGGGTCGTCACAAATCTACCCCCCTTAGAAAAATTTCGACCTCGAAATTTACGTACCTGCTAAGTGAACAGATGATGATACTGTTCCCGCATATGCTGCTCGGTCTCCCAAGTGGCTTCCTTAACTAAATGATTCTGCCATATGACCTTCATAAGCGGTATGACTCTGTGTCTCAATTCTTGTTCACGCCGATTGAGAATCTGTACTGGCACCTCCACATATGTCAAATCTTCCAAGATAGGAAGCTGAAGTGGTGCTAAAACATGTGATGGATCTGGAATGTATTTCCGCAGCATCGAGACATGGAAAACATCGTGCACCCTCGCCATCTCCGGAGGCAACTCTAACCTGTAAGCCACGGCACCAACCCTCTCCGTGATCTCATACGGACTGATATACTGTGGTTGAAGCTTGCCACGCTTCCCGGAACGAACAACTCCTCGCCAAGGAGACAATTTCAGGAAGACCCAATCGCCAACTTCGAACTTGAGGCTCTTTCTTCACACATCTGCATAACTCTTTTGGCAATCTTGGGCAATCTTCAATCTCTCTCGGATAATCTGAATATCCTCTGTGGTGCTCTTCACCAAATCAGGTCCAATAAGCCATCGCTCGCCTACCTCACTCCAACATAATGGAGTACGGCACTACCTCCCGTATAGAGCCTCATACGGTGTCATATCAATACTGGTCTGATAACTGTTGTTGTAAGCAAACTTAATCAAATGCAGTTGCTAGTCCTAATTTCCTCTAAACTGCAATACGCAGGACCGCAACATATCCTCAAGGGTCTGAATAGTTCTCTGAGACTGCCCATCAGTCTAAGGATGGAAAGCTGTACTGAAATGTAATCTAGTCCTCAAGGCTCGTTGTAATGCCTGCTAGAACTCTGAAGTAAACTGACTGTCTCGGTAAAAAACAATGGATACAGGCACGCCATGCAAACGAACGATCTCCACCAAATACAGCTTTGCTAACCTGCGCACATAAATCTTCCCTGGAAGTGCAAGGAAATGGGCTGATTTCGTCAATCGGTCAACAATAACCCAAATGCCCGTGTTACCAGCAGAAGTGCGTGGTAATTAATACACGAAATCCATGGTGATGTGCTCCAATTTCCAAACCGGAATCTCCAACGATTGTAGCTTTCCCGCAGGTTTCTGTCTTTCCGCCTTCACTTGTTGACAAATGAGGCATCTGCTCACATAAGCTGCGATCTCCCGCTTCATATTTCGCCACCAGTAATAGGCTCTAAGTGTATGAAACATCTTTGTACTGCCGGGATGCATCGCGTATGCAGAACAATGAGCTTCATCTAAAATCTCTTTCTTTAAACCCTCGTCCCTGGGTACACATAATCTACCTCTGAATAGCAATGTACCATCATCACTCAACCGAAACTCTGTTGGCACACCATTCCGAATCATGGTCTTCTTGTCCAACAGATAGGAATCCGCATCCTGAGCTTCACGAACCTGATCAACCAATACCGGTCGAACCTAGAAGCTAGCCAACAAGGCTCCATCATCATCCCACTCTAACTCAGCTCCCGTAGCTCGCAACTCTTCTAACATGGAAACTCTGGCCACACACACATGAAACAATAAAGCTCCTGATTTTCGACTGAGTGCATGAGCAATGACATTGGCTTTCCCTGGATGGTACTCAAAGGTGCAATCGTAGTCATTGATCAACTCCATCCATCTGCGCTGCCTCATATTCAGATCTGGCTATGTGCACAAATAAGTGAGACTCTTGTGATCAGTATATATCTTGAACTAAGCTCCATACAAGTAATGTCTCCAACTCTTCAAAGCTAAAACAATAACAGCTAACTCTAAATCATGCGTAGGATAATTGACTTCATGTGGTTTCAACTGTCTAGAACCGTACGCCACCACTCTGCCATGTTGCATCAAAACACAACCAAGTCCCAATTTCGATGCATCGCTGTAAACCATAAACTCTCCACTGTCATCAGGTAGAGTCAGAACCGGTACAGTAGTCAACTTTTCCTTCAAGAGCTCTCCTCACATGCATCGGACCACTCGAACTTGACGCATTTCTTCGTCAACCTGGTAAGTGGAGCGGCAATCCGTGAAAAGTCATGCACAAAGCGCCGATAGTAACCTGCCAAACCCAAGAAACTCCTAATCTCTGGTACGGTGGTATGTCTACACCAATTGAACACGGCTTCAATCTTGTCAGGATCCACGCGGACTCCCTCAGCAGATATCACCTGACCCAGAAACTTCACATTATTCAACCAAAACTCACACTTGCTGAACTTTACAAACAACTGATTATCTCGCAAACTCCGCAAAACAGCTTGCAAGTGTTTCTTGTGCTAGCCCACACTCCTAGAGTAAATCAGGATGTCGTCGATAAACACGATCACAAACTTGTCCAGAAACCGCCTGAACACTCTGTTCATCAAGTCCATGAAAGCTGTAGGGGCATTGGTCAACCCAAAGGGCATAACCAAGAACTCATAATGCCCGTACCATGATCTGAAAGCTGTCCTGGGCACATCTGACTCTCTGATCCTCAATTAATGGTATCCAGACCTGAGATCAATCTTTGAAAAGACTGAAGCTCCCTTGAGCTGATCAAACAAGTCATCAATCTGTGGCAACTGATACTTGTTCTTCACAGTGACTTGATTCAGCTTCTGGTAATCAATACATAACCACATGGAACCATCTTTCTTCCGCACAAATAATATAGGAGCACCCCACGGTGATACACTGGGTCGTATGAAACCTTTCTCCAGCAACTCTTGAAGTTGAATCTGTAACTGTGACGACCCAGAACAGAATCAGAAGTATAATCAGCTTGATTCGTAAGTTACTGCGTAATCGCAGATTTCCGACTGATGATTGAATCGCCAGGCTTGTTAACGACTTAATCATTGGCTGAGAATTGGAGCTGAGTCTCTTCTCGAGAGTCGTTGTATGTGTGATTTTGAGTTCGTGGGCGGTTCCGGATCGTTATTTGGACGACCGAGGAATTAATTATGAATATTTGAAGTTCGGATTTAAATGGTGGTGCTCTTAACGACTAAATTACCGGACGAGAATTTGGTTTCGGCTTCTTCACAGAAGTTGTTGAGCATTTAATTTCGAGCTCGTGGGAACTTCCGGAGCATTATTTTGAGTTACGAAGATTAAGTTGTGAATATTTCCGATTGTTGATTGTTTAGTCGATTAAATATGTGTTGGTTTGAATGGTTGACTTTTTATCCGATTGGTTGATGTGTTTGACTTCGGGTGATAACTGAAGAACATGTCGAGTTGAGTTTGTTGTCGCGAGAATTATCGAAATCGGAGTTACGACGCGAGAGTTACGGATGTTTAAAGTTGTCGAAATACGTAATTTTGGGAGTTTCCATTTTGGGAAGGCTATAAATAGTGGGTTGCCGAAAAGGGAAAGTCAACATTTGGAATTTAAGGGAAGTTGACCGAGTTGACCGAGTCAACTTGGTGGTGGAGGAGGCTGACGGGATGAAATGAGCTCCACGGCGGCGCGACGAATTCCGGCCACCCTAGGCCTCGGCCTAGGGCTGGTTCTACTCACCATGGTCTCCTCGTGGTGGTGCCGGCCACCGTTCACAGCGAGGTGGACGGTGGAGGGAGGAAAATCCGACCAAAAATTTGAGAAAACTTGGTGAATACGGGTTCATTGATTTTGGCCGAATTGAGCTACGATTTGGACTGGGTTTTGTAGCCCTCATCACCATGAAGCTACCATGTAATTTTGGTAATCCAATTCATCTTGTACATGGAGAATTTTGGGATTGAAATTTGTGTGAACATTCGGTTTTTCATGAAATTGACGTAGTTAGAGTGAGAATTGGCCTTTGTTGTAGTTGACAAAGTTGCTCAGTGGGTGATTTTGCATGGAATGGTGGTTGCTCCGCCGGGAAAATTTCAGTTTGGTGGCGGCGCCGCCGTTGGCGGTGGTCAACGGCGGTCAAAGTTTGACTTTTTGGGATTTTCGACAAGTTGCATGTCATTTCAATCGAAATCGCGCCCCGATCGCAGTGGGGAGGTTCGTTTCTCGATTTGAGCATCCGAAAGTACAGCGAGGTATTGAGGTGTGATTATCGGATTTTCGACGATTCGTCGACATTGAATTACGTGTTTCCGAGAACGGTGGTTTCTCGTGATTTGATTTGAATTGTCGAGTTATGATTTTGAGAAATGGATTTTTTGGTTATTTAGGGGTTCGTGATCGTTCGTTTGGCGATGGACTTTCCGCCGGATCACGGGTTAACACGAACTACGTTACGCTAGTCTGTGAGTGGACAATTTCTTTTCACGGATTGATTGTGAGTCTTTTATATACGTTTTACGAACTTGAGCACGCAGATTGATTATGATTTTTACGAGCATGTGTTTTACAATTATGCATATACGAATATACGTATACGAATATACATACGTACATATTATGTTTTATGCATGTGCATGGAAATGATTTATGATTTGGTTTACACAGAGTACAGTCTCAGTATATGTTGTGGTATCGATACACATTGGCTTCTCGACTGATCCCCGAGTACGCTCCGGGGGGGACAGATATCCTGACCCGAGGCCTTTCTTGCTAGGAATCACGTGTGGGTCTGGGATCCCGTGATTCAGACTGTGCTATCGCGTGGTAGTCCATGAGAGATTTCGCGATATATTTACGTTGCATGCTCTGTACATGAGTGGTAGTCAGCGTCTCCTCACGTACCATTTGATTTTCATGCATTTGACTCGCATATGATTTTATACGTATATATATATTACTTGGTGAAAGACATTTATTTTCGTTCACTCACTCTAACAGTTTTCATGTCTTTCCCCTGGGCTTTTCGGTTTACGTGCCCAGTTTGCAGTTCGGACTCTGGTATCGCACGTCTTGGTCGGAGGCATAGTGCTCAAGCTACCTTGTTTCTTCCAGTAGGTTTATTGTTCTACCTACTGTGGTATACGTATATGATTATACATTAGAGGTCACTCTGAGTATTCTGTTGTGTATGCCATATGATTTTACTCCGGATTTCAGTAAAGTATATATATACTTATTGTTTTACTTTACTGTTGATATATTGAGAAATCCGGATGGGATTGGTGCCCACGGTTTGATTTTTGTGGCATAGGATGAAGTGTATTTTCCGCGTGCAGGTAATGGTAATTCCACGTTAGTAACGAAACTCTGCCAAAATTTCTACGGTTTTTGTTGGTTCGTGTTTTCGAAAGGGTTTGATTCCGGTTTAGGGAGCTAAATCGGGGTTGGGTTCTTTCAGCTTGGTATCAGAGCATTAGGTTATAGGTTCTGTAGACTTCTGTAGTCGTGTTTACTAAGGATATTTGAGAATGTACAGCATGTCTGGAATGGTGACCCGACCGGCCGGCGGATACTCATCAATATTCCGGGTGTTGTATGCTTTCAAATATTTGAAGTTCCATGATTACGTTCCACTTGTTGTGAACGATGTTTTATTCATTAGGATGCCTCCTGACGTGCTTTCCGTGTCTTTTCGGTTGTGGATCCTATTGAGGATCAGTCGACGCGCGTTTTGCCAGAGAACTGTGAGTTTGAATGAGTATTCTGAGTTCAGAGAATTGTGTGGCGCGGTTTGCCTGGTTGTCTGTGTGTGAGCGTCTATATGTTGCCTCAGAGCTGAGAATTGTGGCAGTTGATGTTTGCCAGAGTCAGATTGTTGTATTTGGTGGGCTGTTATTGTGTGAGTTCCGTTGCGACTCCATGGCCTACATTCAGGGTGTTGTTTATACGGTAATGGTTTTTATCAGACTACCCAGCAATTGAATGTGGAGTGTTTACCCACTTGAGGCAGAGATACATTGCTCACATGTTTGTCCCTGTTGCACGAGTTATGTGGCTTCAGAGGGAGCTGTGCACGAGGTTCGAGATGAGTTTGAACCTGAGTATCAGAGAGAGTCTGATTGGTGTGCCTCGAGATAACCGTGAGGAGCTTAGTGTGCTGCACTCAGTGGCGAGGCTATTGAGAAGGAAAGGTGTACGCGGTTTTCGATGTGATGGTTTGAGGAAAGTGGAGTTAGTCGAGATTTTGATGATGTTGAGTTCAGGCACCTCGGATTCAGTGACTTCATCAGGCTGTGGCCTTTTCAATTATGTTGAGGGTCATCAGATCAAGCAAAGGATCCGTTTGTCGATGGCGGAGATCACAGAGTAGCGGACTCGCTCCTGTGGCATGAGTTTAGGCGATCGTTGGTGATCCTATCACGCAGCGGATGTTGCGGTGATTTGTGTTTGAGGAGCACCCTCAGTTGCAGTTTCGGTGGCCAGGAGGGTCACGTTTTGAGGGAGCGCTCTCAGTCAGCTGTGTTAGCAGTTTGACAGCTCAGAGTTTACGAGGAGATCCTCATGTTGTTCCTGAAGTTTGACCAATGTAGCCTCTTGATGAGTTATTCAGCAAGTCACAATTGACGTGGGCGGCTAGTTGGGCATGTCGGAGTTCGTGCCATGACCTTGGTTGAGGACAGACTTTTCTCCGAGGTTACTGTTGCTTGATATCCATGGCTATTGTACCTGCATCTCCACTTCCGAGTTTTTTTTTGAGAGTGTTGTATCCATCCGGAGGTTGCGAGATCCTTGTTGGAGGATATGGTTTAGCCGTGGATCTGTTATAGCTTGATATCGTGGATTTGGAGTGTTTGTGAGTATGGACTTACTGACGACGCATTTGGCTGTGTTCGAGTGCCTCGAGAAGGAGGTTGTGATTCGATGACCAGGTTTCCCCGAGATACTGTTTCGTGGTGATGGTCGAGCGGATGGTGGAGACGAGTTGTGTGGTTTGCTTTGCTCATATTATGGATATTACGAATTGTTGTGCCCGACATTGGTGACATTGAGGTGGTTCCCGAGTTCCAGATGTGTTCCGGAGGAGTTACCAGGTGTTCCTCCAATTCGGGAGACCGACTACACTATTGAGCTTGTACCGGGCGCTGGACTCATTGTACCGGCATCTTGTCGTTCGGAGCCAGCGGAGTTGATGGAGCTACAATTTCGACTCCAGGAGTTGCTGGAGGAGGTTTCAGGAGATTTCATGCGACCCCGCGTATTTGCGTGGTGTGCTCTTGCATTGTTTGACGGATGATGGATGGTTCGACGAGGTGGTGCATTAACTACCGAAGCCTGATTCGCTTCAGAGGAGAGTGAGTATCCTCCGCTTCGGATTGACGAGTGGTTTGATCAGCTTGCGAGAGCTTCAGTCCTTTCGAAGATTGATTTTGGTTTTGGATACCATCAGTTGAGGTTCGATGAGGCAGTTGTGATTTGGACAGCTTTCGGATCTCGGTACGGACATCAGGAGCTCTTGGTCACGCTGTTTGGTTGACCAATGCCCCCGTAGATCGTGTGGACTTGATGGACCAGGTGTTCAGACTATTTCTGGACGAGTTTGCGGTCATGTTCGTCGGCAACATCCTGATATATTCCAGGAGTGTGGGCCAGTACCTGATGCAATAGCAAGCGGTTTTGCGGACTTCGTGAGATGATCAGTTGTTGGCGAAGTTCGGCCAGTGTGAGTTTTGGCTGATTAGCGTGAAGATGTTGGGCTGTGTGATGTTATCCGAGGGAGTTGGCGTGGATCCTGACCAGATAGAGGCCGTGTTGATTTGAGGTTGACCTACCATGGTACCAGAGATCGAGAGTCTCTTGGGTTGGGCAGGTTATTACCGACGGCTTGTGTGGGATTTTCCCGGATTGCCACTCCATTTTCCGAATTAACGAAGAAGGCGTCAAGTTCGAGTGGTTCGATGCACACGAGGAGAGTTACTTACTCCTGCAGGATGGTTGACCGTTGCTTCGGTTTTGACCTTACCTGACAATCGTGGTGAGTTCGTGTTCGTGGGTTATGGCGATGCATCGAGGTTTGGATTTGGTTGTGTATTGATGCTGTGTAACAGAGCGGTAACTCATGATTTCAGGCAGTGAAACCTTATGTAGGTATGTGTCCTGTGTATGATTCGGGTGTAGCTGTCATTGTGTTAGCATCAGAGAGCTTGAGTCACTACTGCTACAGCGTGCAGTGCAGACACTGATCATTTGAGTTTCATCCACTTGCATTTTCGGCCAGATTTGGGTTTGAGGCGGTGTAGATGGATGAGGTCGACTAACGACTATGGCTGCACCTTTGAGTTTGTTCGGGAGAGCCTAGTAGTTGTACTTTGACCATCCGTCTGGGATGTTGTTGCTGATGCATTCAGTCGAGAGTCGAGAGCTTCAGTGTTTTATGTGTGTGTGTGATTTGAGTTTTCGTGTTAGCTGAGTTGCGAGCTATGGGAGCTGAGTTCGAGTGTGATGATGTTGAAGCTCATTGTTTTGCGCTCATTTGGCACTAGTGATGCGGAGATGTATCAGATACTTCGAGTTTATTACTCGTGACGCAACTTGTAGAACAATGTAGCAGCTTGTGTATGCAGATGCCACATTTGTCGACGGACGATGGCTAGGAGGCAGAGACTTGCCAGAGAGTTGCAGCCATTTGGGATTTCCGGTTAGACATGGTGTTTGTTGCTGTGGTTTTGTGTGTTTGTATGCACTTCAGTTTGTGATACCAGTTGTTAGGCATTTGTGGATCATTTGACGAATTTAGTACGTTTCCTGGTACTTTCGGAAAAGATATCAGTGGCAAACTGGCGTAGTTATGTTTGACAGAGGTTGTCCATCTATGTGGTGTACCTGTGTCCCAGTTCGCTGGTCGAGGTAATCAGCTGTGTAGCTGAGTGTTGGCGAGCTTTGCAGCGAGCATTGGGGACTAGCTTACAGTTTTGTACCGGTCCTTATCCTCAGATTGGCGAGCGATCTTTGAGGACTATTCAGACCTTGGAGGGCATGTTGTGGACCTCGATATTGCAGTTCCGGAGGATTCGGGACCTGCAGTTTCAGTTTCTTGGGATTGCATGCAGTACCAGTTTGTTGACTGCTATGATTTTGATGTTGCATGATGTCGTTTTGAGGATGATGTTGTACTCTATTGTGCTGGAGTGAGTTTGGTTTGATTTGACGTTTGATTCGGAATTTGTGGGATGTGTTACCACAGACTTTTGATTTAGCGGAAACAGGTTGATAATTGCTCGAGTTCGATGTGTGAGTTATGTTGATGTGTGTAGACTGAGTTGTGTTTTGCCATGTGGTTTTGATCTGTATGTGGTCATAGGTGAGTTTGTGTTGTGCCGTATAGTTCGGCATCGCCTATATTGTTGGCTATTATGTGTGTTGTGTTCCGTGTGGCAGAACTGTGTTTCAGGTTTGCTACGTGTGTGTACCCTATCTGTTCCTTATGCAGGAACACTTGGCTTTTGTGTGGAGCCAGTTTAGATTCGAGATTTGAGGGTATAGGGATTTCAGCACAGAGCTATCTCCTATTGTGAAGTCAGTTGTCTGAATTGTTCAGTTGATATTGTCGCTGGAGAGTTGAGCGGTATGCAGAGACAGTGCTCCTACTTTTAGGCGGCAGATTTGAAATTTCGAGGTCGAAATTTTTCTAAGGGGGGTGGATTTGTGACGACCCAGAACAAAATCAAAAGTATAATCAGCTTGATTCGTGAGTTACTGCGTAATCGCAGATTTCCGACTGATGATTGAATCGCCAGGCTTGTTAACGACTTAATCATTGGCCGAGAATTGGAGCTGAGTCACTTCTCGAGAGTCGTTGTATGTGTGATTTCGAGTTCGTGGGCGGTTCCGGATCGTTATTTGGACGACCGAGGAATTAATTATGAATATTTGAAGTTCGGATTTAAATGGTGGTGCTCTTAACGACTAAATTACCAGACGAGAATTTAGTTTCGACTTCTTCACGGAAGTTGTTGAGCATTTAATTTCGAGCTCGTGGGAACTTCCGGAGTATTATTTTGAGTTACGAAGATTAAGTTGTGAATATTTCCGATTGTTGATTGTTTAGTCGATTAAATATGTGTTGGTTTGAATGGTTGACTTTTTATCCGATTGGTTGATGTGTTTGACTTTGGGTGATAACTGAAGAACATGTCGAGTCGAGTTTGTTGCCGCGAGAAAGATGGGAATCGGAGTTACGACGCGAGAGTTACGGATGTTTAAAGTTGTCGAAATACGTAATTTTGGGAGTTTCCATTTTGGGAAGGCTATAAATAGTGGGTTGCCGAAAAGGGAAAGTCAACATTTGGCATTTAAGGGAAGTTGACCGAGTCCACTCGGTGGTGGAGGAGGCCGACGGGATGAAATGAGCTCCACGGCGGCGCGACGGATTCCGGCCACCCTAGGCCTCGGCCTAGGGCTGGTTCTGCTCGCCATGGTCTCCTCGTGGTGGTGCCGGCAACCATTCACGGCGAGGTGGACGGTGGAGGGAGGAAAATCCGACCAAAAATTGGAGAAAACTTGGTGAATTCGGGTTCATCGATTTTGGCCGAATTGAGCTACGATTTGAACTGGGTTTTGTAGCCCTCATCACCATGAAGCTACCATGTAAGTTTGGTAATCCAATTCATCTTGTACATGGAGAATTTTTGGAATGAAATTTGTGTGAACATTCGGTTTTTCATGAAATTGACCTAGTTAGAGTGAGAATTGGCCTTTGTTGTAGTTGACAAAGTTGCTCAGTGGGTGATTTTGCATGGAATGGTGGTTGCTCCGCCGGGAAAATTTCAGTTTGGTGGCGGCGCCGCCGTTGGCGGTGGTCAACGGCGGTCAAAGTTTGACTTTTTGGGATTTTCGACAAGTTGCATGTCATTTCACTCGAAATCGCGCCCCGATCGCAGTGGGGAGGTTCGTTTCTCGATTTGAGCATCCGAAAGTACAGCGAGGTATTGAGGTGTGATTATCGGATTTTCGACGATTCGTCGACATTGAATTACGTGTTTCCGAGAACGGTGGTTTCTCGTGATTTGATTTGAATTGTCGAGTTATGATTTTGAGAAATGGATTTTGTGGTTATTGAGGGGTTCGAGATTGTTCGTTTGGCGAGGGACTTTCCGCCGGATCACGGGTTAACGCGAACTGCGTTACGCTAGTCTGTGAATGGACAATTTCTTTTCACGGATTGATTGCGAGTCTTTTATATACGTTTTACGAACTTGAGCATGCAGATTGATTATGATTTTTACGAGCATGTGTTTTACGATTATGCATATACGAATATACGTATACGAATATACATACGTACATATTATGTTTTATGCACGTGCATGGAAATGATTTATGATTTGGTTTACACAGAGTACAGTCTCAGTATATGTTGTGGTATCGATACACATTGGCTTCTCGGCTGATCCCCGAGTACGCTCCGGGGGGGACAGATATCCTGACCCGAGGCCTTTCTGGCTAGGAATCACGTGTGGGTCTGGGATCCCGTGTTTCAGACTGTGCTATCGCGTGGTAGTCCATGAGAGATTTCGCGATATATTTACGTTGCATGCTCTGTACGTGAGTGGTAGTCAGCGTCTCCTCATGTACCATTTGATTTTCATGCATTTGACTCGCATATGATTTTATACGTATATATATTACTTGGTGAAAAACATTTATTTTCGTTCACTCACTCTAACAGTTTTCATGTCTTTCCCCTGGGCTTTTCAGTTTCCGTGCCCAGTTTTTAGTTCGGACTTTGGTGTCGCACGTCATGGTCGGAGGCATAGTGCTCGAGCTACCTTGTTTCTTCCAGTAGGTTTATTGTTCTACCTACTGTGGTATACGTATATGATTATACATTAGAGGTCGCTCTGAGTATTCTGTTGTGTATGCCATATGATTTTACTCCGGATTTCAGTAAAGTATAGATATACTTATTGTTTTACTTTACTGTTGATATATTGAGAAATCCGGATGGGATTGGTGCCCACGGTTTGATTTTTGTGGCATAGGATGAAGTGTATTTTCCGCGTGCAGGTAATGGTAATTCCACGTTAGTAACGAAACTCTGCCAAAATTTCTACGGTTTTTGTTGGTTCGTGTTTTCGAAAGGGTTTGATTCCGGTTTATGGAGTTAAATCGGCGTTGGGTCCTTTCAGTAACTCTTTCAACTCTACTAGCGCCATACGATAAGGTGCCTGTGATATAGGTCCAGTGCCTAGTAAAAGCTCAATGGTTAAATCGATTTCTCGAACTGGAGGGACACCTGGTAACTCCTCCGAAAACACATCTGGAAACTCGGAAACAACCTCGATGTCACCAATGTCTGGTACAGCAGCCTTTGTATCCACAACATGAGCTACGTATGCAACACAACCCTTCTTCATCATCCGCTCTGCCTTCATTGCTGAAATTACACATGGCAAGGATGTATTCTTCTCACCGCGAAACAATATCTCTGGGAAACCTGGACGTCGGAACACCACTTCCTTCTTGTGACAATCGAACATAGCCCAATGTGTCTCCAAGAAGTCCATACCCAAAATCACATCAAAATCGACAATATCCAGCAATAACAAATCCGCAGCTAAACCATAACCACCAACAAAGATCTCACAATCCCTATACACTCAACCAATGCTCACAACCTCACCGGATAGATACAACACTCTCCACAACCCCGGAAGTGGAGATGCTGGCATAGTAGCTAAATATGATAATCTATATGATATGAATGAATGCGTAGCACCTGGATCTAGCAAAGTAAGTACTGGATAGCCAAAAACATGCAACGTACAAATAACAACCTCCGGTGAAGCTCGGCCCTCACGTAGTGACATAGCATGAACATTGGCCTGCCCGGCTGGTCGTCCATGCTGATGGTGACTCTGTTGTCCACCCTAACCAGAAGACTGTACTGGTCGAGCTCCAGAAGTAGTACCTCGATCCCCTCCTGAACTCTGAGCTGCCTGTCCACCAACACCAGTAGACTAGAAACATTCCCTAGTATAGTGACCCTCCTGGCCACAACGATAGCAAATGATAGGGCCTCGCTGACAAGGACTAAAGTGATGCCTATTGTAAAGATTGCACAATAGATACTCCCTCGGTACAGCAAAAGTGCCACCAGTACGTCGGGGATAGCTGGATCCACTAGAACTCCCATTGGACTGTGGTCTCTGTGGCTGATCCCTCCTCCATCTCTGTCTCTGTCTAGCTGTACTAGCTAGTGGTCTATATGGTCCACTACCAGATGATGATGCCGATCTGGAAGTGCCTGAACTCAGCCTCTTGGAAAGTCCCTGACTCGATCCACCCTCCTCAAATCGTCGAGACTAGAATCTCATCTGCCTTTCCTTCTCTATATCTTCGCCTCGAAGTGTAGCACTCACAAACTCATCAAAGTTGTTCCGAGGCATCGTAATCAATGTTCCCTTGATGTTTAGGTTCAAACCCAACTCAAATCTTTGGCACTTGGCTTCCTCTGTAGCCACCATGTCACGAGCAAACCGAGATAAGCGAGTAAATCTGTCCCGGTACTCAAGTACTGACATACTGCCCTGTCTCAAGTTGGTGAACTCCTCATACTTCCGCTGCTGCGTAGCCTGGTTGAAATACCTCCGCATAAACAAATCCATGAACAATGTCCATAGAGAATCAACCGGAACTCTATCGGTGCTAACCCACCAAAAGTATGCATCAGACTCAAGTAAACCAACCGCTGCCGCTGTCATTTGATCAGGAGTGAAACGGAGACACTCACAAACTCGTTCAACCTGAACAAACCAAGCCTCACATATCTGTGGAACAGCTGAACCCAAGAAAATGGTCGCTCCAGCAGTTCAAGCTTTGACCACAGGGTCAAAGCGCTCATCCAAACGCAATACTTGCATAAGTAAGTCATGCGTCTGGCGATCCTCATCAGGATCCACATCCCTATTGACACGGGAACCACGTCTAGGAGGCATCCTAATGATAAGAGAAAAGTATTAGTCACAAGGCACAAGGAATGTAATCATGAAACCTCAAACATTTGAAAACATACAACACCCGAAGCATTAATGAGTTACCGCTGGCCAGTCGGGTCATCGCTCTAGGCATGCTGTATAGTCTCAAATACCCTTAGTATCACAACTACAGAAGTCTACAGAACCTAAAACCTAATGCTCTGATACCAAGCTGAAAGGACCGAACCCCGATGTAGTTTCCTAAACCGAAATCAAAACCCTTCTGAAAACACGAACTTGCAAAAACCAAAGAAATTTCGGCAGAGTTTCACTATATCGTGGAATTTCCATTAACCTGCACCCGAAAATACACTTCATCCTATGCCACAAAAGCCAAACCGTGGGCACCAATCCCATCCGGATTTCTCAAAATCATATCATAATATAAAGCAATAAGCAAAAACTGTAATCTTTACAGAAATCCGGGAAAATTATCTAAAAATATGAACATCGGAGTATTCAGAGCGACTTCTAGTCTATATATACATAAATACACAGCAGTAGGCTAAACAAGAAACGTACTGAAAAAGAAATGTAGCTCGAACACTAAGCCTCTAACTGCAACGTGTGACACCAGAATCCAAACTGCAAACTGGGAATGAAAACCGAAAAGCCCAGGGGAAAGGCAAATAAAATCGTTAGAGTGAGTGGACGAAAATAAACATATGCCTTTCATCATTTACATAATCATAAAGATAATGCGAGTCCTTAAAATAAATGGAGGTGTCAGACGAATCTCTCAAGCCCGACGGTGATAGACTAGGCGAATCTCTCAAGCCTAGTGGGCACATCAGAGGAACCTCTCAACCCTGGAACTGGACTACCGGTGATCAACCGAGTAGTCAATGCATCAATGCTAAGTAAATGCCATCACCAATAAAACATAAAACAATACCTCCAAAAATAATAAATAATCTCAATACTGTAATGGAAATAAATGCTAAAACCAAGAACTCGCTACGACAGTGAAAATAAATGTCCACTCACGGATAAGCACAGCACGTAGACGCGCTAATCCCGAGATCCAGCGGAAGATACCTGGTCCAACGTACGATCTCGATCCCCTGAATAATCACAAAATATCACTTATCAAAATCACAATTCATTATACTGAACCACACCTCAGAAACCAACCATTTCCGAAAACATATAACTCGAATAACAGAAAACCCGTCGAAAACTCCAAATACTCCACATAAATCCTCGACTTAAAATCCATCACTCAAATCAACTTGAAAACCTCAAGGCTACGATCAGGGCGCGATTACTAGCAAAACGGCATAAAACTTGACAAAAATCCAAAAAGTCAACCCTTCGCCGGAGCGCCGTCGTTGACCGCCGCCGCCAGCGGTGGCGCGGCGTCAATAGTGACGGATTCTGGCCAAAATTTTGAGATCACAAGTACTCCTCAAGCCAACAACTTCTTCTTCTACACCAAGCTCCAATTCTAAGCCCACCGGCCGGAATTGAGCCCGAAACCTCATGGAATCCATTGATTCCAGTGAGATTCCGGCGAGCTCCAAACGGCGTCCAAACCAAAATTCCTTCCACCCAAAGCATCAAGGGGTTGAGAGGAACCTTTCCCCCCACAACCTTGACCCCAAACGTCGTCGGAGCACCCCACCCGAATCCGACGAAATCCCAAATCTTCTTCGAATTCGTTCTCCCCCAAAACCTCATCAAATCACACAATTCCAAGTTCTAAACCATAGGAAATCAAGAGAGGAAGCTAGCCATACCAAAATCAAGTTTGAAGGTAGCCGGAAATGGAAAGTCCACGGCGAGTCAAATGGTGGTGCTCCTCCTTCTCGGTCAACGTGGGTCAACTGGTCAACCTCGGTCAAACGACGGTCAAACTTCCAAAACAGTGATTTTCAACAATTTTACGACTATTTCGATATTTACACTCGCAGCTCGATACGATCGACGGTCTAAATCGAATCACATCCACGTTTCGGATAACTCAAACTCAAACGGATAAATACGACTAAATCACGCGATTTCAAATGCATAACATATTCCTCGGTTATCGAAACAATTATCCGAAACCGCCTACGAACTCGAAATCATGCATACTACAACTCTCGTGAAGAGACTCATACTAAATTCTCGCCCGATAAATTAGTCATGAATAAAGCCGCTAAAATTGCTCAATTACGACAAACAGTGATTACTCGTAAAATATGCAAACCAAGTCGATTAATATACTAATTCCGGTTCGGGTCGTCACAGCTAGCCCAATCACATTGAGTTCAGCCCATAGGAGGCCCAATCCACCTATTTTCCCTGGGCAAGATGATTTGAAGTGAAGAGGAAGGAGATGGACCACATGATCTTACACATTTCGGACTTTAGCCTTCCAAAACCTAAAAATGCGGATCACGGTTTCCCTTGTTTAAAACTAACATTTTGATCATCCACCTCATCAATTCCTATAATCTAATATAAAGGCTGGAGTTTTCTCCCTAGTTTTCCCAAATTTGAGCTCCCCATCATCCACACAAACACCACACTTCATTTTTCACAGTTCCAAGTTTTGATAGCTCTTCTCTCTCTATTTTTCTCTCTAGCTTCTCTCCAGGGTTCTTAGTTAAGTTCTCTAGAGAGAAGCTAGATTAGTCTTTAGCTTTCATCTTCCAATCCTCTAGAACTCAAGAGACCTAGCCTCTCTTCAAAAAGATCGAATGTGACGACTCGACTCTTTTTAAATATCAAAAAAAAAAAATCAATCAAGTAAATCGATGAAGTACTCAATCAAAAATCAAGTTTGACTAAACTATTTAAAAAACATTCTCGACTAATCTGTTACGATGAAACAATCATAATGATACATGTACAAACTTAATTTCTCTGTCAGCTACACCCCTAAACCCTAAACTGGTGGCGACACCCATCACCACCACCCATCCACTGGGTTGATGAAGCCTAAACGATAAACAAACATCAAGACTATATTCGTATCATTGATACGAACTTAACGACATATGACTGGACCAGTTTTCGTAACAAACTTTCAGGCCACGCACCATCACTGTCGACCACCACCGGTGGCGGAGATCTATACCTCGTTGGAAAGCTTATCACTAGCCCAATAACCTGTCTCAGAGGACCCTAAGCTGGATCTAGCTCATTTGGTCGGAATCAAGCTCAAATTTGTTCGGCCGCAAAAACTTTTTGGCACCTATTCTCCATCGTTGAGCCACGACGTAGCTCAAGGTATACCTCAAACGACTCAGGAGGATGAAGGGAGCAAAACCCTTCTACCCTTGGTGGAAACTGCCAACCACGGCAGAGGCCGAATGAACTCGACAAAAATCAATTCAATTTCCCCGAGTTAAAACCTGCAAACCATAAATGCAATACACTCAAGACATCAAGACGAGTCGATTCATACCTTAAACATGGCCGGAGAAGTTGTCGATAGCGACGGTGATTATAAACCAAAACCCTAAATCTTTCCCTCTAATTCTCTCACCACTGCCTCCAATCATCAAAATTGAAGCATGCCAGAGGTAGAAGACGCCTAGCCAGTTCGATTCTAACTAGAAGAGTCGTTGGAAAGTGACTGGATGACACTACGCTATCGGTCGACACCCACATTGATTGAACTTACCTCTTTGTCCTTGAGAGAGAAAGTTGACTTTGGTCAACCCATACCTAGACTTCTCTGACATTCCAAAAAAGGAAAGTCCCTTAAATACTCATTCATTTACGGAAAGGTAAATCCTGACAAACTTTCGTCAATCGTAACTTCTATATCGTAACTCTATTTTTGAAATTTCTCGCGTGTACAAACTCGGCTCAGCAAATTCTACAACTTCCACCCAAAGTCAACCAACTTCTTCAATTAAATAAAAAGTCAACCCAAGACTTCTCAATATTTACCGATGGTAAAAATCATTTATCACAGCCACTAAATCAAACTCGAAATTTTTATAAATAGTAGTAATTATATAAAAAGTTCGGGGTATTACATCGAACCTTTTTTTTCTCTCCCTCACCATCATCCATCTTTTCCTCCTCTAAACTTTGCCTTTAAGGTTTGAGAGATTCTCTAGACCTTCAAGAAGTGGGAAGTAATCCCTCTTCCCCTTGGCTTCTTTGAGTAGTAGGGATTGCCCTTTCCTCCTCTTCAAGTGTTGGATGCAAGCAAGTCAAGAAGTGGTGTTAGAAGCTTGAAGTGTTTTAGGTGGCTTACGAGTTTGGTGAAGCATAGCTTGGGGACCCTTTGGTTACTTCTGACTCTCTTGTTTCTAAGTTGTATTCAAACACTTTAGTAGATATGATTAGTGAGTAGTTTGTGTATGGAATGCTAGAGGTCAAACCCTAGCCACTTGATGTAGAATAATGATACTTTTGTTTATGTTAATGAGTATATTTTTGGGTATGAAATGCTATTGGATGAGCTTGGTGTGTGTGTGATGTGTTTGTTGTGTTCAGCTTCATGTATGGTTCTCTTGAGCATGTTGTAACATTGTCTAAGTTGTGATATGTGATAAAGGACTAAGGAATGAAAATTAAGAGAACTTGTCACTCACTTAGGTAAAGATGAGCATGTGAACATGACTTAGGTTTAAACATAAAAGGTTAGGCTTCAGGTTAGGTTTCCTTTTTTTGCACTAGAAATGACCGAAGCCTTCTTGAATCCCTATAGACTTAAGAGACTTCGGTTAAACTTACAGAGACCTAAAAAGCTTTGTAGTTAATGATTTATTCTTTCAGTTTGTGTCTTAATAGGTGGGGATTGGGAGAGTCCCTAGAACTCTCTTCCGAGTCATCCACTAGAGTCTTGGGAAGGGAAACCTCACACATCACTCACAAATTAACTAATCGGGCATGTTATGCATGGAATACGTTTAGGGTATTAGTCTCAAAATCTTAGACCCTAATCTCGGTTTATTTGTGTCTCATGGTTAGGGCTAAACCTTCTAGAATCCTACAAGAACTAGTACTTTCAGTCCAAAATCAAACGTGATCCAAAAGACAAGCTTTGGACATTGTTGTTTGTAAACCGAACTAAACTACATATGATCATAAATTGGACATTGTTTGTGCATCAAATTGGCAAGTGGTGATATCTCTAGTCAACCATACTTTTACCTTGCATTTAAGTCTTAATTAGGTGTTATCTTTGTGTAGCTTAATCATTAATTAATCAGTTGTATCTCATCCATCCTAAGCAAACCACCCTTGTGATGCTACGTCTCCAAAGGGTTTAGGGTCATGAGATTCATCTCCACTTTTTGTTTACGTTTTAGTGTCGCATTGTGTGTTTGTCTATACCATAATCTAATTAAGCTTGGGAATTAGGGTGGTCAATTCTCATTGGTTCGACACTCGACTTCTTTTATCTATACTAAAAGTTGACACCGTGCACTTACAGTTTTAGCGAGTTTCACTTACCTTAAGACTGATGCATAGTTCAAAAGATTAGGGGAAAAATTTCTCTAACAGTTATTGCCACCAAATATTAAGCTAGTTCGACATAAATAAGTCTTTGTTCGGAAGTACAATGTGAAGAATGAAGTCTGGCAGTATAAATCTAAGCTAGTGGTTCAAGGATTTTCTCAACGCCCTAGAATCGATTATAAGGAGACGTATTCTTCGGTCATGGACATCATTACTTTCCGCTACATGGTCAGTTTGGCAGTGTCAGAAAAACTTAGTATGCAACTTATGTATGTGATTACATCATATCTCTTTGAGGATCTTGATTCAGAGATATATATAGGAGTACCAGAAGGTAGAATTTTTACCCAAATCAAGTAACTATAAACCAAATCCTTAGATGGATCAACCGATGCCTCTCGACATGTCGAGAGAAACCTTTGACCCATCGAAGGATCTTCGAGCTGCCAATAGTAAGCCATCTTTCAGTGTAGTCTCTTATTCTAAGACATCGAATGATGTGTATTGGTAGGATTTACTGATGTTTGTTATCTCTCTTACCCACATAGAGAACGTTCCCAAAATGGTTATGTTTTCACCAGTGGGAACACAACAATTTCTTGGAGATGTACAAAGCAAACCCTTGTTGCTACTTCCTCTAATCATTCTGAAATCATAACTCTGCATGAAGCTGTTAAAGAGTATGTCTGGCTTAGGTCAATAGTACACCATATTCAAGGGTCTAATGAATTATCATCTATTACAACAGCACTAACCTGCATCTTTCAGGATAATGCAGCTTGCATTGAGCAGATGAGGATGGGTTATACTAAGGGTGACAATACTAAACACATTTCGCCGAAATACATTTTCAATTAGAAATAACAACAGTTACTGAATATCCATGAAAGCCAGATTGGTTCCGCGGACAATGTTGCGGACAAGTCACTTCCTAAATCTACATTTTTGAAACATGTGAGACGCATTGACATGTAGTAAACATCAGGAGGAGTCTACATCATATGTAGTATCATTTATAGTTGATGCATTGTACTATCTTTCCCTTCGAGCAAGTCTTTGTTTTGCCCATGAGGTTTTGTTAATTTGGCAAGATTTTTATCGAGGCAATAAGTTATGCATCATACATTGAGAGCTCGAAAAAAGGGGGAGTGTTTAAGGAAAATATATTACATATCTTTCGGTGTGTCTTATCCTAATTATATTATAATAGAGATTCTAAGAATCCTTGATTATTCGGAAACATTGATTGTATTGTTTGTCATGCCTGTATTTAAGGTCTTTTATCAATGAATAAAGATACAGTTTTAAGTCTACAATTATTGTGTGTACTTTTATTAGCAAACTACTCTTAAAGAAAAAATGGAGAAGCCTAATATACTTAAGGACAAGACCATATTATTTGGACTGAGAATGACAAAATATTACTGACAATAACAAATGACTTATAAGATGCCGTGTGACAGAGACAAATTAACTTATTTCATTTAAAATATAGAATAATCTTAGCTAATTGTAATATAACATTTTTCCCTTTCTTATTTTCATTTCAACTTTATAAAAAGTTACTTGTTTTTCTTTCATGAGGAATTACTAGTATCAACTGATTCAAAAATTCAGTAGCAGCCTAAAAATTAATTATGTATCAGCTCCAATGCAAATTTATATTAGTATCAGCTCATATATTTTTTTAATTTATTGTCATTTTTTTCAACAAAAATTCTACAACACTTGTATTTTTTATATTTATTAACACATATTATAGTAGTGTTAAAAAAGTTTAGTATCAATTTCAATCTAAATACAATTTTTTTTTAAAACGATGCAGTACGTAGGATATCAACAAAACTTCATTAGCAACATGACGAACGATTCAGTAGCATTTCAAAAATGATTCAGTGGCAGCTGAACAAAGATTGTAGTAACAACTCGACTAATTATTTAATAGTATTTTGATGAACGATTCAGTAATAGTAGTTTGAAACACAATAGCAATTTGGAAAATATAGTAACAACAATATGAAAAACATAGTAGCAACAGTTGGAAAAACAAAAAATTCACCCGTAATACCCAGACTTTTGGTGCTATACCAAAAATGGTCTCGAACTTTAAAATCTATCACCAAGGTTCTCAAACTCTTAAATCCTATTAATAAGATAGCTCCATCAATTTTTCATACATTCTCTGTCATTTTTGCTGACGTGACAATTTTTTTCTTGAAAAATAAGTGCAAAAAGACCTTAATGCCCTTACTTTAATTTTAATTCTTTTTTCTTTTTGTATTTCAGTTCTCTCTCTCTCTCTCTCTTTCTCTCTCCCTCTCTCTCTCCCTCCCTCCTACCCGCTTCGCCGCAACACGAGATCTTATGCGACATGAGATCTAGTGAAGGAGCTCGAGCGGCAAGGCTTGTCGACAATCAAGAGCCGAGGCCCCACGTTAAAGGCTCGATGACTTTCAAATTCGAAGGCACTGAGATTCTACACCAATGAGCAGTACCTCCACGGGGCACGTGCTCCACGACGCCGCCCAAACCCGACTTCCCAGATACCAAATCACCAACGCCGACGAGTTAGCCGATCACCACTTCTGAAAGCACAAGCAATTTGAGGATCGAATCCGGAGAACAAGGGGGGAGACTTTCGGTCTCTAGGCCAAGTATGCCGAGTGGGAAGAGTTCCAAATTGTGGCCATAATACCCGTCTTGGCAACAGACCATGTGTACTCGATTCCAAGTGAGTCGAGCTCGGTCCTGATGAGTTGACTCGTCTTGTACTCCTCAAAATCAATTTCTGGGTACTGATGGATTCTCCTCCTCACTCCTATCATCCATTCGAAGCACTCGGGCTCCTTGGCAGATTCCAACAGCATTCGAGTCAATAACTCCAGCTCTAACTCAGTTGCAGTAGCTTCCACAACCCAAGATCGACTTGAGATGGATAACAACAACAAGCAAAAGACCATCAGTCGCATGATCAATTTAAAACTTCAAAAAGGATTTGGGTTTCTTGGTTTTGAAGTGGAGGAGTGGGAATGTCTCAAGAAGCTAAGCTAGACAAACTGTTCTGGACTTTTGAAGTGGAATAATTTCACTCTTGGGATTATTGTCATTTGGTTGGATACCATTTCCGTTTCTCCATTAATTTTATAGTTTGGGCATGTTTGAGAGCGAGGGAGAGAGCGAGGGAGAGAGAGAGAGAGACTACCACAAAGAGAAAACCGGAGACAAATGAAAAAAGGGCATTAGTGTCCTTTTACATGTATTTTCAAACAAAAAATTGACATATCATCAATTTTAGCGGAGAGCATACAAAAAATCATTCAAGGTATCTCGATAATAAATTTTAAGAGTTTAGGTACCTTGATGATAGTTTTTAACTTAAGTCTATTAACAACTTCAGATAAATGTACTTTTGAAAAGAAAAAAAAATCAGATATTGTTAAGAAAAATTCCGAAAAACATATTTGTTGCTATATAACAAAAAACTAATTTGCTATTGTAAACAAAAGACCCACTCAATTATTCTAAACCAAAAAAGACCACATATGCTACTGCTATATGCATAAAAATCTTAATTACGTGAAGACCAAATAAATTGATCACTACCAAAAATTCGCATTTAGGTGATTTCGTCGCCTAAGTGGTATTTTTCATCGCCTAAATATTTAGGCGACGAAAGTTTCAATGCATAGGTTTCGTCGTCTAAGAATCGTAATCTAAGTAGTTAGACGACTAAACGTTTCTGTTTCATCGTCTAAGGTGCTACTTAGACGACGAAATATGTTTCGTTGCCTTTGTACTTAGACGCTGAATGATGAAATTGGTCATCGTCTTAGATGCACTGTAGAAGGATATTCGTCGTCTAAGTGGTAATACTTAGACGACGATCAATAGTTCGTTGTTTAAGTGATAAAACTTAGACGACGAATATTGATCTTCGTCGTCTAAGATATAATACCTAGACGATGAATGATTCGTTGTCTTAGTGATTGAACCTTGATGACGAATTCTTCTTGTTTCGTCGTCTAAGTTCAATTTTTATTTTTTTAATAATTGTTTCAGAATTATTTATTAAATTAAAAATTAAATATTAATTAAATTAATAAATATTCGTTGAATATAAAACATGTACATAAAAAGTGTTTGTACGTACATCGATAAAAATATACATAAACTAAAAATGAAACTAAACTAGGAGTATGGATACCGTCGATTACCCCGCTGCCGCTCACATCATTGTCATTGTCATTGTGCCAAGGAGGGGTGGGGGCTGACACTAGGGCTAAGGTTCCAAGCCCATCGAGTTGAGAAACTTGAGGACGAACCTCATATAAATGTTGGTCGATCTAAGCTGATCCGGGGTCGACCTTGCCGCCTCTCGGGCCAATTTAGCCTCCTCACGGACCTATCGAGCCTCCTCTTGGGTAGCTCGGAGCGCCTCAGAATCCGCCGTACTACGCCTACTCGTCGATGCAGATGACTAGGTCAAATATCTCTAGACGACCTGTCCGATCCCACGAACCTCCCTGCCAGCTCAGCGGCTGAAAACTACATCAAAAATACTGATCTAAGCCTCCTTCGATAGATGAGGCAGCTCTTCTGGTGTCATCTCCGAATTTTTGCAACTGTGCGTGCGACATTTCCTTCTGGGTCATTTGTATCAACCTCTCATGAAATTAATCATATGAATAATATATAAATGTTTATTTCTAAAGAAAATTTGGCATACTTTCCCCTAAAATTGGAGGAAACCAAAATCCTGCAAGAAAGAAAACACTTCGAATAACCAATTCTAACATAACAAATTAATTATGGGCACCGATTCTCATCCAGATTACTCAAGTTCAGAATCATGATTTAGCCAACTCTTGTCCATATTTCAGTGTAAGTTAATTATCATATTATATAATTTTTCAACTAATAATTAATTAATCTACTATACTATATTAGCAAATTAGGTTGATATATTATAATCTAATATACTATAATTAACCTAGCTAATATTATATTATCTTATAGTGTTGAGCCGGCTTATGGGTCAACAAGTACTTTTTCCATGACCACCACCCCTCATGGTTACCAAATTTTTCTAGATCAATCATCCACAAATATGTGAAGAAGATATATGAATGTGTATTTAATTTCTACCAAAAATTTGACATAGTTTCCCCTAAAAATAAAGGAAACCAAAAACCTGCATGCACAAACTAAGATAAAATACTTCGCATAAGCAAACATCAAATGTCATTCGAATTTACCGTGGGCACTTATTATCATCCGGATTTCTCAATTTAAAAAAAAACTAATCACAAACCTATATACGTGGTCGTACACATTGGAAGAAATAATCATGGAACTTCTTCTTAAGCACTTTTTCATCCCATCTATGACTCTTGTCCAATTTGGCTCTCTGAATTTTCTCCTTGTAAGCTTGCATGTACAAGTCGACCTCGTCACAGTTTTGCAACACTACCCATGCGCTTCAATAAGTTCTTCTTTAGTTAATCTTTCGTTTAATAATCCTCTAAACGGTCGTACAATATCTGTAATGACTGAAAGATTATTACGGGCATTTGGATTGGAGGCGGTGCTCTGGGCTAGATCCTTGAGGTACCTGCTGTAGTATGTATTACGTATGTCTCTGCTATGAAGCCATCCGAGGAAAATTTATTTTTGATGAAACCTTTATACTATCTGAGTTGTGTGCAAAATTATACAATTAATTATTTGACAAATAGTAGAAAAATAAAAATATATGTAAATTATGAAAAAATCATTATAATTAATTGTATCTTTCTTGAGGATACATCCAAGTGTAGTAGACTAGACAAGAAAACAACACTTGTTCGAGAAGATAGATCACGAGGTAAATCATGATGTCAAAGAAAGAGGAGGGGGGATCCTCTCTAATTAGCAAAGGATGTGTACAATTTCATATTGTCGTTCGAGCACATCTGACTTCTTCAACTCTCTAGCACATACCCTTTACCACCATCTATAAAATGCTACTACTGGTTCGATGGTATTATGAGGCAAATATGCTTGAATTACCATTGGAATCAGACATTGCAGCATAACGTGGTAGTCATGAGACTTTAGACTAATAAACTTGTGTTGCTCAAAGTTGGCTGCTACAAATATATTCGCTGCATAATTAGACGGATAATGAACACTTTTAAACCAGTTAAATACAGAACCCCTCAGTGTCGGCGTCACTGTGCAAGGTGCATCTGGCATCTTGTTGTACACTTCTCTTCTATCCCTCCTTAACCACGAGGGACGGTGTAATTTCATAGATTATAGATTTTTTCGCACTTTAGGAGTATCTTTAGTCTTCAACTTAATACCGAGAATTGTTCCCACCACGTTGTCACACAATTTTCTTTTCTATGTGCATGACATCTAGGTTGTTCCTACATTTCAACTTCGACCAGTAAGGCGGTTCAAAGAAAATACTCATGTGATGTCAATAGCTAAGATCATGTGGAGGGTATGGATTGAGTTTCTTCACATCGGCGGCATTGGTCAACACACCAAAATAGAAGCAATTTAACCACTCAAAAATCTCTTCGCTAGACCAGTCTCGAGGTTTAGGATTATTCTCTAATGTCCCGTCGAAATTATCTTTACCCTGTCACCACGGGTGATCATGAGGAAGCCATCTACGGTGACCCATGTAACACACCTTCCCCAAGTGCCAACTACAGTTGACGTCGTCTAAGTAGACAGAAAAACTATTATATCATTTGGTTGTGAAAGATGCCAACATCCCATAAGTAGGAAAATTACTGATTGTCCACATTACGGTTGCTCTCATCATAAACATTGTGTCAGTGAACTTGTCATAAGTTGGGACTCTATTTTCCCATAAAAGTTTCAACTCACAAATCAATGATCCGAGGTACACATCTAAACACTTTCCAGGAGATTTAGGACCTGGAATTAACAAACCAAGAAAATTAAATTCCTTGTTTATACACATCCACGGAGGCAGGTTGTACGGCCCGAGAATTACTAGCTCAGTGCTAACGATAATGCTATTATTATCCCAAGGATTGAATCCATCTGTAGAAAGTCCGAGTCTATGATTTCAAACCTCTACTGCAAAGTCTTCAAATTTTCTGTCGATATGTTTAAAGGCCTCCATATCTGCCACGTGTCTGAGCACATCGCCATCTATTCTCTGTTTTACATACCATCTCATCTCCTCTACTATGTATGGAGACATGTACAGACATCACATTCTAGGAATTTGTTTCTTCGAACTCCTCATATTCCTCCGGATCAAATATCTACACTGGTTGCATACAGGCCAGTAGTCCAAATGTACATACTCTTTGTAAAACAGAACACAATCATTTATGCACGCGTGAATTTTCTTGTACTTTAGGCCAAGGCTGCTCAAGATCTTTTTAACTTTATAATGGGTTTCTGGAAGTTTGTAATAATTATGAATCAACTTACATATATGCTCATGCATTCGTCAAAAGCACGATCTAAAACTTTGTTCTTCACTTTTATCTGAATTTCCTCCATTACATATCGCAAAACATTCTCTGGACATCCAGGGTACACCGGGGTCTAGGCTTCAAGTAGCATCCTATTGTACTTACCCATCTCAGTAGTGTCAGTGGCCAAGGAAGCGGGGACTATGTCATAATGAGTAGTATCGTAACCTCCCTCTTCGTGTTGGTCTCCACCATGACTAAATCTCGGAAAAGCATCATGGACCAAATCCATAATAGGGTTCCAAGAAGGGGTGCCACTACCACTGGATGATGCACCCTAGTAACTATACCCTGAGCTGAAGTCTACTACTTCACCGTGCTCACTGCATGTAGTATAATTTCATATCATACCATGGTCATACAAGTGTTGAGACGTAACATTAATCTCCACAAACTGATGGTTGAGACATTTTCTGCAGGGACACCTGTAACGCTTCTTTCCTTGACCATGTTTCATCGCAAACAACATAAACTCTCTGATTCTGTTGATATACCTTTCATCACTTCTATTCGCAGATTGTGTCCAACTCTTATCTATATTTCTACGTAAGTTAATAATTATCACATTATATAATTTTTCAACCAATAATTAATTATTCTAATATACTATATTATCAAATTCCATAACACAATTAATTAAGTTAATATGCTATAATCAATCTTATACTATAATTAATCTAGTTAATATTATATTACATTAATTAACTTAATAGAAATGCATCTACATTATATATATATAGTTTTTCAACTAATTATTCTAACATATATTAAACAACTAACTTAACAATTAATTAACATACAATTAGTTTAATTAAAAAATTAGCTTAACAATTAAACATACATGCAATTAGTTAAGCTTAACTAGCTAGCTTAAACTATTAGCTTAACAAATAAAGAACCAATTAGCTTAATCTAATACTTTTTAACTAATTAATCAAATTAAACATACTAACTAACCAATTATTTTATAGTTACATTAACAATGCAATAAAACAAGTAATTAAGCTACGGTTGCCGAAAACTATATATTCGCTGAAATATTTTACCGGAAAAAATCATCACCGTACGCAAATAAATTAAAAAATATTAATCGAGAGAACCGAGTTAATACCTTCACCGATATGTAGATAAGGTGGTCAACTAGAACTCCGGGGGTTGAAAAACCGATCGATAAATTTAATTGTGGCCGGCTGGAGGTGGGGCTTGAGTGTGTGTGTGTGTGTGTGTGTGTGTGTGTGTGTGTGTGTGTGTGTGTGAGAGAGAGAGAGAGAGAGAGAGATGAGAGAATTATGCCCGGTCTGTTAAAGGAATCCGATCTAAATAATTGAATTTTCTTATATAATGAAATAATTCATCGTCTAAGTGTACAGTTTTGTGATCTAAGTGTGTACCTAGACAATGAAACTATTTGTGTCATCTAAGTTATCACTTAGACGATAAATAATATAATTCATCGTCTAAGTATGTACCTAGACGTCTACAAATTAGGTAATTCATCGTCAAAGTTTAACTTAAGACGACGAAACTATTTTCGTCATCTAGGTATGTCAAAGGTAGTTGACGAATTATGTAATTCATCGTGTAAGTGTGTACTCAGACGACAAAGTATGTAATTCGTCGTCTAAGGTATTTCTTAGACGACGAATATCATCTTTCGAATAAATTTTGTCATATAAGTCGCACTTAGGCGACGAAACCTTTAAATGAGTTTTTCTGGTAGTGATTCTTTCCTTGACCATGTTTCATCGCAAATAACATAAAGTGTCTAATTCCGTCCATATAACCTCTTATCACTTCTATTCGCCAAATATACCCAACTCTTGTCCATATTTCTGCATTGTTTAAGGAGATTTATTCTCCGTAACTTTCGGTGTGTGTCTTCTTCTAATTAGATACAAATTAGTATAGATTATATACAGAGAATTCCTGTTATATTGGTACATGTATTGTAATAGATTGTATCAGCCTATATTTAAGGCATTTTATCAATGAAAGAGTTACACTTTTCAGTCTATCATATTATTCTCCTCAAACACATTATCATGCACGCTTTGAGTTAATAGCGAGCTATCACCACAAAAAGAAAAAAACAACCTAACTCTAAAAACTAAGCCTCTCACCGCCAACCATCATTCACCACCGCCGATCTTCATACCCGGCCTTCATCACCAGCGATCATCATCATCTCGAATTCCAACAATCTTCCTCCTTCATCAAGAATGCTAGAATTCCAAGAAACCGCTACAGACGAGCTCTTCCACAACGTCGTCCAACTTTTGTACCGGTCATACCGAGCATAACACCAATCGAGGTAAATTTTCTAAATCGTCAATCTTTAGATCTATGACTAAAACTTACTTCCTGTAAAACCCTAGATCTAGGATTGTGATATTGTTTGTGATTATTGAATATCTATACCCTAGTTCCTATGGACTTGTATCCATAGAATAAGAGTGACGTTCATAGGGTAGTCATGGTTTAGAAAAGAAAAGAAAGAAAGAAAGGGAAATTGATTCTATGTGATGGTTAATCACGGTTTCTGGGCGTGGTTTTTGAGCCACTGTTTATTGATGATCGATTTTGTGACCATACATTATGGATCACGTTCTTATTCATTAAAATTGATGTTAGTGATCATGGTTTTTTTATCAATACTAATAAAATCTCTTTGTATTTTGTAGATGAGCTCAAATGAGTCTGTCAGGCCAGAGTTCGACTTCCTTGAAGTTCAAGGAAAGGAATACCATCACTGGGTCTTCGATGTGGTTAATACATTTATCATAAGAGACTCAATAACACAATTCAACCCGTTGGGCCAAACGTAATTCCACCATCAGCAGAATCGAAAGCTCAAGCCCTCATATTTTTGAGGCGTCATATTCATTCAACTCTAAAGAAGTAGCATCTAAAGAAAACTGATCCCCTAGATTTGTGGAGTACTTTGAAGCAATGCTTCAACAATGTGCATGATGCACAACTTCCTGAGTTCACTACAAAATGGGAAGCTTTCGGGTTTCTGGATTTTCCAAAGATCCAAGATTTTAATCAAGCGGCATTGAATTTGCAGTCTGATTTGAGCTTCTGTGGGGTGGACAAGTCAGAGAAAGACATGATTGAAAAGGCTCTGACTACCTTCCCAATCTCTATGCGCTCTTATGCTCATCAGTACTGGATCGAGTACGAATAGGGGAGGATTGTTACCTTCAGTGATCTCATCAAAAGTCTAGCTAAAAAAGAAAGGCATCATGATATCATCTTCAATAATAAAGCAATACTGGCTAGTACTAAAAGCCTGAGAGTTATCAAACTGGAGAAAATACCCGCAAGGACAAAAATAACAGTCATTCGAAACCTTACAATCATGCTGGACAAGCTCCACGTGGCAAAGAGGAGGGCATGAGAGTGGCCACAGCCAAAATCTGAGTTGACATAGAGATCAGAACTCCAACTCTAACAAGAACCAATCTGGTTCGAGTAATGATGGGCAAATGTATTCCAATTCTGGGACATTCACCTGTTAGTGATGTAGTTCAACAAAGCATATGCACAAACACTGTCGTCCTAGCGAAGAAATCCAAAACATCTACAAGATACAAAAGCAATACTTAGATCAAGAGTCCAACTTTGCTAGAGATTTTGATATGGACGCTGATACCAATCTCGTGATTGTAGAGGAAAAGGAGGCGACCATTGTTACTCTGAATTTTGAATAGCCTATGTAAAAGATGTTATCTCTATAATAGATTCAAGTTTTTGGTTTGTTTTTGGCTTGTTTAAACGTCATTTTTCTTAGACCATTGTCTTGGTTTTTATTTGATTTTTGAATAAGAACATCTACAATGTAATTTTTAATTATTGGCGAGTAATGATATTTTCTCTATTTTTTGGTATATGAAAGTGTTGAGAATGTTATTGTATACAAATTCAGTGTATGATTCGATGTTTACATGAACGTATGAAAAAATGACACAACGATATAGTCAAAAACAAGACATAAAAGAGAGGATGTTGTTTTGATCTTGGGGAGTCTTCGATCCATCGAATACTTGTTCTTCGATCCATCGAAGCTACCTCTCGGGTTTGGTTTCTGATATTTTTTATCCATAAAAAAATTGTACTTCGATCCTTCGAAAGTCATCCTCCGGTCCTAAAACTGCCATTTTTGATCCAACGAAGATTCTTTCTTCGATCTATCCAATGCATGTCTCGGGTCAAGCTTCGATCCATCAAAGCCTAACTCTTCGATCCATCAAAAATCAGTATTGGAAAATCAAGTTTTATTTTGAGTTTCTTCTATCCATCGAGGGATTGTACCTCGATCCATCGAGGGCTTGTGCTTCGATCCATCAAAGGTATCCCTCGGGTTTGGTTTGTAAAGTTTTTTGATCCATCAGAATGGTGTACTTCGATCCATCGAAGGTGCTACCCGAATTGTGGTGTTTTTGACGTATTTTACATCATTTTCTGTAATGTCATATCAGCAATCAACAAGGGTCATCCCTATTCAAATCTTTAAGTGTTTACTTAAAGTGTCTGCCTGGTCTTTTCAAAGACTAATTGATTTACATTTCTTTTGTAGATGTTTCAAGGCGAGATTGAGTGTCTTATAGATAGTGGTACTACCTACACCATTATGCGAAATAGGAAATTATTTGTGGATCTTTTTTCTTATAAATCCTTAGTGACTACCATGATAGGTGTAGCACCGGTTATTCAAGGGCGTGGTTCAGTAGAATTTCTGTTACCTCATGGTACAAGATTGACTATCACTGATGCTTTATATGTGCCAAAGGCCAATCGAACTTAGCTAAATTTTAAGGATATTCGCGCCAACGGTTTCCACTTAAAAAACATATTGTGATAATGGACAAGAATTATTGTGTATCACCTCTGTTGAATGTAGTCGTAAGCGCATTCTAGAGAAGTTTCCGGGTATTCGTAGAGGTCTATATCTAACTACGGATCAAATCATTTAATCCAATGTCGTGACTTACACGACTTCGTGTGACTCTGGATCATACAAGCTTTGGCATTTTCGACTAGGATATCCAAGTCGTGACATGATGATCAAAATATTGAAAAATACCCATGGTCATCCATTCTTCAGAGCGAAGAAGCATGTGGTAATACCTAAATCCATTGTTTTAGATAGGACAAATGAGACTACTCCTCTCAATCCTGACTCAGCCTCTAAGACAAGTGTAGCACAATCCCAACAAAGTACCACTGTGGGGCCATGCATTATCCCACTAGATTCATATGTTGCAACCTCTGCTACAGCTCGCTTGTTTTGCAAAGTTTTCTCTTTAGCAAAGTTACAGGCACGTCCTTCTTTTGCTATTGATAACACCAAAAATATTCCATTCCTACAAAGAATCCAGGGTGATATTTGTGGACCTGTCAAACTGAAATGTGGATCATTTAAATATTTTGTGGTTTTGGTAGATGCATCAACGCGATTGTCACACGTTGCTTTGATATCCACAATACATTTTGTGTTTGCAAAACTCCTGGCATAAATTATTAAGCTCCGGGCTCACCACCCGGATCATCCAATCAGGTCAATTAGATTGGACAACGCATAAGAGTTTACATCAAAATCTTTTGTTGATTACTGCATGTCTGTTGGGATTAAAGCTAAACATCATGTTCCTTATGTTCATTCTCAGAATGATTTACCAGAGGCTTACATCAAGCAGTTATAACTTGTGTCTCACGTGTTAGTAATGCATACAAACTTTCTAGTATCCGCATGGGGTTATGCAGTGTTACACGCAGCTATGCTTCTTCATTTTTAACCCGTACGACGCCAACCATTCAATGCACACCAGTTGATAATTGGATATGAGCCTGACATTTCATACCTATGCATTTTCGATTGTGTGGTATATGTGACTATTGCTCCTTCACAGTGCACCAAAATGGGTCCTAAAAGAAGATTAAGCATTTATGTTGGCTATAAAGCTCCCACGATAGTCTGTTATCTTGAACCTTCAACAAGAGATCTCTTTACTACAAGATTTGCAGATTGTCACTTCGATGAGACATACTTCCCAACGTTAGGGGGAGGAAGGAATATATTTATTCTAGTTCAACATCAGGAATTGACGTGGTCTAATACCACTATGTCTTATCACGATCCCCGGACATCTTAGAGTGACATTGAAGTGAAAAGAATTCTTAAGCTTCAGAAAGTACCAGACTCTATGCCCGACTCCTTTACTGATATCGCTAAAGTGACAAGATCGAATATACCTGTTGTAAATATTCCTGCAAGGTTGGAAATCCTGAAATAGGGATTAATTAGTACCAACACCGAGAAAGGAAACGTTCCTCCTTCCCATGTGGAAGGTGTTGCGTCGACCTCAACTCTTACTAGGAAAATGGGGAGACCAAGAAAACTCACTGATGAGTCGCTGATTAAAAAGTAGGCCATCGAGAATGATCCATTCATCATCAACATTGTGAATCCTTCACATGAGATTATCTCTGACTACAGTTATGTCCTTGAATCACAATTCACATGTCTTGGGGACGCCTCAGAACCTCTTGTGATGTCAAAGAACAAAGAAATCTCACTTAGAACAAATGATGTGTGTGTTCTTATGGATAGATCTTCTATATATGTTGATGATGCATTTGCTTATTCCCTCGCTCAGAAGATCATAGACGATGATGTGACGACCCGAACCAGAATCAGTTGTGTGTTTGGCACGATTCTCGAGATTTGGTTATAGTCGCAGTTTTACGATATTGTGTAGTTTGCCGATTCGATTCGCGACTATGTTTTCAGTCGAGAATTTGAGTTGAGTGTCTTCACGGAAGTTGTAGAGTACGTGATTTCGAGTTCGTGGACGGTTCCGGAAGATTTTTCCGATAACCGAGGAATATTTGATGGTTATTTGAAGTTTCGGGTTCCGACGAGTTTATCCGATTGTTTCGAGCTTATCCGAATCACATCGTATATTCATTTCAGACCGTTGATTGACCCGAGGGACGAGTATAAATATCGAAAAGTCGGAAAATAGTCGTAAAAACACGAATTTGCATTGACTTGCGTTGACTTTCCTATTTTGGAAACTTTGACCGTTGACCGTGGGAGGAGAGTTTCCCGTTTCGGCTTCAACTTCCGGCGACCGGATTCCGGCCACCTCCGGCCACGGGACAGGTATGGTTAGCATCCTTGTTTGATTTCGAGTGGGTTAGGCTTTGGTTTGGAGTGAATTGGTTTCGTTTTGGGGAAGAACCATTGGAGGCCGAGTTGGAGATTTCGCCGGTGACGGGGAGCTTGGCTCCGGCGAGTTTTGGAAGGGGAAATTAGGGGGATTCGACTCCCCTCGTCTCTCTGAATCTATTGGTGTGGTCAATTGATGTTAAGGAAGAGTTTTTGATGCAACCCGATTAGGGATTTGAGTTAGGAGGTTCGTTCGGTTTTGCTCGATTTTGGGAAGGTTTTGCTTTGAATTGGTTCTAGTGATAGAAGAGGAAAAGATTCGCATGGTTGTGGGGATGAAAACTGGAGCTTTCCACCGTGTGATTTCACCGTTGACGGCGCGCCGCCGCCGCCGGCGGCGGTCAACGGCGGAGGAAAAGTCAAATTTTCAGATTTCGATGTAATTAGTGTCATTTTTCTCGTAATCGCGCCCTGATTATCGTACGGAGGTTTTCGGGTTGATTTGGTTAGCCGATTTTCAGTTGAGATTTCGAGTGGGGATTTCGGGATTTCCGTAATTCATTTTGCACCGCATTTTGTATTTTCGGGAACGGTTGGTTTCCGTGCATCCGTACAGTGTTGTGGATTACGATTTTGATCAGTTATGTGTGTATGTATTCAGGAGATCGAGATCGAGATTTGGATCGTGATCGTGCTTCGGGCGAGGGTACCTCCGCCGGACCACGAGTTTAGCGCGAGTTCGCGCTAGCGGATCTGTGAGTGGACATTTCTTTTCACGGAATTCTTGCGAGTCTTTTATTTGATTTATGAACTTGAGCATGCGTATGAGATTTCGGATTACATGAGCATGTGTTTTACGATTATACGATATACTTATACGGATATACGTATACGAGTATACATATACTTATATGCTGTATCATGCATTTGCATCGAAATGTTTATGATTTGGTTTACACAGAGTACAGTCGTGGTTACGTTGTTGTATCGATACACTCGCCTCTCGGCTGATCCCCGATGGTAGGCATATGTCAGGGGAGGCTGTGACTCCTGACCCGAGGTCTTTACCGGGGGGAGGCAGACCTTTGACCTGAGGCCATTTCTGGCTAGAATCACGTGTGGGTCTGGGATCCCGTGATTCTGACTGTACTAGCACGGAGGAGTCCATGAGTGACCCCGTGGGATTTTACTTGCATGCTCAGTACACTGGAGGAATATGAGTTTTACCTCGTGTACTATGTTGTTTTTATTTTCCTGGACTCGCATATGTGATTTTATACATATATATAAACTGGTGAAAGACATTTATTTTCGTCCACTCACTCTAACGTGTTTATTGTCTTTCCCCTGGGCTTTTCGGTTTCCGTGCCCAGTTTGCAGTTCAGGTTTGGTGTTTCACGTTGCGGTTTGGAGGCTAGTGATCAGAGTCACCTGTGTTTTCCAGTAGGTTTCAGTTTCACCTACTGATGTATATATATTGTATATATTTTATACTAGAGGTCGCTCTGATACATTCCGATACTTGTTATACGGATTTTCTCGGATATACATATATATAGTACTGTATGTTTACTGTTTGTTGATTATATTAATGTTGAGAAATCCGGATGGGATTGGTGCCCACGGTTTGATTTTTGTGGCATAGGGCGAAGTGTTATTTTCCGCGTGCAGGTTAAGATAATTCCACGCTAGTAACGAAACTCTGCCCAAATTTCGGAAATTTTTGTTGGTTCGCATTTTCGAAGGGGTTCGATTCCGGTTTAGGTAGCTAAATCGGGGTTGGGTCCTTTCAGCTTGGTATCAGAGCATTAGGTTGTCAGATTCTGTAGACTCTTGTAGTTGTGACGCTTAGGGTATTTGAGTTGATACAGCATGACTGGAGTGATGACCCGACTGGCCAGCGGTACTCATCAATACTTCGGGTGTTGTGTGTCCTCAAATATCTGCGGTTTCATGATTACGTTCTTTCTGCTTGTCTTGTATCAGTAGGATGCCTCCTCGACGTGGTCCCCGTGTTGATCGGGATGATTATCCTGATGAGGATCGCCGAACGCGCGACTTGCTTATGCGAGTGCTGCGTTTGGAAGAGCGTTTTGACCCTGTGGTCAAGGCTCGCACTGCGGGTGCTACTGTGTTTTCGGGTTCAGTTGATCCAGAGATATGCGAGGCATGGTTGGTTCAGATTGAGCGTGTTTGTGAGCGTTTGCAGTTTACACCTGAGCAGATGACAGTAGCCGCAGTTGGTTTACTTGAGGGTGATGCATACTTCTGGTGGGTCAGTACTGACAGAGTTCCTGTGGATACTCCGTGGACATTGTTTCGTGATCTGTTCATGCGGAGGTATTTTAATCAGGCTACCCAGCAGCGCAAGTATGAGGAGTTTACAAACTTGAGGCAGGGCAGTTTGTCTGTACTTGAGTATCGAGATCGGTTTACCCGTTTGTCTCGTTTTGCGCGGGATATGGTGGCTACAGAGGAAGCCAAGTGTCGCAGGTTTGAGCTGGGATTGAATTTGAGTATCAAGGCGACGCTGACTACGATGCCTCGGAACAACTTCGATGAGTTTGTTAGTGCTGCACTCCGAGGCGAGGATATTGAGCGCGAGAGACAGCAGAGATACCAGCCGAGACGATTTGAGGAGGGTGGACCGAGTCAGGGGCCTTCGAAGAGGCAGAGTTCTGATACTTCCGGTTCAGCTTCATCCTCAGGTGGCGGATCATATCGACCACCAGCTGGTGTACCTAGACGGAGACCGGGATGGAGGAGAGATCGACCGCAGCGACCGCAGGCTAGTGCTGGTTCTAGCGGTTCTAGTTATCCTCGACGTACTGGTGACACTTTTGCTGTACCGAGGGACTACCCATTGTGTAGCTACTGCAACAAGTATCACCTGGGTACTTGTCGGCGAGGTCCTGTCACTTGTTTTCGCTGTGGCCAGATGGGTCACTATGCGAGGTTGTGTCCCCAGTTGTATGGTGGTGATGGACAGGCGGCTCAGAGTTCCGGAGCTGAGCGAGGTGCCACTTCGGGAGCTCGACCAGCACAGACTGCAGGTCAGGGTAGACAGTAGGGACAGGCTCAGCGAGGACGACCAGCCGGACAGGCGAGAGTTCATGCTATGACTATGCGTGAGGGCAGAGCATCACCGGAGGTCGTTATCGGTACGTTACATGTTTTTGGTATTCCAGTAGTGGCATTGTTAGATCCAGGTGCCACACATTCATTCATATCATTTAGACTGTCATCATTGGCTACGGTACCTGCATCTCCACTTCCGGGGTTGTGGAGAGTGTTGTATCCGTCAGGTGAGGTTGTGAGCATCGGTTGGGTCTACCGAGATTGTGAGGTGTTTGTTGATGGCCATGGTTTAGCCGCTGATCTGTTATTACTTGATATTGTGGATTTCGATCTGATATTGGGTATGGACTTTTTGGAGTCGCACTGGGCTATGTTTGATTGCCACAGGAAGGAGGTCGCGTTTCGACGACCAGGGTTACCTGAGATATTGTTTCGTGGCGAGAAGAACACTTCCCTACCGTGTTTGATTTCCGCATTGAGGGCGGATCGATTGATGAAGAAGGGTTGTGTTGCATATTTAGCCCATGTTGTGGACACTACAGCTGCAGTGCCAGAGCTTGGTAGTATTGAGGTTGTGTCTGAGTTTCCGGATGTGTTTCCAGCGGAGTTACCTGGTATACCCCCTGTGCGGGAGATTGATTTTACCATTGAGTTATTGCCGGGTACTGGACCGATTTCCCAGACACCATACCGGATGGCACCTGCAGAGTTGAGGGAGTTGCAGATTCAGCTTCAGGAGTTGTTAGAGAAGGGATTCATTCGACCTAGTGTTTCTCCGTGGGGTGCTCCAGTGTTGTTTGTGCGGAAGAAGGATGGGTCCATGCGGTTGTGCATTGACTATCGGAAGCTGAATCAGATTACAGTGAGGAACAAGTATCCGTTGCCTCGGATTGACGACTTGTTCGATCAGCTGAAGGGAGCAGCAGTCTTTTCGAAGATTGATCTTCGATCCGGATATCACCAGTTGAGGATCCGGGATTCAGATGTTGCCAGGACAGCTTTCAGGACGCGGTATGGGCACTATGAGTTTTTGGTTATGCCGTTTGGGTTGACCAACGCCCCCGCAGCTTTCATGGACTTGATGAATCGGGTGTTTCGACGATTCCTGGACAAGTTCGTGATAGTATTCATTGATGATATTTTGATATACTCGAGGAGTGTGGGCCAGCACAAGAAGCACTTGCGAGCGGTGTTGCGGACTTTGCGGGACCATCAGCTGTTCGCGAAGTTTAGCAAGTGTGAGTTCTGGTTGGATAGTGTGAAGTTTCTGGGCCACGTGATTTCGGCCGAGGGAGTTAGTGTTGATCCTGACAAGATCGAGGCCGTGCTGAATTGGAGTCGACCCACTACTGTGCCGGAGATCCGGAGTTTCTTGGGGTTAGCAGGCTATTACCGACGGTTTGTACAGGATTTCTCCCGGATAGCTACACCACTGACCAGATTGACGAAGAAGGGCGTCAAGTTTGAGTGGTCTGATGCGTGCGAGGAGAGTTATTTGCTCCTGAAGGAGAGATTGACTACCGCACCGGTTCTGACATTACCAGATGACAGTGGTGAGTATGTTATGTATAGCGACGCGTCGAAGTTGGGCCTTGGCTGTGTGTTGATGCAGCATGGTAGAGTTGTGGCGTACGGTTCCAGACAGCTGAAACCGCACGAGGTCAACTATCCGACGCATGATTTGGAGTTAGCCGCTATCGTGTTAGCGTTGAAGAGTTGGAGACATTACCTGTACGGTGCTCAGTGTAAGATTTTTACTGACCACAAGAGTCTCACTTACTTGCGGACACAGCCGGATCTGAACATGAGGCAGCGCCGATGGATGGAGTTGATCAACGATTACGAGTGCACTTTCGAGTACCATCCAGGGAAGGCCAATGTTGTGGCAGATGCACTTAGCCGGAAATCGGGAGCCTCATTGTTTCACATGTGTGTGGCCAGAGTATCGATGTTAGCCGAGCTACGGGCTACGGGTGCTGTGTTTGGTTATGATGATGATGGAGCCTTGTTGGCTAGCTTTCAGGTACGACCCGTATTGGTTGATCAGGTACGGGAGGCACAGGATTCAGATCCTTACTTGCTGAGCAAGAAGACCATGGTACGGAATGGTGTGCCTACAGAGTTCCGTTTGAGCGACGACGGTACGTTGTTGTTCAGAGGTAGATTATGTGTACCCAGAGACGAGGACTTAAAGAAGGAGATTCTGGACGAGGCCCACAGTTCAGCGTATGCGATGCATCCCGGAGGTACGAAGATGTTTCGTACACTTCGAGCTTACTATTGGTGGCGCAACATGAAGCGGGAGATTGCCGCATACGTGAGTCGGTGTTTGATTTGTCAGCAGGTGAAGGCGGAGAGGCAGAAACCTGCAGGGAAACTACAACCACTTGAGATTCCAGTTTGGAAGTGGGAGCATATTACGATGGATTTCGTCTATCAGTTGCCGCGTACTTCGGCGGGCAACACTGGCATTTGGGTTATCGTTGATCGATTGACGAAATCTGCACATTTTCTTGCACTTCCAGGAAAGATTTCAGTGGGCAGATTGGCAAAGTTGTACTTATCCGAGATTGTTCGCTTGCATGGTGTACCTGTATCGATTGTTTCTGACCGTGATAGTCAGTTCACTTCTGATTTTTGGCAGGCTTTACATCGAGCGTTGGGTACGAGACTACGGTTTAGTACAGCTTTTCATCCTCAGACTGACGGGCAGTCCGAGCGGACCATTCAGACTCTTGAGGATATGCTGAGATCGTGTGTATTGCAGTTTCGTGGAAACTGGGATCAGCAGTTGCACTTGATCGAGTTCGCTTACAACAACAGCTATCAGGCCAGTATTGAGATGGCACCGTACGAGGCTCTGTACGGGAAGCAGTGTCGCACTCCATTGTGTTGGAGTGAGGTGGGCGAGCGTTGGCTCATTGGTCCTGATTTGGTGAAAACTACGATGGAGGACATTCAGATTATTCGAGATCGACTGAAGATTGCCCAGGATTGGCAGAAGAGTTACGCGGATGTGAGGAGGAAGAGTTTAGAGTTCGAGGTTAGTGATTGAGTCTTCCTGAAACTATCTCCGTGGAGGGGAGTTGTGCGTTTCGGGAAGCGTGGCAAGCTTCGACCGCGGTACATTGGTCCGTATGAGATTACGGAGAGGGTTGGAGCTGTTGCTTACAGACTTGAGTTACCGGCTGAGATGGTTCGTGTGCATGATGTCTTCCATGTTTCGATGTTGCGGAAGTACATCTCAGATCCTTCACATGTGATAGCCCCACAGCAGTTGCCGATTAGAGAGGACTTATCGTATGTTGAGGAGCCAGTACAGATTCTTGATCGACGTGAGCAGGAGCTGAGGCACCGTGTGATTCCGCTGGTGAAGGACTTGTGGCAGAACCACTCAGTTGAGGAGGCCACTTGGGAGACCGAGCAGCGTATGCGGGAGCAGTATCCTCATCTGTTCACATGACAGGTACGTAAATTTCGAGGTCGAAATTTCTTTAAGGGGGGTAGATTTGTGACGACCCGAACCAGAATCAGTTGTGTGTTTGGCACGATTCTCGAGATTTGGTTATAGTCGCAGTTTTACGATATTGTGTAGTTTGCCGATTCGAATCGCGACTATGTTTTCCGTCGAGAATTTGAGTTGAGTGTCTTCACGGAAGTTGTAGAGTACGTGATTTCGAGTTCGTGGACGGTTCCGGAAGATTTTTCCGATAACCGAGGAATATTTGATGGTTATTTGAAGTTTCGGGTTCCGACGAGTTTATCCGATTGTTTCGAGCTTATCCGAATCACATCGTATATTCATTTCGGACCGTTGATTGACCCGAGGGACGAGTATAAATATCGAAAAGTCGGAAAATAGTCGTAAAAACACGAATTTGCATTGACTTGCGTTGACTTTCCTATTTTGGAAACTTTGACCGTTGACCGTGGGAGGAGAGTTTCCCGTTTCGGCTTCAACTTCCGGCGACCGGATTCCGGCCACCTCCGGCCACGGGACAGGTATGGTTAGCATCCTTGTTTGATTTCGAGTGGGTTAGGCTTTGGTTTGGAGTGAATTGGTTTCGTTTTGGGGAAGAACCATTGGAGGCCGAGTTGGAGATTTCGCCGGTGACGGGGAGCTTGGCTCCGGCGAGTTTTGGAAGGGGAAATTAGGGGGATTCGACTCCCCTCGTCTCTCTGAATCTATTGGTGTGGTCAATTGATGTTAAGGAAGAGTTTTTGATGCAACCCGATTAGGGATTTGAGTTAGGAGGTTCGTTCGGTTTTGCTCGATTTTGGGAAGGTTTTGCTTTGAATTGGTTCTAGTGATAGAAGAGGAAAACATTCGCATGGTTGTGGGGATGAAAACTGGAGCTTTCCACCGTGTGATTTCACCGTTGACGGCGCGCCGCCGCCGGCGGCGGCGGTCAACGGCGGAGGAAAAGTCAAATTTTCAGATTTCGATGTAATTAGTGTCATTTTTCTCGTAATCGCGCCCTGATTATCGTACGGAGGTTTTCGGGTTGATTTGGTTAGCCGATTTTCAGTTGAGATTTCGAGTGGGGATTTCGGGATTTCCGTAATTCATTTTGCACCGCATTTTGTATTTTCGGGAACGGTTGGTTTCCGTGCATCCGTACAGTGTTGTGGATTACGATTTTGATCAGTTATGTGTGTATGTATTCAGGAGATCGAGATCGAGATTTGGATCGTGATCGTGCTTCGGGCGAGGGTACCTCCGCCGGACCACGAGTTTAGCGCGAGTTCGCGCTAGCGGATCTGTGAGTGGACATTTCTTTTCACGGAATTCTTGCGAGTCTTTTATTTGATTTATGAACTTGAGCATGCGTATGAGATTTCGGATTACATGAGCATGTGTTTTACGATTATACGATATACTTATACGGATATACGTATACGAGTATACATATACTTATATGCTGTATCATGCATTTGCATCGAAATGTTTATGATTTGGTTTACACAGAGTACAGTCGTGGTTACGTTGTTGTATCGATACACTCGCCTCTCGGCTGATCCCCGATGGTAGGCATATGTCAGGGGAGGCTGTGACTCCTGACCCGAGGTCTTTACCGGGGGGAGGCAGACCTTTGACCTGAGGCCATTTCTGGCTAGAATCACGTGTGGGTCTGGGATCCCGTGATTCTGACTGTACTAGCACGGAGGAGTCCATGAGTGACCCCGTGGGATTTTACTTGCATGCTCAGTACACTGGAGGAATATGAGTTTTACCTCGTGTACTATGTTGTTTTTATTTTCCTGGACTCGCATATGTGATTTTATACATATATATAAACTGGTGAAAGACATTTATTTTCGTCCACTCACTCTAACGTGTTTATTGTCTTTCCCCTGGGCTTTTCGGTTTCCGTGCCCAGTTTGCAGTTCAGGTTTGGTGTTTCACGTTGCGGTTTGGAGGCTAGTGATCAGAGTCACCTGTGTTTTCCAGTAGGTTTCAGTTTCACCTACTGATGTATATATATTGTATATATTTTATACTAGAGGTCGCTCTGATACATTCCGATACTTGTTATACGGATTTTCTCGGATATACATATATATAGTACTGTATGTTTACTGTTTGTTGATTATATTAATGTTGAGAAATCCGGATGGGATTGGTGCCCACGGTTTGATTTTTGTGGCATAGGGCGAAGTGTTATTTTCCGCGTGCAGGTTAAGATAATTCCACGCTAGTAACGAAACTCTGCCCAAATTTCGGAAAATTTTTGTTGGTTCGCATTTTCGAAGGGGTTCGATTCCGGTTTAGGTAGCTAAATCGGGGTTGGGTCCTTTCAATGATGAAATGAAACCTCGCTCTGTGGCAGATTGCCAACAAAGAACAGATTTTCCGAAATGGAAGGTAGCAATCCAAGCCGATCTAGACTCTCTGAATAAAAGACATGTTTTCGGTCTGGTAGTGTTATGCCCACCGAATGTTAAGACGGTAGGACATAAATGGGTCTTTGTTCGGAAACGTAATGAGAAGAATGAGGTCTTGTGCTATAAAGCTAGACTATTGGCATAGGATTTCTCTCAACGCCCTGGGATTGATTATGAGCAGACGTATTCTCCAGTCATGGACATCATCACCTTCCGCTACTTGATAAGTCTGGTAGTGTCCGAGAAAATAAACATGCTGCTCATGGATGTGGTTACTACATATCTCTATGGGGATCTTGATTCATAGATATACATGAGAATGCTGGATGGCATTGCTTTACCCAAATCAAGTAAGTCTAAACAACGGAGTGCTTATTTAATTAGATTGAGATGTTTACTGTGGTTTGAAATAATCTGGTAAGATGTGGTACATACGTCTTAGTGACTACTTAATTGGGAAGGGATACAAGAATGATGATTTATGCCCTTGTGTATTCATTAAAAGGACAAGTTCAGGATTTTCTATAGTAGTTATCTATGTAGATGATATGGATATCATTGGAACTCTTAATGAGATCGATGAGACGGTTGGCTACTTGAAATTGGAATTTGAGATGAAAGACCTTGGTAGGACTCGATTTTGTCTCAGATTAGAGCTAGAACAACAAGTTGGTGGAATCCTTATTCAACAGTTTGCTTATGTCCAAAAGATGCTCAGACGATTTAACAAGGACAAACACACACCCTGTTAGCACACCAATAATTGTTCGCAGTCTGGACCCCAAAAAAGATCCATTTCATCCGGTAGATGACGATGATGAGATCTTATGAACTGAAATTCCATATCTTAGTGCTATTGGAGCTTTGTTGTATCTAACTCAGTGCATGCATCAAGATATTTTCTTCTTAGTGAACTTGTGGGCTAGATTTAGCTCTGCGTCTACGCAATGTCATTGGAATGGAGTAAAACAAATCTTTAGATACTCGAAAGGTTCCATTGACTTGGGTTTATTTTTCCCTTACAAAGAGCACATAGAAGAGCTTGAAAGTCGTGGAAAAAGGATGGTTGAATTACACCATGTAAATTTTGGAGCCTACAATCCATCGAAGGAATTGTTCTTCGATCCATCGAAGGATGCTCTTGTGTCAGACAAGAGCCATACTTTTAATCCATCGAAGGAGTTGGTCTTCGATCTACCAAAGGTTAAACCTTTTGTAAGCAGCTTTATTGTTGACCCCTATTCCAAAACATCGGTTGATATGTTTGTTGAATTTGCTAATGCTGGGTACCTCTCTGACCCATACAAATGTCATTCATAGATTTGTTATGTTTTCACTATGGGAAACACGACGATTTCTTAGAGATTAACTAAGCAAACCATTGTTGTTACTTCCTCAAATCATTCAGAAATCATTGCTTTGCATGAAGCGTTTAGAGAATGTGTCTAGCTTAAGTCAGTCATACATCATATTCGAGGGTCTAGTGGATTACCATATACTACGACAACTTCCACTTGCATCTTTGAGGATAATGCGGCATGCATTGAACAGATGAAGTTGAGTAACATTAAGGGTGACCATAAAAAGCATATATCGCCGAAATTCTTCTTCAATCAGCAACAACAGCAGTTGTTGAATATCCATGTGAGTTAGGTTGATTCGGTGGATAATGCTGCGGACTTATTTACCAAGTCACTACCTAAATCTACATTTGTGAAACATGGGAGATGCATTGGTATGCGTAGATTATCTGAACTCCATGATTAAGTTTACACTAAGGGGGGTTACATTTCTGTAGACATCAGGGGGAGTCTACGTAATATGTAGTAGCGTTTGTAGTTGATGCATTATACACTTTTTTCCTTAGACCAAGCTTTTGTTTTACCATGAGGTTTTTTTTTGCTTGGTGAAGTTTTTAGTGAGGCAATAGGTTATGTATCATTCATTAGGTCATCGACATAAGGGGGAATGTTTAAAGACATTTATTCACCGTAACTTCTGGTGTGTATCTTGTTCTAACTAGATACAGATTAATATAGATTAGATACAGATAATCTCTCTTATATCAGGACATTTATTGTAACAGATTATATCAGCCTATATTTAAGACATTCTATCAATGAAATAGTTACAATTTTTAGTGTATTATATTATTCTCCTCAAACATGCGTAATTTAATTATGATATTATATAATTTTTCAACTAATAATTAATTAATCTAATATACTATATTATCAAATTACATAACCCAATTAAGTTAATATGCTATAATCTAATATACTAGAATTAATCTAGCTTATATTATATTATATTATTAACTTAATTATATATGCATTTACATATTATATATAATTTTTCAACTAATTATTCTAACATATATTAGCTAGCTTAAAAATTAATTAAACATACGATTAGCTTAATTAAATAATTAATTAGCTTAACAATTAGTTTAATTAACAATTAAACATACAATTAGTTTAACCTACACAATTAGATTAACAATGCAATAAAACAAGTAATTAATGCAATATATATGCAAGCAAGGTCGCCGGAAACTATATATTCGCCGGAATATTTCACCGAAAAACTCCATCATCGTACGTAATTAAATTAAAAAAAATTAATCAAGAGAAACGAGTTAATACCTTCACCAATAAGGAGATAAGTGGGTAAAGTAGAAATTTGGGGGTTGAAAAAATGATGATTGAATTGTGGCTGGCCGGAGGTGGGTGTTGAGTGAGAGAGAGAGAGAAGTTGAGAGAGGAGAATAAGAATTATGCCTGATCTAGAAAATGATTCTTATCTAAATAATTGAGTTTAATTTATTAGACGACGGGATAATTCATCGTCTAAGTGATAGCTTAGACGATGAATATCATGTTTCGTCGTCTAAGTTTAACTTAGACGACGAAAATGTGTTTTGGGACACGAAAAAATATTTCGTCGTCTAAGTGAGTTTTTTCTAGTAGTGGATGTAGTAGCAGTGCTAACAAAAATAATCTAACTGATGCAGTAACAACAACTCTAAAAATTGAATCGCCAAACTGCACACAAATGTCATTGATGCGATTCACAAAATTTGGTAATACCATCTCAAACAAAAAAAATCAAAAAATCAAAATCAACATGCAAAATGTGTCTGGATTGTGCTCGAGGTGCACACGAGCTGAGGCAGGCGACAGAAAAGTATTAGGAGCTGGTGGTGTGAGGATCAATGCTAAGATTTGTGAGGAGATGGATTGCGGAATTGATGAGCCAGTCACAGCCGAATGCAAAGGAATGGCTAGCTCCATGACACTATGTTGTGCTAAGGGAAGCATGAGAATACAGGCAAATGTGATTGAACCACGGTCATGGCTAAGACTGTGCGGCGTCTGTGGCATACATTCGACGTCAGAGGAGTGGCCGAGGAAAATCGACGAAGCTTGAGGCACTACAGAGCAAGCTCAATGGCATTCGAGGCTCAGGAGTAATGAAGTATGCCGACGACGGTAGAGACCGAGGCACAGCTTTGGCGACGATTGACAATGAGATGCATGGCTGAAGACGGTGAGGTCGACTGTCGATGGAGGAGGTGACCGCGTTGCTACTGAAAGCTTTGTTGAGAGAGAGAGAGAGAGAGAGAGAGAGAGAGAGAATGTGTGTGTGTGTGTGTGTGTGTGTGTGTGTGTTTTCTTCTAAATATTCAGCTAGAGTTTAAGTTATATATATAAGGGTAATATTGTAATTTTATTAGGTTTATTGGTCTGAGCTTCTACTACTATTTTTTTGGGCTTTTAGCATGTGTACTTAGTTGTTTGAATATTAGGGTGGTTGGTTCAATTGTATTATTGATATTTATCTTGTTCTTATATGTTTTTTTTCTATAGGAAACAACATCTAAAGATAATTTGAAGAAGCAAAATATACTTAATGACAATGTCATATTATAGCTTTCATGTGGCAGAGATAAATTTATATTTTTTCCACCCTTTGTCTTTTAGTTTAATACTCTCCTTTTTTTGCTCAAGAAAAAATACATATAGATCTTTTTGTTGTTTAGATTTTGTTCCGTTGCTTTTTCTAGATAAACTTAAAAAAAATATTATACTCAAATTTATTTTATTTTCGAATTTCTTTCATTCAGTATGAGCTCGTTCAAAATTCAGTAGCAGTCTCGAAACAAATTTAGTATCAGCTCCGATGCAAATTTAATATCAATATAAACTCATTTTTTCGAAGAGAATTCTTTCATTCGATATAATTATATATTTGTTTAAAATTCAATAACAGTTTCTAAACAAATTCAGTAGTAGTTATAATACAATTTTATATGAATTTCATGTAGTATCACTTTCATTATTAATATAATATAATATAATTTCATAAAGAAAAAGATATAGTAACAGCTCGACAAATCGATCTCTAGTAGCGGTTTGGAGAACGATTCAATAGTAGTTCAACTAACGATTTAATAGCACTTGGAGAATGATTCAGTAGCAGTTGGAAAAAAAAAATTGTACCAACTTGATGAACAATTCAGTAGCATCTCGATGAATAATTCAGTAGCAACTTGACGAACAATTCAGTAGCAGCTGGAAATTTTTTTTCAATACTACCTTGATGAACAATTCAATAGCAGCTCGATGAATCACTCAACAGCTTGACGACCAAATTAAGTAGCAGTCATTTAAAAAACACAATAGAAGTAGCCAAAAACACATTACCGCTAGAAAGTAGTAATAACAATTACAAAAAAAATAGTAGCAGTTTTAAAAAATTTAGTAGCAGCTTACAAAAAATAGAATAATGAAAAATATAGTTAGTCAATTAAACTCACAAATTCATATTGATATCCTTATAAAAATCGTTATAAAAGTAGAACAAAGAAAAACACAGTAGCAATTGATAAAACTCACAAGAATCTCATGATTGTTGACCTACTACTACTAGTGAAAACAAACACGATAACACAATTCTACACCAGCACATATCTTTTTGAAAATTAGAAAAGGAAAAAACACAAACACGAAAAGAAAAGGAAAACATTATATATTTAATGTTTTTTTTACATGAACAATGTTTTGCAGCGAGCCACAATAGCCAAATAAAAAAATGAAAAATTGAAGCTCGTTGTCCATTCATTGCAATAGCAACCAGCCAAATTTCACCAAACGTGTGAGCCAAAGTGTGTTGAGATCTGAAGTTAAGAGCGGCGTGCGACGAGTGTGGAGGAGAGAGGATGGGTTTTGAGATCTGAACCACTATCTTTCTTCACCAGCGTCACTAACGGTTGATGATGGAGAGTTGTGGTAGAGACTTTTAAGGAGCTCGAGGCTAGCGTCAGAGCGCAATGCAGATTAGGACGGTAGCGGGGAGGAGCGTGAGGTGAGCGACTGTGAGAGACAGATATCTAAGCAGGCTGAGACGGAGATCCAAGGGCAGTTAGCCATGCCGAGCCGAGTTTGTAGTGGTCAGTGGCGTCGGGGAGCAACGTCAGTTAAGAGGCTATGATGTTTGTCGAATTCGAGCCGAGTCAAAGGCTGCAACGGGAGCAAGTCTGCAAGGTGTCGGCGGCGGAGTTCCAGGCGGCGCGAGACACCAAGCTCCGGCTATGATATATTGCTCGAGGGAGGTGTAGACCGAGAAGCCACTAACCAATGATGTGCCGTCGCCAAAAGTTGAGGATGTGGCGGTGGGGAGAGGTGGCATCGTTCTTAAGGGGGGAGTGGTGGAGCTGCTACTATGTCTCTGTCTAGGTTGCATGCAAGTGGGTAAGGATGCGTGGAAGCGAAGCGTAAGAAAATGCGGAAGCGTTTTTTTTTCAAAAACTAGTGGAAGCAGGTACGCGAAGGAAGCGTATAATATATAATAAAAATTAATTACATATACATAGAAAAAAATAGTTTGATAAGTAACGTAAAACATGAGTATAATTTAATTCTAATTTGATTGTTTTCAAACAAGGACAGGCATAATAATATGATTTAAATATAAAAATACTACATTTATCTAATGATTCTTTGTGAAATACGATTTAGCACTTCCAATATGAAATATCAAGTTTGCAAAAAGAATTTATTTTTGGAATTGTGCTTCGGAGAGCTTCCGGCGAGTTTCTGTCAAGCTTCCGCTTCCAAAACGGGAAGTGCTTTCACTTTGAAGCTTCAATGCAACCTAGGTCACTGTAATGAGAGAGAGAGGGAGAGAGGGAGAGAGAGAGAGAGAGAGAGAGAGAGAGAGAATGAATGAATGAATGAATGAATGAATGTATTAATTAGTGTAGTATAAGCTAGAGTTTTAATTATATATAGAAGATTATAATCGTCTTTTTGTTCTTATTAATGGGTTGGGTTACAACTACTAAGTTTTCGGTTTGAAGCCCAGATTATGGTTAATTTTCTAAATATTACGGTAGTTAGTTTATTTGTATTATACATATTTAGCTTGTCCTTACTTTGTTTTTATTTTTTCTATACTTTTAGGGTGTGTCTATTCATACCTTCAAAAATATTATTTACACCTCATTCTAAATATTTATCACTAATCTTACTATTTTACCCTTCATTCTTTTTTCTTTTTCCACCACCTCTATTAAAAAAATCATTAATCTAAACATTCAACCATTAAAACACATAACTATGAAATATTATTTCGAATCTTGTAACATATTGAAGAACATAATTGACCCACAACATTGACCTTAGCAAAAATAATTAAAAAAATGACTTGCAACCATAAAACTAAGATCGATTCACCCAACTTCAAAAATTTGAAGAAAAAAAATACTACAAAGATCGATTGCAACTAATTTTAATTTCCAAAATAATTCACCCACATTTTAGGTTTTAGTCATCAAACTCAATCTGAAATTGTCAAGAAAAATTATATATAAATTGAAGATGATGAATTAACACTAAGAACATGTAATATAAAAGAGAGAGAGAGAGAGAGAGAGAGAGAGGGAGGGAGAGAGAGAGATTTAATTTCTGCAAAAAATATCAAGAACCTATATTCTAGGTATATAAACAATTAAGATTTTTTTGAATTAGAGTTAAAAATAGAATTATACAAGTTCAAAAATCTTTGGAGGTGTAAGTATCAAATTTAGAGGTGTGAAAAAATGCACCCATACTTTTATCCTTCAACAATAAACAATTATACCCAATTTCTCTTTATCTCTCCCCTCTCCCTCCATGCAGCCCAAATCCTCCTGGAACGACAATGTCTTCAGGAATGAGCATGCTACAACATCTTCTATTGTTGCAGCCTCACAGACTACTGTCAACCAATATCAAGAGTACAACCAGAAGCCGAAAAAAAAGATAGCTCATCCCTAAGTCATGAATTAGCTCTCTCCTCCTTCTGGCCAATTTAAAATCAACTTTTATGGTTTAGTTGTAGGAGCCGGTGTTGGGAATGCGGCTGGAGGCTTCATTATCAAAAATTGTGATGGCTCCTTATCACTTCTAGTGCTAGGGCTTTTGGGAAAAATTATATCCTTCTTGCTGAAGTACTAACCCTTAGAGATGGTCTTCTTTAAGCTTGTAGATAAGACATCAACAAGATTTTAGTGGAAGGGAATTCTCAACTTGTCATCAACTGTATTGTTGGGAATTGTTCTCTTCCTTGGAGACTCCATACAGTGATCCAAGACATCAAGGAGATTTCAAGGTCCTTCCTCAACATAGAGTTCAAGCATGTTTATAGGGAAGCAAACTTTGTTGCAGACAGTTTGGCGTCGATTATCATCAATCTAGTAGCCTTCACATATGGGAGAGTAGTATTCCAAGCAGAGCTAAGACTGTGTTGTGCTTTGATCAGTTAGGTAGTGGTTGCTCTAAAGGAGCTTCTTTATAATTTTCTTTTCTCATAAAAAAAAAACAATGTCTTCACCGACCGGAGTTCCATGTAGATTACCAATGTCGACGAAATCCACCCTATTATGATCAACCAAATTCTGCGAGCTCCAATAATCAAAACGTCGAAATTCTAGTTCCCTTAGAATGCATATACCATATTGGAATCCGAAAATATTGCGAATTTGAGTAGGTCGGGTTAGGTTGCAGATGTGGATAAGGAATTCAATTTCTATGTGAAATTTGTGAATTTGGAGATGAAGATGCTTGATTAAGTATAGAAGCTATTGTTGATTTAAGTTGTAAGAGAAAGAACTCTACGAAATGAGAAGATTGAAAGAGACAGTGGATCTCCAGGTGTTGAGTTAGTAGACTTCCTGGTTCATCTCCTCGTTCTCGGTCCTCACCCTAGGATGTTAATGTCAGCTTCGTTGGTTAGAACTTCTTCTCCCATGATCACTGCTTTGTAACTACTCCATTAAGGTTTTGGGATTCAGTTTAGAGGCATTAAGATAGGTCTCAATTTTGTGTTGTTATGTGTAGATATGATAATGTGAACTGTCGGGAGAAATTATCGTTCTAGCCGAGCTAGTAGACGGTGGAGAAGTGACCCCAACCGAGCTTAGGAATAATCCAATCTTGTCCTCTTGTCATGTCTAGGGGTTTTGAGGGGTTGATGTCGACCGAGTATGCAGCGACCGGGTGCTGTTGTCGTTGTGCTTGAACATCAGACAATTTGGGTGCCCCAGTCAATTTCATTGGTTCTTAGATCAATTATTTGAGTGCCCAGATCATTTAGGTTGGATGTTAAGTCAACATGACAATATTGACCTTATTTTTCGAAGCTCCGCCATATCACGTCAATCGGTAAACCAGAAATTTAACAAAAATCTAAAGAGACCTTTGTTTGATAGCAAAAAATAAATTTAGGTATCATATTGATAACTTTGTAAGTTAAAATACCAACTTAACCGAATGAGATAAGTTCAGATATTGTTGAAGTAATTTAGTCTTATAAAAACTAGCTATACGCACATTTCAAAGAAAAACAACTGGCTATACACAATTCTTTTTAATATGAATTCTATGCACAAAATGATGTGCCTACTTGTATGAATTAACTATGGTTTTATACAAAGATAGTCCACATAGGACTTTTCTAAACCGTCTGATTTCAAAGGACGTTGCCCCTAGAGAGTTGGACATATGTGTAATGTAAATCAGAAGCACACTAGTTGAAATTCTTAACAAGCTTATTCATACAAGAGTATGGGACATCTAAGGCCATCTTCAGTGAGGAAGGTCTAACTGGGCCGGGCCATAATATAGTCCCATAAATATTATTTTTATATTATCAAATAGTAAATCATCTTCAAAAAGGGACGGGTTAAATGACTAAATTTAATTTGAGTGAACTACAATAACTTGACACTTATCAACATTTTAGTATTGGGAAGTGATACGTTCAAACTCATGATGAGAATGAGTGGGCCAAACTCAGCCATATGTCTTGTTCTAAAAAATTTAGAATAATAATTCAATTAATAACCGAGACACATGTATTATACATTTTTCTTCCAATAAGTACCCCTATCACTTTAGTTGCCTAGCATGTTCATCCGACAAGAGAGAAAACTACACTATACGTCTGAGGGATAAGGTATGATCAATGCAAGTAGGAGGAAAAAAAATGATTGTTGTCCAAATAATTAAAGAAGAGAGATTAATTTGTTGGTGTACGTTCTTCCTTGAAGTCTCTTCCAGATTTTGCTAATGATGATTGACATAGAACAAATTACTAGGCTTCTACACGGATTGGATTTCTCTATTATGAAGTTATGTCTCAATCTCTTCAATTGGATCTTTCTCTATATTTTTGGGCTTCCTGTCTTTGATTCAATCGCCCGTATATATGGCTATTGACGTAGAGGTTAATAAAAAAGGTCACAGTTTCCAGTTTAACCCTAAAAAGCGAAGGGATATGAAGAAAGTTTATTGGACCCATGTTATGATGTTATTTCGATATGAATCAGATTTGGCTCCTATGTAGATATAATCAAGTTGGGAGAAAATATTTCTCTTAGAAAAAGTTTTAGCTGAAGAAGATGGAAGCAAATCAGAAAAAAGAGATTTTGCAAATTATTGATCTAACAAAAAGATAAATAACAAATACACCAACATGTGTCAGCAGAAGAAGTGAGTTTTATTGGATTAGGGTGAGTGAGTTTATCATTTCTCATTAATATTTCTTATCAACCCACATGCATGTGTGGTCCCCAATTATTTAGTCTATGCTAGTTAAATGGCTATATTTGGCCATTTCTTTGGTCCTTTGTATATTTGATTTGGCTCTTATTTCTTGTTGAAGATGAAAATAAAATTTAGTCTATAGTCCTTTAGACTCTCATCCTGAAAATGACCTTACGTCAATCCCATAGATTTATGTAGTACTTAAGAAGGCCGCTACTTGTAAGGTAGCCAATAAGAAGAAGCCACGTCAAAAAATTCCCCCCACAGAGCTCTCTCAAACTGCTCTAGATTGAGATGAATATTATTCAATTTCCAACAGGGCCCATTTTGTTGAAGAAAAGCATATCGTTGTCTGTTGAATTCATTGATGACCCGGCCCTAGTGTAATTCGCTACATAAATACAGTAGACGGGCAGCTCTTGCAATTCAGAGAGCAGAAGAAATGGCGACTACGATGAAGTGGTTGGGCGCAGTGGCGAGGCGTGCCCTTTCTTCCACAGCGTCATCGTCGACGTCATCATCATTAGTAGCATTAGAGAGCAGCGGTGGCAGTGCTCCGATCCTGTGCGGGCGAGGAGACAAGAAGACCAAGAAGGGGAAACGGTTCAAAGGATCGTTCGGCAACGCTCGGCCGAGGAAAGAGAAGATGATTGAACTCATCAAGGACAAGGTTGAGGTCCCCAGGTCTACTCCTTGGCCTCTTCCTTTCAAGCTCATTTGAATTTGAACATCTACCCTTCACTTTACTCTTAATTGTTTAGGGTTTCGTCGTTACTAAACCGACTTAGAATCACATTAGAATGCTTAATGTTAAACAGTACTTCTCATTTCCATGTAGTCATTTCTTGAATTATCTACGCTCAATTTTTCGTTTTTACAGAAATGTTATTTATCTGTTTGGTTTCTTCTAAGTCTTACTCTCTTTATTACTTGGGAAACATGTCTTGTATTCCGGGCTCACCGTAGAATTTCCCCTTGTTTTAAGTTGGTGAGAATGGGATACAAAGGATATTGCTTATCTTGTTGTGTCAACTATGCTATTGCATAGATGTGATTAAAAAACAAAAATGTGTATGGACTAGTTATGGTCTGCTTCATGGCAAAATGCACACCTTAGTTATGACCTGCACTTGTGCTCTGCTGAGCTAGTTGAAAGTGCTTTATGGTTCTCCGTGTGGCACTGGCCACTAAAACATGCTATAAGAAATGTTTCTACATTAGTTACATTAATAATTTGTACTTAGTGGTGTTATTCTGCTGGTTAAAGTACTTAACCATCTCCATCTTACAAATTAATAAAATATAAAGATTTCATAGAAAGATAAGCATTGAATCGTAAAAATGATAAATCAAGGTCTGGTGGCAACCACCCAAAACTGGCAGTGGTGCTTTCCCAGTTGCATTTCCAATATTGCTAGGGTGCTGCAAGTACAAGGTAAGCTACCACTACTGGGTACTGCCTGTGGTGCAACCATCTTTAGTTTCTCTCTTACTGACATGTTTGTTTTGTAGATTAGATCATATACTTCTGAAATACACATCCAAGTCTCAAAGTTGCTACTCTTACTGTACTTGGCTTTTTTATGCTACATAAACTTCTCAAAAGAGGATGATAAAGAAGATGTCTCTTGTTTCGAAGCTCATCAATCTTTGAGTTCTGATACTTGTTCTAGGTGGTCATTTTGAGCTTTATGGAGATAGAATAAGCAATGCCAGGGTTTCGTTCATTCTAGTTGTCATAATAGTTTATACTCTATTTTGTCTGTGGTTATTGGTTTCATGGTTTCATTCATAGTTATTGATTTAATTTGTTACTTTGGTTTTGATAGATCTTGCTTACTTTCCATATGTCTGAAAAACCACAAACTGCATAAAACAGGATTTTTATAGTGATAACGTTTGCATAACTAGCTTACCTCAAGGCCTCTTGCGTAGATTCTTGCTGCTGTGTGGTTCATTTGAAGAGTTAAGAATATAGAATGTTAAAACTTATGGAACGGGATTATTTGTCAACCTATAGAATGTTAAAACTTATGGAAGGGGATTATTTGTCAACCTCTTAGTGTTGCTCTTTCAACTGAAGCTTGGCATGTTGATTTTGTTAAAGCTAATACACCTTCAGTATATTGGTATGAACCTCCCTTGCCAATTTTTGTGTTTGCTGTGATGGTGCATCTGATAGTAATTCAGCAAATGGTAGCTTTGGCGTAATTTTCCTATTCTGAAGGTATTTTTATGTTTGATATTGCTGCCTTCCTATTTGGGGTGGCAGTAGCTGGTATCAAAGCTACCAGTTTGGTGTTTGATGCGGGTTTCGTGCCGTTGAGGTTTGTTCCTCATTAATTGCATATAACTTGTTCAGGGTGTTATGCTGTTGGAGACGGCTTCTGTTTTTCTTCATCCTTCCTTAGCCATTATGTGTTCTCACTAAAGAAGTGTCTTTTTTCTTAGATCAGCAAGGATGGATTAAGAGGAACCTGGAGAAAAAAGATCATCTACTTCCTGTATATTTTCAGTACAATGTAACCAATTTTTTACGAGGGAAACACATCCATACGTTGGAATATGTTCCAAGCATAGAAGTAGCCTGATAGCATAAAATGACAAGGGGATATGATCAGTCTGCAATGGGATTAAGAACTTGCCCAATGAACAACACTGATCCAGTAGTTTCTTCTCTGATAAGAGAAAAGAATGGATGATCCGTGACGAAGTCTATTCTCTCGGGAGGACTCCTACTAGAACCCTCCATAAGAACATCCGTAACTGCAGCAACTACTGTGTTGTCTTCCGTAACTTGAATGAATGATCCATGCTGTATCCAGGAAACAGTGAGGTTGTCGCCCATAGGCAAGTCTACCATCTCTGTCAGACCTCCTGGAACAAAATGCAACTTCAATCCTAATCAGAACCTGGAAAGCATCAAATCTTGAAGAGAACTCTAATTTTGGCATAAAAAAGGCACCAACATCAATCGTTGTATTGGGAAGATGGCGACGTAAGAATCTCGTCTCAGAAGAAATAGATACATGGAGAATCTCGTCTCAGAAGAAATAGATACATGGCGACGTAAGAATCTCTCAACCAAAGTTGGCAACCCATCGCTTCCATTTGGAAGAAATAGATACATGGAGAAAGACCTAGGGGAATCTTGACCTTTCTCATAAGGGAGTTTCAAGACTCTGAAAGTGTCAAATACACTTATGTGCCGACTCCCCGAACTTGTCATGAAAGGAGTCTTGACTGAGCTGCCACCAAGAAGGTGAAAATCAAACTCTTTTGTAGCTGATGAATCAAACCTATCTTCCCAATATCCTTTGAAGTACAATGCATTCGCAAGAATGACCCTAGTTAGGCTGGGCACCGTTCCAGGAGTGAGAACATCTTTAATCTGACCATTAGTCTCCTTCACTGCCCATGAGTTCACTTCAGCTCGAACTTCATCTGGCTTCTCCTTAAAATTGACTTGCTTCAATATAGTCTTGTAAGCAGCTTCCACTACCTGATTGAAACAATGTTTCCCCCGGAGAGACTCCTCTACCCAAATGCCGTTAGCGAATGACAATCGAGGCCCTCTTCCACCATTCCCGAACAACAGATCGAGGCCCACCCCCAGAATTTACTCTTCCCTAGAAAACATGTCTCGAGTACTGCAGTGGGGTCCCATACTCTTTACGTAAATTGTTTTTGGTTTATGCTCTAGGACGTCACCATATCAATACGCTTGAGACTTAAATTCCCAAAGTGTCAGAATTTGGCTAAGCTTTCCCCTAGTTGGGTATTGACTTCTTCTTATTGCTCGTACCAAGATTGATGACTGTCGTTCCAAAAGTGTCTAAGCTTATGGTTTTTTTCTCCGAGTGTTTTAACCTTACCATGAGGAACTCCCTTGATACCTCAAACTTTCCCTCATTTAGGACCAAATTGCCTGGACAAGGTTAGTGGGCTTGAACTGTGAGAGTAGATTTTGTCGACCCTCAAGCTCGCTCATTCATGAACCTGCAAAATAAGTCTTAGCACGATGTGGTACTGCGTAAAGACCCTCCGATGATCAAGTTAATAAGGATACTTGAATAATGGTGTATATTCCTATAGAAAACGAGTAGAAGGGATGAAGTAATGTCTTTGCTCCTATTGAATAAAGAGATCTAGGTAGATCACGAATATGATTCTTCTCCATATTCAACACCAATTGGGTTTTCCCAATTACCATAGGTTTTTTCGCCAGTATCTTCGCCAAGTTCATGACTATATCTCGATAAGATTCTGGAATTCTCAATGTCCGAGGATTCCTTTCATAAGATCTGCCCCAGATTGCCGCAATAAACTAGAGTAAGTCTTGCAGGACCCGTATTAGAATAACTAACACCACCTAATCTGTACCAGCTGCCCTAGCACGAGCAACCCAGAACTTCAACTAAAAACCTACACTGAGAAAATATAAAATGTGGATTGTCATGCCTCGTGCTCTGGACAGTCACGACTTCAGTCGACTAACCTGCAATCTAGGAAATTTAAAACAAAGGGTCGAGGGAAATGCATAAAACATAAAACGTTAGAATGAGTGGACAAAAATTATAATCGTACGATATGCGTTCGTAAAACTGTTTGCCTTTCCACAGTTTCTACTAAAACTGATGCGAGTTCAAATATTGTAAAACTAAACAAGTTGGAGGTGGTTGCTTATGAGTTTTTTTTTCCAAAAATGATTCAACTAGCTATATGAAAATTGTAGGTGATGGGCCAGTCGAGGCATCCTGACCTCCCCTGACAAGCTGGACTAGAGGCACCCTGACCTCCTATGACTGGACTATCCGGTGATTAGCTGAACAGTCAGTGCAACGATGCAACTAACTAATGTCATCACAAAGAAAGCCTCCAAATTAAAATACTTTGAAATATACCGTAAAATATACTATAATACTGAAATGCTGAAAATGAACTCGTTATTGACTGTGAAAATAAAAAGGTCCACTAAAGGTATTGTGCCGTGATTTCCATCAATCCAGGGCATGTCTGTCGACGTTTCTATCCATTTGTCACTGGCTGCTAACATGTCGTCCTGAAACAACTATTATTATTTAATAACTAATCATCGAAAGTTATATTGAATAACTAAACTCGTTCAACCAATAAGTACTATCATCGAGAATGTTGCATTTTCGAATATCGTGCTTTCTGAACTTAATACAAGCTTTAAACTAATTCAATTTTCTAAATCTTAAATTCTTCTTAAAGTCACAACACATTCCTCAAATGTTACACGACTGGAGGTCGAATTGACGTTCGACTCAACCATTCATTATTATCGTAAAATCGTTTAATTAATACCGATTAATCACATGTCTTAATCAAAATGTCAAAATCAATTCAATAACCTCTTCATTACAATCACTACGTAATTACGAGAAAAACATTATAAATTTTACATCAAAATTTCCTCCGCCGGAATGCCACCGTGAACCACCGACGGCGACGACGGCACCGGTGAAATTTTCAGGAAAACCGAGCTCAACCTGCTCAAAATTAACCTAACAACAACCTTTTATAACTACAGTAAAGTCCAACTCTATCCCTAACTCACCTAATTTGGTTTTGAATCGAAAGCCCCAAGAAATTTCAGTTGATCGATTCTTTCTCCGCGGTTGGAATTTGAGAGCCATCTACATATGGTTATCTTCATGGTGGTGAGAGCTTCAGAGTCTAGTACTTCTTGTCGGTTGATTTGGCCGAAATAGAAACGACCTCATATTTTAGGGTTTATAATGCCAACGGCCTTTCTCGTGGACACCACGACTTAATCTTCGAGAATTAGAGGCTAAGGCAGTGATGGTTTGAAAGAGGAGGTGGAGACGAAGTGTTTGACACTAGCCTTGCCGGTTTTGGTGGCTGGACCCGCGAGCTCCGTTGTTGGCGACCTACGGCTCGGAAGAAGGAAGAGAGAGACGCGGAGAAAGGAGAGAGAAAAGAAAACAAAAGGTTGACTGAAATGGAAAGTGTTTGACTTTTCATTTTTGGAAAGTCGTATTTATACTTGCAAGTTGCGACTAATTTAAATTCGTAAAATCATGTAAAATTTTTGCTGACCATAACTTCTTCATCGTAACTTTGATTTTAACACTTGACGTGGCTACATACTCATCTCGATAAACCCTACGACTCTGATTTTAACACTTGCAAGTTGCGACTAATTTAAATTCGTAAAATCATGCAAAACTTTCGCTGACCATAACTTCTTCATCATAACTCTGATTTTAACACTTGATGTGGCTACATACTCATCTTGATAAACCCTACGACTTTCCTCATAGAAATTTATCAAAAAACTTAACGAATAAAATTCTGATAAAAAGGCCATCGATAGTTACTGACAATAAAACCAAACTATGTTTCTCGATTAATCTTAAAATAATTCGTATAAAAGAGAATTCTCAGGACGGGATGCCACAATCTGCCCCGCTTAAGAAAATTTCGTCCCCTAAAAATTTACACGTTTATTAGTAAAGCACGAACGGGTACTACTCCCGCATGAGTTCTTTTGGCTCTCAAGTAACATCCACCACAAAGACGGTTAACTGTGATAATTTCACCATGTCATCGTCTTATTACGAAGTCTTCCTCTTCTGATAGAGAGTCACCAACAACTACTCACTATAAAATTGGTACGTGAAAGGATCTTGATGCAAGCTCTGTAACATAAACATATAAAACCTTTTGATACATATGCCAACACTTTTGGCAAGTTCTATTAATGAAGTCAGACTGTCTGGTCAGTCTAGCCCGTTATTCTCTTATGTTGCGGTCCAAATATGCTTGTTGTCTAAATGGTTGTCTGGCTCTAACTCTTGATATGGCTCCCTGATCACCACTAGAAACCTGCACCAAAAGCCTGCCTGAGGTGTCCCTCCGCAGGCATTCTCACATAAAGTGACCCTTCAGACCATTCTAAAGTTGTAACATAAGTGGACATCTAATGGACTCAAGGGAACTTTTGACCTTACTCAGTTCTCTTGTTCAAGAAAATTCTACAGAAAATTTGGCATAATTCAAGGAAACTAAAAAGCTACATAAAGAAAATACCTCAAATAACCAAATCCCAAAAATAAATCGTGGACACCGATTCTCACCCGGATTTCTCATAATCCAAATGAACAACACTTATGAATATAAGTCACTAATACTCATCCAAAATTATGATTTACAAGGATCGCAATACCACAAAAAATTCTCCACCCTTTACATAACACTCATTCAATGCATTGTAAGGACTAGTTCAAATATCAAAAACTACTACCTATAATGTAGCGAGTCTCATAAGAAATCACTAAAATTTACCTCAAATACACCCAAAACTACGAGCAGACTCCAAAGAGTCAAACTGACTTCACAATTTAGTGTATAATATGGAGATATGAACTCAGTATCCCATCTCAGGTTTGAGTAATCTTGACAAGCTATGCATATGTCTGTGATAAATACGTAATAATTATATGCAACTTAAGTCCCAAAACCCAATGTAACTATTCTCATGACTCAAGTACTACAATCTGTATCAAGAACATTGCACCAAATCTAAATATTACCAGCTCACACACAGGGCTCAAATATAAACATATCTACTACTATCCAACGCCGAAAGATTCTTTTGTAATAGACATAGACCTCTGCTTACACATAATTTATGCCTACAAAATTTGTCCACTCGAGGAGGTACAACACTGAGGTGCTAATCTACATACCTAGACCCAATCTGGTATTGAATAATTAAATTGTTGCCGCCTCCTTACATTACTGCTAAAAACATTTGTGATTTGTTTGACACTGGATACTTAACCAACAAAAACTAACCAGACAATCAGAATTTTGTGAAGTCCAAAGAACGGAACAACTCTCTAGTAGTAATCAATGATAAAACTCTATATTCCATAAATTTGATAAACTACATCTTCGTCGAAGACAATCAAAACTTGTCAAAAGTTTGCATTTTCTTGTATGATTCTCATATATGCTCATGCGAGTGATGATCGCTAGGTTATCAACATGATGCACCTCTATCTAATCTAGCAAGAATCCAGAGATCGTGCAACATATTAGTCCCAAAAATATTCATCTTCTTTCTCGCGAACTTTCACAATTCATAATTGGAAAATTCATATTCTCGAGCTAGCTGCTCTTTCAAAAGACATCTTTATATAGAGAGAAGTGTGTTCACGACACAAAATGAACACGACCAATTCATGAAAAGATTGAAGTAGAGAGATTAGAGGTTAATCCTGACAAACAAAAGTTGCATTAGTAGATTCACAAGATAGTGAATGAATCTCCACTGCTGACGTCTTTTTCATACTCGCCGTGCGTCGAGGTGACCGCGGTGGTGGTTTAATCAAATTTCAGGTTGTGGCCTGAGGGAAAATTATCTAACTTGACCACTACACTAATCACAATGCTTAGTGGAGAAGAATAGTAAAGTGCCGATGCTATAATATACAATAAGCAATGTCTATCACAATTGAAGAAAAGAGGTTGGAATCGAGATCTAAGGTCATTTCTTAGAAAGTATACATAACTGATAAATTCACAGGTAGGTGGATGTGTTTGAATCGCCGACTTTAGGTTGAAATTTGCCAAAAATTGAGGCGGCTACAATGCTGATCGTATCAAACTCTTTGACATGATGAAATGAGGAACAATGCAAATCACCTACTATGTTCTCACTCTACCCAATAGTAAACCAAATTGATCGAACATCTAAAATGAAATAAGATGCACTCACGGTAGTAATGTGTCTGGCTGTAATCATCATGAAAGGTTATGCAAATGCAAAATTCCAAATAAAAGACAAAGAATTCTTAATATTGAGCAGGCAAAAGTTGCATACTATACAAAAATAAAGTTAGCCCTCACTCCTGACGTCCACGACTGACCGGAGCACCACAAAACACGGCGGTAGTGCTCCCCGGAGAGACATCAATTCGATTCCCTTGGTTGGTATCTATATACAACAAACCCAAACAAACCAGGAGGAAGAGCGCTTCAATACATTACCTTAAACACCAACTGTTACACCCTTGCATCTAGGCATATCATGTGCGGTATGATTTTGGAACCTTGCACCATGTCGACGCGACAAAGGCAGCAAGTAAGGGGGTCTAAGGCAAACTGAGGAGCCTAACACAGACCACTAGGAGCCAATGGAGGCTAATAGCAGCCTCTTCATAGGAACAATGTGTTAAACAAGTAGGAAACTCACCATAGATGGAGCAGCACCAAATCCATGCGAGGGTGCGATAGGAAAGTAGGCAGCCAAAGGCAGTTGGCGGCACCCGAGGGGCGTCCCGGGGCCCATTTCTCCACCCGAGGTGTGTTTTCCCGTACCAGGGCGGTTACCAAAGGCAATTACCAAGTTAGTGGGCAGCAGTTGTGGGAAGTTGAGGAATAGCAAGAAATGCCACTACTAAGGTGATTACTGAAGCTCATCCCAATGGTGGTTACTCGAGCTTATCTCTTGGGAGGTTGCTGGAATGGTGGAGTAGTGGGCTTGGTAGTTTACATTGTGTGGCAGACATGCAAGCTGCCAACACATTGTGATTAGTTATGTATGGATAATACCAAGTAGTTGGGGTGTACGTTCACTACTTGCGAAAATAAAGGCGTGTATGCCATGTGTACCTAAAGGAAGTTGGGGGTGTCAACTTTTATAGCATCCGTAGGCTATAAATAGGTGCTAAGTAGGAGCATGAGAATCGGGGAAAAATATTGTGAAGGTCTATGCTAGTTTGTAGTTTGTATTATGCTGTGTATTATTAATAAGAAAAGGGAAGTGAGAGTTCCACAAAACTAGTGCATGCAAATTCCTTGTTTTGAACCCATCACTTGTGGAACCCGAGAAACACTTGTGATTATTGAAATGACTCGACTCCGATTTAGTTGCCTAAACCGAAATCAAACCCCTTCGAAAACATGACCTTAAAATTTTTTTTTGCCAGAGTTTACTTTGAAATACATGAGCCAAAATTAGAACCTGCAAAGAGAATCACACTTCGAATATTCCACAAAAGCCAAACCGTGGGGCTCCATTCCCCATCCGGATTTCTCAACAGCATATACATAATAAACAACAAGGTTTACAAGAAATCCAGAAAATATTCAGGAGTAAACTCAATTGAAAACATAACATAAGTATTCAGAGCGACGCCTATTCACATCATATACAATCAGTAGGTCGAACTAAGAACCTACTCGAACTGAAGTGTGACCCGAACTCTACGCCTCCACCGTCGACGTGCAACCCTAGAACCCAAAATGCAAACTGGGCAAAAGAAACCGAAAAGTCCAAGGGAAGGCAAATGAAATCGTTAGAGTGAGTGGACGAAAATAATAATATGCCTTTCCCAACATATAAGTATATATGCTCATAGAAGCATAATGCGAGTCAATGCACATGAAAATTCTGACCAAGTACATTTTCCCTGATCCATAAAGATGCATATAAAATCATGCGGGGTCACTCACGGACTCCTCCGCATAGTACAGTCTAATCACGGGATCCCAGACCCCCTCGTGATTATAAGTCTGAAAGACCTCGGGTCAGGATATCTGTCCCATCCGGAGCATCTCGGGGATGAGCCGAGAAGCCAAAGCATCGATGCTACCACTATATCTGAGACTGCACTCTGTGTAAACCAAATCATAAATACTTTCCATGCACATGCATAATCGTAAAATGAAATCATAAAATGCATACTTGTATGTGTATAATTGTAAATGCATACTAATACAATGCATAATTGTAAAGTGTATAATCATAAATGCATAATATAAATGCATAATCAGGACTCACAAATCAACTGTGAAAATAAAATGTCCACTCACAGTACGAAGCTAACTTTGAGGTCCGGCGGAAGATCCCTCGCCAAACACTCGATCACGATCACCTGAATAACAGGGATACGATCAGTACATAACGAAACACAACGCATAGAGCTAATATGTCAAGAACCCTGCATTCTCGAAAGACGTATCGCTCGAAATATCGACGAGGATAGCAAAATTCTCAAAATACACCCAAAAAACCCTCGACCCAAATTACAATGCAAAAATCAACTCAAAAACCTTATGACTATGATCGGGACGCGATTACGAGCAAAACTGTATACAAATCTCCAAAAATCCCAAAAAGTCAACCTCATCGGAGCTTTGCCGTTGACCGCCACCGCCGCCGGCAGAGCGGCGTCAGCAGTGACATTCCCCGACGACCCATACCTCAAACTCTTCCTCTCCTCAAGCCTAACAAAACTCCCAAAACCTCATCTCCATCCAACCTTTCCACTGGCTGGAATTTGGCCCGCAACCCCTCGCCGGTTCTCTCCCTCCTGTCACCACTACGGCCACCCACAAACCTCAACCAAAACCCAAATTAAATACCCAGAAACCATCATGGGGTTGAGGGGAGCCTATCCCCCCACCACCACGACACCGAATCTCGCCGGAAACCGCCACCCGATTCCCGCGAAATTCCCAAATTTTACTGAACTCAAACTCCTTCAATTCTCAACCAAAACACACAAATAAATACATGAAATCAAGAAGGCTTTCCAACCATACCAAAATCACGGCCAGAGGTGGCCAGAATCGGTGGGTCCGACTGCAAAATCCAATCGGGTCAACTCAGCCCCAACTCGGTCAACTCGGTTCAAATGCGTGATTTTTTGATTTTTTAACGACTAATCGATACTTATACGTCGCAAACCGACCAAATTCACGATTCGGATAACTCAAACCCAAACGGATAAGTATGACTAAGTCGACGATAATTTCAAATATCCATTTTATATTCTCCGATTATCCGAAAAATCCTTTGAAACCTCCTACGGACTCGAAATCAAATCCTCTACAATTCCCACGAAGGAACTCAAAGAAATTATCACCTGATAATTAAGTCATGAACAAACCCACGAGTACGATTAATTCACAATAATCACGGCACGGACCAATACGTACATATTCCATGGTCCGGGTCGTTACAAATCTACCCCCCTAACAAAAATTTCATCCTCGAAATTTACATACCTGCTAGCTCAAGAGGTAGGGATACTGCTCACGCATGTGCTGCTCGGTCTCCTAAGTAGCCTCTTCAACTGAATGATTTCGCTACAATACCTTCACAAGAGGAATGGCTCTGTGTCGTAACTCCTGGACCTTTCGTTCAAGAATCTAAACTGGTTCTTCCACATAGGTCAAGTCCTCCCGTATAGGAAGCTGATGCGGTGTTAACACATGAGATAGATTAGAAATGTACTTCCGCAACATAGACACATGGAACACATCATGTACCCTGGCCATCTCAGATGGTAATGCCAACCTATACGCCACAGCACCGACTCGCTCCGTGATCTCATATGAGCCAACATATCGTGGACGAAGTTTACCGCGCTTCCCAAAACGAACAACACCTTTCCAAGGAGAAAGTTTCAGGAAAACTCAATCACTAACTTCAAACTCAAGATCCTTCTGTCTCACGTCAGCATAACTCTTTTGTCGATCCTGTGCAGCCTTCAATCTGTCCTGAATAACTTGAACATCTTCAGTGGTACTTTTCACCAAATCAGAACCAAGAAGCCATTTCTCACAAACTTCACTCCAACACAATGGAGTTTGACACTGTTTGCCATACAAAGCCTCATAAGGTGTTATACCAATGCTAGCCTGATAGCTGTTGTTGTACGCAAACTCAATCAAATGAAGTTGCTGATCCCAATTCCCTTTAAACTGCAAAACACAAGATCACAACATATCCTCCAGAGTCTGAATAGTCATCTCTGACTGACCATCTGTCTGAGGATGAAAAGCTGCGCTGAAGTGTAGTCTAGTCCCTATTGCTCTCTGTAATGCCCGCCAAAATTCTGAAGTGAACTAACTATCCCGATCAGAAACTATAGACACAAGCACACTATGCAATCTCACAACCTCTCTCAAGTACAGCTTCTCCAATCTGCTCACGGGAAGCTTTCCTGGAAGTGCAAGGAAAGGAGCTGACTTCGTAAGGCGATCCATAATCACCCAAATACCAGTATTACCACCAGAAGTACGAGGTAACTGATACACAAAATCCATGGTGATATGCTCCAATTTCCACATTGGAATCTCCAAAGGTTGTAGTTTAGTTGCCGGTTTCTGACGTTTTGTCTTCACTTGCTGACAAATTAGGCATCTGCTCACGTACATTGTTATTTCCCCCTTCATGTTTCGCCACCAATAATGAGCTTTAAGTGTCCAAAACATCTTTGTACTACCCGGGTGCATAGCATATGCGGAACAATGAGCTTCATCGAGTATTTCCTTCTTCAAATCATTATCTCTGGGCACACATAATCTCCCTCTGAACATCAAAGTGCCATCACTCTTCATCCGAAACTCTGTCGATACATTATTCTGAATCAAATTCTTCTTGCTCAGCAGATAGGCATCTGAATCTTGAGCTTCACGAACTAGATCAAGTAACACCGGACGAACTTGGAAACTAGCTAACAATGCTCCATCATCATTCCACTCCAACTCTGCTCCCGTTGCTCGCAACTCTGTCAAAAGTGATACTCAAGCAACACGTACATGGAAGAGAGAAGCACCATGCTTTCGACTAAGAGCATCAGCAACCACATTAGCTTTTCCTGGATGATATTAAAAGGTGCAGTGATAATCATTAATCAGCTCCATTCATCTCCGCTGCCTCATATTCAAATCTGGCTGCGTACGCAAGTAGGTAAGACTTTTATGATCAGTGTAAATCTTGCACTGTGCTCCGTACAAGTAGTGTATCTAACTCTTCAATGCTAACACAATGACAGCTAACTCCAGATCATGAGTAGGATAGTTAACTCCATGTGGTTTCAATTGTCTAGAACCATATGCCACCACCTTTCCATGCTGCATCAAGACACAACCAGACCTAACTTTGAAGCATCACTGTACACAACATACTCACCATTATCGTCAGGTAAAGTCAACACTGGTGCAGTAGTCATCCTCTCCTTCAATGTCAAGTAGCTTTCCTCACAAGCATCAGACCATTCAAACTTGACTACTTTCTTCGTCAAACGGGTAAGCGGTGTCGCTATCCGTGAAAAGTCCTGTACGAATCGGTGATAGTAGCCTGCTAAGCCCAAGAAACTTCGTATTCCTGCCACGTTGGTAGGTCTGCTCCAATTTAACACTGCATCAATCTTATCAGGATCTACGCTGACTCCCTCAGCTGATATCACGTGACCCAAAAACTTTAAATTGTCTAGCCAAAACTCACACTTGCTAAACTTGGCGTACAATTGAGAGTCTCATAAAGTCTGCAAAACTACATGCAAATGTTTCTTGTGCTGCCCCACACTCCTGGAATAAATCAAGATATCATCGATAAACACAATGACAAACTTGTCCAGATAACGCCTGAAAATCTGATTCATCAAGTCCATGAAAGCTGCTGGCACATTGGTCAACCTAAACGGCATAACAAGGAACTCATAGTGCCTATAGCGTGAACGAAACGCCGTCTTATCCACATCGGTCTCCCGAATCTGTAGCTGATGGTACCCAGACCTGAGATCAATCTTAGAGAAGACTGAAGCTCCTTTCAGTTGATCAAACAAATCATATATCCATGGAAGCGGATACTTGTTCTTCACCGTAACCTGATTCAACTTCCGATAGTCAATGCATAGCCTCATCGAACCATCTTTTTTCCTCACAAACAACACTGGAGCACCCCAAGGTGAAACACTAGGTCGAATGAAGCCTTTTTCAATCAATTCCTGAAGTTGGATCTGTAACTCCCTCAACTCTGCTGGTGCTATACGATAGGGTGTGTGCGAAATAGGTCCAGTACCTGGAAGTAACTCGATGGTGAAGTCAATCTCTCTGACTGGAGGAACACCGGGTAAGTCCTCGGGAAACACATCTTGATACTCACAAACCATCGTAATATCACCAATGTCTGATACACGAACACTCGTATCAATCACATGTGTTAGGTAAGCCACACAACCCTTCCTCAACATCTGATCAGCCTTCATTGCTGAAATCAAACAAGGTAAAGAAGTATTATTTTCACCCCGAAACAAGAATTCTGGCATACCTGGACTCCTGAAAACAACCTCCTTCTTGTGACAGTCAAGAACTGCCCAATGGTTCTCGAAGAAATCCATACCCAAAATCACATCAAAATTCACAATATCCAGCAGCATCAAATCTGCAGCTAACCCATAACCTCCAATAAAAATCTCACAATCTCTATATACCCACCCGACACACACTACCTCGCCAGATGGATACAACACTCGGCATAAACTAGGGAGTGGAGATGCAGGTATAGTAGCCAATGATGCTAATCTATATGACATGAATGAATGCGTAGCCCCTGGATCTAGTAAAGTAAGAACTGGATGACAAAAAATGGACAACGTACCGATGATAACCTCTGGAGAAGCTCTGCCCGCACGTAGAGACATGGCATGAACTCGATCATGTCCAGCTGGTCGTCCATGCTGGCTGCGATTCTGTTGACCACCCTGTTCAGAAGACAGTGTTGCATGATCACCAGAAGCAGTACCCTGATCTCGTCTAGTACTCTGATCCGCAACACCTCCAAATGTGCCAAGCTGATGACACTCCCTCGGAAAGTGACCCACCTAGCCACAACAGTAACAAGTAGAGGTGCCATACTGACACTGACCAAAGTGATGTTTGGTGCAATTGTTGCACAATGGATATTCCCTCAGTGTAGCTGGTGTGCTGAAGAAAGGTTGAGGATAACTTGATCCACTGGAACTCTCACTCGAATGCTGCCTCTACGGTCGACTCCTCCTCTATTTATGACTCTGCCTAGCAGTGCTAGTAGGATATCTGTAAGGTCCACTACCAGAAGATGATGCTGATCCAGAAGTACCTGAACTCAGCCTCTTCGAAGCACCCTAGCTAGGTCTACCCTCTTCAAAGCGACATGTCTAAAACCGCATCTGTCTCTCCCTCTCAATGTCTTCACCTCTGAGTGTAGCACTAACAAACTCATTAAAGTTATCTTAAGGCATAGTGGTCAAAGTCCCCTTGATATTCAGATTCAAACACAACTCAAACCTCCTGCACTTTGCTTCCTCTTATGCCACCATATTATGTGCAAACCGAGACAAACGGGTGAACTTATCCCGATACTCAAGCACTGACATATTTTCCTGCCTCAGATTAGTAAACTCCTCATATTTCCGCTGTTCAGTAGCTGGATCGAAATATTGACGCATGAACATCTCTTTGAACATCGGCCAAGGAGTATCAATAGGAACTCTGTCTGTACCAACCCACCAGAAGTAGGCATCTAACTCAAGCAAACCCACTGCTGCTATAGTTTTCTGTTCAAAAGTAAAATGCAGGCGCTCACAAACACGGTCAACCTGAACCACCTAAGCTTCACACACCTCAGGATCAGGGGAACCAAAGAAAACAGTTGCTCCCGCTGTCCTAGCCTTAGCTACAGGGTCAATACATTCTTCCAAACGCAATACTTGCATAAGGAAGTCATGTGTACGCTGATCCTCATCAGGATCCCCAGTCCTTTCAGCACGGACTCCACGTCGAGTAGGCATCCTAAGGATAAAAGATATAAGTCACAGGACATAAATGATGTAATCTTGGAACTTCAAACGTTTGAAAGCATACAACACTCTAGAGCATTGATGATTATCCACCGGCCGGTCGGGTCATCGCTCCGGAAATGCTGTACATTCTCAAATGTCATTAGTAACACAACTACAAGAGTCTACAGAACCTAAAACCTAATGCTCTAATACCAACTAAAAGGACCCGACTCTGATTTATTTGCCTAAACCGAAATCAAACCCCTTCGAAAACATGACCTTTTAAAAAAAAATTGTCAGAGTTTACTTTGAAACACGTGAACCATTATTAGAACCTATAAAGAAACACACTTCGAATATTCCACAAAAGCTAAACCGTGGGGCTCCGTTCCCCATCTGGATTTCTCAACATCATATATATAATAAACCACAAGGTTTACAAGAAATCCAGATAACATTCAGGAGTAAATTCAACTGAAAACATAACATAAGTATTCAGAGCGATGCCTATTCACATCATATATAATAAGTAGGTCGAACTAAGACCTACTCGAACTGAAGTGTGACCTGAACTCTATGCCTCCACCATCGACGTGCAACCCTGGAACCCAAACTGCAAACTGGGCAAAAGAAACCGAAAAGCCCAGGGGAAGGCAAATGAAAATATTCATAAGTAAACTCAACTGAAAATATAACATAAGTATTCAGAGCGACGCCTATACACATCATATACAACCAGTAGGTCGAACTAAGAACCTATACGTACTGAAGTGTGACTTGAACTCTATGTCTCCACCGTCAACGTGCAACCCTGGAACCTAAACTGCAAACTGGGCAAAAGAAACTGAAAAGCCCAGCGGAAGGCAAATGAAATCGTTAGAGTGAGTGGACGAAAATAATAATATGTCTTTCCCAACATATAAGTATATATGTTCATAAAAGCATAATGCGAGTCAATGCACATGAAAATCCCGACCAGGTACATTTTCCCTGATCCATAAAGATGCACATAAAATCATGCGGGGTCACTCATGGACTCCTCCGCATAGTACACTCTAATCACGGGATCCCAGACCCCCTCGTGATTATAAGTCTGAAAGACCTCAGGTCAGGATATCTGTCCCCACCCCCCTCCCCCCGGAACATCACGGGGATCAGCGGAGAAGCCAAAGCATCAATGCTACTATATCTGAGACTATACTCCGTGTAAACCAAATCATAAATACTTTCCACGCACATGCATAATCGTAAAATGAAATCATAAAATGCATACTTCTGTGGGCATAATTGTAAATGCATACTAATATAATGCATAATCGTAAAGTGTATAATCATAAATGCATAACGTAAATGCATAATCAGAACTCGCAAATCAACTGTAAAAATAAAATGTCCATTCACAGTACGAAGCTAACTCTGAGGTCCGGCGGAAGATGAAAGGACCCAACCTCGATTTAGTTTCCTAAACCGGAATCAAACCCCTTCTGAAAACACGAACTTTCAAAAACCATAGAAATTTCGGCAGAGTTTCACTATATCGTGGAATTACCATTAACCTGCACCCGAAAACACACTTCATCCTATGCCACAAAAGCCAAACCGTGGGCATCAATCCCATCCGGATTTCTTAAATACATATCATAATGTAAAGTAATAAACAAAACTATAACTTTACAGAAATCCGGGAAAATCATATGAAAATATAAACAACAGAGTATTCAGAGCGACATCTAGTATATATATACATACACTACAGTAGGCCAAACTAGAAACCTACTGAGAAAGAAAAAGTGGCTCGAATACTATGCCTCCAACCTCGACGTGAGACACCTGAATCCAAACTGCAAACTGGGCATAGAAAACGAAGAGCCCATGGAAAGACATATAAACTGTTAGAGTGAGTGGACGAAATTAAATGTCTTTCGTCGAATAATATATATTATAAAAACATATGCGAGTCTAAATGGATGAAAGTAATATGGTACACGAGGGAGACTCTAACTCCTCACGTGTACAGAGCATGCATCGTAAAATCCCGCGGGGTCACTCAGGGACACATCCACGCTAGTACAGTCTGAATCACGGGATCCCAGACCCACATCGTAAAATCCCCCGGTAAACATTCTCGGGGATCAGCCGGGGTGCAAGTGTATCGATACAACCACATATACTAAGACTGTACTTTGTGTAAACCAAATCATAAATCGTTCCATGCAAAGGGTTAAAGCATAATGTAAATGCATATTCGTATTATATAATTAAATAAGCATATTTGTCGATGCATATTCGTATATGAATAATTGTAATACACATGCTCAAATAAATCATAATCACATATGCATGCTCATGCTCGTAGAACGTATAATAAAGACTCGCAACCAATCAGCGAAAAGAAAAGTGTCCACTCACAGACTAGCACGACGTAAAACGCGTAAATCCTGCAATCCGGTGGAAAATCTCTCGCCAACCAAACGATCACGATCTCCTGAATAATCACAAATTCCACTGTTCAAAATCACAATTCAAAACCCTGAACCACATCTCGAGGACCAACCATTCCCGAAAACATATAACCCGAATATCAACGAAATCGTCAAAAATCCAATAAACATACTATAAAACCTCGCTACAATTTTCGATACTCAATTCAAAATATAAACCTCACCACTGCGATCGGTGCGCGATTCCGAGCAAAACGACATAAAACTTGTCGAAAATCACCTCGGCCGGAAAACCATCGCCGCCGGAAAATGTCATCGGCCCAGAAAATTTCAACCTACACATGGATCTGAAGATCTCGACATTTCCAACAACTATCTAGTTCAAAGTTAAGCTCAATTTTGACCGGAAAAGGTCCAAATCTCACCTTGAAGTCGAAAACCCTCGCCGAAATTCATTAACTCCGATCTCCTCCGTCCGGCCATGGCAAGGTGTAAAACCACTTTGAAGAGCCTCCTCTCCCCAAGGGGTACAAAACCCCTAACAAGTCGACCCCCAACTCAGCCGCCTCCGCCGCCACCATCGCCGCCGAATCTCGCCGGAATACCACCGAAATTTTTGAACTTTGATAAGTCATAACTTCTTCATCTGGCAACCAAATTGAGTGAATGACCTATCAAAAGAAAGAGGAGCTCAAGCCCAACAATTTTCATGAAGGAACCATGACCAAAGGACGCCGGAATAAGGCTCATCGAAGGCAAACAAAACTCGGCCTGAAATGGGTCAGTTTTGACCCACGGGTCAACATGGTCAACATGCCAAATTTCCATTTTGGGAAACTTTCCAAAATCGTCACGCATTCCTTCCGTATATATACCATACACGTATCGTCCAAAATCGTATCGAAACCAAACAGATGAACACGATTAAATCCAACGGCCGAAAATATTCATAACTTATTACTCGTAACTCGAAATAATCCTTCGGAAATTCCCACGAAATCGAAATTAAATTCTCTACAAATTTCGTGAAGGTTTCAAATCAAATTCTTGCTCGATAATTTAGTCGTTAACAATCCCGCCATATCAACCAATTACGACAAAATCGCGACTAATCACGAAACTCGCAAATCAAGCCGATAAACATACCTTTTTTGGTTCGGGTTGTCACTGAAGATTCCTCGCCAAACACTCGATCACAATCACCTGAATAATAGGGATACGATCAGTACATAATGAAACACAACACACAGAGCTAATACGTCAAGAACCCCGCGTTCTCGAAAGACGTATCGCTCAAAATATCGACGAGGATAGCAAAATTCTCAAAATACACCCAAACAACCCTCGACCCAAATTACAACACACAAATCAACTCAAAAACCTCACGACTACGATCGGGACGCGATTACGAGCAAAACGGTATAAAAATATCCAAAAGTCCCAAAAAGTCAACTTCACCGGAGCTCTGCCATTGATCGCCGCCAGCGGCGGCGGCGCGGCATCAACAGTGACATTCCCCGGTGACCCATACCTCAAACTCTTCCTCTCTTCAAGCCCAACACAACCCCCAAAACCTCATCTCCATCCAACCTCTCTACTGGCCGAAATTTGGCCAGCAACCCCTCGCCTGTTCTCTCCCTCTGGTCACCACCACGTCCACCCACAAACCTCAACCAAAACCTAAATTAAATGCCTAGAAACCATCATGGGGTTGAGGGGAGCCTATCCCCCCACTACCGCGACACCAAGTCTCGCTGGAAACCTCCACCCGATTCTGGCGAAATTCCCAAATTTTACCGAACTCGAACTCCTTCAATTCTCAACCAAAACGCACAAATAAATACATGAAACCATAGGAAATCAAGAGGGCTTTCCAACCATACCAAAATCACGGCCAGAGGTGGGCGGAATCGGCGGGTCTGACGGTGAAATCCAACCGGGTCAACTCGGCCCAACGGGTTAACTCAGCCCCAACTCGGTCAACTCGGTTCAAATGCATGATTTTCCGAATTTTTACGACTATTCGATATTTATACGTCGCGAACCGACCAAATTCACGATTCGGATAATTCAAACCCAAACGGATAAGTACGACTATCTCAACAATAATTTTAAATATCCATTTTATATTCTCCGATTATCCGAAAAATCCTCTGAAACCTCCTACGGACTCGAAATTAAATCCTCTACAATTCCAGTGAAGGAACTCAAACCAAATTATTACCCGATAATTAAGTCGTGAACAAACTCACGAGTACGATTAATTCACAATAATCATGGCACAGACCAATACGTACACATTCCACGGTTCAGGTCGTTACAATTATATAGCGCAGTCCCTTCGCTTAGTTAGGGAAGAGCGTTGACCTCGCTTAGTAAGACCAACGCCTACATATAATGGCGTTTTTTTTTGGCCGGCTTAGGATGGGAATGAGGTTTTATTTAAGTGTCATCACAGGTTAGGGCGGGCTGTTGGAGGAAAACAACACTATGAATGAGTCATACCAACTCGAGCTTGTGACACCAAACATAGTGCCAGCAAGAGAGATGGTGGTGGGTGAGATAGTTGGGTCAGGTTGAAGCGACAAGAGTTGAGCCAAAGGTAAACCTGTGGCTTAAGAAAACGTACTCTTGATAATTATATTATCCCAAAAACTATCAGGATCAACTTGACTTCTGCAATAAAGTTCATCTTCAATTTCACAATTATGCCATATCCTTGATACCTTATTTGTAATGCCCACAACTACGAGACAACAACTTTTTGACGATGAAAAAGGAAACACGTTACCCATAACACAACAAGTTTAAGGCGCTAAAATCACTGAAATCCCAGACTTGAGGGTTAATGAATCAGAAGTATATCCATCGTGGGCAAACCCAATTATCGAGTTTATTCCCAAGAAAACTTTACTTCCCAATGTTATCATCACAACATCTCGTGTACTCATTCCCATGACTTATATCAAGAAACAGATCTCGAATGTATAAACAAATAAAACGAGTATTGGAAAAAAGCTTTGTTGATATTCAATTCACTAAGGGGAAAAAGTCAATTATATAGCTATGAAATGTTGCATCGCACCTCAAGAGCTACTACGTAGTCATAAAGAAGCAAGTTCCTTACTCGCCATGTATCTCCTATTTCTCGTTGGATGAAATATAAAAAATAGCTTAGAATAAACCTTACGCAATGGGGAGGAAATTGGAACAAATGCAATACTCAAACTCTTGCACTCGAAGGAGAATCAAGAGCCCACATATGACATACTAAGGATTCTCAAGAAAGAATAGTGAAACATCGCGTGAGATACTAAGGTTGGACGTATACAATTTCCTTGACCCACACGACCTCATCAATATAATAAATTTCCTCAGAGGTCAACCTCAATCTCGACTAACATCTGAGTCGATGTTATAGAACTATAATTATACAAACTATTGGTACCAAATTCTCATAGTGCCCTTACCATAGTCCCAACAGTTTGTACGTAGTAATGCTCAGGTTGTCGTCGTAAGACTAAGAAGCAACAGAGATGGTTACTACTTTCTTGTTTTCTACAAATGTGTCAAAGAAGAAATCGGACTCCTGAATGAAGACGCGTGGTATGCAATCATGGCAGTGAGGACCCGACGTATTGGTACGTATTGGTACCATCGCTGAATGTACACAAACTTGAGGTGTCTAGTGGAAAAAAAGAGTTCACAATATTACTTAATCAACATAAGCCAACTTGTCCAAACTTGACTCCACAGTTCCGGATAACGTGGGAAATATGCACTTCCATAAATCTAATATGTGAAAAATAATAAAACCTCAAGGCCCGATCTACGATGCCTACCTCTCCCTCTAATGGTCAAAAAGGTAACTCACCGTCAAAACTATTGATTGACAAGTGCAGATGCTGAAGTCGTCGATCACGTCCCTAAGGCATGACCTTGAAAAATAACAGATTCAGAAGATTACCCTATATCAACAATGACACTAATACCTGAGGGCATGTGATGAGCATCACTAACAATATAAGATTATTGACAGGATATGAAAACCTAATGCTCTGATACCATATGAAAAGACTCGCTCCAGATTACTGTAGTAAATTAGGGTAAGTCTTGCGGGACCCATATTAGAATAACTAGCACCACCTAGTCAGTACCAGTTACCGTAGAAAGAGCAACCTAGAACTTTAACTGAAAACCTACACTGAGAAAATAAAAACTGTGGACTGTCATGCCTCATACTCTGGAGGGTCACGATTTCAGCCGACTAATCTGCAATCTAGACAATTTAAAACAAATGGCACATGGAAAGGCATAAAACATAAAACGCTAGAGTGAGTAAACAAAAATTATAATCGTACGATATGCGTAAAACTGAAAAAGTAAAATTGTATGCCTTTCCACAGTTTCTACTAAAACTGATGCGAGTTCTAATATTGTAAAACTAAAGAAGTTGGAGGTGGTCGCTCATGATTTTTTCCCTAAAATGATTCAACTATCTTTATAAAAGTTGTAGGTGATGGGCCAAACGAGGCATCCTGACCTCCCATGACGAGCCAGACTAGAGGCACCCTGACCTCCCTTGACTGGACTATTCGGTGGTCAGCCGAATAGTCTGTGCATTGATGTAACTAATTAATGTCATCACAAAGAAAAACCTCCAAATTAAAATATTTTGAAACATACAATAAAATATACTGTAATATTGAAATGCTGAAAAATGAACTCGCTATTGACTGTGAAAATAAAAAGATCCACTCACAATATTGTGTCGTGATTTCCATTAATCTAGGGCATGTTTGTCAGCATTTCTATCTATTTGTAACTGACAGCTAACACGTCGTCCTAAAACAACGATTATTATTTAATAACTAATCGTCGAATGTCATATCGAATAACTAAACTCGTTCACCCAATGAGTACTATCATCGAGAACATCGCATTCTCGAATATCGTATTTTACGAACTTAATACAAGCTTTAAACTAATGTAATTTTCTAAATCTTAAATCCTTCTTAAAGTCGCAACACATTTCTCAAATGTTACGCGACTAGAGGTCGAATCGACGTTCGACTCAACTATTCATTATTATCGTAAAGTTATTTAATTAATACCGATTAATCACATGTCTTAATTAACTACTTTCAAATCTATTCAATAACATCTTCATTACAATCAGTACATAATTACGAGCAAAACGGTATAAAATTTATATCAAAATTTTCTCCGCCAGAGTGCCACCGTGAACCACCGCTGGCGGCAATGGTGCGGCGATGTAGGTGAAATTTTTCGGTGAACCTAAACTCAACCTGCTCAAAATTAACCTAAAAACAACTTTCATAACAACAGCAAAGTCCAATTCTATCCCTAACTCACCGAATTTGGTTTTAAACGAAAAGCCCCAAGAAATTCCTTGGTTAGAATTGGAGCGCCACCTACATATGGTTAGCTTTATGGTGAGGAGAGCTTTAAAGCCTAGTACTTCTCGTCGGTTGATTTGGCCGGAAGAGAAACGACCCCAAATTCTATGGTTTATAACACCAACGGCCTTTCTCGTGGACACCACAACTTAATCTTCGAGAATTAGAGGCTGAGGCGTTGAGGGTTTGAAAGAGGAGGCGGAGACGAATAGTTTGACACTGGCCTCACCAATTTTTGTGGTTGGACCCACGAGCTCCGTTGCCGGCGACCCACGGCTCTGGAGAGGGAGGAGAGAGACGCGAGAAAGAGGAGAGAGAAAAGAAAAGAAAAGAAAAGGTTGACTGAAATGGAAAGTGTTTGACCTTCCATTTTTTGGGAAGTTGTATTTATACTTGCAAGTTGCGACTAATTTAAATTCGTAAAATCGTAAAAAAAATTCGCTAACCAAAACTTCTTCATCGTAATTCTGATTTTAACATTTGACGTGGCTACGGTCTCGTCTCGATAAACTCTATGACTTTCCTTAAAGAAATTTATCGAAAAACTTAATGAATAAAATTCTGATGAAAAGGCTATCGATAATTACTGACGGTAAAAACTAACTATCTTTCTCAATTAACCTTAAATAATTCGTAAAAGGAGAATTCTTGGGACGGGATGTCACATCCACCTTCCTAGAAGATATGGTGTTCTGTTGCTGCGGACCTTGAGGGAACGTCCTACTATCGCAGACCTCGAGGGATCGTCCTGCCGTCATGGATCTCGAGGGATTACTCTGCTGTCTCGAAAACCTTGAGGAATTACATTACTGAGAACCTCACATCAGTAGATTCACTTGAAATATTATAGCTTTCAAGGATGACCAAATCTGACATGTACGAGAGGAGTTCTGTTCATGGGAGCCAACGTCGTCTACCCCACTTAAACCCGTGCTCCCGGACACCAAGTCCCGCAAGATTGAATAGATAAACAAATAGTGGAAAACACAACACAAAGAAATGTACTAAAAAAAACTTTTATTTAATAATCGTATAATCGTACAATGTTATCGAATAAGTAAGGAAGTTCTTGACACGCCGAATTTGTTAGGAAGAGTACGCGCTCCTTCTAGACGCACTACTACAAAAATTCCTTCACACAACCGAATTTAAGAGTTGTGTGAAGCACCTCAAATTGTGTTATATATTGACTAGTTGTCTTCATGCATATCACACAACTGAGAAAACACTGTTGTTGAAGAAGCACTCAAACAACTGAATTTTAGTTGTTTGATGAGTCTGAAAAAGTGAGATTTAAAGGGTTAAAGTTGTCTGATACTCATTCAAACAACTGATGTTTATCATAGGAAATAAAGCCAGATGACTGCGGGATGATGTTGGAGTGTAACTCAAACAACCCAATTATAATGTTCTATTGTTGCTTGTCACAAAAAGTAACAACCGCACTTCCGTAATTCTTATTGTATAAGTAGATAACAAAAAACTTTATTTCAGTTATCTGAGTGATTCTGCAATGGAAGAACTTCTACAATTATCATTGTATGAATTTGACTCATCACAAGACATAATTTGTGTAACATCCCGACCTGAGATTTATCTTGTTATTTTGATTAAATGTTAATCATCGATGGCAATTAGTTTTTACTGTCGGTAACTATCACTGGCATTTCGTCAAAAATTTATGGATTAAGTTTTTTGAGGTATTTCTTTGAGAAAAGTTGTAGAGTTTATCGAGACGAGTTCATGGCCACATCAAATGTTAAAATTCGAGTTACAATGAAAAGGTTATGGTCAGCAAAAGTTTTGTATTATTTTATAAATTTAAATTAGTCGCAACTTGCAAGTGTAAATATGACTTTCCATTTCAGTCAGCATTTCTCTCCTCTCCCCGCGTCTCTCTCCTCTCTCATGGATTGTGAGGTCGCCGGTGCGGCCACCAAAACTGACGAGGCCGATGTCAAACGTTTTGTCTCCCTCTCCTCTTTCAAACCCCCAAGATCTCAACCTTCTTCTCTCAAAGATGTAACCGTGGTGTAGACGAGAATAGTTGCCGGCGAACCAAAACCCTACACTTTAGGGGTGACAATTTCAAGCTCGAATTGACGGGTAAGACCTACTGGGCTTTGAAGCTTCCCTCAATACAAAACTAATGATACCAAGAACAAATCTCAATTTGATCGGAGCAAGGAGAATCGAAGGATTGAAGTTTTAGGGAGATATCGGTTTCAAGATAAATTGGAGTAGTTAGAGGATGAATTAGACTTTGTTGTAGTTGAGGAAGTTCTTTGTTGTGTGATTTGGAGAAGAATAGGTCTCGCATCTCCAAGAAAAGTCACATGCACCATCGACGGGCTCCACGACGGCGCTCCGGCGAGAGGATTTTCGGAAAAAATTACATTTTCTTTTACTCCTAATTACGTACAGAATGTAATGAAGAGGTTATTGAATTGATTTGGACATTAATGATTAAGACGTGTGATTAATCGGGTACTAATTAAATGATTTACAATATTATTAAACTGTTGAATCGATTGTCGATTCAACTTTAAGTTGCCTAACGTTTAAGGAATATGTTGTAACTATAAAAAGGATTCAAGAATTTGAATTTGAAATTTGATTAGCTCATCATTAGTTCGAGAAGCACGTCGTTCGAGAATGCTTGGTTCTCGACGATTATGCTCGTTGGTATACGAGGTTCGATATTCATTATGATTTTTGACGATTAGTTATTAAATAATAATCGTTGTTTTAGGATGACATATTCGCAGCCAGTGACAGATGTTTAGAAACGTCAATATACAAGCTTTGGCTGGATGGGAATCACAGCACAATACTGTGAGTGAATTTTTGATTTTCACAGTCGACAGCGAGTTCATTTTTGCATTTCAATATATCAGTTAAATTTACAATATTTTTTTAGCATTTTAATTTGAAGGTTTTTCTTTATGATGACATTAGTTAGTTGCATCGATGCACTGACTGTTCGGCTGATTACTGGATAGTCTAGTCAGAGGAGGTTAGGGCACCTCGTCTAGCCATCATAGGAGGTCAAGATACCTCGTCTGGCCCATCACTTACAGTTTTTTTATATATATAAATTGTCAATTCAAGTTAGGGAAAAACTCCTGAGTGACTACCTTCATTTGTAGTTCAGTTTATGATACTTGAACTCGCAATATTTCACATAAATTAGTGTAAAGCCATATATTTATAGTTTTACAGATTTACATAGTTTATTATTTTTGTCCACTTACTCTAACCTTTTGTGTTTCTATATATTTTTTTGAGTGTCTTTGTTTTAAATTGCCCAATTTCCAAGTTTACCAGCTCAAGTCGCGACCATCCAGAGTACGAGGCATGACAATTCACAGCTTCTTGTAGGTTCTCAGTTGAAGTTCAATGTTGCTCGTGTTAGGGTAGCTAGTGCCAAATAAGCAGTGCTATATACTCTAATACGAGTCCTGCAAGACTTACCCTGGGTTAATACGGTAATCTGGGGCGAGTCTTGTCACTTTGGCCAGTTCTTAGTTGTTTATACACAAAGTATACCATTCAATTCCACACTATTTCATTCATAAATACCAAAACTTTAATGGTTAATTTTCAGCTACAAGGATCTAAGTCGTACTAAAGTAGCTTGCAAAACACATGTTCAAACAGCTAAAGCATCATTTTGTGATTATATACAGATTATCATAACATGGTCTCTCTAAAAATGGTCTTTCACGACATCTGAGGCTTAAGCTAATGTATCTCTAAACAACTGCTTCAAATAATAAAGTATGGTAGCCCATTCCATTACCTGAAACACAAGTTTCATCACTAAGCAATTTGTAATTATAGCACAATTCACAATTTGTAAATGGCACAAAAAATATACTATGTCTAATCTTCTAAAAATCAGTTATAAAACTCATTGATATGACTAACCTTTCATTAGAAGGATTCTTGCGGAAGAGACAACAGATAAGGGGATCCTTATCATCCTACAGCCATCAATGACTTTGACATTGGACAAGAAGATCTTACAAATATACTACTCCTAGGTTAATAGGGTAATTTTTTGCCTAATGCCCTCCAACAGTAAGTGTTGATGTTTCTAATAAATTTTGACATGTATACATGAGAGATTGGATGCATAATTGAAGTGTCTTCCATATACAAATAGGTCACAAACCTTGCCATTCGTATAACCTTGTTCAGACCGTACGTTATTGTCCATTGGCATCTAAAAATCTCTTATCTGCCATATCCTTTAGCTTTTTCTGTATATCAGCCGGTTGCAGGGTAGAAGAATGCTGCTGCTTCATGTAGATGACATCTTTACCTACCATCTTCTGGCCAACAACTACATGCGTACCAAATGTCTCTACAGACCTAGAACGAATTACACATATTGGTTCACACTTGAAACTTTTTCTGATGTTATAATAAAAATAAATAATGTTGTTGAAGCTGGTACCTTGCTAATACAGCAGATTACCACAAAGATGGTACTATGTTTTTAACCCGATGACGTAGTACCATCTGAGACATTTCGACTGTGACTGTATAAAGTGTGATGAATCCAAACATGAGGTCTCCATGTTGACTGCATCATTCAGCCAACATCCTGAGAATCCAAACATATAATTGAATAGACCCGAGGGTATTTTCCCCGTCAAAGAAATGTCATGGCTGAACTGCTTCGACATCTGCACCATGATGTCATACAAGTCTTACAACAACAACATGAATTGAATTGGAAATAGCTAGCAACATGGCATTGTTTATCTGTAGAAATTGGTAATACCTGTTGGAAAGAGAGAACGACAGACCTGAAACACGTGCACTCTCCTTCATTGCATTTGATGGAATTGGAGGTATTTGGGATGGTAATTCCACCGGAAGGAAGCTCGCGAGCCCCATTGTGAGCGTCGATTTCTATCAAAGCTTTGACCCTTAAATCGATGGAGATGTCGTAGCCACGCCCAATCGACGTAATCGCAACCTCGGCAGCTTTTGGAGCTCCGACTTAGAGCGCCATTTTGTTTCCCCTCAAAACTTTTCCTCATGTTTGACATCAGATCCAATTTCAAGCCAGAGAGAGAAACCGTAACCAAGAAACATACAGAGAGAGAGATTGACGCACCCAACATTGATGAAGGCCGAGTTCGAGGCGACCCGAGACTCAGAGAGGCCGAGATGTAGGTAGCGCCAGTCGAGGCAGAGGCGAGCCCTAGCGCTACGACGCGAGCCAAGGCTGAGGAGAGAGGCATCGACAAGGGTTTTGAGTGCAAATCTACAGGAACGGAGGAGCAAGGCTTGGACAGATCTCGGCCTAAGGGTTTTGACAGGGCTAGCAAGGGTGGTGCGGCGAGGGAGGTGCGGCTGTGATCAGCGAAACAGGAGGTTGGTAAGTGGCGAGCACGAGATATTATCTCGTTGTTGCTACTGCAGCTTGTCAAGACTCAGAGCATCTGCACCGGGCAGAGTTTTTGCTCGAGTAAGTAGAGAAATCAGTGGAGGCCCGTACCAATGGCCCGAGCAAGACGGAAAAAATAGTGCAGCGGTGTCGTTTGTGGCTGACGACCGCACATTGATGATGGAGGCGAGCAGCTGCTCGAGATGAGCAGATGGCGGAGCCCACTGCCACGCCTCCTAATTTCTCAACTCTCTTCGAACCAGATCTTACTTTTTACCTCCGAGTAATATTACTCTTTCTATTTTTATACCACTACAAAAAAAAGTAGTATTGCTCCTCTTATTCCATAAATAGTGTTTGCTCCTCTCAAAATAAAAGGAAGAAGCAAGACAAACAGGAAGAATAAATCGGTGCTGATGCTTTCAATAGAGAGAAGTGCGACAACAATCTTTTTTTTGTCGAACTGTTGCAACTTAACCTTTGTCCAACAAATGACACGTGCAAATATTAAGTTTTTCCTTTCTTCGTATAAATTTGTATTAGACAATTGATCATTATTACTATTGTCTAAAATTAACTCACAACTTAATCTTATATACGTTGTGTGAATGATTTACATATGATAACATCTTATACAATTAAGTTTTAAATCGGTCGTCTTAACGTTTTCATCGAAAATTTCATACAATTGAAATGTTTATTTCAGTTGTCTATAATCTTTCATAAATCTCAAAACAATTTCACATGATAAAACCATGGTTTAAACTATCTTCTAACAACTGAAAAAAAAAAACACCCAATTGTTTGACTTTTGGGACAACAGACATCAGAAAATTCAACTGTTTGTCCACAGTTGTGTGAAGCCCTTTTTGTAGTAGTAAAGTCTGCCAACTTCTACTCCAACTCCTCAGTCATACCCTGAATAGTATTCCTTGAGGTGAATGGCATTCCACCTCTTGTCGACCAGTGTTCCTATCCTTGGGTTCTCCAGCTTGTACGACCCATTATAGCCTTCTTTGACCATTCTATAAGGTCATTCCTAGTTTGCCCCTAGTTTTACCTCTTCTGGTACCTTGGTATTTTCAAAGACTTTTCATAGAACCATGGTGCCAGGGAGGAAAACTCTAGGCATGACCTTCCTATCGTAGTAAGCTTTTAGCTTCTGCTGGTAAGCCACCACTCTGACTTAGGCTTGCGCCTTACGTTCCTCAAGGAGGTCAAACTCATGCCTCAAGCTTTCCGTGTTTCTTTCGATTATCGTTTTGCGGTCTTTAGATTTGGCACTCTATGGTTGATAGTAATTATATCCCCAGTTCCATAAACCATAGCAAAAAGAGTTTCTCTAGTGGCTTCCTCTTGGTTGTCTGATAGGTCCAGAACAAATTTGGCAGCTGTGAAACCCAATTTCCTTTTGCCATCTGATCTAATCATCTCTTCAAACCTTGCAATTTGATTTTATAGGACGTATCTCCCTGCCCGTTTCCCTGTGGGTACCTCGGGGTAGAGAATGTCATCTTGATTCCTTGCTCGTCACAGTACTCCATGACCTCTGCATAGTTTAATTATAGTCCGTTATCAGCGATAATTATCATAGGAACCCCAAAGTGATAGATAATCATCTTCCATATGAATTTCTTGACCGCTGCCCCATGATCCTTGACAAAGCCTCAGCCTCGATCCATTTTGAGTGATAATCAGTGGCGACCAGCGGGTATTTTTTCTACCCATCCTCAGTTCTTGTTGGGGAATCCCTCATGATATCCAACCCCCACTGAGTAAAAGCACATCCATGACTAGGTGTAGCTCTTCTGGGTGCATGGGAGATTGAGGGGCATGCCTCTAGCAAGCTTGGGAATATTCTATGCAGTCTGGCATCACGGTTTGCCAATAGTAACCTTCAATCAAACATCAAACCACAAGGTTCCCACCCCCAATATGCATCCGGCCCACATATTTCTGAATGTAGCTCCTCTATCACTGTTCTGACCTGGGTAGGGTGCACAACCAATAGATCTGGCTCACTGAATGATCGTCGGTATAACGTTTCGTCCATGATGTCGTACCGTGATGCCTGCCTAACAACCTTCCTGGCCTCTGCTCGTCCTTCTGGCAAAACGCCACCCTTGATGTAGTTCATAACTTTGTCTATCCACGAGAGCCCCAGTTGTATTTGCATTACTGCCACTGACTCTTACTCATTTTTGCTAAGTGTAGGCAAATGTTCCACTAAAATCGTGCGCCTCATTTGGTAATTAATAGATGAGCGAGGTTAGCTAGTGCATCAGCGTGCGTGTTCTCGATTTGGGGGAGCTGCATGATCGACTCTTCGAACTGGCTAACCAATCCCCTTGCCACCTTGAGGTATACTTCCATAGAAGCATGATGAGCAGGGTATTCCCCAAGAACTTAGTTCGTTATTAGCTGGGAGTCACAGAATATCTTAATTTTCTTCACATTCAGCTCTCGTGCCAATCTTAACCCAGCCGATATTGCCTCGTACCCAGTTACATTGGTAGTTGTCTTCCATCCTAAAGTCAGGGCTTATTCCATAACTGTACCATCTGGGTTTTTAGTACCAGGCCTGCTCCAGCTCTTCTGTCCTTTGATGACCCGTCGGTGTATAAGGTTTGGTGGTCAACCCCCATCTCGTCTATTTTTTCCTTTTCTCTTGAACGTCTAGTACTGGGGTCGTGAATTCTTTCAAAAAAAATCTTTTAGTGCTTGTCCTTTCATCGTTGTCCTCGGTTGGTACTCTATATCATGTTGAGCAAGCTCTATGACCCACTTTATTACCCTGTTAAAGCAATCAGGAATGTGCAAGATCGTCCTTAATATGTATTTGATCATGACGATGACCTTGAAGGCCTGAAAGTATGGCCTAAGCTTTCGTTATGACATGACGAGTGCCAATATCAGCCTCTCTAGCTTTGGATATCAAGGGTTTGGGTCGAGGATAGATTTCGAAACATAATATACGGGTAGCTATCCCCCAGTATCTTCTCAAACCAGAGCTCGCTCACTGCTACTTGTGAAACCGCCAGGTACAAATACAGGTTCTCCCCTAGCATAAGTTTGCTCTGGACTGAGGGCAAGACTAAATAGTGCTTGAAGGCATGGAAGGCTTTCTCACACTCGTCGGTCCAAATCTCCCCATTCATCTTCTTAAGTGCTTTGAAGAATGGCTTACATTTATCAGTGGATCTCGACATAAAAATGCTCAAGGTTGCAAGCTTTCCGTTCAGGCTTTGTATTTCCTTCACAGTTCATGGGGATCTCATCTTCACAATTGCTGCTACTTTGTTTGAGTTTACTTGTATTTTTTGCTGTGTTACAAGGTACCATAGGAACTTCCCGGACCCTACGCCAAAGACGCACTTTTCTAAGTTCAGCTTCATGTCGTGCGTTCTAATTAAGAAGGTCGAACCATCCCCTCAGGTCCGACACATGGTCCTACCTTCTCTTGCTTTTTATGAGCATATTTTCCACGTATACCTCCCTTTTATCTCCAATCAAGGGCTTGAATACCTAGTAAACTAGTCTCTGGTATGTAGCTCCTTCATTTTTTCAACCCAAAAGACATTACCTTATATGTGTAGACAACTTTTTCTATTACGAATGCTACCTTCGCACGGTCCTCCTCTGCCATTCTAATCTGATTATAACCTCTGTATGAATCCATGAAACTGAGGAGCTCATGCCCCGCAGTTAAGTCCACTAACTGATCAATTCAAGGTAGGGAAAACCATCCTTGGGCACGCCTTGTTCAAGTCTATGAAGTCCACACAGACCCTTGACTTTTCGTTCTTCTCTTGACCAACATGACATTGGATAACAACTTTGAATGTTGTACCTCTTCTATGAATCTTTCTGTGAGCAACTTTTCTACCTTCTGTTCAATCATCTTGTTCCTGTTCGTAGTAAATATTCTTTTTTTTGCGCCACTGGCCTAGCCTTCGGGTCCACATGCTGCAGGTGCATAATGACTTATCAGATCTATTTCGGGCATGTCTCTTGTAGACCAAGCGAACACGTCATTGTATTCCCTCAGCAGGGCCATCAACCTTTTTTGCTCAGCTCTGTTCAGCCCCGAGCCTATTTGTGCACATCTATCCAGTCTTTCTGCATCAAATGGTTCAAGAACCATGTCCTCCTCGGCCGTCACTTTGAAAGACCCTTTCTCGGGGTCGAGCTCTGCATCTAGTTCATCGAGCTCAAGGTCTCTACCCCCACTCTTTGATTATTATGTTGACGTAGTCGGAGCTCGGGTAACCATATCCCCAGACTCCTCTGTTGATATCTTCTTCATGCCCTTTGTGGCCACAACCCTACATAGCCTCACTGCTGCCCTATCCCCCTTGATGATGATCGGCTCGTCTGGGGTCAGGTACTTAACCACCTGGTAGTAGATGGAGGCACAACCTTCATACAGTGGAGTCATAGTCTCCCCAATATAGCGTTGTGAGGAGAGGGGCATCCACCACCTGGATTAGTCTCGGGTGTAGCGACCTGAAGGGAGATGATTCCCAAGGTTTTCACCCTCAAGCCCTCAAATCCCATAAGGGTAGTCCGGTGATCCTGAATTGCTCCCATCAATCCCATTTGTTCCACTATGTCCTTGAATATGATATTCATTGCTGCTCTGTTGTCCACCAACACACTAGCTACTGTTATATGTGAAATTTATATATTGACGACTAGGTCATCATCATGATCGTCCACTTCCTCCTAGAACTCAAGCATGTTTGTTGTGGGTCGTACCTTAGTCACTGTTCCAACTTTGGGCTTCTTTCCTCAGCGTTCCTTCTCTTTTAAGGTTGCCCCCAACTCTTCTGCATCTGCCATTATGCAATTGATGTCGCGGAAAACAATCCCTTCTGGGTACTCTGGGGCCTAGATGATACAGTTCAATACAAAGTACTTCTCCTCCTGGCCCTTAGGTGATGGCGGCAAGGTCTTATTGTTTCATTAATGTTTGTCGTTACTGTACGACTTCAATGAATCTTTAAGTTTTTTCTTGTAATCATTCGTCAGGTATTCCCAACAGTAGCCTTCATCGACCAATTCAGCGAAGTTTCACTTGAGGACCCCATAATTGATCATCTTATGCTCATATTCCTCTTTGTGGTAAGCACGAAAGTCCTTGGAATTGCTCTTCGCTGCCAGAGGTGGGGGCCTTTTCAACCAAGGTCCATTCTTGATGTGGTAGAGTATAGTCGAGATGAGGATCGTGGTAGGGGGAACAAACAATTTTCCTATGGAGCTAGAGGATTGATGGCCTGAAGCCTTTCACTTGTTGTCCTAATAGCCCCTCCCTTGTCTAGAGTTAATGGTGGAAGAGGTCCGTCTCGAGCCATGGGTGTTCTCTATTTCCTTGGTCGTTCTCTGTTTACTTGGCCTTTGAGGATTATTGGTTGTACTCCCTTTCATCCTCCACACGAACAAAGTCGAGAGTTTCGTGATATGTCATTGCTAGGTCCTTAGTCTTTTTCCTTATCAGCTTACTTGCCAGCTCCAAATCCATATCTAACCCATTGATTAAGGTCGTAGATGCAATGGCGTCGTCTTTACAATTAACGGAAGTGTATTCCTTCTTGAACCGAGTGACAAATCTCGCAAGGACTCTCCCTACCTCATCCTCAAGGAGGTAAGATAGCTTACGTCCTTCACCCTCTTTATTTTACTTTTGTACCAATTAAAGAACGCTGCCTTCAAGCTTTTCCAATTCTCGATCGACCCAGGAGGCAAGGCCTCATACCACTGCAAAGTGTTGTCCTTCAGGCTCGCTTGAAACATCTTGCTAGTACAGGTCTGAGTCCCCCGCATATCTATCAAACCTAGGATGGATCCACTTCTTTGGGGGCTCGGCCTCTTGGATGAACTAAGCTAAAGGGTTTTGGGACATTCTTCGAGCCTGTTGGTTGGCTTCTGATTCCTTCGTAGAGAGGCTCAGCTTACTTAACTTCTCTGTCTCTTGGTTCACTCGGATGTTATGGGCTCGTTGAGCTTCCATGAATTCTTACATTATCCCCCTAAGGGCTGTCACACCAAGGGTGTCCTGTTCACCCATTCGTGCAGCTGGTTCCTTTGTGTCGGCTCAATTCTCCGCCCTTGGTGGGTCAATAGTTGTGGCCGCGGGAATCCTTTTTTCCCAGATGGTTGTGGTGTTGTGCAAGATCATTCCTTGCCCCTTCACAAAATTAATGAGCTCAGACAAGGTGGCCTACACAACTGCGACCATACCTGCCTGTTTGTTGGTGGTCTTCGTGAAGCCCTTGTGAGAGTGCTACAGTATCATCATGTTAATCCTCAAGGTGGTGTATCGTTCATTGGCTCGGCGGAGGTCCTAATCATTCTTGGCCCTCCACCCTTGGACTCTTTCGTCCACGGGGTCGGAGTTCTCTTCATTGCTGATGTGGATTTCCCCCGAGAGGTTCCTCTGTCTCGTCTGGTGCAAGAAAGAGCTACCATACTTTGATTCCCCTATGGTAGGGGTTGACTGTCAAACTCCCTGAGGAGTGATAGTGTCCTTGTCATGTTGGTCGTTCACATTGGTGTTGCCAATGTCGCCTTCCATGATCATCCGTTCATGAGTGTTAGCCTCGGGTTTTGCTCGCAATGAAAGCACCAATTTGTGAGAGCAAATTTGGATCTCCCTTGAGCTTGTATGCTCGTGAACCTGCAAAACAAGTCGGGCCACGGTGTGGTACCGTGCTTAGACCCTCTGATGCTTAAATCAAATATTTTCTCAAAAGTCAAAGAGCAATAAGGCTAGAATCATATTACCTTAAGCCAGGCAAGGATAACCTATATATAGAAATCATACTAAGTCTAAGCATAGTCCTTGTCCGAGCCAGACTACTTTACTTTCGAAGAGGAGGAATCCATTAAGGAATGGATCTCCAGTTCCATGGCGAATCATGCCTCATGATTACCATAAATCTTACTTATTTCCACTAAGATTCGTACAAATCTTACTTACTTCGTCTAGAATTCTTCCAAGCCTTCGAGATCTGCCCGTACCTTAGTGTTGTCACACTATCTTATGAACATTCTAAGGCTTCCACATCATTTTAGATACTTCAAGAATCCACCAGATAATCGATTTCTACTCAGAACCCTAACCGTACATGCCGAAGCCCAATATTCTAATTATCAGATCTTTGCCACTTTCTGACCTTGAGGGCCCAAAACCCTCGAGCTCTCCATGGTCGAATCTGACTCCCACACTAACCATGGTCACTCCCTACCTCATATGCACATCTGGGACCACTCTTTACCGGATCCAGCAACTTCTCTTGCATGCTTGGTGGGAGTTTTAAGAAGCTTCTGTTTGTACTTGTTACTTCCTTTTCTTTTGTATCAAAAAAATTGGGAATGAAAATGGGAATCTAATATACATATTGTTGAAGGAGAAAGTAGATGCGCATTCATTGTAGACTAAAACTGTACTTTATTTATTGATAGATGGTCTTAAATATGGGTATTACAATCTGTTATAATCCATATCCCTATAAATTAAAAGTTGAGAGAATATCTACTTCTACTCTAATTAGAACAAGACACACACCGAGATACCAAGAATATTTATCCTAAAGCACTCCCCCTTGTGACACGATCCTAATGTATGATGCATAACTTGTTTCCTCACTAAAAAACTTGCTAAGCAAACAAAAACCCCATGAATAAAACAAAATCTTGGTCCAAGGGAAAAAGAGTACAAAGCATCAACTACAAAAGCGACCACATGTGATGTAGACCCACATGATGTCTACGAAATGAACGCCCCTTGATCAGTAACTCAATCTCAAAGTTCAGATAATCTTCGCATTCTAATGCTTCTCACATGTTTCATAAATATATATTTTGGTAAGGACTTGGTGAATAAGTCTACAACATTATCAGCCGAACAAACTTGGCTCACATGAATATTCAATAGCTGTTGTTGTTGATATTTAAAGAAAAACTTCAGCGAAATATGTTTCATGTGATCACCTTTGATGTATCCTTACTTCATTTGTTCAATGCAATCCGCATTGTTCTCAAAGGTACCAGTTAGTGCTATTATAGTGGAAAGTAATCCATTAGATCTTCGAATGTGGTGTATGATTGACCTAAGCCAGACACCCTCCTTAACCACTTCATGCATGGCTACAATCTCAGAATGATTCGAGGAAGTAGCAACAAGGGATTGCTTTGTTGATCTACAAGAAATTGTTGTGTTCCCCATGGTGAATACATATCTAGTTTGGGAACATCCTTTATGTGGGTCAGAGATATCCAACATCAGCAAGACCAACCAAGTCATCATATGGTGTCTTTGAGTAGGGGACCACACTAAATTGAGGTAAAGTGCTCGCAATCGAAAGGGAATTCAATGGGTCAAAACTTTCACTCGATGGGTCGAATGATTGCTTCGGGTCGATTCAGGGTGCATGTTTCGACGGGTCGAAAATCCCAGAATCTGAAAGCTGCGTTTCAACCATTCCTTTTCTTAGAATCTCAAGTTTCTCTCTGGTTTCTTTGTTGGGAAAGCATAAGCCCAAGTCAATGGAACTCTTCAAGTACCTGAAGATGTGTTTTACATCATTCCAATGACGTTGTGTTGGTCTAGAACTAAGCCGAGCTAACAATTTCACAGAGAATGAAATATATGATTTAATACATTGAGCTAAATACAATAAAGCTCCAACAGCACTAGGGTATGGTACCTCAGCTCCTAAAAGTTTCTCATCATTATCTTTCAGACGGTACGGATTCTTATAAGATTCCATACTGTGAAAAACCATTTGTGTGCTAACAGGGTGTGCTTTATCAATGTTAAATTGCCTGAGCATCTTTTGGACATAAGCAGAGTGGTCAATAAGTATTTCACCAACTCGATGGTCAAATTATAAACTAAGACAAAATTGATTCCTGTCAAGGTCTTTCATCTCAAACTCGGATTTCAAGTAGCTGATCATCTCATTGATTTCATCAAGAGACCCAAATGATATTCATATCATCAACATAGATCGCTACAAAGGCATGTCCTGAACTTGTTCCCTTAATGAACACACATGGGCATAAATCATTGTTCTTATATCCCTTCCTATCCAAGTATTCTCTTAGATGTGTGCACCACATCCTACCAGATTATTTCAATCCATATTGTGAACGTCTCAATCTAATCACATGAGCACTCTGTTATTTAGAGTTACTTGAGTTAGGTATGACAACGCCTTCCAGAACTATCATATATATCTCTGAATTATGGTTTTTTTTATAGAAATATGTAGTAACCACATCCACCAGCTGCATGCTCAGTTTTTTGGATACTACCAAACTGACAAGGTAGCAGAAAGTAATGATGTCCATGACCGGAGAATATGTCTCTTCATAATCAATGTTAGGGCATTGAGAGAATCATTACACCAATAGTCTAGCTTTATACTGCATGACTTCATTCTTCTCATTACGCTTTCGAACAAAGACCCATTTATGTCCTACCGGCTTCACATTCGATGGGCATAGCACTACCGGACCGAAACTTTGCCTTATCTTCAAAGAGTCTAGTTCAGCTTGCATTGCCTCATTCCATTTTGGCCAATCTGCTCTATGCTGACATTCAGCAACCTAGTGAAGTTCTACTTCATCGTCGTCAATAATGTCATGAGCGACATAATAAGCAAAAACATCATCAACTATCTTAAATGATCTATCCATAACAATGCACGCATCATTGTTAGTTAGTGAAATTTTACTGTTCTCTGACATCATATATGGATTTGAAGTGTCCTCTAGAGATGCCATTTGTGATTCTAGGACATAATTGTAGTAAGGAACAATCTCGTGTGAAGGATTCACAATGTTGATAATGAAAGGATCATTCTGTGCTTGGATGGCCTGCCTTTTCACCGGCAGCTCATCTGTGGATTTTTTTGGTCTCCCATTCTTCTTGGTAAGAGCCGAGGATGATTCCATTCCCTCCACATGGGCTTGAGCTATGTTTTCCTGCCCAGGAATACCATTAAGTTGCCCCTTCTTGGGGACTTCCAACCTTGCAGGAACATTTGCATAAGGTATGTTTGATCTCATCACTTTGGCACTATCAGTAAAGAAGTCAGGCAATGAGTCTGCTACCTTTTAAAGATTAAGGATAAGTCACACTTCAATCTCACTTTGAGATATACGTGGATCTTCTTGAAACATAGTAGGAGTATACCACGTCAATTCCTGATGTTCAACTATGTTTGGAGGCATACCTATCTCCCCCTAACATTGAAAACTATGTTTCATCAAAGTGACAATATGCAAATCTTGGAGTAAAGAAATCTCATGTAAAAGGTTATAAGTAACAGACAATTGTTGGAGATTCATAACCAACATAGATGCCTAAACGACATTGAGGATCCATTTTCATACGTTATGGAGACGTGATAGGCACATATATCGCGCAACCAAAGATGCGTAGATATGAAATGTCAGGCTCATACCCAGTTACCAAATAGTACGCTTTAAATGGTTAACGTGCTACAAGTCTCAAGCGAATAAGCATTGTTTCATGTAATACTGCATATCCCCAAGCAGATATTGGAAAATTTGTATGCATTACCATTGCTTTGGCTATAAGTTGTAACCGCTTGATTTGTGCCTCTGCTAAACCATTCTATGAATGAACATGAGGGACGAGATTCATACATTATCTAATCTAATACATTATCTAATCTAATAGACCTGATTGGGTGTTCGAGTGGTGAGTCCGGAGCTTAATAATCTATGTTAGGAGTTTTGCAGATGCAAGATTCCTTCTGGATAGCAAAGCAACGTGTGACCAACACATCGATGCATTTACCAAGACCATAAAGTATTTAAATGGTCCGAATTCTAGTTTTATAGGTCCACAAATATCACCATGGATCCAATATAAGATTGGTATATTTTCAGTGTTATCAACAGCAAAGGAAGGTCTAGCCTATAACTCTACTAATGAACAAGCTTTCCAAAAGGAGCGATGAGCATCAGAAATTGCCATGAAGGAATCTTGTAGACCAACGCTGTGTGTCATACTCGTCTTGGAGACCAAGACCGGATGAAAATTGTAAATCTTGTCCACCCCATCAAAATCGATGGGTATTTCCATATGCTTTTTTTCTCTGAAAAATGGATAACCTTGAGAGTTTTTCAATATTTTGATCATCATATCGATCATAACTTGGATGTCACAGTCGATAATACTAAAGCTGATAAGAGGCCGAGTCACATGTAGTAGTGAGAGTGACTGCATTAGCTTCAATGATCCTAACCATAGTAAGATATAAACTCCTACAAATTTCCCCTAACTTCTCCAAGAAGTGTTTTTTACCGCACTCCTCAGAAGTTATACCTAAAAATTCTTTACTATTCTTACAATGATCGAGTTTCCAAGTGTAAACCTTTGGATCTAATGTCCTAAAACTTAGAAAGGTTCGATTACCATTAGACGCATACAATGTATTAGTGATGTAAATTCTTATAGCATGTGGTAGCAAAAATTGTGCTGAACCACGCCCATGTATAACCGGTGTTGAACCAATCATGGTAGTCACTGATGAGTTGTATGACACAAGATCCATAAACAATTGCCTATTCCGTAGTATAGTATGAGTTGTACCACTATCTGCTAAACATTTCATCTTTGTGACGACCCAGAACAGAATTAGCAGTGGAATCAGCTTGATCTATGAGCTTGCGCGTAGTCGCAGAGTTGCGACAGTTGTTTTAATCGTCGAAGCTCCTTAACGACTAAATTATTGGCCGAGAATTTGAGCTGAGTCTCTTCTCGAGAGTCGTTGTACATGTGATTACGAGTTCGCGGGCGGTTCCGGATCGTTATTTGGACGACCGAGGAATTAATTATGAATATTTGAAGTTCGGATTTAAATGGTGGGCTACTTAACGACTAAATTACCGGTCGAGAATTTGGTTTCAGTTCCTTCACGGAAGTTGTTCAGAATTTAATTTCGAGTTTGTGGGAACTTCTGGAGCATGATTTTGAGTTACGAGGAATTAGTTGCGAATATTTCTGTTTGTTGTTTGTTTAGTTGATTAAATATGTGTTTGGTTGAAGGGTTGAGTTTTTATCCGTTTGGCTGTTGTGTTTGACTTCGGATGATAATTAAAGATCATGTCGAGACGAGTTTGTGGCCACGAGAATTATCGGAATCAGAGTTACGACGAGGAAATTACGCGTGTTTGAGGTTTATCGAAATTTGAATTTTTGGGGTTTCCTTTTTGGGAAGCTATAAATGTGGGTTTCCCTTTTAGGAAAGTCAAGGATGAGTCATTCTTGGTTGACTTGTGTTGACTTGGTCAACTCGAGCTTGGTGGAGGTGTGCACGACGGTGGCCACGGTGGTTGTCGGCATGTCGTCGTCCGGCCGTCTCCGGCCACGAGGGAGAGTCCAAATGGTGTGCCTCGCCTTCCTCTTCCTCTCTCCGGCCTCCTTTCACGGCAAGGTTGCCGGAGAAGAGAGGTTTCCCGGTTCAAAGTTTGCAAGAATTAGGGTTAATGGTGGAATTCATTTCGGACCGATTTGAGTTACATTAAGCACTGGGCTTTGAAGCTCTCATCTCAGGGATTCTAACCATATAGGTATGGTGATCCAATTCATCTTGTGTATGGAGAATTTTGGATTTGAATTTTGTGTTCTAATTCAGTTTTGCTTGAAATTGAATGAGTTAGAGTGAGAATTGGACTTTGGTGCAGTTGACAAAGTTGCTCAGTGCATGATTTTGAGTGGAATAGGTGCAGCTCCGCCTTGAAATTCTCCGTCCGGCAGCGGCAGTCAACGGTCAACGGGTTGACTTTTTGGACTTTCGACAAGTTGCATGTCATTGGACTCGAAATCACGCTCCGATCGCAGTAGGGAGGTTCGTTTTTCGAGTTGAGCATCCGAACGTAAAGCGAGGTATTGTGGTGTATATATACGGATTTTCGACGATTCGTCGACTTTGAGTTATGTGTTTCCGGGAACGGTGGTTTCTCGATGATTTTTCTTGCATTGTGGAGAAATGATTTTGAGATATGGATTTTGTGAATATTCAGGTGTTCGTGATCGTTCGTCTGGCGAGGGACTTTTCGCCGGATCACGGGTTAACGCGATACGCGTTACGCCAGTCTGTGAGTGGACAATTTCTTTTCACGGAAATGATTGCGAGTCTTTTATATAATTTTCGAACTTGTGCATGCGTATGATATTACGAGTTATACGAGCATGTGTTAGCTGATTATGCTTATATCATTATATATTACGTATATGCATTTATATGTTGTATATTGCTTTTGCATCGAAATGTTTATGATTTGGTTTACACAGAGTACAGTCTTGGTTATGTTGTTGTATCGATACATTTTCCTCTCGGCTGATCCCCGATGGTAGGCTTATTGCCAGGGGAGGCTGTGACTCCTGACCCGAGGTCCTTACCGAGGGGAGGCAGACCTCTGACCTGAGGCCTTTCTGGCTAGAGTCACGTGTGGGTCTGGGATCCCGTGATTCGGACTGTACTAGCACGGAGGAGTCCATGAGTGACCCCGTGGGATTTTTACTTGCATGCTCAGTACACTGGAGGAGTATGAGTTTTACCTCGTGTACTTGTTATTTTATTTACCTGGACTCGCATATGTTATTTTAAACATATATATCAACTGGTGAAAGACATTTATTTTCGTCCACTCACTCTAACGTGTTTACTGTCTTTCCCCTGGGCTTTTCGGTTTCCGTGCCCAGTTTGCAGTTCAGGCTCTGGTGTCGCACGTCGTGGTCGGAGGCATAGTGCTCGAGTAATCTTGTTTCATCCAGTAGGTTTATTATTCTACCTACTGTGGTATGCGTATACGATTATGTATTAGATGTCGCTCTTAGTTTTCTGTGGTATATGTTATACGATTTTATACCGGATTTTAGTAAAGTATATATATATATATTGTTTTACTTTACTATTGATATATTGAGAAATCCGGATGGGATTGGTGCCCACGGTTTGCTTTTTGTGGCATAGGATGAAGTGTATTTTCCGCGTGCAGGTAATGGTAATTCCACGCTAGTAACGAAACTCTGCCCAAATTTCGAAAAGTTTTCGTTGGTTCGTGTTTTCGAAGGGGTTCGATTCCGATTTAGGCAGCTAAATCGGGGTTGGGTCCTTTCAGCTTGGTATCAGAGCATTAGGTTGTAGGTTCTGTAGACTTCTGTAGTCATGTTTACTAAGGATATTTGAGAATGTACAACATGTCTGGAATGGTGACCCGACCGGCCGACGGATAATTATCAAATTCTGGGTGTTGTATACTTTCAAATATTTGAAGTTCCATGATTACATTCCACTTGTTGTGAACGATATTGTATTCATTACGATGCCTCCTGACGTGCTTTCCGTGTCGTTCCGGTTGTGGATCCTGTTGAGGATCAATCGACGCGCGATTTGCCAGAGAACAGTGGATTCAGATGAGTATTCAGAGTTCAGAGAATTGTGTGGCACGGTTTGCCTGGGGATGTGTATATGAGCATTTATATGTTGCCTCAGAGCTGAGATTTGTGGCAGTTGATGTTTGCCTGAGTCAGATTGTTGTATTTGGTGGGCTGATATTATGTGAGTTCCGGTTGCGACTCCATGGTCTACATTAAGGGTGTTGTGTATATGGCAATGGTTTCATCAGGCTATCCAACATTCGACTGTGGAGTGTTTACCCACCTGAGGCAGAGATGCATTGTTCACATGTTTGTTCCGTTTACACGTGTTATGTGGCTTCAGAGGGAGCTATGCACGAGGTTCGAGATGAGTTTGAACCTGAGCATCAGAGAGAGTCTGATTGATGTGCCTCGTGATAGCCGTGAGGAGCTTAGTGTGCTGTACTCAGTAGCGAGGCTATTGTGAGGGAAAGATGTACGCGGTTTCCGATGTGATGGTTTGAGGAAGTGGACTTAGTCGAGATTTTGATGAGGTTGAGTTCCGACACTTCGGGATCAGTGACTTCATCAGGCTGTGGTTGTTTCGATCATGTTGAGGGCCATCATATCAGGTAGAGGATCCGTTTGACGATGGCGGAGATCACAAAATAGCGGACTTGCTCCTGTAGCATGAGTTTGAGTGATCGTTGGTGATCTTTTTACGCAGCAGGTGTTGCGGTGACTTGTGTTCGTGGAGCACTCTCAGTTGCTGTTTCGGTGGCCAGGAGGGTCACGTTACGAGGGAGCGCTCTTATCCAGTTGTTGTAGCAGTTCGGTAGCTCAGAGTTTACGAGGAGATTCTCATGTTGTTCCTGCAGTCTGATCAATGTATCCTTTTGAAGAATTAATCAACTATGTCGCATTTGATGTGGGCGGTTAGTTGGACATGTTGGAGTTCGTGCCAGGACCTTGTTTGAGGACAGACTTTTCTCCGAGGTTACTATGCTTGATATTCACGGCTACTGTACCTGCATCTCCACTTCCGAAGTTTTGGAGAGTGTTGTATCCATCCGGAGGTTGCGAGATCCTCGTTGGAGGTTATGTGTTAGCCGCGGACCTGTTATAGCTGGACATTGTAGTTTTGGTGTGCTTGCGAGTATGGACTTACTGATGACGCATTTGGCGATGTTCGAGTGCCTCGAGGAGGAGGTTGTGTTTCGCCGACCAGATTTCCCCGAGATGCTATTTCGCGGTGATGGTCGAGTGGATGATGGAGACGAGTTGTGTTGTTGCTTAGCTTATGTTGTGGATACTATGGTTGCTGTACCCGACATTGGCGATATTGTGATGGTTTTCGTGTTCCAGGTGTGTTCTGGAGGAGTTACCAGGTGTTCATTCAGTTCGGGAGACTGGCTACACCATTGAGCTTGTACCGGGTGCTGGACTCATTTTACTGACGTCTTGTCGTTCGGAGCCAGCGGAGCTGATGGAGCTACAGTTTCGACTGCAGGAGTTGCTGGAGGAGGTTTCAGGAGATTTCATGCGACCCCGCGTATTTGCGTGGTGTACTCTTGCATTGTTGTGCGGATGTTGGATGGTTTGATGTGGTGGTGCATTGACTACCGAAGCCTGATTTGCTTCAGAGAAGAGTGAGTATCCTCCGCTTCGGATTGATGGTTGGTTTGATCAGCTCGCGGGAGCTTCAGTCTTTTCGAAGATTGATTTCGGACCCGGATACCATCAGTTATGGACCGATGAGTCAGATGTGGCTATGTTGGCTTTCGGATCATGGTGCAGGCATTACGAGTTCTTGGTCACGCTGTTGGGTTGACCAATGCCCCGTAGATCGTGTGGACTTGATGGACCAGGTGTTCAGATGGTTTCTGGACGAGTTGCGGTCATGTTCGTTGGCAATATCCTGATGTACTCCAGGAGTGTGAGCCAGTACCTGAAGCAGTTGCAAGCGGTTTTGCAGACTTCGCGAGACGATCAGCTGTTTGCAAAGTTCAGTCAGTATAAGTTTTGGGCCGATTGGCATGAAGATTTTGGGCTGTGTGATGTTATCCGAGGGAGTTGGCGTGGATCCTGACCAGATGGAAGCCATGTTGATTTGAGGTTGACCTACCATGATACCAGAGATCAGGAGTCTCTTGGGTTTGGCAGGCTATTATCGACGGCTTGTGCAGGATTTTCCCGGATTGCCACTCTACTTTCTGGATTGACGAAGAAGGCGTCAAGTTCGTGTGGTTCGATGCACGCGAGGAGAGTTACTTACTCCTGCAAGATGGTTGATCGTTGTTTCGATTTTGACCTTACCTGACGATCGTGATGAGTTTGTGGGTTATGGCGATGCATCGAGGTTTGGGATTGGTTATGGTTTGATGCTGTATAGCAGAGCGGCGACTCATGATTTCAGGCAGTGGAACTTTGTATAGCTACGTATCCTATGTATGATTTGGGTGTAGCTGTCCTTATGTTAGCATCGAAGAGTTCGAGACACTACAGCTATGGCATGCAGCGAGGTGTAGGACGTACACTGATCACTTGGGTTTCATCCATTTGCATATACGGCCAGATTCGGGCTTGAGGCAGTGTAGATGGAGGGAGTCGATTACCGACTGTGGCTGCACATTTGAGTTTGTTCGAGAAAGGTTAGAGGTTGTACTTTGACCATCCGTCTGAAATGTTGTTGCTGATGTATTCAGTCGAGAGTCGAGATTTTAGTGTTTCATGTGTGTGTGGCTCGAGTTTCCATGTTAGCCGAGTGTGGGCTACGAGAGCTGAGTTTGAGTGTGTTGATGTTGAGGCTCGTGATTTTGCTCGCGTTTAGCGCTAGTGGTGCGGAAATGTGTCTGATACTTCGAGTTTACTACTCGTGACGCAACATGAAGAGCAATGTAGCAGCTTGTGTGTGCTGATGCCACTTGTCGACTGGCGATGGCTATGAGACAAAGATTTACCGAGATGTATCAGCCATTTGAGATTTCTGGTTGGACGTGGCGTTTGCCGCTGTGATCTTGTGTGTGTTTGTACGCACTTCGGGTTGTGATACCAGTTATCAGGCCTTTGTGGACCGTTTGATGAACTTGGTACATTTCCTTGTACTTTCGGTGATAATTTTAGTGGCAGGAAGTCATGGCTGTGTTTGATGGAGGTTGTCCATCTACGTGGTGTACCTGTGTCCCAGTTCGCCGATCGAGGTAATCAGCTACAACTAAGTGTTGGCGAGCTTTGCAGCGAGCATTGGGGACCAGATTACGGTTTGGTATCAGTTTTTATCCTCGGATTGGTGGGCGATCTTTGAGGATTATTCAGGCCTTGGAGGGCATGTTGTGGACCTTGGTATTGCAGTTCCGGAGGACTTGGGACCAGCAGCTTCAGTTGTTGGAGATTGCATGCGGTACTGGTTTGTTGACTACTATGATTGTGATGTTGCATGTTGTCATTTTGAGGACGACGTTGTACTCCATTGTGCTGGAGTGAGTTTGGTTTGAGTATGAGTTGATGTTTGATTCTGATTTTGTGGAATGTGTTACCACAGACTGTCAGGTTAGCGGAAATAGGTTGATTATTGCTCGAGTTCGATGTTTGAGCTATGCTGATATGAGTATGTGAGTTGTATTGATGTGTGTGAACGGAGTTGTGAATTGACACGTTGTTTTGATTTGTATGTGGCCATAGGCGAGTTTGTGTTATGCCGTATGGTTCGGCATCGCCTATAGTGTTGGCTTTTATGTGAGTTATGTTCCGAGTGGCGGAACTGTGTTTCAGGTTGCTATATGTTGTGTACCTTATATGTTCCTTATGTAGGAACACTTGGCGATTGTGTGAGCCAGTTCAGATTTGTGATTTGAGGGTACAGGGATTCCAGCATGGAGTTATCTCCTATTGTGGAGTTTGAGATCAGAGTTGTTCAGTTAACGTTGTTGCTGGTGAGTTGAGTAGTATGTAGGGGCAGCGCTCCTACCTTTAGCCGACAGACTTAGAAATTTCGAGGTCGAAATTTTTCTAAGGGGGGTGGATTTGTGACGACCTAGAACAGAATTAGCAGTGGAATCAGCTTGATCTATGAGCTTGCGCGTAGTCGCAGAGTTGCGACAGTTGTTTTAATCGCCGAAGGTCCTTAACGACTAAATTATTGGCCGAGAATTTGAGCTGGGTCTCTTCTCGAGAGTCGTTGTACGTGTGATTACGAGTTCGCGGGCGGTTCCGGATCGTTATTTGGACGACCGAGGAATTAATTATGAATATTTGAAGTTCGGATTTAAATGGTGGGCTACTTAACGACTAAATTACCGGTCGAGAATTTGGTTTCGGTTCCTTCACGGAAGTTGTTTAGAATTTAATTTCGAGTTTGTGGGAACTTCTGGAGCATGATTTTGAGTTACGAGGAATTAGTTGTGAATATTTCTGTTTGTTGTTTGTTTACTCGATTAAATATGTGTTTGGTTGAAGGGTTGACTTTTTATCTGTTTGGCTGTTGTGTTTGACTTCGGATGATAATTGAAGATCATGTCGAGACGAGTTTGTGGCCGCAAGAATTATCGGAATCGGAGTTACGACGAGGAAATTACGCGTGTTTGAGGTTTATCGAAATTTGAATTTTTGGGGTTTCCTTTTTGGGAAGCTATAAATGTGGGTTTCCCTTTTAGGAAAGTCAAGGATGAGTCATTCTTGGTTGACCCGTGTTGACTTGGTCAACTCGAGCTTGGTGGAGGTGTGCACGACGGTGGCCACGGTGGTTTTCGGCATGTCGCCGTCCGGCCGTCTCCGGCCACGGGGGAGAGTCCAAATGGTGTGCCTCGCCTTCCTCTTCCTCTCTCTGGCCTCCTTTCACGGCGAGGTTGCCGGAGAAGAGAGGTTTCCCGGTTCAAAGTTTGCAAGAATTGGGGTTAATGGTGGAATTCATTTCGGACCGATTTGAGTTACATTAAGCACTAGGCTTTGAAGCTCACATCTCAGGGATTCTAACCATATAGGTATGGTGATCCAATTCATCTTGTGTATGGAGAATTTTGGGTTTGAATTTTGTATTATTCGGTTTTGCTTGAAATTGAATGAGTTAGAGTAAGAATTGGACTTCGGTGCAGTTGACAAAGTTGCTCAGTGCATGATTTTGAGTGGATTAGGTGCAGCTCCGCCTTGAAATTCTCTGTCCGGCAGCGGCGCCGCCGTGGACGGCGGTCAACGGCGGCGGTCAACGGTCAACGGGTTGACTTTTTGGACTTTCGACAAATTGCATGTCATTTGACTCGAAATCGCGCTCCGATCGCAGTGGGGAGGTTCGTTTTTCGAGTTGAGCGTCCGAACATAAAGCGAGGTATTGTGGTGTATATATACGAATTTTCGACGATTCGTCGACTTTGAGTTATGTGTTTCCGGGAACGGTGGTTTCTCGATGATTTGTCTTGCATTGTCGAGATATGATTTTGAGATATGGATTTTGTGAATATTCAGGTGTTCGTGATCGTTCGTCTGGCGAGGGACTTTCCGCCGGATCACGGGTTAACGCGATACGCGTTACGCCAGTCTGTGAGTGGACAATTTCTTTTCACGGAAATGATTGCGAGTCTTTTATATGATTTTCAAACTTGAGCATGCGTATGAGATTACGAGTTATACGAGTATGTGTTAGCTGATTATGCTTATATCATTATATATTACGTATATGCATTTATATGCTGTATATTGCTTTTGCATCGAAATGTTTATGATTTGGTTTACACAGAGTACAGTTTTGGTTATGTTGTTGTATCGATACACTTGCCTCTCGGCTGATCCCCGATGGTAGGCTTATTGCCAGAGGAGGCTGTGACTCCTGAGCCGAGGTCCTTACCGGGGGGAGGCAGATCTCTGACCTGAGGCCTTTCTGGCTAGAGTCACGTGTGGGTCTGGGATCCCGTGATTCGAACTGTACTAGCACGGAGGAGTCTATGAGTGACCCCGTGGGATTTTTACTTGCATGCTTAGTACACTGGAGGAGTATGAGTTTTACCTCGTGTACTTATTAATTTATTTACCTGGACTCGCATATGTTATTTTAAACATATATATCAACTGGTGAAAGACATTTATTTTCGTCCACTCACTCTAACGTGTTTACTGTCTTTCCCCTGGGCTTTTTGGTTTCCGTGCCCAGTTTGCAGTTCAGGCTCTGGTGTCGCACGTCGTGGTCGGAGGCATAGTGCTCGAGCAATCTTGTTTCATCCAGTAGGTTTATTGTTCTACCTACTGTGGTATGCGTATATGATTATGTATTAGATGTCGCTCTGAGTTTTCTGTGGTATATGTTATACGATTTTATACCGGATTTTAGTAAAGTATATATATAATTATTGTTTTACTTTACTGTTGATATATTGAGAAATCCGGATGGGATTGGTGCCCACGGTTTGCTTTTTGTGGCATAGGATGAAGTGTATTTTACGCGTGCAGGTAATGGTAATTCCACGCTAGTAACGAAACTCTGCCCAAATTTCAAAAAGTTTTTGTTGGTTCGTGTTTTCGAAGGGGTTCGATTCTGATTTAGGCAGCTAAATCGGGGTTGGGTCCTTTCATCTTACCTTCAAACATCTACAAAAGAATATAAATGAATTAGTTTTGGATCTCAAGACATGGCGAACACTTTAAGTAAAGGCTTAAAAGATTTTCGAAAGGATTGTGACCCTTATAGCGTACTGATATGGCATGATAAAACTGATGTAAAACACATCACAGACACCAATTCTGAGTAAGGATTTCGATGAGTCGAGATAAATCGCTTGACGGGTCGATCATGAATTCATCATGTCCAGGAATCCATCTTCGAAGGATCGAGAATAATCTCTGATGGGTAGGAGAAAACCAAAAATAAACTTGATTTTTCGATATCATTTTTTGACGGGTTGAATGGAATTTTTGATGGGTAGAAAGTTGGGTAATTTTGAGATAGTAGCATACCTTTGACATGTCAAGGAAATGCTCGATGGGTCGAAGGTATTGTATAGTGTACCTAAGGACATATTTCGATGTGAAATGAAACTAGGAAAAAAATTTCGACGGGTCAAAAATGTGACAAGACTGATCCAGAAGGTGGTATTTGACGGGTCGAGAGAGAATCTAGATGGGTCGAAAATTCCCCAAGATCAAACCATCCTCGAATTTTGTCTCATTTTGATGGTACTTTGGTGTCATAGTGCTATAGGATATTTAAAATTTCAAACCATTCAATCAATATGTATGAAAATAACCATTCTTAACACTTTCATATACCAAAGGGAAGGAAAATTTTTATTACTTTGCCAACATCAAACTTACATCAAAGATTATCTTATTCAAAAACCAAGACAAACAAAGTTTAAAACCATGACTAAAAATAAGCCAAAACGAAACTAAACTTGATTACATAGTAGAAACATGAGTTTAATACATAGTCTAATCAAACTTTGAAGTCTCCAGACTTGATTTTGGGTCATCTGCTTCAACAAGATTGACTTCACTGCAATCATCCATCTCTTGATCTTCAGTATAGTTGATCTCATGCGCCAAGTACTGTTGCACCTTTTGTAGGCATTCTGAACATCTTTGGGTGCACAACCCTGTTTGTACATATGCTTGGTAGAACCACACCTATAACAAGGTGACAAGCGAGAAGAAGTAGAATTTTTAGAATTTCCATTCCTAGGACTAGAATCAAAGTGATTATTTTTGGAGGGATTTTGGCTGGCATGTTGGCGAGTTCATGCCTCTACCATGACCTCTTCCACGTCCTCCTCTTTCACCACGTGTTTCGTAAGGTCAAAACAACTGTTCTGTTTATCCTTACCTGTCTTCCCACCAGTGTTATAAGTCTCATAAACCTTTTTTGTTCCAGTGGACCTGACATTGTTGTTGAGAAGAATCTCATGATGCCTTTCTTTCTTTGCTAGAATGTTCATGAGGTCACTGAAGGACTTTATCCTACCCTGCTCAAAATCAATCTGATATTCACTACCAGAAGAATATCTATAGCCGACGAATTGGTGTCGTCGGTCTGTTCCGTTTATCGTCGGGTATAGTCTATACCCGACGAGGCATCGTCGGTTATAGTCTCATCGGTAATGCACCGTCAGTGATACTATAACCGACGATGAATTAGGTTTTTCGTTGGAAAAAAAGATGGCTAAAGGCAACGAGACATTATCGTCGGGCATAGTTTCAAACTATAGCCGACGATGAAATAACCGACGATTTCATCGTCGGCTATAGTTTTCTCCATGGTCAAAATGTTTGACCATGGAGAAAACTATAGCTGACGATGTTGACATATATCGTCGGTTATAGTCATTATTAATTAATTTTTTTTTTTGCAGGTTCTGGGTTTTATCCCAGAATCTGCATTCCCAAAAAATCACCAATATTGTTCAAATTGAAAATAAACAACTATTTAAACTATAGTAGTAAATAAATAAAATAAAAAACCGAAATCGTTCAAATCTGTATACATATGCGTACGTAGTAAATAATTAAAATAAAAAACCGAAATTGTTCAAATCTTCGGGGGTCCTAAGTCTATGTGGTCAAACGGATCGTCATAACTTGGTTGGTTCTGGTCTGGCTGAGGCTGAGGCTGAGGCTGAGGCTGTGTGAAAGGATCCAACCCCGATTTAGCTTCCTAAATCGGAATCAAACCCCTTCGAAAACATGAGCCAACAAAAACTTTTCGAAATTTAGGCAGAATTTCGTTACTAGCGTGGGATTACCTTAACCTGCACGCGGAAAATACACTTCATCCTATGCCACAAAAAGCAAACCGTGGGCACCAATCCCATCCGGATTTCTCAATATATCAACAGTAAAGTAATGTAGTAAATATATATGCACTTTACTGAAATCCAGTGTAAAATCGTATATCGTATTCAATAGGGAACTCAGAGCGACTTCTAATACATAATCATATACGCATACCACAGTAGGTAGAACAATAAACCTACTGGATGAAACAAAGTAGCTCGAGCACTATGCCTCCGACCACAACGTGCGACATCAGAGCCTGAACTGCAAACTGGGCACGGAATCCGAAAAGCCCAGGTGAAAGACAATAAACACGTTAGAGTGAGTGGACGAAAATAAATGTCTTTCACCAAGTAATATATATACATATAAAATCATATGCGAGTCGTATGCATGAAAATCAAATGGTACGTGAGGAGACGCTGACTACCACTCACGTACAGAGCATGCAACATAAAACATATCGCGGAGACTCTCGTGGGCTTCCACGCGATAGCACAGTCTGAATCACGGGATCCCAGACCCACACGTGATTCTAGCCAGAAAGGCCTCGGGTCAGGATATCTGTCCCCCCCCGGAGCGTACTCGGGGATCAGCCGAGAAGCCAATGTGTATCGATACCACAACATATACTGCGACTGTACTCTGTGTAAACCAAATCATAAATCTTTGCTATGCACATGCTTAAAACATAATATGTACGTATATGTATATATTCGTATACGTATTTTCGTATAAGCATAATCGTAAAACGCATGCTCGTAAAATCATAATCAATCTGCATGCTCAAGTTCGTAAATCATAAATAAGGACTCGCAATCAATCCGTGAAAATAAAGTGTCAACTCACAAACTGGCGTAACGCGTATCGCGTTAAACCGTGATCCGGCGGAAAGTCCCTCGCCAAACGAACGATCACGAAACCCCTGAATATTTACAAAGTTCATTATTCAAAGTCATAATCCGACAATAAAATACAAATCACGAGAAACAGCCGTTCTCGGAAACACGTGATTCAGAGTCGACGAATCGTAAAAAAAAACCATATATACCACATCAATACCTCACTTTACGTTCGGACGCTCAACTCGAAAAACGAACCTCCCCACTGCGATCGGGGCGCGATTTCGAGTCAAATGACATGCGACTTGCCGAAAGTCAAAAAGTCAACTCTGACCGTTGACCACCGCCGTTGACCGCCGTCCACGGCGGCGCCACCGCCGGCCGAAGAATTTCCTGGCGGAGCAACCCCTATCCCACTCAAAATCGTCCACTGAGCAACTTTCATAACTACACCGAAGTCCAATTCAAACTCTAACTCATCCAATTTCACGAAAAACCGAATTGTACACAAATTTTCTAATCCAAAATTCTCCTTGTATACATCGAATTGAAACACGAAACTTACAGGGGAGCATCAAGGGGATGAGAGCTTCAAAGCCCACTCAAAGTTGTAGCTCAATTCGGCCTAAAACCATACACCCGAATTCACAAAGTTTCCTCCATTTTTGGCCGGATTTCTTCTCCAATTCCGGCGAGCCTCGCCGTCAACGGTGACCATGGGTAGACTCGGGAGATCACGGTGCATCCAATGGATCAAGTCCCGAGCCAAGAGGTGGCCAGAAACGTCACCCACCGTGGAGCCACCGTGCATCCCGTCGAACTCTCCCTCTCTCCATCGAGTTGACTCGGTCAACTCGGTCAAACCTATTTATGGAAAGTGTTGACTTGCCCAGTATGGAAACTTCTATTTATAGCCTTTCCCAAAAAGGAAACTCATGCTTATCCATTTCGGTAAACTTGAAACACGCATAACTTTCGCGTCGTGATTCCGATTCCGATAATTCTCGCGGCCACGAACTCATCTCAACATACTCTTCAATAATCACCCAAAGTCAAACATATCGGCCAATCGAATAAAAAGTCAACCCTTCAAAGCAACACACATTAAATCGACTAAATAATCAACAAACGGCAAAATTCGCAACTAATTCCTCGTAACTCCAAATCATGCTCCGGAAGTTCCCCCAAACTCGAAATTAAATTCCGAACAACTTCCGTGAAGAAGCCGAGACAAAATTCTCGTTCGGTAATTTAGTCGCGAACAAACCCGCCATTTAAATCTGAACTTCAAATATTCATAATTAATTCCTCGGTCGTCCAAATAACGATCCGGAACCGCCCCCAAACTCGTAATCACACGTACAACGACTCTCGAGAAGAGACCCAGCTCCAATTCTCGGCCAATAATTAAGTCGTTAACAAGCTTGGCGATTCCAAACAACCGTCGGATACCAGTGACTACGCGGTAACTCACGTACATAGCTGGTCGTACTGCTGATTCTGGTTCGGGTCGTCACAAATCCACCCCCCTTAGAAAAATTTCGACCTCGAAATTTCCAAGTCTGCTGGCTAAAAGTAGGAACACTGCCTCTGCATACTGCTCAACTGCTCAGCTGGTACGTCAATTTCACAGTGGTCAACACACTGGTACCGCAAGCAACCTCGAACAGCTGAAACTGCTGGTCCCGAATCCTCCGGAACTGCAACACCGAGGCCCACAACATGCCCTCCAAGGCCTGAATAATTCTCAAAGATCTCTCGCCAATCTGAGGATAAGAACCGGTACTAGCTCGTAATTTGGTCCCCAATGCTCGTTGCAAAGCTTGCCAACACTTGTCGTAGCCGATTACCTCGACCAGTAAACTGGGACACAGGTACACCACGTAGGTGGACAACCTCCATCAAACACAGCCATGACAGCCTGCCACTGAAATCATCTCCGAAGTACAAGGAAACGTACTAAATTCGTCAAATGGTCCACACTGGTCCAACAACTGGTATCACAAACCAAAGTGCATACAAACACACACAATCACAGCAACAATCGCCACGTATAACCGGAAATCTCAAATGGCTGACACATCTCGGCAAATTTCTGCCTCCTAGCCATCGTCAGTCAATAAATGTGGCATCTGTACACACAAACTGCTACATCGCTCTTCCATGTTGCACCACGAGTAGTAAACTCGAAGTGTCTGACACTTCTCCGCGTCACTAGCGCCAAACATGCGCAAAATCACGAGCCTCAACATCATCACACTCAAACTCAGCTCTCGTAGCCCATAACTCGGCTAACACGAAAACTCGAGCCACACATATACACATGCAATACTGAAACTCCTTACTCTCAATTGAATGTATCAGCATCACATCATCCCAAACGGATGGTCAAAGTACGACCACTAGCCTTTCTCGAACAAGCTCAAAGGTGCAGCCCTTGTCGTGAGTCGACCCCATCCATCTACACTGCCTCAAGCCCAAATCTGGCCGAGAATGCAAGTGGATGAAACTCAGTGGTCAGTGTACATCCTACACCGCGCTGTACGCCATAGTAGTAGCGTCTCGACCTCACTGATGCTAAAACAAAGTTCCACTGCCTAGAATCATGAGCCACCGCTCTGCTACACAGCATCAAAGCACAACCAAATCCAAACCTCAATGCATCGCCAAAACCCACGAACTCGTCGCGATCATCAGGTAAGGTCAAAACCGAAGCAACGGTCAACCATCCGATAGGAGTATGTAACCCTCCTCACGTGCATCGAACCACTCAAACATGATACCTTCTTCGTCAATCCGGAAAGTAGAGTGGCAATCCGGGAAAATCCTGCACAAGCCGTCGGTAATAGCCTGCCAAACCCAAGAGACACCCGAACTCTGGTACAATGGTAGAGCAAACCCCAAATCAACACGGCTTCGAACTGGTCAGGATCCACGCCAACTCCCTCGGATAGCATCACACAGCATAAAATCTTCACGCTAATCAACCACAACTCTCACTGGCTGAACTTCGCAAACACAAGATCGTCTCGCGAAGTCCGCAAAACCGCTTGCAACTGCTTCAGGTACTGGCTCACACTCCTGGAGTACATCAGGATATTGCCAACGAACATGACCGCAACTCGTCCAGAAACCGTTTGAACACCTGGTCCATCAAGTCCACACAATCAACGGGGGCATTGGTCAACCAAACAGTGTGACCAAGAACTCCTGATGCCCGCACCGAGATCCGAAAGCTGTCCAAACCACATCTAACTCATCGGTCCTCAATTGATGGTATCCGGACCCGAAATCAATCCTCGAAAATACTGAAGCTCTCGCAAGCTGATCAACCAATCGTCAATCTGAAGCGGAGGATACTCACTCTCCTCTGAAGCAAATCAAGCTTTCGGTAGTCAATGCACCACCTCATCAAATCATCCAACGTCCGTACACACCATGCAAAAACACACCACGCAGGTACGCTGGGTCGCATAAAATCTCCTGAAATCTCCTCCAGTAACTCCTGGAGTCGAAACTGTAGCTCCATCAGCTTCGCTGGCTCAGAACGACAAGATGTCGGTAAAATGAGTCCAGCGCCTGGTACAAGCTCAATGATGTAGTCAGTCTCCCGAACTGGAGGAACACCTGGTAACTCCTCCGGAATACACCTGAAAACTCGGGAACCACCTCAATATCAACAATGTCGGCACAGCAACCGAAGTATCCACAACATGTGCTAAGCAAACAACATAACTCGTCTCCACCATCCGCTCGACCATCATCGCGAAACAGCATCTCGGGGAAATCTGGTCGTCGAAACTCAACCTCCTCCTAAAGGCACTCAAACACAACCAAATGTGTCGTCAGTAAGTCCATACTCACAAACATACTAAAACCACAATGTCCAGCTATAACAAATCCGCAGCTAACACATAATCTCCAACAAGGATCTCGCAACCTCCGGATGGACACGATACTCTCCAAAACCTCGGAAGTGGAGATGCAGGTACTATAGCCATGGATATCAAACAACAGTAACCTCGGAGAAAAGTCAGTCCTCAAACAAGGTCATGGCACGAACTCCAACATGCCCAACTAGCCGCCCACGTCATATGCGACTTGCTGAAGGATCCGTCAAAAGGGTACATTGATCAGATTTCAGGAACAACATGAGGATCTCCCTGTAAACTCTGAGCCGTCAAACCGCTACAACAGCTGGCTGAGGCGCTCCCTCGCAACGTGACCCTCCTGGCCACCGAAACAGCAACTAAAAGTGCTCCTCGAATACATATCACCGCAACACCTGCTACGTGAAAGGATCACCAATGATCGCTCAAACTCATGCCACAGGAGCAAGTCCGCTACTCTGCGATCTCAGCCATCGTCAAACGGATTCTCTGCTTGATCTAATGACCCCCAACATAATCGAAAAGGCCACAATCTGATGAAGTCACTGATCCCGAGGTGACAGAACTCAACCTCATCAAAATCTCACTACTGAATCCACTTTCCTCAAACCGTCACATCGAAAACCGTGTACATCTTTCCCTCATAATAGCCTCGCCACTGAGTGCAACACACTAAGCTCCTCACGGATGTCTCGAGGCACAACAATCAGACTCTCTCTGATGCTCAGGTTCAAACTCATCTCGAACCTCGTGCATAGCTCCCTCTGAAGCCGCATAACACGTACAAACAGGAACAAACATGTGAACACTGCATCTCTGCCTCAGGTGGGTAAAAACTCCACATATGATTGCTGGATAGTCTGATTAAACCATTACCGTCTAAACAACACCCTGAATGTAGGCCATGGAGTCGCAACCGGAACTCACACAATAATAGCCCACCAAACACAACAATCTGACTCAGGCAAACATCACTGCCACAAATCTCAGCTCTGAGGCAACATGTAGACGCTCATATACACATTCCCAGGTAAACCGTGCCACACAATTCTCTGAACTCTGAATACTCATCTGAATCCACTGTTCACTGGCGAATCACGCGTCGATTGATCCCCAATAGGATCCACAACCGAAACGACACGGAAAGCACGTCAGGAGGCATCCTAATGAATACAATAGAACGTAATCATGGAACTTCAAATATTTGAAAGCACACAACACCCGGAATTTGATGATTATCCGTCGGCCAGTCGGGTCACCATTCCAGACATGCTGTACATTCTCAAATATCCTTAGTAAACACGACTACAGAAGTCTACAGAACCTATAACCTAATGCTCTGATACCAAGCTGAAAGGATCCAACCCCGATTTAGCTTCCTAAATCGGAATCAAACCCCTTCGAAAACATGAACCAACAAAAACTTTTCGAAATTTGGGCAGAGTTTCGTTACTAGCGTGGGATTACCTTAACCTGCACGCGGAAAATACACTTCATCCTATGCCACAAAAAGCAAACCGTGGGCACCAATCCCATCCGGATTTCTCAATATATCAACAGTAAAGTAATGTAGTAAATATATATGCACTTTACTGAAATCCAGTGTAAAATCGTATATCGTATTCAATAGGGAACTCAGAGCGACTTCTAATACATAATCATATACGCATACCACGGTAGGTAGAACAATAAACCTACTGGATGAAACAAAGTAGCTCGAGCACTATGCCTCCGACCACAACGTGCGACATCAGAGCCTGAACTGCAAACTGGGCACGGAAACCGAAAAGCCCAGGTGAAAGACAATAAACACGTTAGAGTGAGTGGACGAAAATAAATATCTTTCACCAAGTAATATATATACATATAAAATCATATGCGAGTCGTATGCATGAAAATCAAATGGTACGTGAGGAGACGCTGACTACCACTCACGTACAGAGCATGCAACATAAAACATATCGCGGAGACTCTCGTGGGCTTCCACGCGATAGCACAGTCTGAATCACGGGATCCCAGACCCACACGTGATTCTAGCCAGAAAGGCCTCGGGTCAGGATATCTGTCCCCCCCGGAGCGTACTCGGGGATCAGCCGAGAAGCCAATGTGTATCGATACCACAACATATACTGAGACTGTACTCTGTGTAAACCAAATTATAAATCTTTGCTATGCACATGCTTAAAACATAATATGTACGTATATGTATATATTCGTATACGTATATTCGTATAAGCATAATCGTAAAACGCATGCTCGTAAAATCATAATCAATATGCATGCTCAAGTTAGTAAATCATAAATAAGGACTCGCAATCAATCCGTGAAAATAAAGTGTCCACTCACAAACTGGCGTAACGCGTATCGCGTTAACCCGTGATCCGGCGGAAAGTCCCTCGCCAAACGAACGATCACGAAACCCCTAAATATTCACAAAGTTCATTATTCAAAGTCATAATCCGATAATACAATACAAATCACGAGAAACAGCTGTTCTCGGAAACACGTGATTCAAAGTCGACGAATCGTCAAAAAAAACCATATATACCACCTCAATACCTCACTTTACGTTCGGACGCTCAACTCGAAAAACGAACCTCCCCACTGCGATCTGGGCGCAATTTCGAGTCAAATGACATGCGACTTGCCGAAAGTCAAAAAGTCAACTCTGACCGTTGACCACCGCCGTTGACCGCCGTCCACGGCGGCGCCACCGTCGGCCGAAGAATTTCACGGCGGAGCAACCCCTATCCCACTCAAAATCGTCCACTGAGCAACTTTCATAACTGCACCGAAGTCCAATTCAAACTCTAACTCATCCAATTTCACGAAAAACCGAATTGTACACAAATTTTCTAATCCAAAATTCTCCATGTATACATCGAATTGAAACACGAAACTTACAGGGGAGCATCAAGGGGATGAGAGCTTCAAAGCCCACTCAAAGTTGTAGCTCAATTCGGCCTAAAACCATACACCCGAATTCACAAAGTTTCCTCCATTTTTGGCCGGATTTCTTCTCCAATTCCGGCGAGCCTCGCCGTCAACGGTGACCATGGGTAGACTCGGGAGATCACGGCGCATCCAATGGATCAAGTCCCGAGCCAAGAGGTGGCCGGAAACGTCACCCACCGTGGAGCCACCGTGCATCCCGTCGAACTCTCCCTCTCTCCACCGAGTTGACTCGGTCAACTCGGTCAAACCTATTTATGGAAAGTGTTGACTTGCCCAGTATGGAAACTTCTATTTATAGCCTTTCCCAAAAAGGAAACTCATGCTTATCCATTTCGGTAAACTTGAAACGCACGTAACTTTCTCGTTGTGATTCCGATTCTGATAATTCTCGCGGCCACGAACTCGTCTCAACATACTCTTCAATAATCACCCAAAGTCAAACATATCGGCCAATCGAATAAAAAGTCAACCCTTCAAAGCAACACACATTAAATCGACTAAATAATCAACAAACGGCAAAATTCGTAACTAATTCCTCGTAACTCCAAATCATGCTCCGGAAGTTCCTACAAACTTGAAATTAAATTCCGAACAACTTCTGTGAAGAAGCCGAGACCAAATTCTCGTCCGGTAATTTAGTCGCGAACAAACCCGCCATTTAAATCTGAACTTCAAATATTCATAATTAATTCCTCGGTCGTCCAAATAACGATCCGGAACCGCCCACAAACTCGTAATCACACGTACAACGACTCTCGAGAAGAGACCCAGCTCCAATTCTCGGCCAATAATTAAGTCGGTAACAAGCTTGGCGATTCCAAACAACCGTCGGATACCAGTGACTACGCGGTAACTCACGTACATAGCTGGTCGTACTGTTGATTCTGGTTCGGGTTATCACACTGTGGCTGTGGCGCACCAAAAATGGGTTGGGGAGCTATCTGGATTCCAGATGGATGCAACTGTGCATAACATTGCTGCATCCAGTTCCCCATCATCTGCTGCTGTTCGGCCAACTGATTCTGCTCTGCGGCTCGTGCCTGCTCCATCTCCTCCATCCGACGCCGTTGAGCTTCCATCTCAATCGCTTGCCTATGAAGCTGCTCCTGTAGCTCATTAGTCTTCGAAGATGATCCCGATCCGCAAGAGAATTCAGGGGTCTTCTTCAGCAGCCCTTGACCCCAATTTCTGGAACCCCTGCAGTAGAAAGTGTTCTTCCCTGGAGGGATCGCAGTTGACATAATCCTGGCCCTGACGATCGGATCAGATTGATCAATCTGATCAATCGGGAGTTCCACATCGGGGGTGTTGGGATAGAGCTCTCTCGCCACTTGAGTCAACACCTCCGGAATCGCCTCCTGAACTCTCGCCTAATTGATAAAGAAAAATAAAATATTAATTAATGTAAACAATCTAAAAAAATAAGAAATATGTTTATTTTGTTATAAGGACACTTACAGCATATTCGGGGGACTGCGGATACGTGTGCTGCATCGTATAGACAAGGGGATCCTCTTCTGGGTGGTTGGCCGCCTCCTCGATCCAACCCGAGTATGATCTGAAACCGGCATGATGATTTTTTGTGTTTTTGGCCCGGTTCCTTGTGTTGACTTCAGAAATAGCCTGCTCGATTAATCCAACATCAAAAAAGTATTAGCCAAATAATTTGAGGGAAGTACGATAAAACAAAAATTTAATCGATCGAAAGTTGCGTACCTTCAATTTCGGGTTGTTGAAGTGAACCACAAGCCATCGCCATTCGTACTCCCTATAACGAAACTCGCTAGGGGTACCGGAACGACCGTCGCCGTACTTTTTCCAATGTTTTTTCAGCTCGCCCTTCCATTCCTTATACCTATATTAATAAAATCAATCGTTAGTAACTTACAACATTTTATAAACATAATCAAAAGAAACGAAAAAATCGAAACAAATGAATCTAGTAACCTGCTCCCATGCACTTCATCTGCCCACGTGGGTCTAATGTCGTTGTCCACGCGGAACCACCTCTGCAATGCATATATATATATCAATAATATTAAAAATTTATATAAAAAAAAAAATAATGAATATACAATTCAACTCACCGACAACGCATTATTCAGCTAATATTTGACGGATTGCGGCACTGAATTCCAATCTGGCCACAACATTGGGACTCTATCCCGTATGAGGCTGCCCGCCATCCCTGCGTACCTTCGAGTTACTTTTCCCTCGATCACCTACCCTCTATCCCCGGTCGGAATCATAACTTGGCCACCACCGCTAGCCTGAATGGCGTCGTCCAATAACTTGCCGACGACGGGGCATCTGGTTCTCTTTTGTTTGTCACCGGGCACGATCTCGCCTATCACATATATATGTAGACGATTTTTTAAACATCAACACCTAATTGAATTTAAATATTACTAAGTAAAAAGATATCACTAATTAATATTTACCTGATTCGTCGGTGCGTTGTCCCGGAATCCTCACACTCCAGAGAGGTTCCGGGTAGGGTACATACGTGTATGCCTGGTCCAGGGTAATGAACCCTAGCTGTCCTGGAACAGGCATCCCCGTGGAATCGACGAGAGGTATCGTCGGGATTTCCAACGGTAAGAATAGGGTAGATGGCGGGCATAGTCGCATCCTGGCCGAGGACTGAGTCGATCCACCAGCCTCCTCGGAAGAATGAGGAGTCTGGTGGGTGAATGGGGAAGGCTCCTCGCGATGAATCTCCGGCATTCGGACCGAGGATTTAGTCGCACTATCTGTTTCCGGCGTGCGACTGACCTCATAAACCCTCCTCGCGCCTGAGGATCGAGCAGGCTCGACTTGCTGCTGCTGAGGTTGTCCCTCACCCAGAAGTGTACGGTGCCAAGAGGTGGGAGGAATGCTGTAAGTGTTGCCGACGCTGGTGGATCCAGATGCGGACCGACTTCCGGTGCCCTCATCCCCACGACCCGATCTTCCTCTCCCTCTCGACCCCCCCCCTCGACCCCCCTCGGGAAGCACTGCAATTCAACCAATTCATCGTTGCTATAAAATTACAAAAATTCAAAATAATTCCTAATTCATCCAAAATTCGAATTCGTAATCCAATAATTCCAAAAATTAATTAATTAAACTCCTATATATATATAGAATCCAATAATTCCAAAAATTAATTAAACTCCTCTATATATATAATCCAATAATTCCATAAATCCAATATATAATCCAATAATTTCATAAATCCAATATATATATATTCCAATATATAAATCCAATATATATATAATCCAATAATTCCAATAATTCCATAAATCCAATATATATAATCCAATAATTCCAATAATTCCATAAATCCAATATATCCAATAATTCCAATATATATATAATCCAATATAATTCCTCTCTATATATAATCCAATAATTCCAATATATAATTCCAAAAAAAATCAACAATAATTCCATAAAATCGACAATAATTCCAATATATATAATCCAATATAATTCATCCAATATATATATATATATAATCCAATAATTCCAATATATAATTCCAAAAAAATAAACAATTGAAAGGACCCAACCCCGATTTAGCTTCCTAAATCGGAATCAAACCCCTTCGAAAACACGAACAAACAAAAACTTTTCGAAATTTGGGCAGAGTTTCGTTACTAGCGTGGAATTACCATTACCTGCACGTGGAAAATACACTCCATCCTATGCCACAAAAAGCAAACCGTGGGGACCAATCCCATCTGGATTTCTCAATATCTCAACAGTAAAGTAAACAATACATATAATATATACTTTACTGAAATCCGGGTAAAATCGTATAACATAACAATAGATTTCTCAGAGCGACCTCTAACACATAAACATATACGTATACTACAGTAGGTAGAACAATAAACCTACTGGAAGAATCAAGGCAGCTCGAGAACTATGCCTCCGACCACGACGTGCGACACCAGAGCCTGAACTGCAAACTGGGTACGGAAACCAAAAAGCCCAGGGGAAAGACATTAAACACGTTAGAGTGAGTGGACGAAAATAAATGTCTTTCACCAAATAATATATGTTATAAAAACATATGCGAGTCGAATGAATAAATATAATAAAATACGCGAGGTAAACCATAATCCTCCAGTGTACAGAGCATGCAAGTAAAATCCCACGGGGCCACTCATGGACACGTCCGTGCTAGTACAGTCCGAATCATGGGATCCCAGACCCATACGTGATTCGAGCCAGACAGGCCTCAAGTCAGGGTATCTGTTTCCACCCGGAACTACATCGGCACAAGAAACAGACATCTGTACCCACCCGGAACTACATCCGCGTAAGGTACAGAAACCAGTACCCACCCGGAACTACATCGGCACAAGGTACGGTACCCCTACTGGTAAGCACCCTCGGGGATCAGCCGGGATGCGAGTGTATCGATGCAACAACATGAACTACGACTGTACTCTGTGAAAATCAAATCACAAATATCTCGATGCATGTACAGTAAACAGCATAAAAATGCATATGCGTAACACAACCGTATATAACACATGCTTATAATAATCGTAATCTCGTAAATATGCTCATATATGTTTATTCGTATACGTATATCCGTATATATATATATAATTGTAAACACATGCTCATGTAATCCGAAATCTCATACGCATGCTCAAGTTCATAAAACGTATATAAAGACTCGCAAACAATCCGTGAAAAGAAATGTCCACTCACAGACTGGCGTAACGCGATACGCGTTAACCCGTGATCCAGCGGAAAGTCCCTCGCCAAACAAACGATCACGAACCCCTGATTATTCACAAAGTCCATTATTCAAAGTCATAATCCGACAATATAAACACATCACGAGAAACCTTCGTTCTCGGTAACACGTAATCCAAAGTCGACGAATCGTCGAGAATCCATATATAACACCTCAATACCTCGCTTTAGTTTCGGACGCTCAATTCGAAAAACGAACCTCCCCACTGCGATCGGGGCGCGATTTCAAGTCAAATGACATGTAACTTGTCGAAAGTCCAAAAAAGTCAAACTTTGACCGTTGACCGCCGCCCACGGCGGCGCCACCGCTGACCGGAGAATTTCAAGGCGGAGCTGCACCTATTCCACTCAAAATCATGCACTGAGCAACTTTCATAACTGCACCAAAGTCCAATTCAAACTCTAACTTATCCAATTTAAAGCAAAACCGAATTGGAACACAAATTTCAATTCCAAAATTCTCCATACACAAGATGAATTAGAACTCCAAACTTATATGGTAGCTTGCTAGTGATGAGAGCTTCAAAGCCCCCTCCAAATTGTAGCTCGAATCGGTGTAAAACATGGAACCCGAATTCACAAGTTTTCCCTCCATTTTGGCCGGAAAATTCATCTACTTCCGGCGAGCCTCGCCGTGTGGGGTGACTAGGAACAAACTCGGGAGGACGAGGCGCACCTTATGGGACAAGTCCCGAGCCAAGAGGTGGCCGGAATCGATCGCCGCCGTGGAACCACCGTGGACACCGTCGCCATTCTCTCCCCACCGAGTTGACTCAGTCAACTCGGTCAACCTCCCAAAATGGTAAGTCACACACTTGCCCAAAATAACAGGTTTCTATTTATAGCCTTTCCCAAAACAGAAACTTCATAATTATCCATTTCGACAAACTTCAACCTCACGTAACTTTCTCGTCGTAATTCCGATTCCGATAATTCTCGCGGCCACAAACTCGTCTCGACGTACTCTTCAATAATCACCCAAAGTCAAACACATCGGCCAAATGGATAAAAAGTCAACTGTTCCAAACAACATATAATTAAATCAACCAAACAATCAACAAACGGCAAAATTCGCAACTTAAACTTCGTAACTCAAAATCATGTTCCAGAAGTTCCTACGAACTCGAAATTAAATTCTGAACAACTTCGGTGAAGGATCCGAAGCCAAATTCTCGTCCAATAATTTAGTCGCGAACAAACCTGCCATTTAAATCCATTTCCGTCGAAACTTCAAATATTCATAATTAATTCCTCGGTCGTCCAAATAATGATCCAGAACCGCCCACGAACTCATAATCACACGTACAACGACTCTCGAGAAGAGACCCAGATCCAATTCTCGGCCAATAATTTAGTCGTTAACAAGTTCGGCGATTCGAATAACTGTCGGACAGCTGCGACTACGCAGTAACTCACGTATATAGCTGATCAAACTGCTGATTCTGGTCCGGGTCGTCGCAACAATAATTCCAAAAATCCACAAAATTCAACAATAATCCAATATATATTCACACAATTCATCCAAACATCCACATTGTCGATCAACAAACTAAACAACTTCAAATCTAACCTAAATAAAAAAAATTCGAAATTAGGGAATTAGGGATTTAGGGATTTCAAACCTGTTTTCGCAGTTTAGAATCCAACAATAGAGGCTTGAGGATCGATGGGCTTTGGCTTGAGGACTGCTTGGTTGCTCCCAACACACCGGAAATGGCAGAAATCCACGAGAAGAGGAGTGTTTCGTTTTGGGCAGTTTCGTTTCTGCCCAAAACGGCTGCAGTTCTGGATATAACCCGAAACTATAGCCGACGATATAAGTATTATCGTCGGCCAGAGTATAACTTAAACTATAGCCGACGATATTTTATATGATCGAATATCGTCGATTATAGTTTTTTATTTTTTTTTCATATGCCGGTATAGTGTACTTAATATTTAATAATATGAAATTATTAGAAAAAAAAGTAAATTATTTAAAAGCCTAATTAATTAAATTAAAATGGCATTTAATTTTTTTTAAATCTAATTAACTTATAATTACACCATGCATGGTAAATAAATGCTCAATTTATGATCTCTATTTTTCAAAAAAAACTTAATTGACCTGATTTTATCTAAAAAAAACTTAGAAACTTAAAAAACATATTGTACGTTGAACTACCGATGAAAGGACCCAACCCCGATTTAGTTGCCTAAACCGGAATCGAACCTCTTCGAAAACACGAACCAACAAAAACCGTGGAAATTTGGGCAGAGTTTCGTTACTAACGTGGAATTACCATTACCTGCACGCGAAAAATACACTTCATCCTATGCCACAAAAAGCAAACCGTGGGCACCAATCCCATCCGGATTTCTCAATATATCAACAGTAAAGTAAAACAATAAATATATCTATACTTTACTGAAATCCGGTGTAAAATTGTATAACATAATCAACAGATTTCTCAGAGCGACCTCTAATGTATAAACATATCAGTATACCACAGTAGGTAGAACAATAAACCTACTGGAAGAAACAATGTAGCTCGAGCACTATGCATCCGACCACGACGTGCGACACCAGAGCCTGAATTGCAAACTGGGCACGGAAACCGAAAAGCCTAGGGGAAAGATATGAAAACTGTTAGAGTGAGTGGACGAAAATAAATGTCTTTCACCAAGTATTATATACGTATAAAATCATATGCGAGTCAAATGCATGAAAATCAAATGGTACGTGAGGAGACGCTGACTACCACTCACGTACAGAGCATGCAACGTAAAACATATCGCGGAGACTCTCGTGGGCTTCCACGCAATAGCACAGTCTGAATCAAGGGATCCCAGACCCACACGTGATCCTAGCTAGAAAGGCTTCGGGTCAGGATATCTGTCCCCCCCGGAGCGTACTCGGGGATCAGCCGAGAAGCCAATGTGTATCGATACCACAACATATACTGAGACTGTACTCTGTGTAAACCAAATCATAAATCCTTTCTATGCACATGCATAAAACATAATATGTACGTATGTATATATTCGTATATGCATAATCGTAAAACACATGCTCATGAAATCATAATCAATCTGCATGCTCAAGTTCGTAAATCATAAATAAAAGACTCGCAATCAATCCGTGAAAATAAATTGTCCACTCACAGACTGGCGTAACGCGATATGCGTTAACCCGTGATCCGACAGAAAATCCCTCGCCAAACAAACGATCACGAACACCTGAATATTCAAAAAATCCATTTCTCAAAGTCATAACTCGACAATACAAGATAAATCACGAGAAACCACCGTTCTCGGAAACACGTAATTCGATTACGACAAACTGTCGGAAATCCGGAAATCACACCTCAATACCTCGCTATATTTTCGGATGCTCAAATCGAGAAACGAACCTCCCCGCTGCGATCGGTGCGCGATTTCGAGTGAAATGACATGCAACTTGTCGAAAATCCCAAAAAGTCAAAGTTGACCGCCATTGACCACCGCCCACGGCGGCGCCGCCACCTGACCGGAAAATTTCACGGCGGAGCAACCCTATTCCACTCAAAATCATCCACTGAGCAACTTTGTCAACTGCAACAAAGGCCAATTCAAACTCTAACTAGCTCAATTTCACACAAACCCGAATTGGTACCAAATTTTCCAATCCAAAATTCTCCAAGCTCAAGCAAAATTAGATTACCAAACTTACATGGTAGCGTGTATGTGAGGAGAGCTACAAAGCCCACTCAAAATTGCAGCTCGAATCGGTCAAATTTATGGAACCCGAATTCACCATATTTTCATGAATTTTGGCCGGATTTTTCTTCCATTTCCGGCGAACCTCGCCGTGAACGGTGGCCGGGGAAGGGACGAGGAGGTTGAGGCGCTTCGAACGGGACCAACCCTGTCCCACGGGGTGGCCGGAATCCATCGCCGCCGTGAAGTCGCCGTCGTGCACGTTGGCCATCCTCTCCTCCACCGAGTGGACTCGGTTAACTCAGTCAATTCTCATTTTGGAAATGTTTGACTTGCCCAATATGGCAACTGCTATTTATAGACTTTCTATTTTGGGAATCTTTCAAACACCCTTTTCGGCAAACTTCGAATACTCGTAACTTTTCCGTCGTAATTCCGATTCCAATAATTCTCGCGGCCACAAACTCATCTCGACATATTCTTCAATAACCACCCGAAGTCAAACACATCGGCCAATTGGATAAAAAGTCAACGGTACAACCCAACGCATATTTAAACCGACGAATAATCAACAATCGGAAATATTCATAACTTAATCTTCGTAACTCAAAATAATGCTCCAGAAGTTCCCACGAGCTCGAAATTAAATTCTGAACAACTTCCGTGAAGAAGCCAAAACCAAATTCTCGTCCGGTAATTTAGTCGTTAAGTAGCCCACCATTTAAATCCGAACTTCAAATATTCATAATTAATTCCTCGGTCGTCCAAATAATGATCCGGAACCGCCCACGAACTCGAAATCACATGTACAACGACTCTCGAGAAGAGACCCAGCTCCAATTCTCGGCCAATAATTAAGTCGTTAACAAGTCCAGCGATTCAAACATCTGTCGACAATCTACGACTACGCGCAAGCTCGTAGATCAAGCTGATTCTGTTCTGGGTCGTCACAAATCCACCCCCCTTAAAAAAAATTTCGACCTCGAAATTTCTGAGTCTGCCACTATAAGGTAGGAGCGCTGCCTCTGCATACTGCTCAACTGCCCAGTGGCTACGTCAACTGAACAACTCTGATAACGGACACCACAATAGGAGATAGCTCCGTGTTGAAATCCCTGTACCCTCAAATCACAAATCTGAACTGGTTCCACACAATCGCCAAGTGTTCCTGCATAAGGAACAGATCGGGTACACAACACGTAACAAACCCGAAACATAGTTCCGCCACACGGAACACAACACAACACACACAAAAGCCAACACTATAGGCGATGCCGAATGATACGGCATAACACAAACTCGCCTATGACCACATCTGGATCAAAACAATGTGGCAAATCACAACTCAGTCTGCTTACATCAACATAACTCAAACATCGAACTCAAGCAATTATCAACCCATTTTCGCTAACCTGACAGTCTGTGGTAACACATTCCACAAAATCCGAATCAAACATCAACTCAAACTCAAACCAAACTTGCTCCAACACAATGGTGTACAACATCGTTCCTCAAATCGACATTAAACAACGTCAATTTCACAGTGGTCAACACACTGGTACCGCAAGCAATCTCGAACGGCTGAAACTGCTGGTCCCAAATTCTCCGGAACTGCAATACCGAGGTCCACAATATGCCCTCCAAGGTCTGAATAGTCCTCAAAGATCGCTCGCCAATCTGAGAACAAGAACTGGTACTAACTCGTAATCTGGTCCCCAATACTCGCGGCAAAGCTTGCCAACATATAGTCGTAGCTGATTACCTCGACCAGCAAACTGGGACACAGGTACACCACGTGAATGGACAACCTCCGTCAAACACAGCTATGCCAACCTGCCACTGAAATCGTCCTCGAAAGTACAAGGAAATGTACTGAGTTCATCAAACGATCCACAAGGGCCTAACAACTGGTATCACAACCAAAGTGCATACAAACACACACCAACACAACAACAATCGCCACGTCTAACCGGAAATATCGAATGGCTAACACTTCTCAGCAAATTTCTGCCTCCTAGCCATCGCCAGTCGACAAATGTGGCATCTGCACACACAAGCTGCTACATTGCTCTTCATGTTGCGTCACGAGTAGTAAACTCGAAGTATCAGATACATCTCCGCATCACTAGTGCCAAATGCACGCAAAACCACGAGCCCCAACATCATCACTCGAACACAGCTCCCATAGCTCGCAACTTGGCTAACACGGAAACTCGAGCCACACTCACATGAAACACTGAAGCTCCCGACTCTCGACTAAATGCATCAGCAACAACATCCCAGACGGATGGTCAAAGTACAACCTCTAGCCTTTCCCGAATAAATTCAAAGGTGCAGCCATAGTCGTGAGTCGACCCCATCCATCTACACTGCCTCAAGCCCAAATCTGGCCGAAAATGCAAGTGGATGAAACTCAAGTGATCAGTGTACGTCCTGCACCGTGCTGCACGCCATAGCTGTAGTGTCTCGAACTCTGTGATGCTAACACAAGAACATCTATACCCACATCATACACAGGATACGTAGCTACATAAGGTTTCCACCGCCTGGAACCATGAGCCATCGCTCTGCTACACAGCATCCAAACACAACCAACTCCAAACCTTCATGCATAGCCATAACCCACGAACTCGTCACAATCGTCAGGTAAGGTCAAAACCGAAACAACGGTTAACCATCCTGCAGGAGTAAGTAACTCTCCTCGCGTGCATCGAACCACTCGAACTTGACGCCTTCTTCGTCAATCCGGAAAAATAATGTGGTACTCCGGGAAAATCCTGTACAAGCCGTCGGTAATAGCCTGCCAAACCCAAGAGACCCCCGATCTCTGGTACAATGGTAGGGCAAACTCCGAATCATCACGGCTTCAATCTGGTCAGGATCCACGCCAACTCCCTCGGATAGTATCACACAGCTCAAAACCTTCACGCTAATCGGCCAAAACTCACACTGGTTGAACTTCACAAACACCTGGTCGTCTCGCAAAGTCCGCGAAACCGCTCACAATTGCTTCAGGTGCTGGTCCACACTCCTGGAGTGAATCAGGATATTGCCAACAAACATGACCGCAACTAGTCCAAAAACTGTCTGAATACCTGGTCCATCAAGTCCGTAAAAGCTGCGGGGCATTGGTCAATCATACAGTGTGACCAAGAACTCCTGATGCCCGGACCGAGATCCGAAAGCTGTCCAAACCACCTCTGACTCATCGATTTCAACTGATGGTATCCGACCCGAAATCAATCTTCGAAAAGACTGAAGCTCTCGCGAGCTGAACAAACCACTCGTCAATCCGAAGCGGAGGATACTCGCTCTCCTCTGAAGCAAATCAGGTTTCCGGTAGTCCATGCACCACCTCGTCAAATCATCCTACGTCCTCACAAACAATGCCAGAGCACACCACGCAAATATGTGGGGTCGCAAGAAATCTCCTGAAACCTCCTCCAACAACTCCTGGAGTCGAAACTGTAGCTCCATCAGCTCCGCTGGCACCGAACGACAAAATGCCGGTGAAATGAGTCCAGTGCCCGGTACAAGCTCAATGGCGTAGTCAGTCTTCCGAACTGGAGGGATACCTGGTACTCCTCCGGCACACATCTCAGAAAACTAGGGGAACCACCTCAATGTCGCCAATGTCGGGTACAGCAACCGAAGTATCCACAATATGAGCTAAGCATACAACACAACTCGTCTCCACCATCCGCTTGACCATCACCGCGAAACAGCATCTCGGGGAAATCTGGTCGTCGAAACATAACCTCCTTCTCGAGGTACTCGAACACAACCAAATGCGTCGTCAGTAAGTCCATACTCACCATCACACCAAAACCACGATGTCCAGCTATAACAGATCCGCGGCTAGCCATATCCTCTAACAAGGATCTCGCAACCTCCGGATGGATGCAACACTCTCCAAAACCTCGGAAGTGGAGATACAGGTACAATAGTCATGGATGTCAAACAACAGTAACCTCGGAGAAAAGTCTGTCCTCAAACAAGGTCATGGCACAAACTCCAACATGCCCAACTAGCCGCCCACATCAATTGCGACTTTGCTGAATAATTCATCAAAAGGCTACATTGGTCAGACTTCAGGAATAGCATCATGATCTCCTCGTGAACTCTGAGCTGTCGAACCGCTAAAACAGCTGGCTGAGGGCGCTCCCTCATAACGTGACCCTCCTGGTCACCACTATAGCAACTGAAAGTGCTCCACAAACACAGGTCACCGCAACACCTGCTGCGTGAAAGGATCACCAACGATCACCTAAACTCATGCCACAGGAGCAAGTCCGTTACTCTGTGATCTCTGTCATTGTCAAACGGATCCTCAGCTTGATCTGATGACTCTCAACATAATCGAGAAGGCCACAGTCTGATGAAGTCACTGATCCCGAAGTGTCAGAACTCAACCTCATCACATATCTCGACTAAATCCACTTTCCTCAAACCATCACATTGAAAACCGCGTACACCTTTCCTTCTCAATAGTCTCGCCACTGAGTGCAACACACTAAGCTCCTCATGGATGTCTCGAGGCATAACAAACAGACTCTCTCTGATGCTCAGGTTCAAACTCATCTCGAACCTCGTGCATAGCTCCCTCTGAAGCCACATAACACATGCAAACAGGGTCAAACATGTGAACAACGCATCTCTGCCTCAGGTGGGTAAACACTCCTCATTCGAATGCTGGGTAACCTGATAAACCATTACCGTATAAACAACACTCTGAATGTAGGCCATGGAGTCGCAACCGGAACTCACATAATATCAGCCCACAAAATACAACAATTTGACTCAGGCAAACATCAACTGCCACAATTCTCTGCTCTGAGGCAACATGTAGACGCTCATACACACACAACCAGGCAAACCGTGCCACACAATTCTCTGAACTCTGAATATTCATCCAAATCCACAGTTCTCTGGCAAATTGCGCGTCGATTGATCCTCAATAGGCTCCACAACCGAAATGACACAGAAAGCACGTTAGGAGGCATCCTAATGAATAAAATATCGTTCACAACAAGTGGAACGTAATCATGGAACTTCAAATATTTGAAAGTATACAACACCCGGAATATTAATGATTATCCGCCGGCCGGTCGAGTCACCATTCCAGACATGCTGTACATTCTCAAATATCCTTAGTAAACACGACTACAGAAGTCTACAGAACCTACAACCTAATGCTCTGATACCAAGCTGAAAGGACCGAACCCGGATTTAGTTGCCTAAACCGGAATCGAACCCCTTCGAAAACACGAACCAACAAAAACCGTAGAAATTTCGGCAGAGTTTCGTTACTAACGTGGAATTACCATTACCTGCACGCGGAAAATACACTTCATCCTATGCCACAAAAAGCAAACCGTGGGCACCAATCCCATCCGGATTTCTCAATATATCAACAGTAAAGTAAAACAATAAATATATCTATACTTTACTGAAATCCGGTGTAAAATCGTATAACATAATCAAAAGATTTCTCAGAGCGACCTCTAATGTATAAACATATCAGTATACCACAGTAGGTAGAACAATAAACCTACTGGAAGAAATAAGGTAGCTCGAGCACTATGCCTCCGACCACGACGTGCGACACCAGAGCCTGAACTGCAAACTGGGCACGGAAACCGTAAAGCCCAGGGGAAAGACATGAAAACTGTTAGAGTGAGTGGACGAAAATAAATGTCTTTCACCAAGTATTATATACGTATAAAATCATATGCAAGTCAAATGCATGAAAATCAAATGGTACGTGAGGAGACGCTGACTATCACTCACGTACAGAGCATGCAACATAAAACATATCGCGGAGACTCTCGTGGGCTTCCACGCGCTAGCACAGTCTGAATCACGGGATCCCAGACCCACACATGATCCTAGTCAGAAAGGCCTCGGGTCAGGATATCTGTCCCCCCCGGAGCGTACTCGGGGATCAGCCGAGAAGCCAATGTGTATCGATACCACAACATATACTGAGACTGTACTCTGTGTAAACCAAATCATAAATCCTTTCTATGCACATGCATAAAACATAATATGTACGTATGTATATATTCGTATATGTATATTCGTATATGCATAATCATAAAACACATGCTCGTGAAATCATAATCAATCTGCATGCTCAAGTTCGTAAATCATAAATAAAAGACTCGCAATCAATCCGTGAAAATAAATTGTCCACTAACAGACTGGCGTAACGCGATACGCGTTAACCCGTGATCCGACGGAAAATCCCTCGCCAAACAAACGATCACGAACACTTGAATATTCACAAAATCTATTTCTCAAAGTCATAACTAGACAATACAAGATAAATCACGAGAAACCACCGTTCTCGGAAACACGTAATTCGATTACGACAAACTGTCGGAAATCCAGAAATCACACCTCAATACCTCGCTATATTTTCAGATGCTCAAATCGAGAAACAAACCTCCCCACTGCGATCGGTGCGCGATTTCGAGTGAAATGACATGCAACTTGTCGAAAATCCCAAAAAGTCAAAGTTGACCGCCGTTGACCACCGCCCACGGCGGCGCCGCCACCTGACCGGAAAATTTCACGGCGGAGCAACCCCTATTCCACTCAAAATCATCCACTGAGCAACTTTGTCAACTGCAACAAAGGCCAATTCAAACTCTAACTAGCTCAATTTCACACAAAACCGAATTGGTACCAAATTTTCCAATCCAAAATTCTCCAAGCTCAAGCAAAATTAGATCACCAAACTTACATGGTAGCTTGTATGTGAGGAGAGCTACAAAGCCCACTCAAAATTGCAGCTCGAATCGGTCAAATTTATGGAACACGAATTCACCATATTTTCTTGAATTTTGGCCGGATTTTTCTTCCATTTCCGGCAAGCCTCGCCGTGAATGGTGGCCGGGGAAGGGACGAGGAGGTTGAGGCGCTTCGAATGGGACCAACCCCGTCCCACGGTCGACCACGTCCAGAACTTGGGGAAGGGACGAGGAGGTTGAGGCGCTTCAGATGTTTCATGGCCTAATCGGCAACATTGTAGACGTATACATGGACGACATACTGGTGAAAAGAGTCCAGGCGGCCGACCACGTCCAGAACTTGGGGACTGTGCTCGACGTCCTCATCAAGAACGACTTGAGGCTGAACCCCGCCAAGTGCACCTTCGGAGTCATCAACAGCAAGTTCCTGGGGTATATTGTCAGCCAGCGGGGAATCGAAGCTGCTCCAGCAAAAGTAAAAGCGATCATCGACATGAAGCCTCCCGTCAAGAGGGTGGACCTGCAGAGCCTCACTGGCAAGCTCGCGTCCCTTAACCGCTTCATCTCACGCTACTCGGACAGGTGTGCCCCGTTCTTCAAAGCCCTAAGAACCACGAACAAGCGCGAGGTCGTATGGACGCTCGAGTGTGAGGAATCTTTCCTTCAGATCAAGGAGTACCTGGCGTCCATTCCATTCCGCTCCTCTCCAGACCCGTCCGAGGGGAAGTTCTGTACCTCTACTTGGCTGCTTCCCTCACCGCCGTCAGTTCTGCCCTCGTCCGCAGGGAGGACTGCACAGAGTTGCCCATCTTCTTCTCAGGGAAGGGCATGACAGGCGCTGAGACACGATATCCGACGATCGAGAAGATGGCGCTCGCGCTCGTAACCGCCGCCCAACGGTTGAGGCCATACATCCAGGCGCACAGCATCCACGTCCTCACCAACGTACCCTTACGCCAGATACTCCAATCGCCCGATCATAGTGGCCGCCTGGCGAAGTGGGCCATCGAACTTAGCGAGTTCGACCTCAAGTACAAACCCCGCACGGAAATCAAGGGACAGGACGTGGCTGACTTTATCGCCGAATATACGGAGGCAGAAGGGGCACCGGCCCAAGCGATCGATGGCCAGACGGTAGAGGCGTCCGACAACCCGAAGGTCGAGGAGCGACCGATGCCGGAGTGGAACCTCTATGTCGACGGGTCCTGCACGAAGAAGATAAGCGGCGCCGGTATAATCCTAACCGGGCCAGGAGGGGTAAACGCGGAGTACGCCCTCAAGTTCGAGTACGAGGCGCTCATCGCGGGCCTACAGCTGGCCAAAAATTCAGAGGCGCCCGACCTCAACATATTCAGCGACTCACAGTTGGTGGTGAGCCAGGTCGGAGGAGAATTCCAGGCAAAATAGGAGTCCATGATCGCCTATTTGAAACATGTGCAGACACTGATCAAAGGATTCAAATACGTCAACATCAGCCATATACGCCGGGGATTCAACACAAAGGCAGACAAATTGGCTCGATTGGCCACAGCGCCCGTACACACGGGGCCAGGGCAGCGTATCGTCGAGGTCCTGCGACGACCGAGCATCTCAGGAGCGGAGCAGGTTCTGGCGATCAAACCACACGAGCATAGTTACATGGACGTGCTCATTGCCTATAAGACGAGGGGAGAACTTGTGACGACCCGAACCAGAATCAGATGTGTGTTTGGCACGATTCTCGAGATTTGGTTATAGTTGCAGTTTTACGACATTATGTGGTTTGCCGATTCGATTCGCGACTTTATTTTCGGTCGAGAATTTGAGTTGGGTATTTTCACGGAAAGTGTAGAGTACGTGATTTCGAGTTCGTGGGTGGTTCCGGAAGATTTTTCCGATAACCGAGGAATATTTTATGATTATTTGGAGTTTCGGGTTTCGACGAGTTTATCCGAATGTTCCGAGCTTATCCGAATCATTTCGTATTTTCATTTTGGACCGTTGATCGACCCGAGGGACGAGTATAAATATCGAAAAGTCAAAAAATAGCCGGGAATTAGTCGAAAACTTCATTTTGGGCGTTGACCAACCTGGAATTTCGTTGACTTTCCATATTTGGAAAGAGAGCCATCGGACCGAAAGGGAAAGTTTCCATTTTGGGTCTTCACCGTTCGGCGACCGGATTCCGGCCACCATCCGCCACAGGACAGGTATAGTTCGATGCCTCTCGTGATTTCGAGTCTGTATGGTTTTGGTTTGATTGGAATTGGAGAGGTTTTTGTGGAACCCGATTCGAGTTAGTTCGCCGGAAATCGTCCTTAACGGGGGAAGGTTTTCCGGTGAGTGTTGGAGGCCGAGGGGTGAGGGCTTTGACTCGACTTGCCCCAAGGAAGCTTCCTATGTGATTTGATTGAAGGTTGGTGGAGTTTTCCGGTAAACCCGAATGGGTTGCCGGAGTTGGGAATTTTGATCGGAATCTTGATGGTTGAGGTGGTTCCGGGCTAAATTGGTCTTCGTGTTAGAAGAGAAAGATGTTCGCAAGGTTGAGATGGTCTGATCTGGAGAATTTCACCGCGTGATTTCACCGTTGACGGCGCGCCGCCGCCGGCGGCGGCGGTCAACGGCGAGGAAAAAGTCAACTTTTCAGATTTCGATGTAATTAGTGTGGTTTTTCTCGTAATTGCGCCCTGATCGTCGTCCAGAGGTTTTTAGGTTGATTTGATTAGCCGATTATCAGTCGAGATTTCGAGTGGGGATTTCGGGATTTCCGTAGTTCATTTTGCACTGCATTTCGTATTTCCGGGAACGGTTGGTTTCCGTGCATCAGTACAGTGTTGTGGATTACGATATTGATCAATTATGTTTTGTGAATGTATTCAGGAGATCGAGATCGAGATCTGGATCTGGATCGTGATCGTGCTTCAGGCGAGGGATCTTCCGCCGGACCACGAGTGTAGCGCGTGTGCGCGTTTCGAGAGTCTGTGAGTGGACAATTTCTTTTCACGGAAATCTTGCGAGTCTTTTATGTGATTTATGAATTGAGTATGCAGCATGATTATGGTTTTACGAGCATGAGATTTCATACGAGATTATGATTAAATAAGCATGTGTTTATGATTATACGAATATGTTTATATGGATATATGTATACGAACATGCATACACTTTTATGCTGTTTCATGCATTTGCATTGAAATGTTTATGATTTGGTTTACACAGAGTACAGTCGTGGTTACGTTGTTGTATCGATACACTTGCCTCTCGGCTGATCCCCGATGGTAGGCCACCAGGAGGGGCAGTACCCCTACCTGACCGGCGAGGGGCAGTACCCCGGAACCGAGGCCTTTCTGGCTATAAATCACGTGGTAGTCAAGGACTCCGTGATTCTGACTGTACTAGCACGGACGTGTCCATGAGTGACCCCGTGATACTTTCTATGCATGCTCTGTTTACGAGTTGGAGTCAGCGTCTCCTCGTAAACTATTTGATTTGATTTATTTATATTTCGACTCGTATATGTTTTTATAACATATATACTCGGTGAAAGACATTTATTTTCGTCCACTCACTCTAACGTGTTTATTATCTTTCCCCTGGGCTTTTCGGTTTCCGTGCCCAGTTTGCAGTTCAGGTTTGGTGTTTCACGTCGCGGTTTGGAGGCTAGTGATCAGAGTCACCTGTGTTTTCCAGTAGGATCTTTTTTCGCCTACTGATGTACATATTGTATATGTTTTACTCTAGAGGTCGCTCTGATACATTCTGATACTTGTTGTGCGGATTTTCACGGATATACATATATACATAGTACAGTTTGTTTACTGTTGTTGAATATATTGATGTTTAGAAATCCGGATGGGATTCGTGCCCACGGTTTGCTTTTTGTGGTATAGGACGAAGTGTTAATTTCTGGGTGCAGGTTATGGTAATTCTACGCTAGTAACGAAACTCTGCCGAAATTTTGAAAATTTTTTGTTGGTTCGTATTTTCGAAAGGGTTTGATTCCGGTTTAGGTAACTGAATCGGGATTGGGTCGTTTCAGCTTGGTATCAGAGCATTAGGTTGTCAGATTCTGTAGACTCTTGTAGTTATGACACTTAGGGTATTTGAGTTGATACAGCATGACTGGAGTGATGACCCGACTGGCCAGCGGTACTCATCAATCCTTCGGATGTTGTATGTCCTCAAATATCTGCGGTTTCATGATTACGTTCTTTCTGCTTGTACCTAATGCTTGTCTTGTATCAATAGGATGCCTCCTCGACGTGGTCCCCGTGTTGATCGGGATGATGATCCTGATGAGGATCGCCGAACGTGCGACTTGCTGATGCGAGTGTTGCGTTTGGAAGAGCGTTTTGACCCTGTGGTCAAGGCTCGCACTGCGGGTGCTACTGTGTTTTCGGGTTCAGTTGATCCAGAGATATGCGAGGCATGGTTGGTTCAGATTGAGCGTGTTTGTGAGCGTCTGCAGTTTACACCTGAGCAGATGACAGTAGCCGCAGTTGGTTTACTTGAGGGTGATGCATACTTTTGGTGGGTCAGCACTGACAGAGTTCCTGTGGATACTCCGTGGACATTGTTTCGTGATCTGTTTATGCGGAGGTATTTTAATCAGGCTACCCAGCAGCGCAAGTACGAGTAGTTCACGAACTTGAGGCAGGGCAGTTTGTCTATACTTGAGTATAGGGATCGGTTTACCCGTTTGTCTCGTTTTGCGCGGGATATGGTGGCTACAGAGGAAGCCAAGTGTCGTAGATTTGAGCTGGGATTGAATCTGAACATCAAGGCGACATTGACTACGATGCCGAGGAACAATTTTGATGAGTTTGTCAGTGCAGCTCTCCGAGGCGAGGATATTGAGCAGGAGAGACAGCAGAGGTATCAGCTGAGACGATTTGAGGAAGGTGAACCGAGTCAGGGGCCTTCAAAGAAGCAGAGTTCTGATACTTCCGGCTCAGCTTCATCTTCAGGCGGTAGATCATATCGACCACCAGTTGGTGTACCGAGGCAGAGACCGAGGTGGAGGAGAGATCGACCACGGCGGCCACAGGCTAGTACAGATTCCAGCGGTTCTAGTTATCCGCGGCGTACCGGTGGCACATTTGCTGTACCGAGGGAGTATCCGTTGTGCAACTTGTGCATTAGGTATCATGTTGGTTCGTGTCAGCGAGGCACCCTCAACTGTTATCATTGTGGCCAGGTGGGTCACTATGCGAGGGCGTGTCCTCAGTTGTATGGTGGTGATAGACAGGCAGCCCAGAGTTCTGGAGGAGAGCGAGGAGCCACTTCGGGAGCACGACCAGCACAGTTTGCAGGTCAGGGTAGGCAGCAGGGACAGCCCCAGCGAGGACGACCAGCCGGACAGGCGAGGGTTCATGTTATGACTCTACGTGAGGGCAGAGCATCACCGGAGGTCGTTATCGGTACGTTACATGTTTTTGGTATTCCAGTAGTTTCATTGTTAGATCCGGGCGCCACACATTCATTCATATCATTTAGATTGTCATCATTGGCTACGGTACCTGCATCTCCACTTCCGGGGTTGTGGAGAGTGTTGTATCCGTCAGGTGAGGTTGTGAGCATCGGTTGGGTTTACCGAGATTGTGAGGTGTTTATTGATGGCCATGGATTAGCCGCTGATCTGTTGTTGCTTGATATTGTGGATTTTGACTTGATACTAGGTATGGACTTCCTAGAGTCGAACTGGGCTATGTTTGACTGCCACAGGAAGGAGGTCGCGTTTCGTCGACCAGGGTTACCCGAGATACTGTTTCGCGGCGAGAAGAACACTTCACTACCATGTTTGATTTCTGCAATGAGGGCAGATCGGTTGATGAAGAAGGGTTGTGTTGCTTACTTAGCTCATGTTGTGGACACTACAGCTGCAGTGCCAGATCTTGGTAGTATTGAGGTTGTGTCTGAGTTTCCGGATGTGTTTCCAGCGGAGTTACCTGGTATACCCCCTGTACGGGAGATTGATTTTACCATTGAGTTGTTGCCGGGTACAGGACCGATTTCCCAGACACCGTACCGGATGGCGCCTGCAGAGTTGAGGGAGTTGCAGATTCAGCTTCAGGAGTTGTTGGAGAAGGGATTCATTCGATCGAGTGTTTCTCCGTGGGGTGCTCCAGTGTTGTTTGTGCGGAAGAAGGATGGGTCCATGCGTTTGTGCATCGACTATCGGAAGCTAAATCAGATTACAGTGAGGAACAAGTATCCGTTGCCACGGATTGACGACTTGTTCGATTAGCTGAAGGGAGCAGCAGTCTTTTCGAAGATTGACCTTCGATCCGGATATCACCAGTTGAGGATCCGAGATTCAGATGTGGCCAGGACAGCATTCAGGACGCGGTATGGGCACTATGAGTTTTTGGTTATGCCGTTTGGGTTGACCAACGCCCCCGCAGCTTTCATGGACTTGATGAATCGGGTGTTTTGTCGATTCCTTGACAAGTTCGTGATTGTATTCATTGATGATATTTTGATATATTCGAGGAGTGTGGGCCAGCACAAGAAGCACTTGGGAGCGGTGTTGCGGACTTTGCAGGACCATAAATTGTTCGCGAAGTTTAGCAAGTGTGAGTTCTGGTTGGATAGTGTGAAGTTTCTGGGCCACGTGATTTTGGCCGAGGGAGTTAGTGTTGATCCTGACAAGATCGAGGCCGTGCTGAATTGGAGTCGACCCACTACTGTACCGGAGATCCGGAGTTTCTTGGGGTTAGCAGGCTATTATCGACGGTTTGTACAGGATTTCTCCCGGATAGCTACACCACTGACCAGATTGACGAAGAAGGGCGTCAAGTTTGAGTGGTATGATGCGTGCGAGGAGAGTTATTTGCTCCTGAAGGAGAGATTGACTACCGCACCGGTTCTGACATTGCCAGACGACAGTGGTGAGTTTGTTGTGTACAGCAATGCGTCGAAGTTGGGCCTTGGCTGTGTGTTGATGCAGCATGGTAGAGTCGTGGCATATGGTTCCAGACAGCTGAAACCACACGAGGTCAACTATCTGACGCATGATTTGGAGTTAGCCGCTATTGTATTAGCGTTGAAGAGTTGGAGACATTACCTATATGGTGCTCAGTGTAAGATTTTCACTGACCACAAGAGTCTCACCTACTTGCAGACACAGCCGGACCTGAACATGAGGCAGCGCCGATGGATGGAGTTGATCAACGACTACGATTGCACGTTTGAGTATCATCCTGGGAAGGCCAATGATGTGGCAGATGCACTTAGCCGGAAATCCGGAGCCTCATTGTTTCACATGTGTGTGGCCAGAGTGTCGATGTTAGCCGAGCTTCGAGCTACAGGTACTGTGTTTGGGTATGATGATGATGGAGCTTTGTTAGCCAGTTTCCAGGTTCGACCAGTGTTGGTTGATCAGGTACGGGAGGCACAGGATTCAGATCCTTACTTGCTGGGCAAGAAGACCATGATTCGGAATGGTGTGCCTACAGAGTTCCATTTGAGCGACGACGGTACGTTGTTGTTCAGAGGCAGGCTTTGTGTACCCAGGGACGAGGACTTAAAGAAGGAGATTCTGGATGAGGCCCACAGTTCAGCGTATGCGATGCATCCCGGAGGTACGAAGATGTTTCGTACACTTCGAGCGTACTATTGGTGGCGCAACATGAAGCGAGAGATTGCCGTGTACGTGAGTCGATGTTTGATTTGTCAGCAGGTGAAGGCGGAGAGGCAGAAACTTGCAGGGAAACTACAGCCACTTGAGATTCCAGTTTGGAAATGGGAGCATATCACGATGGATTTCGTCTATCAGTTGCCGCGTGCTTCGGCGGGCAACACTGGCATTTGGGTTATTGTTGATCGATTGACGAAATCCGCACACTTTCTTGCACTTCCAGGGAAGGTATCAGTGGGCAGATTGGCCAAGTTGTACTTATCTGAGATTGTTCGCTTGCATGGAGTGCCTGTGTCCATTGTTTCTGACCGTGATAGTCAGTTCACTTCTGAGTTTTGGCAGGCTTTACAGCGAGCTTTGGGCACGAGGTTGTGATTTAGTACAGCTTTTCATCCTCAGACTGACGGGCAGTCCGAGCGGACCATTCAGACACTTGAGGATATGCTGAGATCATGTGTGTTGCAGTTTCGTGGAAAATGGGATCAGCAGTTGCACTTGATCGAGTTCGCCTGCAACAACAGCTATCAGGCTAGTATTGAGATGGCACCGTACGAGGCCCTATACGGGAAACAGTGTCGCACTCCATTGTGTTGGAGTGAAGTGGGCGAGCGTTGGCTCATTGGTCCTGATTTGGTGAAAACCACGATGAAGGATATTCAGGTTATTCGGGATCGACTGAAGATTGCCCAGGATCGGCAGAAAAGTTACGCGGATGTGAAGAGGAAGAGTTTAGAGTTCGAGGTTGGTGATTGGGTCTTCCTGAAACTATCTCCGTGGAGGGGAGTTGTGCGTTTCGGGAAGCGTGGCAAGCTTCGACCGCGGTACATTGGTCCGTATGAGATTACGGAGAGGGTTGGAGCTGTTGCTTACAGACTTGAGTTACCGACAGAGATGGCTCGTGTACATGATGTCTTCCATGTTTCGATGTTGCGAAAGTACATCTCAGATCCTTCACATGTGATAGCCCCACAGCAATTGCCGATCAGAGAGGATTTATCGTATGTTGAGGAGCCAGTGCAGATCCTCGATCATCGTGAGCAGGAGTTGAGGCACCGTGTGATTCCGCTGGTGAAGGTCTTGTGGCAGAATCACTCGATTGAGGAGGCCACCTGGGAGACCGAGCAGCGTATGCGGGAGCAGTACCCTCATCTGTTCACCTGACAGGTACGTAAATTTCGAGGTCGAAATTTCTTTAAGGGGGGTAGATTTGTGACGACCCGAACCAGAATCAGATGTGTGTTTGGCACGATTCTCGAGATTTGATTATAGTTGCAGTTTTACGACATTATGTGGTTTACCGATTCGATTCGCGACTTTGTTTTCGGTCGAGAATTTGAGTTGGGTATATTCACGGAAAGTGTAGAGTACGTGATTTCGAGTTCGTGGGTGGTTCCGGAAGATTTTTCCGATAACCGAGGAATATTTTATGATTATTTGAAGTTTCGGGTTTCGACGAGTTTATCCGAATGTTTTGAGCTTATCCGAATCATTTCGTATTTTCATTTTGGACCGTTGATCGACCCGAGGGACGAGTATAAATATCGAAAAGTCGAAAAGTAGCCGGGAATTAGTCGAAAACTTCATTTTGGGCGTTGACCAACCTGGAATTTCGTTGACTTTCCATATTTGGAAAGTGAGCCATCAGACCGAAAGGGAAAGTTTCCATTTTGGCTCTTCACCGTCCGGAGACCGGATTCCGGCCACCATCCGCCATGGGACAGGTATAGTTCGATGCCTCTCGTGATTTCGAGTCTGTATGGTTTTGGTTTGATTGGAATTGGAGAGGTTTTTGTGGAACCCGATTCGAGTTAGTTCGCCGGAAATCGTCCTTAACGGGGGAAGGTTTTCCGGTCAGTGTTGGAGGCCGAGGGGTGAGGGCTTTGACTCGCCTTGCCCCAAGGAAGCTTCCTATGTGATTTGATTGAAGATTGGTGGAGTTTTCCGGTGAACCCGAATGGGTTGCCGGAGTTGGGAATTTTGATCGGAATCTTGATGGTTGAGGTGGTTCCGGGCTGAATTGGTCTTCGTGTTAGAAGAAAAAGATGTTCGCAAGGTTGAGATGGTCTGATCTGGATAATTTCGCAGCGTGATTTCACCGTTGATGGTGCGCCGCGGGGAAAAAGTCAACTTTTCAGATTTCGATGTAATTAGTGTCGTTTTTCTCGTAATTGCGCCCTGATCGTCGTCCCGAGGTTTTTGGGTTGATTTGATTAGCCGATTGTCAGTGGAGATTTCGAGTGGGGATTTCGGGATTTCCGTAGTTCATTTTGCACTGCATTTCGTATTTCCGGGAACGGTTGGTTTTCGTGCATCAGTACAGTGTTGTGGATTACGATATTGATCAGTTATGTTTTGTGAATGTATTCAGGAGATCGAGATCGAGATCTGGATCTGGATCGTGATCGTGCTTCAGGCGAGGGATCTTCCGCCGGACCACGAGTGTAGCGCGTGTGCGCGTTTCGAGAGTCTGTGAGTGGACAATTTCTTTTCACGGAAATCTTGCGAGTCTTTTATGTGATTTATGAATTGAGCATGCAACATGATTATGGTTTTACGAGCATGAGATTTCATACGAGATTATGATTAAATAAGCATGTGTTTATGATTATACGAATATGTTTATATGGATATATGTATACGAACATGCATACACTTTTATGCTGTTTCATGCATTTGCATTGAAATGTTTATGATTTGGTTTACACAGAGTACAGTCGTGGTTACGTTGTATCGATACACTTGCCTCTCGGCTGATCCCCGATGGTAGGCCACCAGGAGGGGCAGTACCCCGGAACCGAGGCCTTTCTGGCTATGAATCACGTGGTAGACAAGGACTCGGTGATTCTGACTGTACTAGCACGGACGTGTCCATGACTGACCCCGTGATACTTTCTATGCATGCTCTGTTTACGAGTTGGAGTCAGCGTCTCCTCGTAAACTATTTGATTTGATTTATTTATATTTCGACTCGCATATGTTTTTATAACATATATACTCGGTGAAAGACATTTATTTTCGTCCACTCACTCTAACGTGTTTATTGTCTTTCTCCTGGGCTTTTCGGTTTCCGTGCCCAGTTTGCAGTTCAGGTTTGGTGTTTCACGTCGCGGTTTGGAGGCTAGTGATCAGAGTCACCTGTGTTTTCCAGTAGGATCTTGTTTCGCCTACTGATGTACATATTGTATATGTTTTACTCTAGAGGTCGCTCTGATACATTTTGATACTTGTTGTGCGGATTTTCACGGATATACATATATACATAGTACAGTTTGTTTACTGTTGTTGAATATATTGATGTTTAGAAATCCGGATGGGATTGGTGCCCACGGTTTGCTTTTTGTGGTATAGGACGAAGTGTTAATTTCTGGGTGCAGGTTATGGTAATTCTACGCTAGTAACGAAACTCTGCCGAAATTTTGAAAATTTTTTGTTGGTTCGTATTTTCGAAAGGGTTTGATTCCGGTTTAGGTAACTGAATCGGGATTGGGTCCTTTCAGAACTACCGGGGGATAAGCGAGAGGCCAGGACCATCGTCGCACGGGCGGCCAATTTTAGCGTGCGGGATGGGGCACTTTATCGACAAGGAAAGACTTGGGCAAGCCTCAAGTGCGTCACTCCCACAAAGGGCAGCTCGATCTTAAAAGATATCCACTCAGGCACGTGCAGCCATCATGCGGGCGCCAGATCAATCGCGTACAAAGCCTTTCATCATGGTTTCTGGTGGCCCACCATCCACGCGGACGCCACGGCACTGACAAGCAAGTGTCACCAGTGCCAACTCCACGCACACCACCACCACGCGCCAGCCGTCCCACTGTCCATCCTCTTTTCGCCCGTTCCATTCGCACAGTGGGGACTGGACCTGATCGGAGAGCTTCCGAAGTCGAAAGGGCAATATAGATATCTGATCGTCATCATCGACTACCACACGAAATTCATCGAAGCCCAACCCATGGCGAAGATCACCACGGAGAAAGTGGAACGCTTCCTCTGGCGCTTCCTTTTCTGTCGCTATGGGACGCCGCTTAGCATCATCACGGACAACGGGCCACAATTCAACAACCCCAGACTGATAGCCTTCTGCAAGCGCCAGGGAACGGACCTCATCTTCGCATCGCCAGCGCACCCCCAGACTAACGGACAAGTGGAAGCAGCGAACAAAATCATCAAGTCTGGCATCAAGAGGAAGATCGAAGATATCGAACCCGGGGATGCGGGTTACGGGCGCTGGCTCGAGGTCATCCCATAAATTCTGTGGTCCATCCGAAATACAGCCAACGCAGCTACAGGCGAGACCCCGTTCAGCCTGACGTTCGGAACAAAAGCCATGCTACCCCTGGAAATTACCCATCAGATCCCACGGATCAAGGGGTACGATCCGCGCACGAACAGTGAGGGGCTGAGGCTCAACAATGATCTGCTGGAGGAAAGAAGAGACATGGCGCACCTACACAACGCCGCGAACAAGCAGAGGATCGCCCGACTATACAATCAGCGCATACGAGCTCGCCCAATCCAACTGGGGGACTGGGTGATGAAAGCAATCCAATAGAAGGTGAAGGCGCTTTGCCCGTTGTGGGAAGGCCCGCACGTCGTTGACGAGGTGGTCAGCGACAGCACTTTCTACCTCAGGGACATGCAGGGTCAACGACTACGCCACCCATGGAACATCTAGCACTTGAGAAAGTACCTTCACTAGATCTCGCTATGTTGCGTTCATTTGTATAAATGATGTCGCGTTTGTTTGTCCTTACCCGGCCCGCCCACATACTCGGAGGACTGGGGGTAGACTACTCGTAAGGATGTAAAAAGGAAGCGAGCGCCCGCACAAGTTACTCAAGGGATGCCAAACAAAAGTCAACGAAAAAGCAAGGCACACAAATGGACAGAAAAAGAAATTCCATTCATTCGCCAGGGCACGAAGGCCCAATTACAAAAGACCTACCCTATTACAAAAGAAAGAAAAAGAAAAGCTACTCTATTGCGCGCCCGCTCCACCACCGCCACCCGCCAGCTCCGCCAGGAAGGCATCATACTTCTCCATATCCAGAAAAGGCGCTACCATCTCCTGGAACTGGGCGACCTGAACATCGGCCTCAGCATCCACCCACTCCTTAAACTCCAAAGAATTCTTGAAGTCAGCAACCGCCTCCGCTCGCGCCTTCTGGACTTGGGCTTGCGCCTCAGCCATCAGGCGGGACTCCACCTCCGCCGCACGATTGGCCGCCTCGGCCTTCTCCTCTTCCTGGCCAGCCAGAGCTGAATCGCGTTCGGCCTTGTACAGCGCCTCCCGCTTGCACGCCTCTTCGCTTTTTGCCGGCACCGCCCAGACTTCTTGACGCAGACGATCCACCAGCTGCTCATACTTGCCCAGCTTATACTCATACTTCTTACAAGCATCGGTGAGCTTGCGCGTCTCCGCCTGCGCCTCCTCTACATAGCGCCTGTTGGCAAAGCGCTCGCGCACCAGATACATCTTGTGTTGCAGCGCCATGCAGAGGTTGAAGGCCCTGTCCATATCATCCCTTTCACCTTGCACCACCTCCGGCGCCATCGCCTCGACGGCCCTTGCGCTCAGTTCGATGGACTTCACCAGCGGCGGGCAGAAGGCGAACGGATCGGCGGACGGGCCAACGACTGGGTTACCCGTCCGTTGACGCTTCAAGGAAGGATCACCGGCTCCTCCCTGCTCCAACACCCGTGGGGGGCTGGGCGGACGTCTGACCACTTGGGGCGTGGCGGAAGCACGAGCGGACGATTGGGGCGCGGGAGAGGAACGACCCTTGTCGGGAGCGCGGGATGTATCCCGCCTGTCCCGCTGCGCATCCCGGTCCTGGCGGCGCTGATCGCGGCTATCTTGGCGCCTCTCCGCACGATCGGCCTTGGCCTGCGCTTTCGAACCACCCGCCTTGCTGGGCGGCGGGCGAGGGGCATCCGCCTGGATGGCTGGGGCAAAGTCAGCCACGTCAGGAATGGGGATCCTGGGCTGAGTGGTCTCCCCCAACATCAGACCACCTTGCCCGTCGTCCACCACCTTTCGGACCTTCCCAGCAGCCTCTCGAAGGGCGACCAAGCGGCGCTTGGCCACCTCATCAGCAGCGGCATTCTTGCCAGTCATCTTCTTAACTACAAAAAACAACAAACGGGAGGTTAGCGACAGCAGAACAATTGGTCAAAATCTACTCCTACTCAACAGACTACAAAGACCCACATACGCGGCAGCTCAGCAAGGTGCGTCTGCTCGATAAGATCCCAATGACAGGCGGCGAAGAAAGATCTTGCCTCGGGCGCCGGGTCAAAACAAACCTCAGGCGATTCACTCGGGCCTCCTCGACGGGCGTCATCGGATACTCATTCGTATCGAGGGGATGGAAGGCTTGGGGGACTCGATCGATCAGGTCGGCATGGGTGGCATACATGGACGAGAAGGAGCCCAACTCCCAATCACCACCTACCAGGCAATTGATCATACGCCAAGAGGTTGAAGAACTCGGCTGGTCCGTCAACCACCACTTCACGCGAGGCTCCACGGTGATGGTTCCCGAGTCCCTCTTGCGCGTGGAGTAGCGGAGACGGAAGAAGTGCAGGAACTCCGCCCGCGTGGGATGGTCCATACCGCTCACCCGGAAAATGTTAAACATGGCCACAAGGGTAAGGGTGAGCGTAGGACCACATTGCCCAAGAGAGATCTTCAGCAGGGCCAGCATATACTGGAAGAACGGATGCAGTGGCAGCTTAATCCCTGCCTTGAGATGGAACTCACTCAGGCAGACGTGGCCGGGCGGCGGGTGAGTGAACGTGTCGTTCCCACCAAGCATTCTCAGCCTCACGGAGCCGGGGATATGGTACTCTCGCGCCCATCTGGCCATCTCGGAGACGGATGGCGCACGTTCTGGCTCCTGGACGGGGGTTCCATCAGGAAACCGCCAGTGTACAGGCCCACCTTCAGCAAACTGAGGAAACGAATCTCCTCCCTCCACCCTCTCCTCACCCCAGGGATTCGACCCGTCTGAGTGCCCGCCCGACGATCCAGACGAGCTCCCCAATCCTGCATTCACACACGCTTGCCTAGCATCCATCGACTGCACGGGAGAGGCATCAGGCAAAATACATTGCAGAGGCGTGACACTCAAAACAGACTCGTACGACGATGTACTCGACCCGCCCGACCCACAAATAATCCACCCCAACCCCGGAATGTAGATCCGCTAACGTGACTGATCGCTCGGTATCTCAATTGGCTCCATCCTATAGACGAGCGCACGACCAACACTTGGCAAAAAATCCCTCCCCACACAGAAACACCAAAACCCACCAAAAATCACTCACAAAACAGATCAAAACACACCCCACCCAAGAACACACCCTATCCTCGAGTTCAAAAACCCAGAAAAACAAAAACCACAGAAACAAAAGCAACAACAGAACCAAGGGCGAGAGCCTCACCAGATTTAGTTTGTGGGCTGAGTCTTTCACGTCGAGCAGAAATTTTGGTAACGAAGGACACGAACGAGGGCAAGCTTCAAATAGATGCAGATCGCAAATGACTCCGGCAGAATTTCGGTAAGCTATAAAAGTGATATAAAAGACGAAGGCAAGGGAAGCCCTATTTATATTACTCGGACGGGATACGCGAACGAACGCCAGTCGTCCGTTTTTCGCGTATCCACCATCAGATCGCAACACGTGGCCCAGGGCGGTTTACTTGCCCTCCTAAGTAACCGCGCCAACTCCTCGACTTCCCGCCTCGATTTCAAACCCTAGCATGGTCTCCAACCGCTCGACACGTGGCGCCCATGCCCCACTCCCACGCTCCCACGCGCGTGACGTCTACCCTCCGAGCAATCATCACAAACATCAACATTCAATGCAAAGGCACGCTAGCATTAAATGCGACGGCTAGCACTTATTACACACCGGTTCCCAGAGAAGTCAAAAGGAATGTCACCTCAAAACGTCTCATCGGAGCACCACCAAACCCAAGGCAAGGACAACACGCCACGATACCAACCATTCATACTGGCGCGTACACCACTCGCACGAATGGGCGCTCAAGAAACACCATCATGTTAGTACATATACCACTCGGGTGCCCTGAAAGAGGGCTAACGCCTGAATTCCCTTTTGGCCGTGCCCCGAGTGAAGAGCTGCGCCGTACGGGATGGGGTTCTTCCTCTACGTACGCGCAAGCATTAGCAAGCCGGATCACGCGGCAGAGGCATGGGGCCCGCCCCCTCTCTGAGAGCGCGCTGAGCCCGATGGGCGGCACGGGCATGGGGTCCGTCCCCTCCGTGAGCACACCGTTACATGATCGAAGAGCAAGCCGGCTATCATGACAGAGGCATGGGGCCAACTCCTCTCTGGGCGTGCTAAGTCGATGGGCGGCACGGGCGTGGGGTGTTTCCCCTCCGTGTGAGCGCAATGTTAACATTCGACCCCGACTCGGAACATCAAGGGCGTGCGGTCCGACCCCTCCTTGCGCGTTCCGGGATTGATGAGCGCGGGCGAACTCCCCGGTCGCGAAATGCAAGCTGGCTGTCATAACGGAGGCATGGGGTCCGTCCCCTCTCTGAGGGTGCTAAGCCGAAGAACGGCACGGGCATGCGGTCCGTCCCCTCCGTAGCGCGTTACTTGTAGGTCGCGGTCTTGATCCCTCCGTTGACGCTACACCGTACGGAACGGCATCCTCGTTGATGTACGCGGTGCACCGCGCCATCCCAATGCCGGTGTCACGAAAAACATTTGCATAAATTCACACATCATACCATACATTCATGCATCATACCATACATTCATACATCATACCTATATACCTGCATATCTGTTACACTTATATATGTTTACAAGCCCAACCCCATCTGGGCGTGTGGCTCCAAACATATATAGCAAGTCTTGTTTGGAGGCCGGGCCCATAGGTACACCAACGTGCGAACGGGCACACCCCACGGGCCCAGAATACAGGAATAGGTACACAATCGCACGAACAGGTACATGCTCGAACGCCCATGTCCCACTCCGTCATGCGAGCCCTTTCTTGACCGGAGAGTTTGGGGACTTGGGGGGTTACAGGATCACGCACCACTGCTCAATCGGATAAGTATCGCGTTTAATCGTACGGACCCTTTTTCAACTCCCCAGTCAAGAAAGTTCTCTTTGACTTGGGGACTTGGGGGACTTGTTAGTATTGCATCATTAGTTGTGCGATTAACATACTTATCCACTTAAGCAGATTAGCGACACCTACCACACCACACGCAAGACCACCAAGGAGGCTTCAACTTCACTCACCAGACCCACCCCCTCCGGGCGCACACGCGCCCGTGGGGGGCGCGCCCGAATAAGCAGAACACACACCAGCAGAGTGCAGGTTGTCCCACATCGAAGAACACCACCAGGCTCCAAACTCAACCACCCATATATATCAGGTATTTATTACAGGTAAGATCACTCATTCACATTCCAATCTACTCGTTCGCACGTTCGCTTGACTGTTATATCCGATACATCATCTGACTTAGGCATCGGAGCGTTGAAGGCGGGCCACCCCGTCTCAACCCCTGGCCGCCTGCTTCGTTGTTGTATTCTCCTAACAGCTGCACCCGAACGCCCGAGAGGAAGAGTAAGCGCCCGACAGGAGGATCCACTGCCCGAAAGGATAGCCCGCACGCACGAAGAGAAGGAGAGCGCCCATCCATCCGAGCAGCCCCAGCGCTCGGACGCACCAGGAGGAGGAGGAAGTCCATCGCACGACCAGGAGGAGAAAGAAGTGTATTCGTGTTGCTTCTGCCCCGTTACGCCCCCGCGCGTAATTCGGTAGAAACATATAGATATATATATCTAGCTATGAAATTTTAATTAATAAGATCATGGGTATATATACATGCAGTTATAATTTTCAGGATGGACAAGAGTTGGATGTGTCTTCCAAGATGGGATGTAAGATATCATCGTGGAATTAGAAGTTTTGTGGAATATCTGAAAGTTAATTGTGGAGGGATGACAATTCATTATTGACCGTGTACGAAATGTCAGTGTCGCAGCGAGCGATATCGTTTTCACATCGATAAAGTATTGGAGCACTTGAAGAAAAACGGGTTTTGGGATAAGTACACATGTTGGATTTATCACGGTGAGAGCTCATCAGTTGGTCAACATGATCACGGATAATTTTTTGAGAGTGGATCTACATCCAATGATCCAACAACAAGTCTGATCAACGATATGTTTCCTCATGAGAGCGGTATATTTGCTCAAGCACCGGATATCCCTCCCGCCATTGGAGACTTCCCTTATATTGAGCCAGTCCAGCAATTACCTACAGCTGTCAACATTGCTGGTATGGACAAGTACAACAACCTCATTGCCTTCCAACAGACCCCGTTGTACAACGGGTGTAATAAGACTGTTCTCGAAAGTGTTATGGGAGTAATGAAGCTCAAAGTGGAGAACAAAATGAGTGTGAAGGCTGTTGATGATTGGCTAAAGTGGTCTGGTTCGTTGTTGCCCCCCGGTCATCGTCTTCCTACCACTCATCGTAAGGTGCGACAGATCCTGAAACATCTTGGCCTTTCCTACATCAAAATTCATGCTTGTAGATATGATTCTGTTCTCTTCTGGGGTGAAGATGCTTATGGGAATGATCTTGAATTCCTTGATGAATGCCCGGTATGTGGTACAGATAGGTATAAGTTGACTCCTGCCGAAAACAAGAAATTTGTGAAGATACTTCGGTATTTTCCGCTGATAGATAGGCTAGAACGGTTGTTCATGTCTGCACACACGGCTGAAGCTATGAGATGGTGGGCCGAGAGGAATTTGCCCGACGATGATACGCTTATACACCCTGCTGACGGAGAGGCTTGGAAGCACATGGTGAAGGAGTTTTCTTATTTTACATCAGAGGTTCGAAATGTTTGGCTGGGGCTTTCATCTGACGGATTCAACCCTTTTGGCAACATGAGTCTTTAATACAGTATATGGCCAGTTATTTTGGTACCGTACAACCTTCCTCCATGGATGTGCATGAAGAAAGAATACAATATGCTCACTATGATAATTCCAGGGCCGGGTTATCCAGGAAAGTGTCTTGATGTGTATTTGAGACCCTTGATTGAGGAGCTTAAGTACTTGAGTGAGCATGGTCATCCCACTTATGACAAGTTCAAAAATGAGATGTTCCAGATGCATGCCATGCTTGTTGGCACCATTAGCGATTTTCCTGAACGCGGGATGTTGTCAGGCAACGTTACCAGGGGATACAGGGCTTGTCCAGAGTGCATGATGGTTGAGTGTTGCAGACCTCATTGCAGGAAGATTGTACAGATGCGTCATCGTTGTTGGCTTCCACATGATCACCCATTTCGGGAGGATATGGAGGCATTTGATGGGACTGTGGAAACAGGTGAGCATCCGAGGAGATGGACGGGGGATGAAATATTGGAAGTGCTAAATGAATAAGATTTTGGGCAGCTAAGCAATCATCCTGAGATAGTGGCGTCAATACCTGACAAACCCACAGGTATAAATTTTGGACACACAAAAGTATTTTTTGGGAACTTCCGTATTGGTCCAAGTTGTTGATCAGACACTACTTAGATGTCATGCACATAGAGAAAAATGTGTGCGAGAGTGTGGTCGGCACAGTGTTGAATTGGGAAGAAAAAACTAAAGACGGCCCGAAGGCACGCATTGATCTTAAAAGGATGGGACTGCGAAATCATTTGGGGTTGAGAGATGGGATGAAAAAAATAACACAAGCTCCTTATACCGTCAAGCCTGCCCAGAAGAATGAAATTTTTAGCTGGATGGGTAATGTCAGGTATCCTTCAGGCTATGCTGGAAATATAAGTCGATGTGTTAACTTCAAAGACAATAAGATGTACGAACTAAAGAGTCATGACTGTCATATACTGCTTCAACGCCTTTTCCCTGTTTTCATTCGAGGGTACCTACCCAAAGAGGTGGTGGAGCCGTTAGTGGCTTTGTCAAGATTCTTTCAGAAGTTATGCACGAGAGAAGTGAAGAAATCGGACTTGTTGGAAATGCAACAGGACATCATTTTTATCATGTGCTAATTCGAAAGGATATTTCCTCCAAACTTTTTCGACATCATGCCTCACATGATGCTCCATCTTCCGGAACAATTGTTGCTTACTGGTCCAGTGCACTACACATGGATGTATCCTATGGAAAGGTACGTAATGCATCTCTGAATCTGGCTATATATGTCAATCTTTAATATTATTTATTCACTTATTTTGCAATAAGCATAACATGCTCGATCTGTAATTACCACTTTACAGACAATTAGGGGACTACAAAGACTATGTGATGAACAAATCTGCACCCGAAGGGTGTATCGCTGAATCATATATTGTGCATGAATGCGTAACGTACACCAAGTTGTATTTAGGAGCGTTGGAGGACCCTCCACAACATATGCCGGTAGATGGAGCGCAGTTCAACCTTTCGATCATCTCCGGTGATGTTGAAGTTTTTGGAAAGTTTCCCAACTCGTACAATTTGGAACCTTATGAGCTAGTCATTGCCCATTGGTCGGTATTGATTAACTGTCCAGAAGTTCAATATTGGAAAAATTTGCACCTTTACTGCCCTGCTATTTTCGGTGATGTTGAGTACCACAACAACACGTTCGCAAACTATTTTGGCAAATGGGTACGTATATAGATATATTGACTGGTATATGAATTTAAGTGCGCATGTCTCATATCCTATTTATAGTTAAGTTAAAAAATGATTATTTTCACATGAACCATGTACAAGATGATGGTATCCCTCAGTGGTCACACGAATTGAGACTCTTGGCGCAGAAACCGGTAACTTGCAGAGTTTATCCTATGTGTAAGGTAAATGGCGTGCTATTTATTTGTGAACATAGAGATGTCAGACGAAAAACACAGAATTCTGGGGTAATGGTGCATGGTGGCCAGAATGGAGTTGACTATTACGGTGTTCTCCATTCAGTTGTCGAATTAATATATGGGGAATGCATGACCGTGCACTTGTTTAAGTGTAGATGGTTTGATACCGACCCTCAGAACACAAGGATCGATCAATACGACATTTTTTCGGTGAATACTGCTACAAGCTGGTATGAAGATGATCCGTTTGTTTTGGCCACGGCGATGAAACAATTGTTCTATCTTGATGATCTTGTGCATAAAGGCGCGTTGAAAGTGGTTAACCATGTTCTTCCACGAAACATATACAGTGCCTCAACCCTTGGTGTGACCTCGGACAATGAAGAAGTTAGTGCATACCAAGAGCCGAACGCAACTGGTATTCCTGAAACCTCAACAATTCGCCTTAATAATGTGAGACAGGGCAGTGTGGTACGAATTCCTCAACCGAATCTTATTGATTTTAATCAAAATGAAGACAATGAAGACTCAAGTGACGAGGGCGTACACATCTTACCTGAAATTAACTCGGAAACAGAGTCAGACTCAAGCGATGATTCTGACTATGCGCCTTAGTGTATGTATGTTAATTATTTTGAGTTTTAACGTGCATTGTAAAATGAATTATATTCAGATGATCGACTTTAAATTGTGTCGATTAAATTGCTGCATGCCAACCGACGATATTCGAATTAATATCGTATTAATAAATATTAATAAATATTAATTAATAAACATATATATATAGCCAAAAAAATTAAATGCCATTTTAATTTAATTAGGCTTTTAACATAATTTCCGTTTTTTTAATATTAATTTCGTATTATTATATATTAATAAATATTAAGTACACTATATATAACCGGCATATGAAAAAAAATAAAAAAACTATAACCGACGATATTCATATCGAATATCGTCGGTTATAGTTTCGGGTATACTATGGCCGCCGATAATACTTATATTGTCGGCTATAGTTGGCGTTACATTCCAGAACTGGCACCGTTTCGGGCAGATTCGTTTCGATCTGCAGTTCATCATCAAGCCCTCCATCAAGCCCTCTTGTTCCGTCAAGCAACATCGAGGAAGGATCTCTCAATCTCGATCAAGCCCTCCATCATCAACATTTTCAGATTCCTAAACCAAAAACAGGTTCTAAATCCAACAATCCCTAAATCCCCGATTTCAATTTTTTTAGGTTAGATTTTAATTTGTTTAGTTTGTTTATCGATAATGTGGATGTTGTGTTGATTGTGTGAATATATATTGGATTTTTCTTGAATTTTGTAAGTTATGGGAATTATTGTTAATTTTTGGGATTTATTGGATTATATATATATATAGATAGGAGGTTAATAAATTATTGGATTATATATTGGATTGATGGAATTATTGGAATTTTTGCGTTGATTTTTTGGATTGTTGGAATTATTGGATTATATTGAGAATTATATATTGTTGATTTTTTGGATTGTTGGATTAGAATTATTGGTTTATATACATATATATATATAGAGGAGCCTATTTAATTATATTGGATTTTATTGAATATATTTTTTAGTGTTGATTTTTTGGATTGTTGGAATTATTGGATTATATTGGGAATTATTGTTGATTTTTTGGATTTTTAATTAGAATTATTGGATTATATATATAGATGAGCTTAATTAATTATTGGATATTATTGAATTTTTGTGTGCTCATTTTTGGGCGTGGAATTTTTGGATTAATTGGAATTATTTTGAATTTTTGGTAATTTAGTGGAATTATATATGAAGGAATTAATATATAATGAAATTAGGTGATCGATATAATGGAAATTTTATGTGAGTAGAAGGATTTTAATTTTAATTTTAGCAACGATGAATTGGTTAAATTGCGGTGTTTCCCGATGGGGGTCGGGCTCGAGGGGGAGGTCGAGGGGGAGAGGGAGATCAGGACGTGGAGATGAGGGCACCGAAAGTCAGTCCGCATCAGGATCCACCAGCGTCGGCAACACTTACAGTCTTCCACAGACCTCTCGGCACCGTACACTGCTGGGCGAGGGACAACCTCAGCAGCAGCAGGTAGAGCATGCTCGATCCTCAGGCGCGAGGAGGCATTATGAGGTCAGTCGCACGCCGGAAACGGATAGTGCGACTCAATCCTCGGTCCAAATGTCGTAGATTCATCGCGAGGACCCTTCCCCCTTCACCCACCAGACAGCTCCTCATTATTCCGAGGAGGCTGGTGGATCGACTCAGTCCTCGGCCAGGATGCGACTATGCCCACCGTCTACCTTATTCTTACCGTTGGAAATAACGATGATACCTCTCGTTGATTCCGAGGGGATGCCTGTTCCGGGACAGCTAGGGTTCATTACCCCGGACCAGGGATATGCGTATGTACCCTTCCCGGAACCTCTCTGGAGTGTGAGGATTCCGGGATAACACACCGACGAATCAGGTAAATATTAATTAGTGATATCTTTTTACTTAGTAATATTTAAATTCAATTAGGTGTTGATGTTTAAAAAATCGTCTACATATATATGTGATAGGCAAGATCGTGCCCGGTGACAAACAAAAGAGAACCAGAGGCCCCGTCATCGGCAAGTTACTGGACGATGCCATTCAGGCTAGCGGTGGTGGCCAAGTTATTATTCCGACCGGGGATAGAGGGCAGGTGATCGAGGGAAAGGTCACTCGAAGGTACGCGGGGATGGCGGGCAGCCTCATACGGGATAGAGTTCCAATGTTGTGGCCAGATTGGAATTCAGTGCCGCAATCCGTCAAATATGAGCTGAATAATGCGTTGTCGGTGAGTTGAATTGTATATTCATTATGTAAATTTTCTAAATAAATTTTTAATATTATTGATATATATATATATATATATATGCATTTCAGAGGTGGTTCCGCGTGGACAATGACATTAGACCCACGTGGGCGGATGAAGTGCATGGGAGTAGGTTTGCAGACCGGCATTTGTTTCAATTTTTTCGTTTCTTTTGATTATGTTCATACAATGTTGTAAGTTACTAACGATTGATTTTATTAATATATATAGGTATAAGGAGTGGAAGGGCGAGCTGAAGAAGCATTGGAAAAAGTACGGTGACGATCGTTCGGGTACCCCTAGCGAGTTTCGTTATAGGGAGTACGAGTGGCGATGGCTTGTGGTTCACTTCAACAACCCGAAATTGAAGGTACGCAACCTTCGATCGATTAAATTTTTGTTTTATCGTACTTCCCTCAAATTATTTGGCTAATATTTTTTTGATGTTGGATTAATCGAGCAGGCTATTTCTGAAGTCAACACAAGGAACCGGGCCAAAAACACCAAAAATCATCATGCCGGTTCCAGATCATACTCGGGTTGGATCGAGGAGGCGGCCAACCACCCAGAAGAGGATTCCCTTGTCTATACTATGCAGCACGCGTATCCGCAGTCCCCCGAATATGCTGTAAGTGTCCTTATAACAAAATAAACTTATTTCTTATTTTTTTAGATTGTTTACATTAATTAATATTTTATTTTTCTTTGTCAATTAGGAGAGAGTTCAGGAGGCGATTCCGGAGGTGTTGACTCAAGTGGCGAGAGAGCTCTATCCCAACACCCCCGATGCGGAACTCCCGATTAATCAGATTGATCGATCTGATCCGATGGTCAGGGCCAGGATTATGTCAACTGCGATCCCTCCAGGGAAGAACACTTTCTACTGTAGGGGTTCCGGAAAGTGGGGTCAAGGGCTGCTAAAGAAGACCCCTGAATTCTCTCGCGGATCGGGATCATCATCATCTTCGAAGACTAATGAGCTACATGATCAGCTTCATATGCAAGCAATTGAGATGGAAGCTCAACGACGTCGGATGGAGGAGATGGAGCAGGCGTGAGCCGCAGAGCAGAATCGGTTGGCCGAACAGCAGCAGCAGATGGGGACATGGATGCAGCACTGTTATGCACAGTTGCAGGCATCTGGAATCCAGATAGCTCCCCCGCTTATTTTCGGTGCGCAACAGCCACAGCCTCAGCCTCAGCCTCAGCCGCATCCTCAGCCAGACCAGGACGCACCAACTTATGACGATCCGTTTGACCACATAGACTTAGGACCCCCGTAGATTTGAACAATTGTCGGTTTTTTATTTTAATTATTTACTACGTACGCATATGCATGTATACAGATTTGAACGATTTTGGTTTTTTTATTTATTTATTTACTACTATAGCTTCAATGGTTGTTGATTTTCAATTTGAACAATATTGGTGATTTTTTGGGAATGCAGGTTTTGGGATAAAGCCCAGAACTTGCAAAAAAAATTTAATTATTATTAACTATAACCGACGATATGTGTCAACATCGTCAGCTATAGTTTTCTACACGGTCAACCATTTTGACCATGGAGAAAACTATAACCGACGATGACGTCGTCGGTTATAGTTTGAAACTATGCCCGACGATAATGTCTCGTTGCCTTTAGTTTCTTTTTTTTTCCAACGAAAAACCTAATTCATCGTCGGTTATAGTATCACCGACGGTGCATTACCGACGAGACTATAACCGACGATGAGTCGTCGGTTATAGGCTATACCCGACGATAAAGAGGAACAGACCGACGACCCGAACTCGTCGGGTATAGTAATTCTTCTGGTAGTGTTAATTCAAATCTCTCTCTCTCGATCTCTCTCGATCTCTCTCTCAATCCCTCTCTCGATTGATGATTTTAATTGATGTTGCATAAAATTGTTTCCGTTCGTAGTTGTAGTACTCGATTTCATGAAATTATTGTTTAGCTTAATCAATTTGTTCCTCACACTATAAACAATTGCGTTTGGACTCTAGCTAGTTATATATCTATACAAAAAGGCTATGAGTATTTTTCCTAACTTATAAAAAATGTTCCTTACACAAAGTATCTACTTTAATTAATTACTTCGATCCAATTAAGTTAAAGTCGATCATCTTCATACACATCATTTTATATTGCACGTTCAAACTCAAATTAATACATACATACACTAAGGCGCATAGTCAGAATCATCGCTTGAGTCTGACTCGGTTTCCGAGTTGATTTCAGGTAAGATGTGTAAGCGCTCGTCACTTGAGTCTTCATTGTCTTCATTTTGATTAACATCAATAAGATTCGTTTGAGGAATTCATACCACACTGCTCTGTCTCACATTATTAAGGCGAATTGTTGAGGTTTTAGGAATACCAGTTGCGTTCGGCTCTTGGTATGCACTAACTTCTTCATCATCCGAGGTCACACCAAGGGTGGAGGCACTATATATGTTTCTTGGAAGAACATGGTTAACCACTTTCCACGCGCCTTTATGCACAAGATCATCAAGATAGAACAATTGTTTCACCGCCGTGGCCAAAACAAACGGATCATCTTCATACCAGCTTGTAGCAGTATTCACCGAAAAAATGTCGTATTGATCGATCCTTGTGTTCTGAGGGTCGGTATCAAACCATCTACACTTAAACAAGTGCACGGTCATGCATTCCCCATATATTAATTCGACAACTGAATGGAGAACACCGTAATAGTCAACTCCATTCTGGCCACCATGCACCATTACCCCAGAATTCTGTGTTTTTCGTCTGACATCTCTATGTTCACGAATATATAGCACGCCATTTACCTTACACATAGGATAAACTCTGGAAGTTACCGGTTTCTGAGCCAAAAGCCTCAATTCGTGTGACTACTGTGGGATGCCATCATCTTTTACATGGTTCATTTGAATATAATCATTTATTAACTTTCCAATAAATATGATACGAGACATGCAATTAAATTCATATACAAGTCAATACCGCTATATACGTACCCATTTGCCAAAATAGTTTGCGAACGTCTTCTTGTGGTAGTTAACATCACCGGAAATGGCAGGGCATTAAAGGTGCATATTTGAAAGGACCCAACCCCGATTTAGCTCCCTAAATCGGAATCAAACCCCTTCGAAAGCACAAACCAACAAAAACTTTTCGAAATTTGGGCAGAGTTTCGTTACTAACGTGGAATTACCTTAACCTGCACGCGGAAAATACACTTCATCCTATGCCATAAAAAGCAAACCGTGGGCACCAATCCCATCCGGATTTCTCAATATATCAACAGTAAAGTAAACAATACATATAATAGTACTTTACTGAAATCCGGTGTAAAACTCGTATAACATATTCAACAGAAACTCAGAGCGACCTCTAATACATAATCATATAAGTATACCACAGTAGGTAGAACAATGAACCTACTGGAAGCAACAAGGTAGCTCGAGTACTATGCCTCTGACCATGACGTGCGACATCAGAGCCTGAACTACAAACTGGGCACGGAAACCGAAAAGCCCAGGGGAAAGACAATAAACACGTTAGAGTGAGTGGACGAAAATAAATGTCTTTCACCAAGTAATATATATAATAAAAACATATGCGAGTCGAAAGCATAAATAATCAAATGGTACACAAGGGAGACTCTAACTCCTCACGTGTCCGAGTACACGAGGGAGACTCTAACTCCTCACGTATACGGAGCATGCATAAAATCCCACGGGGTCACTCGTGGACACACCCGTGCTAGTACAGTCAGAACCACGGAGTCCCTGACTTCCACGTGATTCTAGCCGGAAATGGCCTCAGGTCAAAGGTCTGCCTCCCCCCGGTAAAGACCTCGGGTCAGGAGTCACAGCCTCCCCTGGAATAAAGCCTACCATCGGGGATCAGCCGAGAGGCAAGTGTATCGATACAACAACGTAACCACGACTGTACTCTGTGTAAACCAAATCATAAACATTTCGATGTAAATGCATGAACAACATATAAGTATATGTATACTCGTATACGTATATCCGTATAAGTATAATCGTATAATCGTAAAACACATCACTACAAGAAAATGACCCATTGCCGGCGACTTTTATGTCGCCGGCAATGTTTTTGGACATTACCGGCGATTTTTGCCGGAAAAATCGCCGGTAATGTCTTTTTTTTTTTTTTTTTTAACATTACCGGCGACATAAATGTAAGTCGCCGGTAATCTCTTGCCGGAAAAGACATTGCCGGCGACATACATTTATGTCGCCGGTAATGTAAAAAAAAAAAAAAAAAAAGACATTACCGGCGACATAAATGAAGTCGCCGGTAATGTCTATTTTTTTTTTTTTTTACATTACCATCGAGAGATTGCCGGCGACGGACATTACCGGCGACAAAAATCGCCGGTAATGTAAAAAAAAAAAAAAAGACATTACCGGCGATTTTTCGGGCAAAAATCGCCGGTAATGTCCAAAACATTGCCGGCGACATAAAAGTCGCCGGCAATGGGTCATTTTCTTGTAGTGCATGCTCATGTAATCCGAAATCTCATATGCATGCTCAAGTTCATAAAACGTATATCAAGACTCGCAAATAATCCGTGAAAAGAAATGTCCACTCACAGACTGGCATAATGCGTATCGCGTTAACCCGTGATCCGGTGGAAAGTCCCTCGCCAAAACAACGATCACGAACCCCTGAATATTCACAATGTCCAATATTCAAAATCATAATCCGACAATACAAATCAAACCACGAGAAACCACCGTTCTCGGAAACACGAAATCCAAAGTCGACGAATCGTCGAAAATCCGTATATGTATACCACAATACCTCGCTTTACGTTCGGACGCTCAACTCAAAAAACGAACCTCCCCACTGCGATCGGGGCGCGATTTCGAGTCAAATGACATGCGACTTGTCGAAAGTCAAAAAGTCAACTCTGACTGTTGACCGCCGCGCACGGCGGCGCCACCGCCGACCGGAGAATTTCAAGGCGGAGCTACCCTTGTTCCACTCCAAATCACCCACTGAGCAACTTTGTCAACTGCACGGAAGTCCAATTCTCCCTCTAACACATCCAATTTCATGATAAACCAAAATAGAACACAAAATTCAAATCAAGAATTCTCCAAACATAAACCGAATTGAAACTCCAAACCTACGTGGTTAGATTCGTGGAGTGAAGAGCTTCAAAGCCCAATCCATTTCATAGCTCAATTCAACCCGAATCAAAGAACCCGAATCATCAAAAATCTCACCACTTTCTCGCCGGAAAAGCTTCCTCCACGGTGATCCACGCCGGGAAAGGTGACCGGAACGATGATGGGGACACCAAGGCGCATCATTTGGGACTGGTTTCGGGCTCGGGGTTGGCCGGAAGCACCACGTCGCCGGCGAGCCGAAACCCACCGTCGCACCTCCTCCGTTTAGCTCGGTCAAACCGGTCAAGAAAAGTCAACCATTTATGGCAAGCTTTGACTTTCCCAAAGGGGAAACCTCCTATTTATACCTGCCCAAAATGGAAATTTCCAAAAATAGATTTACGACAAACTTAATATATTCGTAACTTTCTCGTCGAAACTCCGATTCCAATAATTCTCGCGGCCACAAACTTGTCTCGACATATTCTTCCAATATTACCCAAAGTCAAACACATCGGCCAATCGGATAAAAAGTCAAATGTTTAGCCCAAACACATAATAAATCGACTAAACCAACAACAAACGGAAATATTCGTAACTAATTCCTCGTAACTCCAAATCATATATGCTCCGGAAGTTCCTACGAACTCGAAATTAAATTCTGAACAACTTCCATGAAGAAGCCGAAACCAAATTCACGTCCGATAATTTAGTCGCGAACAAACCTGCCATTTAAATCCATTTCCGTCGAAACTTCAAATATTCATAATTAATTCCTCGGTCGTCCAAATAACGATCCGGAACCGCCCACGAACTCGAAATCACACGTACAACGACTCTCGAGAAGAGACCCAGCTTCAATTCTCGGCCAATAATTAAGTCGTTAACAAGCTCGGCGATTTCAATAACCGTCGGACAACTGCGACTACGCAGTAACTCATCGATCAAGCTGAACATACTGCTGATTCAGATCCGGGTCGTCACAATATTTTTCCAATATTGAACTTCTGTACAGTTAATCAATACCGACCAGTGGGCAATGACTAGCTCATATGGTTCCAAATTGTACGAGTTGGGCAACTTTCCGGAAACTTCAACATCATCGGAGATGATTGAAAGGTTGAACTGTGCTCCATCTACTGGCATATGTTGTGGAGGGTCCGCGAACGATCCCAAATATAGTCTGGTGTACGTTACACACTCGTGCGCAATATATACTTCAGCGATACACCCTTCAGGTGCAGATTTGTTCATCACATAGTCTTTGTAGTCCCCTAATTGTCTATAAAATCCAATATATACAGAGCATGTTATGAATATTGTAAAAATAAGTGAATAAATAATATTAAAGATCGACATATATAGCCAGATTCAGAGATGCATTACGTACCTTTCCATAGGATACATCCATGTGTAGTGTACTGGACCAGTAAGCAACAATTGTTCCGGAAGATGGAGCATCAGGTGAGGCATGCTGTCGAAAAAGTTTGGAGGAAATATCCTTTCAAATTTGCACATGATAAAAATGATGTCCAGTTGCATTTACAACAAGTCCGATTTCTTCACTTCTCTCATGCATAACTTCTAAAAGAATCTTGACAAAGCCACTAACGGTTCCACCACCTCTTTGGGCAGGTACCCTCGAATGAAAACAGGGAAGAGGCGTTGAAGCAGTATATGACAGTCATGACTCTTTAGTCCGTACATCTTATTGTCTTTGAAGTTAACACATCGACTTATATTTCCAGCATAGCCTGAAGGATACCTGACATTACCCATCCAGCCAAAAATTTCATTCTTCTGGGCAGGCTTGACGGTATAAAAAGCTTGTGGCATTTTTTTTTTCCCATCTCTCAACCACAAATGTTTTCGCAGCCCCATCCTTTTAAGATCAATGCGTGCCTTCGGGCCGTCTTTAGTTTTTCCCTCCCAATTCAACACTGTGCCGACCACACTCTCGCACACATTTTTCTCTATGTGCATGACATCTAAATAGTGTCTGATCAGCAACTTGGACCAATACGGAAGTTCCCAAAAAATACTTTTGTGTGTCCAGAATTTATACCTGTCGGGTTTGTCAGGTATTGACGCCACTATCTCAGGATGATTGCTGAGCTGCCCAAAATCGTATGCATTTAGCACTTCCAATATTTCATCTCCCGTCCATCTCCTCGGCTGCTCACCTGTTTCCACAGTCCCATCAAATGCCTCCATATCCTCCCGAAATGGGTGATCATGTGGAAGCCAACAACGATGATGCATCTGTACAATCTTCCTGCAATGAGGTCTGCAACACTCAACAGTCATGCACTTTGGACAAGCCCTGTATCCCCTGGTAACGTTGCCTGACAACATCCCGCGTGCAGGAAAATCGCTAATGGTGCCAACAAGCATGGCATGCATTTGGAACATCTCATTTTTGAACTTGTCATAAGTGGGATGACCATGCTCACTCAAGTACTTAAGCTCCTCAATCAAGGGTCTCAAATACACATCGAGACACTTTCCTGGATAACCCGGCCCTGGAATTATCATAGTGAGCATATTGTATTCTTTCTTCATGCACATCCATGGAGGAAGGTTGTACGGTACCAAAATAACTGGCCATATACTGTATTGAAGACTCATGTTGCCAAAAGGGTTGAATCCGTCAGATGAAAGCCCCAGCCAAACATTTCGAACCTCTGATGCAAAATAAGAAAACTCCTTCACCATGTGCTTTCAAGCCTCTCCGTCAGCAGGGTGTATAAGCGTATCACCGTCGGGCAAATTCCTCTCGGCCCACCATCTCATAGCTTCAGCCGTGTGTGCAGACATGAACAACCGTTCTAGCCTATCTATCAGCAGAAAATACCAAAGTATCTTCACAGCTTTCTTGTTTCCGGCAGGAGTCAACTTATACCTATTTGTACCACATACCGGGCATTCATCAAGGGATTCAAGATCATTCCCATAAGCATCTTCACCCCAGAAGAGAACAGAATCATATCTACAAGCATGAATTTTGATGTAGGAAAGGCCAAGATGTTTCAGGATCTATCGCACCTTACGATGAGTGGTAGAAAGACGATGACCGGGGGGCAACAACGAACCAGACCACTTCAGCCAATCATCAACAGCCTTCACACTCATTTTGTTCTCCACTTTAAGCTTCATTACTCCCATAACACTTTCAAGAACAGTCTTATTACACCCGTTGTACAACGGGGTCTGTTGGAAGGCAATGAGGTTTTTGTACTTGTCCATACAAGCAGTGTTGACAGTTGTAGGTAATTGCTGGACAGGCTCAATATGAGGGAAGTCTCCAACGACAAGAGGGATATCCGATGCTTGAGCAAATATACCGCTCTCATGAGGAAACATATCATTGATCAACCTTGTTGTTGGATCATTGGATATACTGCCACTCTCAAAAAATTGTCCGGGATCATGTTGACCAACTGATGAGCTCTCACCGTGATAAATCCAACATGTGTACTTATCCCAAAACCCGTTGTTCTTCAAGTGCTCCAATACTTTATCGATGTGAAAACGATATCGCTCGCTGCGACACTGACATTTCATACACGGACAATAATGAATTGTCATCCCTCCACAATTAACCTTCACATATTCCACAAAACTTCTAATTCCACGGTGATATCTTACATCCCATCTTGGAAGACACATCTAACTCTTGTCCATCCTGAAAATTATAACTGCATGTATATATACCCATGATCTTATTAATTAAAATTGCATAGCTAGATATATATATATATATCGATCTACATATATATATCGATATTCAAACTATAAATTACATAATTTAATTATTCAATCTACTTGATCGATTCCTAGCTAACTAGCGCTATATATAGCTAGCTAGCTAATCAATTAATTACAAATGAACAAATATATATATAGTCGTCTAATTATTAATTCTACTCGATTCATATATATATATATAATTTCGTCTAATTTAACTCGATCAAAATCGAAACATTCGATCAATCAATTAATATAAATATATATTATTATAATTCCCATAATTTTAATATATATATATACACCTACACCCTAACTATATATAATCGATCACAAAAATCTAAATATATATATATTATAACCACACTATAATTAATCACAATTAACCGAAACATCACAATAATCACAATATATATTAATTATACCCATAATTAATAATCACAATTAATCCTATAATAATCACAATATATATAATGCAATTATATTAAATAAATTAATCACCCTATAGCTAGCTATATATATATTTATATATATTCACAATAATCAACACAACAATATTTACGTACTACTCCAACTCAACTATCAATCACGTACTCAAAATCAACCATCGATCAATTACTCAAACTCAAGAATCAATTAACTCGATCGATCAATATATTCAAAATCAACATCGATCAACAATCGATCAACACACACATGCATGCATATATATATATAATATTAAGTACGTACCCATATATACTGAATCATGACGAACTCATTCTCGACCGTTTTCGACATCACCCAAAGATTTCAGAGCATTTTCGGTTTTCGCAGGAGATTTTTTCGAATGACAGATCGAGCTGCTGCCCAGAATGGATCTGAAATAAGAAACTATAGCCGACGATAGAAAGAAATCGTCTGTAATAGTAAAAAAAAATCATCGGTAATAGTGGAAAACTATACCCGACGATTTTTCGGCGACTATAACCGACGACAAGAATATCTAGTCGGTAAAAAAACTATAACCGACGAGGTAATCCTGTCGTCGGTTATAGTTTACTATACCCGACGAGAACCCTTATCGTCGATCGTTTTTTGAGAATCTCGTCGGGTATACTGTTTCTGCTGGTAGTATATTGATGTGAAAGCATGTCCATAAAATTAGGAAAGGTGCTCAAAGACTTCTCGATCATATCCTGATCAGACTTGACAACACCACAAAAGCTCAACTCCGACTGTAGCTCGAACATAGCTTGATTGAATGCATTAATCTTAGGATAATCCAATAACCAGATGGAGTCCCATCTCTCTTACAATTCAGCGAGTTGTGCATCATGCACATTATTGCATCTTTTTTTTAACATGTCCCATAAATCCTTGGGATCATTCTTCTGCAAGTACTATTTTTTCAATATTAGATGTATATGTCGCCTCAAAAATATGAGAGCTTGAGATTTGCAAGATGTAGATGGTGGAATTACATCCTCACCAGGAGTTATAACGGGTGGATGAATATTATCTATGAGGTCTTTACCAATAAGAGTATTTTCCACATCAGACACCCATCTATGATATTCTGCTCCTTTGGGGTCAAGGATATCAAACTCAGGTCTAATCGGCTATGTTGAAGACATCTACAAAAGATATAAGAGATGTAATTGGTACTGATAAAAAAACCATAATCATTAATATCAAGTTTAGGGAATAAGAACCGTGATCAATGATGTTTGGTCACAAAAATTGATGCAAAACAGTGGCTTCACACCACCCTAAAAAACCGTAACTTTAACAAATAGTCACAAATTCTGACTTCATTTTTTTAATGTGAAATCACAATTAATCGTGGAATTCATTAATGACCATGACTCCCCCATGACCGTCACTAATAATAACTTTTTATAAACATGTAGTAATCCATAGGAACTAGGGCATAAAAACTACATCACGGTATAATAAACTTAAATCTAGACCTAGATCTAGGATGTTGCAGTAATTAAGTTTTACAACCTAATATCTAAATCAAAGATAGTAAGAAAATTTACCTCAAAGGATGTATGCTCTATATGAAAAACTTGTAAACCAAGGAGGAAGAAACTACAAAATCCGACGGTGACGGTGATGATCGGCGGTGGAACACGCGCGGTGGAGTTTTGTGTTTAGGGGTTTTTTTTCTTTCTGTTTAGGGTTTGGGGTGAAGGCTATCAACTTAAGAGCTGTTCATAACGTGTTGAAGGAGAAAATAGATATGCAATCAATATACACTGAAACTGTACTTTATTTATTGATAGATGACATTAAATTTAGGCATTACCATATGTTATAATCAATATCTCTATAAATTTGTTTCAGAGATTGACAGAATATCTATTTCTACTCTAATTAGTTCAAGACACACACCGAGATACCAGAAATATTTATCCTGAAACACATACGAACTTTGCTAAGAAAGGATAATCAAAAATAATTTATAGACATATATATTTCAATAGACATTATATTTAACTTATATGTGTGTCATTTTCAATAACCATTCTTTGTCCAGATTTTTTACATCATTTGAAATGGTCGTACAACAATCTAAACACTAGTAATCAAATAAAATATATATAAAACATCAAAGTTATAACCCTTGCCATTTAAAACTTATATAAAATCCATTTGAGTAACCTTTTATTTTTTCCTGCTGCTCCTAATGTATTACTATACTAAAAAATAATACATGTCCAAAACCTAGATAAACAAACCAAAGTAGTGGGGAAACGGTCAAAAATTTAGTGCTGAAAGGACCCAACCCTAAATTAACAAGTAATCTAAGATCAAGTCCGAACGACTGATTAAAAATTTAGAAAATTCTGTAATTTTTTTAACATAACTTCCTTTAAAACTAAGACAACTAAAAACATGCAAGAAGAATAACACTTCACAGCTAAATCCCACAAACAAACCGTGGACCACCAATGTCCATCCAGATTTCTCAACATAGAGCAGAAACTAAAACGGATGTATAGCTCAAGATTAAAATATATTTTACAAAGTACTGGTTCTAAATACAAGGACAAGCAAAACTCGACGACTACTCGAGTAACAACCTAATCACAAGAGTCTTACTGTAGCAACACAAGAAAACTAGTATTCAGAGCGACTTCTATATACATATAAAACAAATTGACAGTGAGCTAGAAGCTAGTGATAGGAGGGTAATTGATAGACTTGGAGCTCTCGACGATACCAAGCACGCACAGGAATAACACTGCAACCTGGGCAACAGAAAAGCGAAAAGCCCAGGGAAAGACATTTAAAATATAAAAAGTTAGCGTGAGCTGACAAAAATAAAAATATAATAATCTGCTTAATTCGGTAAATAATAATTTCATGTATTTCTGCTAATTTCTGGAAATAATGCGAGTTCAAAATAAATAACCGATATGCAAAGGAGGGATAGTCGTTCTGAGCCTCTCACCCGGTACGACTATCAATAGAAAATACAACTAAAATAAATGTGACGGGCTCGTTCTTAGGCCACCTAACCTGAGTCGATCTGAGTCAGAGGAGACCACCTAACCTCCCCTGACTAAACTATTTGGTGATCAGCCAAATAGCTAGAGCATCGATGCACCTAATCAGACCATCACAAATAAACCCCCAAAAATAACGCTTAAAAAAATATACTGGAAAACGTAATGCAAAAGCTCTAAAATAAACTGTAGAGCATGCTGATAAAATAAGAACTCATTACGACTGTGAAAATAAAGGTGCCCACTCACGAGTGTGCGACTACTACAGGGGTCTCACGAAATTTCCTTCACTGCTCGAGTCACGATGTCGATGTCCCAGAAATATGCGATCAGTACGTTCTGTAACAATAGGGTCTTTGTGTCCTGAAAATGGTTTATACAACATGAATATAATTCAAACTATTGAAATCGACATTAAAATTAATCCCGGGAACCCCCATGGAACGTTTCCCGAAAAATCTCACCAGAGCTCCGCCGTGGCTAGTAGCGCGTGAGCCACACGCGCTTCCGGTGGCGACAACTCTGATGGGAGCGTTCCATACATCAATAGAAAGCTCCCAACGAGCCCAACAATATCTCCCAAAAGACCACCACCATCCAACCACCACCGTGGTCGGAAAACGGCTTGAAAGCCACGATGGCGATTCCTCCTCGTTTTGCCCTCACCACCGTAACTCCGCCGTGGAGCTTCCTCGACCAAAATAAACCACCCAGGAAGCTTCATGAGGTCGAGGGGAGTCGAAACCCCCAACCCACGGCCTCCAAAACTCGCCGGAATACCACCACCAACGATAGCGAAAAACCGAACCAAACCCTTAATCGGGTTACCTAAAAACTCCAACAAAACTCCCATATAGTTATACAAATAGGTAGGTGGGATGGAGAGCTTCCAAAACATACTGTCCCTGCCGCCGGAGGTGGCCAGAAAAGTCAGGTCGGAAAACGGGTCACCGTTTGTGTTGCCGGGTCAAAAACGGGTCACGATTTTCAGATTTTCAGATTTGTTTTTTTTTTAAAAATTCCACCTATTTATATTTTTGGTAAAAAAATGATCTAAGGGCTGAGATTCAATCTAATCAAAATCAATGGATCAGATTGAACCGCCCAAATTAAAAAAAAAACTAGTTTCATAATTATCCTTTTACTGCAAACATCCGATAAGTCTTAAAAATACTTTTATCCGATTAATTCTCCAAAAATTCCTACAAGCTCGTAATTAAATATTCTACAATTCTCGTGAAGGAAGTCAAAACAATTTCTTGCCTAGTGAAAAATTCGTTAACAACCCCAATTACGCGACTAATCTGCGATAATGCGTAACACAACACGATAACTGCGTGATTACGGTTCGGGTTGTAACAATCCACCCCCGTTACAAAAATTTCGTCCTCAAAATTTACATACCTGCTAGAAAAGATGTGGGTACTGCTCTCTTATGAACTTCTCTTGTTCCCAAGTAGCCTCCTCGACTGCATGATTCCTCCATAAAACTTTCACTAAATGATTGGTCTTGTTCCGGAGAACTTGCTCTCTACGGTTAAGAATATCCACTGGTTCCTCAATATAAACTAAATCCTTTTGTAAGGGAATTTGCTGAGGACGATGAAATGAGAAGGATTAGGGATGTACTTTCGCAACATTGATACATGAAAAACATCATAAGCTCGTGCCAATTCTGAGGGTAATTCCAAATGATAAGCTACAGCGCCCACACGTTCAGTAATCTCATAAGGTCCAATATAACGTGGCTAAAGTTTACCGTGTTTTCCAAACCGCGTCACCCCTTTTCATGGAGAAAATTTCAGAAATACTCAATCTCCAACTTCATACTCAAGATCTTTACGTCTGACGTCGGCATAACTCTTTTGTCTATCTTGAGCAATCTTTAATCTATCTCGAATAATCTGAATATTTTTTGTAGTCTCCTGAACTATGTTTGGTCCAATGAGACTCTTTTCTCCTACTTTTATCCAGCACAAGGATGTCCGGCACTGTTTCCCGTACAACGCCTCATATGGTGACATGCCAATGCTAGAGAAGAAGCTATTGTTATATGCAAATTCCATCAAATACAGATACATATTCCATTTTCCTGGGAATTGCAACACACAAGACCTCAACATATCTTCAAGCGTCTGGATCATTCTTTTAGACTGCCCATCTGTCTAAGGATGAAAAGTCATACTAAATCGCAACTTGGTTCCCAAAGCCTCATGCAATGCCCTTAAGAATTTTGAGGTAAAATGAGAATCTCGATCTGAAATGACGGACACAAGTACACCATGTAGCTTCACAATATTCTACATATAATGTAGCTAACTTGTTCACCGACAGTTTCTCTAAGATTGGTATAAAATGTGCAGACTTGGTGAAGCGATCTACAATTACCCAAATACCTGTATTCCCCTTGGCTGTACGAGGTTACTTGTATACAAAATCCATGATAACATGCTCCCATTTCCAGACAGGAATCTCCAAACGTTATATCATTCCTGAAGGTTTCTGCCTCTCCGCCTTCACTTGTTGACAAATACGGCATTGACTCACAAAGGTAGCTACCTCCCTCTTCATATTAGACCACCAATAATACTCTCTGAGCGTGCGGTACATCTTTGTGCTACCCGGGTGCATTGCATATGCTGAATAATCAGCCTCCTCGACTATTTCTTGCTGTAATTCTCCGAAATTTGGAACACAAAGTCTACCTCTGAATACTAACAACCCATCTTTCCTTATCACAAAATCTGGTTGCTCACCATTAGACACCATGTCCTTTAACTTCAGAATGGATGGATCAGAATCCTGCAACTCACGCACTTTGTCAATGAGAACAATTCCAACCAGTAAATTGGCGAATAGAACTCCAGCCTCGCACGCATCAATATACAACACTACTCCAGTGGCTCGTAACTCTACAAGTAATGGCACTCGAGCCAACTGAATGTGAGACAAGGAAACTTCAGATTTCCGGCTAAGAGCGTCAGCTACAACATTCACCTTTCCACGGTGGTACTCAAAGGTACAATCGTAATCGCTTATTAACTCCACCCACCTTCTTTGTCGTAAGTATTCTGGCTGAGTGAGAAGATACGTAAGGCTTTTATAGTCAGTAAAAATCTGACATCTTGCACCATACAAACAATGTTTCCAAATTTTTAGCGCGAAAATTATCGCTGCCAACTCCATATCGTCAGTGGGGTAATTTGCATCATGGGGTTTCAAGTGGCGTGAACCATACGCAACAACTCTACCATGCTGCATTAGCACGCATCCCAAGCCTAATTTAGAGGCATCACTAAAAACTATAAATTCCCCATAATCGTTTGGTAACGTCAACACATGAGCTATGGTTAACCTTATCTTTAGAGTCTGGAAACTCTCCTCACAAACTTCCGACCATTCAAACTTAACTCCCTTCCTTGTGAGTTTCGTAAGAGGTGCATCAATGCGTGGAAAGTTTTGAACAAACCGACAGTAATAACCAGCAAGACCTAGAAAACTTCTAATATCTGACACACTCACATGCCGGTTCCAATTTAACACAGCCTCAATTTTGTCTGGATCGACACTAACTCCTTCTGCTGATATCACATGGCAAAGAAATTTCACTTTATCTAACCTGAATTCACATTTACTAAACTTGGCGTACAACTGGGATTCCCTTAAAGTCTTCAAAATAATATGCAAATGCCCCGCATGTTGCCTCACATCCTTTGAGTAAATTAGGATATCATCAATAAACACAATAACAAATTTATAGAGATAAGCCCGAAATACTCAATTCATTAAAGCCATGAAGGCAGCAGGTGCATTCGTTAAACCGAACGAGATCACCCGAAATTCATAGTGCCCATAACGTGATCGGAATGCGGTTTTAGGGACATCGGACTCTCTAATCTGCAACTGATGATATCCTGATCGGAGATCAATCTTAGAGAACACCGTAGCTCCCTTCAACTGATCAAATAAATCGTGAATACGAGGCAAAGGATACTTGTTCTTCACAGTCACCTGATTCAATTTTCGGTAGTCAACACATAACCGCATAGAATCATCCTTCTTTTTCACAAACAAAACTGGAGCTCCCCATGGTGATATACTAGGACGGATAAAATCTTTATCAATTAATTCCTGAAGCTGAACTTGCAACTCCTTTAACACAGCTGGAGCCATACGGTACGACGCCTGAGCTATAGGATCTGTACCTGGAAATAGCTCGATCGTGAAATCAATTTCCCTTTCTGGAGGAAGACCTGGTAATTCCTCAGGAAATACATCAGGGTAATCCATGACCACTACAATTTCCTCAAGGTTAGGAGTGGAAACACGAGTGTTTACAACATGTGCTAAGTATGCGGTACACCCCTTCCACAACAACTTCTCGGTTCGCACAGCTGAAATCAAGAATAAAGAGAGGACATTTCTTTCTTCAGAGTATAAAATCTATGATAACCCCGGACTTCTAAACACCACTTCTTTCCGGTGACAATCAACCAAAGCTTGGTGATTGCCCAGAAAGTCCATACCTAAAATCATATCAAAGTCCGCGATATCAAGAGGTATCAAGTCAACAGACAACCCAAAACCTCCAACCACAACACTATAGTCTCTATATACTAACCCTACCAAAACCATATCACCGGTGGGGTAAACCACTCGCCACATCACCAGTAAGGGAATGGCCGGTACGTTAACTATTAAAGATAATCTCACGGAGATAAAAGAGTTGTCGCCCCTAGATCTATTAAAGTATAAACAGCATAACCAAAAAGATATAACGTACTGATAATCACATCTGAAGCTGCTCTGCTCTCCTCCAAGGTCATATGATGAAGTCGGGCCTATCCAGCTTGTGCAGGTAGTCGCTCTCTCTAGCTCCGATCTTGATATGCTGGCTGTCTAGGTGGCGGTGCTGCTCTAACTCCTGAAGTGGCTCCCTGATTCCCACCATATCTCTGCACCAAAAATCCGCCTAAAGTATTCATATGTGGACACTCCCTCGCAAAGTGACCCATCTGGCCACAACAAAAACAAGCTGAAGACCCAGCCTGACACTGCCCGAAATGATGCTTGTGACACCTGTCATATAGAGGGAAATCCCTGGGTGTTGATGGAGTAGAACGAGAACTACTAGCTCTATAGGTACTGGCACTAGATCTCTGCATCAGGGATCGATTCCTTCTCATCCATCTTTGAAAATGACTCGGACGACGTACAGGAAGAACTGTAGCGAAAGATCCCTTACCAGAAGATGAAGTAGAACCTGAAGTGCTTGAGCTTCCCCTCTTAAAAGGACCCTGGCTGGGCCCACCTTCCTCAAATCGTTGAGTCCGACCCCGCTCAGATTGAAGCCTATCCTCGCATGTAATAGCAGCACTAACAAACTCATCAAAATAAGCACGTGACACACCGGATAGGTATGGGCAATATCAACTCGTAGCTCAAACCTCCAGCACTTTTCCTTCACTGACCTGACAGAATTTGATGCAAAACGGGCCAAGCGGGTGAAACGGTACCGGTACTCCATCACCGACATGTCCCCTTGCCGAAGATTCATAAACTCTTCATACTTTCGTTGCTCAGAAGCGTCGCTAAAGAAACGACTCATGAACAATTCGGTGAACTCAGTCCATGACGTGAGAGCTTCATTCCTTTCAGTACTCTGCCACCAACGATAAGTATGGTCTCGCAACTAACCTGTAGCTACCACAGTCCTCTGTTCAGAAGTCAGCTGTGGGCGTAAACGATCACAAACTCGACCGATTTCAACTAGCCAGTTCTCTCTAGTCTCAAGGTCATGGGAACCAATAAAAGGAACGGTTATTTCCTTCATAGCCTTACCAATTAGATCCTCATGATCTTCACATGGTGCTGGCATCATGCGTAAAATTAACTCATGCATCTGCTGGGATAAGGATTGTGTATCATCCCGTTGGACTGGTTGTCGAGGCATACTGACTAACCTACAAGTCCAAAAATAATTTAGTTCATTGAAAGAAGTCACAAAGTGAATAGACTAAGAGACTCTAAGCATCTGACAATGCATAACACTAGGAATAATGGACATTCGCCGGCCGGTCGGGCCATCCTTCCAAAAGTGTCGTACGTTCTCAAATGCTTGTACTGACACGACTCGAAAAGTCTACAGAATCTGTGACCTAATGCTATGATACCAAATTGAAATGACCCAACTCTAGATTAACTAGTAATCTAAGATCAAGTCCTAACGATTGATTAAAAATTTATGAAATTATATAAATTTTTTGACATAACTTCCTTTAAAACTGAGACAACCAAAAACCTGCAAGAAGAATAATACTTCACAGATAAATCCCACATACAAACCGTGAACCACCAATGTCCATCCAGATTTCTTAACATAGAGCAGAAACTAAAATGGTTGTATAGCTCAAGATTAAAATATATTTTACAAAGTACTAGTTCTAAATACAAGGAAAAGTAAAACTCGACGACTACTCGAGTAACAACCTAATCACAAGAGTCTTACTATAGCAACTCAAGAAAACTAGTATTCAAAGTGACTTCTATATACATATAAAACAAATTGACAGTGAGCTAGAACCTACTGATATGAGGGTATCTGATAGACTCGGAGCTCTTGACGATACCAAGCACGCACATGAATAACACTACTACCTGGGCAACGGAAAACCGAAAAGTCCAGGGAAAGGCATTTAAAATATAAAACGTTAGCGTGAGTGGACAAAAAAAAAATTTAATAGTCTACTTTATTTTCTAAATAAATATTTCATATATTTCTGCTAATTTCTAGAATAAATAACTGATATGCAATGTAGGGATAGCCGTTCCGAGCCTTTCACTTGGTATGACTATCAATAGAAAACACAAGAAATAAATGTGACGGGATCGTTCTCAGGCCACCTAACCTGAGTCGATCTGAGTCAGACGAGGCCACTGAACCTCCCCTGACTAAACTATCCGATGATCAGCCGAATAGCTAGAGCATCGATGCACCTAATCAAACCATCACAAATAAACCTCCAAAAATAACGCTTAAAAAAATATACTGGAAAGTGTAATTTAAAAGCTCTAAAATAAATTGTACAGCATGCTGATAAAATAAGAACTTGCTACGATTGTGAAAATAAATGTGCCTATTCACGAGTATGCGACTACTACTGGGGTCCCACGGAATTTCCTTCGGTGCTCGAGTCTCAAAAATATGCGATTAGTATGTTCTGTAACAATAGGGTCTCTGTGTCCTGAAAATGGATTATACAACATTAATATTATTCAAACTATTGAAATCGGCATTAAAAATAATCCCAGGAACCCCCACGGAACATTTCCTAAAAAATCTCACCAGAGCTCTGCCAAAGCCGGCGGCGCGTGAGCCACATGCACTTCTAGGGGTGACAGCTCTGATGGGAGCATTTCATGCATCAATAGAAATATCCCAACAAGCCCAAAAATATCTCCCAAAAGACCACCACCATTCAATCACCACGGTGGCAGGAAAACGGCTCAAAGGCCACGGTGGCGATTCCTTCCCGTTTTTCCCTCACCGCCATAACTCCGCCGTGGAACTTCCTCGGCCAAAATCAACCACCAAAGAAGCTTTATGAGGTTGAGGGGAGTGGAAACCCCAACTCTTGGCCTCCAAAACTCACCGGAATTCCGCCGCCAACGACGGCGAAAAACCGAACAAAACCCTTAATCAGGTTACCTAAAAATTCCAACAAAACTCCCATATAATTATACAAATAGGTAGCTGGGATGGAGAGCTTCCAAAACATACCATCTCCGCCAGCGGAGGTGGCCGGAAAAGTCGGGTCAGAAAACGGGTCACCGTTCGGGTTGCCGGGTTAAAAACGGGTCATGGTCGCAAACATTCGATAAGCCTTAAAAATACTTCGGTTATCCGATAAATTTTGCAAAAATTCCTACAAGCTCGTAATTAAATATTCTATAATTCTCGTGAAGGAAGTTAAAACAATTTCTCACTTAGTGAAAAATTCGTTAACAACCCCAATTACGCGACTAATCCGCGATAATGCGTAACACAACACGATAACTGCGTGATTACGGTTCATGTTGTAACAAGTGTGCACCACTCCTTAGTTATTATTAGTACGCCATGCGCGAACCCATAAAACATATCATACTTAGCGCCAAAAAATAGTTAGCAAAGGAAGTTAAAAGGGTACAAAGGATAAATCACACCTGGGGTTGCACTACACGCGCCTGGTGGCACAGCACGCTGCTTGCGTCAGCCAGCCGAGGTTAGGTGCGACCTGCCAAAACACCAAACTACCCTCCTTTACACCCAAAAGAGAAGTTCATGTAAGTCCCACAATGACGATGACATAGAGTTGTCACTTTCAACTACCCATAAAAGAAAGTATTTATGGCAAAGAAAAAGTAAGTATTCTATTCATCCCCTGTTCAGTAGTGCTTACTGTGATCACATCATCTAACTTAAGCATCAAAGTGTTGAAGGCGGGCCAATCCCGTCTTAACTCTCTGACGCTAGTTTATTATTTTGCAGTTAAGCAGAGCGCGAGAGGTCATCAACCCGAGTGCTTAGGACCGATCCACCTTCAATATGTATTGCTCTTCTAATGGAATCCCCTATGCATTTTGGTAGAAAAAATTGACGCCGTCTAGCGATCTCCTTTTTTCCACCCATTAAAAAGCTTGTCCTTCCTATATTTTCTCCGCAACGTTATGCCTCTCTTTAAGAATAACGATTTTGAAACTTCGGATGGGGCTCGCCTGCGCTCTGGCAGCAAGCTCCTAATGCCTAATCTCCTTCCCACAAGGACTAGCATAGAGGATGGTGGCATGGTCAGCACCACTCCCAGTGAGGGCAGCACCTGCCTACTCCAAGAGATTGCTCAGCTTCAGGCAGAGCACGACGTTGAGTGCTGCATAAATGAGCTCTTACACGAGACTCTTGCCACTCTCCAGGCGTAACAATTGGAGTTTGGAAGACGAGATGAGCGTCGCAACATCGTTCATATGAACGCCAAGTTTGTCAACCGCCAGCTGCTGGGAGATTTACCTCCACCAAATCCCGAGTAGCAGGAGCCCAAGGCCACTACCTAGATTTTGGCCTGCTTAGCTGATATCGAGGGTGAGCTCCATCATGTACGTCACCCCGCTAATGCTAGTCTTCAACACATGCCACGAACAACTCCATTCTCCTCCGTCATCACGCGTGTTGGGCCCGACATTCACGTCAAAATGCTAAAAGACGAGCGTTATAGAGGAGGCGGAGATCTGGGTACACATGTCGACAAATTTACCTCTGCCACGGCTAGGCACCACCACGACAATGCTACATTGTGCTACCTATTTCTCGAGACACTGATTGGCGAGGCGTTAAATTGGTTCTTTGAGCTCGCTCCCAGGTTAATTGACTCCTTCTTCGACTTTACAGATGCATTCCAGAAGCACTACCGATTGTAAGGCTGTCACCACAACGCCAATTCATTAATTTCTATCCTCCAAGGTGGATCCGAGCCGTTCTCAACCTACATCAACTGCTTTCACACTGTTGCCCATCTTTGTAAAACCTAGACAAATAGACGGACTTATCCACCTTAATCGAGGGGTTGCAACCTTCATCATTGAAGGAGACAATTATCACACGTGATTACTTGACTTATGAGGAAGTCGTCGATATAATCGTTGATAAGGCAGACGTTCATTACAAGATCTAAGGCCATAAAGTGTGACGACCCGAACCAGAATCAATAGTGTAATCAGCACGATTCATGAGTTAGCGTATAATTACGGTTTATCGTTATATGTGTGGTTTGTCGGTTTAGTTCGCGACTTAAATATCGGCCGAGAATTTGAATTTAGTTTCTTCACGGAAGTTGTAGATCACATGATTTCGAGCTCGTGGGCGGTTTCGGATGATTTTTCTGATAACCGAGGAATATAATATGATTATCTGAAGTTTCAGTTTCTCAACGAGTTTATCCGTTTGTTTCGTATTTATCGGAATCGTTTTGGTTATTCGTTTTGGACCGTTGATCGTCCTGAGACGTGAGTATAAATATCGGAAATAGTCGAAAAATTGTCGAAAACACTGTTTGTGGTTTGACCAGACGTTGACTTTCCATTTTGGGCAGTTTGACCGTTAACCGAGAGGGAGAACTTTCCTGTTTGATTTTCACCGGCCGACTTGGATTTTCCGGCCATCTCCGGCCACGTGAGGGGTATAATTCTTCTTCCCTTGAGTTTCTAAGTGGTTTTGTGTTTGGAATTATTGAAATTGGTTGTGTTTTGGTTGGTTTCGAACCGGGTTGTTTTGCCGGAGTTCGCCGGTGACGGGGGGTGGACTTTCGACGAGCTACGGTGGCGGGGGAGTGGGGGTTTCGACTCCCCTTTCCCCAGGGATGCTTCCTAGGTGTTTGAATTGGGACAAGGAGGTGGATTCCGGTGAACCCGTGGTGGTTATCGGAGTTTTGAACCGATTTGGTTTCGAGCTAAATTGGAGGGGTTCCAGTGAGAATTGGGTCTTATGGTAGTTGGAAATTGTGTTGGGCTTGAGGAGATCTTGAGAATTGGAGCTTCCTCGCCGGAGAAACTCTCCATTGACGGCGCGTCGCCGCCGCCGGCGACGGTCAACGGCGGCTCTCCGGCAAGAAAGTTGATTTTTCAGTTTTCTATGATTTTAATATCATTTTTCTCGTAATCATGCCCCGATTATAGCCTTGAGGTTTTCGAATTGATTTGGGTATCAGATTTTCAGTCGAGAGTTTCGAATGGAGATTTCGGAAATTCAGTAGATTGTTTTATACAGTTTAATATGTTTTCGGGAACGGTTGGTTTCCGTGGTTAAGTACAGTGTTGTGGACTATGGTTTTGATCAAATGTGTTTTATGATTATTCAGGGGATCGTGATCGTGCTTCGGGCGAGGGATCTTCCGCCGGACCACAAGATTAGCGCGAGTGCGCGCTTGCTGATCTGTGAGTGGACATTTTTATATTTTCACAGTTGTCTGCGAGTTCGTGATTTATCGTGATTTTCCGTATTTACTTTATACGATGTTGAGATATATGTTATTTTCGGAGGTATTATTTTATATTTATTGGTGATGGCATTACTGCATCGATGCTTCGGCTACTCGGCTGATCACTGGTAGTCCGCCAGAGTTGAGAGATTCCTCTGGACCAAAGTTGAGAGATTCCTCTGGGCAGGGTTGAGAGATTCCCATGTATGCCGGCGGGGTTGAGAGATTCCCCTGGCCTATCATCATCGGGTTTGAGAGATTCACCTGACCGTCGGGCTTGAGAGACTCGCCTGGCAACCTCCATATATATACTTTCCGAACTCGCACTGTTTTACATTGATTATATATATAACTGGTGAAAGGCATATGTTTATTTTTGTCCACTCACTCTAACGTTTTATTTGCCTTTCCCCTGGGCTTTTCAATTTCCGTGCCCAGTTTGCAGTTCGGATTCTGGTGTCTCACGTCACTGTTGGAGGCTAGTGATTCGAGCTACTTGTGTTTTCCTGTAGGTTTCTTGTTTTGCCTACTGATGTATATATTGTATATATTTACACTAGAGGTCGCTCTGATACATTCTGATACATGTTTTATACGGTTTTTCCCGGATATACTATATATTACAGTATGTTTACTGTTTATTGATTATGATATGAAATTTGAGAAATCCGGATGAGATTGGTGCCCACGGTTTGGCTTTTGTGGAATAGGATGAAGTGTTATTTTCCGGGTGCAGGTAATGGCAATTCCGCGTTAGTAGCGTTACTCTGCCGAAATTTTAATGGTTTTTGTTGGTTCACGTTTTCAGAAGGGATTTGGTTCCGGTTTAGGAAACTAAATCGGGGTTGGGTCCTTTCAGCTTGGTATCAGAGCATTAGGTTGTTCAGATTCTGTAGACTCTTGTAGTTGTGACGCTTAGGGTATTTGAGTTTATACAGCATGGCTGGAGTGATGACCCGACTGGCCAGCGGTACTCATCAATACTTTGGGTGTTGTGTGTTCTCAAATATCTGCAGTCTCATGATTACGTTCTTTCTGCCGTTCTTTCTGCTTGTACCTAATGCTTGTCTTGTATCAGTAGGATGCCTCCTTGACGTGGTCCCTGTGTTGATCGGGAAGCGGATCCTGATGAGGATTGCCAGACGCACAACTTGCTGATGCGAGTGCTGCGTTTGGAAGAGCGTTTTGACCCTGTGGTCAAAGCTCGTACTGCTGGTGCGACTGTGTTTTCGGGTTCAGCTGATCCAGAGATATGTGAGGCATGGTTGGTTCAAGTTGAACGTGTATGTGAGCGTCTGCGATTTACCCCTGAGCAGATGACAGTGGCAGCAGTCGGATTACTTGAGTCTGATGCATACTTGAGTCGGACCCAATCCCGATTCAATTACCTAAACCGGAATGAAACCCTTTCGAAAACACGAACCAACAAAAAAATTTCAAAATTTCGGCAGAGTTTCATTACTAGCGTGGAATTACCATAACCTGCACGCGGAAATTAACACTTCATCCTATGCCACAAAAAGCAAACCGTGGGCACCATTCCCATCCGGATTTCTCAACATCAATATGATCAACAACAGTAAATAAACTGTACTATGTATATATGTATATCCGTGAAAATCCGCACAACATGTATCAGAATGTATCAGAGCGACCTCTAGAGTAAAACATATACAATATGTACATCAGTAGGCGAAACAAGAACCTACTGGAAAACACAGGTGACTCTGATCACTAGCCTCCAAACCGCGACGTGAAACACCAAACCTGAACTACAAACTGGGCACGGAAACCGAAAAGCCTAGGGGAAAGACAATAAACACGTTAGAGTAAGTGGACGAAAATAAATGTCTTTCACCAGTTGATATATATGTTATAAAAACATATGCGAGTCCAGGTAAATAGAAATAATAAAGTACACGAGGTAAAACCATAGTTCTCCAGCGTACTGAGCATGCAAGTAAAAAATCCCACGGGGTCACTCATGGACACACACCGTGCTAGTACAGTCAGAATCATGGAGTCCCAGACTTCCACGCGATTCTAGCCAGAAAGGCCTCAGGTCAGAGGTCTGCCTCCCCACGGTACAGGTCACGGGTCAGGAGTCACACCCTCCCCCGGTACACATCCTCGGGGATCAGCCGGGATGCGAGTGTATCGATACAACAACATATAACGACTGTACTCTGTGTAAACTAAATTACAAATATTTCGATGCAAATGCATGAAACAGCATATTTGTATGTATGTATACTCGTATACGTATATTCGTATAAGTATATCGTATCATCGTAAAACACATGCTCATGTAATCCGTAATCTCAATACGCATGCTCAAGTTCGAAAATCATTTAAAAGACTCGCAAGAATTCCGTGAAAAGAAATTGTCCACTCACAGGTGAGCAAAACGCGCACTCGCGCTAATCACTTGGTCCGGCGGAAGATCCCTCGCCTGAAGCACGATCACGATCTCGATCTCGATCTCCTGAATGTTCACAAAACATAACTGATCAAAATCATAGTTCTCAACACTGTACTGATGCACGGAAACCAACCGTTCCCGGAAATATACAATGCGGTACAAAATGTATAACGGAAATCCCGAAATCCCAACTCGAAACCTCGACTGAAAATCGGCTACTCAAATCAACCCGAAAACCTCCGTACGATAACCAGGGCGTGATTACGAGAAAAATGACACTAATTACATCGAAATCTGAAAAGTTGACTTTTTCTCGCCGTTGACCGCCGCCGCCGCCGGCGGCGCGCCGTCAACGGTGGAGTTTTGCGGCCAAAATTTCCAGATCGAACCATCTCATCCGTGCGAATCTCTTTCCCTTCTTTCCCAATGTCCAATTCCAAGCACAACCCCTCCAAATCACCACAAATTCAATCGGAAACACCATTCCGGTGAACAATCCGATGACCCCGAAAACCTCCACCTCAAACCAAAACAACTACATAGGAAGCTTCTCCTAAGCTAAAGGAACCAAAACCCCAATATCTCAACCACCAAAACCCACCGGAGGTCCTCCCCCCGATACCGGCGAACCACGGCATCGCAACCCGATTCGGGTTCCCAACAAACTCCATCAAATCGCATAATTTCAAACACAAACCTACTCGAAATCACCTAAGGGTTCTAACCATACCTTCCTCGAAGTCCAAAGTGGCCGGAATCCGGTCGCCGGAAAGTGAAGCCGAAAATGGAAACTTTCCCTTTCGGGCAGCAGGTCAACTTTCCAATTTGGGAAAGTCAATGACTGGTCAAAGCAATTCCGTGTTTTTGCGACTATTTCTCGACTTTTCGATATTTATACTCGTCCCTCGGGTCGATCAACGGTCCTGAATGAATATACGATATGATTCGGATAAGCTCGAAACATTCGGATAAACTCGTCGAAACTCAAAACTTCAAATAATCATAAAATATTCCTCGGTTATCGGAAAAATCTTCCGGAACCGCCCACGAGCTCGTAATCACGTACTCTACCATTCTCGTGAAGATACTCAACTCAAATTCCTGACCAAAAACCAAGTCGCGAATCGAATCGGCAAACCACAATTACGACAATAAACTGCGACTAAACTCAATCTCGAGAATCATGCTGAATAAGCAACTGATTCTGGTTCGGGTCGTCACAAATCTACCCCCCTTTAAGAAAGTTCGACCTCAAAATTTACGTACCTGTCATGTGAACAGATGAGGATACTGCTCCCGCATACGCTGCTCGGTCTCCCAGGTGGCCTCCTCAACTGAATGGTTCTGCCACAAGACCTTCACCAGGGGAATCACACGGTGCCTCAGCTCCTGCTCACGTCGATCAAGAATCTGCACTGGCTCCTTAATATACGATAAATCCTCTCTGATCGGCAACTGCTGTGGGGCTATCACATGTGAAGGATCTGAGATGTACTTCCGCAACATCAAAACATGGAAGACATCATGTACACGAGCCATCTTTGTCGGTAACTCAAGTCTGTAAGCAACAGCTCCAACCCTCTCTGTAATCTCATATGGACCAATATACCGCGGTCGAAGCTTGCCACGCTTCCCGAAACGCACAACTCCCCTCCACGGAGATAGTTTCAGGAAAACCCAATCACCAACCTTGAACTCTAGACTCTTCCTCCTCACATCCGCATAACTCATCTGCCGATCCTGGGCAATCTTCAGTCGATCCCGAATAACCTGAATGTCCTCCATCGTGGTTTTCACCAGGTCAGGACCAATAAGCCAACGCTCACCCACCTCACTCCAACATAATGGAGTGCGACACTGCTTCCCGTACAGAGCCTCATACAGTGCCATCTCAATACTGGCCTGATAACTGTTGTTGTAGGCGAACTCGATCAAGTGCAACTGCTGATCCCAGTTTCCACGAAACTGCAACACACACGATCTCAGCATATCCTCAAGGGTCTGAATGGTCCGCTCGGACTGCCCGTCAGTCTGAGGATGAAAAGCTGTACTAAACCGCAACCTCGTGCCCAAAGCTCGCTGTAAAGCCTGCCAAAACTCAGAAGTAAACTGACTATCTCGATCAGAAACAATCGATACATGCACACCATGCAAGCGAACAATCTCTGATAAGTACAACTTAGCCAGTCTGCCCACTGAAATCTTCCCTGGAAGTGCAAGAAAGTGTGCGGATTTCGTCAATCGATCAACAATAACCCAAATGCCAGTGTTGCCCGCCGAAGTACGCGGCAACTGATAGACAAAATCCATTGTGATATGCTCCCACTTCCAAACTGGAATCTCAAGTGGCTGTAGTTTCCCTGTAGGTTTCTGCCTCTCCGCCTTCACCTGCTGATAAATTAAACACCGACTCACGTACGTAGCAATCTCCCGCTTCATGTTGCGCCACCAATAGTACGCTCGAAGTGTACGAAACATCTTCGTACCTCCGGGATGCATTGCATACGCTGAACTGTGGGCCTCGTCCAGAATCTCCTTCTTCAAGTCCTCGTCCCTGGGTACACATAATCTGCCCCTGAACAACAACGTACCGTCGTCGCTCAATCAGAACTCTGTAGGCACACCATTCCGAATCATGGTCTTCTTACCCAGCAAGTAAGGATCTAAATCCTGTACCTCCCGTACCTGATCAACCAGTACCGGTCGAACCTGAAAGCTGGCCAACAAAGCTCCATCATCATCATACCCAAACATAGCACCCGTAGCTCGAAGCTCGGCTAACATCGATACTCTGACCACACACATGTGAAACAACGAAGCTCCAGATTTCCGACTAAGCGCATCTGCCACAACGTTGGCCTTCCCTGGATGGTACTCAACCGTGCAATCGTAATCATTGATCAACTCCATCCATCGGTGCTGCCTCATGTTCAGGTCCGGCTGTGTCCGTAAGTAGGTGAGACTCTTGTGGTCAGTGAAAATCTTACACTGAGCACCATACAGGTAATATCTCCAACTCTTCAATGCTAATACAATAGCGGCTAACTCCAAATCATGCGTCAGATAGTTGATCTCGTGCGGTTTCAGCTGTCTGGAACCATAAGCCATGACTCTACCATGATGCATCAATACACAGCCAAGGCCCAACTTCGACGCATCACTGTATACAACAAACTCACCACTGTCGTCTGGCAACGTCAGAACCGGTGCGGTAGTCAATCTCTCCTTCAGGAGCAAATAACTCTCCTCACACGCATCAGACCACTCAAACTTGACGCCCTTCTTCGTCAATCTGGTCAGTGGTGTAGCAATCCGGGAGAAATCCTGTACAAACCGTCGATAATAACCTACTAACCCTAAGAAACTACGGATCTCCGGTACAGTAGTGGGTCGACTCCAATTCAGCACGGCCTCAATCTTGTCAGGATCAACACTAACTCCCTCGGCCGAAATCACGTGGCCCAGAAACTTCACACTATCCAACCAGAACTCACACTTGCTAAACTTCGCGAACAGCTGATGGTCCGGCAAAGTCCGCAACACCGCTCGCAAGTGCTTCTTGTGCTGGCCCACACTCCTCGAATATATTAAAATATCATCAATGAATACAATCACGAACTTGTCCAGGAATCGTCGAAATACCCGATTCATAAAGTCCATGAAAGCGGCGGGGGCGTTGGTCAACCCAAACGGCATAACCAGAAACTCATAGTGCCCATACCGCGTCCTGAATGCTGTCCTGGCAACATCTGAATCCCGGATCCTCAACTGGTGATATCCGGATCGAAGATCAATCTTCGAAAAGACTGCTGCTCCCTTGAGCTGATCGAACAAATCATCAATCCGTGGCAACGGTTACTTGTTCCTCACTGTAATCTGATTCAGCTTCCGATAGTCGATGCACAAACGCATGGACCCGTCCTTCTTTCGCACAAACAACACTGGAGCACCCCACGGAGAAACACTCGGTCGAATGAATCCCTTCTCTAACAACTCCTGAAGCTGAATCTGCAACTCCCTCAACTCTGCAGGCGCCATCCGGTACGGTGTTTGGGAAATCGGTCCAGTACCCGGCAATAACTCAATGGTAAAATCAATCTCCCGCACAGGGGGTATACCAGGTAACTCCGCTGGAAACACATCCGGAAACTCAGACACAACCCCAATACTACCAAGATCCGGCACTGCAGCTGTAGTATCCACAACATGGGCTAAATAAGCAACACAACCCTTTTTCATCAACATATCCGCCCTCATCGCGGAAATCAAGCACGGTAGTGAAGTGTTCTTCTCGCCACGAAACAGTATCTCAGGTAACCCGGGTCGTCGAAACGCGACCTCCTTCCTATGGCAATCAAACATAGCCCAGTGCGACTCCAAAAAGTCCATACCCAATATCAGATCGAAATCCACAATATCAAGCAACAACAGATCAGCGGCTAAACCATGGCCATCAACAAACACCTCACAATCTCGGTAAACCCAACCGATGTTCACAACCTCACCTGACGGATACAACACTCTCCACAACCCCGGAAGTGGAGATGCAGGAACCATAGCCAATGATGACAGTCTAAATGATATGAATGAATGTGTGGCACCCGGATCTAACAACGCAACTACTGGAATACCAAAGACATGTAACGTACCGATAACGACCTCCGGTGATGCTCTGCCCTCACGTAGAGTCATAGCATGAACCCTCGCCTGTCCGGCTGGTCGTCCTCGTTGGGGCTGTCCCTGCTGTCGTCCCTGGCCTGCAAACTGTGCTGGTCGCACTCCAGAAGTGGCACTTCGATCAACTTCGGAACTCTGGGCCGCCTGTCCGTCACCACCATACAATTGAGGACACTCCCTCGCATAGTGACCCACCTGGCCACAACGGAAACAAGTGACAGGGCTTCGCTGACACGGTCCCAAGTGATGCCTGTTACAGAAATTACACAATGGGTACTCTCGCGGTACAGCAAATGTGCCACCAGTACGCCGCGGATAACTAGAACCACTGGAACTCCCACTAGTCTGTGGTCGCTGCGGTCGATCTCTCCTCCATCCCAACCTCCGTCTCGATGTACCAGCTGGTGGTCGGTATGATCCACCGCCTGAAGATGAAGCTGAACCGGAAGTATCGGAACTCTGTCTCTTCGAAGGCCCCTGACTCGGTCCACCTTCCTCGAATCGCCTCGGCTGGTACCTCTGCTGTCTCTCCTGCTCAATATCCTCGCCTCGGAGTGCAGCACTAACAAACTCATCAAAGTTGTTCCGAGGCATCGTAGTCAGTGTCGCCTTGATGTTCAGATTCAATCCCAGCTCAAACCTGCGACACTTGGCTTCTTCTGTAGCCACCATATCCCGCGCAAAATGAGACAATCGAGTAAACCGATCCCGATACTCAAGTACAGACAAACTGCCCTGCCTCAAGTTAGTGAACTCCTCGTACTTGCGCAGCTGGGTAGCCTGATTAAAATACCTCCGCATAAACAAATCACGAAACAATGTCCACGGAGTGTCCACAGGAACTCTGTCAATGCTGACCCACCAAAAGTATGCATCACCCTCAAGTAAACCAATTGCGGCTACTGACATCTGCTCAGGTGTAAACTGCAGACGCTCACACACACGCTCAATCTGAACCAACCATGCCTCGCATATCTCTGGATCAACTGAACCCGAAAACACAGTAGCCCCGCAGTGCGAGCCTTGACCACAGGGTCAAAACGCTCTTCCAAACGCAGCACTCGCATCAGCAAGTCGCGCGTTCGACGATCATCATCAGGATCATCATCCCGATCAACACGGGGACCACGTCGAGGAGGCATCCTACTGATACAAGACAAGCATTAGGTAAAAGCAGAAAGAACGTAATCATGAAACCGCATATATTTGAGGACACACAACACCCGAAGTATTGATGAGTACCACTGGCCAGTCGGGTCATCACTCCAGTCATGCTGTATCAACTCAAATACCCTAAGCGTCACAACTACAAGAGTCTACAGAATTTGACAACCTAATGCTCTGATACCAAGCTGAAAGGACCCAATCCCGATTCAATTACCTAAACCGGAATCATACCCTTTCGAAAACACGAACCAACAAAAAATTTTCAAAATTTCGGCAGAGTTTCGTTACTAGCGTGGAATTACCATAACCTGCACGCGGAAATTAACACTTCATCCTATGCCACAAAAAGCAAACCGTGGGCACCATTCCCATCCGGATTTCTCAACATCAATATGATCAACAACAGTAAATAAACTGTACTATGTATATATGTATATCCGTGAAAATCCGCACAACATGTATCAGAATGTATCAGAGCGACCTCTAGAGTAAAACATATACAATATGTACATCAGTAGGCGAAACAAGAACCTACTGGAAAACACAGGTGACTCTGATCACTAGCCTCCAAACCGCGACGTGAAACACCAAACCTGAACTGCAAACTGGGCACGGAAACCGAAAAGCCCAGGGGAAAGACAATAAACACGTTAGAGTGAGTGGACAAAAATAAATGTCTTTCACCAGTTGATATATATGTTATAAAAACATATTCGAGTCCAGGTAAATAGAAATAATAAAGTACACGAGGTAAAACCATAGTTCTCCAGCGTACTGAGCATGCAAGTAAAAAATCCCACGGGGTCACTCATGGACACACACCGTGCTAGTACAGTCAGAATCACAGAGTCCCAGACTTCCACGCGATTCTAGCCAGAAAGGCCTCAGGTTAGAGGTCTGCCTCCCCCCGGTACAGGTCACGTTTCAGGAGTCACACCCTCCCCCAGTACACATCCTCGGGGATCAGCCGGGATGCGAGTGTATCGATACAACAACATATAACGACTATACTCTGTGTAAACTAAATTACAAACATTTCGATGCAAATGCATGAAACAGCATATTTGTATGTATGTATACTCGTATACGTATATTCGTATAAGTATATCGTATAATCGTAAAACACATGCTCATGTAATCCGTAATCTCAATACGCATTCTCAAGTTCGAAAATCATATAAAAGACTCGCAAGAATTCCGTGAAAAGAAATTGTCCACTCACAGGTGAGCAAAACGCGCACTCGCGCTAATCTCTTGGTCCGGCGGAAGATCCCTCGCCTGAAGCACGATCATGATCTCGATCTCGATCTCCTGAATGTTCACAAAACATAACTGATCAAAATCATAGTTCTCAACACTGTACTGATGCACGGAAACCAACCGTTCCCGGAAATATACAATGCGGTACAAAATGTATAACGGAAATCCCGAAATCCCAACTCGAAACCTCGACTAAAAATCGGCTACTCAAATCAACCCGAAAACCTCCGTACGATAACCAGGGCGTGATTACGAGAAAAATGACACTAATTACATCGAAATCTGAAAAGTTGACTTTTTCTCGCCGTTAACCGCCGCCGCCGCCGCGCCGTCAACGGTGGAGTTTTGCGGCCAAAATTTCCAGATCGAACCATCTCATCCATGCGAATCTCTTTCCCTTCTTTCCCAATGTCCAATTCCAAGCACAACCCCTCCAAATCACCACAAATTCAATCGGAAACACCATTCCGGTGAACAATCCGATGACCCCGAAAACCTCCACCTCAAACCAAAACAACTACATAGGAAGCTTCTCCTAAGCTAAAGGAACCAAAACCCCAATATCTCAACCACCAAAACCCACCGGAGGTCCTCCCCCCGATACCGGCGAACCACGGCATCGCAACCCGATTCGGGTTCCCAACAAACTCCATCAAATCGCATAATTTCAAACACAAACCTACTCGAAATCACCTAAGGGTTCTAACCATACCTTCCTCGAAGTCCAAAGTGGCCGGAATCCGGTCGCCGGAAAGTGAAGCCGAAAATGGAAACTTTCCCTTTCGGGCAGCAGGTCAACTTTCCAATTTGGGAAAGTCAATGACTGGTCAAAGCAATTCCGTGTTTTTGCGACTATTTCTCGACTTTTCGATATTTATACTCGTCCCTCGGGTCGATCAACGGTCCTGAATGAATATACGATATGATTCGGATAAGCTCGAAACATTCGGATAAACTCGTCGAAACTCGAAACTTCAAATAATCATAAAATATTCCTCGGTTATCGGAAAAATCTTCCGGAACCGCCCACGAGCTCGTAATCACGTACTCTACCATTCCCGTGAAGATACTCAACTCAAATTCCCGACCAAAAACCAAGTCGCGAATCGAATCGGCAAACCACAATTACGACAATAAACTGCGACTAAACTCAATCTCGAGAATCATGCTGAATAAGCAACTGATTCTGGTTCGGGTCGTCACATGAGCTTCACCAGTGGTTGTTATCGGTACGTTACATGTCTTTAGTATTCCAGTACTTACATTGTTAGATCCAGGTGCCACACATTCATTCATGTCATATAAACTATCATCATTAGCTAAGGTACCTGCATCTCCACTTCCGGGGTTGTGGAGAGTGTTGTATCCGTCCGGTGAGATTGTGAGTATTGGTTGGGTATACAGAGACTGTGAGATTTTCATTGGAGACCATGGTTTAGCCGCAGATTTGTTATTGCTTGATATCGTTGATTTTGATCTGATCTTGGGTATGGACTTCTTGGAGATGCATTGGGCCATGTTTGATTGTCACAAGAAGGAGGTCGCGTTTCAACGTCCAGGCTTTCCCCAGATACTGTTTCGCGGTGAGAAGAATACTTCACTACCGTGTTTGATTTCCGCGATGAGGGCGGATCGGTTGATGAAGAAGGGTTGTGTTGCTTATTTTGCTCATGTCGTGGACACTAAAGCAGCTGTGCCAGATCTTGGTAGTATTGAGGTTGTTTCTGAGTTCCCGGATGTGTTTCCAGCAGAGTTACCAGGCATACCTCCTGTTCGGGAGATTGACTTCACTATTGAGCTGTTACCGGGTACAGGACCGATTTCACAGGCACCGTATCGTATGGCGCCAGCGGAGTTGAAAGAGTTGCAGGTTCAACTCCAGGAGTTGCTGGAGAAGGGTTTTATTAGACCTAGTGTTTCTCCATGGGGTGCTCTGGTTTTGTTTGTACGGAAGAAGGATGGATCTATGCGATTGTGCATCGACTACCGGAAGCTGAATCAGGTTACGGGGAAGAACAAATATCCGTTGCCGCAGATTGATGATTTGTTCGATCAGCTCAAGGGAGCATCAATATTTTCGAAGATTGACCTTCGATCCGGATATCATCAGTTGAGGATTCGAGACTCTGATGTGGCCAAGACAGCTTTCAGGTCGTGGTATGGGCATTACGAGTTCTTAGTTATGCCGTTTGGGTTGACCAATGCCCCTGCAGCTTTCATGGACTTGATGAATCGGGTGTTCAGACAGTTTCTGGACAAGTCCGTGATTGTGTTCATCGATGATATTTTGATCTATTCCAGGAGTGTGGGCCAGCATAAGAAGCATTTGCGAGCGGTGTTGCGGACTTTGCGGGACCATCAGTTGTTTACGAAGTTCAGCAAGTGCGAGTTTTGGCTGGATAGTGTGAAGTTTCTGGGCCATGTGATATTGGCTGAGGGAGTCAGTATTGATCCTGACAAGATCGTGGCCGTGCTGAACTGGAGTAAACCTACCACTATACCGGAGATCTGTAGTTTCTTGGGCTTGGCAGGCTACTATCGGCGATTCGTACAGGATTTTTCTCGGATTGCTACCCCATTGACCAGATTGACGAAGAAAGGCGTCAAGTTTGAGTGGTCCGATGCTTGTGAGGAGAGTTATTTACTTCTGAAGGAGAAGTTGACCACTGCACCGGTTCTGACATTGCCAGATGACAGCGGTGAGTTTGTAGTTTATAGTGATGCGTCGAAGTTGGGGCTTGGCTGTGTGTTGATGCAGCATGGTAGAGTTGTAGCATACGGTTCCAGGCAGCTGAAACCACCTGAGGTCAACTATCCGACGCATGATTTGGAGTTAGCCGCTATTGTATTAGCGTTGAAGAGTTGTAGACATTACCTGTATGGAGCCCAGTGTAAGATCTACACCGACCATAAAAGTCTTACCTACTTGCAGACGTAGCCAGATCTGAACATGAGGCAGCGCCGGTGGATGGAGTTGATCAACGACTATGATTGCACGTTCGAATACCATCCAGGGAAGGCCAATGTTGTAGCTGATGCACTTAGCCGGAAATATGGAGCTTCATTGTTTCATGTGTGTGTGGCCAGAGTGTCGATGTTAGCCGAGCTTCGGGCTACGGGTGCCGAGTTTGAGTGGGATGATGAGGGAGCTTTGTTGGCCAGTTTTCAGGTGCGACCCATATTGGTTGATCAGGTACGGGAGGCTTAGGATTCAGATTCCTACCTGTTGGGCAAGAAGACCATGATACTGAATGGTGTGCCTACAGAGTTCCGATTGAACGACGATGGTACGTTGTTGTTCAGAGGCAGGCTGTGTGTGCCCAGAGATGAGAGCCTGAAGAAGGAGATCCTGGATGAGGCTCATAGTTCGGCGTATGCGATGCATCCCAGAGGTACGAAGATGTTTCATACACTTCGAGCGTATTGCTGGTGGCACAACATGAAGCGGGAGATTGCCGCGTATGTGAGCTGATGTTTGATTTATCAGTAGGTTAAAGCGGAGAGGCAGAAACCTGCAGGGAAACTACAGCCACTAGAGATTCTGGTTTGGAAGTGGGAACATTTCACGATGGATTTCGTTTATTAGTTGTCGCGTACTTCGAAAGGTAATACTGGTATTTGGGTTATTGTGGATCGACTGACGAAATCCGCTCATTTTCTCGCACTTCCGGGGAAGATATCAGTGGGCAGATTTGCCAAGCTATATTTATCGGAGATTGTTCGTCTACACGGTGTGCCAATGTCTATTGTTTCTGACCGAGATAGTCAATTCACTTCTGAGTTTTGGCAGGCGTTGCAGCGAGCATTGGGCACAAAGTTGCGATTTAGTACAGCTTTTCATCCTCAGACTGACGGGCAGTCCGAGCGGACTATACAGATACTTGAGGATATGTCACGATCATGTGTGTTGTAATTCCGCGGGAATTGGGACCAGCATCTCCATTTGATAGAGTTCGCCTACAACAACAGCTATCAGGCCAGTATCGAGATGGCACCGTACGAGGCCCTGTACGGGAAGCAGTGTCGCACTCCGTTGTGTTGGAGTGAGGTGAGCGAGCGATGGCTTATTGGCCCTGATCTGGTAAATAGTACCATGGAGGAAAAGTCTTGAGTTTGAGGTAGGCGATTGGCCCTGATCTGGTAAATAGTACCATGGCTTATTGGCCCTGATCTGGTAAATAGTACCATGGCTTATTGGCCCTTATCTGGGATAGATTGAAGATCGCCCAGGATCGTCAGAAGAGTTACGCGGACATAAGGAGGAAAAGTCTTGAGTTTGAGGTAGGCGATTTGGTCTTCCTGAAACTATCTCCGTGGAGGGGTGTTGTACGTTTCGGGAAGCGTGGCAAGCTTCGACCACGGTACATTCGTCCGTATGAGATCACCGAGAGGGTTGGAGCTGTTGCTTACAGACTTAAGTTGCCAGCTGAGATGGCTCGTGTTCATGATGTTTTCCACGTTTCGATGTTGCGGAAGTACATCTCAGATCCTTCACATGTGTTAGCCCCACAGCAGTTACCGATCCGAGAGGATTTGACGTACGTGGAGGAGCCAGTACAGATTCTCGATCGTCGTGAGCAGGAGTTGAGGCACTGTGTGATCCCGCTAGTGAAGGTCTTATGGTAGATTCACTCGGTTGAGGAGGCCACCTGGGAGATTGAGCAGCGTATGCGGGAGCAATATTCTCATTTGTTAACCTGACAGGTATGTAAATTTCGAGGTCGAAATTTTTTTTAAGGGGGGTAGATTTGTGACGACCCGAACCAGAATCAGTAGTGTAATCAGCACGATTCATGAGTTAGCGTATAATTACGGTTTATCGTTATGTGTGTGGTTTGTCGGTTTAGTTCGCGACTTAAATATCGGCCAAGAATTTGAATTGAGTTTCTTCACGGAAGTTGTAGAGCACGTGATTTCAAGCTCGTGGGCGGTTCCGGATGATTTTTCCGATAACCGAGGAATATAATATGATTATCTGAAGTTTCGGTTTATCGACGAGTTTATCCGTTTGTTTCGTATTTATCCGAACCGTTTTGGTTATTCGTTTTGGACCATTGATCATCCTGAGACGCGAGTATAAATATCGGAAATAGTCGAAAAATTGTCAAAAACACTGTTTGTGGTTTGACCAGACGTTGACTTTCCATTTTGGACAGTTTGACCGTTGACCGAAAGGGAGAACTTTCGTGTTTGATTTTCGCCGGCCGACTTGGATTTTCCGGCCATCTCCGGCTACGTGACGGGTATAATTCTTCTTCCCATGAGTTTCTAAGTGGTTTTGTGTTTGGAATTATGGAAATTGGTTGTGTTTTGGGTTGTTTCGAACCGAGTTGTTTTGCCGGAGTTCGCCGGTGACGGGGGGTGGACTTCCGACGAGCTACGGTGGCGGGGGAGTGGGGGTTTTGACTCCCCTTGCCCCAGGGATGCTTCCTAGGTGTTTGAATTGGGACGAGGAGGTGGATTCCGGTGAACCCGTGGTGGTTGCCGGAGTTTTGAACCGATTTGGTTTCGAGCTAAATTGGAGGGGTTCCGGTGAGAATTGGGTCTTATGGTAGTTGGAAATTGTGTTAGGCTTGAGGAGATCTTGAGAACTGGAGCTTCCTCGCCGGAGAAACTCTCCGTTGACGGTGCGCCGCCGCCGACGGCGGCGCTCCGGCGAGAAAGTTGACTTTTCAGTTTTCGATGATTTTAATGTCATTTTTTTCGTAATCGCGCCCCGATTATAGACTTGAGGTTTTCGAATTGATTTGGGTATCGGATTTTCAGTCGAGAGTTTCGAGTGGAGATTTTGGAAATTCAGTCAATTGTTTTATACAGTTTAATATGTTTTCGGGAACGGTTGGTTTCCGTGGTTAAGTACAGTGTTGTGGACTATGGTTTTGATCAGATGTGTTTTATGATTATTCAGGGGATCGTGATCGTGCTTCGAGCGAGGGATCTTCCGCCAGACCAGGAGATTAGCGCGAGTGCGCGCTTGCTGATCTGTGAGTAGACATTTTTATATTTTCACAGTTGTTTGCGAGTTCATGATTTATCGTGATTTTCCGTATTTACTTTATACGATGTTGAGATATATGTTATTTTCGGAGGTATTATTTTATATTTATTGGTGATGGCATTACTGCATCGATGCTTCGACTACTTGGCTGATCACCGGTAGTACGCCAGAGTTAAAAGATTCATCTGGATCAGAGTTGAGAGATTCCTCTGGACCAGAGTTGAGAGATTCCTCTGGGCAGGGTTGAGAGATTCCCCTATATGCCGCCAGGGTTGAGAGATTCCCTTGGCCTATCACCGTCGGGTTTGAGCAATTCACCTGACTGTCGGGCTTGAGAGATTCGCCTGGCAACCTCCATATATATACTTTCCGAACTCGCACTGTTTTACATTGATTATGTATATAACTGGTGAAAGGCATATGTTTATTTTCGCCCACTCACTCTAACATTTTATTTGCCTTTCCCTTGGGCTTTTCTATTTCCGTGCCCAGTTTGCAGTTCAAATTCTGTTGTCTCACGTCGCAGTTGGAGGCTAGTGATTCGAGCTACTTGTGTTTTCCAGTAGGTTTCTTGTTTCGCCTACTGATGTATATATTGTATATATTTACACTACAGGTCGCTCTGATACATTCTGATACATGTTTTATACGGTTTTTCCCGGATATACTATATATTACTGTATGTTTACTGTTTATTGATTATGATATGAAATTTGAGAAATCCGGATGGGATTGGTGCCCACGGTTTGGCTTTTGTGGCATAGGATGATGTGTTATTTTCCGGGTGCAGGTAATGGCAATTCTGCGTTAGTAGCGTTACTCTGCCGAAATTTTAATGGTTTTTGTTGGTTCACGTTTTCAGAAGGGATTTGATTCCGGATTAGGAAACTAAATCGGGGTTGGGTCCTTTCATAAAGCTCGTAGCCCGCCATCCCTCGAACAGGCTTCCCCGCCTAAACTATACAAATACCACTTATGCAGAAATCTTCGCCAACAATAAGCACTTCATTCCCCCCCCCCCCCTCAAGAATAGCAAAGCCCCGCTGGAAAACACTGAATCTTGGTGCAAGTACCATGAGTATGAGATGCAGAACATCGAGGATTGTGGCATTCTAAAGAGGATAATCCAGGAGCTATTCGACAAAGGTGAGTTGAGTATGTATAGAGTCGAGGGTCCAAGGCAAGTGACGCTCATCAATACTAATTTCAGCAGCGCACAAGGCTAGTGCCCCTCCTCGTGAAATCTTCTCCGTGGCAAGTGGATCAGGCACCAAGGCACCACACTGCTCGTGATATCCGAGCATAAACTCAGAAGTCGATGAGCGCGGTGCCCCTACTACAGACTCCTCGTTCGTTATTGATGCACTCGTTGACAGGTGCAAGATGCAGCGCGTCCTGATTAACTCAAGTTTGGTCGCTAACATCATCTTTTACAATGCTTATACCCAGTTAAATAGACCCCAGAGAAACATAACGCAGGATAACGAGTCACTAATGAGTTTCTCGGGTGATGTCGTCTACCCCATTGGAAGTGATTACATGCGTTTATGCTTAGGCGCTACGGGCACACCTTAAAAAAAGGTTTACACTGATTTTATCGTTGTTGATTTATATTACTCTTACAATGTCATACTTAGCAGGCCAGTCATCAAGAAGCTCAAGATAATACTTGCTAGCCATATGCTCTACCTCCAATTTCCTAGGGATTGTGGCACGGGCACTGTTCGAGGCTATGAATTTATTGAGCGCTCGTTAGATCCTAAATCAGGAGATGTAACAAGGTAGGAAATTCTAAAGATTGGGGAAGACATTGCTCTATCTACTTTGCCTGATGATCCTAGAGATGGCGTCAACGCCTTCAGACTAATGGATGGCGGGGACTCCCTCATTGAGGTCGAGCTTAATCCGCTCATCCAGAGCGCAAGGTAAAGATTGGCACCCAGGTTCATCCCGCCATTACAACAGAGCTCACACAGCTACTAATCGAGTACCAAGGGGTGTTTACGTATAATACAGTCATGTCAGGTATCTATACTGGTCATATTTCAGATAAATTAAGTATACACTAGACCGGTCAAGCAAAAGTGGCGTGCATACGATGAGGAACGCTACGTCGCCATGCACGTAGAGGTGTACCGATTATTAAAAATTGGCTTTATCTACTCGGTCCACTACCCCAAGTAGATCTTAAATAACGTCATGATCAAGAAAAGAAATGGTAGATGGCGGATGAGTGTTGACTACACAAACCTCAAGAAAGGCTGCCTCAAGGACGACTTCCCGCTCCTATGTATCGATAAATTAGTGAATGCCATGGTTGGGCATGAGCTCCTCTCTATGATGGACGCTTATTCAGGATACAACCAAATTCTTGTGCACCTCGAAGACCAAGAGGTAATGACCTTTACAATCGATAAGAGCCTTACAAAGTCATGTCGTTCGGCCTAAAGAACACTGGGTCTACATACCAGTGCTTCATGACTTACATTTCCAAAGATTTGAATGGTGCAATTGTGGAGATCTACATTGATGACATCTTGGTCAAAAGCACAACCTCCAAAGGTCACATTGAAAATCTCCACATTGTTTTCCAAATATTAATGGAGCACAATGTCCATTTGAATCCAGTTAAGTGCATATTTGGCGTGACCGCCAGCAAATTCTTGGGGTATATTGTTAGCTAGCCGGGCATCGTTGCAAATCCGGAGAGGATAAAAGCCATCAAGACCATGAAGCCACCCACTACTAAGAAACAACTCTAAAGCCTCACGGGTAAACTTGCTTCTCTGAATAGGTTTATCTCTCGCTACTCTGACAAATGTGAGCCTTTCTTCAAAGCGCTCCGCCTCACCAACAAGTGCATTGTCGACTAGACACCCGCTTGTGAGGACGCTTTTCAGCAGATAAAACATTATCTCACTTCTATTGCTACTCTATCCAGACCCATCAAGTGGGATACATTATATTTATACCTTGTAGTTTCGCTCACCGCTGTTAGCTCCGCTCTTGTCCAAGACAATTCTGATAATGAGCTCCCGACCTTTTTTACAGAAAAAAGATTTACAGGCGCTAATAAACGCTACCCAACTTTTGACAAGTGGGCGATGGCTTTGGTAATAGCCGTTCAACGTCTTTACCTGTACTTCCAAGCACACAAGATTCAGTCCTTATAAACCTCTTGCTCTGCCAAGTCATGTAGTCCCCTGACCATAGTAGCCACCTAAGTAAATGAGCCATCAAGCTCAGCAAGTTCGATATTGAATACAAACCTCGCATTTCTATGAAGGGAAAGGTGGTGGCAGACTTTATAGCTGAATACATGGAGAGAGAGGACGAGCGCGCCCAACAGGCACCTACACAACCCACTCCCGCTAACCCACTGTCACTTTGGCACTTGTACGTGGATGGGTTAACAAACCAATCCGCTAGTGGCACTGGCATCATCCTCACTGGACCTAGGGACGTTCATGTAGATCAAGTACTCACTCAAGTTTAACTTTAAGGCTTCAAATAACGAGGCCGAGTATGAAGCACTCATTGTAAGACTACAGTTGGCGCACCTATCTGATCCCTCTGAAATTTAACATTTACAGTGATTCTCAGTTGGTTGTCAAGCAGGTAGCCGGGGACTTTGAGGCAAAAGGGAGTACCATGGCCTCTTTTCTGGTGCTCACTAATGAAAACACTACCTTTCCAAGTTCAAACTCTTCAATATTACCTAAGTGCTTCGTGCCCATAATGCCAATGCTAACGTGTTCGCCTGCCTTGCCACCGTGCCCTACCCCATATCTTCCACCCAGACCAAGGTCGAAATTCTTGAGAAACCAAGCATTGCCAAGAGTTTCTCTGTGAGTTTTCCTAGCACACCCATTAAACTGAGTTGCATGGATCCCATCTACGCATAAGATAAAGAGCAGCATACTAACCATCAAGACAAAAGCTTGAACAATTATAGCTCGCACCACAAACTTCAGGGTGTAAGGCAGACAACTATACAAGCAAGGGAGCCCAATCTCAAATGCCTCACAATAGGTGCATGGCATTCACTCTTAGAGGAAGTTTGTGGCGAGTATGGACACCATGCGGGAGCTCGATACAAAGTCCCTTGCTACTGGTTCTAGTGGCCCACCATCCATGCTAACACAGGCGAGATCACTAGCGCCTGCGATTGTATAAGTAAACACAACAATACTTATCAATTGGAATCAATTCCTGAATTTTCATACCCATTCCAAATAAGTAAACATGCCCCTCAATTCAATAATGCTGAATTCATTCAATTCTACAAGGGGTAGGGAACCAATGCTCTTTTTTCTTCTCCTGCTGACCCCCAGAGAAACAGGCAGGTCAAGGCGGCCAACAAGATTATTAAGGACGACCTCAAAAAGCAACTGACCACCATAAAGAAAGGTCATCCTAATTACAGTCATTAGTTCGAACTACTCCCTGGCATACTTTGGTCTATTCGAACAACCACAACAGGAGAGACGTCATTCGTCCTTACGTTCGGCACTAAGGCACTACTCCTACTTGAGCCAACACACCAAAGCCCAAGGGTAGAGGCATTCGATCCAGCTACCAATGGTGGACTTCGCGAGACGATTAGCTGTTTGTGAAGTTCAGCCAGTGTGAGTTTTGGCCGATTAGCGTAACGATTTTGAGCTGTGTGATGCTAGCCGAGAGAGTTGGCGTGGATCCGGACCAGTTAGAAGCCGTATTGATTTGGGGTTGACCTACCATTGTACCATAGATCCGGTGTCTCTCTTGGGTTTGGCAGGCTGTTACCGACGGCTTGTGCAGGATTTTCCCGGATTGTCACTCTACTTCCCGGACTGACGAAGAAGGCGCCAAGTTCGAGTGGTTTGATGCATGCGAGGAGAGTTGCTTACTCCTGCAGGTTGGTGACCGTTACTGCCGTTTTGACCTTACCTGACGATCGCGACGAGTTCGTGGAATATGGCGATGCATCGAGATTTGGATTTGGTTGTGTGTTGATGCTGTGTAGCAGAGCGGTGGCTCATGATTCCAGGCAGTGGAACTTTGTATAGCTACGTATCTTATGTATGATTTGTGTGTAGTTGTTCTTGTGTTAGTACCAGAGAGATGGAGATACTACTGCTATGGCGTGCAGCATGGGTAGGACGTACACCGACCATTGAGTTTCATTCACTTGCATTTTCGGCCAGATTTGAGCTTGAGGCAGTGTCGATGGATGGAGTCGATTAACGACTATGGCTGCACATTTGAACTTGTTCGAGGAAGGCTAGTGGTTGTACTTTAACCATCCGTTTGGGATGATGTTGTTGTTGATGCATTCAGTCGAGAGTTAGGAGTTTCAGTATTGCATGTGTGTATGTGTGGCTCAAGTTTCCGTGTTAGCCGAGTTATGGGCTACGAGAGCTGAGTTTGAGTGAGATGATGTTGAGGCTCGTGGTTTTGTGTGTGTTATGCACTGTTGATGCAGTGAGGTATCAGATACTTTGAGTTTACCAGTCGTGACGCAATCCACAGAGCAATGTAGCAGCTTGAGTGTGTATTGATGCCACATTCGTCGACTGGTGATGGCTAGGAGGCAGAGACTTGCCGAGAAGTATCAGCCAATTGAGATTTCCGGTTGGACGTGGCGTTTGTTGCCGTGTTTGTGTGTGTTGTATGCACTTTGGTTGGTGATACCAGTTGTCAGGTCTTTGTGGACAGTTTGATGAACTTGATATGTTTACTTGTACTTTCGGAGATGATTTCAGTGGCAGGCTGTTATGGCTATGTTTGATGGAGGTTGTCCCTCTACGTGGTGTATTTTTATCCCAGTTCGCCGATCGAGGTAATCAGCTACAATGTGTGTTGGCGAGCTTTGCAGCGAACTTTGGGGACCAGATTACGAGTTAGTACCGGTCCTTGTCCTTGGATTGACGAGCGATCTTTAAGGACTATTCAGGCCTTGGAGGGCATGTTGTGGACCTCGGTGTTGCAGTTCCAGAGGATTTGGAACCAGCAGTTTCTCTTGTTTGAGATTGCATGCAGTACCGGTTTGTTGACCACGGTGATTTTGATGTTGCGTGATGTTGAATTGAGGATGATGATGTACTCCATTGTGTTGGAGCAGGTTTGAATTTGAGTTGATATTTGATTTTGATTTTGTGGGATGTGTTACCACAGACTGTCAGGTTAGCGGAAATGGGTTGATAATTGTTTGAGTTCGATGTTTGAGTTTAGATGGTATGAGCAGGACATGTTGTGATTTGCCACGTTGTTTAACTCGTATGTGGTCATAGGCGAGTGTATGTTATGCCGTATAGTTCGGTATCGCCTATAGTGGTGGCTATTATGTGTGTTGTGTTCCGCGTGGCGGAACTATGTTTCAGATTTGTTTCGTGTTGTGTACCCTACCTGTTCCATATGCAGGAACACTTGGCTATTGTGTGGAGCCAGTTCAGATTTTTGATTTGAGGGTACAGGGATTTCAGCATGGAGCTATCTCCTATTGTGGAGTTTGTGATCAGAATTGTTCAGTCGACATTGTCGCTGGAGGGTTGAGCAGTATGTAGAGGCAGTACTCCTATGTTTAGCCGACAGACTCGGAAATTTCGAGGTCGAAATTTTTCTAAGGGGGGTGGATTTGTGACGACCCGGACCAGAATCAGCAGTATGATCAGCTTGATTGATGAGTTTGTGCGTAGTCGCAGAGTTGCGACAGTTGATTTAATCGCCGAAGCTTCTTAGCGACTAAATTATTGGCCGAGAATTGGAGCTGGATCTCTTCTCGAGAGTCGTTCTACATGTGATTACGAGTTCGTGGGCGGTTCCGAATCGTTAGTTGGACGACCGATGAATTAGATATGAATATTTGAAGTTCAGATTTAAATGGTGGGCTACTTAACGACTAAATTACCGGACTAGAATTTGGTTTCGGTTCCTTCACGGAAGTTGTTCAAAATTTAATTTCGAGCTTGTGGGAACTTCCGGAGCATGATTTTGAGCTACGATGATTAAGTTGCGAATTTTGCCGATTGTTGATTGTTTGGTTGATTTAATTATATGTTGATTGGAACAGTTGACTTTTTATCCGTTTGGCCGATATGTTTGACTTCGGGTGATTATTGAAAAATATGTCGAGACGTGTTCTTGGCCGCGAGAATTATCGGAATCGAAATTACGACGAGAAAGTTACGGATATTTTAAGTTTGTCGCAAATTAATTGGGAAAGTTTCCTTATTTGGTAAGTCTATAAATAGCAGGTTGCCATAAGAGGAAAGTTAACATCTCTCATTTATAACTTTGACCGAGCTGAAACGGAGACTTGCGACGCCGTGGACGGCTCGCCGGCGGCAAGGGAGGTTCCGGCCACCCCACGACGTGGGGGTGGTCTTGTTCTTTTCGTCTCGAGGTCCCGAGCTCACCCCCGGCCTCATTTTCCGGCATGGGCCACGGTGGAAGAAGAACTTCCGGCGAGAAAATGGAGGAAAACTTTGTAATTCGGGTTTGGTGATTCGGACCGAATTGAGCTGGAATTTTGGGTGGGCTTTGTAGCTCTCATCACTAGCAAGCTACCATGTAAGTTTGGAGTCCTAATTTTGATAGTGGAAGGAGAATTTTGGATTTGAAATTTGTGTGTACATTCGGTTTTACATGAAATTGACCTAGTTAGAGTGAGAATTGGCCTTTGTTGTAGTTGACAAAGTTGCTCAGTGGGTGGTTTTGCATGGAATAGGGGTTGCTCCGCCGTGAATTCTCCCGGTCAACAGTGGCGCCGCCGTGGACGGCGGTCAACGGTCAACAGGTTTGACTTTTTGACTTTCGACAAGTCGCATGTCATTTGACTCGAAATCGCGCCCCGATCGTAGTGGGGAGGTTCGTTTTTTGAGTTGAGCGTCCGAACGTAAAGCGAGGTATTGAAGTGGTATATACAGATTTTCGACGATTCGTCGACTTTGAATTATCTGTTTCCGAGAACGGTGGTTTCTCGTGGTTTGATTTGTATTGTCGGATTATGACTTTGAATAATGAACTTTGTCAATATTCAGGGGTTTCGTGATCGTTCGTTTGGCGAGGGACTTTCCGCCGGATCACGGGTTAACGCGATACGCGTTACGCCAGTCTGTGAGTAGACAATTTCTTTTCACGGAAATCTTGCGAGTCTTTTATATAATTTATGAACTTGAGCATGTAGCATGATTATGGTTTTACGAGCATGAGATTTCATACGAGATTATGATTATATAAGCATGTGTTTACGATTATACGAATATGTTTATACGGATATACGTATACGAATATGCATACACTTTTATGCTGTTTCATGCATTTGCATCGAAATGTTTATGATTTGATTTACACAGAGTATAGTCTCAGTTACGTTGTTGTATCGATACACTTGCCTCTCGGCTGATCCCCGATGGTAGGCCACCAGGAGGGGCAGTACCCCTACCTGACCGGCGAGGGGCAGTACCCCGGAACCGAGGCCTTTCTGGCTATGGATCACGTGGAAGTCAGGGACTCCGTGATTCCGACTGTACTAGCACGGATGTGTCCACGAGTGACCCCGTGAGATTTTCCTTGCATGCTCTGTTTACGAGTTGGAGTCAGCGTCTCCTCGTATACTATTTGATTTATTTATATTTCGACTCGCATATGTTTTTATAACATATATTACACGGTGAAAGACATTTATTTTCGTCCACTCACTCTAACGTGTTTATTGTCTTTCCCCTGGGCTTTTCGGTTTCTGTGCCCAGTTTGCAGTTCGGACTCTGGTGTCGCACGTCGTGGTCGGAGGCATAGTGCTCGAGCTACTTTGTTTCATCCAGTAGGTTTATTGTTCTACCTACTGTGGTATGCGTATACGATTATGTATTAGATGTCGCTCTGAGCTTCCTATTGAATACGTTATACGATTTTACACCGGATTTCAGTAAAGTACTATTGTATTTATTGTTTTACTTTACTGTTGATATATTGAGAAATCCGGATGGGATTGGTGCCCACGGTTTGCTTTTTGTGGCATAGGATGAAGTGTATTTTCCGCGTGCAGGTAATGGTAATTCCACGCTAGTAACGAAACTCTGCCCAAATTTCGAAAAGTTTTTGTTGGTTCATGTTTTCGAAGGGGTTTGATTCCGGTTTAGGGAACTGAATCGGGGTTGGGTCCTTTCACTTAAGGTCTTTAAATGGTACCCGCGGTTTCAGGTTTGTCCTTTATCAAAAGGCTTATATGTTTAGCCTTAGGTCTGTACCAAGACCATTGTTCCCTAGGCCATTCCCGTGACCAAGTATTTCATGGCTTAAGGTCTGATTTATTGCTCATCGCTTCCCACGCTATCACAAAGACCATAAAGTCCTGCCCTCAAGATTCAAACCTTTTACCAGAAAACTTGTCCGAGTGCCACGATAGGGTCCCAATTTTCCATTGATCGACTTTAGCTAATCCCTTAAGCGTCACTAGATGGGTGCGCTTGGTACTTAGATGCCCAAAGTGCAAGGATATGACTGAGTTACCCTTTGGGGCATTGTCAATATGACCTCATCAAAACTAACCTTAAGGCCCTACTAGCACAGGATTACCTGAGCTTATGAGTTTTTCTCTGAGTGTTTTGGCCTATCTATGGGCGACCAATCGATGCTCTAACTTCCTCCCTCCCCCTCCCCCAAGATGTTTTACCTTTGGAAGGGTTAGCTAGATTGCAGGGTGAAGATTCTTCCCATAGGGACCAACGTCGTCTTTTCCACTTCAGCTCTGTGCCTTTCCTGGGCGTTAAGTTTCTCGTGATCGAATAACACATCAAATAATAAATCGATCAAATGTCTTACACTAATCTGACGAAGTAAAATAAATTAAACTTAAAATTCAATGTAAAGCAATGTTACTAAAGCAGAAGCTTTTATTGAGTAATTATATAATCGTACAATGTTCATTGAATAAGCAAGGAAGTTCATGACACGCCTCATTAAACCTGCCAACTTGTAAAACAATCTAATCAAAAACCAAGCTGGTTAGGAAGAGTATGTGCCCCTTCTAGACACTTGCTTGCCTTTTCTATTAGGTCTCTAGCTCTGCTCCCGAGTGATACTACTTCAAGTAGAGAGAATTCCATTGTTTGTCGACCAAGGTACCTGTCCTTGGGTTTTCTAGCTCGTACGATCCCTTATAGCCTTCTCCTATGATCATGTAGGGTCCTTCCCAGTTTCCCCCCCTGGTACCTTGGTATCTTCGAACACTTTACGTAAAATCATGGTACCTGGGAAGAAAACTCTAGGTCGAACTTTCCTGTCATAGTATGTCTTTAACTTCTGCTAGTAGGAAGCAACTCTGATATGAGCTTGTTCCTTGTGTTCTTCTAGAAAATTGAACTCGTGCCTCAAACTTTCTGCATTTCTCTCTATTGTTCGCTCTACAACCTTGAGGTTGGAGATCCTATGGCTTATAAGGATGACAACTTCTGTGTCGTTAACCATGGCGAATGAGGTTTCTCTAGTGGGTTTCCTCTTGATTGTTCTGTATGCCGAAAGTATATTTGGTAATTAGGATACCTATTAACCGTCAGCTGATCCAACCTCCTCTGACCCTGCAAAATCATTTTGTTCGAGGCTTCTGCTTGTTCGTTACCCTAAGGATACCTTGGGATAGAGAACTTAATCTTAATCCCTTGCTTTGCACAGTAGTCCCTAACCTCAGCATAATTGAACTATGGGTCATTGTCTGTTATGATCGTCATTGGAATCAAAAACCTGCAAATATTGAATTTCCAAATAAAGTTCTTCACTTTTGCTCTCCTTATCTTTGACAGAGCTTGAACTTCAATCCACTTGGAATGATAATCTGTGGCGATCAGGAGGTACTTTCTTTGTCCACCCCCAGCCCTAGTTTAGAATTTACCCACTATATCCAACCCCCACTGGGCAAACACACGCAGAACCAATACCGGATGTAACTCCAAATAGTCATACTCCAAACAGTCATTTTTCATTGTCGGCCAATAATACCCCTCGGTTAAGCATCATACCACTAAGTTCCTGCCCCTAATACGTATGCCATATATCCCAGAGTGTAGTTCTCACATTATTGTCTTGGCTTGGGAGGGATGTACTGCTAACCAATCCGGTCCATTGAAGGATCGACGGTACAGTTTACCATCTCTGATGTTGTAATGTGTTGCTTGTCATATGACCCTCCTGGCTTCTGCTCGCCCCTAATAGAAAGCTCCAACTTCTATGTAATTCGCTATCTCGTCCATCCATGAAGGTCTTAGCTATATTGGCATTACCGCTACTACTTCCTCCTCATATTTGCTAGGCCCAGGCAAGTGTTCCATAGGGATTATTCATCTCAGCTGATAGTCTATGATGGACGCTAGGTTAGCTAAGGCGTCTGCGTGCGTGTTTTCTAACCTAGAGAGATGTATGATCGAGAATTCTTCAATATGACTAGCCAGACCCTTTGCCAACCTGAGGTATGCTTCCATAGATATATGGTAAGATGCATATTCCTTAAGCACTCTGTTGGCCATCAGATGGAAATCATATAACACCTTGACTTTTTTTACATTCAATTCTTAGGCTAGCCTTAGTTCTGCCACAATTGCCTCGTACTTGACCCCATTGTGGGTTGACTTCCACCCTAACATCAGGGCTTGTTCCATGATAGTTTCATCTGGGGTTTTAAGTACCAGCCCTGCTCTTGCACCCTTATCTTTTGAAGACCCATCAGTTTATAGGATCCAGTGACCGACTCCCTGCTCGATGGTTTCGTTAGATTTCTCCCTCCTTTCCTGTACTTCTGGTTCTGGCACTGTGAACTTAGATACGAAATCTGCTAGTGCTTGTTCGTTCTTGGCTTGTATTTGATATCGTGTTATGCCAGTTCTATGGCCTATTTGGTTATCCCACTAGATGAGTCTGGGGTGTGCAAGATCATTCTCAACGGGTACTCAGTCATGATAATGACTTTGAAAGCTTGGAAGTAAGGTCTGAGCTTGCTTAATGATATGACGAACACCAATATCAACCTCTCCAGCTTACGATAACGAGTCTTTGGGTTGAGAAGAGCTTTAGAAATGTAGTATACAAGTAGCTGCCCCCCAGCATCTTCTCGGACTAGAGCCCGCTTACGGCCACCTCTGAGACTGCCAAGTACAGGTACAAGTCCTCCCCCAAGATGGGTTTACTCAAGGCAGGAGGGGAGACCAAGTAATGCTTGAGGGCCAGAAATGCCTTTTCACACTCCTCAGTCTAGTGTTCTACCTTATTCTTCTTGAGCGCTTCAAAGAATGACTTGCACTTATAGGTTCACTTGGATAGGAACTTACTCAGAGTTGCCAGTTTTCCATTCAAGATTTGGATTTCCTTGACCGTCGACGGGGACTTCATTTTTACAATCGCGGTTACCTAGTCCGGGTTTACCTCTATCCCACGCTCAGTTACCAAGTACCCCAGAAACTTTCTTGAACCCACACCAAAGGTGGACTTTTCTTCGTTCCGCTTCATCACATGTTTCATTAAGAGGTCAAAACATCCCCTGAGGTCTGATACGTGATCCTGCCTATTCATTCTTTTTACCAACATATCGTCCACATATATCTCTATTGATCCTCCTAAGGGGATTGAACACCTTGTAAACTAGCCTCTGGTACGTTGCCCCAGCATTCTTCAGGCCAAAGGGAATCACCTCGTAGGTATAGACCCATTTCTCAGTCTCAAATGTCGTCTTTGCGCGGTCATCCTCAGCCATCTTGATATGGTTGTACCCATTGTAGGCATCCATAAAGCTAAGAAGCTCATGCCTCTCGATGGAATCCACCAACTGGTCTATTCTGGGAAAGAGGAAGCCATCATTGGGACATGCCTTGTTAAGGTCCATGAACTTAACGCAGACCCTGAGCCTTGTGTTCTTTTTCTTGACTAAGACCACATTAGATAGCCACTCTGAGTGTGGGACTTTTTTTGACAAACCCTACCGTAAGTAACTTCTCGCATCTTGCTCGATTATCTTGTTCTTCTCTGCTGCGAAGGTTCTCTTCTTCTGAGCTACTGGCTTAACCTTTGGATCGACGTGTAACTGGTGCTCCATGACCGATCTATCTATACCTGGCATGTCCCTTGCAGACCATGCAAATACGTGCCAATATTCCCTTTGCAGGTCCATCAGGCTCTTTCATTCAGCTACGGTAAGACCGGATCCTATCCTTTCACATCGCTCTGGTCTCTCATGATCGAACGGTTCGAGGACCACATCATCCTCTGCCTTTTCTTTGAAAGGAAGCTCTTGTGGTCGAGCTTTATGTTTAATTCATTGATTGCTACTCATCAACCCCCAATATGCGATTGCTATGCAGAAGAGGTTGGGACCTCTGGGCCTCTAGTCCACTCGACTGACTCCTTCTCCATCCCTTTGGTTGCGAAGACTGTACATATCTTGCTACAGCCTTGTCTCCCCTAATAATGATTGTGCCATCAGAGGTTGGATATTTCAAAACTTGGTGGTAGGTAGATGCTATTTCCTTCATATGGTGAAGCCATGGTCTTCCCAGGAAGGCATTGTCAGCGGGGGGAGCATCGACCACAACAAACCGAGTGGTTGGGTTGGTAAGCGATGTATCGACCTAGACGGGTATGATTCCTAAAGTCCTTAGTCTCGACCCCTCAAACCCCATGAGAGTCATGCGGTGGTCCTGAATCGCACCCATTAATCCCATTCGTTCCACCGCATCCTTAAAGATGATGTTCACCATTGCTTCATTTTCCACGAGGACCCTTGACATCGTCATGTAGGCCATTCAAATGTTAATGACTAGGGCATCTTCATGGACCTCCTCCTCCTCTAGTAGATCTGCATCTGAGACCTTGAGTATGTTGGTCCTGGGTCGTACTCTAAATGCCGCTCCAACTTGAGGTTTCTTCATGCTTCGTTCCTTCTCCTTGAGGGTCGCCCCCAGCTCTTTTGCCTCTGCCATGGTATCGTTCATGCTTGGGAAGATTGTATCCTCCGGGTACTCTGGGGCTGAGATGATATAGTTCAGCATTGGATACTTCTCCTCCTGACCCTTAGGTGGTGGCGGTAAGGTCTTATTGTTTTCTCTGACATTTTCCATTACCTTATGGCTTTAACGAATCTTCAAGCCTTTTCCTATACTCATCAGTCAGGTATTTTCAACAGTATTTTCAGTCAGGTATTGTTTTCCTTGGTCGACTAGCTCTGCAAAGTGCCTCTTGAGAACCTTATAATCAATCATCTTGTGAGAGGCATAAAAGTCTTTTGAATTGTTCTTGCTCGTCATGGGCGGAGGCCTCTTGAGCCACGGCTCATTCTTCATATGGTGAAGTATGATAGAGATCGGTATAGTTGTCGGGGGTATACACATCTTTTCCCCCGAGCTAAAGGGCTGGTGGTCGAAGGCTTTCCTCTTATTATCATAGCTTCCCCTAGACTATCTGGAACCGCATGTGCTCGTGTTTTCCCTCGTGCTGGTGGTACCCCCTCACATCTTCTCCCTTGGGAAGTCTCTGATGTAAGTTTGTATGTCCTCAACACGAGCATAGTCAAAAGTCGCATGGTAGACCGTGGACATGTCCTTGGTCTTCTTCCTAATAAGCTTACAAGGTCAGTTATAAGTCCATGTCCAGCCTGTTGATAAACGCCGTAGCGGCGGAAGTGTTGTCTTTGCAATTGACCATAGCATACTCCTTTCTGAACCTAGTGACCCAGTCTCGCAAGCTTTCCCCTTGCCTCATCTTGAGCGACATGAGGTAGGTCACATCCTTGACTCCCTTAGCATTGCTTTAGTACCTCTTGAAAAATGTTGACTTCAGGCCTCTCCAATCCTTAATCAACCCTGGGGGTAGGGTCTTGTACCACTACGAAGCATGGTCCTTCAAGCTTGCCTGGAACATCTCGTACATCCTGGCATCATTCGATTGGCTAGTGGCCATAGCAGATTGGTAGTTTCTCATATGTTGGTAGGGATCTAAATGTGACGACCCGGAACAGAATCAGTAGAGTAATCGGCTTAATTCACGAGTTAGCGTGTAATCGCAGTTTTATGTAAATTGATTGATTTGCTAGTTTTAATCACGACATAAATATTGGCCGAGAATTTGAGTTGAGTCTCTTCTCGAGAGTTTTTGTACACATGATTTCGAGTTCGTGGGCGGTTCCAGATTATTATTTCGCCGATCGAGGAATATCTTATGAATATTTGAAGTTGCAGAATTTCGTCGAGTATATCCGTTCGTATCGAGTTTATCCGAATCGTGATGGTTATCCATTTTAGACCGTCGATCATCCCGAGACGCGAGTATAAATATCAGAAATTGTCGAAAACACTGTTTGGGGTGTTGACCGAGCGTTGACCGAAATTTGAACCCGTTGACCCGAGGGGATTATTCACCCAGTTACTGTTCACCATAGGAGCTTCTATTCCCGACCGATTTAGGCCACGACCTTGGAAGGTAAAATCTTCCTCTCGTGATTTGCAACTAGTTAGAACTTGGAATTTCTTGATTTGGTTGAGAATTGAGGGAGAACGAGTTCGATGAAGTTGGATGATTTTGCCGAGTTCGGGTGGCCTTCTCCGGCGACTTCTGGGGTCGGCGCTTTGGGGGGAAAGGTTCTCCTCAACCTATAGATGCTTTTGGTAGAAGAAATTTGGGTTTGGTTGCCGTTTGAAGCTCGCCGTAATCTCACCGGAATCCATGGATTCCGTGAGTTTCGAGCTCAATTCCAGCCGGTGGGCTTGAAATTGGGTCTCGGTATAGAAGAGAAATATGTTGGGCTCGAGGAGTAGTTTATTTCTGGAAATTTTGGCCGGAATCCGTCACTGTTGACGCCGCTCCGCCGCCGCCGGCGGCGGTCAACGGCGGCGCTCCGACGGAAGTTTGACTTTTTTGGAAATGTGTTGAGTTATATGTCGTTTTGCTCATATTCGCGCCCCAATCATCACCTGGAGGTTTTCGAGTTGATTTGGGTACCGGATTTTTGGTCGAGAGTTTGAGTGGAGATTTCAGGAATTTCGTTGATTATTTTTGTATCAATTATACGTTTCCGGGAACGGTTGGTTTCCGAGGTGTGGTACATTGTGTTGGACTACGTTTTTGATCAGTTATATTTTATGATTATTCAGGTGATTGTGATCGTGCTTTGGGCGAGGGATCTTCCGCCGGACCACGTGATTAGCGCGAGTGCGCGCTTTGCTTGTATGTGAGTGGACCTTTCTTTTCACTGATCGATTGTGAGTCTTTATATTACATTTTATGAGCATGAGCATAAGTTTGTGATTATGACTTATACGAGCATGTGCTTTACGATTATGCATTTACATTATGCTTTATACGTATGCATGAAACTATTTATGATTTGATTTACACAGAGTACAGTCTTAGTATATATGGTTGTATCGATACACTTGCATCCCAGCTGATCCCCGAGGATGTCTACCAGGGGGAACTATACCTTGTGCCGATGTATTTCTGGGTGGGTACAGATTTCTGTTTCTTGTGCCGATGTATTTCCGGGTGGGAACAAATACCTGACCTGAGGCCTTTCTGGCTAGAATCACGCATGGGTCTGGGATCCCGTGATTCGAACTGTACTGTGACGACCTGAACCAGAATCTGTTGTGTATTCGGCTTGATTCTCAAGATTGAGTTTAGTCGCGGTTATACGTCGTATATGTGGTTTGCCGATTCTATTCGCGACTATGTTTTCAGTCGATAATTTGAGTTGAGTGTCTTCACGGAAATTGTAGAGTACGTGATTTCGAGCTCGTGGGCGGTTCCGGAAGATTTTTCTGATAACCGAGGAATATTTTATGATTATTTTAAGTTTCGGTTTCCGACGAGTTTGTCCGATTGTTTCGAGTTTATCCGAATTGTGATGGTTATCCATTTCGAATCGTCGATCGACCCGAGGCGCGAGTATAAATATCGGAATAGTCGAGAATTAGTCGTAAAAGCATTGACTGACGTTGACCAAACTTTGACTTTCCAAAATTGGAAAGCTGACCTGTTGACCAAAGAGGAAAGGTTTCCCAATTGGGTGTTGCCGTCCGACGACCGACATTCCGGCCACCTCCGGCCACGTGACAGGTACAATTAGCATCCTTGAGTGATTTCGAGTGTGTTGGTATTTGGTTTGGAAGAAAATGATGCCGTTTAGGTGGAACCCGAATCGGGTTGCTTCGTCGGATTTCGCCGGAGTTAGGAGGTGGTGCTCCGGCGAGATTTGAGGGTGAAATTGTTGGGGTTTTTGCTCCCCTAGCTTAGGTGATGCCCCTAGGATACTTGATTTTGGGTTTTGATGAGGATTGAGGGTCACCGGTTAGGTCACCGGAAGGATTTATTTCTGTTCGGGTTTGTGTTGTTTTGGAGGGTTTCCGATGAGATTTAGGCTTCATGGTAGTTGAGGAAGTGGTTCGAAATGTCGAGACCTTGTGATCTTGAAGTTCTCCGCCGGTGAATCTCGCCGTTGACGGCGCGCCGCCGCCGGCGGTCAACGGCGGAGGAGTTGACTTTTTCAGATTTTGATGAAATTAATGTCATTTTTCTAGTAATCACGCCCTGATTATCGTCCAGAGATTTTTGGGTTGATTTGGTTAGCCGATTTTCAGTCGAGGTTTCGAGTGGGGATTTCGAGATTTCCGATATTCATTTTGTACTGCATTGCATTTTTCCGGGAACGGTTGGTTTCCGTGATTCAGTACAGGGTTGTGGACTATGATATTGATCAGTTATGTTTTGTGAATATTCAGGAGATCGAGATCGAGATCTTGATCGGGATCGTGCTTCAGGCGAGGGATCATCCGCCGGACCACGAGTTTAGCGCGAGTGCGCATTTTGCTCACCTGTGAGTGGACAATTTCTTTTCACGGATTGTTTGCGAGTCTTTTTATATGATTTACGAACTTGAGCATGCGTATGAGATTTCGGATTACATGAGCATGTGTTTTATGATTATACGATTATACTTATACGAATATACGTATACGAGTATACATACACTTATATGTTGTTTCATGCATTTTCATCGAGATATTTGTGATTTGATTTTCACAGAGTACAGTCGTAGTTCATGTTGTTGTATCGATACACACGCATCCCGGCTGATCACCGGGGGTGCCTACCAGGGGGGACGCTGTGCCTTATGCTGATGTATTTCCGGGTAGGTACAGTTATCTGTTTCTTGTGCCGAGGTATTTCCGGGTGGAAACAGTTACCCTGACCTGAGGCCTTTCTGGCTCGAATCACATGTGGGTCTGGGATCCCGTGATTCGGACTGTACTAGCACAGACGTGTCCATGAGTGGCCCCGTGGGATTTTTATTTGCATGCTCTATACGCTGGAGGAGTACGAGTTTACCTCGCGTATTCTATTATATTTACTTATTTATTTGGACTCGCATATGCTTTTATAACGTATTTATCTGGTGAAAGACATTTATTTTCGTCCACTCACTTTAACGTGTTTATTGTCTTTCCCCTGGGTTTTTCGGTTTCCGTGCCCAGTTTGCAGTTCAGGTTTGGTGTTTTCACGTCGCTGTTTGGAGGCTAGTGATCTGAGCTACCTGTATTTTCCAGTAGGTTCTTGTTTCGCCTACTGATGTGTATATTGTATATATTTTACTTTAGAGGTTGCTCTGATACATTCTGATACTTGTTTATACGGATTTTCTCGGATATATATATATATATTCTATAGTACTGTTTACTGTTTATGATTCATATATTGATGTTGAGAAATCCGGATGGGATTGGTGCCCACGGTTTGGCTTTTGTGGCATAGGATGAAGTGTTATTTTCAGGGTGCAGGTTTATGCAATTCCACTATAGTAACGAAACTCTGCCGAAATTTTGAAAAATTTTAGTTGGTTCGTATTTTCAGAAGGGGTTCGATTCCGATTTGGGTAACTGAATCGGGGTTGGGTCCTTTCAGTACTAGCACGGATGTGTCCATGAGTGACCCCGTGGGATTTTTCTATGCATGCTCTGTACGCTGGAGGAGTTTGGGTTCACCTCGTGTACTATATTATATTCATTCATTTTGACTCGCATATGTTTTTATAACATACACTCTAACGGTTTTCATGCCTTTCCACTGGGCTTTTCGATTTCCGTGCCCAGTTTATAGTTCGGATTCTGGTGTCTCACGTCGCGGTCGGATGCTAGTTGTTCAAGCTACCTTTCTTTTCCAGTAGGTTTCTTGTTTTGCCTACTGTTGTATATTTTGTATATATACACTAGAGATCGCTCTGATACGTTACTGATACATGTTTTTATGTGATTTTCCCTGGATTTTTCTATATAATACAATTACATTTACTATTTATTATTATTGATATGATATTGAGAAATCCGGATGGGATTGGTGCCCACGGTGTGGCTTTTGTGGCATAGGATGAAGTGTATTTTCCGGGTGTAGGTTAATGGAAATTCCGCGTTAGTAGCGTTACTCTGCCGAAATTTTTATGGTTTTTGTTGGTTCATGTTTTCAAAAGGGGTTTGATTCCAGTTTAGGAAACTAAATCGGGGTTGGGTCCTTTCACTAAATCTTCTGAATACCTATCGAACCTCGGGTGACTCCATTTCTAGGGCGGCTCGGTGTCCTTGATGAACTTTGCCAAGGGATTTTGGGACATCATGCGAGCTCGTTGTTCTGCTTCTGTCTCCTTCTTGGACAAACTCTCCTTCCTCAAACATTTTGTCTCCTGATTCGTCCTGATGTTATGGGCTCGCTGGGCCTCCATGAACTACTCCATCATTCACCTGAGGGCTGCTACTCCAGGCGCCTCTTGGTTTGCAAGGACTCCCTCCTCTGGGTCATTATAAGTATCTGGTTCTCGGGCATCAGTCACTAGGATTACCGGGGAGTCTTGTCCGACCTCTGCAGTCGAATTGAGCAGGGTGACCCCCTGTCCCTTCAATAGGCCTACCAACTCTATCAAAGTGGCTTGGATAACACCTACTGTACCCACTAGTTCATTTATGCATCTCATGCCTCCCTCAGTGGACTGCTACAACGCCACCATGTCGAGCCTCATGGTCGTATATCATTCCTTAGCCTGGTGGAGGTTCTGATCGATCTTGGTCCTCAACCTCCTGGATCCTTCGTTCTCCAGTTCTGATTCCTCTTCATCGATGATGTGAACTTGATGCGAGATGGTGCTACCATACTTTGATTCCCCCGTATTAAGGGTTGTCTGGTCGTTTCCCCCAAGAGGGGTTATTTCCTTATCACGCTAGTTATTCATGTCAGTATTGCCTTCCATATCCCTCTGTTCATGAAAGTTAGCCAAAGGTTCTGCTTTCAATGAATGCACCAATTTGTGAGAGCAAATTTCGTCTCCCCTCTAGCTTGAATCCTCGTGAACCTGCAAAACAAGTCAGAGCACGGTGTGGTACCATGCTTAGACCCTCTGATGCTTAAGTCAAAACTTATCTTCAAAATCAAAGAGTAATTAGGACAGAATAACGTTACATTCGACCATGCATGGATGGTCTATATATAAAGATCGTGTTAGGTCTAACCAAAGTCCTTATCGAATTGGACTACTTTACATTCAGAAAGGAGGAATTCACTAAGGAATGGATCTTTACATCCAGGGCCAATCATATTTCATGATTACCATAGACCTTTTGGCGTAATCTCTCTAGGAATCGTATAAATCTTAACTTCTTCCCCAACGATTCTATAAATCCTTCAAGGTCCACATCCTAACTTACGAATGCCACGCCATCTTATATATGAACATTTCAGAGGCTTCAACAACGTTCTACATACTTCTAGAAACCTCTAGATAACTCACTTTTAATCGTAACACTTGTCATACAAGCACAGGCCCATCATTCGAATTATCGAACCTCATCCGGGACCAGGTTCGAAGAGCCCATTTTTCTCCAGCCTAGTATGACCAAAACTTAATCTTACATCAGCAAAATTCAGCAAAGGCACCAACGCCTATCAAGAAATATCTCATATATGAAAGGAACACAACAAAGAACAATAGTTCCACTTTACATCAAAAGTTTAAGAAAAAAAAATAAGAACAGAGTACAAACACCACGTTCAATTGTTTATACGCGCCCCCTTCGCCGCCTTCATGTCTTCCTCGTACCTATTCTAGTATAAGTAGGGACTCTCCTTCAGCACATCAAAAGTCATGGTGACGGTCGTTGCAGCAGTCTCTTCCTTCATTTTCCAAACTCGACCTACAACATCCACCTCTAATTGGCACTCAGTAGCATCGCTCAATACTTGGGTTTTAAGGAATCCAACCTCCGCCTTTAAGGAGTTCACCTCGGCCAATGCTTGATCTAAGTGATTCACCTGTTGAACCTGCATATCTTCCAGCGACCACTTCTCCGCCTACAGAAGGTCCCGTTCGGATTCCATCTCGTCATGCTTCCTGCGTAGCTCTTGCTTGGCTCTTTGGGATTCCTCATTATCCTGCCTACAGATGGGTAGCTCTTCACAAAGTTCACCCTCGAGTTAGGCATACTTCATCAGCTTAGCATTTGTTGACAAAAGTGCTGACTTTTTGGCCTTCAAACTTTCCTCCACCCTCCGAGCTTTATCCTCGATAACTGCAATGTCCCCTTGGTCTCCCACTAGCTCATCAAACAATAACATCTAGTAAAGATCATGTACCTATTGTGTTGCCTCCATACACAGGCACTGGCGGTTGGTATGCTTATCCACAATGAGCACCCGCTTCCTCTGCCAGGAAACCACGTCTAGCGAAACCAAGCAATGGGCGAATTTGACATATCTCTCCAGTAGGTTCCTTGAGTCCTTCTCGGACATCCCTAGCACCACAAGGGTCTGCACTTGTCTTTCCATACTTAGCTCCTCATCCCTGGCAGACGGCGCCCAAATTGAAGACGTACTGAGCGTCAGAATTGGTGAGCACCTAGGAGAGTTGTGAGTCCTTTTCTCCTCATCTTCTGTCTCCTCTCCTTCCTTGAAAATGACCACATCATCCTCACTTCGTGGAGCGGGTTATCATCCCTTCAGCAGCATCTGCCTCTTCACTAGCGGAAGACCCGGTTTCATGCCCCGCATTCCTGCTTCTCTTTCTTTTATACTACGGGCACTTCCCAGCAGCACGCTTCCTATTTTTAGCAAGTTGAGCAGCACGAGCCACCTCGGTTTCAACCAAGATTTGAGCAGCAGTGGATTACTCAACTATACTCAAATGCCCATTCTGGGGCATAAAGTCATCCTCTGCCTCATCATCTTCATCACTGCTCGCCCGCTCCTCTCCGGAATGGCGTGTCGAGTAACGTAACCTTCGCGAGGGTTTCTGTCGTTCTTCTCCAGGTCGTAGTATCACCTCTTCCTCATTTATGTCTATCGACATCAGAAAACTAGTATCGTGCTCATCGGCTCCTCGCAGCCAAGACCCGTTCGCATTAGGCACCAAGCATGCAGTGTTAGATTCTTGCGCCATCAACCAATCAATCAGCCAAACCACTTTCACCCTCTCCATCATGTTGTCTGTGTTAACAGTGGAACTTTTAGCTATGAGGAAACAGAAGCAACGGATAATGATCAGACCACGCCAAAAACCACCTAACGCATCTTAAGAAAATAACACAACAAGCACAAAGACACACCAGGTTTATGAAATATCCCCGTTCGTGCAACAATGTATGGATGGTTGAGCACCCAGAAGTCAGAACACACTTCAGGTCGGTCTCAGTAATGTAGAATCTTGGACAAACGCTCCTCCTCCCTAGCACCCAGGCAGAACCTGTACCTCACTAGACCGAGCAACGACAGTGTGAGGAAAGCCACAAGTGGCATAAGTATGTTTGATAACTACAAATTAGGTCAGTATACAACACAACATAAGCAAGTAAATACCATACAATGCATAACCTAGAGGTTGAAAGGACATGAGGACTCGAAGTAACCCCTCAATATCTCTTACTGGGCGATTGCCAAATTCCCTGCTTGCTAAGCACGCCTTACAATGCCACACGGTCACAGAGGATGGCATTTCAGAAAACCCCCATTTCTTTGACATCTTCATTATGAGAGTCATCATCCTATAATCCCAATCTCTCCTTGCATAACTTGTATTATAGAAATACGTAATTTTTGCCATTGTTAGGAACCTAAAGCATGACAGGCTGAAGACATTGTAGAGCGCAATCAGGACCCTCGTCATCACAAATCCATTGAAATGCGACAACACATACGAGAAAAAATGATGTAAAGGCAGATGTATGTCTTTGCGCAAGTGCCACTCATGCATACATACATGACCCTCGAGTGGATCAGTAAACATCTCTTCTGCACCAAATGGTCGGAGGCATACAAAGCAGAGAATATTGTACTTCTTGTAAAACCCTTCACATTCTGATAGGCTTTTTACACCACTCAAAAAAATAACCCTATTCTTGTATAATGAGCTAAGGGGATTGCCATCCACCACCGTCACTCCATCTAGATAATATATTCTTAAACTAACAATGCCATGCTTATGGATGAAAGTTCTCAAGAAGATTCAATAGTTATAAACACAACCTATTACCTAATCCTTATGATTATATCAGTGAAGATACGCTTATCACCGATGACTATTCCTCAAAGAATCCAAAGGTCACAGACCTGGATATACTGAGAATGAAGAATTATGATCTAGAAAATGTGTGAGAATCTACAAGACTTCACAAGTACACTAAGCGTGTGTCCTGCTAGATCTAGAGTTTCTTATAACCAAAAGGCTTGGTTTCTACTAAAGAGAGATTGAGAAAGATCATGAACAATCAACAGGCACCAACCCCTCATAGAATTAGATCCCTAAATATACATACTAAGCGTACACTCAAAACATAGAAGATAGAAATCATTGATGGAAAACCAACAAAGAAACCTCATCTAAAAACACAACAAAATTAGGTCAGAGTATATATATTATCTAGACTTCATATACGAGGCTTCAAAACAACCCCTTAACAAAGTATTCAGCTACTCATAGTGTATGAAAATGAATCAAAACAATCAATGGGAAAAACTAATACAAACAAAGAGGAGAAGAATTGTTGTCGCAATCTCGACCCTTCGAACCTTGGCGGCTATAACTCCTTTGGCTGACTGCTCTTTCTTACTTGTCTCTAGCTCCAAGAATTCCTTATTACCCTTTCCAAAAACCCTAAAAAGAGTTTATATACTGGCTTGGTTGGGCTAGGCCTTGTCCTTTTAGGTTTTATGTTCTTTTAACTTCAAGAGACTTCCTTATTGTTTTCCTTATCGCATTAGAACTCCTCTAATTAATTTTTTTTCTTCATTTCCTCCACAAACCTATCAAAACAAATAAAAATATCCAAAGCATAACAATAAGACTATATATTGGGCTTAATTAGACACAGATAAGTTGCATGTTTATGCAAGTATCAAAATACCCCACACTTAACTTTTGCTAGTCCTCGAGCAAAACACTAAACTATGACTCAAAACAAAAACACAACAGTCTACAACCATAATTCTAACGCCCTCTACACATTGTCTCAGCAGTCTTCCTACAAATGCAACACCAAGATTAGTTCTCATTAATTCTCAATTCAATCCCACAAAGTTTTGAAAGTTAATTCCAATGCATAATACATATGTAACATGTAGGACATAGACATAATCATGGTGAGTAAAGAGTTGCAGCATGCATAAATAAATAAAGATTCAAGCGCATGTGGATATGCTCTCTTAGTGTTTCACTCAAATTATTCTTTAAGGTCAAACACTCAACTCAACTGCTTTCCTAATGGACTAAACTCTTGTGACTAATCTCCACAGATCAAAGGCTGCCATCTTAAGGATCAAAAGGACTTTAATTATTGTAACGCGGCTAGGTTCTTATGTAAAACAAGATATGGAATTCACAATCAAGTTCCAAAACCTAGTATAGCCATCAAAGATAGAGACACTGTAGCACAAACAACCGTCAATTAGGAACTCTTTCCTCTTTCTTTTTGTTTTTACAGCCAGATGTCATCATGTTGGGCCTTCACGTCAATCTTTGCAATTTAGTCACCCTGGGTATCAAGCTGGATCTTACACAATTTTTGTTATTTTTTCTTTATACACATACTAGCTTGATACCCCACACTTAATCCTTTACACCATCTTCACAATATTTCGCCTTAGTTTCATATGATTGTCTCATAAAGCTCTACTAAGTTCAAGAACAAAGGTAGAGATAACTATTCTAAGGTTCAAGTTAGGGATTATGTTGGTGATGAAAAAAAGGCTAAATGTAGGCCCAAAGTGGTTAGCTAAGGGGTCACAACTCGTGCGCACATAATCATGGGACATAGGCTAACTTTGGCTTTGGTGCTCATTCCTATATGCCTTTATCACTTTTTTAATCAGAACATAGACTGACTAAAATCTTCGACTATTACAAGAGCAAATTCTAGTAATCTCTAGAGTCCATTAACTTAATCTGTGGCAAGCAATTGACACACACAAGAAAGAAAACAAATAATCAAATTCAAGCTCAATCTCAGACAGGTTAAATGAATCTTGAAATGTTTAAGCATGCTCATAATTTGTACCATGTTAACTTGTTTCTATATCCACTACATTTTCACACATGTACCATGCATCAAGATTAACCGAAGAAATCTAAGTCACAAAGTCACAACTAATCTCTTAGTCACAAATTAGGAAGAGATAAGCACCTCATAGACTTGTCAAGAGTGACCTAAGATTCCAAATAATGATAAGACTCATTTATTTTTGTATTTTGTTTTTCCATAATAGAATCTAAAACACAAAGTAACTCAGAAAAACCGTCGACGAGTTGAGACATGTCTCGAAGAGTTGAAGGTATGCTACTGCCTCGAATTGACACAAAATTTGATGAATCGAGGAATTCCTTGATGGGTTGAGACTCCGATAACGAAAATCACAAACAAAAAAATACATTCGATGGGTCGAATGAAGCGCTCAAAGGGTCGAATTGGGCCTTTGGGTACTCAAAATTTCAAAAAAAACTTGACTCAAAAATGAAAAAAATTATACATATATGCTAAGGATATGATATAAACCCCACCCCAGACTTCAAATTTGCATTGTCCTCAATGTAAAGAAAAGTTATAGCATGCAATACATCAAATAAGTATGAACACTACCAGAAATTCTCAATTAGAAAATAAAGCAATTTCATCGCCTAAGAGAGATTTTTCGTCACCTAAGTTTCACCGTCCAAGCACTTAGGCGACGAAACTATATTCGTTGTCCAAAGTCCTAGACGATGAAAATTTATAGAAATAGGTGACAAAAATTTTCGTCGTGTTATTTACCTGAGACGATGAAATTGTTTCTTTGTCTTAGAGTTACACCCTGACGACGAAAATTTGTCATCGTCTTAGAGTTACACCTAGATGATGAAAATTTATCGTCGTTTTAGTGTAAAAGGTTTCGTCATCTAAGATGAACTACTTAGACGACAAAATAATTATCTTTCGTAGTCTAGGTTTGGATACTTAGACAATGAATATTTTTCGTCATTGCCTTAGTTGTGGTATTAACTTAGACGACAAAATCTGATGATTTCATCATCTAAGTTGTGTATTTTTTATAATTATTTTTATAAATATAAATTGAATTAAAATTAAATATTAAATAAAAAAATACTAATTGAACCCAAGTTTTATATATTAAATAAAAAATTGTACCAATCAAAATATACACTACATACGTAGAAATTAAACTAAATCGAAATATCGACATTGCTAGGAGTTTGGACCCCGCTGATTCCCCCGGAGTTCAAATTGTCATCATCGGGTCTAGAATCCTGATACGAGACACTTAGCTGACAAATGGAAGTCGAAACTTGGAGGAAGTTGAGTAACTTATCCAGCTGAGCCTATAACGCATTAGTCCATATGGTTGTCGCTTGAGCCTGCTCCTCGGCCACTACCATACTCGATCGCCTCATCGCCGAAACCTGAATCTGATCTCGATGGACATCTTATCCAAGGCCACAAACCTCATTCCCAGGTGGGCAGCCAAAAACTATATCGGTAATAGCAATCTCAGTCTCCAAAGGCAAAGGAGGCAACTCTTCAAGCATCATCCCCGAGCTCTCCAACTGCATGTGTGCCACTACCTCAATGACCATTTGTTGCACTCTTACCGGATATGGATATCGTGAACAAAAACATATGAACATCGATTTCTAAAAACAAGTTGACATAATTTCCCCTAAAAATGTAGGAAACCAAAAACCTGTACGGAAGAAAACACTTCGAATAACCAATTTCCAAAATAATATACCATGGGCACTGATTCCCATCTGAATTTCTCAACTTCATAATCATGTTTAATATAGCCAACTATACTCAAATTCAAGAGTAGAACCTAATTAAATGTTCTAATAATAATTCAATTACTTCAAATCAACAGTAATATTAAACTCATTTAATTTTGGAATAAATGTACTTACAGCGTGTTGAGTTCCGATATCTTCTTCTTGCCTTGGACTATTGTAAGCATCAACGGAGGCATCAAGATGTGGGTGCTTCAAACCCTTATCTATGTGATCATTTGCAAGGTACATCATCTTTGTGGAGCCTAAAGTGTGGTGGCAATTCTTCATTGCACGATTGGCTGTGTTCACCTTTGATCATGTCTTTTTCACAACCAGTGAAATTAAGTACTAAGATAACTTATAAAAGTATTATACGATTAACAAACCAAAAGCAAAGAAAGATGAACCACAAACTTGTCAGACTGAAAGTGGCTAACCAACCAATCCCACTCTAGTTTCCTTTCCTCGTGGAACTCCTGTAGGGTTTCACCATATATTTTGTAGTGCTTGTGCAGCTGGTGCTTCCATCTTCTGTAAACATCTGCGACCGACTTCTCTATGACTTCCAACATCTCGTAGTTTGCTCGAAGGCAAAGTGTACCTAAGAAAAAAAAGATTAAATTAATTCATAAACCCTATAATTTATAATTATTTATAAATTAAATTAAATTAAAAAGCCCATATTAATTACCGAGAGTTAGCAAACAACTCTGAACCTCTCAGATTCCTCAAGGTGCTCCCAAGTAGGGGCTATCATACGTATCTTGCTCCGTACAATATATATTCTCAATCTAAGTAAAGGTCAAACTATCCTTCAAAGGAGAGCCTTTGGTGAAAACATCACATGCCACGTTGATCTGTTTCCCCAACCTCTTGGTTGTCTCCTTGACTTTTCTTCCATTCACAATTCCCCAAATACGTTTGTAGGCCGAGGCTAAGGGGTCCATACTTGTTGCTTTGCGTTAGATACTAAAGCAACAAAAATTGGTGGAAGATTGAGGATGTTGTGTGGATAGAGCAGAGTTGGAAGACGGATTTGTTTGCTCGTCATCTGCTAGTGATTGGTCATTAGGTCTAACCGGAATGGTTGATGACCTTCGAGGCGGCTCGTGAGTCATAACGGTCTCCTCCGACCGTTGAGCCCCCCAACCCAACTATTGGAATGACGTTGCAACATAATGTGACAGTCATAAGTCTTTAGACTATAGAACTTGTGTTCTCGAACATTGACACATCGATATATATTCACTGCATAATTAGACGGATACCGAACACTTTTAAACTACTTGAATACAATATCCCTTAGTGTAGGCTTCACTGCGTAAAGTGCATCAGGCATCTTGTTGTACACAACGTTTTTGTCCCTCTTCAACCCCAAGCCACGGCGCAAATACATAATTTCAAGATCTTTTTGCGCTTTGGGAGTATCCTTGAACTTAATACCGAGAATTTTTCCTACCATGCTATCTCACACATTCTTTTGTATATGCATGACATCTAGGTTGTTCCTAAGTTTCAACTTTGATCAGTAAGGCAGTTCAAATGGTCAGTGGTATACATCTTAACACTTTTCAGGAGATTTAGGACCTGAAATTAGCAAAGTAAGAAAATTAAGTTTCTTGTTCATACACATCACAAAGGTAGGTTATACGGCATGAGAATAACTGGCCAAGTGCTGGCGGTAGCGCTATTATTACTCCAAGGATTGAATCCATCTGTAGAAAGTTCGAGTCTAACATTTCGAACCTCTGTTGCAAAGAATTAAAATTCCCTGTCCAACTGTTTAAAAGCCTCTCCATCCTCTGGATGTCTGAGTACATCGTTATTTAGTCTCTGTTACACGTACCATCTCATCGCATGTGCTGTATTTAGAGACATGTACAAACAATATAGTCTGGGAAACAACAGAAAATAGTGTAGCACCTTCATAGCAACCTTCTTCTTCGAACTCCTTGTATTAGACTTAAAACACCTGGACTTGTTGCATACAGGACAGTAGTCCAAATGTGCATTCTTCTTGTAAAACATCACACAATCGCTTTTACATACGTGAATTTTCTCGTACTTTAGATCGAGGCTGCTCAAGATATTTTTTACCTTGTAATGAGAATCGAGAAGCTTTTGACCCTTATGAAGAAAATCACATATATGTTGATGGATATCGTTAAAACCAGCATCCGATATTTTGTGCTTCACTTTGTACTCCATTTGAGCCATTATAAATTGCAAGACATTCAATTCACATTCATCGTACACCGGGGTCTGGGGTTAAAGTAGCATGTTATACTTATCCATCTCAGTAGTATCAGCGTTCAAAAAGGCTAGAGAGACTGTGTCATAATGAGGATTATCATAACCTCCCTCATCGTGTTAGTGTGTAACATGGCTGAATGCCAGAAAATCATCATGCACCGAATCCATAACGGGGTTCTAAGTAGAGGTGCCGGTACTACTAGATGAGGCACCCTGGTAACTGTACTCTGAGCTTAAAATGGTTCTGAGCTATAGTCTACTACTTCACCGTGCTCACTCCATATACTGTAACTCTACATCATATCATGGTTATACAAGTGTTGACACATAACAGTAACCGTCACAAACTAATTGTTAAGACATTTTCTGCATGGACACCTGTAACTCTTCTTTCTTTGACCATGTTGTATCGCAAACGAAATAAACTGACTGATTCCGTCCATATGTCTCATATCACTTCTATTTTCCAAATATATCTAACTCTTGTCTATGTTTCTACATAAGTTAAGCGAGACATAACTTCAACTATCGAATAAGCCATAAATATATAGGTTGCAAAAAAATGTCAGTCTAACGAGCTTCTTATAATTCTTAACTTACAATAATTAATATTCCTCATATATAATTAAATAACATAGCACTATAATATATGCATTTACACGTATAAATTCACATATGAATATATATATATATGCGTAATTATCAATTAATTAATCTAATATTTAATCAACTAATTATCAACTAATCCACTAATCAACTAATTATCAATAATTATCAACTAATTACCAACTAATAAACTAAGTATCTATTAATTTAACATTAAATCAACTATTATCAACTAATCCACTTATGAATATATGAGGAATTAATCAACACATGCATGATATTCATACAATTTATTTATATATAGCTAGCTACAACTAATGCATGCTATATTGTGGTCATAGGAATTATTCACCATATTATTTCACCGGATAACTCCATCATCATACGTTATTATGTACGTAATTAAATTTAAAAAAATTAATCGAGAGAAACGAATTAATACCTTTACTGATAAGGAGATATTTAGGTAATCTTAAGCTCCAGAGGTGGAAAAACCGTATATAATTTGAGCTTTGGCCGAAGGTGTTGTTGAAAGTTTTTTTTTTCAAGTGAGAGCACTACACCAAAACTGTCGATAGACAACACCATTACAACAACAGATGAGTTATTATCTGTTGTGTGAATAGGAAATCGAGAAAAATTTGATAAAGACAACATATAGTTCTGCCTACTGCTGTCTAAAGACCTATGCAACTTCATAATTTTGATATCGAAAATAGCTCCACCTGGGGACATTATACAACAACAGAAATTATTTTTTTCTGTTGTTTATATTTTGATATTTTTGCTTCAAACAACAGTAAAATAGGACTGTTGTGTGATAAAATTGTCTAATAATAATCACACAACAGATTTCCATGTAATGTTGTGTGATAAATTGTTTACAAATTTGTTCATAATAGTAAAACAACATATTTTTAGATGTCTGTTGTGTGTTGACTGATTTTATATTAGGGTTTGACACTTGAAAAAATATTTGAGTTTCCCCCCAATGTTGGCATGAATCACACAACAGAAAGGATGGTATCTGTTGTTAGTCAGTTAGTAATGATATTGGCGGGAAAATTTCCTTTTCTCCCTCCAACAAGTGAGGTTAGTAGCGGGAAGTTTTATGTCATTCCCTCCAAAATGAAGTGAGCTAGGTTTGTGGATTATGAAGGAAAAAAAAATTGACTTTGCAAAGAAAAAGGAATTGACTGAAAAAAGTGGCTCTTCTGACCCATATACGTACCATTCTCAACCCAAAAACAACATAAGTGTAAAAAAGTAACCCAAAACAGCTACCTAGCCCAAACTAAGTGTATCGAGCTCTCTCTCACGAACCCTAGCCTGCTCCCAATTTCATATCGAAATCGAAATCGAAATCGAAATCAACCCCTAATCGAATCGAAAGCAACCAACCCCAACTCACCGAAATAGCTATCTTCCCAAATTCGAAATCATCCCCAATCGAAATCAAGAGAGGGACTCTATACAGAAGACAATATCGATGCTCCTCTTCGCAACAATCGAAATCTAAAGAGGTAGTTCTTGAAATCGAGAAGTTAGGTTATCTTGTTCTATTTTAGGTCTGGGTTATTTGAATTGTCTACTCGATTTAGGTAAGCTGAACTGATTGATCGATTTTGGTTTGTACAGCAACTGAAGATGCCCTACAACTGAAGAGGCCCAAAGGTAGTAATGTAGTAAGCTTTTGGCCAATCTTTGTTATATACAGCTCTCTGCCTTTGCAACCCCTCTTTTGCTGTCTTCATCTAGTACTTTTGGTTTTTGGAAAAACCTGATTTTACTTTTGTTTATGTGTTAAAAGTTCATTGAAGCCAAAAGAGAAGAATTTAAGTAGGATGCTAGCTTCTTGCTTTGTTAATTTTACTTTTTTGTTACTCTTCCACTGATTTTAGTTTTGTTTATGTGTTAAAAGTTCATTGAAGCCAAAAGAGAATAATTTAAGTAGGATGCTAGCTTCTTGCTTTGTTAATTTTACTTGTTTGTTACTCTTCCACTGATTTTACTTTTGTTTATGTATTAAAAGTTCATTGAAGCCAAAAGAGAAGAATTTAAGTAGGATGCTAGCTTCTTGCTTTGTTAATTTTACTTGTCTGTTTCTCTTCCACTGATTTTACTTTTGTTTATGTATTAAAAGTTCATTGAAGCCAAAAGAGAAGCATTTAAGTAGGATGCTAGCTTCTTGCTTTGTTAATTTTACTTGTTTGATACTCTTCCACTGAGTCATGTCCTTTTGGTACTCTTCCCCAAATGAAAATGAGATGTGAACTATTTTTTCAGTGACTGGGCTACTAGTATTTAGATGGATCAGCTAATATTTTTAACAGATGCTATGAGTTGGTTGCATTGTCCAAATCTCACTAAATTCTTAACTAATGAAAAAAGGTTAATATAGGTTTGTTTATTGATGACTATTAGTTGTTGGTAGAGAAGCTTGGAGCATACGGTGGAGCATACGTTGGAGGATACGTTGGAGCATACGCTGGAGCTTACGTTGGAGTACTAGGTATGAAGTTGTTTTCTGTTATGAATTGGATTTGTTTGTTAATATGGTATAATTAGGGTATGAAGTTGTTTTATGCTGAATTTGAAATGGATGCGTGAATTGTCTGTGTCATTGTTTGATTAAGTTTTGATGCCTATGTGAGTATGTTTGCATAATTTTAAATTACTCATGTGTGTCGGAGCATACGCTGGAGCTTACGTTGGAGTACTAGGTATGAAGTTCTTTTCTGTTATGAATGGGATGTGTGTGTTAATATGATATAAGTAGGGTGCTGATAGGATTTTCAGTGGGATGTTTTGATAATTATGCTGATGAATGGGATGTGTGGTTCATTCTGTTATGTTGTGTTCTGTTATGATAGTGTTAGGTAATATGTTTAAATGGATGTTGTTAGGTTTTCTGGTATGTCTTGAAATTGGAATGGACGCGAGCATGTTTGATTAAGTGATGAAATGTCTGTTAGATTAGTTGATTAACTTTTGAAATTTCTGTGAGCATGTTTGCCTAAGTTTAAAATTGTCTGTGAGTAGGAGCATTAAAATGTGTATGTAGTTATAAGAATTTAGGTTGAAAATACAGTAAATCCTTTTTTCTTCTTTGTGTATGTACGTAAGATGGATAAATCATGGATGAAAGAGGATAGGAGATCAGACATTTATGTATCTGGGGTGAACAAGTTTCTAGATTTTGCATATAGCAATGCTGTAGATAAAGACAGAATCAGGTGTCCTTGCATTAAGTGTTGTAATGGTAAACAGTTTACCAAAGATGTGATTAAGGACCATATCACGTTTAACGGGTTTAATCAAAACTATACGCATTAGAGTGTGCATGGAGAAAGTAAGGCCATGAAGCGCAAACCTAGTACGTCCGAAACCACTGTAAATTGGGACCCTTTAGGTGACATGGGAGAAAATGGGGATGATGAGATATCTGAGGAGGATGCTGGTTTCTTGTTAAATTTTCTTGAAGATGCAGATAGACCTTTGTATGCTGGTTGTACTAGGACAACTAAGATGGGTGCTTTACTGGAGTCTTTGAACCTGAAAGCGAAATTTGGAATGAGTGATGCTAACTATTCAGCTATGCTGAAAATGTATAAAGGTTGGCTTCCTGAAGATAATGAGGTCCCAGCTTCTTTCTACGAGGCTAAGAAGACCCTTCTTGCAATGGGGATGGATCATCAAAAGTTTCATGCATGTCCTAATGACTGTATAGTTTATAGGAAGGAACATGTTGAAGCTACAATCTACCCTAGGTGTGGTTTGTCTAGGTGGAAAATAAGTAGAGCTAAAGTAGAGAAAGTAGGTGTGCCAGCTAAGGTTGTATGGTACTTCCCACCTTTTTCTAGATTTAAACGGATGTTTGCAGACCCGAAAATAGTGAAGGATCTGACTTGGCATGCTGATAGCAGAAAAAATGATGGAATTATGCGCCATCCTGCTTATTCTCCTACATGGAAGGTGATGGACACTGGATTCCCAGTGTTTGGTGTGGAACCTAGGAACCTCAGACTAGGTTTGTCAACGGATGGGTTCAATCCTTTCCGTTCTCTAAGTAGTAAGTACTCATGCTGGCCAGTCATGTTGGTTACATACAACTTGCCTCCATCACTTTGCATGAAAAGAAAGTTTATGATGCTAACCATGTTGATCTCTGGCCCTAAACAACCAGGGAATGACATTGATGTGTATTTTCAGATTTTAGTGGATGATTTACAAACTGTGTGGAAGGGGATACATGGGGTATATGATGCATTTAGGAATGAGTATTTCACACTTAGGGCTTGTCTTTTGTGGACAATTAATGATTTTCCTGCATATGGGAACGTATCAGGAAGCTATGTGAAAGGATACAACGGCTGTCCAGTTTGTGTCGATAAGACAAAGCCGTTTTACCTGAAGCATAGTAAGAAAATGTCGTACATGAGACATCGTCGATGGCTGCCAAAAAATCATGCATTCCGGAGGCAAGCAGCAAAATTTGATAACACCATAGAGGAGGATGATGCTCCTCTACCATTAACCGGTGAAGAGGTATTGGCTAGGGTAGAGGGTTTAGATGGCTAGGAGGATGATGCTCCTCTACCTTTGATGTCGTTTCAGATGGCTCCACGAATTACGAAGAAACATTTGCTGGCAAGGAAGATTGCTACGAGAATGAAGGCTGTACAGACTAGTCTGCGCTCTTCAGCAACCAATGAGGGTAAGGATGCAGTGAGATCTTCAGTTGATCATGTCTATTCTGAACAAAGTGTGAAGGGCAATGCACCAAACAGTCGTAAGAAGAGTGTGCAAGCTGCAGGGAATAAGAAGAGTGACACTGTGGATAGTGTGCAGACTCCAAGGAAAAATAAGAGGGTGAATGATGCTGCAAATTCTCAGCATATGGAGAGTGTGAAGGGTGCAGGGAACAAGAAGAGTAAGACTGTTGATACAAGGAAGAGTCCGAGAAAAACCAAGAGTGGGACTGATGCTGCAAACACTCAGCATATGGAGAGTGTGAAGGGTGCAGGGAATGAGAAGAGTAAGATTGTTGATACAAGGAAGAGTCCAAGAAAAACGAAGAGTGGGAATGATGCTACAAATTCTCAGCATATGGAGAGTGTGAAGGGTGCAGGGAATGAGAAGGGTAAGACTGTTGATAGAAGGAAGAGTCCAAGAAAAACGAAGAGTGGGAATGATACGGCAAATTCTTTGGGCACAAACCAAGGTAGTAAGAAGATCAAGAAAGCTGTGGGATCCGTCATTGGAAAGAAGGTGAAAGGCAAGGGCATACTGATGGAACAAGTGGACTTGAGCAGTGGTGGGATAAAGCTTCTGAAAAGAGCGAGGGTGACAATGTGTCACATAAGACGGCAAGTGCTTTTAAAGCAGAAGCTGATAGTGGAAACAAATGACCTCGGGGTCCCAGTTGGACCTGCAGCCACTGAAATGTTTTCCTACGCTGGTGTTTTGGCACGTGAAACGTTCCCAATTAGCACAATGGATTTTAGGAGTATTTCAATCGACGACAAAGATAAAATTTGGACTGCTGTAAATGTAAGAATTTTCCTTCTTGTACATATCATAAATTTTGGCGCAGACTATGTCAATTCATTGACATCTACTTGCTTTGTTTTTGTAGGAGGCTTTTGTGATACCCGATAAATGCAGAGAGCATGTGCTAGCATCTGCCAGCACTGCTTGGAGAGATTTCAAGTGTGATTTGACCCAAAAGATTATTATGCGTAACCTAGATGACCCTGATAAGTTTTTGGAGCCTCCACAAGACTATGGCTTCGTCGACCAGGATGATTGGGAAGCATTTGTTGAACAAAGATTGGATCCAGATTTTATTGTAAGTCAACTTGCAGACCTACTCTGACCTTGTGATTTTTGAGTAAGTTTGTTAAAGTTATCTATGTATTTGCAGAAAAAATCAGAGGCTCAGCAAGCTAGGGGAAGGAAGAACAAGTTTCCATGTAGGCTTGCATGAAAAGGATATGCCAACTTTGAGCAAGAACTGGTAATTTAACCATGCAAACTTTCGGCCTGTTTGTATATTGATGTGTACGGCTTTTTCTTATTAACTTTGGAATGATTACAGAGAAAAGCGGATCCAGATGTGGATCTTGATCGTTCAAAATTGTGGGTAAAAGCGCGTAAAGATAGTGAGGGTAAATTCAAAGCCCCTGAAGTGGAGGAGGCAGCTAGAAAAATTGTAAGTAGTCAATTATTTTTCTGGGATAAGTCACCATATCATTTAACTATATATAATCAATGTTTCATTTAGCCATGTATAATTAACTTTGTGTCACCATTTTTATAAATGGTTTACAGGAAAGATTAAGGGAAGAAGTGGCTGATGGAAAAATTGAAAATGCTTTGCCTGAGGATGTACTTACACTAGCATTGGGAAATGCTGAGCATTCTGGAAAAGTAAGGGCTGTTAGTGGTAAGGTGAAGTCCACTGTGTACTTCAATGTCCCAAGGCAGAAGAGAAGAACAACCCAAGAGATTCTTCAGGGGTTTATGGATGAGGCACAGAAAAAGTTTGAGAAACAAAAAGCTGAACTAGATGCACAGAGAGAGGAAGAAAGACGAATGTTCCAGGCCACAATCGAAAAGTATGAAGCAATGTTATCAGGGAAGATGCCGAGCTCTACATGTACAGCCCCCAATGTACCGTCACCTAAGGAAGATCAATCTGGTCAAGGCAGTTGTACTCGAGAAAAACCCACTGTGAATATGGTAACCGTTGAAGCTCCTTGTGTCAAGAAGTTGGTTTTAGAAGAAGAGAAAGAGCCTGCAGAGAATAAGAATGAGCATGTGAAGGTAACCTTTCCTCATTTTCCTTTCATTGATACTATTTTGCTGCTATATATATGCTGATATGCACCTTACATACTGCTTTTGATTTAGATCGACTTAACTGCTCCAAAGGAATATCAACTGGCCAAAGATTGTGTGGACAACATTGTGGCAGTTGGACACGTTATTGACACCGGGGTTGAGTCCAGCACTGCAATGATCCATGGTATTCCACTTGGAGAGGCCAATGTACGTGTTGCGGTGATCCGGGCAGTTGTTGGTGAAGCTTTGCTGCCAATTCCTATCAAAGATGAAATAATGACAGTGTCTGATGCGATTGGTACCTGTGTTGCTTGGCCTAAAGAGCTGGTCATAAGCGAAGAAATGTCACAGAAGGTATGTATACAATCTGGACTTGATTTGCTCATATATATATATACACACACCACATAGAAATCTCTAAATGTTATGTATTTTTATAAAAAATATCTATGCAGCCTAAGCAAACAAATAAGAGAGACTTCTCAGAGAGACTTGGGAAGGGGAAGAACGCTACTTGTATGGAGGTGATGCCTAAAAATCTGCCACTCCCACTTCAAACTTTGTGCAACTATGCCAACTCTGACATGAAGGATGGAGTAATGATTCATACGAGATTGGGCCCAGAGGTTTTTGGCAAGACCAGATTTTGTGCAATTGGAATTGAGGATATATATCAAATGGCTAATATGGAGGACATCTCAAACAATTCCATTGCCATGTATATGAGGTATTCATCTAAACGCGCCACATTAATTAACCTAAATAAGCTGTTTGATTACTTCAAATGTATGTGATGGTGGGAATCTGTTTTTGTAGCTATCTTCATGCACAAGTTGAGAAATCCGAGACACGGGGCAAGTTTGTCTTTGTTAATCCAATTGGAACTCCTAAAGATCTGAAATTGAAGCGGGAAACTGAAACTGAACGCACTCGCACATTGTCCACCCAGTTACTGCAAGGCCAGCCTGGACAAGTATTTCTTGTACCATATAACTCAGGGTATATATGGTTTGTTAATTTAACTAAGGGAAGATATATGGTGTTTATGCCTACTGTTGGTTTCTGTTAAGCATTTTAATTGTTGTTTATGTGTCACATAGGGATCATTGGGAGTTGTCGGTTATTATGTTGGATGAGGGAATCGTGTACCACCTAGATCCATCGAGGAGGCGTTTACCTGTTGGTGAATGGCCTTTCGGAAGTTGTTCACATGCATTGTCTATAAAAATAATATTACTGTACCCTGAATCCTCTCTTGTTTCTGACATGTGAAGTGCAATCGTAATTTACAATGCGAATGTGAAGAACAAAAGCAGGAAATCGATTACATGGAAGCCTTTATCGGTATTCTGTTTGATTCTTTCCTTTAAACTCTATGTGCCATGTATTGTATCTTGGGTTTTCTATATGTGTACTTAATCTTTTGAATTGTATTCAGGGAATTCCGCCACAACAGGGTAGAGGCTGTGGACTTTGGGTAATGTTGTACATGAATGACATAGTGAAGGACAAGAATTTGGGATTTGCAACCAAGGTAAGATTAGCAGCTAAACTTTGATTGATGTCATGCTATGATTTGTAGTGTAAGTTGTGTTATGCATTATGAAGGGAACTGTGATCTTTAATATATAGAACTGAGCTGGTCATGTGAATCTGTTTCTCAACTGTGAAATGTGTTGGCATGAGAGTATACGATAGACTAGCTGTAGACTAGCATTATTATGGTCCTAATTCTGTTATCAAGCTATGCTACGTGTATGGTTATGATTAGGTAGTCATGATCCAATGAATGGTTACGATATGTTGTCAGCTGATGTGTTTAACTCTATATATAGAGTTGTACCTTTTATATCAGATATATGGAAAAAGTGAGATAGATTTGTGAAATTGAGATATATTAGATTGGGCATTGAAGGTGAAATTGGGATTTTGCAGGTGAAAACTATGAAATAAAGTAAGGGATGGGTGAGAACTAAGTTCTGCTGTCTAGTTGCTTGATCGAGTCTCAATATTTCATTGATTTTTCATTTTTGCCTTTGTTTGGTGAATTTGGTCATCTGGGCTTGCTTCTTAATGTTTAGGATGGTAGCTTCATCTATTGTTGTTTTTTAATTTTCTGGGTTCTAACTCATTGATCAAGCTCTCTGTTGGAAGAGTGGAGAAGTCTTGATTTGTATATATCACTTACAGCTATGACCTTAATTTGTATATATCACTTACACTTGTTGAGTTACTGTTGGGTAATTGTTTGTATCTACACTTGTGTTTCCAGTGGGAGGTGAGAAAGGGCAGAAAACAGCAAGTGTACACAGCAACTGAAATTGATGCTGTCCGGAATGAATGGGCAAATTATGTCAGCAGCATTCAGTTTGTAAAGTAGTTGGCGCGCCCCTATCGAATTAGGTGGTAATACTAAGATCATGCACCTCTTTTGTGAACAATTATGCTTGATCTATAAGTTTGTGTAGCGCGCATTTTGCTTTTGTAGATCATGTGAATGTGTATGTAGAGCACTAACTCGCACACTTCACTATGAAGCTAGCTAGCTGTATATGTATGTTGCTAGTGCAATGCAGGTGATCATGTACTGTTGCAGCTGTACATTTTGGCACCAACAGTGATCATGTACTGTTGGTGCTAGATAACTATTGCATGTATATATGTTTATTTTGGAACAAATGCTCATGCACATTAGGAATGACCTGAATTTCTAGTCTATTGTTGTTCCAATTTTCAGACAACAAAATGTTCACAAAAACAGCAGTTCAACCATCTCTCTCACAACAGAAATTTCACATTTTCTGTAGTTTCAACAACTTTACAACAACAGAAATTCCACATTTTTTGTTGTTTCAACAACTTTACAATAACAGAAATTCCACATTTTCTGTAGTTTCAATAACTTTCCACCAACAGAAATTCCACATTTTCTGTAGTTTCAATAACATTACAACAACAGAAATTACAAATTTTCTGTTGTTTCAATACCTTTACAACAACAGAAATTCCACATTTTCTGTTGTTTAAATAGTTTTCCAACAACAGACAATATAAATAACTGTTGTTGCAATACATATCCAACTTCAGAAAATAAAATGAATATGCTAGTTGAAGATAACTACAACAACAGTATTTAAAATATATGTTGTTATTCATGTTGCTCATTGATCAACTCTAACTTCAGACATTATAAATATCTGTTGTTGGAATAGACTTGAACCAACATATATGGCCCAAAAATGCTTAATTTTTTGGCTACTGACAGACAACAGACATTATAATTCGACGTTATTGCAACTAGCTTCTAACAACAGAAAAAATCTGTTGTGTGAGGAGGTATCCAACGGCAACTCAATAGACAACAGAAATTTACATGTTAGACAACAGAACTGTTCTGTTGTCTATCGACCCTTTTGGTGTAGTGGAGATGGTGAGAGATGAGAAAGAGAGGAGGAGGAGCAATATGGATAGGAAATCTGATATAAATAATTAAGTTCCACTTAGACGATGAAAAGTTTCCTCACCTAAATTGAATTTTTTCGTCGCCTAAGTGAAACATTAAACGACGAAATAAATTTCGTCGCCTAAGGAATCATTTAATCGACGAAATAGTTGTTTGTCATCTTGGATAGTTTACTTAGATGACAAACTATGTATTTCGTCTCTTAAGTTAGTATTTAGGCGACGAAGACTGGTTTCGTCGTTTTAAATATATTTTTAGACGACAAAATACATAGTTCGTCATTTAAGTGGTGACTTAGACGATGAAATTGGCGATGAATATATATATATATATATATATTGTCGTCTAAGTCATATCTTAGGCGACAAAATTTTGTTTCATCGTCTAAATGTTACCTAAACGATGAAAAAAAATTTAGGCAACGAATAAATTTTTCGTCGTCTAACTTTTATATGTGTGACGAATCATTTAAGGTTTCGTCGTCTAAGTGAGTTTTTCTAGTAATGGAAGCAAGACACATAACACATCATAAAACACACTACATGGAGAAAAATAAAGTAAACGAGAAGAGATAAGAGATCAAATCTGTCAGTCATGCTTCTCCATCAACATGGGTTGTCTCCCAAGTAGTGCTAAGTTTAACGTCTTCAGCCAGATGGTACCAATTATCAATTAGCATTCTGAGACACATCCTCAAGAGGTACATGCTCGACAATGTGCTCCACAAAGAACTCATAGAAAGATTTGAGTCGGTGTCCATTCACTTTGAATATTTTCTCTGTTTTGAAACTTTTGACTTCTACTGCACCATGATGAAAAACATTAGTAACAACAAAAGGGCTTTTTCCACCTAGATCAAAGCTTACACGGAAACAACCTAAGACGGGAATTGAATAGCAAAATTTTTTGACCAACTTCAAAAGTCTTCTTTCTTATCATCTTCTCATTAAACATCTTGGTATTTTCCTTGTAAATCTGGCTAGACTCATAAGCATCATTACAGATTTCATCCAATCCATTGAGTTGCAATTTTCTATGAGTACCCACGGCATCCATGTTCACATTGAATTACGTGAGTGCCCAATACGCCTTGTGCTCAAGTTCTACCGGTAAATGGCAAATTTTTTCATAGACCAACCTAAAAGGAGACATCCCAATAGGTGTCTGATAAGCCCATAACGCTTCATCCAAGAGCTCAGTCCAATCCTTCCTTGTTGGCCCCACAGTTTTCTCAAGAACCTGCTTAGTCTCCCTATTGGAAACCTCCACTTGCCTGCTTGTCTCAGGGTGGTAAGGTGTTGCCACCTTATGAGTCACATTGTACTTCCTAAGCAAAGCATCAAAGGTCATTTTGCAAAAATGATGCTGATAATGATGCACCTAGGTGTTCTAAATCTAGCAAAAAGTCCTTTGTGAAAACTAAGAACAACCTTAGAATCCTTAGTCAGGGTGGCCTTAGCCTCCACCCACTTACAAACATAATCCATAACTAAGAGAATGTACAAGTTCTTGTTAGAATTCAGGAAATGACCCACCCATTGTTAGATATAGGTCTAGGGTGTTGTCTATTGAGCTGAGGAGAGAAGACATATCAGACAATGAGCAAAAAACCATTGTCTGAATTCAATTAGGCAATATTTTATTATAGTAAATGTATCGTCTAAATTGCTTTAGATAATGGTTCTAGAGTATTGTCTATTATAGGTGTCGGGTTTTGTCTATTGAGTTGAGGTAATGGGTCATGTCAGACAACAGTAAAAAATTAATTGTATGAAATATACGTAAAAGTTTTTTATATCCATTTTGGTATGCAAAATGATGTCTCACAACTGAAGTTGAGCTTAATCTGTAGTAGGTTATCTTCCAGACGATACTTTTTCTAAGTTATTTTGCATAGCTAATAACGGTTTTATGCAAGTAATCGTTGTGTTTTTTGTATCAGACAATTCCCTTATTTGACACCCTTCTTGTGTTATTTTCATTTTAGACAATACTTTTGTTCAATGTTATAATGCTATGCATTAATACTATGTAGTTTCAAACAATGCTTCTGACTAAAATTGTGTTGCTCTTCAGTAGTTCAATATGTGACGACCCGAAACAGAATCAGTAGAGTAATCAGCTTAATTCACGAGTTAGCGCGTAATTACTATTTTTCGATAATTGATTGATTTACCAGTTTTAATCACGACTTAATTATCGGCCAAGAATTTGAGTTGAGTCTCTTCTCGAGAATTGCTGTACACGTGATTTCGAGTTCGTGGGCAGTTTCGGATGATTATTTCGACGACCGAGGAATATAATATGAATATTTGATGTTTCAGAATATCGTCGAGTTTATCCGTTTGTGTCGAATTTATCTGAATCGTAATGGTTATCAGTTTTGGACCGTCGATCGTCCCGAGACGCGAATATAAATATCGGAAATAGTCAAAAATTGTCGAAAAACACTGTTTGGGAAGTTTGACCAGCGTTGACCGAAGGCTGACCGTTGACTTTCCATTGACCGAAGTCTCCACCGCGCGAAACGCTCTGCTGCAGTCGGGTTCGACGTTTCCGGCCACCTCCATCTCTGATTTGGGTATGAAACGATTCCTCTCTTGATTTCTGTTTGATTTGGTGTCGATTTGAGGTAGAACGGAGGGTTTGAAATTCATGATTTTCGTCGGAATCGGCGTTGCATGGGGGCGGCGCTCCGGTGACTTTCTGGGATGGATGTTTGGTGGGTTCTGTTGGGTTTTGGATGGAGATCATTTCCCCTTTGGTTTGGAGGGACGAGGTGGCGTGACGGTGCCGGAATCAGACCGAGAAGTTTTCCGGCCGGTTGTGTTCGTGGAGGTTTCGAGCTGATTTTCGGTCAATCTCGCCGGAATTGGACTTAGCCACAGTTGGAAAAGATGTTGGGCTTGATGAGGAGAACCTTGTGGGAGCTTGGCCGCCGGAAAATCTCTCCGGTTGACGGCACGCCGCCGCCGCCGGCGGCGGTCAACGGCGGAGCTCCGGCGACCCGTTGACTTTTTAGAATTTGATGATTTTAATGTCATTTTACATCAAACTCCTGTAGGAGTAGCATCTGCCTAATCAATCTTGGTTTGGTGTCTTGCTTAGTCATAAGATATCTTAAAACAGCATGGTTTGAGAAAATTATAACTTTAGTTCCTAGCAAGTAAGATCTAAATTTTTCTAAAGCAAAGATAACATCCAAAAGCTCCTTTTGAATAGTTTAATTGTGCATCATTGAGAGTCTAGGAAGCATAGTAGATGACATGAGGCAAATTTGTTGGACGTTGACCAAACATAGCTCCTACAACATAGTTAGAGGCATTACACATGAGCTAAAAAGGAAGGTTCCAATCTGACGCCTAAATGATGGATGTTGAGGTTAATAAATCCTTGAGTTTGTTGAATGCCACCAAGCACTCATCAATAAAGTCGAAGGTAGAATCTTTCTGGAGCAATGCACAGAAGTGGGAGGTGGCAATGTATGCATAATATCAACTTTAGCTGTATCGACCTTTATCTCTCTAGCAGATATCACATACCCTAGAACTATCCCTTGTTTAACCATAAAATGACATTTCTCCCAATTAAGCAGAAGCTTAGTTTTAGCACAACATACTAAGACAAGAGACAAATTATACAAACATAGATCATACGAATCACCAAAAACAAAAAAGTCATCCATGAATACCTCAATGATTTTCTGCACCATGTCTGAAAAGATGCTCATCATGTATCGCTGAAACATTGCATGTGCATTGCACAATCCAATTGTCATTCTTCTATATGCAAATGTGCCAAAGGGGCATGTGAAAGTAGTCTTTTATGGATCATCTTTATGGATGGAAATTTGATTATAGCCAGAGTACCCATAAAAAAACAATAATATGCATATCCTGCAAGACGCTCCAACATATGGTCAAGAAAGGGAAGAGAGAAGTGGTCCTTACGAGTGGTAATATTCAGCTTGCAATAGTCAATACACACTCTTCACCCCATTTGGACTCGCTGAGGCACCATCACATTCTTGACTACAGTGATGCTTAATCTTTTGGGAGCGACCTACACATGGGTCACCCACTTACTGTCAGATATAGGATAGATAATACCTGCATCAAGGAGTTTGATAACCTCCTTCTTGACCACCTCTATAATTGGTAGGTTGAGTCATCGTTAAGCCTCTCTTGTAGGCTTGGATCCTTCTTCATGGAATATTTAGTGAGTGCACATAGTAGGGTATATTCCCTTGATATCTGCAATGGTCCAACCGATTACACTCTTATGCTCCCGAAGCACAGTGAGCAGCTTCTCTTCTTACAATTTTGAAAGCTTTGAAGAAATAATGATGGGCAATGTGTTACCATCACTAATGAATGCATACTTAAAATTCTCTGCATAACAACCCGAACTAGAAATTATATGTTAATTGGCTTGATTTGCGAGTTTCACGATTAGTCGCGGTTTGTCGTAATTGATTGATATGACGGGTTTGTTCACAATTAAAGTTTCGGTTTGGAATTCGATATGAGTTTCTTCATGAGAGTTGTAGTGTACGTGATTTCGAGCTCGTGGGAGTTTTCGGAGGATTATTTCGACTTACGTGGAATAAGTTATGAATATTTTCGGCCGTTGGATTTAGTTGTGTTTATCCGATTGGTTTCGATTTGTTTTGATCGTTGATCATTTTGGTCGCAAGTATAAATATTGAAATAGTCGTGGAATTGTCAAAAAGTCACATTTGGGCCAAGTTGACCAGTTCTGACCCATTGACTTTAGTTGACCCGCGTTGACCGTGGCTTACCGGAGAGGTTTTTGACCACCGGCTGGCTTTCCGTTTCTGGCCACCTCAGGCCACAAGCTTGGTATGGTTAGCTTCCTCTTGTGATTTCCTATTGATTTGAACTTGGTTTGAGTGGATTTGGTGGAGATTTGAGGGAGTTTGAACTCGGTGAAGTTCTTGGAACTTACCGGATTCGGGTGGCGGTTTCCGGCCAGTTTTGGGGTCGTTGGGGTTGGGGGTTTTGCTCCCGTTAACCCATAGATGCTTTTGGGTGAAGATATTTTAGGATTGGGTGACGTTTGGAGCTCGCCGGAATCTCGCCGGAATCACTGGAGGTCATGGCTTTCGAGCTTGATTCCGGCCACGGTAGTGGTTGGATGATGTTGTGACCTTGAGGAAAAGTGTTGGGCTTGAGGAGAGGAATATTTTGAGGTATGGGTCGCCGGAGTTGGTCACCGTTGGCATCGCGCTGGCGGTCAACGGCGGAGCTCCGGCAAGGGTTGACTTTTTGTGATTTTTGGAGATTTTTATACCGTTTTGCTCATAATTGCATCCTGATCGTAGTCGTGAGGTTTTTGAGTTGATTTGAATATTCTACTTTGGGATGAGGGTTGTTTGGGTGTATTTTAGGAATTTTGTTATTCTCGTCGATATTTCGAGTGATACGTCTTTTGAGAACGCGGGGTTCTTGACGTATTAGCTCCGTATGTTGTGATTCTATATGTATTGATCATATCCCTGTTGTTCAGGTGATCGTGATCGAGTTTTTGGCGAGGGATCTTCCACTGGACCTCAAAGTTAGCTTCGTACTGTGAGTGGACACTTTGATTTTCACTGTCGATTTGCGAGTCTTGATTATGCATTTTATGTTATGAATTTTACGAGTATGCATTTATGATTATGTATTTTTACTTGGAGGCACATATATTATTTGTTTTACATGGATTATGGATATATGGATGCATCGATGCACTGGCTTCTCGGCTGATCCCCGAGATGCTCCGGGAAAGTTATGACAAATGCCTGACCCGTGATTATATGGCTCTCAGGAAGGTTATGACAAACACTTTACCTAGTTGAGCATGATTGTAACTTTGAGGAAAATGTACTCAAGTTACGGCCTCCACATTTTATACGGTATCCAGGAAGGTTATGACAACCACCTTACCTGAGTTTAATGATTTTAGACTCGCATCATGATTTCATGTATATATTGGTGAAAGGCATATTGTTATTTTCGTCCACTCACTCTAACGATTTTATTTGCCTTTCTCTGGGCTTTTCGGTTTCTTTTACCCAGTTTGTAGTTTGGGTTCCAAGGTTGCACGTCGACAGTGGACGTAGAGTTCAAATCATACTTCAAATTGAGTAGGTTCTTTGTTCGACCTACTGGTTGTATATGATGTATATAGGAGTCACTCTGAATACTTATGTTATGTTTTCAGTTGAGTTTACTCCTGAATGTTTTTCTGGATTTCTTGTAAACCTTGTGGTTTATTATATGTATGATGTCGAGAAATCCGGATGGGGAACGGAGCCCCACGGTTTGGCTTTTGTGGAATATTCGAAGTGTGATTCTCTTTATAGGTTCTAATTTTGGCTCACGTATTTCAAAGTAAACTCTGCCGAAATTTTTTTAAGGTCATGTTTTCGAAAGGGGTTTGATTTCAGTTTAGGCAACTAAATCGGAGTCGAGTCCTTTCACTCTGGTAACTGTTTTAGCTCTAATTCAGGTGCCTATACTAAGGAAGGAACATGCTTGTCAAAACATCCACTTCAAGTAATTTCTTTAAAGGATTATCCTTTAATAAATATTTCATGTATTCCTACAGAAAGTTATCAAACGTATCAATGGAAAAACAAGAATACACATCTTTGTCACTTGGGTGTTTCATAGCCTCAAAAATATTTAAGAAAATATTTTCCCCATCTACTTTCATGGAAAGGGTTCCATTATAGCAAGCAATCCTGGTCTTTATTGTTCTCAAGAATGAACGACCAAGCATCAAAGGTAGTTCAAATGGTTGAGGCTCTGCTTCCATTTCTAGGAGAAAGAAATAAGCCGGAATGATCAATGTGTCAACTTGCACTAAAACATCCTTAACAAAACTTCTAGGATAGCAACAAGACCTTTCAGCCAATTTTAATGGTAATACCTTTGGGTTGCAATGCACCTATATTCAACGTAATATAGACAGAATATGGCATTAAACTAATAAATGCACCCAATCAAGTAAAGCGCCTGCAAAATTATTGTTACCAATTGTGCAAAAGACAGTGAATCATCTTGGATCCCCCATCTTAGATGGTAGCTTCCTTTGGAGTATTGCAAACACCCTCTTACTTACCGCCACGGTCTCGGTTCCAGTGAACTTCTTTTTTGTTCTGCAAAGCTCTTTGAGAAACTTTGCTTGATAGCATCTAGCAATGGAATGTTCACATGGACTTTCCAAAATGTGTCCAAGATTTCTTGCTCTTGCATGTCCTTTTTTTGCTTTTGCAACCTGCGAGGGAAAGGAACATGTGAAGTAACCAAAGGAGAAGAGTTAGAAGTTACCTGGGCTGATTTTTGAGATTCTATATTTTTTGTTCCAAGTGCTTCCTTTAATGCTGAATTTTCCCGAAGTGGATGATATGGTATAAACTGCTCTGTAATTGGTTCCTTACACTCTTGAGCATTTGTCTCAGGGTCTGGAATAGTTTCTATGGTTCTCCCACTCCTCAATGATATGGCATTCACCTCAGGATTGCCTTTTAGGTTTTGAACTGTGCTTCTTGGAAGTTTCCCAGGCTCCATTTGAGAGATTTGTGCTTGCATCTGACTCATTTGTCTCTCCAATAGATCAATGGACTTAGTAGTACCATCTAATTTGTTGGACAAGTTTGTCAACACATTTAGAAGTTCAGGGTCAGTTGTTGATGTAGCTGGAGTTGGTTGTTGATCTGGTCCTTGTTAGCCCTCAGGTCTAGGCCTAAGTGGAAATCCTAGATGGGGTGATGGATTTTGCACATTATTATTGCCTCCCCAACTAAAGTTTGGGTAATTCCTCCATCCCAGATTGTATGAGTTGGAGAACTGGTCATTCCTCTGCCTTTGTTGCATATAATTCACATGTTCTTCTTCTGTAGCAAAATGACATATTTCCAAAGAATGATCAGTAAGCTTACAAAGAGAACATACTTGAGCTAGAGTAACTGAAGGTGTGTTTTGGCTCTTAATGGCATTGGAAATTGAGTCCAACTTCTTTTCCATAGTTGCATCATTTTCTCCATTCTCACATCTACAGATGCTTCAAATATGCTCTGCTTTCAGCTAGCCAAAGTGCGCTTTCTAGTATGAAATAGCTTGGAATTTTCAACTAACCTTTCCATAGTGACTCGGGCTTCTTCTCCAGTCTGGTACATAAACATCCCTCCACTGGCTGAATCCACCTTCAATTTATTTGCTGGATCCAACCCCTGATAGAAGAAAGTCATCCTATCCCCCAAGTCATACCCATGGTGTGGGCACTTTCTCAACAACTCCTTGAATTGAGCCTAGGGTTCATGAATCATGTCTCCATCATTCACTATGAATCTCTTTCTTCAACTTTTTGGTACATTGTGCAGAATAATATTCCTTAATGAAAGTAGCGCTCATCTTTGTCCATGAGCGAATAGATTGAGGGACCAATGAATTCTACTAAGTGTTTGCTGCATCCTTCAATGAAATAGGGAACAAGATAAGCAGCAACACTCCTAGAGTAACACCTTGAAGCTTTTAAGTCTTGGACAACTCCTCAATGTTAGATAGATGTTGTTATGGATCTTCATAATATGTCCCTCTAAAGTAAGAAAAGGCTGCTAGTAGTGATGGTGGCACAGAATAATTGCTCAAGTTAGGAAAAACAATAGCCAAAGAGACTTCTGAAGTATCAGGTAGGAAAGCATCCTTAAGCATCTTTGCGTCTCCCATTGGTGGTGGTGTAAAATCTTTTTCTTCTGGATTAAAGATTAAGCTTGGTTCAGGTCCCGGTTTATAACTTACACCACCACTTAGGTATGTCTCTGCTATAGAGCTATCTGGGACAAATTTATTTTTGACGAATCATTTATACTGTCCGAGCTGTCCGCAAAATTATATAATTACTTATTTGACGAGTAGTAGAAACACAAAAAAAATTGTGAAGAATGAAAAACCATTATAATTAATTGTACATTTCTTAAGGATACATCCAAGTGTAGTGGACCGAACTAGAAAGCAGCACTTGTTCGGGAAGGTGGATCATGAGGTGAATCATGATGTCAAAGAAAGTATGGGAAAAATCGTCTCTAATTTGCAAAGGATGTGTAAAATTTTGTATTGTAGTTCGACCACATCTGACTTCTTCTACTCTCTAGTACATAACCTCTGCCACTACCTACACAATGCTACTATTGGTTCGGGATAAATATAATCGAATTATTACTGGAATCAGACTTTACAACATAACGTGATATACATGAGTGTATAGACCAATGAACTTGTGTTGCTTAACGTTGACTGCTCCAAATATAGTCGTTGCATAGTTATAATATACATACTATATATATTTAATCTAGCAAATATATTACATATATTATTAATTTTAGATGCATTTATATATGACAAGACCTGCCCTAGATTAGTAATCCAGGGTAAGTCTTGCGGGATCTATATAAGAGTATCTAACACCACTTATTCGGTATCAGCTACCCTAGCACGAACAACCCTGAACTTCAACTGAGAACCTACAGAGAAAACCGAAGTTATGGACTATTATGTCTCGTACTCTGGATGGTCACGAATTTAGCTGGCAAACCTGAAAACTGGGTAATTTAAAACAAAGGGACCAAGGAAAGGCATAAAACATAAAATGTTAAAGTGAGTAGACAAAAATCATAAACTATGGAAATCTGTAAAATTATAACTATACGCCTCTGCCAATTTCTGTGAAATAATGGGAGTTCAAGTATTATAAAATGAATTGGAAATGGAGGTGGTCGTTCAGGAGTGTCAGACGAGGCACCCTGACCTCCCTTAACTGGACTATCCGGTGATTAACCGAATAGTCAGTGCATCTATGCAACTAACTAATTTCATCACAAAGAAAAACCTCCAAATTAAAATGCTCTAAAATATACTGTAATTTAAACTAAAATACTTAAATACTGGAAATTGTACTCGCTATCGACTGAGAAAATAAAAGGTCCACTCACAGTACTGTGTTATGATTCTCATCCAGCCAAAGCATATTTGTTGACATTTCTAAACAATTACCTATGGCTGCTAATATGTCGTCCTGAAACAACGATTATTATTTAATAACTAATCGCCAAAAATCATGATGAATAGCTAAGCTCGTATACCAACGAGCATTATCGTAGAGAACCTCGCATTCTCGAACAACGTGCTTTCTGAACTAATGACGAGCTAATCAAATTCCAAATTCAAATTCTTGAATCCTTTTTTTATAGTTGCAACATATTCCTTATAAATTACGCGACTTGCGAATCGACAATCGATTCAATAGTTTAATAATATCGTAAAATTATTTAAATAATATTCAATTAATTACACGTCTTAATTTACAATGCCCAATTCAATTCAATAACTTCTTCATTACATTCTTTACGAAATTACGAGTGAAACGGTATAAAACTTTTGTCGTAATTCATCTTCGCCGGAGCGCTGCTGTGAACCACCACCAGCGGCAGCGGCAACGACTTTTCTCGGTGACCCGAACACTAAACTCTTCCTCTCAACAAGCCCAACAATCTGTTCAACTACAGTTACAGCCAATTCAGTTGAAAATGGTCCAAAACTAGCCTGAAAGATTCCCGGCCTAAAAACCCTCCGACAACCTAGCTTTGTCGTTGAGCCAACAGTGGCCTCGCGGCAGGTCACATTCGACGCACAAAGAGTAGAGGGACCAAAGCCCTAACACCTCGTCACCCGAAACAATGTCAACCACCGGTTACGGCGGTGACCTAAGTTGGTCACGTCGGAGATGCCATGATCTCCACCAATTCGACCTGCACGTATCAAATTTCACACACCAACACAATCTACACATTTAGACAAACTCATTCATACCTTAAACGTGGCCGGAGATGTCACCGGAGATGGCGACCAAATACCTCTGAAATCCAATACTTCTCTCCTTCAATTATCTCGTCTCGGCTCTTCATCGTAAAGAATGAAGCCATCTCGAGGTTGAAGATGATGAGATGAAGTTGTGACCGAAATTGTAGCTTAAGGTGGCCAAACGGCCTCTGACCACCGGAGAGCACGTCGGCGGAGACCCAAGTCGATGCAAGTCAACGGGTTAGTGGCCCAAAATGGAAAGTCTGACTTTTCATTTTGGGAAAGTCATATTTATACTCGCGACTAACAAATTCAGTAAATTGTTAAAAAACTTCCGCCCGTAACATCTTCGTCGTAACTCCGATTTTAATACTTGACATGGCCACGAACTCGTCTCGATAAACTCTACGAATTTTTTCAAAGAAATATCTTGAAAATCTTAATCGATAAATTTTTAACGAAACGCTAGCAATAGTTATTGACGGTAAAAATAAATTACCATCAACGATTAGCATTTAATCAAAATAACAAGGTAAATCTCGGGTCGGGATGTTACAATCTACCCCCCCCCCCCCCAAAAAAAACATTTCATCCTTGAAATTTACACATATGCATATACTAGAAAAATTCCAATAGTTATTACTCCTGCAAGCATTCTTTCAGCTCATAAGTAATATCTATAGCTATTAGAAGTACCTGTAACACTCTTATCATGTTAACATCTTGTTACAAAATCTCGCTTTTCAAATCTCAAGTTATAATCGACTACATCTTATATGCTTGATACAAAAGGCATCATAATATGAACTCTGTAACGTGAATACTTAAAAACATCGGGTATCTGTGCCAATACTAGTGACTAGTTCTACTAGTATAATCGAGCTTAATCATCCAATCTACTTGTCACCACTTCTGATAACAGTTCTGATAAAAATGACTATATAAGTAGCGGTGGGGTTCTAACACCTGAAGTGCCCCCCCCTAATCACCACCAGAATCCTGCCCCGGTAATCTATCTAAAGTGTCCCTCCGTAGACACTTACATATAAAGTGACCCTTAAGGTCACAAAGATAATAAACTGAAGACCCAAATGGACCATTCAAAATTCGCATCATAAGTGGGTAATTGGCCGATCAGAAGCAAACCTTCTAATATTAGTCAGTCCTCTTATTTTTGAAATTATGCTGAAAATTTTGGCATAGTTTCCCTTAATATTCAAAGAAACCCAAAAACCTGTATAAGAGAACACTTAGAATAATCACATTCCAAAAATGAACCGTGGGTGCTGTATCCCATCCGGATTTCTCATAATCTAAAAGAATAATATTATAAACATAAATCACTGCTACTTGTTTGTATTATGAATCATAATGATCGCAAAATCAAATATCTCGACAATTCATAACTCCCAATCAACAGACTATCTCAACTAAAATCCACTATACCATAAAGAAGCTCGTAAAAAATTACCGGCAATATGCCTCTAATAAACCCGAATTTATGGGCGAATGCTAGGGAGTCAAACTTCCATCTCAATTTACTATGGATCTAGAGACATAGACTTAGCATTCCATTTGAAATAAAACATCAAATTTACTATAACAATTAACTTAACCAACAGTAACTGCAACGTATTGGAATTCTCATGCGTTCACTTGATTTTCACCTGCCTAGCTCCCAATAATATTGATGGACTCCCAAAAGTCTTACTATTATCTCCCAACTCACTCCAATATGAAGGTATCAACTCAGCCCCTTAAATCAACGTCTAACTAGTCATACCAAGTCACATATCCACTAATAATGGAAATTGATGTCAATGCACAACTGAGTCTATGAATTTGCTTGATCATCCCTGAGACTCACATACTTAAATTTATAAACTAAACCATACCGAACCATGAACATTAATGGTTTACTTATATAGCTCACACACACTCATATAACTACTACTATTTAGAGCCAAAAGACTCGATGAAAATTGACATAGGCCACAACTACACATACAGGTATGGCTACAATATCAGTCCACTGAATGTAATAAAACACTGAGGTGTTAGTCTACATATCAGAACTCCATCTTGAATTGATTAATAGTTAAATTGCTTCAACTTTCCACGTTCTACAACCATAGTTATTGTAATTTCCCCTAACACTGGATCATTAACTTACAAAAACTAATCAAAAGATCAGACAAATAACATTAATCAAAACTTACACTGGCATGTATAATTTTCATATACTCATGCGCATGTTAAACACTTCGTCATCCGCATGACGCCCATATCTAGTTTAGCGAAAATCTTGAAATCCCACTCATCTGTTAAAGATCTCCACGCATACTTGTTATACTTACAAATTTGCTTGCCATTTATATATCGAGCTTTAGCGATCCAATTTCCATGGCATATCACACATCACACTGATCCAATGTTGATATAAAAATATTTCTCCTCGCAAACTCTCGCAATTTTAAACCGAAAAAATTACGTTTTCAAACTGATTATATATCACAGAAGGTACATTTGCAAAGGAAAATGTGTTCACGACATAAAACGGACACAAGCAATTCAAGAAAACACTACAACAAAAAATGCAGTTTGCGACGGTAGGCTGTCGTTGCAAAAGATGAAAATGCCATAGCAAATGCTCTTTTACGATGGCAAAAAGAGTACTTGTGACGGCAATGCTTCTGTCGCAATTGGTGGCGATGCAATTGCTAATTGCGACATTTTTTTCTCCGTCATCTGAACCTGTTGTGACGGTAAAATGCTACCGTTGCAAATATAGTCATTTTGCGATGGTAAAAATGCCGTCACAAAATTTGTTAATCGTAATGCAATTTTTGTATTTGCGATGGTAAATTACCGTCATAAACTCACTGTTGCAAAAGCGCTATTGCCATTGTAAATACATCTTCCCGTGACAAAAAAAAATCTCCATTTATTTGTAACAGCAACTTGACCATCGCAAATAAATGGAGTTAATCAAAATGTACAAATTAAGTACTGTTATGATTCATAATTAAAGTCTACAAACTTTTGAGTTCACATGACTTAACCTTATAAAACTACAGATAGATGAAAGTTCTTCTATAGCTGATTGCCATTTTTATTAAAGACAAGTCTAATTCTCCCAAGAGAGCGTCTTCCTTGTAAAGATGCTCCAAGGATTAGTCAAGATAGCTACGTACAACCTAATGCAGTTGTTGTTGGAGTGTAGAGTGTGCAAAACTATGTTTACTGGTTGTACTCTTTAGCGTGCAATAGCCTAGCTCTCAAGTTGTTCTCCACCTACGCAACAATTATAACAAGTAAATATCAATAACAAAAAATCAACTTTTGAGGTATTAGATACTGCTATGTACTACACCATTGCAGAGATCATAGAGATCTCGTGCACGTGGCAGGGATACATGATAAATAAACAATGTGGGAAGCCTTTAACTTTAAGAGTACTATGAGTTTATGCATGACTTATGCTTAAGCATTTACACATTTGTCTGTCATGGAGGTTAAACACTTCATAAAAAAAAATAAGATTGTGAAGCAACTACAAATATGATTACTGCAATCATTCCATTAAAGCAGAATATTGTTATACAACTGCAACTAAAGTTGAATATTGCAACTAAAGCAAAATATTGTTTTGCAACTGCGAATATTCCATTAAAGCAGAATATTGCTATGCAACTGCAAAATATGATTACTGCAATCATTCCATTAAAGCAGAATATGATTACTGCAATCATTCTAACTACAAATATGTACTAATAGATGGATGTTACATTTCCATACGTAACCTGATCTTTATAGTTCTATGGTTTCTGAGAGACTGCAATTCAAAGGGTCTCAACAAGAGTGTCCAGTAATCTCTTTGTGAGAGCAAACAATCAACAAGACACTAGAGTACCTACATGAGGTTTGGAAAAACTCTCATTGGAGTTCAAGCACTACTTACAAAGGCTTAAGTAGATTTGATGAGATTTAATACTACCTATTGGTCATACTTTGAGGAGTAGAAACAAGAGCATAAGGATAAAAGGCTAGTCGTCAAATCATCTCCCCTCTATGATTTTTCATTACAAATCAGGTGTGCATACCCAGTAAAACAAATTGGAATTTTGAGTAGTACCTCAGTCTTTTGTACAAAACCAGGATATATCCCAGAATATAAGGCAGGATGCTTGGATAACATTGTTATTGCATGAAGGGGTTGTCCCACAGCTGCAGAAGCAGAACCATTAATCTGCAAAAATTATGCACCAAATAGCAGCAATTATACTAAAAATATCCTTAAAATGTGGCATTGCAAGTAAACTTGGGAGAATAAGAACTACCATTGGCCTATCTTTAGTAATGTCAAATGCTTTCCTCTTTTGACTAGTAGAAGGCTGAGATATCCCAAGGCTTAGATCAAGATTGTGACCACTGCCTGCAATTACAGCAACACCAACTTCTTTATATGAAGAGATCATTGGACTAAAAATTTAACAGAAACTAGCTTCATTTAGGATTACCTTTAGTATTTGACTCTACTACTACTACCTCTCCTTCATATACATTAGGATAAAAATTGGTAACTCCTTGTCTTCTGTTACATTTGATCAACCTGAATTCCCAAATCAAATAACATTATAGATTAGTTACGCAGAAGGACAACAAACATCATTTTAATCATGGCATAGTGCTAATTTCATATGTTCACGACAAACACCATCATATTAGTTATCATTAATAAAACCAACTGAAACATTTTCATTTTGGAAATGCCCATTTGAAAGAAGTATATAGATAAAGATAAATACTAACCTGCTTCAAGATCGAGCATCTGAATAAGCATGAATGTTATATTGACACCGACAATAGCAAATGGGTATTCCCACACTGACCCGTCACCTTCATGCTTTTGAAGAAGATCCTGGAAACATTTCTATAATGAAAGTTTTAACTTTCAATGAGACACGAGATGCTTATAAGATAGACCAAAAGTAGTTCCATGTGGGGGCAACACAGAAGAGTGGCTACACAGAGATGCATTTTACCACACACACACAGAGAAACAAACACAAGAGAGAGTTCTAGACGGGTGGGCAGAAACAAAATCAAACACTATAATAGAGAATATTTAGCTTGCCATGATGGAATTATAAGAAGCTTAATAAGTAGCAATCCCTGCTTCATGCCTTCTGTTATACCATAACCTTTATGACCTGCAAAGAGTGAACCTAAACACTACTACAAAAGTTCAGTATTTGTAACGACCAGAACCGGAAATGGTATATTAACCGGAAATGGTATATTAATTGGCTTGATTTGCACATTTCACGATTAGTCGCAGTTAGTCGTAATTGATCGATCTAGCAAATTTGTTCACGACTTAATTATCGGACACAAATTTGGTTTGGGTTCCTTCGCAGAAATTGTAAAGGATTTGATTTCGAGTTCGTAGGAAGTTTCACGGGATTTTTTGGATAATCGAGGAATATAAAATAAATATTTGAAATTATCGTCGAGTTAGTCGTACTTATCCGTTTGGATTTGAGTTATCCGAATCGTGAATTTGATCAGTTCGCGATGTATAAATAGCGGAATAGTTGTAAAGTTGTCGAAAAGTTGAAATTGGGCTATTGACCAGCGTTGACCAAGCCAAGAACCAAGTTGACCGAGTCAACTGAGTTGACCCGCCGAGTCATTGAACTCGCCGTCGCGATATTCGCCGGAAAATGGCAAGGTTGCCGGAGATTAAGGTAGGGATTTGAAGCTCTCCTCTTGGGCTTTTGATTGATGTATGTATTGTGTTGTTTTGTGTGGAATTTGTTGGAGAAATTTGGAAGAGAAGTTGGCCGGAATCGGGGTTAACAGGGGAAGGTTTTCCGGCGGTTTTCCGATGGGGTTTTTGGGTGGAAACGGTTGGGTTTGAGTTGCAAAATATTATGCTTAATACCTTGTCTCAATTTCAAAAAAAAAAAAACTTAAACCATTAGCAACAATTAAACATACAATTAGCTGAATCTAACATTTTTCAATTAATCAATTAAACATACAATTAGCTTAACAGGCATGTACAATTAGCTTAACAATAAAACAAGTAATTAATGCAATATGTATGCAAACAAGGTCGCCGAAAACTACATATTCGCCGGACGATTTCACCGGAAAACTCCATCACCCTATGTAATTAAATTCAAAAAAATAATCCAAAGAAACGAGTTAATACCTTCAGTGCTAAGGAGATAAGTGGGTAAACTTGAGCTCCAGAGCTAGGAAAATTGTATATGTAAGCGAGCTTTGGCCTAAGGTGGTGTGGAGAGATTTTTTTTGGTGAAAAGGGTGTTGAGAAACATGAGAGAGAGAGGACGAGCGATCTAGATAGGAAATTTGATCTAAATAATTGAGTTTTCTTAGATGAAAAAATAATTCGTCGTCTAAGTATAAATTTTTATCGTCTAAGTGATCACTTAGAGGATGAATTATTTTATCCGTCGTCTAAGTATGTACCTAGATGACGGATAGTGTTTTCGTCGTCTAGGTTGTTAAATTTACAACGACGAATTACATAATTCGTCAGAGTAACTTTAGACAATGAAAATAGATTCATCGTCTAGGTATGTCAAACTTAGACGATGAATTATATAATTTGTCGTCATAGTGGAATTCTTAGACAATGAATTATGTTATTTGTCGTCTAAGGTATTTCTTTGATGAAGAATATCATGTTTCGTCGAAAAAAAAATTGGGAGACGAAAAAGTATTCTGTCGTCTAAGTCGCTTTTAGGCGACGAAACCTTTAGTTTTTTTGGTAGTGTATATACTTGTTTGAACAGATACTTAAACAGATAGTTTGATAGATAGCTGAAATTTAAACAGATTCGTAAACATATAGTTGGACAGATATGTGACACATAGTTGAACAGATGTGTGACACATGAAATTTAAAGAAAATAAATAGTTGACACTTTCAGACAGATAGTTAGACAGATATATGATAAATAGTTGGTTAGATCGAAGGTTTTTAGGCTACTAGGCATCACAAACTTCTTATTTGAGTTTACTTTTGGTGTAATCTTACTGAGTTACTATGTTCTTTTATGTGTGTTTCAGTTTGTTGATGGTGACAATATGTGCTACTTGGAGATCAATTAAACCTTTGATATTCAGGAACACTGGCAGGTATCGTAAACATTTCTTCAGATTCTTATCCCACTAGATTTTGAAGCCGATATCCTACTTTCAATATAGTTCGACACAAAAGATTGACTTAAACAATGAGGGGAGATGCATCTTTGAAGAAATAGGGGAATGGAAAAGTAGAAAAGAATAAGGTTTCTTTTTTGCTAGTAAGATTTAGCTTTGCTTGTTTGATAGATCATGACACTTTTTCTCCATGGTGGATTATCTTTTATGTGATGATGGTTGATCATCTTTTCTCATGTTAATAGATGTTTTACCAATTGGATTGAAGATTTTCCATTTTTCTGAAGAGGCAACTAAGTTGAAAGGTATATAATAAACTATTTGTTCTTTATATTACATTTTTCCTTTAATTTTTGATAATTTTAATATTTGAATAAATATTTAAACAGATATTTGGATCAAATAGTTGAATAGATATATGGCTAAATAGTTGGACAGAATGAGAACAAGATAATGGAAGCTCAAACTGAGACAAACGCGAAATTGAGAGTGAAAAGTGAATTTTGACAATAAGGTTCATCTCGCTATAAATTGCGAAATGAACAAACGCGACAGTAAACTACATGCTGTTTTCTGAACTGTCATGAATACCTGTCTAGAGAGCTATCTGTATAGTTGTATGGAGAGTTGTCTATATAGTTGTCTAGAGAGATTTCTTTGATTTATAAACTGCTTTTTTTGAACTGTCATGAATAACTATGTAGAGAGTTGTCTGGATAACTGTCTTTGATTTATGAACTGCATTTTCTGAACTGTCATGAATAGTTGTCTAGAGAGCTGTCTGGATAGTTGTCTTTGATTTATAAACTACGTTTTCTGAACTATCATGAATAGTTGTCTAGAGAGCTATCTGGGGAGCTGTCTAGACAGATAACTAAACAGATAATTAGACAGATAGTTGAATATATACTTAAACATTTAGTTGAATATACACTCTGACTTTTGATAATTCTAGTAACTAGATTATTGTGGGGCTCTTATTTATCAGTCATTATTCCAATCTGATAGATAGTTAGTGAATTATTATATAAAGGGGTTATGTATTACTTAAACTTCAGTAACATAAGGTCTACACAAAAGTTTGTTTCTCTCCTTCACTAGATACAAACCACAGCTAGTAGTAGTACTAGCTCACATTCTTGTATATGAGTTGGTTTCTTCTAAAAAAAAGTAAACGGACACATACATGATGACGATGACGATGATGATGAGCCGATCTCTGATGCCATTTCTCAGTAGTTTCAGACTCAATTTAGGCCATGCTCGGCCGTCCTCAACAACACTTGAGTAGGACAAACTGCATGAGGACTTGACGCTGCCAGATTCTTGATCTTCATCATTTGAAGGTTTTTCCCATACTTCATATTAGACACTTTCACTCTTGGCATTAGGAGAAACACTGAGCTGAGATGTTTCTTGTACATCTATGGGGATGTATGAAGTTTCATTTGAAGAAATGTTGGTATTGCTGTTGTGGTTATGCTTCTTGTTGTCAGGAGACTCGAATCCCACTATAGTTGGAAACAAATTTGCTGTAGGCAGGGGATGCATTTAACCGTCTTTGGTCTGCACTGGAGAGAGATATACTAATTTTCAAACAAATAATGAAACCAAAAAGAATCAACAATTTAAAAAAGAAACTGTAATCTGAAGAGACCACCATAATTTTCAAGATATAAGGATAACCAAAATTTCATCCAACAAAACAAAGAAAATAATTCTACGCTGCGTACTGAATAAATTATTACAAATCATATCTTTCTTGCCATACCCCAAATTAAAATTTAAAGTGCATAGTCAATGAAAAAACATTGAAACTACAAAAGAAGCTAGTACTTTTCATAACAGTGTGTACCTGGGACTTCGGTAAGCAACAAATCAATTACACACTTCAAATTTAGCTAACTGGATACTTTATGGATCACTCTAATTCTATGCTAATGAACTGAAGTTAAATTAGTTGGGATTTTGTGACACACACATTCATGTTTGGGGCATTTGGGTTAACCAAAGCGATCTGCATCCAAGAAGGCAAGCTATCTTGTTGTCGATCTACTACTGGAGTAGTATGGCCTCCCTCTGAAACAACATGCACTTCTTGCTCATAGTTTGCATTGTACTGACGATTGTGAGGAAGGTGGCACTAATATGAACTAATCAACAGAAGCTTCACATCAGAAGGCGCCAAAAAGAATCCACCAAGTGGAACAAATGACTCCATCAAGCTGTAAAAACATCATTAAAAGAAAAACTGTGAGATCAAACAGCACATATCTATAATGATCAAACCAAAAATATTGATTGTAGCTTCTAACACAAATGTAGCATAACAAAAACAATTAGACTCTCAAATTGTAGTTTATAGTTGATTAAACAAACCTGGACCTCAGTCTGATTCAGCGCTGAAACAAGTGAAAGGCAGAAGCTGCAAGTCCTAGTCTCTCTCAACCGACTGAAACATAGTAACAAGTTTCAAGTAACTTGTTAAGATCCAAACCGAAATTACGCACTTATCGAATCGTATTTAGCTTTATCACAGATTAGTCGCGTTAATTTCAGACAAGAATTTTATTTGACTTCCTTCACAAAATTTGTAGAGTATTTAATTTTGACCTCGTAGAAATTTTCGGAGAATTTTTCGGTTAAGCGAGTTATTTTCAGTGATTATGGAAAGTCGGTAGGAGAATATATGAAAAAAAAAATTGATTTTTATGTCAGTTTAATCACAACCGCTAGATTAGGATCAGATCGATTTTAGACCATTGATGTCGCTAGCTGCTCAGGGGTATCAATAAGTGATTTTTTGAAATTTTATTTGAGAAAATCATAAGAAAAAAAAATCGTTCAAGCTCGACCCGTTTTTCTCCACCAACTCGGGCCAACTGACCCGACTCGACTCGCTGTTTCTGGCCACCTACGGCGACGAAACAGGTAATGAAATGAAGCCCTTTGCTTCCTATATTGATTATTATGATTAGTTTTGGGATTTGCAGGTTTTATAGTGCCACCCGAAGCGAGGTTATTCCGAGGAGTCACCACCGGCGGTGGAGGTGCTCTGATGAGTTTTGAGGGTCAGGAGTAGGGGGATATTGAAGAACTCCCTCTCTTGAGTCTATCTAGGTAGGTAGTGAGATCCATCGAAGCTCCACGGAGGAGCTTCAATGCCATGAAGTTTTCCAGCCAATTTTTGGGTCGTGACTTTCGAAGCTGATTCCAGCCACGTGAAGTGTTTTGGTGCACAGAGGTTTAGGGGTTTGGTTAGCCCCGATGATGGGAATGTTTTGAGCGCCAAATCGCCGCCATTGGTGATAGTTGATGGAGTTTGGATCCACGCCATTCACGACGGTTTTGGACCCCAACACCACCGAATTGAACCTCAGTCCAGTTATGAAAGTGGTAGGTCTCGTTGAGAGATTTCCAAGGAGGTATCAAATGTTTAAAACTGAGCACTTTTTCTGGAGGCATATGTGACCCATGCGCCACTGCCTGCGGAGGCCTATAATGGCCGCGCGCCACCATCCATGGCAGAGCTCAGTGGAGGCAGGTTGTAGAATTCATCGATAGGGTTTCCGGGGTTGTGTTTAGAGCCGATTTCCATCATTTTACCTGTATTGATATCATATAATCCATATTTACCGGATATCAAGATCACGACCCTAGCGAGGGAAATTCCACTAGACCCCAGTAGTAGACGCAGATTTGTCAGGGGACCCTTTTATTTTCATAGTCGATAGCGAGTTCATTTTTTGGCATTTCAGTATTACAGTATATTTTACAGTATGTTTCAGAGCATTTTAATTTGGAGGTTTTTTCTTTCTGATGGCATTAGTTAGTTGCATTAATGCACTGACTATTCAGCTGATCACTGGATACTTTAGTCATGGGAGGTCAGGGTGCCTCGTTTGTCCTATTAGGGGATGTCAGGATACCACATCTGGCCAATCACCTTCAGTTTTTATATATATAGTCGACTCAGATTAGGGAAAAACTTCTGAACGACCACGTCCTGATGATTTATGATACTTGAACTCTCATTATTTTACATAGATCAGTGGAAAGGCATTAAATTATATTTTATTATTTACACAAATTATACGAGATTTTGTTTACTCACGCTAACGTTTATTTTTTAAAATGCTTTTCCCTGGACTTTTTGGTTTCCGTTGCCCATGCTGCAGTGTAAATACTGAGTTTGCGTGGTATCGTCGAAGGTTTTGAGCGCCTGTCAGCTCTTCTTCAGTAGGTTTCCAGTCCACTGTCAGACTATTTCATATTCATCATTTGTACATAGAAGTCGCTCTGAATATCAAGAGTGTTATGTTATTCCAGTAGTGTACTCTTGTACATGTTGAGTTCACTCCTTGTTGTCATCAGAACCAGTATTTGTAAATAAGTCGTTAGGACTTAATTATAGTTTACTTTCTAAACTAGGGTTGGGTCCTTTCAGTTTGGTATCAGAGCATTAGGTCATAGATTTTGTAGACTCTTTGGTCATTTTAGTATATGCATTTGATAGTGTACAACACTCCCTGGAGGATGGCCTGACCGGTCTGCGGATCCCCATCACAACTCTAAGTGTTGTGCAATTTAAAATGTCTAGAGTCTTATTGTTGAGCCATTGTCTCTTGGTCTCTTTCAGTGGGTTAATCTTTTTGTGGACTCGTAGGTCATTATGCCTCGATAACCAGCTCAACAGGATGAGGCGTTGTCTTTGGCCCAACAGATGCGTGAATTAATTACAGGCATAATGCCAGCGTCATGTGAGGGTCATGATGATTTAGTTACTAGAGACAAAAAGGCGGGAGTAGTTCCCTTTTCAAGATCTCGTGACCCTGAGGCTTGTAAGAACTGGCTTATAGAGATTGGTCGAGTATGCGATTATCTGCGTCCCTAGTTGACCCCAGAGTAGAGAACGGAGATAGATATGGGTCTATTGCAGGACCATGCTTACCATTAGTGGGAGAGCACTGAGAGAAATGAAGCCACCACCTCGTGGGCAGAGTTCGTGGAGTTGTTCATGAGTCGTTTCTTCAGTGAAGCAATAGAACAGAGAAAATATGAGGAATTTATGAATATTCGGCAAAGAAACTTATCTGTGATGGAGTATCGAGACCGTTTCACTCGCTTATCTCGATTTGCACCAAATTCTATCAGGTTAATGGAGGAGAGATGTTGGAGGTTTGAGCAAGGTTTGTGGCCTGAGATTGCCCCATACATGTCAAATATGTCACACATTGATTTTGATGAGTTTGTTAGTACTGATGTGAGATGCGAAGATAGGCTTCAATTTGAGTGGGGCCAGACTCGATGATTCGAGGAAAGTGGGCTCAGCCAGGGTCCTTTGAAAATGGGAGGCTCTAATGCATCTGGTTCCACATCATCCTCTGGTGAGGGATCTCATACCTCTGCTCCTAGTGCACGTCATCTGAGTTATTTTCCGAGATGGAGGCGGAGTCAACCACAGAGGCAGGGATCTGGGGCAAATTCTAGTGGGTCTAGTAGATACTGACCTACTCTACCAACATCCAAAGATTTTCCTTTATGCAACATCTGTCACAGATGTCATCCTGGACAGTGTCAACTTAGGACTTCAGCTTGCTACTGTTGTGGCCAAATAGGCCTCTTTACGAGGGAGTGTTCACAGAAGGATACCTCAGGTGGATTTCTGGTGTAGAGTTATGGTGGTGATCAAGGAGCCACTTTAGGGGTTAGAACTACACTGCCACCCAGACAGCCAGCTTATCAAGATCGAAGCCAGAGAGGGCGACTGGTTGGACAAATAGAACAAGCTCGACTTCATCGGATGACTCTTTAGGAGGGCAGAGAGTCTCTGGAGGTGATCATTGGTACGTTACATGTTTTTGGTTATGCTGTTTATATTTTAATAGATCCGGGAGCGACACACTCTTTCATATCCGTGAGATTAGCATTAATAATTAATGTACCTGCCACTCCTTTATCGAAAATGTGGCGAGTGATATATCCCTCTAGCGAGATGATTTTAGTTAGGCGAGTGTATCGAGACTGTAGCATTATGGTTGGAGGTTTTGGATTGCCTATCGATCTAATACCTCTTGACATTGTAAACTTTGACTTAATTTTGGGCATGGACTTTCCTAGAAATCATCAGGTTTTGGTTGATTGTCATCGAAAAGAGGAAGTATTTAGAAGTCCGGGGTTACCAGAGATTTTATTTTGCAGGGAGAAAAATGTTCTTTCATCATGTCTTATTTCAGCTGTGAAGGCTAAGAAGACGTTGCGCAAAGGATGTACAACATATCTTGCACATGTAGTTAATACTTGTGTTTCCACCCCTAACCTTGAACAGATTAAGGTGGTTAGGGAATATCTTGATGTCTTTCCAGAGGAATTACCAGGACTTCCTCCAGTAAGGGAAATAGATTTCACGATTGAGCTACTTCCGGGTACAGGCCCCATAGCTCAAGCTCCATATAGGGTGGCTCCTGCTAAGTTGAGAGAGTTGCAGATTCAACTTCAGGAACTAATTGATAAGGGTTTCATCCATCCTAGCATATCACTGCATATAGCTCTAGTTTTATTTGTGAAAAAGAAGGATATATCGATGAGATTATGCATCGACTATCTGAAGCTAAATTAGGTTATAGTGAAGAACAAGTATCTACTGCCTCGGATTGATAATTTATTTGACCAGCTAAAGGGAGCTACGGTGTTCTCTATGATCGATCTGCAATTGGGATATCATGAGTTCCTAGTTATGCCGTTTGGCCTGACGAATGCACTTGTTGCGTTTATATATTTGATGAGTCGAGTATTTCAGGCATATCTTGACAAATTCGTCATTGTATTTAATGATGATATCCTGATTTACTCTAGAGATGCGAGGCAACATGCAAGACATTTGCATATAGTTATGAGGGCCTTGAGAGAATCTCAGTTATATGCCAAGTTCAGTAAATGTGAGTTCTGGTTGGACAGAGTTAAATTTCTTAGCCATGTGATTTTGGCAGATGGAGTTAGTGAGATGGTGTTGAATTAGAGCAGACCTGCAAGTGTAGCTGATATCAGGAGTATTCTGGGCTTAGCCGATTACTACCATTGGTTTGTGCAAGACTTTTCACTTATTGCTACATCTCTTACCCGACTTACGAGGAAGACAGTCAGATTTGAATGATCAGAGACATGTGAGGAAAGTTTTCAGACTTTTAAGACAAGGCTGACCACTGCCCCAGTGTTGACTTTACAAAATAATAGTGGGAGTTTGTCGTTTTCAGTGATGCTTCCAAGTTAGGCTTGCGATTTGTGTAGATGCAGCAAGACAGAGTTTTCGCTTACGGTTCCCGACAGCTGAAACCTCATGAAGTAAATTACCCCACTCATGACTTGGAGTTAGCAACGATTATTTTAGCGTTGAAGATTTGAAGACACTACTTGTTTGGTGCTAGGTGTTAGATTTTTACTGACTATAAAAGCCTCACGTACTTTCTCACATACCCAAAACTGAATTTAAGATAGAAGAGGTGGATGAAACTATTGAGTGATTATGAGTGCACTTTTGAGTACCATCCTGGAAAGGCAAACGTGGTAGTTGAAGCTCTTAGTCAAAAAGTTAGGAGTTTCTCTGTCACATATATGACTCTGATGCTACTACTATCTGAGTTGCAAGCCACTAGCGCATTTTTGTATAAAGCTGAGAATAAACCAGCAGTCTTATTTGCCAATTTTCAGGCTCGACCTATTCTTATTGACATGGTTTATAAATTACAAGATTCTGATGCCTCACTGCTAAAACTAAAGGAAGCGGTACGTGGCGGCGGACAACTAGACTTTACATTAAGGAGGGACGGATTGCTGGTGATCAAAGGTAGACTTCGTGTTCCAAAGAATGAGGAGTTGAAACGAGAAATACTCGATGAAGCTATTCACTATACACAATGCATCCCAGTAGTACGAATATATATCAAACTCTTAAGAAGTATTATTGGAGGCCTAATATGAAGAGGGAAGTAGTGGCATATGTGAGATAGTGTCCCATTTTTCAACAAGTGAAGGCAGAGCGACAGATCCTTCTGACTGAATGCAACGTCTAGAGATCCCGATTTGGAACTCGGAGCATGTTACTATGAATTTTTTATATAAGCTACCTCGTACATCCAAAGGTCATAAGGGTATTTGGGCAGTTGTAGATCACTTCACGAAGTTTGCACATTTCATACCAGTCACAGAGAAATTTTCTGTGAGCAAACTAGCTCAACTGTACGTATATGCAGAAGATTGTGAAGCTACATGGTTTGCCCGTTTATATTATCTCGGATCAAGATTCCCTCTTCACTTCACAGTTCTGGAGAGCTTTATAGGAAGTTTTGGGAATCAAATTAGGATTCAATACAGCTTTTCACCCCCAAACGGATGACCAGTCTGAGAGAACAATTCAGATATGCCGAGATTTTGCGTATTGCAATTTTTGGAAAAATGAAATAAGTACATGCATTTGATGGAATTTGCTTATAATAATAGTTTTCACTCCAGCATTGGAATGTCACCATATGAAGCCTTATACAGGAAACAGTACAGGACTCCACTATATTGGAGCAAGGTAAGAGAGAGAAGCCTTATTAGTCGAAATATTGTGCAAGGAACGACAGAGAACGTGCAGATTCGAGGAAGAATATAGAGTTCAAAGTTAGTGACTGGGTATTTTTGAAATTGTCGCCTTGGAAGGGTGTAATGGAATTTGGAAAGACTGGCAAGCTTCAACCATGATACATCGAACCATATGAGATTATTGAACGTGTTGGTGATGTTGCTTATCGTTTGGAGTTACCATCAGAACTAGCACAAGTTCATGATGTGTTCCATGTGTCCTTGTTGTGGAAATACATCTCTAACCCCTCTCATATCATTGTGCCCCAGTAGGTCCTGTTATGTGAGAACTTGATCTATATTGAAGAACCAGTGGAGATTATTGACGGTAGGAAGTAGGTTCTCCAGAACAAGACCATTCCTTTAGTGAAGGTATTGTGGAGGAATCATGCAGTAGAATAAGTCACTTAGGAACCAAAGCATGAAGGAGCAGTACCCTCATTTTTTCTAGCAGATATGTAAATTTTGAGGATGAAATTTTTGTAAGGGGGTGGATTGTTATGACCCAAACTGAAATTACACGTACACATATCGAATAGTATTATGTTTTATCGCGGATTAGTAGCGTTGATTGAGTTGTTAACGACTTTTTCATCGAAGAAGAATTTGATTTGACTTTCTTCATGGAATTTGTAGAATATTTAATTTTGAGCTTGTAAGAATTTTCGGGGAATTTTTCAGTTAAGCAAGCTATTTTTAGTGATTATCAGAAGTTGGTACGAGAAAATATGAAAAAGAATTGATTTTTAGGTCAGTTAATCACAACCATTAGATCTTGATCAGATTAATTTTGGACCGTTGATCTCGCCAGCTGTTTCAGGGTATAAATAGGTAATTTTTTTAAATTTTATTTGAGAAAATTAGAAAAGAAAAAAAAACCCGTTCGAGCTTGATCCGTTTTCGTCCACCGACCAACCACTACCAGAAATGGAGACATTACCGGCGACCTGCCGTCGCCGGCCTTGTCTTTTTTTTTCGCCGGAATTGACATTACCGGCGACTTGTCGCCGGCAATGACGTCGCCGGTGATTCCCCGCCGGTGTTGACATTGCCGGCGACGGGAAACGCCGTCGCCGGTGATGTCTCGGACATTACCGGCGACTTGTAGTCGCCGGCAATGGCAGCGCCGCCGTGGCCGGAATTTGAGACATTGCCGGCGACTCGAGTCCATGTCGCCGGCAATGTGGGAAAAAATTTTGAAAAAAAAACGCGGTTCTGGATTGGGCCCAATTCCATAACCTGCATTGAACCGGATAAACCGTACAATCATACAAGTTCAACAGTACACGTAGCAAAGACAGTCATACAAGTTCAACATAAATGTCCAACGTACAGTACAAATAGCAACGACGATAAAAAAATTAACTACAACTACAGGTCAGGTCCAGGAACTTGCGGGTCATCAGGGTTGAAGTAAGCCATGTACTCATTTGAATTCCGGTGGCTACCTTGGTCTTGCTCTGGCGTTGACTGGTGCGGTGGTGGTGGTGGATAGCTAGGGAAGGGAGGGACCGGGACCGGGGGAGGTGTGGGGAACGGTTGTCCGGTAGTCTGAGCCTCGTACATCGTCCGCATCCATGTGTACATCTGAGCCTGCACCTGTGTCTGCTGCATTTGGTACTCGGCCATCTGCCTCTTTTGCTCCTCCAACTCCCTCTGCGTCCTATAGAGCTCCGCTGCGAGGTTACGACTAGAAGTTGAACTTCTTGACCCGGTAGAGTATTTTGAAGTGTTCTTCAATACTCCTTCACCCGCCGAGCCCATTCCCCTGCAGTAGTAGGTATTCTTTCCAGTCCCGCACGCTTTTGCCATGATCCGAGCCGCTATCGGGGGATCAAGCGGATCGATCTGAGAGGCATACTGGGTGACTTCTTCCTCGGAGCAGTCAGGATGGTTTGTCCGAGCTATACTCATGGTCACTTCTGCGGTCGCCTCCTCCACTCTCGACTAATTGAAAAGGGAAAATGAACAACGTATTAGCTAACAAAATCTATTTCCATCTTCAAAAATAGTTTTATTAACACATTGAGAGGCGAAAGACTTACCGCTTCTTCAGGGCACTGCGGGTAGAACTTCTGATGAATATACACCAACGGGTTCACCTCTTGTTGTTGCTGCGCCTTAGTCGACCAACCCATGTAGTTGAGTGAACCTGCATGATGGGCCCTGGTGTTTTTCAATCTATTCGCCCGGTTCGTCTTCGAAATCGCCTTGTTTGATAAACATATGAAAAAAAAGTAGTAACTAACTATTTCAATCTGATACGATACTTTAGGCTTGAAAGATATATTAAGGATGCATACCCGAGCTTTGGGGTGCTCGAAGTGGGCTATCAGCCACAGCCACTCGTACTCCCTAAACCGGAATTCGCTAGGGGTGGAACCTCGGCCTAGCTCCTTGTATACAGTGTAATGGGAAGAAAGCTCGTTCTTCCACTCTTTATACCTATATTAAAAGAAGGAAAAAAAGTTAGAGATAGTAAAACACTTGATAAACAAAAATCTAACTCGATATATATTCAAATAAGTCGAAGCACATCACCTCATATGTAGTTGACGCTCTACCCACGTGTGAATAAGAACTTCATCCACGTCAAACCACACCTGCAATATGAATATATAAAAGGTAAAATTATATATTTATTCGGACTTAATTAATAAATGTAAAATTTACGTAATAAAAATACGATTTTACTCACACTGAGTGCATTATGCACTTGCATCTTCACGTAGATAGGCACAGATTCCCAATCTGGCCAAAGCATTGGGACCTTGTCCCGCACGATCGCACCGGCCATGCTGACATATTTGCGCGTGGTGTCGAATGCCTCGATCACCTCGCCATCCTCATTGGCCCTTATGGGCGTTTTCCTTCCGCCGGTGGCCTGCTCAAGTCTCTTCCCGATGCAGGTGCCTCTAGCCCCTTTCCGTTTTCCAGTCCCATTAACGAAATTGCCTAATAATACAATGTCAACAAATTGATATCATTAATTGAACCTATCGCAAGTCTTAAGTAATAATTAAGTAATCAATCTGATGTTAAATAAAATTTACCTGCATCGTCCGTTTGTTGGTTGGTGCACCTCACACTCCAAAGATACACGGGGTCGAACGGGAGGAAGTTATACCCTTCCTCCACGCTCAGGAACTCCGGCCGTCCTTCAATATAAACAGGCATCCCCCTATCATCGAATTCAGGGATGACAGGAATCTCGTCGGGTAGGAAGAGACCGGACGGCGGAGATAGACGAGGCCTGGACGATGAGGCGCCAGCACCACCATGTGTCTCATATGTTTCCCGTGAAACGGGAGTAGGCACCGGGCGAATATGGGGCATTCGGATTGAGGGAGTTTCTGATGCCCCCGTTGATTGTCGCTCGTCTGAGGCTCTGCCACCGGAGGGATGTCTGCTGATTGAGCGTCTGGAGACTGAGGCTCGAGGCTCAACTTCCGGTTGCACGGCTCTTGATCGTGCAGCTTCCTCCTCAGCTCGCGCCTCTAGCAAGGCTCTCATGCGAGCACTCATTATTGGCCCACTGGGCGTGTTGCTAACTGCGGGCGAGGAGGAAGCTTGACTACTGTTCCCTCCACTATTTCGGGAACCTCTCCGAAGCCAATTAGCTGCAAAACCTCCTGGCATGGACACCGTAATAGTCATGGGAACTGGGGTTCTAGAACGGTTTGGAACCGGAACGGTTTGGAACCTGGAACCGTTATATTACAAACGGTTCCGGTTACAAACAGTTCCGGTTCCAAACCGTTCCGGTTCCAAACCGTTTCGGTTCTATAACAAATCGTTGCCGAAACGGTTTGGAACCGGAACCGTTTGAAACCGGAACTGTTTGTAACTGGAACAATTTGTAACATAACGGTTCTGGTTACAAACAGTTCCGGTTCCAAACCGTTTCGGTTCTATAACAAATCAGAACCGGAACGGTTTGGAACCGGAACCGTTTGAAACCGGAACCGTTTGTTTTCAAACGGTTCCGGTTATAAACAGTTCCGGTTTCAAACCGTTCCGGTTCCGATTTGGTATGGTTCCAATATCACCTATTATACGTTAAATTAACAACGTACTATATCACATAACTTAACATATATACATACATCATTTCCGGCTTTAAACTTTTCACACATATATACATCGATCATGCATCTTAATTTCACCTTAATTCGTGCATATATATATACATCACATATTAATCCAATTCACCCTAGCTAATTAATTTTCCATATTTTTCAAACATACGTATATATATACATTCCATATATATTAATTAATTTTTCACATATATACATCACATATATTGCTCCTTCACCCCACAATTATCCACATTTTTTTCCCACAATTTTCATACATACCTTAATTACATTTTACAAATATTGTCCACATGCATACATATATACATCCCACAATTATCAAAAATTAATTAATTAAAATACAGAAAAAAATATTGTGGAATGAGAGAGAGAGAGAGGGAGAGAGAGAGGGAGAGAGAGTGAGCTCAAACCTGCCATGGTGGAGCTCGACCCAACTTTGCCGGCGACGGAGGTGAGGGGAGGAGGAAGAGGAGGAGGGGAGGAGGAGAGAGGGGAGGAGAGAGGGGAGGAGAGGAAGAGAGGGGAGAGGGAAGAGAGAAGAGAGGATTGAGGAGAGGGGAGAGGGAAGAAATTCGAGCTAAGAGAGGGAAGAGAGAATTGAATTAGGCCGAAGAGAAATGGGGAGGAGGAGCTCGAGCTCGAGCTATACCGCCACCATTGCCGGCGAGGTAGGTCAACGTCGTTGGTAATGACATTACCAACGAGTTGAGAAGCAACTCGTTGGTAATGACATTACCCACGAGTTGCTAAGTCGTTGGTAATGACATTACCAACGACTTAGCAACTCGTGGGTAATGTCTAGGTTTGTCGACTATTATCCGATCAACTAATTTCCGACCATTTTCCGATTTCCGACTAATTTCCGACCATTTTTCGATTTCCGACCATTTTCCGATTTCCGTATAATTTCCGACCAATTTCCGATTTCCAACTACGTTCAATTTCCGACTACGTACAATTTCCGACTACGTATAATTTCCGACTACGGTTCCGATTTCCGACTACGTTCAATTTCCGATTTCCGACTACGTTCAATTTCCGAGTACATTTTCCGAGTACATTTTCCGACTACAATTTCCTTAAACATTTTACTACGTACATTTTACTACGTACATTTGTCGACTACAATTTCCGACTACAATTTCCAACGTACTAAGGATGATAATCGTAATCATATTCATCACTTGAGTCTGACTCGGTTTCATAGGTAACCTCTGGCAATATGTGCCGCTCCTCGTCATCTGAATCAGCGTCAACTTCATATGGATTAACATCGAGAAGTTCTGCTCCAGTAATTCGAACCACACTCCCAGATCTCACATTATTAAGGCGAATCGTAGATGATTCAGGAATGTCAAAAGCGTTTGGCTCTTGGTATGCAGTAACTTCCTCATCATCTGCGGTATCACCAAGTGTGGCAGCACTGTATATGTTTCTATGAGCAACATGGTTAACCACCTTCCACGGGACTTTGTTAAGAAGATCGTCCAGGTAAAACACTTGTTTTACTGATGAGGCAAGAACGAAAGGGTCATCTTCATACCAGGTAGTAGCAGTATTCACCGAAAATGTTCCGTACTGATCGGTCCTTGTGTTCTCCGGGCTAGTATCAAACCATCTACACTTGAACAAGTGCACTTTCATGCGGTTCCCATAAATTAGTTCAACAACTGAATGAAGGACACCGTAATAGTCAACGCCATCCTGCCCACCATGGACCATCACCCCACAATTCTGTGTTTTTAGTCGGTCGTCTCGATTTTCACATATAAATTTCACGCCATTGACCTGACACATGGAGTAAACTTGTGAAGCTATCGGTTTCATCGCCAGGACCCTCAATTCGTTTGACCACTCTGGGTAACCATCATCTGCTACATGGTTCATCTGAAAACGTCCATATATTAATACGTACAGAAGAAATTATGTCATCTTGAAACCACAAAACCACGTACATACATACATGCTATGTAAGGATATATATAAAAATAGACATATACTTACCCATTGACCAAAGTAGTTTGCAAACGTCTTGTTGTGGTAATCAACATTTCCGGCAATAGCAGGGCAGTGAAGATGATAGTTTTTCCAATATTGTACTTCTTGACAGTTAATCAGTACCGACCAGTGGGCAATGGCTACCTCATTTCCATCCAACTTGTACGACTTTGGCAACCTTCCCTGTACTACCACGTCACTGGAGATGATAGAAAGGTTGAACTGTGGTTCATCTATCGGCATCTGTTGTTGGGGATCCTCTACATTTTCGAGGTACACTTTGGTGTACGTTACACACTCGTGCGCAAGATATGCTTCAGCGATACACCCTTCAGGTGCATATTTATTCTTCACATAGTCCTTGTAGGCTCCCAATTGTCTACAAGTTAACAAGTGCATGTTAACTTAGTTAAAAAATAAGAATTTACATATAAAAACATAGGCAAACCAAATGTATGAATCATTTGTACCTTTCCATGGGGTACATCCAAGTGTAGTGTACGGGACCGGTAAGCAACAATTGTTCGGGAAGATGGATCATCAGGTGAGGCATTATGTCGAAAAAATTTGGGGGAAATATCCTCTCAAGCTTGCACATGATAAAAATGATGTCATCTTGCATCTCCCTGAGGTCTATTTTTTTAACTTCCCTGGTGCATAACTTCTGAAAGAATCTTGACAAGGCCACCAACGGCTCCACCACCTCTTTGGGCATGTACCCTCGAATGAAAATAGGGAAAAGGCGTTGAAGCAGTACATGGCAGTCATGACTCTTTAATCCGTACATCTTATTGTCCCGGAAGTTAACACACCTGCTTATATTTCCTGCATAGCCATAAGGATACCTGCATATATATATATAGATGAAGCCATATATATGGACCAATTATATTTCTCGCATATAACCATATATACTCTGCTAAAAATTTAAGGACAAATTCATACATAGCCATAAGAATATATACCTGACATTACTCAGCCACCGAAAAATTTCATGCTTATGCTTCGGCTTTACGGTGTACGGAGCTTGCGGCATTTTTCTCTTACCATCTCTTAACCACAAATGTTTCCGCACACCCATTGCTTTAAGATCAATGCGTGCCTTAGGGATGTCTTTTGTTTTCCCCTCCAAGTTAAGAACTGTGCCCACCACACTTTCACACACATTCTTCTCTATGTGCATGACATCTAGGTAATGTCTGATAGGCAACCTGGGCCAGTAGGAGAGTTCCCAGAATATGCTCTTGTGTGTCCAAAACTTATACCTTTCGGGCTTTTCTGGAATTGACGCCACTATGTCAGGATGATTGCTCAGCTGGCCAAAATCGTATTCATTCAACACTTCCAAAATTTCGTCCCCTGTCCATCGCCTGGGTGCCACACCAGTTTCAACAGTCCCATCAAACGCGTCTGGATCCTGCCTAAATGGGTGATCATATGGAAGCCAACAACGGTGACGCATCGAGACAATTTTACTGCAATGAGGACTGCAACAATCAACCGTCATGCACTCTGAACAAGCCCTGTAACCCCTGGTAACGTTGCCCGACAACATACCGCGGGCAGGAAAATCACTGATGGTGCCAACAAGCATGGCATGCATCTGGAACATCTCCTTTTTGAACCTATCGTAAGTGGGGTGGCCACACTCACTCAGGTACTTAAGCTCCTCAATCAAAGGCCTCAAATACACATCGAGACACTTTCCTGGATAACCCGGGCCCGGAATTAACAGAGTGAGCATATTGTATTCCTTCTTCATGCACATCCATGGTGGAAGGTTGTACGGTACCAAAATAACTGGCCATATACTGTATTGAAGACTCATGTTGCCAAAAGGGTTGAATCCGTCAGATGAGAGCCCTAGCCAAACATTTCGGACCTCTGCTGCAAAATGATCAAACTCCCTGACCATGTGCTTCCAAGCCTCTCCGTCGGAAGGGTGTATAAGGGTGTCATCGTCAGGCAAGTTCCTCTCAGCCCACCATCTCATTGCCTCGGCCGTGAAAGCACACATGAACAACCGCTCCAGCCTATCAATAAGCGGGAAATATCGAAGTATCTTCACAGCTTTCTTGTTGCCTGCAGGAGTCAACTTATACCTTTCTGTAAAACATACCGGGCAGGCTTCAAGGTCTTCGAGATCTTTTCCCCAGAAGAGAATACAATCATATCTGCATGCATGGATTTTGATGTAGGAAAGCCCAAGATCTTTCAGGATATGTCGCACCTTATGATGAGTGGTAGGAAGACGATGACCGGGTGGCAGTAGCGAAGCAGTCCACTTCAACCAAGAATCAACAGCTTTGACAGACATTTTGTTCTCCATTTTTAGCTGCATCACTCCCATCAGACTTTCAAGAACAGTCTTACTACAACCGTCGTACAACGGAGTCTGTTGCAATGCAATCAGGTTGTTGTACTTGTCCATACCGCTTGTGTTGGCATGACCTCCAGGTAATGGTTCGACTGGCTCGATATGGGGGAAACCCTCAACGACGGGAGGGACATTTGGTGCTTCATCAGCAAATACACCGCTCTCATGAGGAAACATATCATTGATTAACATCGATGTTGGATCATAGGATGAACTGCCCCTCTCAGCAAAATCTCCATAATCATAGCGTGGACTGGCCCTCTCACCAAATTGTTCATGATCATGCGGACCCGCTACCGATGTTTCACCGTGATAAATCCAACAAGTGTACTTATCCCAAAACCCGTATTTACTCAGGTGCCTCTGGACTTTATCAATGGGAAATCGAAATCGATCGCTGAAACACTTACATTCTTTACACGGGCAATAATGAAGTGTAGTGTCTCCACAATTAGCCTTCACAAAATCCACAAAACTCCTAATTCCCTGGTGATATCTGACATCCCATCTTTCGAGGCTCATCCAACTCTTGTCCATCCTGAAAATTCTAACAATTTTACGTATTAGTTATATATATACACACACATTCACTACTAATAATCGACGTGATCTCTCAATTCAACTCTAATTAAATCAACACATGCATGCATATGTATATATATCGATCTAATCTCTGAATTCGATTCAGTACTCGATGATAGTATTCTCCTTTTTTCAATTCAAAACGTATTTGACTGGGTAGGAGGAGGCTCTGTTAAGCCTGGCTCCGATAACAATACGATAATACCAGTCATTGATTCAGACACAAGATTAACTACAACCTGTTTTCTCGTTTCGGTGACCGTACATCAACAACATTTCATATATATCTCACGAATTGGATTTGATCAACACACACACACATATATATATATACCACATATACGTATATATACACCTACGTACCTATATATATAGCTTCCCGAATGATCGAGTTTTCGACGCGCGCCTTAATTTTGACAATATACCGAATGATCGATTTCAGAGCGTACGTTTTCCTTCTTTCGATTTCTCTGGATTTTTTTCGCTCAAAATGATTGAATGATCGAGCTGCCCGATCCGGCATCTAATATAAGACACATTGCCGGCGACGGAGTAAGTCGCCGGAAATGAAGACATTACCGGCGACTTTACGCCGGAATCTCGCCGGTAATGTTGCAAAACATTACCGGCGACTCCAACCGTCGCCGGCAATGTCTAGGGAGACATTTCCGGCGAAATTCCCGCCGGAAAATCGCCGGAAATGTCTCCCTAGACATTGCCGGCGACGGTTGGAGTCGCCGGTAATGTTTTGCAACATTACCGGCGAGATTCCGGCGACATTACCGGCGACGGGCTAAGTCACCGGTAATGGGCAAAAATGTTGTAGTGAACCATTTCCGGCCACCTCTTGCGATGAAACAGGTAGGAAAATGAAGTACGGTGCTTCCTCTATTGATTTATGTGATTAGTATTTGGATTGGCAGGTTTTATTGTGCCACCTGAATCAGATTTATTCTGAGGAGTCGCAACAGATTATGGTGGTGCTACCGCGAGTTTTGAGGGTCGGGTATAGCGGGTTATTGAAGCCCTCCCCCTCCTGAGTCTATCTAGGCAGGTAGTGAGATCTGTAGGAGCTCCGCAACGGCGCTTCGATGCCATGAAGTTTTTTGACCAATTTTAGGGTCGTGGCTTTTGAAGCTGATTTCAGCCACGTGAGGTGTTTTTAGAGCGCGTAGGTTTATGGGTTTGGTTGGGCTCGAGGATAGGAATGTTTTAAAGGCCAAATCGCCATCGTTGGTGGTAGTTGTCGGAGTTTATATCTGAGCCATTCAAGGCGGTTTTGGACCCCAACGCCGCCGAATTGGACCTCGGTCAAGTTATGAAAGTGATAGGCTTCGTTGAGAGCTTTCCATTGAGGTATCAAATGTTGAAAACAGAGCACTTTCTTTGGAGGCTCGTGTGACCCACCTACCGCCGTCTGTGGAGGCGCGTGATGGCCATGAGCCACCGTCTATGGAGGAGCTTCGGCGAGGCAAGTTGTAAAATTCATTGACAGGGTTTCTGAGGTTGTGTTTAGAGCTGATTTCATAATTTTACCTATACTGATATCCTATGATCTGTATTTACAAGACATCGAGATCATGACCCCAGCGAGGGGAATTCCACTGGACCCCAGCAGTAGACGCAGATTTGTGAGTGGACCCTTTTATTTCACAGTCGATAGCGAGTTTATTTTTTAGCATTTCAGTATTACAATATATTTTACAGTATGTTTCAAAGTATTTTAATTTGGAGATTTTTTCTTTGCGATGGCATTAGTTAGTTGCATCAATGGACTGACTGTTCGGCTTATCACTGGATAGTTCAGTCAGGGGAGGTCAGGGTGCCTCGTCTGGCCCATCACCTATAGTTTTTATATAGATAGTTGACTCAGGTTAGGGAAAAACTCATAAGCAACCACCTTCTGATGATTTATGATACTTGAACTCGCATTATTTTACATAGATTAGTGGAAATGCATTAAACTATATTTTATTATTTACATAGATTATACGAGATTTTGTCCACTCACGCTAACGTTTTATATTTTTAAATGTCTTTCCTTAGGCCCAGACTGTAGTGTAAATCCTGAGTTTGCATGGTATCATCAAAGGCTTTGAGTCCACCTATCAGCTCTTCATCAATAGGTTCCAGTCCCCTGTCAAACTATTTCATATGTATCATTTGTACATAGAAATCGCTCTGAATATTAGTAGTGTTATGTTATTTCCAGTAGTATACTCCTATAGATGCTGAATTCACTCCTTATTGTCACAGAACCAGTATTTGTAAATAAGTCTTAAAATTTCAAAGTTTAGTTTATTGTTATGTTTGTGATATTTGTTGAGAAATCCGGATGAACAATCAGTGGTTCATGATTTGTTTTTTTGGAATTTGGTTTTAGAAGTGTTCTCTTCTTGCAAGTTTTTGAGTTGTTCATTTTTCAAGGGGAATTATGTCAAAACTATCATAGATTACCTTAGAGTATAGTTAGTCCACTAGTGCACAAAACACTTCAGATGACCGTCATTGACCGTCATCTCATCTCATATGCATCCTGACCGTCATATACCGCAGTGTCATCTAGTTTTTTCATATGACACATAAGATGCAAAAACTGATCATAAGGACGACACTCAGAGTACTCAGATAACGGATGGCACTCATGGTGCAAACTGATGCCAAATTGGGTTCACATCTTCTGTGTCAAATGGCATATAGTTAGATGACATGCAACTTTCATCGGAAACACATTGTAACCTCGGTCATTTTGTCAGAACGAGTGTCATGTGAATGTAACTTAGATGTCAGTCTTTCTTTCATATTATGCGTCATCTTATTATTTCTCAGACGTCAGTCTTTTATACAAATCTTTCAATCTGTATACAAACTATTATTATACACTAGAGTATTACATATTTCACCACCATCTAGTAGAGCTGTTCTCCAAACTGAAAGTAGTATTTACTTGGTTAAATAGCATTGTAGGCTATCAGTTTTCTCTTTTGCTTCTTGGACTTTGGTGGATAGAGAGCCAACTTAATTGCTGCATCAAAGACAACCTACACATTCTGCAATTTTGATAACATATTTTAACTAAAATCCGATATGTTCCGGGTATTTTTGCATTAAACTAGTTGAAAATAGTGAAGAATATATGTACTTGTTGTGTCTTTGAGCTGCACTCAATATATGCCACAGCTCCTATTCTCTTTTTCAGATCTTCACCCTAAAGTATGAAATAAAAGATTGTATATGATCAAAAGTTAAATGAAAGATGTTCTCTACTTTCTTTTCTTTGTCTGTTAGAGTACCAAATTTCCAAACAGCAAACAGAAACAACTAGGACCATTCTTTTAGGAAAAAGTAGTTTGAAGTAGAATCCTACATGTTCTGTTGATATAGTGCATGCTTCCAGGTAATCCATTAGAATTTGTCTGTCTTCCCTCAAATCTGTATAGATTGTTAATATATAGTCATATGAAACATGTGTATAAGCAGTCTTCTATGATGCCACCATCTCCACCTGCAACAAAAGCAAACTTACTTAGTATGGGCCTGCACATATATAGATAAATCTACAAGACTACAGCTTGGCATGACCAACACTTTCATTATTTGTTGCCTAGCAGAGAGTGGATATGTCATATTAGACCCAACTAAGCTAGAAGAGTAGGTATTACTTCATTCATAACTTGTACTTCATTTCCTACTTTGCTTCTTTATTGGGACCAGACATATTCTTTTAGTTCAAGGCACTGAGGCATAGGTTTAAAGCAAATATAGAGTCATAGTCAACATAAGTTGTTTGTGTTTATGCCTCTGATTTGTTATGGTTTCTATATTTGTTTTAATTTGAACCTGCGTCTTCAACCTCAAAAAGACAATTACATCATTGTACATCATGTTGAATTTTCAATGGCAGAAAATGAAGGCCATTATATATTTGGTTTTCCCAAACTCGGTTCTCTCAACCCTTCCAGAAGGACAACTAAAGGTGCAAGGGGAACTAATGGAACATGGAATCATCACATTTGTAACCCAGGGTGCAATGTCAGGTATATCCGTATATTCTATATTTAATATATCATATATCTTTTTCTATCACTTGGCGTTGGAGTTCTTTGTTTATCCTTGCTTTTGATATATGCAAATTAGACATATAAGCTACACAACTCCAGTTTCCATTGGAGTTCTTAGTTTATCGATGCTTTTGATCAAATGAAGGCAAACTAGACATATTAGCTACACAATGTTTGGAAATTTCCAGACCTTTACTAAATGCTCTTTTGGAAATTGACTGAAAATTTTACTTAAACAACTGAAATTCATAACTTCTATCTTCCATCAATCTCATATCAAAAACTTTAGAGTCTGAATCGTTTGATATTGATTACAGAGACAAAAGATGATATTGATTTCATTAACCAAAACAAAAATTCAAGACATGGGTATTTTATAATAGACCACTAATCTCAAAGAAGATACACTCTGTCTCTTTAGCAGTAGTCTCAGTCTTCATGGTTGTCATTGCCGCAACAGCAGAGTTACCGTTGTCTTCCTCCTCCCTGGGCTTCTTCGCCGCAAATCAACGGAGCAGACCATAACGTTTTTTTTTACCATGAAACCCTAAAACAAAATTGAACCAATTCTAAGGAGGACAAAGAGGAACATGAACAAGACGATTTTCAACAGAGCCGAGCGATGACCTATCCAATCGAGAAGGAGGTCGAGGCTTTGCTGGCCGATAAGCTTCATCCATGGGCGTTCAACGCTTCTCTCCTCCTCGAGCTTCATCCATGGATTTCGAGGCACCGAGATCGACTTGGGCAGCAAGCTGTGCCTTGACAAGAGTTGATGGCAACAAGGTGGAGGTGACTACAACAGAGCTAGCGTTGCTATGGAAATGGAAATCTGTCGAGAAAGATGAGCTCGCTTAAGGTGGAGCGCTTGCAACCGAGTGAGCTCAAGGCAAAGCGATTATTAGACGGTGACTCGATTGGAACTGAAAGTTGAGATATCGATCGATCGATCGAGAGATCGAGAGATCGAGAGATCGAGAAGAGAGAGAGAGAGAGAGAGAGAGAGAGAGAGAGAGAGAGAGAGAGAGAGAGCTTAAGTGTTGGCACGACATGAATTTGACATAGTGTTGGCACGACATGAATCTGACATATAACCATCAATATTTTAATGACTTACCTAAGGGTAAGTTTGGGGAGGAAATTTTTTCGCTTACTAGTAGCTAGAAACCGCATATCTCAATCATATGACACACAACCATCGTCTGATTGAAGGACTTGTGGTTTAGGGTATATGTTTAGGGTTTATGATTAAGGTTTAGTTTTACGGTTTATGTCTTAGAATTTTGTATTTTTTACAAGGAAAGATAGATGTGAATCCCACGAGAATGCGGATGACGTACTTGCACTCAAATTATTTTTGACGAATCGGAAAATTGCGTTTTATTGTCAAGGAAAATATGATCATAATAGTCAGACACTCGGATCAAGGTCGAAATCAATTCGGAAAGTTCTAAATTTTTTACAGCGTGCTTAGATTAGTTTCACCGTCTTATCCAACAATCACATTTACGAAATGATTAACCGTTAGTGGTTTAGCTTCATAAAGGTTTGGTTTTGATATATAACTAACTAACATTATAAGTAGCATTAGTAGTCATACATGCAATTAACGACATATGACAAATCGAAATGGTCTAATGAGAAATGTGTTCATACATATGCGTTAACCTCGTAATAACATGGAGTTTTCAAAAACTTTATCCTCGTTGAAGTTTGTTTAGTATCGGTCAATGAGGTCAAATCTTACCAAAAGACTAAAATAACCATTTTTTAAGGATTTTGCTCATTTTCCTATGGGAGGTGCACCTAAATTACTTTTTTTGTAATTTTTTTCCGTATAGTAACATAGATATGAGCTCTACGATAATGCTTCCGTGAATGGTGGTCTTAAACTAAATTTTAACGGAGCCGCAAATCGAGATTTACTCTTAAGTGCCTCAGAGTCATAACAATGACGCGCCCAAATCGAGGACGAGTGTAAGTAAAAAAAATTATAAATTTTATACAGTGTGTTAACAATAATCCGAGCAGGAGGTCGAGGCTTTGCTGGCCGACAAGCATCACCCATGGGCGTTCAATGCTTCTCTCCTCCTTAAGCTTCATCCATGGGCGTTCGACGCATCTCTCCTCCTCGATCTTCATCCATGGATTTCGAGGCTCCGAAGTCGACTTGGGCAGCAAGCTGTGTCTTGACAAGAGTTGATGGCAACAAGGTGGAGGTGACTATAATGGAGCAAGCGTTGCTATTGAAATGGAAATCTGTCGAGAAAGACGAGCTCGCTTAAGGTGGAGCGCTTGCAACCGAGCTCGAGGGCAGAGAGCTTGCAACTGAGTGAGCTCAAGGCAGAGCGATTATTAGACGGTGACTCGATTAGAACTGAAAGTTGAGAGATCGATCGATTGATCGATCGATCGATCGAGAGATCAAGAGATCAAGAGAGAGAGAGAGAGAGAGAGAGAGAGAGAGAGAGAGAGAGAGAGAGAGAGAGAGAGAGAGAGAGAGAGAGAGAGCTTACGTGTTGGCACGACATGAATCTGACATAAAACCATCAATATTTTGATGACTTACCTAGGGGTAAGTTTGGGAGAGAATTTTTCCGCTTACTAGTAGCTAGAACCGCATATCTCATATCACACACAACCATCGTCTGATTGAAGGACTTGTGGTTTAGGGTATATGTTTAGGGTTTACGATTAAGGTTTAGTTTTAGGGTTTATGTCTTAGAATTTTGTATTTTTTACAAGGAAAGATAGATGTGAATCCCACGAGAATGTGAATGACGTACTTGCACTCAAATTATTTTTGACGAATCAGCAAATTGCATTTTATTGTTAAGGAAAATATGGTCATAATAGTCAGACACTCAGATCACGGTCGAAATCAATTCGGAAAGTTCTAAATTTTTTACAGCGTGCTTAGATTAGTTTCACCGTCTTATCCAACATTCACATTTACGAAATGATTAATCGTTAGTGGTTTAGCTTCATAAAGGTTTGGTTTTGATATATAACAAACTAACATTGTAAGTAACATTAGTAGTCATACATGCAATCAACGACATATGAAAAATTGAAATGGTCTAATGAGAAATGTGTCCATACATATGCGTTAACCTCGTAATAACATAGAGTTTTCAAAAAATTTATCCTCGTTAAAGTTCGTTTAGTGGTCGGTCAATGATGTCAAATCTTACCAAAAGACTAAAATAACCCTTTTTAAAGGATTTTGCTCATTTTCCTATGGGAGGTGCTGAAAGGACCCAACCCCGATTCAGTTGCCCAAATCGGAATCGAACCCCTTCTGAAAACACGAATCAACAAAAATCTTTCAAAATTTCGGCAGAGTTTCATTACTAACGTGGAATCGCATAAACCTGCACCCTGAAAATAACACTTCGTCCTATGCCAGAAAAGCCAAACCATGAGCACCAATCCCATCCGGATTTCTCAACATCATAATATAAACCATAAATAGTAAACATACTATACTATATATAGTATATCCGAGAAAATCCGTATAAACACGTATCAGGGTGTATCAGAGCGACCTCTAGTGTAAATATATACAATATACACAACAGTAGGCGAAACAAGAACCTACTGGAAAACACAGGTAGCTCGGATCACTAGCCTCCCACCACGACGTGAAACACCAGAACCTGAACTGCAAACTGGGCACGGAAACCGAAAAGCCCAGGGGAAAGGCAAATAAAACGTTAGAGTGAGTGGACGAAAATAAACATATGCCTTTCACCAGTTATATACACAATCAATGTAAAATAGTGCGAGTTCGGAGCACATATACATATGGAGGTTGTCGGGCGAATCTCTCAAGCCCGACGTCAGGTGAATCGCTCAAACCCGACGGTGATAGGCCAGGAGACCTCTCAACCCTGGCGGCACACAGGGGACCTCTCAACCCTGCCCAGAGGAATCTCTCAACTCTGGTGGACTACCGGTGATCAGCCGAGTAGTCGAAGCATCGATGCAGTAATGCCATCACCAATAAATATAAAACAATACCTCCGAAAACAACACATATCACAATATCGTATAAAGTAAATATGAAAAATCATAAAATCCACGAACTCGCAAAACAACTGTGAAAATATAAACGTGTCCACTCACAGATGAGCAAAACGTGCACTCGCGCTAATCTCGTGGACCGGCGGAAGATCCCTCGCCTGAAGCACGATCATGATCTCGATCCCCTGAATATTCATAAAACACAACTGATCAAAACATAACCCACAACTCTGTACTGAATTATGGAAACCAACCGTTCCCGGAAATAAACAATGCAGTGCAAAATGATTAACGGAATTCCCGAAATCTCCACTCGAAACCCTCGACTGAAAATTGGCTACCCAAATCAATCCGAAAACCTCTGGACGATAATCAGGGCGCGATTACGAGAAAAATGACATTAAAAACGTCGAAAACCAAAAAGTCAATGCCATGCCAAAGCACTACCGTTGACCGCCGCCGCCTGCAGCGGCGCACCGTCAACGGTGACTTCCTCCGGCGAGGAAGCTCCAGAAATAAAGCCCAACTCAAGCCTAGCCTTTTCTTCCACAGTCACGAGGTCCAATTCCAAGCATAACTCCCTCAAATCAGCTCGAACCCGAGTTGAAATTCAACTCCGGCAACCGAATCGGGTTCGTCGGAAAACTCCATTACAGCCCATTCTAAGCATAGGGAAAGCTTCACCAGGCCAAGGGGAGGCGAAACCCCCACCTCCCCGCCACCGTGGCTTGCCGGAAAGCCACCCCCGTCGCCGGCGAACTTTGCCAACTCGGCCCTAATCGGGTTCCATCAAAACGGAACTAATTCCACTCAAACCAAAGCCATACATACTCGAAATCACGAGAGGGATCGAACCATACCTGTCCCGTGGAGGATGGTGGCCAGAATCCGGTCGCCGGACGGTGACTTCCCAAAATGGCAACTTTCCCTTTCGGTCCGATGGCTCACTTTCCAAATATGGAAAGTCAACGAAATTCCAGGTTGGTCAACGCCCAAAATGAAGTTTTCCGACTAATTCTCGGCTATTTTCGATATTTATACTCGAGCCTCGGGTCGATCGACGGTCCGAAATGAAAATACGAAATGATTCGGATAAACATAAAACAATCGAATAAACTCGTCGAAACTCGAAACTTCAAATAACCATAAAATATTCCTCGGTTATCGGAAAAATCTTCCGGAACCGCCCACGAGCTCGAAATCACATACTCTACCATTTCCGTGAAGACACTCAACCCAAATTCTCGACCAAAAACAAAGTCACAAATCGAATCGGCAAACTACATAATATCGCAAAACTGCAACTAAACTCAAATCTCGAGAATCGTGCCAAACGCACCTCTGATTCTGGTTCGGGTCGTCACAAAATCTGACACTACCAAAACAAAACGAAGATCTGATCCTCATTTCCACATAACACTACAGCTCCAGATCAACAATTTCTAAGTAATGCCAATGCCAAAACAAATAAAAGCTTGCTCCCCACTCAAACAAAATTCCACAAACGAAATCACAGATCTAAGAAATTTCACATAAACACAGATCACATATCAAATCAAATATATCAAATCCTCACCCTAATTAAGCTGATCAAAATGTTACAGATATAACTTCGACGAAATGAAAAAAAATTGAAACACAATAGTGTTGTGAGACTTACAAATTTGACTTGGATTGGCGGCCAGATTCAGAAAGCCTTCAAAGAGGCTTAGAAACAGAGAAACTCAGAGAGAGAGAGAGAGAGAGAGAGAGAGAGAGAGAGAGAGAGAGAGAGAGAGAGAGAGAGAGAGAGAGAGAGAGAGAGAGAGAGAGAGAGAGAGAGAGAGAGAGAGAGAAACCCAAAACCCATCGATGAGAGGTACACGTTGCCACCGCCGTAGGAGCTGGGGACTGGACTCGATTGACGTGGCAGTCGGAATTGAATTCAAAGAAGAAAAGAGGAGAAGAAGAAGAAGAAGAAGAAGAAGAAGAAGCAGAAGAGAGAGGAGTTCGCGTTAATTGACGCGGTGAGTCAGAGAAAGATTATACCTCACAGTATTTTCAGGGGTAAAATCAGAATGCTCAAAATACATTTTATAACTTTTTTGGGATAAAATAATGTCACCCTAATTTTTTTGAAAAAATATAGATCAATGATATTTTTTACCATGGTATAATAAGTTAAATTTTTAAAAATTAACTATGTTTTTGAGCTTTTAAATAATTTCCCAAAAAAATAATAATTTTGACAATCGAATTTTTTATTTATTTATTTTTTTACTGCTTTCCGGACTGGGCTGGGGTCCCTTCCCTTCGAAAATTGGGCCTGTAAACTTGCAAAACCCAAGCCCACATCTCAACGTTGCCCCAAAAACCTAGGATAAATTCGACGACTAAATAAGTTGAGGACACTTGCGCGTTAGGGTTTTCAAAGAGCCGAGAGAGTTGCAGAGAGACGCATTATCTTTCGCGCCGCCAACTCCTCACCGCAACCATGGTACGTACAACCTTCAATTGTCTACACCCTCCTCAGGTCGCTGTTCTTATCTTACATCTCTACTCATCTTTAATCTCTTTCGTCTTTGTTTTTACAGATCATTTCGGAGAAGAACCGCCGCGAGATCTCCAAGTACCTTTTCCAAGAGGGAGTGTGCTTCGCAAAGAAGGACTACAACTTGGCGAAGCATCCAGAGATCGATGTGCCGAATCTGCAGGTGATTAAGCTGATGCAGAGCTTCAAGTCCAAGGAGTATGTGAGAGAGACTTTCGCTTGGATGCACTATTACTGGTACCTGACCAATGATGGCATTGAGTTCTTGAGGAACTATCTCAATCTGCCCTCTGAGATTGTTCCCAACACTCTCAAGAAGCAGGCCAAGCCCGCCGGCCGACCCTTCGGTGGCCCACCCGGCGACCGCCCTCGGTAATTCTTTTCCTTAATACTAAATAGGGTTTATTGAAATTACAGATTTATGTTAGTGATATATTAACTATGATATATAGACTGGTAGATATGATTTGACAATTTATGGTTATTTAGAATAAGATTACTTCTTGGTTAGAGGACTGGGAGGTTTTTTAGACTAGTTGATTGGTGTTTTGGTTTGGGTTGTGTATTAGTGGAATGTGATTTTGATGAACATTGATTGATTGGAATGTAATTTGGTTTGTGTTGTTGATGTTCATTAGTGGCCCACCTCGCTTTGGTGATGGAGAGCGCAGATTTGGAGGTGACCGTGAGGGATACCGTGGAGGTCCTCGTGGTGGACCGGGAGGTGACTTTGGTGGTGCTGATAAGGGAGGAGCCCCTGCTGATTACAGACCTTCTTTTGGGGTATGATTATCTTCCCACATTCCGGATGTACATGTTTATAGAGTCAAATTAATACTCTCTTAGAAAGAAGTGAAAGTTCGACTGTTATGATAAGCATAATTAGACAATCCACTAGCTTTTGTTGAACAATGTAGCTGGAGCATAGTTGGGCATAGGTACAGTATGATCTATGTTCATTATAGTGTCTGATAGAGATGTCTGCTGTGGACACAATTGAACAATTGGTCAAGTTTTTGGGGAATCTGATTCATCTGTTAAGGAATAGAAGTTTATTATCAACAAGGTTCTTGTGTTGTGGTGATTGTTTTATTTTCTCTCAAGCCAGTGATGATTTCTTTTTATTGCTTATGTTTGTTTTCTATATCTTTACTATGTTTTTCTCACTTTTTTTGGTGACACTGCAGGCCACTTCAACAAGACCTGCTTTTGGTCGTGGTGCTGGTGGTTTTGGTGCTGGCCCAGCTAGCTCAAACCTTTCTTAAATAGATATGGCTTCATCATTTGCTTGGTTTGTCCTTGAGAACAGATCTCTCTGAGTAGGAAACAATAGCAGTTTTGTTCAATTGCTAGTGTTGGGATTGTATTTTCACATTTATGCTCTTCCATTGTCTTTTGAACAAGCAATTTCATCTTGGTTTATCTATAATATCTTCGATAACTTTGATAATGGTTTCCGCGGCCCAATAGATTTGTTCATCAAATCATGGTCGTTTTATTTATACTATCCTAGAGTTGCTGAGGTTGCCCAAAGATGAGAAGAGTTGGGTTGGTAGACAAGAAAAACGCTATACGATATAGTTTCGGTCTTTTATCTGGTATTCATCTAACAGTATCTGATCAAGACTAACACTTTAAGATCTTTGAAAGTTTTGTCTACCTCTTCATTCTCCTGATCCATTGACCACCCTTCCTCACAACATGAAAATGATGCCTATTTCAAATGACGTGGGGGCGGTAGGTTAGCTCCTGTACTCGTTTACCCTGTTTTATGTTGCATGCTGCCTTGATTTTCAGGCTCTGTCTAGGATTTTTACATATGTAATGTACAGTTGGTTGTCTTTTGCTATAAACATTACTGCACTAAGATGGACCAATCAAGAAAAATGAATACTTCGTAGATGAAAGTCATGAAATTAAGTTATGATTTCAAGAGTAACAGTAACACAGCTCATTTATTCGTCAACTGAGAATCGGTTCTGAAAATAACGAAATCAACGGTGTCTGAAACTCATAGATGGAAACCAATTTAGCTGCGAGGAGGTGGAAGCTGAATTGGAGAAGCTGCAGTTGCCCAAACCCTTATTGATTTCCTAGCTGGAGTGTACCACATGAGTAGGCAAACAAGTGCCATTTACTTCAAAGAAGCCAACGATCTCTGCTATGGTGCCTCGACTGTAAGTTTAAAGCACAGAAGCAGATCATGTTACTCTCTACTCATGTAACTACTTCACTGTCGGTCTCCCCAAAACTATTTAGCTTTTTCAAGGTGATCCTTGTTGATGATTTGTGTCCCACTGTCCCATGCTACACAAGTCAGATCATGAACCAGTGCTGCTTTCGGCTACTGGACTCTCACCATCATGGTTGCAGCAGTCCACCGCAATCATCTCATGGTTCTTGTTTCTAGTTCTAGTTTTAGTAACGAACCGATTCAAATAAAAAACGAACGGAAAAAAAAAACTAGTTTATGGCTGTTCTTTATCCGCTTAAATTTGAAATCTCTGGTTTATGTACGAACAGGACCAAGGAAAGCTATTACTAGAGTGGTTATCTGCGCTGAGGCGTGGTTTGTAAAGTTAGAAATTGAAATCTCTGGTTTATCTTACTTTTATCAAAGTAAGATAAAAGAATATGTAAAGTTAATTTTTATTTAAAAATTGGATGATCGTGCATCATAATATATGGGAGTTTATAAACCATTATTTATAGAAAAAATTATTCATCTTAATTAGACAAGAATATTAGTAGTCCAATTCATGGTGTTTGGGTCTGAGATAAAATATCTCATATTAGGCTTAGAAGGTTGAATCTGGCGAGCGGCCCAAGTAGGATAACATGGTCTATTTCCGTGTTGGGTTAAGACTGTAAGTCAAGATGGCTGATCCATGCGGCTTAGTGATTATCAAGCCTTTCCTACATCGGTTAGGTTTACCTTGTGAAGGGAATTGGGATAGCAATGAACTATAAAGATAAGACTGTGTGCTGGTAAGCATTTAGAGTTATATTAAGAATCAAAGAGCTGAAGACATACAAGTGAATCGAAAGACGACTACTGAGCATTATATAAGGAGAACGATAGCAATAGAGAATGATTATCCTTGATCAAATACAAACTTTGTTATACGCAAATACATCTCGTTAGAGAAACCTATAACCAGACTATCAAAGTGCTTGTCACCTATCGAGTGAGAGTATTGAGATCCAAGGAAGCATGCAATGCAACTGGAAGATTGAAGAGCTTGTCACATATCGAGTGAGAGTTTGGAAATCCAAGGAAGCAACACCTCAGTGTTCTCAACACATCGTCAAGGAGATTGCTCTGCTTGACACTTATAAAGGAAGTATGGAGTATCGATTTTTGTGGCTCTGCTAGAGAAACGAAAACCCAAAGTCCTAGGACACTAGGCAAGAAAGATCCATTCAGGCGAGGTTTGTGCTCTCCCCGCCTTAATCGCTTAATCAGAAAGTCAGGCAACGTAGCTATACATTCACATTCTGTCCTGAGACGGTGGCACACCAGCATACGAAACACATCAGGATAGAACCGATACCTGTAGTTATATAATCCAAAATCCATAAAAGAGACAGTTTGCAAGAGGCTCTCTACGCGTTCCTCGCCAGGGAGATTTTGGATTCAAACATTTTGGCACACCTAGTGGGACTATCTTTCTGTGTCTCTAACCGACGATAGAGGATCCTTACAAAAGAGAATACCTTCAGTGTCGTAAACATTCACAACTGGTATACCGTGAACATACCTCTACTAGGTGTCGTTCATTGAGAAATCAAGCTGTTGAAATCCTCTTCGCTAAAGAATACCACTTAACGATATCGTTTAAATCTTTGAGCGAAGCGGAGATCCTAGAGCTCACACTCCAGGAATACCTAGCCTACGTGGCGTGATAAACATCAAACAAACTATGACACGGCTCTTGGTCAATGGATCGAACAACAAGCAGACCTTCTCATTACTCAGAGCGAGAAAGTGGACTCGTCATTAGTTGAAATCCAAGCTCTAAGGGTAGAACTCCACAGGGATCAGGAGGAGCGAGAAGCAATTAGAGCCCAAGTAGCAAGCCTTGCTGAAGGTCAAGATAAATTACGGGTTGACATTATGCAAACCTTGGAAACAAGTTTAGCTGAATACCGCCGACAAGCGGCGACCCTATCTCAAAGGACAGACATAAACATAACATCTTTGACAAGATCCATTTCTGACATCACTAGAGGGACTAGACAAGTAGAGTCTTTCCCGCCAGCATGGGAGCAGAGACTAAACAGGTTTATGAATAACTGTGATATGCACCTTACAAAGAAGTGTGAATCATATGAAACTCCATTCCTTCCCATGCAGAAAGACAACCCAGAAGCTTGGCAATGGCCAAAATATTACCGACATCAGACCTACAAGACTTTCTCTGGTGATGATGATTATAATGCGACAAATCACGTAGCGTACTTTACTTTGCAACTGGGGCAGTTCGCCTATAACGAAGGACTCAAACTGAGAGACTGACGACGCGTTGTGCGCTGCTGCGAAGGATTGACCCAATGTTGTGCGCTGAGAGACTAGCTAGCTGAGATGTGGGAGGACCATCGGTGAATTCGTCGTACGACAACTCGATCTTTTTCCCGGTCGCCTTGAACAATTTCTCGCGGATTTTCCGCCTTTGACGAGACTGCGAGTCCTTTTGGGTTCAGGGTCTGTTGGGGCCCTCCTGAGCTTGCGCCAGTCACTATAAAGGATAGATTCAGAGGAGGCCGACGACGCGTGAGCACTTTCAGCCATGGACGTCGGACCAGAATGGGCGTCATCATCACCGGTCGGGATAACTGGGGCAGTGGAAATTTCTCCAGTGGGCCTTGTTGAAGGACCAGCTGAAGGGTCCGAAGGAGGCGCATCGTTGTCCTCCTCTAAATCCCAACCGACTTGCTCTGCCAAGCGTCGGAGCATAACATCTTCGGACTCCTTTTGGGCCTTCTTCTTTCCCGACGGGGCCATTTTAACCTAGGAGTTATTAAAATATTATTACCATAACAATTATATAATTATTTAAAAGTATTGAGTGCGCCTAAGATTTAAATAGAGTAGACTAGCTTGGTGTTTGGGTCGTTCAATGGACGTACGACCCGCGCGATAAAGTATAAACTTTCAATCAATCAGCCTTGATTCAATCGAAAAACATGGCCAGTTAGGGATAGAGATAACGTAAGAGACAAGACTAATTTCGACAAAACACCCCGAGGCTAACCAAATCAATGGTATATACTCTATTGGTGTTAGTCTTTCGTAGATCCAAAACCTGTCACCAGTCATAACCCGTTTCTAGACACCATGTCCGACATTCAGCCAATATTTCAAAAATTTACACTCCCTCAAGTCCTTTGCAAACTCCGCCCTCAACCTTGTGTCCATAACTTCACTTAGGTTATGGTGTTCGGTGATGAAATCCACACATCACAAGGGGTTAAAGAGATAAGTTAGGAAATGAGGCGCCATTTATTCCAAAGAATGCGACTTAATAAACCAAACTTATGTACTAAATTTAAATCAATGACTACCAATTTACAAAAAAATTGCCATCATTACCAATTTATTATTTTTAATAATTCACTAATTAATTTATCATATTTACTACAAATTTACAATATTAATTACAACAATATTTACAAATTAAAATTACATGCAATAATAATCACCTATTATAATATTAATTAAAACAATATTTAATTACAATATTTAATTATTGTTTACGATGCCTTTAAAATAATAATATTATTCATTTACTAACTAATATTAATTATTATTACCAATTATATATTACTAATATATTATTTTTACTAATTAATTTACCAATTAATTTACTAATTTATTAGTTAAATGATAATTATGTTAAAAAATTTAAATATTACCCAAAAGATGAGTCGCCGGAAAGTCGCCAGAAAGTAGCCGGGGAGTGGAGAGTCGCCGGAGAGAGGGAAACGCCGGAATTTTGGTCGCTTGAGAGTCGCCGGAGGAGGGAGGCCGGATTTTTGAGAGAGAGTGAGAGAGAGAAAGAGGAGAGGAGAATGTATGGGATGAGGAAAAGAGGATCCCCCACTGCCTTTATATAGAGTTCCACTTAGACGACGGAGCCCTTTTTTCCGTTGTCTAAGTGCACTTGGACGACGGAAAAAGGATGTTTCCTTCGTCTAAGTGAACCGTTTCAAAATTTTGAAACGGCGCCCAATTAAATTGGCGGGTGGGAGTTGACCGCCTTAAATTTGGGCACCGTTTCAAATTCACTTAGACGACGGAACAGGCCAATCTCCGCCGTCTAAGTCATAATTTGAAACGGTGCCCAAATTTAAGGCGGTAGTATTGGACCACCATGGTTTTTCAACCTAGACGACAGAGAAAGCCATCTTCGTGGTCCAAGTGAAATTTACGATAAAATAATTTTTAAAAATAATTCGCAAGGAAGTTGCCGATTTGTCATTCGAATGAAATAGTCGTAAAATATCGATTAATGCATCGTATATATAAATAATTGAATTTTAGACGACGAATAATCTTACGTCTTTAATTAAACTTGTTATGTATCTACTAATCTTTATAACTTAAGTGTTATTAAGTATAGGCTCATTGCATATCGATATTAACGAAATTAAATTTGGACAAAATAACCGTTGGATACATTCCTAATAAGGCGATATATAATTAGAATAATTTTCAGAAAATAGTAAGTTCGTGAAGGGTTTCATCGGCACAGTCAACCACAAAACTGAGATTTTGACAAACCCAAAACGTGGATACACAAAAATTCGTGACTCCTATTTTGGAACCGTCGAACCTCACACTCCAAGAATTGTTTACTCTATGGTCTTGACGAAAGAATATGCATTAGGACATGGTCTATATGGTCGTTGTCTTAAATAAAATTACGAAATCTTCACTTGGACGACGGAGATGGCTTTCTCCGTCGTCCAAGTGAAGATCCCTAAATTTAGGGGTTGGAGCCTTAGGGTTTAGGGTTTAGGGTTGGCGTATACTTAGATGACGGAAATGCCCTTTCACGTCGTCTAAGTACTATTTTTAGGATTTAGGATTTTATAAATATATATATGTAGGTATAATTTAGGGTTTAGTATTGTGTTTAATTACCTTAGTATATGGACTACGAAAAGTTGTTTTTTCGTCTCCGTTTTAATAGGCGATCAACGTGAAAATTAATTAATGTGATTCAATTCGATTGATAAAATTATCGATCGATCCGATCCTCGTCCTATCCGGATCGATTAATTAATTAATTAATTTTAATTTACGTTGGTCGAACCGACCACGCTATGTAATTAATTAAGTATAAAATTAATAGTTGTACATACATACGTACTCCTCCTCATAATATTTATATTAATTAATATTAATCGATGATGCATCATATATTACAATAATTAATTACCAATTAATATTCCTCGTCGTTATATTGTACTCTTCGTCATAATCGTCATCATCCTTATCCTCATTATCCGATTGCTCCTCCTCCTTATCATACTAAACATCGTCCGACGAATAACTTGAGTCCTCGTCCTCGTCCTCATCCTGCACGTCTTCTTCATCTACCTCATTAATTGCATCAATAATCTCATCTTCAGTTAGACCTGTATAACCATCAGGCATGAGTAAGCATTCACCATCTTGAACCAGGTCCATTATATCGGAGCGGATGACAGAAATATTAGGCTCTTGATAGGCAAGAATATCTCTTTCCTGTTCACCAAAATCTTCAGTCGCTGGTGTCCGTTCAATTGTCGTAGTATTCCATATTCCTCGATGAGAGATATGGTTCACTATTTTCCACCATTCACCAGCTTTCGGATCATTCAGATAGAACACCTGCCTAACTAAGGTGGCGAGAGCGAAAGGCTCATCCTCATACCAGCTTGAGTTTGTATCGACTGATAAAAGTTCCAGGTCTTCCTTTGTACGCTTGAACCATTTGCGTTTGAATAGGAAAACGTTGACATCATTCCCGTAACATAGCTGAACGACATATACAATAGCCCCGTAATATAGATCATTGTCTTTCCCAACCGCTACCCCACTGTTTTGTGTTCTTCTTCCTTCATCTCGTGCCAATGAATGGAACTTTACACCTTTCACAAAACATCCGGGATAAATATAGTGTTTAATCGGCTTCCCTGCTAGCAAGTGCCTTGGCCAGGACCACCACCCCCTTGTGGTTTTCGGATTTTTGTAGCTCAATCATCTGCGAAAATGGGAAAAAGTAAGGGTTTACTTTCTACAAACATGATCAATATGTATATAAACTAAATACCAAGACATACGTACGTACGTACCCATTGGAAAAAATAATCAGGGAACTTCTTAACCATTTTCTCAAACCACGCCGAACTCTTGTCCTGATTAAATGCCTGAAGCCTCGATCACCCTATATGACATCATGTGCGGCTCAACTTCGTCACAGTCTCGCAACACTACCCAATGCGCCTCAATAAGTTCTTCCTGTGTTAATGATCCCTTTAATACTCCTCTAAACGGTCGTACCACATTTGTGACGACAAAAAGATTGATGCGGGCACTGGGATCCGAGGCAGTGGGAGGTGGTGGATCTTTGAGGTACCTGTTGTAGTAAGTAACACACTCATGCATTAGGGATGTCTCGGCTATGGAGCCATCTAGGGCCGATCTGTTTTTGACGAATCTTTTATACTGTTCAAGCTGTCTACAAATTCAAACGTTCAATTAATACATTGTAGAATAAGTACATATAGCTAGTAATCTCCAGTTGAACAAATTATGAATCGAAAAATTTGTATAATTAATTAGTTGTACGTACCTTTCTTGAAGATACATCCAAGTGTACTGGACCGGACCAGAAATGAACACCTGCTCAGGCAGGTGGATCATTAGGTGAATCATGATGTCAAAGAAAGCAGGGGGGAAAATCCTCTCTAGTTCACAAATAATGTGCACAATTTGTTGTTACAGTTCCACCACATCTGACTTTTTTAATTCTTTGGCGCATAACCTGTGCCACCATCTGCACAATGCCACTATTGGTTCTATGACGTCACAAGGCAAATATGGTCGAATTACCACTGGAATCAAACGTTGCAGCATAACGTGATAGTCATGTGTCTTTAGACCAACAAACTTGTGTTGCATCTCGTCCACTGCTCCAATTATAATAGCTGCATACGTAGCCGGATAACGAACGCTTTTAAACCAGTGAAATACAGAACGTCTAAGTGTCGGTTTCACTGTGTAAGGTGCAGCTGGCATCTTGTTGTACACTCCTCTCTTATCCCTCGTAAACCACAAGGGACGACGTAGATTCATTGATTCCAGATCTTTGCGCGCTTTAGGAGTATCTTTAGTCTTGAACTTAATACCGAGAATTGTTCCCACCATGCTGTCACACACATTCTTTTCTATGTGCATCGCGTCCAAGTTGTTCCTCAGCTTCAACTTCGACCAGTAAGGGAGTTCAAAGAATATACTCTTGTGATGCCAATAGCTGAGATCATGTAGAGGTATTGGATTGCATTTCTTTACATCTACGTCATTGGTTAACACACCAAAGTCAAAATAGCTCAACCTCTCTAAAATCTCTTCGCCCGACCAATTACGGGGTTTAGGATTGTTCTCTACCGTCCCGTCGAAATGAGCTTCATCCTATCACCACGGGTGGTTGTGAGGAAGCCTTCTACGGTGCCCAAGTAACACACCTTCCCCGCGTGCCAACTAGAGTTCACGTCGTCCAAACATATAGGACATCCATTATATCCTTTCATCCTGCTGGCTGCCAACATCCCATACGCTGGAAAATCGCTAATCGTCCACATTACGGCAAACCTCATCATGAACATCGTGTCAGTGAATTTGTCATAAGTTGGGACTCCATTTTGCCACAACAGTTTCACCTCTTCGATCAAAGGTCTGAGGTAGACATCTAAGCACTTCCCCGGAGATTTAGGACCTGGAATTAGTAGAGTAAGGAAATTAAATTCCTTGTTCATGCACATCCACGGAGGCAAGTTGTACGACATCACAATAACTGGCCAAGTGCTGACGGCGGAGCTATTACTACCCCAAGGATTGAATTCGTCTGTAGATAGTCCGAGTCTAATATTTCTAACCTTTGCAGCAAAGTCTCGAAATTCTCCGTCAAAATGTTTGAAACCCTCCTCATCCGCGGCGTGTCTCAGGATATCGTCATCTATTCACTTTTCTGCGTACCATCGCATCGCCTCTGCTGTGTATAGAGACATGTACAGGCACTGCAATTTGGGAATCAAGGGAAAATATAGAATAACTTTCACAGGAACTTTCTTTTTTGAACTCTTCCTATTCAGCTCATATCTGCACTGGCCACATACGGGACAATAGTCCAAATCTTTATACTCTTTGTAAAACAGCACACAATCATTCGGACATGCGTCAATTATCCTGTACTTTAGGCCGAGGCTGCTCAAGATATTTCTAACCTTATAATGAGATTTAGGAAGATTGTGATCATCAGGAAGCAACTTACATTTTTGCTCCTGAATTTCGTCAAAATCACTGACTGACATTTTGTGCTTCACTTTTATCTTCATTTGCTCCATCACATATTGCAACACATTCTCTCAACATCCAGGGTACACCGAGGTCTGCGCTTCCAGTAGCATCTTGTTGTACTTATCTATCTCACTAGTGTCAGTGGCCAAGGTAGCAGCGAAAAATGTCTCATCATGCTTATGAGTGGTATTGTAACCTCCCTCTTGGTGTTGGTGTCCACCATGACTAAATCCCGGAAACGCATCATGAACCAAATCTGCAGTTGGGTTCTAAGCAGGGGGGCCGACACCACTGCCGCTGGATGAGGCACCATGGTAACTATACCCTGACTGAAGTCTGCTGCTTCACCATACTCGCTCCATGTAGTGTAACTCCACATTATACCATTTTCGTACAGGTGTTACACCATAACATTAACCTCCACATATTGACAATTACAACATTTTTGGCACGGACACCTGAAACGCTTCTTTCCCTGACCATATTCTATCGCAAAATTCACAAATTCGCTAATTCCATCCATATACCGGACATCACTTCTATTCCGCAACTTCATCCAACTCTTGTCCATACTTCTACGAAATTTTATAATTAATTATCATATTAGTCAATTAACTATTAATTCTATATATATAAAAATTTCAAGTAATTATTAAACTATTATATATATACAGAAATTTTCAACTACTTTAATTAAATGAAATTATTAATTCATTACCTTGAATAATTACCTCGAATAATTACCTTTTTTAATTATATTGGTGAATATACGTACGTACTCTACATCAATTACTTTAATATGTCTAACATGCATGTACGTACGTTTTAACTAAATATTAACCAAATTTTTAAACATCCATACATATATACGTACTACTAGTCTATATTAATTAACTAATATATATATATCATCAATTTCCTAACTTAATTATAAATATATATTAGACATACTAATTAATTAATTAACAATGCAATCAATTAGACATACAATTAATTATATATATAAACGTACGATAATGATGTTGGGAAATTAACTACGTACGTACCTAGTCTTCAACGATATATGGCGAATTAATCGATGGTCGGAGCCCAAGATATATATAGTGCTAGCTAGTACATTTGAATTGCGTGCACGCATGTACGCGTGAGGAGAGTCTGATCAAGACAGGAAGAGAGTTGAGACGATGAGGATGAAGTTGAGACGAGCGAGCGGAGAGGAATAGAGTTCAGCATGGACCTTAAATAATGCTTCACTTAGACGACGGAGGTGTCGGTCCGTCGTCTAAGTGGCCACTTAGAGGACGGATTGGGCAATTCTCCGTCGTCCAAGTGATTAGAAGGACGACGGAGAACTTCTCCGCGGAACTTCTCCGCGGTCCAAGTGGCCACTCGGACCACGGCGTGTCGGTCGGCAGTCCAAGTGGTGACTTGGACGACGGAGGAGTGTCTCTCCGTTGTCCAAGTGTACTCTTGGACAATGGAGAATGACTCCGCGGTCCAAGTGTACACTTGGACGATGGAGACGGACTTCTCTGTCGTCCAAGTCAGCACTTGGACAACGGAGAACTTCTCCGTGGTCCAAGTAACACTTGGACGACGAAGAGAGACTTATCCGTCGTCCAAGTCACCACTTGGACAACGGAGTAATTCTCCGCTATCCAAGTAACACTTGGACGACAGAGACGCTCTTTCCGTCGTCCAAGTTCCACTTAGACCACGGAACATTAAAGGTTCCGTGGTGTAAGTGAAGTTTTCTTGTAGTGGCAACGTGTTCAACCCTGAAAGACAAAATCTAGGGTTTGATCAATTGGGAAGTGATAATAGTTAGCCGGGAAGGAGTGGAAGAGTGGTATCCTCAAACACCACTGCCTTCCCCAGAAACTTTCCTTTCTTGCAATGCATCTGGGTCCACACAAAGAAGGAAAATATCAAGGTGAAGGCCTAAACGCAATATCGTATTCGTTCGACCCAGGCAAGAAGAAATCACATATGATGCATCTAGGCAAGAAGAGATTTTCCAAGAACTACTCCGAGTAGGGATAGCAGTGGTTCCCGATAATTGGGGAACTCTACATCTAAATCCTGAAGATGTAAAGGGTCTAACTTACTGCAAATACCATAATAAATGGGTTGCCATTCCACTAATGAATGCTTTAACTTAATATATAGAATTCAGCAGTAGATAGACGAGAGGGAAGTATGGACTAAGAGAAACCCAGGCAAAAGAAAGCAGACTGTCAATATCTATACCATTGGCCAGAGTCCGCCAAAGAAGCAACCAATGAGATCAATTAAAGGAAAAGAGAAGGTGGATCCAAAGGCAGAGTCGCCAGTGGCTCTTTGTGCTCATTGCAAGTTCAAGTGCGGGTTGAAGATCTCCTACGAGGAATTAGAAGAAGCAGCCAAGGTTTTCCCAGAATTGCTTTCAAGTCCAGAAAATTTCAGCCGCATAGCCCCAGGGAGCTAAATCAATGGGATTCCCAAGCATTCAAGCGACTGCGAGCAGCTGAGAAGGTCAGTAGGGCAAAGACGTTTGAAGTAGGGATAGCAGATATGCTCGCCATGCCATATGTTCTACCAACGTCAAGAAATATTACTAAAGAAAATGTATGGTATGTGAAGGAGAAAGCAAAGACCATTGAGGTAACCCCAAGCAGGAGACGTAATCTTCAACGGCGATTTAGAGAAGTTAAGAGGGCCTCAGAAGCTTATGAGATGGGCATCATCAATGAAGAACAATTGATCTATTCCCCATAAAAGCTGCAAAAACGTTTGAATGCACTTGCAGTAAACCCTTTGGTGGTCTTTGGGAAGAAGTCTCGTGAGCCTAATGTGACGACCCGAACCAGAATCAGTAGAGTAATCAGCGTAATTCACGAGTTAGTGCGTAATCCCAATTTTTCGATAATTGTGTGGTTTGCCGGTTTTGATTACGACTTAATTATCGGCCGAGGATTTGAGTTGAGTCTCTTCTCGAGAGTTGTTGTACACGTAATTTCAAGTTCGTGGGCGGTTCCAGATAATTTTTTCGATGACCGAGGAATATAATATGATTATTTGAAGTTTCGGAATATCGACGAGTTTATCCGTTCGTATCGAGTTTATCCGAATCGTAATGGTTATCCGTTTTGGACCGTCGACTGTCCCGAGGCGCGAGTATAAATATCGGAAATAGTCAAAAATTGTCGAAAATCACTATTAGGGAAGTTTGATCGTCGTTTGACCAAGGCTGTGACGTTGACCCGCGTTGACCGAAGGAAGAAAACCGGCCACCGTTTGACTCGCCGGCGACCTTAATTTTCCGGCCACCTCCGACTTAGACCTTGGGGATCGAGATCGTGCTTCGGGCGAGGGATCTTCTGCCGGACCACGTGATTAGCGCGAGTGCGCTTTTTGCTCACCTGTGAGTGGACATTTTAGTATTTTCACAGTTGTCGCGAGTTCGTGATTTTCCGTATTTATTTTATACGATATTGAGTTATTTATTATTTTCGGAGGTATTGTTTTATATTTTATGGTGATGGCATTACTGCATCGATGCTTCGGCTACTCGGCTGATCACCGGTAGTCTGCCAGAGTTGAGAGATTCTTTTGGACCAGAGTTGAGAAATTCCTCTGGGAAGGGTTGAGAGATTCCCCTGTTATGCCGCTGGGGTTGAGAGATTCCCCTGGCCTATCACCGTCGAGCTTGAGCGGTTCGCCTGACCGCCGGGCTTGAGAGATTCGCCTGACACCTCCATATATACTTTCCAAACTCGCATTGTTTTACATTGATTATGTATATAAAACTGGTGAAAGGCATATGTTTATTTTCGTCCACTCACTCTAACGTTTTATTGCCTTTCCCCTGGGCTTTTCGGTTTCCGTGCCCAGTTTGCAGTTCGGATTCTGGTGTCTCACGTCGCGGTCGGAGGCTAATTGTTCGAGCTACTTGTCTTTTCCAGTAGGTTCCTTGTTTCGCCTACTGTTGTATATTTTGTATATATATATACACACTAGAGGTCGCTCTGATACGTTACTGATACATGTTTTATACGGATTTTCCCGGATTTCCTATATATTACAGTTATGTTTACTGTTTAATGTTATTGATATGATATTGAGAAATCCGGATGGGATTGGTGCCCACGGTTTGGCTTTTATGGCATAGGATGAAGTGTTATGTTCCGGGTGCAGGTAAAGGCAATTCCGCGTTAGTAGCGTTACTCTGCCGAAATTTTAATGGTTTTTGTTGGTTCGTGTTTTCAGAAGAGATTTGATTTCGGTTTAGGAAACTAAATTGGGGTTGGGTCCTTTCAGCTTGGTATCAGAGTATTAGGTTGTCAGATTCTGTAGACTCTTGTAGTTGTGACTCTTAGGGCATTTGAGTTTGTACGGCATGTCTGGAGTGATGACCCGACTGGCCAGCGGTACTCATCAATGCTTCAAGTGTTGTGTGTTCTCAAATATCAGAGGTCTCATGATTACGTTCCTTCTGCTTGTACCTAATGCTTGTCTTGTATCAGTAGGATGCCTCCTCGACGTGGTCCTCATGTTGATCGGGAAGTGGATCCTGATGAGGATCGCCAGACGCACGACTTGCTGATGCGAGTGTTGCGTTTGGAGGAGCGTTTTGACCCTGTGGTCAAAGCTCGTATTGCTGGTGGGATTGTCTTTTCGGGTTCAGCTGATCCAGAGATGTGTGAGGCATGGTTGGTTCAGGTTGAACGAGTTTGTGAGCATTTGCGTTTTACCCCTGAGCAGATGACAATGGCAGCAGTTGGATTACTTGAGTCAGATGCATACTTCTGGTGGGTTAGTACCGATAGAGTTCCAGTTGATACTCCATGGACTTTGTTCCGTGATCTGTTTATGCGGAGATACTTCAACCAGGCTACCCAGCAGCGGAAGTATGAGGAGTTTACGAACTTGAGACAGGGCAGTATGTCTGTGCTTGAGTACCGGGACAGGTTTACCCGCTTATCTCGTTTTGCGCGTGACATGGTGGCTACTGAGGAAGCCAAGTGCCGCAGATTTGAGCTGGGTTTGAACTTGAACATCAAGGGGACTCTGACTACGATGCCTCGGAACAACTTCGATGAGTTTGTCAGTGCAGCACTCCGAGGTGAGGATATCGAGAAGGAGAGGCAGGTGAGGTACCAGCCTAGATGGTTTGAGGAGGGTGGACCGAGTCAGGGGCCTTCTAAGAGGCAGAGTTTTGATACTTCCGGTTCGGCTTCATCCTCGGGCAGTGGACCATATCGACCACCAGCTGGTGCACCGAGACAGAGGCAGAGATGGAGGAGAGATCGACCGCAGTGACCAAAGTCTAGTGGAGGTTCTAGCGGTTCCAGTTATCCTCGGCGTACCGGTGGCTCTTTTGATGTACCGAGGAAGTACCCGTTGTGTAGTCTTTGCAGCAGGCACCATGTTGGTCCGTGTAAGCGAGGCTCTGTCACTTGTTTTCGCTGTGGCCAGGTGGGTCACTATGCGAGAGAGTGTTTCCAGCTTGATGGTGCTGGTGGACAGGCGGCCCAGAGTTCCGGAGGAGAGCGACGTGCCACTTCGGGAGCTTGACCAGTACAGTTTGCGGGCTAGGGTGGACAGCGGGGACAGCCTCAGCGTGGACGACCAGCCGGGCAGGCTAGGGTTCATGCCATGACCTTACGTGAGGGCAGAACTTCACGGGAGGTCATTATCGGTACGTTGCATATTTTCGGTTGATTTGATTTTGGGTATAGACTTCTTGGAGACACATTGGGCCATGTTTGACTGTCACAAGAAGGAGGTTGTGTTTCGACGACCAGGCTTTCCAGAGATATTTTTTCGCGGCGAGAAGAACACTTCATTACCATGTGTGATTTCTGCGATGAAGGTGGATCAGATGATGCAGAAGGGCTATGTTGCTTATTTAACTCATGTTGTGAAAACTACGGCTGTTGTGCCGGATATCAGTAGTATTGAGGTTGTTTCCGAGTTTCTGGATGTGTTTCCGGAGGAGTTACCGGGTATACCTCCAGTTCGGGAGATTGATTTCACTATTGAGCTATTACCAGGTACATGACCCATTTCTCAGGCACCGTATCGTATGGCGCCAATGGAGTTGAAAGAGTTACAGGTTCAACTTCAGGAGTTGCAGGAGAAGGGTTTTATTCGACCCAGTGTTTCGCCATGGGGTGCCCTAGTTTTGTTTGTACGGAAGAAGGATGGATCTATGCGGTTGTGCATCGATTACCGGAAGCTGAATCAGGTTACAGTGAAGAACAAGTATCCGTTGCCGCGGATAGATGACTTGTTTGATCAGCTCAAGGGAGCTTCAGTCTTTTCGAAGATTGATCTCAGGTCCGGATATCACCAGTTGAGGATCCGAGAGTCAGATGTGGCCAGTACAGCTTTCAGATCGCGGTATGGGCACTACGAGTTTTTGGTTATGCTGTTTGGGTTGACCAACGCCCCCGCAGCCTTTATGGACTTGATGAACCGGGTATTCAGACGGTTTCTGGACAAGTTCGTGATCGTGTTCATCGATGATATTTTGATCTGTTTCAGGAGTGTGGGCCAGCATAAAAAGCATTTGCGAGCAGTGTTGCGGACGTTGCGGGACAATCAGTTGTTTGCGAAGTTCAGCAAGTGCGAGTTTTGGTTGGACAGTGTGAAGTTTCTAGGCCACGTGATATCGGCTGAGGGAGTCAGTGTTGATCCTAACAAGATCGAGGCCGTGCTGAATTGGAGTAGACCTACCACTTTACCGGAGATTTGGAGTTTCTTGGGTTTCGCAGGCTACTATCGACGATTTGTACAGGATTTTTCTCGGATTGCTACTCCACTGACCAGGTTGACGAAGAAAGGCGTCAAATTTGAGTGGTCCGATGCATGTGAGGAGAGTTACTTGCTCCTGAAGGAAAAGTTGACTACTGCACTGGTTCTGACATTACCAGACGACAGTGGTGAGTTCGTGGTTTATAGTGATGCGTCGAAGATGGGACTTGGTTGTGTACTAATGCAGCATGGCAGAGTTGTAGCCTACGGTTCCAGACAGTTGAAACCATATGAAGTCTACTATCCGACCCATGATTTGGAGTTGGCCGCCATATTGCTAGCGTTGAAGAGTTGGAGACATTACTTGTACGGAGCCCAGTGTAAGATTTACACCGAGCACAAGAGTCTCACTTACTTGCGGACGCAGCTAGATTTGAACACGAGGCAGCGCAGGTGGATGGAGTTGATCAACGACTACGATTGCCTTTCGAGTACCATCCAGGGAAGGCCAATGTTGTTGCCGATGCACTTAGTCGGAAATCCGGAGCTTCGTTATTCCATATGTGTGTGGCCAAAGTGTCTATGTTAGCCGAGCTTCGGGCTACAGGTGCCGAGTTCGAGTGGGATGACGAGGGAGCTTTGTTGGCCAGTTTCCAGGTTCGACCCGTATTGGTTGATCAGGTTCGTGAAGCTCAGGATTCAGATTCTTACCTGTTGGACAAGAAGACCATGATACGGAATGGTATGCCAACAGAGTTTCGGTTGAGTGATGACGGTACGTTGCTTTTCAGAGGCAGGTTGTGTGTACCCCGAGACAAGAGTTTGAAGAAGGAGATTCTGGATGAGGCTCATTGTTCGGCGTATGTGATGCATCCCGGTGGTACGAAAATGTTTCGTACACTTCGAGCGTATTACTAGTGGCGCAACATGAAGCTGGAGATTGTCGCATATGTGAGCCGATGTTTGATCTGTCAGCAGGTTAAAGCGAAGAGGCAGAAACCTGCGGGGAAATTGCAGCCACTAGAGATTCCGGTTTGGAAGTGGGAGCACATTACCATGGATTTCGTATATCAGTTGCCGCGTACTTCGGCTGGCAACACTGGTATTTGGGTTATTGTGGATTGACTGACGAAATCCGCTCATTTTGTCAGAGATTGTTCGACTGCACGGTGTGCCTGTATCTATTTTTTCTGACCGAGACAGTCAGTTTACTTCCGAGTTTTTGCATGCATTGCAGCGAGCCATGGGCACGAGATTACGTTTCAGTACAGCTTTTCATCCTCAGACTGACGGGCAGTCTGAGCGGACTATACAGACTCTTGAGGATATGTTGCGGTCTTGCGTTTTGTAGTTTCGATGAAATTGGGACCAGCAACTACATTTGATAGAATTCGCCTACAACAACAGCTATCTGGCCAGTATTGAGATGACACCGTACGAGGTCCTATACGGGAGGCAGTGCCGCACTCCGTTGTGTTTGAGTGAGGTAGGCGAGCGATGGCTTATTGGCCCTGATCTGGTAAAGTGCACCATGGAGGACGTGCAGATTATCCGGGACAGATTGAAGATTGTCCAGGATCGCCAGAAGAGTTATGCGGACGTGAGGAAAGAGTCTCGAGTTTGATGTGGGCGATTGGGTCTTCCTGAAACTATCTCCGGCAGTGGAGGAGAGTTGTGCGTTTCGGGAAGCGTAACAAGCTTCGACCACGGTACATTGGTCCGTATGAGATCACTGAGAGAGTTGGAGCTGTGGCTTATAGACTTGAGTTGCCAGCTGAGATGGCTCGTGTTCATGATGTTTTCCATGTTTCGATGTTGTGGAAGTACATCTCAGATCCTTCACATGTGTTAGCACCACAGCAGTTACCGATCTGAGAGGATTTGACGTATGTGGAGGAGCCGGTACAGATTCTCGATCGTCGTGAGCAGGAGTTGAGGTACCGTGTGATACCACTGGTGAAAGTCTTGTGGCAGAATCACTCGGTTGAGGAGGCCACCTGGGAGACAGAGCAGCGTATGCGGGAGCAGTATCCTCATATGTTCACTTGACATGTACGTAAATTTCGAGGTCAATTTTTTTTAAGGGGGGTAGATTTGTGATGACCCGAACCAGAATCATTAGAGTAATCAGCGTAATTGTGTTTTTCGATAATTGTGTGGTTTGCCGGTTTTGATTACGACTTAATTATCGGCCGAGAATTTGAATTGAGTCTCTTCTCGAGAGTTGTTGTACACGTAATTTTGAATTCGTGGGCGGTTCCGAATGATTTTTCCGATGACCGAGGAATATAATATGATTATTTGAAGTTTCAGAATATCGACGAGTTTATCCGTTCGTATCGAGTTTATCCGAATCGTAATGATTATCTGTTTTGGACCGTCAATCATACCGAGGCGCGAGTATAAATATCAGAAATAGTCAAAAATTGTCGAAAATCACTATTCGGGGAGTTTGACCGTCGTTTGACCAAGGCTGTGACGTTGACCCGCGTTGACCGAAGGAAAAAAACTGGCCACCGTTTGACTCGCTGGCAACCTTCATTTTCCGGCCACCTCCGGCTTGGACCTTGGGGATCGAGATCGTGCTTCGAGCGAGGGATCTTCCGCCAGACCACGTGATTAGCGCGAGTGCGCACTTTGCTCACCTGTGAGTGGACATTTTTATATTTTCACAGTTGTCGCGAGTTCGTGATTTTCCGTATTTATGTTATATGATGTTGAGTTATTTATTATTTTTGGAGGTATTATTTTATATTTTATGGTGATGGCATTACTGCATCAATGCTTCGGCTACTCGGTTGATCACCGGTAGTCCGCCAGAGTTGAGAGATTCCTTTGGACCAGAGTTGAGAGATTCCTCTGGGCAGGGTTGAGAGATTCCCCTGTTATGCCGTTGGGGTTGAGAGATTCCCCTGGCCTATCACCGTCGGGGTTGAGCGATTCGCCTGACCGTCGGGCTTGAGAGATTCGCCTGCCACCTCTATATATACTTTCCGAACTCGCATTGTTTTACATTGATTATGTATATGAAAATGGTGAAAGACATATGTTTATTTTCGTCCACTCACTCTAACGTTTTATTGCCTTTCCCCTAGGCCTTTCGGTTTCCGTGCCGAGTTTGCAGTTCGGATTACAGTTATGTTTACTGTTTAATGTTATTGATATGATATTGAGAAATCCGGATGGGATTGGTGCCCACGGTTTGGCTTTTGTGCCATCAAACCTCACTCAAACTAAAATCCAACTACATGGGGAGCTTCCCTAGGTCAAGGGGAGGTAAACCCCTAACCTCTCCACCACCGTGGCCTGCCGGAACCACCCCAACCGACACCGGCGATGAATTCCAGTTCGGCCCGATTCGGGCATCAAGAAAACCTCACCAAATCTCACAAATTTTAACATTAACCAACTCGAAATTACTCAAGGATTCCAACCGTACCTTCATCGAAGTCAAAGGTGGCCGGAAAACCGGTCGTCGGACGGCAAGACCGAAACGGAAACCCCTCCCCCTCGGTCAACGGTCAGATTTCCTTTTTAGGAAAGTCAACACCTGGTCAACATCAGTCAACGCCCAAAATGCAATTCTCGACTATTTCTCGACTATTCCGCTATTTATACTCGAGCCTCGGGTCGATCGACGGTCCAAAATGAATATACGAAATGATTCGGATAAACACGAAACAAACGGATAAACTCGTCGGAACCCGAAACTTCAAATAATCATAAAATATTCCTCGGTTATCGGAAAAATCTTCTGAAACTGCCCACGAGCTCGAAATCACGTACTCTACAATTTCCGTGAAGACACTCAACTCAAATTCTCGACTAAAAACATAGTCGCGAATCGGATCGACAAACCACACAATATCGTAAAACTGCGACTATAACCAAATCTCGAGAATCGTGCCAAACACAAATCTGATTCTGGTTCGGGTCGTCACAAATCTACCCCCCTTAAAGAAATTTCGTCCTCGAAATTTACGTACCTGTCAAGTGAACAGATGAAGATATTGCTCCCGCATACGCTGCTCGGTTTCCCAGGTGGCCTCCTCAACTGAATGGTTCTGCCACAAAAATTTCACCAGCGGAATCACACGGTACCTCAACTCCCGCTCACGACGATCGAGAATCTGCACTGGCTCCTCAACATACGATAAATCCTCTCTGATCGGCAACTGTTGTGGGGCTATCACATGTGAAGGATCTGAGATGTACTTCCGCAACATCGAAACATGGAAGACATCATGCACACGAGCCATCTCTGCCGGTAACTCAAGTCTGTAAGCAACAGCTCCAACCCTCTCCGTAATCTCATACGGACCAATGTACCGCGGTCGAAGCTTGTCAGGCTTCTCGAAACGCACAACTCCCCTCCACGGAGATAGTTTCAGGAAGACCCAATCACCAACCTCAAACTCTAAACTCTTCCTCCTCACATCTGCGTAACTCTTCTGCGGATCCTGTGCGATCTTCAGGCGATCCCGAATAACCTGAATGTCCTCCATCGTGGTTTTCACCAAATCAGGACCAATGAGCCAACGCTCGCCCACCTCACTCCAACACAATGGAGTGCGACACTGTTTTCCGTACAGGGCCTCGTACGGTGCCATCTCAATACTGGCCTGATAGCTGTTGTTGTAGGCGAACTCGATCAAGTGTAACTGCTGATCCCAGTTTCCGCGAAACTGCAACACACATGATCTCAGCATATCCTCCAGAGTCTGAATGGTCCGCTCGGACTGCCCGTCAGTCTGAGGATGAAAAACTGTACTAAATCGCAACCTCGTGCCCAACGCTCGCTGTAAAGCCTGCCAAAACTCAGAAGTGAACTGACTATCTCGGTCAGAAACAATGGACACAGGCACACCATGCAAGCGAACAATCTCGGATAAGTACAACTTAGCCAGTCTGCCCACTGAAATCTTCCCTGGAAGTGCAAGAAAGTGTGCAGATTTCGTTAGTCGGTCAACAATAACCCAAATGCCAGTGTTGCTCGCCGAAGTACGCGGCAACTGATAGACGAAATCCATTGTGATATGCTCCCACTTCCAAACCGGAATCTCAAGTGGCTGTAGTTTCCCTGCAGGTTTCTGCCTCTCCGTCTTCACCTGCTGACAAATCAAACACCGACTCACATACGTGGCAATCTCCCGCTTCATGTTGCGCCACCAATAATACGCTCGAAGTGTACGAAACATCTTCGTACCTCCGGGATGCATCGCATACGCTGAACTGTGGGCCTCATCCAGAATCTCCTTCTTCAAGTCCTCGTCCCTAGGTACACATAATCTGCCCCTGAACAACAACGTACTGTCGTCGCTCAAACGGAACTCTATAGGCACACCATTCCGAATCATGGTCTTCTTGCCCAGCAAGTAAGGATCTGAACCCTGTGCCTCCCGTACCTGATCAACCAGTACCGGTCGAACCTGAAAGCTGGCCAACAAAGCTCCATCATCATCATACCCGAATACAGCACCTGTAGCTCGAAGCTCAGCTAACATCGATACTCTGGCCACACACATGTGAAACAACGAAGCTCCAGATTTTCGACTAAGTGAATCTGCCACAACATTGGCCTTCCCCAGATGGTACTCGAACGTACAATCATAATCATTGATCAACTCCATCCATCGGTGCTGCCTCATGTTCAGATCCGGCTGTGTCTGCAAGTAGGTGAGACTCTTGTGGTCAGTGAAAATCTTACACTGAGCACCATACAGGTAATGTCTCCAACTCTTCAACGCTAACACGATAGCGGCTAACTCCAAATCATGCGTCGGATAGTTGACCTCATGCGGTTTCAGCTGTCTGGAACCATATGCCACAACTCTACCATGCTGCATCAACACACAGCCAAGTCCCAACTTCGACGCATCGCTGTATACAACAAACTCACCACTGTTGTCTGGCAACGTCAGAACCGGTGCGGTAGTCAATCTCTCCTTCAGGAGCAAATAACTCTCCTCGCACACATCATACCACTCAAACTTGACGCCCTTCTTCGTCAACCTAGTCAGTGGTGTAGCTATCCGGGAAAAATCCTGAACAAACCGTCGATAATAGCCTGCTAACCCCAAGAACCTCCGGATCTCCGGCACAGTAGTGGGTCGACTCCAATTCAGCACGGCTTCAATCTTGTCAGGATCAACACTAACTCCCTCGGCCGAAATCACGTGGCCCAGAAATTTCACACTATCCAACCAGAACTCACACTTGCTGAACTTCGCGAATAACTGATGGTCCCGCAAAGTCCGTAACACTGCTTGCAAGTGCTTCTTGTGCTGGCCCACACTCCTCGAGTATATCAAAATATCATCAATGAATACTATCACGAACTTGTCCAGGAATCGTCGAAACATCCGATTCATCAAGTCCATGAAAGCTGCGGGGGCGTTGGTCAGCCCAAACGGCATAACCAAAAACTCATAGTGCCCATACCGCGTCCTGAAAGCTGTCCTGGCTACATCTGAATCTCGGATCCTCACTGGTGATATCCGGATCGAAGGTCAATCTTCGAAAAGACTGCTGCTCCCTTCAGCTGATCGAACAAGTCATCAATCCGCGGCAACGAATACTTGTTCCTCACTGTAATCTGATTCAGCTTCCGATAGTCGATACACAAACGCATGGACCCGTCTTTCTTCCGTACAAAAAACACTGGAGCACCCCACGGAGAAACACTCGGTCGAATGAATCCCTTCTCTAACAACTCCTGAAGCTGAATCTGCAACTCCTTCAATTCCGTAGGAGCCATCCGGTATGGTGTCTGGGAAAACGGTCCAGTACCCGGAAATAACTCAATGGTAAAATCAATCTCCCGTACAGGGGGTATACCAGGTAACTCTGCTGGAAACACATCTAGAAACTCAGACACAACCTCAATACTACCAAGGTCCGGCACTGCAGCTGTAGTGTCCACAACATGAGCTAAGTACGCAACACAACCTTTCTTCATCAATCGATCCGCCCTCATCGCGGAAATCAAACACGGTAGGGAAGTGTTCTTCTCGCCACGAAACAGTATCTCGGGCAACCCTGGTCGTCGAAACGCGACCTCCTTCCTGTGGCAGTCAAACATGGCCCAGTGCGACTCCAGAAAGTCCATACCCAATATCAAATCAAAATCCACAATATCAAGCAGTAACAGATCGGCAGCTAAACCATGACCATCAACAAACACCTCACAATCTCGGTAAACCCAACCGATACTCACAACCTCACCTGACGGATACAACAGCCTCCACAACCCCGGAAGTGGAGATGCAGGTACCGTGGCTAATGATGATAGTCTAAATGATATGAATGAATGTGTGGCGCCCGGATCTAACAATGCAAGTACAGGAATACCAAAAACATGTAACGTACCGATAACGACCTCCGGTGAAGCTCTGCCTTCACGTAGAGTCATAGCATGTACTCTCGCCTGTCCGACTGGTCGTCCTCGCTGGGCCTGACCCTGCTGTCTACCCTGACCTGCAAACTGTGCTGGTCGAGCTCCCGTAGTAGCACCTCGCTCTGCTCCGGAACTCTAGGCCGCCTGTCTGTCACCACCATACAACTGAGGACACTCCCTCGCATAGTGACCCACCTGGCCACAGCGGAAACAAGTGACAGGACCTCGTTGACATGACCCACATGATGTTGGCTGCAGAGACTACACAACGGGTACTCCCTCAGTACAGCAAAAGTGCCACCAGTACGTCGAGGATAGCTAGATCCGCTGGAACCTGCACTAGCCTGTGGACGCTGTGGTCGATCTCTCCTCCATAACGGTCTCTGTCTCGGTGCACTAACTGGGGGTCGATGTGATCCACCGCCTGAGGATAAAGCTGAACCAGAAGTATCAGAACTCTGCCTCTTCGAAGGCCCCTGACTCAGTCCACCTTCCTCGAATCACCTCGGCTGATACCTCTGCTGTCTCTCCTTCTCAATATCCTCGCCTTGGAGTGCAGCACTCACAAACTCATCAAAGTTGTTCCGAGGCATCGTAGTCAGTGTCGCTTTAATGTTCAAATTCAATCCCAGCTCAAACCTACGACACTTGGCTTCCTCTGTAGCCACCATATCCCGTGCAAAACGAGACAAACGAGTAAACCGATTCCGATACTCAAGTACAGACAAACTGCCCTGCCTCAAGTTCGTGAACTCCTCGTACTTGCGCTGCTGGGTAACCTGATTAAAATACCTCCGCATAAACAGATCACGAAACAATGTCCACGGAGTATCCACTGGAACTCTGTCGGTGCTAACCCACCAAAAGTATGCATCACCCTCAAGTAAACCAACTGCGGCTACTGTCATCTGCTCAGGTGTAAAATGCAGACGCTCACAAACACGCTCAATCTGAACCAACCATGCCTCGCATATCTCTGGATCAACTGAACCCGAAAACACAGTAGCACCCGCAGTGCGAGCCTTGACCACAGGGTCAAAACGCTCTTCCAAACGCAGCACTCGCATAAGCAAGTCGCGCGTTCGGCGATCATCATCCCGGTCAACACGGGGACCACGTCGAGGAGGCATCCTACTGATACAAGACAAGCATTAGGCACAAGCAGAAAGAACGTAATCATGAAACCGCAGATATTTGAGGACATACAACACCCGAAGTATCGATGAGTACCGCTGGCCAGTCGGGTCATCACTCCAGTCATGCTGTATCAACTCAAATACCCTAAGCGTCACAACTACAAGAGTCTACAGAATCTGACAACCTAACGCTCTGATACCAAGATGAAAGGACCCAATCCCGATTCAGTTACCTAAACCGGAATCAAACCCTTTCGAAAATACGAACCAACAAAAAAAATTTCAAAATTCCGGCAGAGTTTCGTTACTAGCGTAGAATTGCATAAACCTGCACCCTGAAAATAACACTTCATCCTATACCACAAAAGCCAAACCGTGGGCACCAATCCCATCCGGATTTCTCAACATCAATATAATCAATAACAGTAAACAAACTGTACTATGTATATATGTATATCCGAGAAAATCCGTATAAACATGTATCAGTATGTATCAGAGTGACCTTTAGTATAACATATATACAATATATACACATCAGTAGGCGAAACAAGAACCTACTGGAAAGCACAAGTAACTCTGATCACTAGCCTCCAAACCGCGACGTGAAAACACCAAAACCTGAACTGCAACTGGGCACGGAAACCGAAAAGCCCAGGGGAAAGACAATAAACACGTTAGAGTGAGTGGACGAAAATAAATGTCTTTCACCAGTTGATATATATATATATAAAATAACATATGCGAGTCCAGGTAAATAAAAACATCATAGTACACGAGGTAAAACTCACACTCCTCCAGTGTACTGAGCATGCAAGTAAAAATCCCACGGGGTCACTCATGGACACACACCGTGCTAGTACAGTCAGAATCACGGGATCCTAGACCCACACGTGATTCTAGCCAGAAATGGCCTCGGATCCGGGGATACGCCCCTCACCGGTCTGGTTGGGGAAACGCCCCTCCAGGCGGCCTACCATCGGGGATCAACCGAGAGGCAAAGTGTATCGATACAACAACGTAACCACGACTGTACTCTGTGTAAACCAAATCATACACAGCTCGATGCAAATGCATGAAACAATATATAAATGTATGTATACTCGTATACGTATATTAGTATAAGTATAATCATATAATCATAAAAACACATGCTCATGTAATCCGAAATCTCATACGCATGCTCAAGTTTGAAAATCATATAAAAGACTCGCAAACAATCCGTGGAAAGAAATTGTCCACTCACAGGTGAGCAAACAGCACACACGCTCTACTCTCGAGGACCGGCGGAAAATCCCTAGCCAGAAGCTCGATCACGATCTCCTGAATATTCACAAAACATAACTGATCAATATCGTAATCCACAACACTGTACTGATGCACGGAAACCAACGGTTCCCGGAAATACGAAATGCAGTACAAAATGAATTACGGAAATCCCAAAATCCCCACTCGAAATCTCGACTGAAAAACGGCTAATCAAATCGATCCAAAAACCTCTGGACGACGATTAGGGCGTGATTACGAGAAAAATGACATTAAAATTATCGAAATCTGAAAAGTTGACTTTTTCCTTGCCGTTGACCGCCGCCGCCGGCGGCGGCGCGCTGTCAACGGTGGAATTCCTCGGCGAAACTCTCCAGATCAGACCATCTCGACCATACGAATCACTTTCCCTTCTACCCCGTAGCTCAAATCCTATCGAAAACCGTCCAATTAAACCAAAATAACTCGGAAAACATACTCTCCGGTGACCTTTCGGGTTGCCATCAAACCTCACTCAAACTAAAATCCAACTACATGGGGAGCTTCCCTAGGTCAAGGGGAGGTAAACCCCTAACCTCTCCACCACCGTGGCCTGCCGGAACCACCCCAACCGACACCGGCGATGAATTCCAGTTCGGCCCGATTCGGGCATCAAGAAAACCTCACCAAATCTCACAAATTTTAACATTAACCAACTCGAAATTACTCAAGGATTCCAACCGTACCTTCCTCGAAGTCAAAGGTGGCCGGAAAACCGGTCGTCGGACGGCAAGACCGAAACGGAAACCCCTCCCCCTCGGTCAACGGTCAGATTTCCTTTTTAGGAAAGTCAACACCTGGTCAACATCAGTCAATGCCCAAAATGCAATTCTCGACTATTTCTCGACTATTCCGCTATTTATACTCGAGCCTCGGGTTGATCGACGGTCCAAAACGAATATACGAAATGATTCGGATAAACACGAAACAAACGGATAAACTCGTCGGAACCCGAAACTTCAAATAATCATAAAATATTCCTCGGTTATCGGAAAAATCTTCCGAAACTGCCCACGAGCTCGAAATCACGTACTCTACAATTTCCGTGAAGACACTCAACTCAAATTCTCGACTGAAAACATAGTCGCGAATCGGATCGACAAACCACACAATATCGTAAAACTGCAACTATAACCAAATCTCGAGAATCATGCCAAACACAAATCTGATTCTGGTTCGGGTCGTCACAGACATGTCACTATGAGCAAAACCAAAGGCCTACGATGGAGACCAAAGCCTTTGATCGAGGAAGAAAATAAGAAGGCCAATTTGGACAAAGCTTTTCCCTCACTTCAGAAGCAGAGCTCTGGATTATATATACCAACAACCGTAGATTCTACATCTAAGGTTCAAATATAGAAGGTCGCTTCCTTAGAGGTCACAACAGACATAGATGTAGAAGATGGGAAGCTCGAAGATGACATACAAGAGCATGTGGACGAGGTAGATACTAACATTAATATGGTATTTGTCTTATCCTCTAAATACTCAATTCCTTCGCAGAAGACAACAGTGGTTGAACAAGTTCCGAGGAGAGATGTCAATAACCTGGCAATGGTAGAAGACGAAACAAAACCTTCGGAATAGCAAGCGCTCGCCAAACAATCAGAGGTTAACTTACCATTAACCAAGGGACACATGATGTTCGTGAAGCCCACTCTAAAATGGCCTTGCACATGTGACCATTGTATGTGACATGGACCATCCAGAGGATCCAAATTAACAAGCTATTAGTGGACTATGGGGCAGCAGTGAACATCATCACTGTAAAAGCAATGGCACTACTAGGCATTCCCAAGTCTCACTACAGGAAAACAGCACTTAGACCACGGAAACGTAATTGTTCCGTCGTCCAGGTGATCACCTGGACCTCGGAGTCTTCTCCGTCCTCCAGGTTATCTCCGTCGTCCAGGTGGAAACCTGGACCTCGGAGTCTTCTCCGTCCTCCAGGTGATCACCTAGACAACGGACCGACACGCCGTGGTCCAAGTAACTTCCACTTAGACGACGTACTGACACCTCCGTCGTCTAAGTGAAGCATTATATAAGCCCGATGCCAAACTCTCTTCATTCCATCATATCCGATCCTCAATTAATTCATTCCATTCGATGAAGAATTGAAGGAGAAGGGAGAAGGAGAATGAGAAGGGAGAAGGCCGAGAAAGATCAGGATCAGGATTCTCTGCTGACTAGCTAGCTAGCTTAATTAACTGATATCGAGAAGGCCAGCAGGTACGTACGCAGTTAAAATTTGCTTAATATATATTTAGTGAAAACGTACGTACATACATGCATGGATGTTAGCTATATATACAGATTAAATTACGTACGTACGTAATTGATGGATCGATGTAGATCGAGTACGTATAATTAAGCGTAAATTAATGGACTAATATATATGTAATAATTAATTAATTATAATATTTTGTAGCAGTATGGACAAGAGTTGGATGAAGTTGAAGAATAGATGTGATGTCCGGTATATGGATGGAATTAGCGAATTTGTGAATTTTGCGATAGAACATGGTCAGGGAAAGAAGCATTTCAGGTGTCTGTGCCAGAAATGTCTTAATTGTCAGTATGTGGAGGTTAATGTTATGGTGCAACACCTGTACGAAAATGGTATGATGTGGAGTTACACTACATGGAGCGAGCATGGTGAAGCAGTAGAGTTCAGCGCAGCAGACTTCAGCTCAGGGTACAGTTACCATGGTGCCTCATCCAGCGGCAGTGGTGCCGGACCCCCAGCTTGCAACCCAACTGCAGATTTGGTCCATGATGCGTTTCCGGGATGTAGTCATGGTGGACACCAACACCAAGACGGAGGTTACAGTACCACTAATGAGCATGATGACACATTCCCCGCTGCTAGCTTGGCCACTGACACATGACTATCACGTTATGCTGCAACGTCTGATTCCAGTGGTAATTCGACCATACTTGCCTCGTAACGTCGTAGAACCAATAATGGCATTGTGCAGGTGGTGGCAGAGGTTATGCGCCAGAGAATTAAAGAAGTCAGATGTGGTGGAATCGCAACAACAAATTGTGCACATCATTTGCAAACTAGAGAGGTTTTTTCCCCCTGCTTTCTTTGACATCATGATTCACCTAATGATCCACCTGCCCGAGCAGGTGCTCATTTCTGGTCCGGTCCAGTACACTTGGATGTATCCTCAAGAAAGGTACGTATAACTAATTAATTATACAGGTTTTTTGATTCATAATTTGTTCCACTGGAGATTACTAGCTAGCTATATGTACTTATTCTTATTGTACGTTTGATTTTGTAGACAGCTTGGACAGTATAAGTCATTCGTCAAAAACAGGTCTGCCCCGGATGGCTCCATAGCAGAGACATATCTAATGCATGAGTGTGTTACTTACTGCAACAGGTACCTCAAAGATCCACCACCTCCTACTGCCTCCGATCCCAGTGCCCGCATCAATCTTTCTGTCGTCACCAATGTCGTCCGACCGTTTAGAGGAGTATTAAAGGAATCATTAACACGGGAAGAACTTATCGAGGCACATTGGGTAGTATTGCGAGACTGTGACGAAGTTGAGCCGTACATGATGTCATACAGGGAGGGGCTTCAGGCGTTAAATCAAAACAAGAGTTCAGCGTGGATTGAGAAAATGGTTAAGAAGAAGTTTCCCGATTATTTCTTCCAATGGGTACGTACGTATGTCTCGGTATTTAATTAGTAATTTATATACATATCGATCATGTTTGTAGAAAGTAAACCCTTATATTAATTTGCCCTTTTTCGCAGATTATTGATCTGCAAAAATCTGAAAACCACGGGGGGTGGTGGTCATGGCCAAAGCACTTGCTAGCAGGGAAGCCGATTAAACACTATATTTATCCCGGATGTTTTGTGAACGGTGTAAAGTTCCATTCATTGGCCCGAGATGAAGGAAGAAGAACACAAAACAGTGGGGTAGCAGTTGGGAAAGACAATGATCTATATTACGGGGCTATTGTATATGTGGTTCAGCTATGTTACGGGAATGATGTCAACGTTTTCCTATTCAAGTGCAGATGGTTCAAGCGTACACATGAAGACCTGGGACTATTATCAGTCGATACAAACTCAAGCTGGTATGAGGATGAGCCTTTCGCTCTCGCCACCTTAGTTCAGCATGTGTTCTATCTCGACGATCCGAAAGCTGGTGAAGGGTGGAAAATAGTGAACCATATCTCTCATCGAGGAATATGGAATACAGAGACAATTGAAGGGACACCGGCGACGACTGAAGATGCTGCTGAACCAGAAAGAGACATTCCTGCCTATCAAGAGCCCAATATTTCTGTCATCCGCTCCGTTATAATGGACCTGGTTCAAGATGGTGAACGGTTACCCACGCCTGATGGTTGTACAGATCTAACTGAAGATGAGATTATCGATGAGGTAGATGAAGAAGACGAGCAGGAAGAGGACGCGGACGAGGACTCAGGTTATTCGTCGGACGATGTTGAGTATGATGAGGAGGATGAGCAATCGGATACCGGGGACGAGGATGATGACGATTATGATGATGACTACTTAACTAAGACGAGAAAAATTAATTGGTAGTTGAGTATGTAATTATTTTAATATATGATGCATCATCGATCAATAATTAATATAAATATTATAAGGAGGAGGATGTATATATGTACGTAGATCTTAATATTTTTGTTCTTAATTAATTAATTACACGCGTCCAGGTTATATAATTATATATTGCGAGAGATTAATGAAATAAATGTTTCATAAATTATACTATATTATTCTATGATTAATTGATTATATACGTTGATCAACATGTGATAGTATTATTGTGAGCACAAATGTAGTATATATATATATATGTCCGTTCAATTACGGCGTTAAATCTATATATCATGCGAGAATGAAAGTTCATACATAAATACGTACCTTGAGCTATCTCCCTAAATCCTCGACCCTAAATCTAGCAAATCGGATCGATCGATCATTTTTTAAAATTTTTTTTATTCAAAATAATTGAACGGACACACAAATAACCCTGGACGACCTAAACCCTAAACCCTAAGGCCCTAACCCCTGAATTCAGGGTTTTTACACTTGGACGATGGAGATGGTCATTCTCCGTCGTCCAAGTTCACAAACCCTAAACCCTAAACAGTAAGGCCCTAACCCCTGAATTCAGGGTCTATACACCTGGACGACGGAGATGAGATTTTCCGTCGTCCAGGTACCAACCTGGACAACGGAAAATCTCATCTCCGTCGTCCAGGTGCAGATATCGTAATTTTTTCTAAGACAACGACCATCTAGATCTTCTTCCAATGCATATTCTTTTCGTCAAGACTTTAGAGTAAACAATTCTTGGTGTGTGAGCTTCGACGGTTCGAAAATCGGAATTGCGAAATGCCTTGTATCCACCTTTCCGGTTTGTGAATTTCTCGGTTTTGCGGTTGACTGTGCCGATGAAACCCTTCCCAAACTTATTATTTTATGGTCATTTGAAGACAATTATATATTATGTTACGACGAACATATCCAACGGTTGTTTTGTCCAAATTCAATTTCGTTAATACTCTGCTGCAAATGAGCCTCTACTCATGAACACTTAAGTCGTAAGGATTAGTCGATACTTAACAACTTTCAAGACGTAAAATTATTCCTCGGTTCAAATTTAACTGTTCATATATACGATGCGTTCATCGATATTGGACGACTATTTCACTCGAATGACAGATCGCTAAATTCCTAGCGAAATAATTTTAAATTTTTTTTTAACGTAAATTGAACCTGGACGACGGAGAATGACAATATTCGTCGTCCAGGTTCAATTTACCATGGCGATTCAATTTTTTTTTTATTTTTTTTTTCAATGAAAATTTCACTTGGACGACGGAGATGTCGTTCTCGAACACCTGGACGACGGAGAACGTCATTCTCCGTTGTCCAAGTCAAAAATCATGGCGGTTCGATTTACCGCCTCAATTTTCGGCACCGCTTGAATTTCCACTTAGATGACGGAGATTCAATTCTCCGTCGTCTAAGTCCAAATTTATGGTGGGTGAAACGTCCCGCCCATTAATTACGCGCCGCTTCGAAAAAATTTAACCCTTCACTTAGACGACGGAAAACACTGTTTCCGTCGTCAAAGTGCACTCAGACGACGGAAATTAGTGCTCCGTCGTCTAAGTGAAAGCCTATAAATAGAACAGCACCCCCCCCCCTTTTCTCATTCCATCTCCTCTCCTCTCCTCCTCTCCTCTCCTCTCCTCTTCTCTGGCGATTTTTCTCCTCCGGCGACGCTCCGATGACAATTTTTCCGGCGTGGTTCCTCCTCTCCGACGACTCAACTCCGGCGATATTCCCGATTACTCCAGTGAGGTAAATTTCTATTAATTAATTAATTTCTAAATATAATTTAATAATTAGTTTTAAATATTTCATTATTGTAATTATAATAATTTTTAGTGGTTAATTATTGTAATTAATAATTAATTAAATGCATAATTGTAATTAGTTGATAATTAATTAAATGAATAAATTCATTATTGTAATTATAATAATTTAATAATTAGTTTTAAATAATTCATTATTGTAATTAGTTTTAAATAATAATTATTGTTAATAATAATTAATTATATTGGTAAATGAATAATTATTATTAAATGCATGATAAATAATAATTTATTATTGTCATTATTTATTTTTTTACTTAATTGATAATTACGTGTATTTTTTAGTAAATTGCATGGTAGTACGTCTTCGATTTAAATTTAGTACATAGACTTGCTTTATTAAGTCGCACTCTTCGGAATAGATGGCGCCTCTTTTCCTAGCTTATCTCCTTAACCCCTCGTGATGTGTGGATTTCATCACCGCACACCATAACCTAAGTGAAGTTATGGACACGAGGTTGAGGGTGGATTTTGCAAAGGACTTGAGGGAGTGTAAATTTTTGAAAAATTGGCCGAATGTCGGACATGGTGTCTAGAAATGGGTTATGACTGGTGACAGGTTTTGGATCTAAGAAAGACGACACCAATAGGTGTTTTGTTGAAATTAGTCCTGCCTCTCGCGTTATCTCTATCCCTAACTGGCCATGTTTTTCGATTTAACCAAGGCTGATTAATTGAAAATTTAAACTTTATCGCGCGGGTCGCACGTCCATTGAACGACCGAAAAAGCCAAGCTAGTGTACTCTATTTAAATCTTAACCGTACTTAATTAGCGTAAATTTTGCACTTGTAATTATTATGGTAAGTAGGTATTTTAACAACGTACTCCTAGGTTTAAATGGCTCCATTCGGCAAGAAGAAAGCCCAACAAGAGGCAGAAGATGCCATGCTCCGCCGCTTGGCGGACCAAGTCGGTTGGGTTCAACAGGAGGGCAACGACGCCCTCAATTCGGACCCTTCATCTGGTTCGGAGGTGGCGCCTTTTGGGGAAATTCCCTCTGCCCCATTTATCTCCGGCGGTGATGACGTCGACCCTTTTTCAACGGCAAGTACTCAGGCGTCCTCGACCGCTGAATCTATCATGTACAGCGCCCGCCGTAAGCAAAGGAGGGCCCCCACTGATCCGGAACCGAAAAGGACTCGAGGTCTCGTTAAAGGGGGCAAAGCGGAGAAAATTTGCAAGGCGACCGGGAAAAAGATCGACTTGCCATACGACGAATTCATCGGTGGCCCTCCCACAGCTCAGCTAGCAAGTCTCTCGGCGCATAGCATAGGGTCAATCGTCCGTAGCCGGGTTCGTCTCACTGCCCCTACTTGGAAGGAGGTGCCGAATGATGAGAAGGCGAAAGTCTTTAAAGATCTTTCGGTACGTAATACGTCCAATTTTAGTTATTATATAATATTGTTAATATTAGTTATAATTTCATAATATATACGATTATAATTTTCTATTTATTTTTGATAGGAACAATTTGCGGTGGATCCGACACCGGCGATGTTGAGGCATATCAACCAAACCGCCAACTCCATCTACAAAGATTGGAAGTACAGGCTCCATCAGTACTTCCAAACTTACGGTCCCGCACCTCCCCCCGTAGAGCTGCGTGGGGATAGAGAAGATGAGTGGCAGTGGTTGTGTAACCACTTTGCCGATGACGAATTTAAGGTGTTAATTTACTTTTTATATTTCAATTAAGATAATTGAATTATTTAAATTTTAGTTATTAATTTTTAATGATTTAATTATGTTGTCTAACAGAAATTCTCCGGTGTCAACAAAGCCAACCGGGGGAAGAAGGACAAACACCATACTTCCGGCGCCAAGCAACTCATTGAAATAGCCAAGGAGCACAAGGATAAGGGCTCCAAACACCCTTATCTTGATGCAAGCATAAGCGCGTACGTGACGCCTGGGCTCGATAATGAAGCGAGTCAATGCGGCGTAAGTGATATATATATATGTGCTTTTAATTATAGTAATTATTATTTAAATATTATTTCAATATAATTAATTATGTGCTTGTAGGCAAGGGTGATAGAGCGTGCGCAGGAAGAATTGGCTAACACTCAGCTTGTGTTCCCAGATGTGCCGTCAGAAGACCTGCCTCCTCTATCCATGGAGAGCCAAATTGCAATCGCGGATGAGGTCTACGGTCGTAGAGCTGGCAAGGAGGTTAGGCACTTCGGGCCTAAGGTGGTTCGAGATTTGTCAACGACCTCCGACTCATCATCTACGGGAGGTTCAGGCCAGCGGAGAAGGACTCAGGCTGCGGCCGTCGAAGCAGCCATTCAAGAGGCTCGACTGGCACTAGAGGAGAATCGACTTGCACGAGAGGAGAATCAATCCATGCGGCAAAGACTTGACGAGCAACAAGCACAAATATCCCAACTCATCGCCCTCATGCAACAATCTCGAGAAGTATGTCAACCTCCTCCGAACCCATACCGCGACGACGACGACCCGGCTGGAGGCGGGGGATGCGACGATGCATCTGCTCCTCCAGTGTGTTAATTAGCTAGCTAGTTTTTTAATTATCTCGTTTATTTCCGCATTCCGAACAATATTTTCATTTTTATGGGATTTTTGGATTTGTATGTACAAATTAATTTTAATTATTTAATAATTAAGTAATATTAAAAATTTAGTTTATTTAATTAATTTTATCATTTATCATTATTTAAATTCAATTAATAATAAATTAATTAATAATATTTAATTACAATATTTTTTTTTAAATTAAAAAGACACTTGGACGACGGAGATTATGTTCTCCGTCGTCCAGGTGATTACCTGGGCCACAGAGATTGTTACAATCTCCGTGGCCCATGTAACCACTTAAACGACGGAGATTAAGTTCTCTGTCGTCTAGGTGATTACCTGGGCCACGGAGAATGTTACAATCTCCGTGGTCCATGTAATCACCTGGACGACGGAGAACTTAATCTCCGTCGTCCAAGTGATTACATGGGCCACAGAGATTGTAACATTCTCCGTGGCCCAGGTAATCACCTGGACGACGGAGATTAAGTTCTCCGTCGTCCAGGTGATTACCTGGGCCGCGGAGATTATCCGCGGTCCAAGTGAACTTGGACGACGGAGAACTTAATCTCCGTCGTCTAAGTGCTTGGACGACAGCACTTGGAGCACGGAGCTTGGACGACGGAGCTTCCGTCGTCTAAGTACTTAGACGACGGAAAAACGTACTTAGACGACGGAAACGCTCCGTCGTCTAAGTGCGTTTTTCTTGTAGTGTCTGCCATCCAAGAGACAACCCTAAATGTCAGGAACTTTCAAGGTAGTATATCTAAGACTATGGGAATCATCTTTCTACAGGTGCACATAGGTCCAACCACTGGAATATACACATTCTTTGTAGCAGAGTGCACAGCTCCATACAGTGCAATTCTTGGACATGATTAGATCCACATGAGCTATTATGTGCCATCATCCCTTCACCAGCAGATGGTGCTCTAGAACATGGAGTCTGGCACGACAGAAAGTGTTGACACAGATCCTCGGCCATACTCCGTGTCTGCTAATTCTTTGGAGACTAGCTATTACAACAGTGACCTCAAACCACTGGAAGTATGTGGCGTAGATAACAAAGGCCGCCCAATTGGTGTAACGGCCTCTGAACTAGCTCAATTGGGTATTATTCAGGAAGATCACGATAGTAGAAGACCTTATACCATTGAGCTATCATCCAAATCATCTTAATGATAGAGCCTCTATCGAGCATAGAGGCCGAGGCTTGTTACTCTCTGTACAAGCACTTCCACAACTTTTAATGGAGAGTCAAGCTTACGAGAACGCCCCAATGATTGAGACATTGGAATATGTGGATGAGGATGTACTGAATAGATCAGGCGAGGAGGAGGAGATCAGACTAGCACCAGCCGCCTTAGACGATATACCTCATAAAGTCCAGGATCCTATTGAAAAGGTTAATCTGGGGAGTTCGGCAGAGCCAATATCTGTGGCTATTAATACCTTTCTAAATCGTAAAGAACGACTAAGGCTTATTGAATTGTTACAGGAATACCCTGATCGCTTTGCAGAAAAATACGACGACATGCCAGGACTGTCACCAGAATTGGTTTGTCACAGCTTGCCTATTATAAAGGGAAAGAAGCCAGTAAAACAAGAGATGCATTGAATGAACACAGAAACAACAATCCTAGTAAAGGAAGAAGTTGAAAAGATGCTCAAGTCAAGGATAATACGAGTGGTCAAGTACAATGAGTGGCTATCAAATATAGTTTCAGTCAGGAAGAAGAATGACAAGATGCGAGTCTGTGTTGACCACAGAGACTTGAATAATGCAACCCCCAATGATGCATACTCAATGCCAGTAGCAGATTTATTGGTAAACTCAGTGGCTTGTCACGAAATGTTATCATTTATGGATGGGACGGCTGACTATCATCAAATACCAGTGGCAGAAGCAGACAGACGCAAGATTGCATTTCGTTGCCCATGTTTTACAGGAGTATTTGAGTACGTGGACATGCTGTTCAGACTCAAGAATTCAGGGGCAACTTACCAGTGAGCAATGAACTTGATCTTCCATGACCACATTGGCAAGTCCATGGAGGTATACATAGATGATGTGGTAGTTAAAACATAATGCATAGCATATCTCACTGAAGGCTTGAGGAAGGTGTTTATTCGGATGAGGCAACATCAGTTGAAAATAAATCCAACTAAGTGTGTATTTGGAGTGCAAGCAGGAGATTTCCTAGGATTTTTGGTTAATCATGGGATTGAAATACCGGATGACAAGAAAGAAGCAGTTCTCAATGCAATCCCGCCAAAGAATAAGAAATAACTACAACGATTATTGGGTAAGATCAACTTCTTGAGGCAGTTTATTGCTAATGCTGCTGGAAAAACAAAACCATTCTCAACTTTACTTAAGCTTCAGAATCAGAAAGACTTTGTCTGGGAGCCTATTCATCAAGAGGCTTTTGAAACCATCAAAGCATACTTAGCGAGCCCACCAGTCTTGGTACCACCAAGGCCAGGGGTCCCTCTCAAGTTGTACATAACAGCTACTGAGCATTCTATTGGGAGTTTATTAGCTCAAGACGATACAACAGGAGTTGAACGTGCTATTGGAGAATCTATCTCAGGCGTACCATAACTGATTGTGAGACAAGATACTCAATATTGGAGAAACTATGCTTAGCCTTGTGACGACCCTGAACAGAATCAGTAGTGTTAATCAGCTTAATTCATGAGGTTATGCATAATCGCAGATTTCTGATAATTGTTTGAATCGCCAGCTTTGATCACAACTAAATTATTGGCCTAGAATTTGAGCTGAGTCTCTTCGCGAGAGTTGTTGTACGCGTGATTTCAAGTTCGTGGGCGGTTCCGGATTATTATTTGGATGACCGAGGAATATAATGTGAATATTTGAAATTTCAGAATATTGTCGAGTTTATCTGTTCATGTTCGAGTCTATCCGAATTGTGATTGTGATCCATTTTGGACCATTGATCGACCCGAACCGTAGATGGAATGATTATCGACTTGATTTGCGAGTTTTGCGATTTGTTGTGATTTCGGCATAATCTGCTAATATGACGGCTTTCTTAGTGACTAAATTACTGGGCGAGAATTTGATTTGGAATCCTTCGTGAAAGTTGTAGAGAATTTAATTTCAAGTTTGTGAGAACTTCCGGAGGATTATTCCGAGTTACGAGGATTAAGTTATGAATATTTTCGATCGTTGATTATTTAATCGGATAAGCATGTGTTGGTTTGAATCGTTGACTTTTTATCGGATTGGTCGATGTGTTTGACTTTGGGTGGTAATTGAAGAACATATCGAGATGAGTTTGTTGCCGCGAGAATTGTTGGAAACGGATTTACGACGCGTAAGTTACGTTTGTTCGAAATTTGTTGAAAAGTATATTTGGAAGTTTCCTAAAATGGAAAGTATAAATAGTGGGTTTCCTTTTTGGGTAAGTCAGAATTGGGTGTTCGACTGAGTCAACTTGGGTTGACCAGCCATTTTTCTCCCTTTCCAGGCCGAATTTTGTTTGCATTCGTTGAGCTTGATTCCGGCCTGTTTTGGCCGTGGTATCTTCACGAAAGTTGTTGGGATTGAGCTCCTCTTGCTTTTGATAGGTTATTCGTTCAATTTGGTTATCGGATGAAGAAGTTATGATGTTTTGAAGTTTGTGAATTTCCGGCGAGTTCGGCGGTGGTCGGAGGTGGTTTTTCCGGCCCAGATGGTGGCTCTACCTTGAGGGGTTTTGTTAGCCTCAATGAGAGGAAGCTATTGCAAGTGGTTTGAGAGGTTTCCGTGGCCGGAGGAGAGAGATCCATCGATGTGAAATTCCGGCGAGGGTTTGTACTTTCAAGGTGAGTTTTGGACCTTTTTCGGTAAAAATTGGCCTTAACTTATAACTGGAAAGTTGTTGGAATCGTCGAGATCTTCAAAACCATGTGTAGCATGAAATTTTCTGGGGAAGTTAGATTTTCCGGCGGCAGGAGGCAGCGGTAGCGCCGCCGTCCGCGGCGGCGATTTTTCTTCCGGCGTGGTTTTCGACGAGTTATATGTCGTTTCACTCGAAATCGCGCCCCGATCGCAGTGGTGAGGTTTGTTTTTCGATTTGAGTATCGGGAATTATAGCGGGGTTTTGTGATGTGATTATCGAATTTTCGACAATTCGTCATTATTGAATTATACGTTTCCGGGAACGGTTTTTTCTCGTGATTTGATTTGAGTTGTCGAGTTATGAATTTGAGCAATGGATTTTATGATTATTCAGGGGTTCGTGATCGTCGTTTGGTGAGGGATTTTCCGCCGGATCACAGGATTAACGCGAACTGCGTTACGCTAGTCTGTGAGTGGACATTTCTTTTCACGGATTGATTGCGAGTCTTTTATATACGTTTTACGAACTTGAGCATGCAGTATGATCATGATTTTTATGAGCATGTGTTTTACGATTATACATATACGAATATGCGTATACGAATATACATACCTATATATTATGTTTTATGCATGTGCATGGAAAGGATTTATGATTTGGTTTACACAGAGTACAGTCTCAGTTATCAGGGTTGTATCGATACACATTGGCTTCTCGGCTGATCCCCGAGTACGCTCCGGGGGGGACAGATATCCTGACCCGAGACCTTTCTGGCTAGGAATCACGTGTGGGTCTGGGATCCCTTGATTCAGACTGTACTAGCGCGAGGGAGTCCATGTGAGACCCCGCGGTATTTATGATGCATGCTCTGTACGCGTGAGGAGTTAGAGTCTCCCTCGTGTACCATATGATTTTTATGCATTTAGACTCGCATATGTTTTTATAACATATATTATTCGGCAAAAGACATTTATTTTCGTCCACTCACTCTAACAGTTTTCATGTCTTTCCCCTGGGCTTTTCGGTTTCCGTGCCCAGTTTGCAGTTCAAATTCTGGTGTCGCACGACGTGGTCGGAGGCATAGTATTCGAGCGATGTTTCTTTTATGGTAGGTTCTTAGTTTGGCCTACTATTTGTATATCTATACTGGAAGTCGCTCTAAGTATTCTTATGTCATGTTTTTATACGATTTTCCCCGGATTTCGGTAAAGTATAGTTATATTTATTACTTTACATTACTGTTATGATATTGAGAAATCTGGATGGGATTGGTGCCCACGGTTTGATATTGTTGGCATAAGATGAAGTGTATTTTCCGGGTGCAGGTTAATGGCAATTCCATGTTAGTAGCGTTACTCTGCCGAAATTTTTGTGATTTTTGTTGGTTCGGGGTTTGATTTCGGTTTAGGAAACTAAATCGGGGTTGGGTCCTTTCAGCTTGGTATCAGAGCATTAGGTTTTAGGTTCTGTAGACTTCTGTAGTCGTGTTTACTAAGGATATTTGAGAATGTACAGCATGTCTGGAGTGGTGACCCGACTGGCCGGTGGATACTCATCAATACTCCGGGTGTTGTATACTTTCAAATATTTAAAGTTCCATGATTACGTTCTACTTGTTGTAAATGATGTTTTATTCATTAGGATGCCTCCTTGATGTGCTTTCCGTGTCGGTACGGTTGTGGATCCTATTGAGGATCAATCAACGCGCGATTTTCCAGTGAATTGTGGGTTTGGATGAGTATTCTGAATTCAGAGATTTGTGCGGCATGGTTTGCCTGGTTGTGCATGTATGAGCGTCTACATGTTGCCTCAGAGCAGAGAATCGTGGCAGTTGATGTTTTGTCTGAGTCTAATCATTGCATTTGGTGGGCTGGTATCGTGTGAGTTCCTATTGTGACTCCATGGCCTACATTCAGAGATATATTGTTCATATGTTTGTTTCCGTTTGTACGTGTTATGTGGCTTCAGAGGAAGCAGTGCACGAGGTTCGAGATGAGTTTGAACCTGAGCATCAGAGGGATTTTGACTGTATGCCTCGAGATAACCATGAGGAGCTTGATATGCTGCACTCAAAGGTGAGGCTATTGAGAAGGAAAGGTATACACGGTTTCCGATGTGTTGGTTTGAGGAAAGTAGATTTAGTCGAGATATTTGATGAGGTTGAGTTCAGGCACCTCGGGATCAGTGACTTCATCAGGCTGTGGCCTTTTCGATTATGTGAGGGTCATCAGATCAAGTAGAGGATCCGTTTGATGATGGTGGAGATCGCGGAGTAGCAGACTTGTTCCTGTGGCATGAGTTTGGGTGATCGTTGGTGATCCTTTCTCGCAGCAGGTGTCGCTGTGACTTGTGTTCGTGGAGCACTCTCGGTTGCTATTGTGGTGGCCAGGAGGGTCACGTTACGAGGGAGCGCCCCCAGCCATCTGTTTTAGTGGTTTGGTAGCTCAGAGTTCACGAGGAGGTCATAATGCTATTTCTGGAGTTTGACCAACGCAGCCTTCTGGACGAGTCATTCAGTAAGTCACAATTGACGTGGGCGGCTAGTTTGGCATGTTGGAGTTCGTGCCACAACCTTGTATGAGGACGGAGTTTCTTTGAGGCTACTGTTGCTTGATATCCATGGCTATTGTGCTTGCATCTCCACTTCCGGAGTTTTGGTGAGTGTTGCACCCATCCGGAGGTTGCAGGATCTTTGTTGGAGGTTATGAGTTAGCCGCGGATCTGTTATAGCTGGATATCGTCGATTTTGGTGTGATTATGCGTATGGACTTCTTGACGACGCATTGGGTTATGTTCGATGGTCATGAGAAGGTGGTTATGTTTCGACGACCAGATTTCCCCGAGATGCTGTTTCGCGGTGATGGTCGAGCGGATGGTGGAAACGGGTTGTGTTGTTGCTCAGCTTATGTTTTGGATATTACGGTTGCTGTGCCCAACATTGGCGACATTGAGGTGGTTCCAGGTGTGTTCCGGAGGAGTTACCAGGTATTCCTCCAGTTCGGGAGACCGACTACACCATTGAGCTTTTACCGGGCGCTGGACTCATATCACTGGCATCTTATCATTTGGTGCCAGCGGAGCTGATAGAGCTACAGGTTCAACCTCGAGAGTTGCTGGAGGATATTTCGTACGACCCAGCATATCATCGTGGTGTACTCTTGTGTTATTTGTACGGAAGATGGATGGTTCGACGAGATTGTGCGCCGACTATCGGAAACTGAATCAGGCTTCAGAGAAGAGCGAGTATCCTCTGCTTCGGATTGACGACTTGTTTGATCAGCTCATTGGAGCTTCAGTCTCTTCGAAGATTGATTTCGGGTCCGGATACCGTCAGTTGAGGATCAGAGAGTCAGATGTGGCCAGGACAGCTTTCAGATCACGGTGCGGGCATTACGAGTTCTTGGTCATACCGTTTGGTTAACCAATGCCCCCGTAGTTCTTATGGACTTGATGGACCGGGTGTTCAGACGATTCTGGACGAGTTTGCGGTCGTATTCGTTGGCAATATCCTGATTTACTCCAGGAGTGTGGGCCAGCACCTGAAGTAATTGCTAGCGGTTTTGCGGACTTTGCGAGATGATCAGCTGTTTGTGAAGTTCAGCCAGTGTGAATTTTGGTTGGTTAGCGTGAAGATTTTGGACCACGCGGTGTCAGGCGAGGGAGTTGGCGTGGGTTCTGACCAGATTGAAACCGTGATGATTCGAAGTTTACCTACCATTGTACCAGAGATCAGGAGTCTCTTGGGTTTAGTAGGCTACTATCGGTGCTTTGTACAGGATTTTCTCGGATTGTCACTCCACTTTCCGGATTGACGAAGAAGGCGTCAAGTTCGAGTGGTCCGATACATGTGAGATGAGTTACTTACTCCTGAAGGAAGGATGACTATTGTACTGGTTTTGACTTTACCTGACGATCGTGACGAGTTCGTGGCTTATGACGATGCATCGAGATTGGGATTTGGTTATGCTTTGTTATAGCATTGCAGAGCGGTGGCTCATGGGTTCAGGCAGTGGAAACTTTATGAAGCTACGTATCCTATGTATGATTTGGGAGTAGCTGTCCTTATGTTAGCATCAGAGAGTTGAAGATACTACTACTACGGCGTGCAGCGCAGTGTAGGATGTACACTGATCACATGAGTTTCATCTACTTGCATTTTCGGCCAGATTTGAGCTTAAAGTGTCGTAAATGGATGAGGTCGACTAACGACTATGGCTGCACATTTGAATTTATCCGAGAGAGGCTATTGTTGTTGCTGACGCATTCAATCAGAAATCGGGAGCATCATTATTTCATGTGTGTGTGGCTCGAGTTTTCGTGTTAGCCGAGTTGCGAGCTACGGGAGCTGAGTTAGTGTGTGATGATGATGAAGCTCATTGTTTTGCATGCATTGTGCACTAGTGGTATGAAGATGTATCTGATACTTCGAGTTTACTACTCGTGACGCAACCCGTAGAAGAACGTAACAGCTTGTGTTAGCAGACACCACATTTGTCGACAAGCAATGAAAGCGATGCAGAGACTTGGTGGAAAGTTACAGCTATTGGAGATTTCCGATTAGAAGTTTTAGTTTGTCGCTGTGGTTTTGTGTGCCAGTATGCACTTCGGTTTGTGGTACCAGTTGTTGGATCTTTGTGGACCATTCGATGAACTCAGTACATTTCCTTGTACTTTCGGAAAAGATTTCGATGGCAGGCTGACATAGCTGTATTTGACGGAGGTTGTCCATTTACGTGGTGCGCCTGTGTCCCAGTTTGCTGATCGAGATAATCAGCTACAACTGAGTGTTGGTAAGCTTTGCAGCGAGCATTGGGGACCAGATTATAAGTTAGTACCGGTTCTTATCCTCAGATTGGTGGGCGATCTTTGAGGATTATTCAGACCTTGGAGGGCATGTTGTGGTCTTGTGTATTGCAGTTCCGAGGGATTTGGGACCAGCAGTTTCAACTGTTCGAGGTGGCATGCAGTACCAGTTTGTTGACCACTATGATCTTGACGTTGCTTGATGTCGTTTTTCCGGGTGGGATTGATGCCGGATCATTACGTGGAAGTTGCTATGAGTATTCTTATGTCATGTTTTTATACGCTTTTCCCCGAATTTCGGTAAAGTATAGTTATATTTATTACTTTACATTACTGTTATGATATTGAGAAATCCGGATGGGATTGATGCCCACGGTTTGATTTTTGTGGCATAGGATGAAGTGTATTTTCCGGGTGCAGGTTAATGGCAATTCCGCGTTAGTAGCGTTACTCTGCCGAAATTTTTGTGGTTTTTGTTGGTTCGTGTTTTCAGAAGGGGTTTGATTCCGGTTTAGGAAACTAAATCGGGGTTGGGTCCTTTCAATTACATGTTATCCTTTACCACATGCGTAATAACTCAAACTAATTTGGTGAAGTATATGCTTTCGAGACCCATAATGAGGGGACGAATTGAGAAGTAGATTCTTGCACTCTCAGAATTCTCTTTGTAGTATGGACCCCATAAGGCGATAAAAGGCCAAGCAGTGGCTGACTTTCTGGCTCAGCATCCAATGGAGGATGCTCATAAGGGGCCGGAGTTAGACTTAACTCGTATTGATCTAGCACCTTGGTATTTATACTTTGATGGGTCAAGTACGAGCACCATGGCTGGGGCAGGAGTGGCATTAGCCTCTCCACGCGGCCAAGCTTTCTCTTATTCTTTCAGGTTGGACTTCCGGTGTACAAATAACCAAGCGGAATACGAGGCACTTATCATTGGCTTAGAACTCTTGCTAGATATGGAAATCACATATGTGCACGTATACAGGGACTCCCTGTTAGTGATCAAACAACTCGAGAGAAAGTATAAGGCCGGGCCAGTATTAGAACCATACGGCAAGCGAGCTTGTGAGTTACTCAAGTTGTTTACTGAAGTAGAATTGAGTCGTATTCCTCGCAAGGAAAACTATGTAGCAAACGAGTTAGTGCAACTAGCAATGGAAGTGAGCTTGCAAGATGGAGTACATGAATGTATATTGAAAGTTGAACGAAGGAATCTACCATCTTTCATCGCTCGCTAAGAAGAAAATAATGAATGGTACGTTGCCACACTCGATCATATTGATGTGGACTAGAGATAGCCCATTATCTCATATCTCCGGAATCCTAATGATCCGGCAGACAAATAGATTCGTTTCTTAGCTCCTAATTATATACTCAAAGAAGATGAGTTGTATAGAAGAGGAGAAGAAGGCCTGCTCTTGAGATGTGTCTACAGACGTGACGCAAAGCGGTTGATGAGGGAAGTCTATTTGGGAGTAGCAGGGGCACATCAAGTTGGCCCTAAGATGAGATGGTTGATATGACGACATGGTTACTATTGTCTAAGTATGCTCAAAGATTGTATCACGTTCGCTAAAGGCTGTGAAGAATGTTAGAAACATGGCCCAATTAGCCACATGCCCAGAATACCTTTACAGCATATCATCAAGCCTTGGCCTGCTCAAGGATGGGTTTTGGACTTAATTGGGATAATTCATCCCCATTCATCAGACATTCACAAGTATATCATAGTGGCTACTGACTTATTTACCAAATGGGTTGAAGCTAGACCTCTCAGAGTATCATAAGCAAAAGCCATTCGCCAGTTCCTGTTTGAAGATATCATTTGCAGTTTTGATATTTCTCAGAGTTTTTTTTAAATAGAGGGGTAACATTCATGTTGGGAGACGTCAATGAGCTAATGAAGGATTTTGGGATACATTTTCTCCATTCTTCTCCATACTATGCCCAATCCAACGGTCAAGCTAAAGCAAGCAACAAGATCATCATACACATCCTCAAATAAAGGCTTGATAGCAATGCCAGATTGTGGCATGAAAAGTTATTCAACACATTATAGGCATATCGAACAAGAAAACGGACCCCAACATGCACAACTCCTTATACTTTAATGTTTGGCCACAATGCAGTCTCGCCTTTGGAGATTAATGTACAATCTTTAATAGTAATGGAGCAAACAAATCTGATCGGCGAGGATTATGTATAGGCCATGTGGCAGGAACATGAAGCCTAGGATGAGAAGAGACTAGAAGCTTACGACAGTTTGTGTGCCAAGAAACAAAAAGTGGCTCGTGCCCATGACAAGTGTACTAGAGGCATGAGTTTAGTAGAAGGAGAATTAGTTTTGCAAGTGACATTACCCATTGGCGAGAAAATTTAAGGAAGCGGAAAGTGGTCAGAAAAGTGGGAAGGGCCATACATCATTGATCAACTCTTAGGCAAATGAGCTGTTCGTTTACGAGATCGAGACAGAACAATTCATGCCAATCCTATCAATGGCCGTTTCCTTAAGAAATATGTACAGCCATCTTGGGAATATAAAGACCCACCTTTAGTAACTTAATTCAGTTCATTCATGCTTATCGGTGACTCTTGCCTGATTAAACTGAAGGGGCAACATATCGGGATTTATCTATAGTTAGCCAATACCTGTGGTTAAATTTTAACTTTTTTTTGAAAGTCGTGTTTGGTCAGCCAATACTTGTGGCTAAACTTTTATTATTGCTAAATAGGCCAAATTTTTAACAAAATTTTTATTGTATCCATTCTGAACAAAGAGTTCATGCTCGCCAATCGCTATAGCCAAATTATGTACAAACAATCTTTGAGTTTATCAATACGAAAGACGTTTGCATAAGGAAACTCTTTGCTTTGAATATAAACAGATTACATTGAAACACAAGACTACAAAGGCTTTGCGGCCTTAAGCTCTGATACCATTTGAAGATAGGTTATGATTAGGAACAGAAAACAAAAGAAGAAAAATACAGTTTGTCTTTCCAAATCCTCGAACAGTTGATAACCAGTCTCTGGGTACATGCATCAAATATGCATACATTGAGAAGGACCTCAAGAGACAAAAGAAAGAGGATTTGAAACGCCAAGGAAGCTAGTTCAGCAACCCAAAAGACTGCTGGAAGCAAGTTGGCGTATGTTGCCTTACCCCGGGTTGAACTCTCTATCATTCCTCTCCAAAACGTCCGTGTTCATAGGATCTGCCGCCTCCGTGCACAGAAAAGCTGAACGGTTGTTGGCAAGGAAGACAAGGCGAGGTTATCCCTGATGTTTTGACTTTGTCACCCTGTAAATACTTAGGGTGACTTTGCTAAAGTAACACCTGAACATAGATATCATTATCAAGTCCAGGTTTGGACATGGATATCACTATCTAAAGTCTGTAATATGGGATGTTTTTATCTGGAGGTTTTTCCCAATAAGAAAACCAGAGCAAACATAGAGAAAAGAATTTCATCTCACGTAGAGGCTTGGAAGGTATGACCAGCAGCAGAGAATGAGGATGCCCTTTATAGGAAGAATACTACACTGAACCGTAGCTATAAAGCTTCTCAAGATTAAATGTACCCATTAATAAAGGACACACGTCTACTGGAGATTGCGCCACAGAGCGATTTATCTACCCCGAGATGAAGGCGTGATAAGTAAAAGAATTTTTGGGCAGGTAAACGTATATTGAAGATTTGATAGATGGGACAACGCGTTACGGATTCCAAGTTTGAAATTAAAGACCATTAAAGTTAAATAATAATGGTAGGCGAGTAGTTAGTTTCTATAAAAGACCCAATATTGTTAGGGTGATTCACAGTAGGCCTATGTCTGAGGCCCAATAGTATTGTTCAAGGCCCAAATGAAGCGCAACAATACCAAAATATTCAAATTAACATTGTGGTCCAATACAAGTACTAAGCCTAATAGAAGTATTCTGAGGACATCACGATACAGAAAGAAGGAGAGGGCTTAGTCTTTGAGGCCCAATGATTACAACGAGAAAGTTTTATCCTTTAGAGACTATTTCAAAAGTTCAAAATCTCTCCAAGCTTGGTTATATAAATACAAAGTTTTCCTGACTTCTTCCTTGGCTTCACACAACAGTTATGCTTGGTTTTCTCCTTCATTCAGGAGTTGTCAAATAGTGGCCTGATTGGAGTGAGCTTTTGAACGCAAGCGGTCCACTTCAGCTTGGAGGGTGACCAACTCAGCTTCCTTGGCTTTCAGAGCTTCTTGCTAAGACAATGTGTCCTTCAGAAGTGCTTGGACTCTGTTATTATCCTCCTGTGCTGGCGAGACAACGTCCCCATTTCTTCGTTCTTACGGTCCGCCTCGAACTTCAGACATTAATGAGCCTTATATTGATCCTGGAGTTGGCAAAGTCCTTCCTCAAAGTTAGACATGGTCTGGAAAAGCTCTGTAGGGGCAGTGGTCTTTAGTTTTTCTGACTTTTTCTTGAGTTTGATTGATACTTTGAGGGGAATCTAGGCTGGCAGAGAAGAGCTTCTGAAGAGCAACCGAGATAAGAATGGTGATAGCTAGAGGGGAGCTCAGAATGCTTAGCCTAGTCGAAAGCTCTTGCAAGATCAAAATTTGATCTTGCAAAGTGGGTGTTTGAATAAAAGGCCCTAATGAGGAAGGAGGAGCAGTAGCTTCTCCATGGTAAAAATATTTTCTTCGTCATCAACAAGATTTGACGAGCTTAAGGGCTGTTCCACCACGGCCATTGACATGGGCTCAAAAAATTGAGGGAGGACAAGCATCTGTGGCTGGTCTTGAGAGATAGCCCTTTGTTCTGAATCAGCATGTTGTTCAGGAGGGATTGTGTCGCTATTCAGAGAAGAAGGTGTAGACTCGAAGGAAATGCGAGGCGTCAAGATTTAATGAAAAAGAGTTAATATACAGAAGGGGTAAATAAATTGAGGTGTTACCTGAGGAAGGGACAAGTCATTGGATGCAATTAATTGCTGTGGTTCCTCGACTATATTGACTAAGAGCTTTGGCGTGGGCGGAACTTGAGCCTCTGGTTCTAGAATAACTTCAACCAACTATTGTGGTTCCTCAACTATTTTGTTAGGAACCCTGGCGAGGGCGGAGCTTGAGTTTGTGGTTCTAGGATGGCTTCATTATTTTGGGAACCGTTGTCCTCGCTAGAGGGGGAATAAAGATAGTAAGATTGGAGCTCGATCTGTAAACGTGAAAGAGGGTTAAATGATCAACTGCTTCTTTCCTTTCTGCCTCTTCAAGCTCCTTGAGTATTATCCCAGCTAGGAATCAGGTGATAAAGTCTTTACAACACTCTTTCCCGCTGTTGATGATTTCCGGCCCTATCTCATTCTCCTCACCTTTATACATTATACTAGAATCATTAAATTTCAGTATATAGGCTTGGCTACACCCTTCGAAATGCCTCTCCCCCAGTGAGTCAATGATGTAGTAAGCATTGGCTTTGGTATTGAGGACAAAGAAATGATCATTCCAGCTCACCAGATATACCCGAGGCTTTGTGCTCTTGCTAATGTTATCCCATACTTGATCAAATGATGCAAGATCTTTCATGTTCGCAAACTTATCTGGACTAAAGTATCCAATGAAGATGTCATCAGAAGAAATCTTTAGGAGTCTGATGCTTGCCTTCAGAATCGTCTCAAGATCAAAATGGTTATCAGTGAAGGAGCTGGTGAGGGCCTCGTCCTTGCAGAGCTTCTGCCATTCCAAAGAACCTTGAACAATAATAAGGTCGACAAATTCGAATACTGTGGGCATGGCATTTGGATTTATGCTTTCTCGCTTCGTTGATTGAAGGGGGCAAAGAAGACATTTCCTCGAAGCTTTGCATGTCCATCTTTTCTCATAACCTCTGTTGCCTCCTAGCTAGCACTTGGGGAGGCTTCCAAGGCCAAGCGGGGTTGAGAATCATCTTTGCTGGCAGATTTGGAACCTTGGGTTCTTGGAGAATCTCCAGAAGAAGAGTCAGTCCTTATGCGATTTTGTGACTGGTAAAGAATAAGCAAGTTAGTTATGATCAATGAGACAGCAAAGGCAATGAGCATTGGTAAAAGATTTTGATACTTACAAACTAGCCAGTGGTGTTAGACCTTTTCTTCTTTGGCACTTGCGAGCTAACGGCAGTGTCTGTTTCTAAGGCATGCTATTGATTTCAACAAGGAGATTGGTCAAACGCTATTAAAAAATTGCTAATACATGTGGCAAAGTTAACAGGGTTCTATGAATAGGAAAAGACGTATACCTGTGGCCAAGGAGCGTTGTTGCTGTTTTTGTACAGTTTGCCTATGATGGCCACATCTTCTTTATTCGTGCTGTCAAAATCACAAGATGGTGGCAAAAAGAGCAAGTGGTTCCACCCGTCATATGTTTTCCCAAATCTGGGAGCACCAGACCAAGTACATTTCTGTAACCGATTGAGAAATGGCGAGTGGCTTCGCCAAGGTGGGAATAGTTACGGCTGGGAAGCCAAAGTGTACATCCTGTAGATCATGCACTGAAGGATGGCCAGATCCTCGCTAAAGGCTATATATGTTTAGAGAATATACCAGAGACATGGGGGCATGTTAGGTTAACCCAAGCTGTCTAGAGAAGTGATTTGGAGCATATAGCTCATACCTGGGGCTTGAAGAGTAAGGGACTAGTAAGTCCTTGCAAGTGTGACTTTGAAGGAAAAGGTTCCTCGTAGAGTCATCTAATCCTTGCGAGGGCATGAATCCACTCGCAAGGTTGCAAGGGTGGCGACGATTCAAGATAACTTCAACTGTTGCGGTTGGGAAGTTTGTCTGTGAGCAGAGGTGTGTAAAGCATGCTTGATAGGACCATTTTTTGGCTTCAAAAGACAAAGTCGTCAAGGTTTAGCCCAGAAGTTTGTCTTATTCAAAAGAAGGGGCTTTAGAAGGTTGGAATAAAGGGAAATACATTCGTAACCAGAACTCTACCATCCAGAGTGGTCCTGGTTGATTGAGGTCGAGTTTCGAAATTACAACTCGTCGCAAGCCGTGGTAGATATAGGCAAGGACGGATTCTGCCAAGCCCAATTTTTCACGGTTGAAAAGGCCTTCAACAAGGTTGGTCCAACATTTGTTAACCTTGGCAGAGGTTGGGCAGAAGATGTACTTGGATAGCCAATATTCTAGGAAGGCTATGCCTCCTTGATTAGTGGTGCTTTCTTTCTTTATAAAATGGTCAATCCAAGCAGAGTAAGAAGGAGGTCGATCCTTATAGGCTCGGATTTCAGTCCCATTGGTATGATTGTGGAACCAAATATTGCTAGACACAGGGACTCCAGATAAAGCATAGAGGTCAAGGATAGTAATGCTTATGTCGCCGAAAGGAAGATAGAAGCAGTTGACTGAGCAATCCCAGAAGCACATGGTGGTGGTGAATGGAGCTCGGTTTCCACCAGCAGGAAGCGAAAAGCATAGGTCAATAAGTTGAGCAATCCCGGATACTTCCCATCGATCAACATCCTTTTCGCAACGAAGCCTGTACCAAGCGAGGTCTTCTTTGTTTGGGTGCTGCCATTTACCAATAAGATAAAGGGTGATCTGTTGGTCCATTCTTTGGATTCTACCTTTGGTTTTTTCTGGAAGATAATGGCTGAATTAAAAAGAGGACAGTGAAGAATAGGATAGAGTTCTGGGTTTATCGGAGATTCAAGAAAGGGACCAAGCAAGCCAGTGCCATTGCTTGGGTTGATTTTCAAGTGGATGATAGCTTCTGGCTTTTGTCGTTTAGCGAAGGGCTTGATATTTCTAGTGAAATTCTCGACATCTTGTTCTGAGTAAGAGATGGGTATATCTTTCCGAGGAGGCATGGTTTTTTATCAGAAGAGATGGCCGGCAGTGAGGATGGAGAATCTAGTTTTTGGAGAGGCTAAAGGATTGAAAGTGAGGCAAGTGAAAGAGTTTTTTTGGGAAGTGAAGATTGATTGATGTGGACATGTACTTTTATATTACATCAGCCGGAGTGACGCAGCTTTTTAGAAGGGTTGTGTAATATGGCGCTTACGTGTGATGTTACTGTTTGAAGTAACAACGCATTGTTCGGTAAGATTCAAGCTTTTTTGCTTGCATAAGTAATTTAAGCTCAAGGCTTGAGGAGAAATGTTTGGGCTTGAGATAAAATATCTCATATTAGGCTTAGAGGGCTAAATCTGGTGAGTGACCCGAGTAGGATAACAAGGTCTATTTCCGTGCTGGGTTAAGACTGTAAGTCAAGATGACTGATCCATGCGGCTTAGTGATTATCAAGCATTTCCTACATTGGTTAGGTTTCCTTTGTGAAGGGAATTGGGATAGCACTGAACTATATAAAGATAAGACCATGTGCTAGTAACCACTTAGAGTTGTATTGAGAATCAAAAAGCTAAAGACATACAAGTGAATCGAAAGATGACTACTAAGCATTATATAAGGAGAATGATAGCAACAGAGAATGATCCTCCTTGATCAAATACAAACTTTTCTATACAGAAATACATCTGTTAGAGAAACCTGTAACCAGACGATCAAAGTGCTTGTCACCTATCGAGTGAGAGTATTGAGATCCAAGGAAGCAATGCAACTAGAAGATTGAAGAGCTTGTCACATATCGAGTAAAAGTTTGGAAATCCAAGGAAGCAACACCCCAGTGTTTTCAACACACTGTCAAGGAGATTGCTTTACTTTGCACTTATAAAGGAAGTGTGGAGTATCGATTTTTATGGCTCTGTTAGAGACACGAAAACCCAAAGTCCTAGGACACTAGGCAAGAATGATCCATTCAGGCGAAGTTGGTGCTCTCCCCGCCTTAATTGCTTAATCAAGATGTCAGGCAACACAGCTATACATTCACATTCCGTCGCGAGACGGTGGCATGCCAGCATACAAAACACATCATGATAAAGCTGATACCTGCGGTTATACTATCCAAAATCCATAAAAGAGATAGTTTGCAAGAGGCTCTCTATGTGTTCCTCGCTAGGGAGATTTTGGAGTCAAACACATGGAAAAATAAAGTTGTTCTAAGAAGTGAAATTTTATCTGTGCTATATAAATATAACCTCAACTTCTCCATAAATTATTATAAGAAAAAAAAAGAGTAATGGCTTGGTTTGCTTGTTCCGTAATGTTGGAGGAACCAAATGTTTCCATTGGGGCATACACATAAATGAAGCAAATGCTTGCAAATTCGAACACACTAAAAAAAAGGCTGAAAAAAATAGATATGTCATAGTGAGACATTACCTTCACAGATGCCGCAAAAGCAACTCTTGAAACATCAAAAATATCTAAACAACACCACACAAAATAGAAGACATCTATCCACCTAACTGGACCTTATCATTGTTGCATTCTAAAAAAAGTATTATGATATAAAAGTTCTTAAAACCCATCTAATTTTCCCATGAAAATAGTGCTTAAAATTGAAACTTAAAGTAATGCACTCATACACATCTATATTACATATGACCACGAACATCCAAACTTAAAAGCATATGCCAGACAAAGCAACAACTTTAGAGTAGATGATACAAGCAGGTATTCCAATTTCTACGATGACCTATTCTAGAACCACAACATAATTCCAAATAAAAGACGAGTACTTACCGTCACAGTTTCGACAAAATAGTAGCCACAATCCACATAATCTTATATAAATAAGTAGTTGGTACCAGCACAGTGTCAATGAAAATAATACGGGATTAAGTTTGATGAGAAAGTGAATGAAATTCAGTGTCATACAAAGAAAGAGCAAGCTAGTTATGATATGGCTAAATTTTATCCAATTTGAAAAGAATCACCTTTGAGTATCCAAAATTTATGAGCTTCGTCTAAGAAGGCTAGTACAATTTATTCAGTGTAAAATACGGAATGATAACAGTTGCCACACCTACCATGAGCTATATATCCAAGCCAGTGTCGTTTGATGCCCTAATTGTTGATCCTTATATGACTGCTACCCATATATGAACTACTGGAACATTGTAGTTAGGAAATATCAAAGCACAAATTAACATCATCTTTTGTCTTAGGATCCTGGTGATCATCATACATGAAACTAAGTTGAATTACCTTGTACAATGTGAAGAGCTATTTTATAGCTAAAGATGGTCATTCTAACCATTCATTAGAAGAACTCCCTTTGTCAATGATTCACCTTTCATACCAATCTGTTTAATATAAATTCATCAACATTCACTTCAATTCTTAGGCCTAGTTTGGGAATGTTGTAGCTTTTAAAAAAAGTTGCTTTAAAAAAAATCTATTGTGAATTAAAACAGTTTTTAGAAGCAACCATTGGGTTGCTTTGAAAAGTTGTTGTCACTGACTTGGAATTTTCATCAAAAGTTGATTTTCGTTAATTTATCAAACACCTAGAGACCTAAACTTTTTTTAAAAAGCTGATGATTTTCAAAGCATAACAATCCCAAACGAGCCCTTAGTGGTTTAAGGAAAAAGAAGCTTTGTAACACAGAAAAATGGAAGAAAACAAATCTTGTCAGTCCATTTCCACCGTGACATATCCCATTGTAATTAAATTTTACTCCAGAATTTGCCATCCTGCATAAATAGTTAGACAATATTACAAACTGAAACAGTATATGAATTACATACATTGTCATCCTATTTTATCTACCTGATAGCTAGCCATTGATGAAACATGCAAGGCATGCCCACTTGAAATGATAGTTAGTAGAGGATAAGTTCTATTCTTTAAAAATTCTTCATCGGAACCTATTGTGATACTGAGTAACAAACTCTCACATAGTTAATGCATGTATTAAATAGAATAAGAAAAATATTGAAAGGACCCAACCCCGATTTAGCTTCCTAAATCGGAATCAAACCCATTCGAAAACACGAACCAACAAAAACTTTTCGAAATTTGGGCAGAGTTTCGTTACTAGCGTGGAATTACCATTACCTGCACGCGGAAAATACACTTCATCCTATGCCACAAAAAGCAAACCGTGGGCACCAATCCCATCCGGATTTCTCAATATATCAACAATAAAGTAAATCAGTAAATATATCTATACTTTACTGAAATCCGGTGTAAAATCATATAGCATATATAATAGGACGCTCAGAGCAACTTCTAATACATAATCATATACGCATACCACAGTAGGCAGAACAATAAACCTACTGGAAGAATCAAGGCAGCTCGAGTACTATGCCTCCGACCACGACGTGCGACACCAGAGCCTGAACTGCAAACTTGGCACGGAAACCGAAAAGCCCAGGGGAAAGGCAAGTAAAAACGATAAACGTTAGAGTGAGTGGACGAAAATAACATATGCCTTTCACCAGTTTATAAACATACTCAATATAAACAGTGCGAGTTCGGAAAACACAACACATATAAATATATACGGAGGTTGTCGGGCGACCTCTCAAACCCGACGTCAGGTGAATCGCTCAAACCTGACAGTGATAGGCTAGGGGACCACTCAACCCTGGCGGCACGCAGGGGACCACTCAACCCCGCCCAGAGGAATCTCTCAACTCTGGTCCAGAGGAATCTCTCAACTCTGGTACATCGATATAAATAATGCCATCACAAATAAACATATAACAATACCTCCGAAAACAACATACATCTCAACATCGTATAATTTAAATACGGAAAATCATAAAATCCACGAACTCGCAAATCAACTGTGAAAATATAAACTTGTCCACTCACAGTCTGGCGTAACGCGATACGCGTTAACCCGTGATCCGGCGGAAAGTCCCTCGGCAAACGAACGATCACGAACCCCTGAATACTCACAAAGTCCAATTCTCACAAACATAATTCGACAATACAAACCAAATCACGAGAAACCACCGTTCTCGGAAACACGTAATCCAAAGTCGACGAATCGTCGAAAATCCATATATAACACCTCAATACCTCGCTTTACGTTCGGACGCTCAACTTGAAAAACGAATCTCCCCACTGCGATCGGGGCGCGATTTCGAATCAAATGACATGCAACTTGTCGAAAGTCCAAAAAAAGTCAAACTTTAACCGTTGACCGCCGCCCACGGCGGCGCCACCGCTGACCGGAGAATTTTATGGCGGAGCAACCCCTATTCCACTTAAAATCACCCACTGAGCAACTTTGTCAACTGCAACAAAGGCCAATTCTCACTCTAACCATGTCAATTTCAAGCAAAACCGAATTGGTTCACAAATTTCAATTCCAAAATTCTCCACACACAAGATGAATTAGAACTCCAAACTTACATGGTAGCTTGCTAGTGATGAGAGCTTCAAAGCCCACTCCAAATTGTAGCTCGAATCAGTGTAAAACATGGAACCCGAATTCACAAGTTTTCCCTCCATTTTGGCCGGATTTTTCTTCCATTTCCGGTGAGCCTTGCCGTGAAAGGAGGCCGGAGTCACCCTCAAGGGACCAAGGCGCATCGAATGGGACCAACCCCGTCCCACGGGGTGGCCGGAATCGATCGCCACCGCGAGCTGCCGTGCATCCCGTCGCCAACTTCTCTCTCCACCGAGTTGACTCGGTCAACTCGGTCAAAACCCAATATGGTAAGTCATTGACTTGCCCAAATTAGCAGGTTTCTATTTATAGCCTTTCCCAAAATGGAAACTTGTAATTATCCTTTTCGACGAACTTCAAACACGCGTAATTTCCTCGTCGTAATTCCGATTCCGATAATTCTCGCGGCCACAAACTCGACTCGACATGTTCTTCCAATATCACCCGAAGTCAAACACATCAGCCAAATGGATAAAAAGTCAACTGTTCCAATCAACATATAATTAAATCAACCAAACAATCAACAAACGGCAAAATTCGTAACTTCAACTCCGTAACTCAAAATCATGCTCCGGAAGTTCCTACGAACTCGAAATTAAATTCTGAACAACTTCCGTAAAGGATCCGAAGCCAAATTCTCGTCCGATAATTTAATCGCGAACAAACCTGCCATTTAAATCCATTTTCGTCGAAACTTCAAATATTCATAATTAATTCCTCGGTCGTCCAAATAACGATCCGAAACCGCCCACGAACTCGTAATCACACGTACAAAGACTCTCGAGAAGAGACCCAGCTCCAATTATTGGCCAATAATTTAGTCGTTAACAAGTTCGGCGATTCGAATAACTGTCGAACAGCTGCGACTACGCAGTAACTCACATATATAGCTGATCAAACTGCTGATTCTGGTCCGGGTCGTCACAAATCCACCCCCCTTAGAAAAATTTTGACCTCGAAATTTCTGAGTCTGCCGACTGCAAGGTAGGAGCACTGCCACTGCATATTGCTCAACTCTCCAGCGACAATGTCGACTGAACAACTCTGATCACAAACTCCACAATAGGAGATAACTCCGTGCTGAAATCCTTGTACCCTCAAATCACAAATCTGAACTGGCTCCCAACAATCGCCAAGTGTTCCTGCATAAGGAACTGATAGGGTACACCACACGTAACACATCTGAAATACAGTTTCGCCACACGGAACACAACACACACACAAAGGCCAACACTATAGGCGGTGCCGAACCATACGGCATAACACAAACTCGCCTATGGCCACATACAAATCAAAACAACGTGCCAATTCACAACTCAGTTCACACATTAATATAACTCACACACTCATATCAGCATAGCTCAAACATCGAACTCGGGCAATAATCAACCCATTTCCGCTAACCTGACAGTCTGTGGTAACACATTCCTCAAAATCAGAATCAAACATCAACTCAAACTTAAACCAAACTCACTCCAACACTATGGAGTACAACATCGTACCTCAAATCAACATCAAACAACATCAATTCATTATGGTCAACAAACTGGTACCGCAAGCAACCTCAAACAAGAGAAACTGCTGGTCCCGAATCCTCCGGAACTGCAATACCGAGGTCCACAACATGCCCTCCAAGGTCTGAATAGTCCTCAAAGATCGTCCGCCAATCCGAGGATAAGATCCGGTACTAACTTGTAATCTGATCCACAATGCTTGCTGCAAGGCTTGCCAACACATAGTCGTAGCTGATTATCTCGATCAACAAACTGGGACATAGGCACATCACGAAATGGACAATCTCCACCAAACACAGCTATGCTAGCCTGCCACTGAAATCATCTCTGAATGTACAAGGAAATGTACTAAGTTCATCAAACGATCCACAAAGGCCTGACAACTAATATCACAAACCAAAGTGCATACAAACGCACACAAACACAGCAGCAACCGCCCCGTCTAACCGGAAATCTCAAATGGCTCACACACCTCGGCACGTCTCTGCCTCCTAGCCATCGCCAGTCGACAAGTGGGCATTAGCACACACAAGCTGCTACATTGTTCTTCATGTTGCGTCACGAGTAATAAACTCGGAATATCTGATATATCTCCGCATCCCTAGCGCCAGACGCGCGCAAAAATCACGAGCTTCAACACTAACATACTTGAACTCAGCTCTCGTAGCCCACACTCGGCTAACACGGAAACTCGAACCACACACACATGAAACACTGAAATCCCGACTCTCGACTGAATGCATCAGCAACAACATCCCAGACGGATGGTCAAGTACAACCACTAGCCTTCCTCGGACAAATTCAAATGTGCAGCCATAGTCAATAGTCAATCTCATCCTTCAGTACTGCCTCCAGCCCAAATCTGACCGATAATGCAAGTGGAGGAAACTCAAATGATCAGTGTACGTCCTACACTGAGCTGCACTCCATAGCAGTAGCGTCTCGAACTCTCTGATTCTAACATAAAGACAGCTACACCCAAATCATGCATAGGATACGTAGCCCCATAAAGTTTCCACTGCCTGAAATCATGAGCCACCGCTCTGCTACACAACATCAAAACATAAACAAAGCCATACCTCGATGCATCGCCATAACCCACGAACACAAACTCACCACGATCATCTGGTAAGATCAAAACCGAAGCAACGGTCAACCATCCTGCAGGAGTAAGTAATTCTCCTCGCGTGCATCGAACCACTCGAGCTTAACACCTTCTTCGTCAATCCGGAAAGTGAAGTGGCAATCCGGAAAAATCCTGCACAAAGCCGTCGGTAAAAGCCTGCCAAACCCAAGAGAAATTCTGGTATTTAGAACCAGTACTTTGTAAATATATTTTAACCTTGAGTTATACATCCGTTTTAGTTTCTGCTATATGTTGACAAATCTGGATGGACATTGGTGGTCCACGGTTTGTTTGTGGGATTTATCTGCGAAGTGTTTTTTTTCTTACAGGTTTTTGGTTGTCTTAGTTTTAAAGGAAGTTATGTCAAAAAATTTACCTAATTTCATAGATTATAATCAGTCGTTAGGGCTTGATCTTAGATTACTAGTTAATCTAGGGTTGGGTCCTTTCAGTAGTGTCCCAAGTCATACAATTTTGAAGGTATAAATCCCATTTGTAAATGTATTGTCACCAGTAGATGAGGCAACCTCTTCGATATACGACCGCCACAAAAAGGTAATATTTACCGCTGTCATCTTGGCTCTAGCCAACCTTTACAAATAACAAAATTTTATTAGGTTACATAAAAGGAGAAGAAATAAAAGACATTATAAATCAATATAGATGAGATATGATAAGAAAAAACAAATGAAGCAATTGCAATGATTGAGAATTTCTCATTCATATCTAAAAGAATAAAATACAGAATAAATATTAATACCAAATTGAGAATTCATGTTAGATATATTTCCTACCTAAATTAGCTTGGAATTCTTGCCCCGCTGTCTAGCGATGACAGCTGCAGCTCGAGGAAGAAAGAGAAGAAGACTGCAGCTCGAGGAAAAATAAAAGTCTTGGAGTGTAAAAAAAGCCTACAATTTCAATTTAACGCTTTAACGATTAGTTATAGAAATCAAAATAGCATAGGAATAACAACTGAATAACAAATATAATCAAGAACAGAAGCAATGTGGGGAGCAGACACCTGGAGTGGTGTAACCCTGTTTTCGGTCGACTCTAGCTCAAGGAAGAAAACTACAGCTAAAGGAAGAAGACTACTATAGAAGTCTGCAACTCAGGAAAGAAGAAGACTACAGTAGAAGACTATATCTCAAGGAAGAAGAAGAATACGACGGCAGCTCGAGGAAGAAGATGTTTGAATTGTAAAAGAAGCAACGAGAAAGATTCACTGGTGAAAAAGAGGATAGAGAGAAGAAGATGAAAAAAAGAAAAAAGAAACTTATGTCATCCGTATGTGCTGTGTTGCAGCGATGACAAAATAAAAGTGTCCATGCACAGTCCAATTTTTTTTCTCTTTATTTTTTTTTACCTATTTAACTAAATAATATTATATTTAAAAATATTGTCGTGTATCTTATTTAATCTAAATTGAACTGTCCCTGCATTATATTGCATTATGTATTCGTCTTTAGGGTTCAATTAATGAGATAATATTCTATGTATATCTTATGTAATCCTGAATTATATATTTTGTAAAACATCTTTGTACACTATATTTTTTGTATAATTATTTAGTTTATCATCATTATTATTTATCATAATCTTAAGGCCTTTTTTGACATAACTCTTGATAACACAACGTACAATTGTCCGTGAGTAAAGATTGGGTCCGACAAATATATTCCAACTTGGTTTAATGATTGTCCTTGACTTTTGTTGAATGTCATTACATAAAGGGTCTCATAGGAAATCAACGTCTTTTAAATATAAATGGCCATTTTGTATCATTGGGGATTAACACGATTCTTGGAATATAAACTTTTTCTCCAATGTTGGTGCCTGTCAATATTTTTTCTTCTATAAGTTTATCAAATAATTTCTTCACTATCAATTTTGTCCTGTTATATAAACCACGTATTTGATTTAAATTTCTTAATAACATAATAGGCATACCAATTTTCAAAATAAGTTCATGTGTAGGCAATTCTTTGAAGTCAAGTTTGTTTAAAAATTCTATAGGATATAAAGCATTGTTATTATCGCTGGATCCTGAAGTGAACAAAATTGAGTCAGAACTATAATATGTCATTTTATTTCTTGGGCAGCTACATTTCTTGGCGTGACAATAGCACGTTCTCTTAAATAATTGGTATCATTGTATTGATTATCAAAATTTGGATAAGTAGCTGTAAAAATTGACTCTATAGGATCAATTGTTGGATCAGTAAGTAATTCTTTAGGAATATTAATCCAAGATATATCAGGATCGTATGTGGAAAAATTTGATTTTAATCTACCTTCCCCAATCTGTACCATCTAGGCTGCAAAAATTTTAATTTCTTCTTTTTCAATGCTTGTTAAATCAACTGTTGATAATCTCATATTTTCTGTTAAACAAAATACTTTAAGTGAATGTCATAGATATAAATTATTTATTTAAGTTTCAATAAATTTTTCTTTACTTCCATCTTGTATGACTGGTAAAGTTTGTCTAAAATCACTATCGAATAAGATAGATTTACCTCCAAGTGGTATTATTTTTTTATCGTTGAAGTCCTTTGACAATATATCACGATAAGTTTTATCTAATGATTCGATACAATATTTATGACACGTAGGAACTTCATCCCAAATAATTAATTCTACCTTTTCAATTAGTTCTGCAAGATGAGTCTTTTTATTTATTGAACATGTTAAATCTTGTTCTATAATTAGCTTTATTTTAAATAGTAAATGTGTTGTTCTGCCTTTTGGAAGTAATAATATTACCTCATCGTATATGATTTTTTGACTACTATTTAATTTTGGTAATGAGATTATAATGTTCTTTTTTAAGTGTTTCACAATCGTAATCTAATTCTTCTCTCATTAGCTTATTGTTGAACTATTGTACATTTTGTGTTTCCGGCATTGGTAATTGATGATAATAAAATGAACTTCCTGACATATTGAATAATTTTTCAAGTTCGTATAAAAAACTATTTTTCAATTTGTGTTAAGATTGGGCATATTAAATTCTAATTGAATTTTATATACGATATCATTAGACATGCTTATCCATTGTGAATCAAGTAAAGCTCGTGGATCTAAGACATTATAAAAATAATAATGGTAACAAATAATTCTCGAATTTGAGGAGAAGTTGCAGTGAATGAAGATTCAATTAGTGCATCGACCAATTCTTTATCACCATCTAACAATTATAATGCTCGACATACTTCTTGAAAAGTTGAATATGTAATTCCATTAACTGTTTTTATTTCATCAAAATTGCAACATCCTTTTTGAATATTCAATAACATTTTCAAGTAATGCAATTCACCTACCTTCAGTGGCACATATGTAATTTTACCAATAGTCTGATGAAGTTTTTTTCTTGGGGTCCAAGCTTTTTTTACCCATACAAATTTAGTTGGAAATTGAGCATAAGTTGATTTTTTTGCATTTTTATAAGTAATATTTGCATCAAACCAAGCAGTACGTACAGTAGATTCGATATTTGAATTTTCTAAGACTTGTTCAAGGGAACCCTCTTCATCAAAACACACTTTGTTCAGAAGGTAAATGAATTTTTAAATCTATCACCACAAGAAATCTGGAATGAATTGAGAATTCAAATAATCACTCTATAGATTCATGAGGATTTAAATATCGACAATTCAGATAATTTTGAATTTCATTATTTATACTGTCATGAACCAGTACTCGGGCTCTATCAGGACCTTTATTTATATATTTAAATAAATATTTGATTAACATAGATTGAGAACATAGTTACACATTTATGTGAGCATTGTACCTCAATAAAAAATTAGGATTATATGGAACAACAAAATTATTACCAATATGAATTCCGTTTTGAACTTTAAACTTTGAATCATCATCTCGTCGTCTATATAGAGAAGCCTTAATTGCTTGAAATACACTGTAAAAATTGTATTGTTTCGGAAAAAAAATTGTACATGTTCCATCTCGCATGCAAGGAGACTTCAAATTTAATTGTTCGCAAGGACCATGAATTATAAATTGACTAACAATTTCAAAAAGTTCTAGGGTAATACTTTTATCCAGTAATTCAGCTGAAATAATAGAATCTATATCGGTTGATGTATAACATTTGTATGGTTTTTGAACCCAAATTAGTAAATGAGCATGAGGTAACCCTCGTTTCTAAAATTCAATTGTATAAACATGTGCATCAGTATAATCAAACGACTCTCCAAATTTAATATAAGCAACCATTGAAAGGACCCAACTCCGATTTAGTTGCCTAAACCGAAATCAAACCCCTTCGAAAACATGACCTTAAAAATTTTTTTGCCAGAGTTTACTTTGAAACACGTGAAACATTATTAGAACCTGCAAAGAAACACACTTCGAATATTCCACAAAAGCGAAACCGTGGGGCTCCGTTCCCCATCCGGATTTCTCAACATCATATATATAATAAACCAAAAAGTCAACAAGAAATCCAGAAACATTCAGGAGTAAACTCAACTGAAAACACAACATAAGTATTCAGAGCGCGACACCTATATACAGTATAAACAACTAGTAGGTCGAACAAGGAACCTACTCGAATTGAAGTGTGACCTGAACTCTACGCCTCCACCGTTGGCGTGCAACACTGGAACCCAAACTGCAAACTAGGCAAAAGAAACCGAAAAGCCCAGGGGAAGACAAATAAAATCGTTAGAGTGAGTGGACGAAAATAATAATATGTCTTCCACCAATATAAACATGAAATCATGATGCGAGTCTAAAATCATCAATCACAAGTAAGGCGGTTGTCATAACCTTCCTGGATATCGTATAAAATGTGGAGGCCGTAACTCGAATACATTTTCCTCAGAGTTACAATCATGCTCAACCAAGGTAAGGGGTTTGTCATAACCTTCCTGGGAGCCATATAATCACGGGTTAGGCATTTGTCATAACCCCCCCCCCCTAGAGCATCTCGGGGATCAGCCGAGAAGCCACGCATCGATGCATCCATATATCCATAATCCATGTAAAACAAATCATGCATATGCCTCCAAGTAAAATACATAATCATAAATGCATAATCATAACTGCATACTCGTAAAATCCATAACATAAAATGTATAATTAAGACTCGCAAATCGACAATAAAAATAAAGTTTCCACTCACAGTACGAGGCTAACTCTGAGGTCCGGCGGAAGATCTCTCGCTAAATACTTGATCACGATCACTTAAATAATAGGGATACGATCAATACATACTGAAATACAACATACGGAGCAAATACGTCAAAAACCCCGCGTTCTCGAAAGACGTATCGCTCGAAATATCGACGAGGATAACAAAATTTTCAAAATACACCCAAACAACCCTCGTCCCAAAATAGAATACTAAAATCAACTCAAAAACCTCACGACTACGATCGGGATGCGATTACGAGTAAAACGGTATAAAAATCTCCAAAAGTGAAAGCACCCAATCCCGATTCAGTTACCTAAACCGGAATCGAACCCTTTCTGAAAACACGAACCAACAAAAATCTTTCAAAATTTCGGCAGAGTTTCGTTACTAACGTGGAATTACATAAACCTGCACCCTGAAAATAACACTTCGTCCTATGCCACAAAAGGCAAACCGTGGGCACCAATCCCATCCGGATTTCTCAACATCATAATATAAACAATAAACAGTAAACATACTGTACTATATATAATATATCTGAGAAAATCCGTATAAACACGTATCAGAATGTATCAGAGCGACCTCTAGTGTAAATATATACAATATACACATTAGTAGGCGAAACAAGAACCTACTGGAAAACACAGGTAGCTCAGATCACTAGCCTCCAACCGCGACGTGAAACACCAAAACCTGAACTGCAAACTGGGCACGGAAACCGAAAAGCCCAGGGGAAAGACATGAAAGCCGTTAGAGTGAGTGGACGAAAATAAATGTCTTTCGCCAAGTAATATACGTTATAAAAACATATGCGAGTCTAAATGAATAAATATAATAAAATACGCGAGGTAAACTCATACTCCTCCAGCGTACAGAGCATGCAAGTAAAAATCCCACGGGGTCGTTCATGGACACGTCTGGACTAGTACAGTCCGAATCACGGGATCCCAGACCCACACGTGATTCGAGCCAGAAAGGCCTCAGGTCAAGGTATCTGTTTCCACCCGGAACTGCATCGGCATAAGAAACAAACATCTGTACCTACCCGAAAATACATCGGCACAAGGTACAGAAACCAGTACCCACCCGGAACTACATCGGCATAAGGTACGGTACCCCCCTGGTAGGCACCCTCGGGGATCAGCCGGGATGCGTGTGTATCGATACAACAACATGAACTACGACTGTACTCTGTGTAAATCAAATCACACATAATCCGATGCAAATATAATAAACAACATATGAATGCATATACATAATATAATTGTAGAACACATGCTTATAATAATCATAATCTCGTAAACATGCTCAAATTCATAAAACGTGTATAAAGACTCGCAATCGATCCGTGAAAAGAAATTGTCCACTCACAGGTGAGCAAAATGCGCACTCGTGCTAATCTCGAGGACCGGCGGAAGATCCCTCGCCTGAAGCACGATCTCGGTCTCGATCTCGATCTCCTGAACATTCATAAACATAACTGATCAAAATCATAGTCCACAACTCTGTATTGAAGCACGGAAACCAACCGTTCCTGGAAATATACAATGCAGTACAAAATAATTAACGGAATCCCCGAAATCTCCACTCGAAACCCTCGACTGAAAATCGGATATCTGAATCAATCAGAAAACCTCTGGACGATAATCAGGGCGCGATTATGAGAAAAACGACATTAAAACACTAAAATCCAAAAAGTCAACCCCTCGCCGGAGCTCCGCCGTTGACCGCCGCCGGCACTGTGACGACCCAGAACAGAATCAGCAGTGTAGTTAGCTTGGTTCTTGAGGTTACTGCGTAGTCGCAGAGTTACGATAGTGTTTGAATCGCCGAATTTGTTAACGACTAAATCATTGGTCGAGAATTGGAGCTGAATCTCTTCTCGAGAGTCGTTGTACATGTGATTTCGAGTTCGTGGGCGATTCCGGATCGTTATTTGGACGACCGAGGAATAAATTATGAATATTTAAAGTTTCGACGTAATCAGATTTTAATGGTGATGGTCTTAACGACTAAATTACCGGACAAGAATTTGATTTCGGCTTCTTCATGGAAGTTGTTGAGAATTTAATTTCGAGCTCGTGGGAACTTCCGGAGCATTTTTCCGAGTTGCGAAGATTAAGTTGTGAATATTTCCGATTGCTGATTATTTAGTTGATTAATGTATGTGTTGGTTTGAACAGTTGACTTTTTATCCGATTGGTCGATGTGTTTGACTTCGGGTGATAATTGAAGAATACGTCGAGTCGAGTTTGTTGCCGCGAGAATTATCGAAATCGGAAATACGACGAGAAAGTTACGGATATTTGAAGTCGAAAAGGGTGTTTGAAAGTTTCTATTTTTGGAAGGTCTATATATAGTAGTTACCTGTTTGGGCAAGTCAAACATTTCCAGATTGGGAGTTGCCCTAGTTGACCGAGTCAACTCGGTGGAGAGAGAGAGATTCACGACGGCAAGGGCGGCCTCCACGGCGGCGATGGGATTCCGGCCACCCCACGGCTTGGCCTTGGGCCCGTTCTCTTCGCCTCGACCTCCTCGTCCCAACCCCGGCCACCTTTCTCGGCGTGGCTCACCGGAAAGAGAGGAAATTCTGTCCAAAGAATGGAAGAAACTTGGGGTTTTGGTTGGTTTCGATTTCGGCTGAATTGAGCTACAAATTGTAGTGGGCTTTGAAGCTCTCCTCACCATGATTCTAACCATGTAAGTATGGAGTTCTAATTCGATTTGTGCTTGGAGAATATTGGAATTGAAATTTGTGTGAACATTCGGTTTTGCCTGAAATTGGACTAGTTAGATTGAGAATTGGCCTTCGTTGCAGTTGACAAAGTTGCTCAGTGGGTGATTTTGAGTGGAATAGGGGTTGCTCCGCCGAGAAATTTTCAGATTGGTGGCGGTGCCACCGTGGACGGCGGTCAACGGTCAAAGTTTGACTTTTTGGAGTTTTCAAATAGTTGCATGTCATTTCACTCGAAATCGCGCCCCGGTCACAGAGGATCGTTTCTCGATTTGAGCATCCGAACTTACAGCGAGGTATTGAGGTGTGATTTCCGAATTTCTGACAGTTTGTCGTAATTGGATTACGTGTTTCCGAAAACGGTGGTTTCTCGTGATTTGATTTGAATTGTCGAGTTATGACTTTGAGAAATGAACTTTGTGAATATTCAGGGGTTCGTGATTGTTTGTTTGGCGAGGGACTTTCCGCCGGATCACGGGTTAACGCGAACTGCGTTACGCTAGTCTATGAGTGGACAATTTCTTTTCACGGATTGTTTGCGAGTCTTATTATACGTTTTACGAACTTGAGCATGCATACGTGATTTTGATTTACATGAGCATGTGTTATTCGATTATGCCTATACCAGAATACATATTTCGTATATACACTTATATATTGTTTCATGCATTTGCATCGAACTATTTATGATTTGGTTTACACAGAGTACAGTCGTTATATATGTTGTTGTATCGATACACCCGCATCCCAGCTGATCCCCGAGGATGTTTACCAGGGGAGGCTGTGACTCCTGACCCATGGCCTTTACCGGGGGGAGGCAGACCCTTGACCTGAGGCCTTTTCTGGCTAGAATCATGTGCGGGCTAGAGACCCCGTGGTTCTGACTGTACTAGCACGGATGTATCCACGAGTGACCCCGTGAGATTTTTATGCATGCTCTGTACGTGTGAGGAGTTAGAGTCTCCCTCGTGTACCCGGACACGTGAGTAGTTAGAGTCTCCCTCGTGTACCATTTGATTTTTATACATTTGACTCGCATATGTTTTTATAACGTATTTATTATTCGGTGAAAGACATTTATTTTCGTCCACTCACTCTAACGGTTTTTATGTCTTTCCCCTGGGCTTTTCGGTTTCCGTGCCCAGTTTGCAGTTCGGACTCTGGTGTCGCACGTCGTGGTTCGAGGCATAGTGCTCGAGCTACCTTGTTTCTTCCAGTGGGTTTATTGTTCTACCTACTGTGGTATACTTATATGATTATACATTAGAGGTCGCTCTGAGTATTCTGTTGTATATACTATATGATTTTACTCCGAATTTCAGTAAAGTATAGATGTATTTATCGTTTTACTTTACTGTTGATATATTGAGAAATACAGATGGGATTGGTGCCCACGGTTTGATTTTTGTGGCATAGGATGAAGTGTATTTTCCGCGTGCAGGTAATGGTAATTCCACATTAGTAACGAAACTCTGCCGAAATTTCTACGATTTTTGTTGGTTCGTGTTTTCGAAAGGGTTTGATTCCGGTTTAGGCAACTAAACCGGGGTTGGGTCCTTTCAGCTTGGTATCAAAGCATTAGGTTATAGGTTCTGTAGACTTCTGTAGTCGTGTTTACTAAGGATATTTGAGAATGTACAGCATGTCTAGAATGGTGACCCGACCGGCCGGCGGATACTCATCAATATTCCGGGTGTTGTATACTTTCAAATATTTGAAGTTCCATGATTACGTTCCACTTGTTGTGAACGATGTTTTATTCATTAGGATGCCTCCTTGACGTGCTTTCCGTGTCGTTTCAGTTGTGGATCCTATTGAGGATCAATCGACGCGCGATTTGCCAGAGAACTGTGGATTTGGATGAGTATTCTGAGTTCAGGGATTGTGTGGCACGGTTTACCTGGTTGTGTGTGTATGAGCGTCTACATGTTGCCTCAGAGCTGAGAATTGTGGCAGTTGATGTTTGCCTGAATCAGATTGTTGTATTTTGTGGGTTGGTATTGTGTGAGTTCCTGTTGCGACTTCATGGCCTACATTCAGAGTGTTGTTTATACGGTAATGGTGCACTCAGGCTACCCAGCATTCGAATGTGGAGTGTTTACCCACCTGAGGCAGAGATGCATTGTTCACATGTTTGTCCTTATTCACACGAGTTATGTGGCTTCAGAGGAAGCAGTGTACGAGGTTCGAGATGAGTTTGAACCTGAGTATCAGAGAGAGTCTGATTGATGTGCCTCGAGTTTGCCGTGAGGAGCTTAGTTTGTTGCACTCCGTGGCGAGGCTATTGAGAAGGAAAGATGTACGCGGTTTTCGATGTGATGGTTTGAGGAAAGTGGACTTAGTCGAGATTTTGATGAGGTTGAGTTCCGACACTTCGGGATCAGTGACGTCATCAGGCTATGACGTTTTCGATTATGTTGAGGGTCATCAGATCAGGCAGAGGATCCGTTTGGCGATGGCGGAGATCACAGTGTAGCGGACTTGCTCCTGTGGCATGAGTTTGGGCGATCGTTGGTGATCCTTTCACGCAGCAGGTGTGGCGGTGACTTGTGTTCGTGGAGCACTTTCAGTTACTATTGTGGTGGCTAGGAGGGTCACATTGCGAGGGAGCGCCCTCAGCCAGCTGTGTTTGCGGTTCGACAGCTTAGAGTTCACGAGGAAATCCTCATATTGTTCCTGAAGTTTGACCAATGTAGCCTTTAGATGAGTTATTCAGCAATGTCGCTATTGATGTGGGCGGCTGGTTGGGCATGTTGGAGTTCGTGCCATGACCTTGTTTGAGGACAGACTTTTCTCCGAGGTTCCTGTTGCTTGATATTCATGGCTATTGTACCCGCATCATCATTTCCGAGGTTTTGGAGAGTGTTGCATCCATCCGGAGGTCGCGAGATCCTTGTTGGAGGTTACGTGTTAGCCGCGGATCTGTTATAGCTGGACATCATGGTTTTGGTGTGATTGTGAGTATGGACTTACTGACGACGCATTTGGTTGTGCTCGAGTGCCTCGAGAAGGAGGTTGTGTTTCGGGGACCAGATTTTCCCGAGATACTGTTTCGCGGTGATGGTCGAGTGGATGATGGAGACGGATTGTGTTGTTTGCATAGCTTATGATGTGGATACTATGGTTGATGTACCCAACATTGGTGACATTGAGGTGGTTCCCGAGTTTCTAGGTGTGTTCCGGAGGAGTTACCAGGTGTTCCTCCAGTTCGGAAGACCGACTACACCATTGAGCTTTTACCGGGCGCTGGACTCATTTTACTGGCATCTTGCCATTTGGAGTCAGCGGAGCTGATGGAGCTATAGTTTCGACTCCAGGAGTTGCTGGAGGAGGTTTCAGGAGATTTCATGTGACCCCGCGTATGTGTGTGGTGTGCTTTTGCATTGTTTGTGTGGATGTTGGATGGTTCGACGTGGTGGTGCATTGACTACCGGCAGCCTGATTCGCTTCGGAAGAGAGTGAGTATCCTCCGCTTCGGATTGACGATTGGTTTGATCAGCTCGTGAGAGCTTCAGTCTTTTCGAAGATTGATTTCGGGTCTGGATACCATCAGTTAAGGTTCGATGAGTCAGTTGTGGCTTGGACGATTTTCGGATCTCGGTGCGGGCATCAGGAGTTCTTGGTCACACTATTTGGTTGACCAATGCCCCATAGTTTTTACGAACTTGATGGACCAGGTGTACAGACGGCTTCTGGACGAGTTTACGGTCATGTTCGTCGGCAACATCCTGATGTATTCCAGGAGTGTGGGCCAGCACCTGAAGCAATAGTGAATAGTTTTTCGGATTTTGCGAGATGATCAGGTGTTTGTGAAGTTCAACCAGTGTGAGTTTTGGCTGATTAGCGTGAAGATTTTGGGTTGTGTGATGCTATTCGAGGGAGTTGGCGTAGATCCTGACCAGATAGAAGCCGTGTTGATTTGGGGTTGACCTACCATGGTACCAGAGATCGGGAGTCTCTTGGGTTTGGCAGGCTTTTGCCGACGGCTTGTGCAGGATTTTCCCGGATTGCCACATTACTTTTCGGATTAACGAAGAAGGTGTCAAGTTCGAGTGGTTCGATGCACGCGAGGAGAGTTACTTACTCTTGCAGGATGGTTGACCGTTGCTTCGGTTTCGACCTTACCTGATGATCGTGATGAGCTCATGGTTTATGGCGATGCATCGAGGATTGGATTTGGTTGTGTTTTGATGCCGTGTAGCAGAGCGGTGGCTCATGGTTTCGGGCAGTGGAAACCTTATGTAGCTACATATCCAGTGTATGGTTCTGGGTGTAGCTGTCCTTGTGTTAGCATCAGAGAGTTCGAGACACTATTGCTATGGTGTGCAGAGCAGTGTAGAACGTGCACTGATCACTTGAGTTTCATCCACTTGCATTTTCGGCCAGATTTGGGCTTGAGGCAGTGTAGATGGATGGGGTCGACTCACGATTATGGCTGCACCTTTGAGTTTGTTGGAGAAGGCTAGAGGTTGTACTTTGATCATCCGTCTGGGATGTTGTTGCTAATGCATTCAGTTGGAAGTCGGGAGCTTCAGTATTTCATGTGTGTGTGTGTGGCTCGAGTTTCTGTGTTAGTCGAGTTGCGAGCTATGGGAGCTGAGTTCGAGTGTGATGATGATGAAGCTCATTGTTTTACGTGCGTTATGCACTAGTGGTGCGAAGATGTGTCAGATACTTCGAGTTTACTACTCGTGACGCAACCTGTGGAAGAACGTAGTAGCTTGTGTGTGCAGAGGCCACAATTGTCGACTGGCAATGGCTAAGAGGCAGAGATTTGCCGAGAAGTGTCAGCCATTAGAGATTTCCGGTTGGACGTGGCGTTTGTCACTGTGATCTTGTGTGTGTTTGTGCGCACTTCGGTTTATGATACCAGTTGTCAAACTATTGTGGACCATTTGACGAACTCAGTACATTTCCTTGTACTTTCGGAGATGATTTCAGTGGCAGGCTGGCATTGCTGTGTTTGGTGGAGATTGTCCATTTCGTGATGTGCCTATGTCCCAGTTCGCTGATCGAGATAATCAGCTACGACTGTGTGTTGGCAAGCTTTGCAGCGAGCATTGGAGACCAGATTACGAGTTAGTACTGGTTCTTATCCTCAGAGTGGTGGGCGATCTTTGAGGATTATTCAGACCATGGATGGCACATTGTGGACCTCGGTATTGCAGTACCGGAGGATTTGGGACCAGTAGTTTCAACTGTTCGAGATTGCATGCAGTAGCAGTTTGTGGACTACTATGGTTTTGAGGTTGCATGATGTCGTTTTGAGGACGATGTTGTACTCCATTATGCTAGAGCGTGTTCGATGTGACTTGATGTTTGATCCTAATTTTGTGGAATGTGATACCATAGACTGTCAGATTAGCGGAAATGGGTTGATAATTGCTTGAGTTCGATGTTTGAGTTATGTTGATGTGTGTAGACTGAGTTGTGATTTGCCATGTTGTTTTGATCCGTATGTGGTCATAGGCGAGTTGGTTTTGTGCCGTATTGTTCGGCGTCGCCTATATTGTTGGCTTTTGTGTATGTTGTGTTCCATATGGCGGAACTATGTTTCAGGTGTGTTACGTGTTGTGTACCCTATCTGTTCCATATGCAGGAACACTTGGCGATTGTATTGAGCCAGTTCAGATTCGAGATTGAGGGTACAGGGATTTCAGCACGGAGCTATCTCTTATTATGGAGTCAGTTATCAGAGTTGTTCAGTTGATGTTATCATTGCAGAGCTGAGCAGTACGCAGAGGCAATGCTCCTACTTTTGTCGACAGATTTGAAATTTCGAGGTCGAAATTTTTTAAGGGGGGTGGATTTGTGATGACCCAGAACAGAATCAGCAGTGTGGTCAGCTTGGTTCTTGAGGTTACTGCGTAGTCGCAGAGTTACGACAGTATTTGAATCGCCGAATTTGTTAACGACTAAATCATTGGTCGAGAATTGGAGCTGAGTCTCTTCTCGAGAGTCGTTGTACGTGTGATTTCGAGTTCGTGGGCGGTTCCGGATTGTTATTTGGACGACCGAGGAATAAATTATGAATATTTGAAGTTTCGACGTAATCAGATTTTAATGGTGATGTTCTTAACGACTAAATTACCGGACGAGAATTTGATTTCGGCTTCTTCATAGAAGTTGTTGAGAATTTAATTTCTAGCTCGTGGGAACTTCCGGAGCATTTTTCCGAGTTGCGAAGATTAAGTTGTGAATACTTCCGATTGTTGATTATTTAGTTGATTAATGTATGTGTTGGTTTGAATAGTTGACTTTTTATCCGATTGGTCGATGTGTTTGACTTCGGGTGATAATTGAATAATATGTCGAGTCGAGTTTGTTGCCGCGAGAATTATCGAAATCGGAATTACGACGAGAAAGTTACGGATATTTGAAGTTTATCGAAAAGGGTGTTTGAAAGTTTCTATTTTTGGAAGGTCTATATATAGTAGTTACCTGTTAGGGCAAGTCAAACATTTCCAGATTGGGAGTTGACCGAGTTGACCGAGTCAACTCGGTGGAAAGAGAGAGATTCACGGCGGCAAGGGCGGCCTCCACGGCGGCGATAGGATTCCAGCCACCCCACGGCTTGGCCTTGGGCCCGTTCTCTTCGCCTCGACCTCCTCGTCCCAACCCCGGCCACCTTTCACGGCGTGGCTCACCGGAAAGAGAGGAAATTCCGTCCAAAGAATGGAAGAAACTTGGGGTTTTGGTTGGTTTCGATTTCGGCCGAATTGAGCTACAAATTGTAGTGGGCTTTGAAACTCTCCTCACCATGATTCTAACCATGTAAGTATGGAGTTCTAATTCGATTTGTGCTTGGAGGATGTTGGAATTGAAATTTGTATGAACATTCGGTTTTGCTTGAAATTGGACAAGTTAGAGTGAGAATTGGCCTTTGTTGCAGTTGACAAAGTTGCTCAGTGGGTCATTTTGAGTGGAATAGGGGTTGCTCCGCCGAGAAATTTTCAGGTTGGTGGCGGCGCCACCGTGGACGGCGGTCAACGGTCAAAGTTTGACATTTTGGAGTTTTCGACAAGTTGCATGTCATTTCACTCGAAATCGCGCCCTGATGCAGGGGGGAGGTTCGTTTCTCGATTTGAGCATCCGAACTTACAGCGAGGTATTGAGGTGTGATTTCCGGATTTCCGACAGTTTGTCGTAATCGGATTACTTGTTTCCGAGAATGGTGGTTTCTCGTGATTTGATTTGAATTGTCGAGTTATGACTTTGAGAATGAACTTTGCGAATATTCAGGGGTTCGTGATCGTTTGTTTGGCGAGGGACTTTCCGCCGGATCACGGGTTAACGCGAACTGCGTTATGCTAGTCTGTGAGTGGACAATTTCTTTTCACGGATTGTTTGCGAGTCTTATTATACGTTTTACGAACTTGAGCATGCATACGTGATTTCGATTTACATGAGCATGTGTTATTCGATTATGCCTATACCAGAATACATATTTCGTATATACACTTAGGCTAGTGGAGAGATCGACCGCAGCGACCACAGGCTAGTGGAGGTTCCAGCGATTCTAGTTATCCACGACGTACAGGTGGCACTTTTGCTGTACCGCGGGAGTATCCCTTGTGTAGCTTCTGCAACAAGCGTCATCTTGGTGTATGTCAGCGGAGCACTGTTATTTGTTATAGCTGTGGCCAGGTGGGTCATTATTCGAGAGAGTGTCCTCAGTTGTATGGTACTGGTGGACAGGCGGCCCAGAGTTCCGGAGTTGAGCGAGGTGCCACTTCGGGAGCTCGACCAGCACAGACTGCAGGTCAGGGTAGGCAGCAGGGTCAGCCCCAGCGAGGACGACGAGCCGGACAGGCGAGAGTTCATGCTATGACTATGCGTGAGGGCAGAGCATCACCGAAGGTCGTTATTGGTACGTTACATGTTTTTGGTATTCCAGTAGTTGCATTGTTAGATCCAGGTGCCACACATTCATTCATATCATTTAGACTGTCATCATTGGCTACGGTACCTGCATCTCCACTTCTGGGGTTGTGGAGAGTGTTGTATCCGTCAGGTGAGGTTGTGAGCATCGGTTGGGTTTACCGAGATTGTGAGGTGTTTGTTGATGGTCATGGACTAGCTGCGGATCTGTTGTTGCTTGATATTGTGGATTTTGATTTGATATTGGGTATGGACTTTTTGGAGTCGCACTGGGCTATGTTTGATTGCCACAGGAAGGAGGTCGCGTTCCGACGACCAGGTTTGCCTGAGATATTGTTTCGTGGCGAGAAGAACACTTCCCTACCGTGTTTGATTTCCGCGATGAGGGCGGATCGGTTAATGAAAAAGGGTTGTGTTGCGTATTTAGCCCATGTTGTGGATACTACAGTTGCAGTGCCGGATCTTGGTAGTATTGAGGTTGTGTCTGAGTTTCCGGATGTGTTTCTAACAGAGTTACCTGGTATACCCCCTGTGCGGGAGATTGATTTTACCATTGAGTTGTTGCCGGGTACTGGACCGATATACCAGACTCCGTACCGGATGGCGCCTGCAGAGTTGAGGGAGTTGCAAATTCAGCTTCAGGAGTTGTTGGAGAAGGGATTCATTCGACCGAGTGTTTCTCCGTGGGGTGCTCCAGTGCTGTTTGTGCGGAAGAAGGACGGGTCCATGCATTTGTGCATCGACTATCGGAAGCTGAATCAGATTACAGTGAGGAACAAGTATCCGTTGCCACGGATTGACGACTTGTTCGATCAACTGAAGGGAGCAGCAGTCTTTTCGAAGATTGATCTTCGATCCGGATATCATCAGTTGAGGATCCAGGATTCAGATGTTGCCAGGACAGCTTTCAGGACGCGGTATGGGCACTATGAGTTTTTGGTTATGCCGTTTGGGTTGACCAACGCCCCCGCAGCTTTCATGGACTTGATGAATCGGGTGTTTCGTCGATTCTTGGACAAGTTCGTGATTGTATTCATAGACGATATCCTGATTTATTCGAGGAGTGTGGGCCAGCACAAGAAGCACTTGCGAGCGGTGTTGCGGACTTTGAGGGACCATCAGCTGTTCGCGAAGTTTAGCAAGTGTGAGTTCTGGTTGGATAGTGTGAAGTTTCTGGGCCACGTGATTTCGGCCGAGGGAGTTAGTGTTGATCCTAACAAGATCGAGGCCGTGCTGAATTGGAGTCGACCCACTACTGTGCCGGAGATCCGGAGTTTCTTGGGGCTAGCAGGCTATTATCGACGGTTTGTACAGGATTTCTCCCGGATAGCTACACCACTGACCAGATTGACGAAGAAGGGCGTCAAGTTTGAGTGGTCTGATGCGTGCGAGGAGAGTTATTTGCTCCTGAAGGAGAGATTGACTACCGCACCGGTTCTGACATTACCAGACGACAGTGGTGAGTTTGTTGTGTACAGCGATGCGTCGAAGTTGGGCATTGGCTGTGTGTTGATGCAGCATGGTAGAGTTGTGGCATATGGTTCCAGACAGCTGAAACCGCATGAGGTCAACTATCCGACGCATGATTTGGAGTTAGCCGCTATTGTGTTGGCGTTGAAGAGTTGGAGATATTATCTTTATGGTGCTCAGTGTAAGATTTTCACTGACCACAAGAGTCTCACTTACTTGCGGACGCAGCCGGATCTGAACATGAGGCAGCGCCGATGGATGGAGTTGATCAATGATTATGATTGCACATTTGAGTATCATCCAGGGAAGGCCAACGTTGTAGCGGATGCACTTAGCCGGAAATCTGGAACTTCGTTGTTTCACATGTGTGTGGCCAGAGTGTCGATGTTAGCCGAGCTTCGAGCTACAGGTGCTGTGTTTGGGTATGATGATGATGGAGCTTTGTTGGCCAGCTTTCAGGTTCGACCGGTGCTGGTTGATCAAGTACGGGAGGTACAGGATTCAGATCCTTACTTGCTGGGCAAGAAGACCATGATTCGGAATGGTGTGCCTACAGAGTTCCGATTGAGCGACGACGGTACGTTGTTGTTCAGGGGCAGATTATGTGTACCCAGGGACGAGGATTTGAAGAAGGAGATTCTGGATGAGGCCCACAGTTCAGCGTATGCGATGCATCCCGGAGGTACGAAGATGTTTCGTACACTTCGAGCGTACCATTGGTGGCGCAATATGAAGCGGGAGATTGCCGCGTACGTGAGTCGATGCTTGATTTGTCAGCAGGTGAAGGCGGAGAGGCAGAAACCTGCGGGGAAACTACAGCCACTTGAGATTCCAGTTTGGAAGTGGGAGCATATTACGATGGATTTTGTCTATCAGTTGCCGCGTACTTCGGCGGGCAACATTGGCATTTGGGTTATTGTCGATCGATTGACGAAATCCGCACACTTTCTTGCACTTCCAGGGAAGATTTCAGTGGGCAGATTGGCCAAGTTGTACTTATCTGAGATTGTTCGTGACCGTGTCCATTGTTTCTGACCGTGATAGTCAGTTCACTTCTGAGTTTTGGCAGGCGTTGCAGCGAGCTTTGGGCACGAAGCTACGATTTAGTACAGCTTTTCATCCTCAGACTGACGGGCAGTCCGAGCGGACCATTCAGACACTAGAGGATATGCTGAGATCATGTGTGTTGCAGTTTCGTGGAAACTGGGATCAGCAGTTACACTTGATCGAGTTCGCCTACAACAACAGCTATCAGGCCAGTATTGAAATGGCACCGTATGAGGCTCTGTACGGGAAGCAGTGTCGCACTCCATTGTGTTGGAGTGAGGTGGGTGAGTGTTGGCTCATTGGTCCTGATTTGGTGAAAACCACGATGGAGGACATTCAGGTTATTCGGGATCGACTAAAGATTGCCCAGGATCGGCAGAAGAGTTACGCGGATGTGAGGAGGAAGAGCTTAGAGTTCGAGGTTGGTGATTGGGTCTTCCTGAAACTATCTCCGTGGAGGGGAGTTGTCCGTTTCGGGAAGCGTGGCAAGCTTCGACCGCGGTACATTAGTCCGTATGAGATTGCGGAGAGGGTTGGAGCTGTTGCTTACAGACTTGAGTTACCGACTGAGATGGCTCGTGTGCATGATGTCTTCCATGTTTCGATGTTGCGGAAGTACATCTCAGATCCTTCACATGTGTTAGCCCCACAGCAGTTGCCGATCAGGGAGGACTTATCGTATGTTGAGGAGCCAGTGCAGATTCTCGATCGTCGTGAGCAAGAGTTGAGGCACCGTGTGATTCCGCTGGTGAAGGTCTTGTGGCAGAACCATTCAGTGGAGGAGGCCACCTGGGAGACCGAGCAGCGTATGCGGGAGCAGTATCCTCATCTGTTCACATGACAGGTACGTAAATTTCGAGGTCGAAATTTTTTTTTAAGGGGGGTAGAATTGTGACGACCCGAACCAGAATCAGATGTGTGTTTGGCACGATTCTCGAGATTTGGTTATAGTCGCAGTTTTGCGATATTAAGTGGTTTGCCGATTCGATTCGTGACATTGTTTTCGGTCGAGAATTTGAGTTGAGTGTCTTCACGGAAATTGTAGAGCACGGGATTTCGAGTTTGTGGGCGGTTCCGGAAGATTTTTCCGATAACCGAGGAATATTTTATGATTATTTGATGTTTCGGGTTCCGACGAGTTTATCCGATTGTTTCGAGCTTATCCGAATCACATCGTATATTCATTCCGGACCGTTGATCGACCCGAGGGACGAGTATAAATATCGAAAAGTCAAAAAATAGTCAGAAAATAGTCGTAAAAACACGAATTTGCATTGACCATCGTTGACTTTCCTGTTTTGGAAAGTTTGACTGTTTGACCAGTGAAAGTGGGACTTTCCCGTTTCGGCCTTCACTTCCGGCGACCGGATTCCGGCCACCATCCATCACGGGACAGGTATAGTTCGATTCCTTTTGTGATTTTGAGTATGTATGGCTTTGGTTTGAGAAGAATTGATGTCGTTTTGGGGAGGAACCGTTGGAGGCCGAGTTGCTCAAATCGCCGGTGACGGAGAGCTTGGTTCCGGCGAGGTTTGGAGGGGGAAATTAGGGGGATTCAACTCCCCTCGTCTCTCTGAATCTAGTGGTGTGATTAATTGGGGCTAAGGATGAGTTTTTGTGGCAACCCGAATAGGGATTCGGTTTGGGTATTCCGAATTGGTTTTGAAGAATTGAGGTAGTTCGGCTTGGAATTGGTTGGTGAGGTAGAAGGGAAACTTGCTCGCCTTGATGAGACCTAGGGATCTGGAAATTTTGGCCGCGGAATTCCACCGTTGACGGCGCGCCGCCGCCGGCGGCGGCGGTCAACGGCGAGGAAAAAGTCAACTTTTCAGATTTCGATAATTTTAATGTCGTTTTTCTCGAAATCGCGCCTTGATCGTCGTCCAGAGGTTTTCGGGTTGATTTGGTTAGCCGATTGTCAGTAGAGATTTCGAGTGGGGATTTCGGGATTACCGTTATACATTTTGTACTGCATTTCGTATTTCCGGGAACGGTTGGTTTCCGTGCATCAGTACAGTGTTGTGGACTACGATTTTGATCAGTTGTGTTTTGTGAATATTCAGGAGATCGTGATCGAGATCTGGATCGTGATCGTGCTTCAGGCGAGGGATCTTCCGCCGGACCACGAGTGTAGCGCGTGTGCGCGTTTCGAGAGTCTGTGAGTGGACAATTTCTTTTCACGGAAATCTTGCGAGTCTTTTATGTGATTTATGATCTTGAGCATGCAGCATGATTATGGTTTTACGAGCATGAGATTTCATACGAGTTTATGATTATATAAGCATGTGTTTACGATTATACGAATATGTTTATACGGATATACGTTTACGAATATGCATACATTTTATGTTGTTTCATGCATTTGCATCGAATTGTTTTTGATTTGGTTTTCACAGAGTACAGTCTTGGTTACGTTGTTGTATCGATACACATTGCCTCTCGGTTGATCCCCGATGGTAGGCCATCCCAGGAGGGGCGTCGTTATCCCTACCTGACCGGTGAGGGGCGTTTCCCCGGAACTGAGGCCATTTCTGGCTTAGAGTCACGGGGACTAAGGACCTCGTGGTTCGGACTGTACTAGCACGGAGGAGTCCATGAGTGACCCCGTGGGATTTTACTTGCATGCTCAGTACACTGGAGGAGTATGAGTTTTACCTCGTGTACTATATTGTTTTTATTTACCTGGACTCGCATATGTTTTTATAACATATATAATAACTGGTGAAAGACATTTATTTTCGTCCACTCACTCTAACGTGTTTATTGTCTTTTCCCTGGGCTTTTCGGTTTCCGTGCCCAGTTACAGTTCAGGTTTTGGTGTTTTCACGTCGCGGTTTGGAGGCTAGTGATCAGAGTTACCTGTGCTTTCCAGTAGGTTCTTGTTTCGCCTACTGATGTGTATATGTTGTATATATGTTACTAGAGGTCGCTCTGATACATTCTGATACCTGTTTATATGGATTTTCTCAGATATACATATATACATTGTACAGTATGTTTACTGTTTATTGATTATATTGATGTTGAGAAATCCAGATGGGATTGGTGCCCACGGTTTGGCTTTTGTGGCATAGGATGAAGTGTTATTTTCAGGGTGCAGGTTTAAGCAATTCTATGTTAGTAATGAAACTCTGCTGAAATTTTGAAAAATTTTTGTTGGTTCGTATTTTCGAAAGGGTTTGATTCCGGTTTAGGTAACTGAATCGGGATTGGGTCCTTTCATAGAGCCTGAGTTCAAGTTTAAGTAAAGAAACTTCTTGTTTTACAAGGTTTATCACTCGTTGGAGATCTTGAATGGTTATTTCAGGGTTTTGTTTTTTGTCAAACCTTCTTACAATATCTTTCATATTGTAAAGTTCAATTTTTGGGGTTTCTTCATCAACAGCTTCTTTTAATAAGTCTTTGAAAATAGTGAAAACCTGGGCTTGCAGTTCGGCATTGTCTATTTTTGAGGCTACTTCAAATAATTCATTTCTTATTTTTTGGGAGATTACCTGAATTTTTAATTTTTTTTTACAGTTGCAAATTCTGACACCATTTTGGAGGAGTTCGCACTCTTCCTCGTTTGATTTAGCTGAACTAGACGTGTCAGAGAAATCAAGTTCGTCAATTTGTAGAGTTTCTTCATCAAAATTAGAACTTTTTGAATCGAACTTGAGTTTTAAGAATTGGATTTTGATGTTTTCATCAAGGTTTAGGTAATTGATTTTTTGTTTGACTCAACAGTCTTTTTGTAGTGTCCTACCTTACCACACTTGTAGCACATGGGGAGCTTTGGGTTTTGGCTTGATTTTCCTTTGGAGAATCTTTTCCTAGAACTTTTGTATGGTTTGTTTGAGTATTTCCTTTCTGGATCCCTATAGGAGTTTTTCCTATAATAGCTTTGTGTTTCTTAAGGTAACCTAATTTCTTTGTTTTGGAAGGGGATTTAAAGGACTCATAACCAAATTGTTCACAAAAGTTACATAGATTTTTGCTGGAGGTTATTTGGTTTTTCTTCATTTGGGTTTTTAACCAAATGTCATTACAGAACTCAAAACCAGTGGTGTTGATTAAACTAATCAAGTGACCGTAGGTCAAGTTCTCATATGGGATATTGTCATTATAAATTTTTCTCAGCTTTTGCCTCACCTTTTATGCGAAAAGATTTGGTAATCCTGAAACTAACTTTTCTTTCCAGACAGCCTAGTGTGAATCTGTTCTAAGCATTACTTTGGAAAGAAACACATCTTTGTACCATATGAAGTCTTGAAGCTTTTTTCGCCTGAGGTTTGTGAGGTTTTCAAACATCCTATCTTTGACCCCTTTGTGGTCTCTGATAAAATGTTGCATATTTGCGTAGCATAGTATAGATACTACGTCTGTAACTAGTTGGGAACTTTGATCGACAAGAATCTCACCAGTTTGTTCTTTCTTAACACTGATGGCTATTATCTTTCTTTCTGCTTCGATAAGATAGTTATCCCACCAATCTTTGAGTTGACTAGTGAATCCTGCAACCAAGAATTCTCCTATCTGTTTATCTGATTTTTTATCTTTATGGACATTGCTAACCATAAGTATCTCATTAATGTGTTGGATTACCTGATACTCACTCATTCCATCAATATTCCACTCGTACAAAGTACCAGTAGAAAATTCGGAATGTTTTTTCCAATTTCTTTTCTTCATATTAAAGATCAATTGGAGTAGGTCTTGGGTAATAGTTTCTAGTTGTTGAAAATTTGAGTTTTTCCACTTTGAAGGATTTTTCTATTTCACTGACTTCAAATTTTTCATCTGAGTCATGAAAACAGTCTGAGAGTGTGTTTACCTATTAACTATTTGGTATAGTATTCGAGCTGGAGGCTTCTCCAAGAGTGAGTATTTCAGTCGCCAATCAATTTGTTCTAACAGTTGTTCGTCATTCCTAAAAGAAAAGCTTTCTAAAGGCTGAAATGGTTTGAAAATTAGTTCATTTTGGTCTTTCTCTTTCTGGCTATCTTTGAGGGGTTCATGGTTTCCTAGGGCTTCTATCCTGTAAAATTGGGAGCCTATGGTTTCTAGGTATTGGTTTGTAAAGTTGTTTTGCTCCATTAGCTTTTGGGTATCGTCTTTTGTAGAGGTTTTTTGTTTGTCTAACGTAGGTTGCATTTTGAAGGGCGAAGCTGTAATGGTTTCTTTTCTGACTTTGACTCGCATTTCTTCCATTGGAGGTCTCTTAGCTTCTAAGATTTTCTCATCAGCTACGGTCCAAGTTTTGGTGACTTTGCTGGTGACATTTACCTTTTGGGCTTTGTTGCGATCAAAGTACCACTCGAAGAAATTAAAATATGTTAACTTTATTTTTTTTCTTCAGAAAAGCATAATATTCTTCTTGAATAACATCTTTTTGTTTGTTTGTTGAAGATTTGAAGAAAGACTGTACGTTTGAATTTGTTTTCCTCAGAATAAAAGTCTTTTTCTTAAATATTCTTTGTCAATCTCGAATTCTTTCAAAATTGTGAAGATTTGAGGATCTCTGACTTCTTCTGCAGTCATTGAGGACTGAGTAGGAGAAGTTTGCCTTGTGTACAAGGTTCTTGGGATTGTGGATGCTTCATCCAATTCTTGTAGTCTAAAGTTTCTGAGACTTCTTTTTATTTCTAGAACAGTTGGGATTAAGGAAACTGACCTTCTAGAACTCGAAAATTGTCTAGAAAGCAAATTGTTTTTATTTTCATTTGTGAATTATTGTGACGACCCGAACCAGAATCAGTTGTATATTCGGCACGATTCACGAGATTATGCTTAGTCGCGGTTTTACGATATATGAGTGGTTTGTCGGTTCTGTAAGCGACTATATTTTCGGCCAAGAATTTGAATTGATTTTCTTCACGGAAGTTGTAGAGTACATGATTTCGAGCTCGAGGGCAGTTCCAGATGATTTTTCCGATAATCGAGGAATATAATACGATTATTTGAAGTTTCAGTTTTCGACGAGTTTATCCGATTGTTTCATGTTTATCCGAATTGTGATGGTTATCCATTTCGAATCGTCGATTGACCCGAGGTGCTAGTATAAATATCGGAAATATTCGAGAAATAGTCGTAAAACACTGTTGAAGTTTGACTGGACCGTTGACTTTCCAATTTTGGAAAGCTTGACCGTTGACCGAGGGAGGACAGTTTCCGTTTTGGTCTTCGCCGGCCGACTTGATTATTTCGGCCACCTTCGGCCACGTGAAGGGTAGGATTCTCTTCTCCTTGTGATTTTGAGTTGATTGGTACTTGATTTTATGGAAATTAATGAGGTTTAGTGGTGACCCGAAACGGGTCGAGTTCGTGGATATCGTCGGTGATGGTTTTCTGTTTTCCGGCGAGCCACGGTGGTGGTGGTTAGGGGGGTTCGACTCCCCTTGCCCCTCTGAGTCTCATGGTGTGTTTGTTTTGGGCTGAGATTGAGTATTGAGGGCAACCTGATTAGGTCACCGGAAAATGGATTCCGTTTGATTTTCAGGTGAATTGGAGGGGTTCCGGTCTGATTTGGCCTTTGGGGTAGTTGAATAAGTGGTTTGGCTTGATGAGACCTTGAGTTCTAGAGATTCTCGCCGTGGAATTCCACCGTTGACGGCGCGCCGCCGCCGCCGGCGGCAGTTAACGGCGGAGCTCCGGCGAGGAGTTGACTTTTTGGTTTTCGACGTTTTTAATGTCGTTTTTCTCGTAATCGCACTCTGATTATCGTCCAGAGGTTTTCGTAGTGATTTGAGTATCGGATTTTCAGTCGAGGGTTTCGAGTGGAGATTTCGGGAATTCCGTTAATCATTTTGTACTGCATTGTATATTTCCGGGAACGGTTGGTTTCCGTGGTTAAGTACAGAGTTGTGGATTATGTTTTTGATCAGTTATGTTTATGAATGTTTAGGAGATCGAGATCGAGATCGTGATCGTGCTTCTGGCGAGGGATCTTCCGCCAGGCCACGAGATTAGCGCGAGTGCGCGTTACGCGTGTCTGTGAGTGGACATTTCTTTTCACGGATTGTTTGCGAGTCTTTATATGCGTTTTATGAACTTGAGCATGCATACGAGATTTCGATTTACATGAGCATGTGTTATACGATTATGCCTATATCAGTATATATTATGTATATGCACTTATATATTGTTTCATGCATTTGCATCGAACTATTTATGATTTGGTTTACACATAGTACAGTTTATATATGTTGTATCGATATACTCGCATCCCGGCTGATCCCCGAGGATGTTTACCAGGGGAGGCTGTGACTCCTGACCCGAGGTCCTTACCGGGGGGAGGCAGACCTCTGACCTGAGGCCTTTCTGGCTAGAATCACGTGTGGGTCTGGGATCCCGTGATTCGGACTGTACTAGCACGGTTGTGTCCTCGAGTGGTCCCGTGAGATTTTTATGCATGCTCTGTACGCGTGAGGAGTTAGAGTCTCCCTCGTGTCTGTACGCGTGAGGAGTTAGAGTCTCCCTCGTGTCTGTACGCGTGAGGAGTTAGAGTCTCCCTCGTGTCTGTATGCGTGAGGAGTTAGAGTCTCCCTCGTGTACCCGTATGCGTGAGGAGTTAGAGTCTCCTTCGTGTACCATTTGATTTTTATACATTCGACTCGCATATGTTTTTATAACGTATATATTATTTGGTGAAAGACATTTATTTTCGTCCACTCACTCTAACGATTTTCATGTCTTTCCCCTGGGCTTTTCGGTTTCCGTGCCCAGTTTGTAGTTCAGGTTTTGGTGTTTCACGTCGCGGTTGGAGGCTAGTGATCTGAGCTACCTGTGTTTTCTAGTAGGTTCTTGTTTCGCCTACTGATATGTTTATTGTATATATTTACGCTAGAGGTCGCTCTGATACATTCTGATACGTGTTTTATACGGATTTTCTCGGATATATTATATTATACAGATATGTTTTTTGTTATTTGATATTATTATGATGTTGAGAAATCCGTATGGGATTGGTGCCCACGGTTTGGCTTTTATGGCATAGGACGAAGTGTTGTTTACAAGGTGCAGGTTTATGCAATTCCACGTTAGTAACGAAACTCTGCCAAAATTTTGAATGATGTTTGTTGGTTCATGTTTTCAGAAGGGGTTCGATTCCGGTTTAGGTAACTGAATCGGGGTCGGGTCCTTTCAATTATATACCTACGCTTCCATCTGGATGTTGCGATATATAATCAATTTGTTAGTTTTGGAATTGTTGTAAAGGAATTGCCTCATCAAGTTTCCATTCTGAGGGTAGTTCAATATCAGTCCACCTGATCATTTTGGGAATAACCACATTTGCTTTTGACATATCTGTTTCTTGCAAAAGAGTTTGTCTTTTAAAGTCTAGATTTTTGGCTTTGGGGTTTATCAAGGTCATCATAACTTTATAATAAACTATGTATATGATTGTCAGAGGCTGTTCGCCTGGTGACATATCATATCCATGAGTTTTGATATTAAAAGTTAAGGACTTTTGAATTCCAGCATTAGTGAGTGATAAAGGAAAATTTGGGAAACATTCAAAATGAATTTGACCATTGCAGAGACTAGGTTCTACTAGTCCAAGAATTGAGTCTTCAAAGTTTATGTGCCTACAATCGCGAAGTGCAACGAAGACAGAGGTTTGAAGACCATTTCTGATCAAGGGGTGGATTCCTATCTGGACCAGTCCTATATGCAGATATTTGTAATTCTCTTTTAAATGTGTTCTCAAAGCATCTGAGGTGAGTAATTAGATGTTTTGGATGTTTGAATCTATTGCTATGGTTTGCTCTTGGGTCTTAATGGAGTATTTGGTTTTGAACTCGAACGTTCCTATTTTGTAGATTTCACTATAACTTTTCTTGGAAAATTTCTAACTATCAATACTGTTTGCTAAACTTCGTGAAGACCATTCTTCTCAGTTCAACATAGTAAACTACTTCCTGCTATCGAAGACATAGAGATTTCAAAGGTTTTTAGGGAAACACACTTACAGCTTAAGTCGAAGATCTTGATGGGACACTCCTGCTGACCAAAGGTGTCACTGCGCCTCTCTGCGTCTTACTCTCGGGACCACAAGCTGCTACTTCCACTCGGCCTTCTTCCTAAGTTTTGGGTCTATCTCTCGAAATCCCTTTCTTAGCCTTTTGGCTCTGATAACATAGCCGTATCTCTTGAAATCCCAACATGTTATACATGATATTTTCTCTTACTCAGACAGTGTGCATTTCTTTTTGGCCCCATACCTAAAACCAATTCAAATAATTAATAAAGATTTTTTAATAAATTTTTAACACAACAATTTCAATCTATTAATTAAGCTGAATTCACGAAATATCAAAAGATAAAATCAAGTTTGTTTGACAAATTCTTACGAATAAATTACATTATAAAGTGCCAAATGTGACGACCCAGAATAGAATTAGCAGTGTAGCTCACTTCATGTGTTACTGCGTAGTCGCAAATTTTCGATAGTTGTTTGAATCGCCAGGCTTGATAACGACTAAATCATTGGCCGAGAATTGGAGCTGGGTCTCTTCTCGAGAGTCGTTGCACCTGTGATTTCGAGTTCGTGGGCAGTTCCGGATCGTTATTTGGACAACCGAGGAATAAGTTATGATTATTTGAAGTTTCGACGGAATCGGGTTAAATTAGTGGATTTCTTAACGACTAAATTACCGGACGAGAATTTGGTTTCGTCTTCTGCACGGAAGTTGTTGAGAATTTAATTTTGAGCTCGTGAGAACTTCCGGAGCATTATTCCGAGTTACGAAGATTAAGTTTTGAATATTTCCGATTGTTGATCATTTAGTCGGTTTAAATATGGGTTGGTTTGAACAGTTGACTTTTTATGGGTTTGGTAAATGTGTTTGACTTCGGGTGATAATTGAAGAGTGTGTCGAGTCAAGTTTGTTGCCGCGAGAATTATTGGAATCGGAATTTCGACGTGAAAGTTACGGATATTTGAAGTTCGTCGAAAAGGTTAATTATGGGAATTTCCATTTTGGGAAAGTATTTATGAGGGTTGCCTTAAAAGGAAAGTCAAACATCTTCATTTAATGGTTGACTGGTATGTTGACCGGTCAACACGTGTGGAGGAGGAATGGCGTCGGTGGCCACGGCCTCGCCGGCGACGGAGCACCGTCCGGCCACCTCCGGCCTTGACTCCGGTTCCGTTCTCTTCGCCTCGGCCTCCTGAACTCATCCCCGGCCTCTTTTTCCGGCATGGCTCACGGTGGAGAGAGAAACCTTGGACCAAAGTTTGAGAAATTTGGGGTTAATGGTGGTTTTTGATTCCGGCCGAGTTGAGCTCAAACAAGGACTGGGTTTTGTAGCCCTCATCTCCATGATTCTAACCATATAAGTATGGAGTCCTAATTTGATTTGTGCTTGGAGAATTTTGGAATTGAAATTTTTGTGAACATTCGGTTTATCATGAAATTGACATAGTTAGAGTGAGAATTGGACTTCGGTGCAGTTATGGAAGTTGCTCAGTGGGTGATTTTGCATGGAATGGTGGTTGCTCCGCTGGGAAAATTTCAGGTAGGTGGTGGCGGCGGTCAACGGTCAAACTTTGACTTTTTGGGGTTTTTCGACAAGTTGCATGTCATTTCACTCGAAATCGCGCCCCGATCGCAGTGGGGAGGTTCGTTTTTCGAGTTGAGCGTCCGAACTTACAGCGAGGTATTGAGGTGTGATTTTCGAATTTTCGACGGATTGTCGTAATCGGATTACGTGTTTCCGAGAACGGTGGTTTCTCGTTATTTGTTTTGAATTGTCGAGTTATGATTTTGAGAAATGGACTTTGTGAATATTCAGGGGTTCATGATCGTTCTTTTGGCGAGGGATTTTCCGCCGGATCACGGGTTAACGTGAACTGTGTTACGCTAGTCTGTGAGTGGACAATTTCTTTTCACGGATTGATTGCGAGTCTTTTATATACGTTTTACGAACTTGAGCATGCAGTATGATCATGGTTTTACGAGCATGAGATTTCATACGAGATTATATTTATTATGAGCATGTGTTATACGATTATGCTTATACCAGTATATAGTACGTATATGCATATATATATATTGTTTATTGCATCTGCATCGAACTATTTATGATTTGGTTTACACAGAGTAAAGTCGTTATATATGTTGTTGTATCGATACACTCGCATCCCGGCTGATCCCCGAGGATGTGTACTGGGGGAGGCTGTGACTCCTGACCCGAGGCCTTTACCAGGGGGAGGCAGACCTCTAACCTGAAGCCTTTCTGGCTAGAATTGTGTGGAAGTCTGAGACTCCGTGATTCTGACTGTACTAGCACGGATGTGTCCATGAGTGACCCCGTGAGATTTTCCTTGCATGCTCTGTTTACGAGTTGGAGTCAGCGTCTCCTCATATACTATTTGATTTGGTTTAGATATATTTCGACTCACATATGTTTTTATAACATATATTACTCGGTGAAAGACATTTATTTTCGTCCACTCACTCTAACAGTTTTCATGTCTTTCCCCTGGGCTTTTCGGTTTCCGTGCCTAGTTTGCAGTTCGGATTATGGTGTCGCACGTCTTGGTCGGAGGCATAGTGCTCTAGCTACCTTGTTTCTTCCAGTAGGTTTATTGTTCTACCTACTGAGGTATACTTATATGATTATACATTAGAGGTCGCTCTGAGTATTCTGTTGTATATATTATACGATTTTACTCCGGATTTCAGTAAAGTATAGATATATTTATTGTTTTACTTTACTGTTGATATATTGAGAAATCCGGATGGGATTGGTGCCCACGGTTTGCTTTTTGTGGCATAGGATGAAGTATATTTTCCGCGTGCAGGTAATGGTAATTCCACGTTAGTAACGAAACTCTGCCGAAATTTTGTTGGTTTTTGTTGGTTCGTGTTTTCGAAGGGGTTCGATTCCGGTTTATGCAACTAAATCGGGGTTGGGTCCTTTCACCAAATGACAAATTATTTTAAGATAATAAAAACTTTACTCGTAAAGTAATCATAATAGCTTTTGTAAATGCAATATAGAATTCTTTTGTGATACAATATGTTGAACATTATAAGTTATTTGAGTACAAACCTAAATGTTGATCACAAACTGAAAGGGCGCACAACAATTGCCACAAAAACACAATACAATCAAACAACCGAGTCTTCTTTGCATATAAACTATAAACCCTGCATATTACATCAAAAGATCAAAACGTCACACTATTATCAGCAACAACAATTTTAACAACCAATTTTAAAATTTAAATCAATCCATTCACAAATATTTCATTATACAAACAAAGAGACAGAGACTCAAGACTGCAAAAAGAAGACACAAAGCAATGTCATACCAAAATCATAAATTTATTATAGAAATTACGGGTCAAACAATGCCACACAAAAAAAATTATATATCGAAAATTGCAAGAGGATACAAAGCGGTAACATATAAAATTTAGATGAACACTAATGTTAGGTGATCATAAGCGTTTCTCTCTTTTCTGTCATTAATGTTCTTTTCTTCTTTGAGTAGCAAGTATTAGTTGTTAAAAACATCATCTTACTACTGGTAGGCTTCAATTTCCTCATATAATTTTTAACACTAGATTAGTTGCTTGATAAATCTAGGTCCCATCAAATGTATGAAAATGTGGGACGTGAATTTTGTCCCGCACTCTCTAAATCTATATTAGTAAAAAAAAATGTTTGAAAAGCTCTATCAATCCCTTATACGTTTTGCCCAAATCTTATTTTTGGCTGTCTGATCACCACAACATATAAAGTTCCAGCTTATCTCTCTCACTTTCAATCACAGTAAATAAACAATGAGCATAACCTAATCATAGAAAGCATACATGCCAATACTCAAGATCAATTCTGAGCAATTTAGACAACACAAAGTTCTCCGGGCCTCATATATACTATACGCTCCAACTTAGACTCCCAATTCACAAAACCACAATCTTATATCAACAAAATCAGCTAAACTGCCAAAATGTTTCAACAACTCTCCGGATAATATTAGTACACACAATTTGGACTAAAAAAAATTTAAAAAAAAAGACAAAAGAAAGTACTGAGATCATGCACCGAATATAAAATTGTATATGGATATAAGCATATAATATATCAAATATTCACTTTATCCCAGCAATATACGTACCTAGGTCAACAATTCCAATAGTGTAGTAGATGACATTTCGGGTATATATATTAAACCATATCAATTGGTTTATCAATTACTAAATTCCAAACTTTATAGATTGTTTTATTAATGAACTTAATGTTGACAAAAAGAAATTTAACGTTGACAAAAGATGTCGAAGCATGAATAAAGTAGTTATACCATCATTACCAAACACAACTATAAGATCAAATACAATATCAAACTATAGAATACACAATGATTCTTATTGTAAACATGCAGATACATGAGGGTTAGGGAAGAAGTCTCGAACAGCAAGCTTCCTGTGCAAACAATAGTGCAAATGTGGTATCTAAATTGTCAAAAACATGCGGCTTTTAAGTTAAGTTCTAAAACAGTTTAGGTTTTTAACTTAGGATTTCAGCCTCAAGTTTCAATTAAAATTATATTCTTCAACATCAAAAGAAATATATAATCGGAAAAAAAAAACATGACAAGGGGTCATACACAAAGGAAGCACAACAAGCATGACCTATTGAAAGAGAAAACAACAAGAATTTTAAAAGTGTTTACTAATGATGTTTTTTCGAAGAACTATGATCTGTAATGGTGTACTAAGATGAGCTAAGCTCACTTCAAACAAAAACTAACATATAACATTATCTCAATGACACATCTCCTAGTAACATTTGGTATAGAGTAAAAGAAACTGATATACTATTTCAATTTCATGATCATAGCAGTGTCACGACATAAATTCTTTAACAAAATTATATTTTAGTGGCTTTTATTTAGATTGAGGAAGCATGCAAGGTTCGACCAAAAATGCCATATAAGAATATAACTGATATGAGTTTGACATGACTGTGAATCCAAATTAGTGTTTGACAGGACTGTGAATCCAAATCCAACCCAACCTGATTTCATCATTAGATTTCATAAATGCAAACCTAATTACGCTACCCATATCAATGTTTGACGGGAGTGTGAAATCTAAATCCTGATATCAGTCTAATAAACACAGAGCCTGCACAAAAAGTACATATACTCTTCTACTTATGCTCTTGATGGTAAACCATTCAATTTAATGAGGCAATGACTTTTAGTAAATTTTGGATACCATAAATTTTACAATAATTTACTGAGGCAATAACATTAAGTAAATTACTATGGAGTTTTACATTTTATTTATGGAGTGTTCTCAATAGAAATTATGACTTTTAGTAAATTTTCGATACCATTCAATATTCAATTTACTAAGGCAACGATACTTGATTTATTTTGAGTCTTTAATTGCAAAATCAACTACATGTCTAAATAAAAGTAAATGGAATCAAAGAATTACCAACAACATCCAAATCAAACCTGATTCCTTCAACCTTTTCAATCACAAAAGGTTTAGTTCCTAGTCTAAATAAAGATTCCTTCATCATTTTCAATCACATCTTAACCTTAGTTATAGAAGATATATCTCTAACATCTCCCTTCAACGATGATTGGAACTTAAAAGTGGGAAACAACCTAGAACTTAAAAGTTGTACAGTAAACTCCTTACATGATATAAATGCCTCCAATATTTTATAATATCAAGAAGGCTAAAAGGTGAATCAATACTCACTACAAGAAAAATGCTCTTAGATGACGGAACCTTTACGGTTTCGTCATCTAAGTATACATAAGACGACGGAAAAAAGTTGTGTCGTCTAAGATACGCTTGGACGACAAAAATACTTTTTCCGTCGTCCAAGTGGTCAAATAGATGACGCACCGACACACCGTCGTCTATGTGACCACTTAGACGACGCAGAGTCAGTGCGTCGTCTATGTAAGCACTTGGACGATGGAAACTACCACTGTCTCTCGTCTAAGTGAATACGAAGCATTATATAATGTCCATGTCAGAGTCTCTAGCTTCCTCTTCGCTTGCTCATCTCATTTTCATCATCATCCTCATCCTTATATTGTTCGATTCTCTCTCTATCAGACTCTCCTCACACGTACAACTAGCTAGCACTTTATATATATATATATATATATCTGGCTCCGACCATCAATTCGCCATATATCAGAGAAGGCTAGGTACGTACGTACGTAGTTAATTTTCGACAATCTTAACGTTTATATATATAATTAATTGTAAGTTTGATTGATTGCATTGTTAATACGTCTAATATTTATATATATTTAAGTTAGGTAATTGATTGATATATATATTAGTTAATTAATATAGACCAGTAGTACATATATATGCATGGATGTTTAAAAATTTGGTTAATATTTAGTTAAAACGTACATGCATGTTAGATATATTAAAGTAATTGATGTATAGTATATTCACCAATAATTAATAAAGGTAATTAATAAATATTTTAATTAGTTATACGTTAATAATTAAGGTAGTTGAAAATTTGTATATATAATAGTTTAATAATTACTTGAAAATTTGTATATATAATAGTTGACTAATATGATAATTAATTATTAAATTTCGTAGAAGTATAGACAAGAGTTGGATGAAGTTGCGGAATAGAAGTGATGTCCGGTATATGGATGGAATTAGAGAATTTGTGAATTTTACGATAGAACATGATCGGGGAAAGAAGCGTTTCAGGTGTCCATGCAAAAAATGTCTTAACTATCAATATGTGGAGGTTAATGTTATGATGCAACACCTGTACGAAAATGGTATGATGTGGAGTTACACTACGTGGACCGAGGATGATGAAGCAGTAGACTTCAGCTCAGGGTACAGTTACCATGGTGCCTCATCCAGCGGCACTAGTGCCAACCCCCCTGCTTGGAACCCAACTGCGGATTTGGTCCATGATGCGTTTCCGAGATTTAGTCATGATGGACACTAACACCAAGAGGGAGGTTACAATATCACTCATGGACATGATGACACATTCTCCGCTACTAGTTTGGCCACTGACACTAGTGAGATGGATAAGTACAACAGGATGCTACTTAAAGCTCAGACCCCGGTGTATCCTGGATGTTGAGAGAATATGTTGCAATATGTGATGGAGCAAATGCAGATAAAAGTGAAGCAAAAAAATGTTAGTCAGTGCTTTTGACGAAATTCAGGAGCAAATATGTAAGTTTCTTCTAGATGATCACAATATTCCTAAATCCAATTATAAGGTTAGAATTATCTTGAGCAGCCTCGGCCTAAAGTACAGGATAATTGACGTCTGTCCAAATGATTGCATGCTGTTTTATCGAGAGTATAAAGATTTGGACTATTGTCCCGTATGTGGCCAATGCAAATATGAGCTGAATAGGAAGAGTTCAAAAAAAAAAATTCATGTGAAGGTTCTTCGATATTTTCCATTGATTCCCAGATTGCAGTGTCTGTACATGTCTCTATACACAGTAAAGGCGATGCGATGGTACGCAGAAAAGTGAATATATGACAATGTGCTGAGACAAACCACAGATAGGGAGGCTTTCAAACATTTCAACATCGAATTTGGAGACTTTGCTGCAAAGGTTAGAAATGTTAGACTCGGACTATCTACAGACGGATTATATCCTTGGGGTAGTAATAGTTCTGCCATCAGCACTTGGCATGTTATTTAGATGCTATACAACCTGCCTCCGTGGATGTACATAAACAAGGACTTTAATTTCCTTACTCTACTAATTTCGGGTCCTAAATCTCTGGGGAAGTGCTTAGATGTCTACCTCAGACCTTTGATCGACGAGCTGAAACTGTTGTAGGAAAATGGAGTCCCAAGTTATGACAAATTCACTAACACGATGTTCATGATGAGGGTAGCCGTAATGTGGACGATCAACGATTTTCCAGCGTATGGGATGTTGGCAGCCTGTAGGACGAAATGATACAATGGATGTCCTATATGTTTGGATGACGTAAACTCTGGTTGGCACGCTGGGAAGGTGTGTTACTTGGTTTACCGTAGTTGGCAAGCGATGCACATAGAAAAGAATGTGTGCGATAGTGTGGTGGGAATAATTCTCGGTATTAAGTTCAAGACTAAAGATACTCCCAAAGTGTGACGACCCGAACCAAAATTGGTATGGTAATTGGCTTAATCCGCGAGTTTTGCGAGTAATAGAGGTTTATCGTAATTAATTAAATTAGCGGTTTGGTTCATGACTTTATTACTGGGTGAGAATTTGAGTTGAATCTCTTCACGAGAATTGTAGTATGCGGGATTTCAAGTTCGTAGGTGGTTTCGGATAACTGTTTCGATAACCGAGGAATATGTTATGAATATTTGAAATTGTGTGATTTCGCCATGTTTATCCGTTTGTGTTTGAGTTATCCGAAATATGGATGTGATTTGATTTGGACCTTCGATTGTATCGAGTCACGAGTATAAATATCGGAATAGTCGAAAAATTGTCGAAAATCACTGTTTCGGGAACTTTGACCGTTGTTTGACCCAAAATGGGCTGTTGACCCGTGTTGACGAAGGAGCAGGAGCACCACCGTTTGACTCGCCGGCAACTTTCCGTTTCTGGCCACCTCCGGCTACAATTTTGGTATGATTAGAATCCTCTCTTGATTTCCAATGGTTTAGAGCTTGATTTGAGTTGAATTGATCACGATTTGAGGGAGAACGAGTTCGTGGAAATCTAGGGATTTTGCCAGAATCGGATGAGGTGCTCCGGCGATGTTTGGGTTCGGGGGTGTGGGGGGGGGGGAAGGTTCCCCTCCTCCTTGTGAAGCTTTTGGGTGAAGGGATTTTGGTTTGGTTGAGGTTTGAGGGTCGCCGGAATCTCGCCGGAATCAATAGATTCCGCGAGTTTCGGGCTGAATTTCGGCCGGTGGGCTTGGAATTGGGTCTCAGTGTAGAAGAGGAAGTTGTTAGGCTTGAGGAGTACTTGTGATCTGGAAATTTTGGCTAGAATCCGTCACCGTTGAAGCCGCGCCGCCACCGGCAGCGCTCCGGCGAGGGTGTTGACTTTTTGGATTTTGAAGAGTTATGCCGTTTTGCTCGTAATCGCCCCCCGATCATCGCCTTGAGGTTTTCGAGTTGATTTGGATACCTGATTTTAGGTCGAGGGTTTATGTGGAGTATTTAGGGGTTTTCATCGATTATAGTGTATCTGAGCTATATATTTCCGAAAATTGTTGGTTTTCGAGGTGTGGTACAGAGTAATGAATTGTGATTTTGATCAGTTATATTTTGTGATTATTCAGGGGATCGAGATCGTACGTTGGGCGAGTGATCTTCCGTCGGATCTCGTGATTAGCGCGTTTGCGCGCTGTGCTATCTGTGAGTGGACTTTTATTTACACTGTCCTAGCGAGGTCTTGATTTCAGTATTTATTTACAGTACGGTATTGAGATTATTTAATGTTTTTGGAGGTATTCCTTTATATTTTATATGGTGATGGCATTTATTTAGCATCGATGCATTAGCTACTCGGCTGATCACCGGTAGTCCAGATCCAGGGTTGAGAGATTCCCCTTATGTGCCCACTAGGCTTGAGAGATTCATCTAGTCTATCACCGTCGGACTTGGGAGATTTGCCTGACCGTCAGGCTTGAGAGATTCGCCTGACACCTCCATTTATTTTAAGAACTCGCATTGTTTTTATATTATATAAATGGTGAAAGGCATATGATTATTTTCATCCACTCACTGTAACAATTTTATTTGCCTTTCCCCTGGGCTTTTCGGTTTCCGTGCCCAGTTTGCAGCTCAGATTCTGGTGTCTCACGTCGCAGTCGGAGGCTTAGTGTTCCAGCTACCTTTCTTTTTCAGTAGGTTTCTTGTTTTGCCTATTGTTGTATATTTTTGTATATATACACTAGAGGTTGCTCTGATTACTCTGATGTTATACTTTTATATGTTTTTCCCCAGATTTTTGTAAAGTACAGTTTTGCTTATTACTTTACATTATTGTTATGATATTGAGAAATCCGGATGGGATTGGTGCCCACGGTTTGACTTTTGTGGCATAGGATGAAGTGTGTTTTCGGGTGCAGGTTAATGGTAATTCCACGCTATAGTGAAACTCTGCCGAAATTTGTATGGTTTTTGCAAGTTCATGTTTTCAGAAGGGTTTTGATTCCGGTTTAGGAAACTAAATCGGGGTTGGGTCCTTTCAGCTTGGTATCAGAGCATTAGGTTTCAGGTTCTGTAGACTTCCGTAGTTGTGATACTAAGGATATTTGAGTATGTATAGCACGTCTGGAGCGATGACCCGACTGGCCAGCGGTTACTCATCAATGCTTCGGGTGTTGTATGTGTTCAAATGTCTGAAGTTTCATGATTACGTTCCTTGTGTCTTGTGACTAATGCTTTTCTCTTATCATTAGGATGCCTCCTAGACGTGGTCCCCGTGTTAATAGGGATGTGGATCCTGATGAGGATCGCCAGACGCATGACTTGCTTATGCGAGTATTGCGTTTGGAGAAGCGTTTTGACCCTGTGGTCAAAGCTCGAACTGCTGGAGCGACTGTTTTCTCGGGTTCAGCTGATCCATAGATTTATGAAGCATGGTTGGTTTAGGTTGAACGAGTTTGTGAGCGTTTGTGTTTCACTCCTAAGCAGATGACAGTAGCAGCAGTTGGTTTACTTGAGGCAGATACATACTTCTGGTGGGTTAGCACCGATAGAGTTCTGGTTGATACTCCATGGACACTGTTCAGGGATTTATTTATGTGGAGGTATTTCAACCAGGCTACACAACAGCGGAAGTATGAGGAGTTCATTAATTTGAGACAAGGCAACATGTCAATTTTTGAGTACCGGGACAGGTTTACTCACTTATCCCGATTTGCTCGTGTCATGGTGGCTACAGAGGAAGCCAAGTGCCAAAGATTTGAGTTGGGCTTGAACCTGAACATCAAGGGGACACTGACTACGATGCCTTGGAACAACTTTGATGAGTTCGTGAGTGCTGCACTTCGAGGCGAGGATATCAAGAAGGAAAGGAAAATGAGATTCCAGTCTCGACGATTTGAGGAGGGTGGATTGAGTCAGGGACCTTCCAAGAGGATGAGTTCAGGTACTTCCGGATCGGCATCATTATCTGGCAGTGGATCATATAGACAACCAGCTAGTACGGCTAGACAGAGACATAGATGGAGAAGGGACCAGCCACAGAGACCCCAGTCTAGTGGAAGTTCTAGCGGATCCAGCTATCCTCAGCGTACTGGTGGAACTTTTGCTGTATCGAGGGAGTGTTCATTGTGCAATATCTGCAATAGGCATCACTTTGGTCCTTATCAGCGAAGCACTACCATTTGTTATCGTTGTGGCTAAGAGGGTCACTTTGTGAGGGAATGTTTCCAGTCTACTGGTGTTGGTGGGCAGGCAGCTCAGAGTTCAGGAGGAGATCGAGGTACTACCTCTGGAGCTCAACCAGTACAGTCTTCTGCACAGGGCGGACAGCAGGGTCACCATCAGCGTGGACGACCAACTGGGCAGGCCAGGGTTCATGCAATGTCATTACGTGAGGGCAGAGCTTCACCGGAGGTTGTTATTGGTCCGTTGCATGTTTTTGGTTATCCAGTACATACTTTGCTAGATCCAGGTGCCACTTATTCCTTCATATCATATAGATTGTCATCTTTAGCTATTATGCCTGCATCTCCACTTCCGGGGTTGTGGAGAGTGTTGTATCCGTCCGGTGAGGTTGTGAGTATTGGTTGGGTGTATAGGGATTGTGAGATCTTTGTTGGAGGTCATGGTTTAGCCGCGGATTTATTATTGCTGGATATCGTCTATTTTGATGTGATTTTGGGTATGGACTTCTTGGAGACACATTGGGCTATGTTCGACTGTCATAAGAAGGAGGTTTTGTTTCAACGTCCAGGGTTCCTAGAGATACTATTTCGCGGTGAGAAGAATACTTCATTGCCATGTGTGATTTCAGCAATGAAGGCCGAGCAGAAGAAGGGTTGTGTTGAATACTTAGCTCATGTTGTGGATACACAGGCTGTTGTACCAGACATTGGTGATATTGAGGTGGTTTCTGAGTTTCCGGATGTGTTTCCGGAGGAGTTACCGGGTATTCCTCCAGTTTGAGAAATCGATTTCACCATTGAGCTATTATCGAGCACTGGACCCATATCACAAGCACCTTATCGTATGGCGCCAGCGGAGTTGAAGGAGCTACAGATTCAACTTCAAGAGTTGCTGGAGGAAGGTTTCATACAACCAATGTATCAACGTGGGGTGCTCCTATACTGTTTGTGCGGAAGAAGGATGGTTCCATGCGGTTATGTATTGATTACCGGAAGCTGAATCAAGTCACTGTGAAGAACAAGTATCCATTGTCGTGGATTGATGACTTGTTTGACCAGCTCAAGGGAGCTTCAGTCTTTTCGAAGATTGATCGCAGGTCCGGATATCATCAGTTGAGGATCAGAGAGTCAGATGTGGCCAGGACAGCTTTCAGATCACGGTACGAGCATTATGAGTTCTTGGTTATGCCGTTTGGGTTGACCAATGCCCTTGCAGCTTTTATGGACTTGATGAACCGGGTGTTCAGGCGATTTCTAGACAAGTTTGTGATCGTGTTCATCGACGACATTCTGATTTACTCCAGGAGTGTGGGCCAGCACAAGAAGCATTTGCGAGCTGTTTTGCGGACTTTGCGAGACAATCAGTTGTTTGCGAAATTCAGCAAGTGTGAGTTTTGGTTGGATAGCGTGAAGTTTTTGGGTCACATGATATCAGCTGAAGGAGTCAGCGTGGATCCTGACAAGATTGAAGCCGTGTTGAATTGGAGTAGACCTACCATCATACCAGTGATCAGGAGTTTCTTCGGTTTGGCAGGTTACTATCGGCGCTTTGTGCAGGATTTTTCACAGATTGCCACTCCACTTACCAGATTGACGAAGAAAGGTGTCAAGTTCGAGTGGTCTGATGCATGTGAGGAAAGTTACTTGCTCTTGAAGGAGAAATTGACTACTGCACCAGTTTTGACACTACCTGATGACAGTGGAGAGTTTGTGGTTTACAGCGATGCATCGAAATTGGGACTTGGTTGTGTTCTAATGCAGCATGGCAGAGTGGTGGCTTACGGTTCCAGACAGTTGAAACCACATGAAGTCAACTATCCTACCTATGATTTGGAGTTGGCTGCTATTGTATTAGCCTTGAGGAGTTGGAAACATTACTTGTACGGAGCTCAGTGCAAGATATACACAGATCACAAGAGTCTCACCTATTTGCGCACGCAGCCAGACTTGAATATGAGACAGCGCAGATCGATAGAGTTGATCAATTATTATGATTTCACTTTTGAGTACCATCCAGGGAAGGCTAATGTCGTTGCTGATGCACTCAGTCGGAAATCTGGAGCTTCATTGTTTCATGCATGTGTGGCCAGAGTTTCCATGTTAGCCAAGTTACGGGCTACGGGAGCTGAGTTTGAGTGCGACGATGATGGAGCCTTATTGGCTAGCTTCCAGGTTTGACCGGTATTGGTTGATCAGGTTCGGGAAGCTCAGGATACGGATTCCTATCTGTTGGACAAGAAGACCATGATTCGGAATGGTGTGCCAACAGAGTTTCAGTTGAGTGATGATGGTACGTTGTTATTTAGAGGCAGATTATGTGTACCCAAGGATAAGGGTTTGAAGAAAGAGATTTTAGACGAAGCTCATTGTTCTGCGTATGCGATGCATCCCGGTGGTACGAAGATGTTTCGTACACTCCGAGCTTATTACTGGTGGCAAAATATAAAGAGGGAAATTGCCGCATATGTAAGCAGATGTCTTATTTGTCAGCGGGACAAAGCGGAGAGGCAGAAGCCTACAGGAAAGCTACAGCCCTTGGAAATTCCAGTTTGGAAGTGGGAGCATATTACCATGGATTTCATGTATTAGTTACCACGTACTTCAGCTAGTAATACTGGTATTTGGGTTATTGTAGATCGATTGACGAAATCCACTCATTTCCTTGCACTTCCGGGGAAGATTTTAGTGGGCAGATTGGCAAAACTGTATTTGGCGGAGAACGTTCGTCTACATGGTGTGCCTGTATCTATTGTGTCTGACCGAGACAGTCAGTTTACTTCGGAGTTCTGGCAGGCATTGCAGCGTGCCTTGGGTACTAGATTGCATTTCAGTACAGCTTTTCATCTTCAAACTGATGGATAGTCTGAGCGGACTATTCAGACCCTCGAGGATATGTTGCGGTCTTGTGTTTTGCAGTTTAGAGGAAATTAGGACTAGCAACTGCATTTGATTGAGTTTGCTTACAACAACAGTTATCAGGCCAGTATTGATATGGCACCGTATGAGGCCCTATACGGGAGGCAGTGCCGCACTCCATTGTGTTGGACTGAGGTGGGTGAGCGATGGCTTATTGGCCTTAATCTGGTGAAGAGCACCATCGAGGATATTCAGATTATCCGGGATAGACTGAAGATTGCCCAGGATCGCCAGAAGAGTTATGCGAACGTGAGAAGAAAGAGTCTCGAATTCGAGGTGGGCGACTGGGTCTTCTTGAAACTATCTCCTTGGAGGGGAGTTGTGCGTTTCGGGAAGCGCGGCAAGCTTCGACCATGGTACATTGGTCCATACGAGATTACCGAGAGGGTTGGTGTCGTGGCTTACAGATTAGAGTTTCCTTCTGAGATGGCTCGAGTACACGATGTTTTCCATGTCTCGATGTTGCGGAAATACGTTTCAGATCCATCACATGTGTTAGCACTACATCAGCTTCCTATCCAGGAATATTTGCCATATGTGGACGAGTCGGTACAGATTCTCGATCGACGTGAGCAAGAGTTGAGGCATAGAGTCATACCGCTTGTGAATGTCTTATGGCAGAATCATTCAGTTGAGGAGGCCACTTGGGAGACCGAGCAGCGTATGCAGGAGCAGTATCCTTGTCTGTTCACCTAGCATGTACGTAAATTTCAAGGTCGAAATTTTTTTTAAGGGGGGTAGATTTGTGACGACCCAAACCGGAATTGGTATGGTAATTAGCTTGATCCGCGAGTTTTGTGAGTAATAGAGATTTATCGTAATTAATTAAATTGGCGGTTTGGTTAATGACTTTATTACCGGGCGAGAATTTGAATTGAGTCTCTTCAGGAGAATTGTAGTACGCATGATTTCGAGTTCGTAGGCGATTTCGGATAATTGTTTCGATAACCGACGAATATGTTATGAATATTTGAAATTGTGTGATTTCGTCGTGTTTATCCGTTTGTGTTTGAGTTATCCAAAATGTGGATGTGATTTGATTTAGACCGTCGATCGTATCGAGTCGCGAGTATAAATATCAGAATAGTGGGAAAATTGTCGAAAATCACTATTTCGGGAAGTTTGACCCAAAATGGGCCGTTGACCCGCGTTGACCAAGTAGGAGGAGCACCACCGTTTGACTCGCCGGCGACTTTCCGTTTCCGGCCACCTCCGGCTACAATTTTGGTATGATTAGAATCCTCTCTTGATTTCCTATGGTTTAGAACTTGATTTGAGTTGAATTGATCACGATTTGAGGGAGAACGAGTTCGTGGAGATCTAGGGATTTCGCCGAAATCGAGTGAGGTGCTCCGGCGATGTTTCGGGGGTGTGGGGGGAAAGATTCCCCTCCTCCTTGTGAAGCTTTTGGGTGAAGGGATTTTGGTTTGGTTGAGGTTTGAGGCTCCTCGGAATCTCGCCGGAATTAATTAATGGATTCTGTGAGTTTTGGGCTTAATTCCGGCCGGTGGGCTTGGAATTGGGTCTTGGTGTAGAAGAGGAATTTGTTGGGCTTGGGGAGTACCTGTGATCTGGATATTTTGGCCGAAATCCGTCACCGTTAACGTCGTGCCGCCGTCGGCGGCGGCGGTCAACTGCGACGCTCCGGCAAGGGTATTGACTTTTTGGATTTTGAAGAGTTTTATGTCGTTTTGCTCGTAATCGCGCTCCGATCATCACCTTGAGGTTTTCGAGTTGATTTGGATACCGGATTTTAAGTCGAGGGTTTATGTGGACTATTTGGGGGTTTTCGTCGATTATTTTGTATCCGAGTTATATGTTTCCGGAAATGGTTGGTTTTCGAGGTGTGGTACAGAGTAATGAATTGTGATTTTGATTACTTATATTTTATGATTATTCAGGGGATCGAGATCGTACGTTGGGCGAGGGATCTTCCGCCGGATCTCGTGATTAGCGCGTTTGCGCGCTGTGCTATCTGTGAGTGGATTTTTATTTACACTGTCGTAGCGAGTTCTTGATTTCAGTATTTATTTACAGTATGGTATTGAGATTATTTAATGTTTTTGGAGGTATTGCTTTATATTTTATATGGTGATGGCATTTATTTAGCATCGATGCATTAGCTACTCGGCTGATTACCGGTAGTCCAGATCCAGGGTTGAGAGATTCCCCTTATATGCCCACTAGGCTTGAGAAATTCGCGTAGTCTATCACCGTCGGGTTTGAGAGATTCGCCTGACACCTCCATTCATTTTAAGAACTCGCATTGTTTTTATATTATATAAATGGTGAAAGGCATATGATTATTTTTCGTCCACTCATTCTAACATTTTTATTTGCCTTTCCCCTGGACTTTTCGGTTTCCGCGCCCAGTTTGCAGTTCGGATTCTGGTGTCTCACGTCGTAGTCGGAGGCTTAGTGTTCGAGCTACCTTTCTTTTTCAGTAGGTTTCTTGTTTTGCCTACTGTTATATATTTTTGTATATATACACTAGAGGTCGCTCTGATTACTTTGATGTTATACTTTTATATGTTTTTCCCCGGATTTCTGTAAAGTACAGTTTTGCTTATTACTTTACATTATTGTTATGATATTGAGAAATTCGGATGGGATTGGTGCCCACAGTTTGACTTTTGTGGCATAGGATGAAGTGTGTTTTAGGGTGCAGGTTAATGGTAATTCCACGCTATAGTGAAACTCTGCCGATCGAAATTTGTATGGTTTTTGCAAGTTCGTGTTTTCAGAAGGGGTTTGATTCCGGTTTAGGAAACTAAATCGGGGTTGGGTCCTTTCACAAAGTGCGCAAAGATCTGGAATCTATGAATCTACGATGTCCCTTGTGGTTGAGAAGGGATAGAAGAGGAGTGTACAACAAGATGCCAGTTGCACCTTACAAAGTGAAGCCGGGACTTAGAGGTTCTGTATTTCATTAGTTTAAGAGCGTTCGTTATCCGGCTATGTATGCAGCTATTATAATTAGAGCAGTGGACGAGGTGCAACACAAGTTTGTTAGTCTAAAGACACATGACTATCACATTATGCTGCAACGTTTGATTCTGGTGGTAATTCAGCCATATTTGCCTCGTAACGTCGTATAACCAATAGTGGCATTGTGTAGATGGTGGTAGAGGTTATGCACCAGAGAGTTAAAGAAGTCAGATGTGGTGGAACTACAACAACAAATTGTGCACATTATTTGCAAACTAGAGATTATTTTTCCCCCTGCTTTCTTTGACATCATAATTCACCTAATGATCCACCTTCTCGAGCTGGTGCTCATTTCTGGTCTGTTCCAGTACACTTGAATGTATCCTCAAGAAAGGAACATACAACTAATTAATTATACAGGTTTTTCGATCCATTATTTGTTCCTGTGACGACCCAGAACAGAATCAGCAGTGAAATCAGTTTAATCTACGAGCACGCGTGTTATCGCAGATTTCCGACAGTCGTTTGGATAGCCGGACTTGATAACGACTAAATTATTGGCCGAGAATTTGAGCTGGGTCTCTTCCCGAGAGTCGTTGTACGTGTGATTTCGAGTTCGTGGGCGGTTCCGGATCATTATTTGGACGGCCGAGGAATAAATTATGAATATTTGAAGTTTCGATATAATCGGGTTAAATTAGTGGCTCTCTTAACGACTAAATTACCGGACGAGAATTTGATATCGGATTCTTCACGGAAGATGTAGAGAATTTAATTTCGAGCTCGTGAGAACTTCCGGAGCATTATTCCGAGTTACGAGGATTATGTTGTGAATATTTTGGTTAAAGTATGTGTTTGGTTTGAACCGTTGACTTTTTATCCAATTTGTCGAAGTGTTTGACTTCAGGTGATAATTGAAGAATACGTCGAGTCAAGTTTGTTGCCGCGAGAATTATTGGAATCGGAATTACGACGCAGAAGTTACGGGTTTTTAAAGTTTGTCGAAATACGTAATTTTGGAAGTTTCCAAATTGGGCAAGTATATATAGGGGTTTCCTGTTTTGAAAAGTCAAAGGGGAGCTTTATTGTTGTTGACTGACTGAGTTGACCGAGTCAACTAGGCCTTGGGAGAAAGCTCGACAGTGGCCACGGCTTCGCCGGCGGCGAGCCCCGTCCGGCCACCTCCAGCCTTGGCACCGGTCCCAATCGCTTCGTCCCGACCACCCCGTCCCATCTCCAGCCTCCCTTCACGGCCAAGCTCACGGTGGAGAGAGAAATTTCGGGTGAAAGTTTGAGAATTTTGGGGTTAATGGTGGATTTCATTTCCGGCCGATTCGAGCTAAACCAAGTACTGGGTTTTGAAGCCTTCATCTCCATGATTCTAACCATATAGGTATGGAGTTCCAATTTGATTTGTGCTTGGAGAATTTGGGATTTGAAATTTGTGAGGAAATTCGGTTTTTCATGAAATTGACATGGTTATAGTGAGAATTGGCCTTTGATGTAGTTGAGAAAGCTTCTCAGTGGGTGATTTGGAGTGGAATAGTGGTTGCTCCGCCGGGAAATTTTCCGTTCGGGTGGCGCCGCCGCCGTCAACGAACGTCAACGGTGGTCAACTTTGACTTTTCGGGGTTTTCGACAAGTTGCATGTCGTTTCACTCGAAATAGCGCCCATATCGCAGTGGGGAGGTTCATTTTTCGAATTGAGCGTCCAAAATTACAGTGAGGTATTGAGGTGTGATTATCGGATTTTTGACAGTTCGTCGTAATTGAATTATGTGTTTCCGAGAACGGTTGTTTCTCGTGATTTGATTTGAATTGTCGAGTTATGACTTTGAGAAATGGACTTTATGATTATTCAGGGGTTCGTGATCGTTCGTTTGGTGAGGAATTTTCCGCCGGATCACGGGTTAACGCGAAATGCGTTACGCTAGTCTGTGAGTGGACATTTCTTTTCACGGATTAATTGCGAGTCTTTATACACGTTTTACGAATTTGAGCATGCATACGAGATTATGATTATTATGAGCATGTGTTATACGATTATATTACGTGTATGCATTCATATGTTGTTTATTGCATTCACATCGAAATATTTATGATTTGGTTTACACAGAGTACAGTCATAGTTTATGTTGTTGTATCGATACACACGCATCCCGGCTGATCCCCGAGGGTGCCTACCAGGGGGGAACCGTACCTTGTGCCGATGTAGTTCTGGGTGGGTACAGGTTTCTGTACCTTGTGCCGATGTAGTTCCGGGTGGGTACAGATATCTGTTTCTTGTGCCGATGTAGTTCCGGGTGGAAACAGTTACCCTGACCTGAGGCCTTTCTGGCTAGAATCACGTGTGGGTCTGGGATCCCGTGATTCGGACTGTACTAGCACGGATGTGTCCATGAGTGACCCCGTGGGATTTTTACTTGCATGCTCAGTACGCTGGAGGAGTATGAGTTTACCTCGTGTACTTTATTATATTTATTTATCTGGACTCACATATGTTTTTATAACATATATTATTTGGCGAAAGACATTTATTTTCGTCCACTCACTCTAACGGTTTTCATGTCTTTCCCCTGGGCTTTTCGGTTTCAGTGCCCAGCTTGCAGTTCGGACTCTGGTGTCGCACGTCGTGGTTGGAGGCATAGTGCTCGAGCTACCTTGTTTCTTCCAGTAGGTTTATTGTTCTACCTACTGTGGTATACTTATATGATTATACATTAGAGGTCGCTCTGAGTATTCTGTTGTATATTTTATACGATTTTACTCCGTTTTTCAGTAAAGTACAGATATAATTATTATTTTACATTACTGTTGATATATTGAGAAATCCGGATGGGATTGGTGCCCACGGTTTGATTTTTGTGGCATAGGATGAAGTGTATTTTCCAGGTTCAGGTAATGGTAATTCCACGTTAGTAACGAAAATCTGCTGAAATTTTGATGGTTTTTGTTGGTTCGTATTTTCAGAAGGGGTTTGATTCCGGTTTAGGCAACTAAACCGGGGTTGGGTCCTTTCAGTTCCACTAGAGATTACTAGCTATATGTACTTATTCTACGATTAATTAATTCAACGTTTGATTTTCTAAACAGCTTGAACAATATAAAGGATTCATCAAAAACAAGTCGGCCCCGGATGGCTCCGTAGTAGAGACATACCTAATGCATGAGTGTGTTACTTACTGCAACAGGTACCTCAAGGATCCACCAGCTCCCATTGCCTTCGATCTTTGTGCCTGCATCAATCTTTCTGTCATCACAAATGTCGTACAACCGTTTAGAAGAGTATTAAAGGAATCGTTAACACGAGAAGAACTTATTGAGGCATATTGGGTAGTGTTGCAAGACTATGACGAAGTTGAGCCGTACATGATTTGGTACATGGAGAGGCTTCAGGCGTTAAATCCGGACAAGAGTTCAGTGTGGTTTGAGAAAATGGTTAAGAAGAAGTTCCCGATTATTTCTTCCAATGAGTACATATGTTTACTTATTTAGTTTCTATACATGTTTGTAGAAAGTAAACCCTTTAATTATATATATATTTCCCATTTTCCCAGATGATTGATGTACAAAAATTTGAAAACCACGAGGGGTGATGGTCCTGGCCAAAGTACTTGCTAGCAGGGAAGCCGATTAAACATTATATTTACCCCAGATGTTTTGTGAATGGTGTAAAGTTTCATTCATTAGCCCGAGATGAAGGAAGAAGAACACAAAACAGTGGGATAGCGCAGTTGGGAAAGGCAATGATCTATATTACGGAGCTATTGTATATGTCGTTTAGCTATGTTACGGGAATGATGTTAACGTTTTCCTATTCAAGTGCAAATGGTTCAAGCGTACAAAGGAAGACCTGAGACTTTTATCAGTCGATACAAACTTAAGCTAGTATGAGGATGAGCCTTTCACTCTCGCCACCTTAGTTAGGCAGGTGTTCTATCATAATAACCCGAAAGCTAGTGAAGGGTGGAAAATAGTGAACCATATCTCGATGATGAGGTATACGGAATACCATGACAGCTAAAGGAACGGCGGCGACTGAAAATGTTGAACCGCAAAGAGACATTACTACATATCAAGAGCCTAATATTTCTATCATCCGCTCCGACATAATGGACCTGGTTCAAGCTGGTGAACGCTTACCCATGCCTGATGGTTGTATGGATTTAACTCAATATGAGATTATTGATGCAATTAATGAGGTAGATGAAGAAGAGGCGCAGGACTCAAGATATTCGTCGGATGATGTTAAGTATGAATCGGAGGAATCGGAGGAATCGGATAACAGTGGTGAGGAGGATGATGACGATTATGACGAAGAGTACAATATAACGACGAGAAATATTAATTAGTAATTAATTATTGTAATTAAACTTTTTTTCCATAATGATGCGTGATTAATTATATATATTAAGAGGAGGAGTAGATATAATTATTAATTTTATACTTAATTTAATAATTAATTAATTATAACTTTTTCGCATAATTAACTTCAAATTAATTAAAGAGCGAGGTTGCTTCGACAGACAGAAATATAAATTATAATTAATTAATTAATCCTGAGAATCGGATCAAGAATCACATTTTCCCTAAACTCTAAAAGCTAGACGACATAACGACTTTTTGTAGTCTATACCAAGGTAATTAAACACAATAGTAATTAACTATATAACCCTAAATCCTAAAAATTTATCTTAGACAACGCAAAAAGGTCATATCGTCGTCTAAGTATACCATAAACCCTAAACCCTAAAATAAGCACTTAGACAATGCACATGTGTCTTTGCGTCGTCCAAGTATGAACTTAGATGACGCAAATGTGTCATTGCATCGTCTAAGTTCATACTTGGACGTCACAAACGTGTCATTGCGTCGTCTAAGTGCTTATTTTGTACTTTCACGTCTAAGACAACGACCATGTAGACCATGTCCCAATGCATATTCTTTTCATCGATACTATAGAGTAAATAATTCTTATAGTGTGAGCGTCGACGGTTTCAAAATAGGACTTATATATTTTCGTGTATCCACGTTTTCGGTTTGTAAAAATTTCAGTTTTGCGGTTGACTGTGCTAATGAAACCCTTAACGAACTTACTATTTAGTGAAAATTATTCTACTTATATATTGTCTTATGGCGAATGTATCCAACAGTTGTTTTGTCCAAATTCAATTTCGTTAATATTGATGTGCAATGAGCATATACTTAATAACACTTAAGTTATGCAAATTAGTAGATATTTAACAAGTTTAAAGACATAAGATTATTTGTCGTCTTAAATTTCACTTTTTATATATACAATTCTTTAATTGATATTTTACAAAAATTTCATTGGAATGACAGATCGGAAGTTTCTTTACAAATTATTTTTATAAATTAATTTTACGGAAATTGTAACTGGACGACGGAGATTGACCATCTCCGTCGTCTAGGTGACAACTTGGACGACGGAGACGGCCATCTCCGTCGTCCAGGTAACCCCTTGGATGACGGAGATAGTCAATCTCCGTCATCTAGGTTCAAATTTTAGGCGGTCCAAATTCTACTGCCATTTTTTTAGGAACAGTTCAAAATTTGACCTGCACCACGGAGATGGCCTTCTCTGTCATCCAAGTCAAAATTTGAACTGTTCCCCCAAGATTATGGTGGTCAACTCCCACCCGCCCAATTAATTTGGTGGCATTTCCAAAAATTATGGCGGTTGATCTAGATGACGGAAATGCCAATTTCCATCGTCTAGGTGAACTTAGACGACAGAAAAAAGGTCTCCCTCGTCTAAGTGAAACAATATAAGAGCACCCGCACCGATGTTTTGCTCTTGCTCGAGCAATTTGAGGAGGAGCAGGCACTGTTTGAGGTGGAGCGGTCACTGTTCATCGAATAGGAGGTGCAGTTTCTGTTTTTCGCGCAGCGGTGTCAAAAAATAGCACGTGCTATTACTGTTCATAAATTAAATTTGTATTAAAAAAAAAAATTTAATCTTTTTCAACCAATCCATAAACGACACGTGTCGTTGTCGTATGAATAATTGAATAAGATTTCGGGTAAGATTTCCGACGAATGACGAGTTGACATGTGTCACGCCGATAGAAAGTTATCGGGTAAATAATTGTACAAAATTTCCGATAAGATTTTCAACCAATCACGAGGCAACACGTGTCATGTCCACTGTTCATTATCGGCTCTAATAATTGTATAAGATTCTCGGATAGATTTCTAACCAATTGAAAGCTGACACGTGTCATCATCTTATCTAATCAGAATATCTACACTCGGCTATATATTTGTTGATCGGTGCTCATCGTTCATTCACACCTTTCCAACCATATATTCTACATTCCGATAAGATGAATCCTTTTAGTTTTGAGAATTTTTTCCGGAGGAGGCGACAGCAACGTCGGCGAAATGCCGAAATTGCTAATGCTTTCATCACTGAAGCGGTCGTGGTCGATGCAATGTTCGATGACGAACCACCTCGCCGCAGACCAAATGAAGAAAGAATGAGGGAGTCAAGGGGACATAATCTGATGGAGGATTACTTCATCGAACGCCCCGTCTTCAACGAACAAGCCTTTCGTCGAAGGTATCGAATGAGTACCAATTTATTTAACCGTATAATGACGGATCTCTGCAACCACGACCAATTTTGGCACCAAAGAGCTGACGCCATCGGATTGGTTGGACTTCTTCCACAACAAAAGATGACAGGCGCTCTTCGTATGTTGGCGTACGGCGCAGCCGCAGATCAGTGTGCTGAAATAATAAGTATGGGTGAATCCACAACACTACAATGCATGAAGAAGTGGTGTATGCATATATACGAGCTTTACGGTGACCTCTATCTCCGCGCTCCAAATGCCACAGACTTATCCCGACTTCTAAAGAGAGCAAGGCATCGCGGATTTCCTGGTATGATCGGAAGCATTGACTGCATGCACTGGGAGTGGAAGAACTGCCCCACAGCTTGGCAAGGAGCATTCTCGGGCCGAAAGAAGCGTCCAACTATTATTTTAGAGGCGGTGGCCTCATATGACACGTGGATATGGCACAGCTTCTTTGGGGTACCCGGATCACAAAATGACATCAACGTGCTCCACCAATCAGACATATTTGATTCTCTCCTTGCCGGAAACAGTCCGAGTGCAACCTATAAAGTCAACGGTATGACTTACCACAATACTTACTATCTAGCTGACGGTATATATCCCAGGTACTCCTCGTTTGTGAAAACAATCTCCAATCCCTAAGAGCTTCCACAAAAACTGTTTGCCAAGAAACAAGAGGCATACCGCAAAGATGTAGACAGGTGCTTTGGAATTTTGCAATCTCGTTGGGGAATTATTCGGCATGCAGCTAGGTGTCATCACCAATCAACCTTGAAGAGCATCATGTTGGCTTGCATTATAATGCATAACATGATTGTCGAAGAAGAATTTGTGGAGGAGGAGTTCGAGGAGTTGGAAGAAGAAGATCTTCAAAACCCATAAACTGCTTTCAATGTTTATGATGGACCAGTAGATGAACAAGGTAATCGTATTCCTTTTGAGCCTATTGGAAGGGATGCACAAAATGAACAACGATTTGTCGACCGTGTTATAGATCTCCAATCTGCGTACATCCATGGAGAGTTGCAAAAGGACTTAGTTAAGCACAACTGGTATCTAGAGACCGGCGAACGAATTTAAATGATGTGGGTGTGTAATTTTAATTAACCTGGTTTGCAACATGTTTGCTTTATTTGTTTTTCCTTTTAGTTGTTTGAGTGATGTGTGTTTGATTTTAAGTCATTATGTGTTATTGTACTGTGCGTGAGCTTTGATGGAATAAAAAAAGTGCGTTTTTATTACTTGGAAATTTAAAGTACATAATTTCAATCAAAGCCTAGAATTATTGGAAATTTAAAGTACATAATTTCATAATGGAAAAACAAATACCAAACTAATGAAACAGTGGGCGATAACAATTTGAAAATGTTTCATCGCTACCATCTCCTTCCTCTTCCTCCATTTTCTTTAGGATAATCTCTTTTTTCTTCGAAAAATACCTCTTTGATTTTGGGGTCATAGCATCCGTATCAATTGCCATTATCCTTGAATCCTCCGCTTCGGCCCTCAATTTGTAGTCCTTCTCCTTAAGGGCGAGTTGTTTTTGGTATAAAGCTAGTTCAGAGGCATCACTTTCTTTTTGCCCGGCGAGATGCATTCTTTGATTTTCCATCATGCTTTTCAAAACCTCATCTCTTACCTCATTTGAAGATGAGCATGCTCTTTTCCCCTTTCTTTTAGCTTCCTTGGCCGCCTTCACTCCAATTGGTCTAACCGGACTAGAGTACACTTCTTCTTCATTGCTTTGTGGTGTTGCAATGACTTCATCATCCTCCACATCGACGGGGGGAGTCATTGAGGTAAAAGGAGGAGTAGTTGCGGAGTTTGAATATGAAGGAGGTGGTATACTAGGTTCGACGGCCCGAAAATTTGGATGGTTTTTCATCACTTCCCAACAATCAAACTTGGTAAACGGTTTCTTTTTTTGTGCCACGTACCATGATTGAGCTTTTCTTATCTAAGGTGCAAACAAATTATATGTCAAAATAATATCTAGGAAATTGAGATGTCAACATTGATTAAAATAAATGTAATAAATAATTTATGACAAAATTATTAACACTTACCTCATCTTGCAAATTTGAGCCGGATTGTACATTCCTTCGTGCATATGCAAGAGCGGCACCCCAAGTTCTAAAACTCGGCTTCAACTTTGTAAAACGAGAAGAAACCGCGGTTTGGGTCCTAGGCTCCGGCCTTGATTCACCATGCGCAATCTCCCAATTTTCCTAATAATCGGCATAGACTTTTTCCCACAATTTGTTGGACTTTTGCATGTTGCCGGTAATTGGGCAAACGCTAATGCGACAATAAGAAATACAAAGTTGTAAATCTTCGGAATCAAGCCAATTGGACATTTTTTGGGAACTAAAATACAAAGGGATGAGAGGAGGATGAAGGAGAAGAGGAAGGAGAGGATAAATTTGTGTGAGATGTGAATGAAATTGATGTAGTATTTATAGAAAAATACTAGGGTGTTATTTGCAATTTTTTGGAATTTTTAGGGATTTTTTTGCAATTTTTTAGGGGTTATTTGGAAAATGGCAGAAAAATCAGAAAAATCAGATATTACCGTTTCGGTTGAATCTGGACCGTCCGATCAGAATTTTTGATTTGAAATGGACGGTCCAGATTAATCTGACCGTTACATTTTTTTTTTACATCGGCCCGCCACATGTCAGCTTCTTATTGGCTGGTAATTTTTTTTTAAATTTTTACTGGCGCGTGGATGACACGCGCCAGGTAGAAAAAAAATTAAACCGGGCTGACGTCACCCACGCGCGTGGATGACGTCAGCACAGCTCGAGCAGCAGAACGAGCAGGAGTTGCACGAGCAGCTGCTCCTCCCTCCGGTCAACGACCGGTCGCGGCTCGCCTTCTCCCCCGCTGCACGTCCTCATCGTCGCTGCTCGTGCTACCGGCCACTGGGGTCCACCTCCGGAGGGCTGCTCGACCTGCTCGTGCCGCCTGCGCTACAGGTGCTCTAAATAGGCAGTTTCGATCAGTTTCGATCATTCTCTCATTCCTCTCCTCAAGACTCCTCTCTCTTTCTCTCAAACCAGTACGTCCAGCCTCCCACCTCCGGCGACTCCCTCTCTCCGCCGCCACTCACCTCCTCCACCGTCGTTCGATCACTCCCTCCACGACGTACGTCGATCATCCTCGTTCGCTCCCTCCGTCTCCACCTTCCACCGTCACCGCCACCGGCTGCGCAATCTCACTGCAGCCCATGTCCACCGCCGGTAAGTTTTTAATTTTTTTACATACGTATGTATTTTAAATTTATTTTTAATATATATTTAGGTATAAATATAGTGTATTTGTGTTTAATAATAAATTGGTAAATTAGTATATAAAATTGGTAAACTATTGGTAATTATGGAAAATTATTGGTTAAATTAGTAAATTAGTAAAAATAATTAATTAGTAAATTATTGTAATTATGGTAAATTAGTAAATTAGTAAAAATAATAAAATTGTAATTATGGTAAATTAGTAAAAATAATAAATTTGTAATTATGGTAATTATTATAATTATGGTAAATTATTAATTTTGGTTATTTATTAATTTTTGTAATAATTGTAATTATGGTAATTATGATAATTATTGTAATTATGGTAAATTATTAATTACATTAATTATTATAATTATGATAAATCGTTAATTATGGTAATTATGATAATTATTGTACTTAGTATATATGAATTATGGTAAATTATGTTAATTATTTTAATTAATAGTAATATTATTTGTAGTAGTATGAATTTAATTATTTGTAACATTAATTATTTTAATTACTGTAAATTAGTATGAATTTAATTATACATAGTAAATATTATAAATTAGTTAATATTAATAAATGATAAATATCAAAAATGGTTTTACAAATGAAAAATAGTAAAAATAGTAAATGTTGTGGTAAATATGAAAATATAGAAAAAATAATAAATGGTAAACTAGTTATAATTAAGGGTAAAATAGGTGTAATAGTTGATTTTTACAACTCCTAGGTTAAAATGGCCCCGTGGGGTAAAAAAAATACAAAAAGAGGCGAAAGATGCTCAACTCCGACACTTCGCAGAGCAAGTAGGTTGGCAGATCCAGGAGGACAACGTCGCTCCTCCTTCAGACCCTTCAGCTGGTCCCTCGGCAGCGACGACTGGGAAAATTTCTAATGCCTCAGCTATACTGACCGATGATGATGACACCCATTCCGTCCCATCATTGATGTCAGAAAGTGCCCAGGAGTCGGCATCCTCCGAGTCTATTCTCTACAGAGCGCAACGTAAGGTCAGGAAGGCCCCGTCAGACCCTCAACCGAAAAGGACCTGAGGACTCGGAAATGGCGGAAAATCCAAGAAGTTGTTCAAGGCGACCGGGCAAAAGATTCAGTTGCCGATGACCCTCCCACCTCTCAACTAGCTAGTCTCTCATCGCACAACATCGAGGCAATTATTCGCAACAAGGTGTATGGTTGCGCCTACCTGGAAGGAGTTGCCGAACGAGGAGAAGGGGAAGGTGTTTAAAGAACTCTCAATACGTAATACAATTTCAAATTCATTTTTTAATAACCAATAAAAATCATAATTTCATAATATATACGATTATAATTTTTTATTCTTTTCTTGTAGGAACAATATGCGGTGGATGGCACACCGAGATGCTTAGGCACATCAACACCACCGCCAACACCATCTACGGTGATTGGAAATACAGACTTCACACGTATTACGAAGAATTCGGCCGCTCACCTACCCTCATAGAGCTGCGTGGAGATAGGGAAGATGAGTGGGAGTGGTTGGTCAACCACTTCGAAGAAAGAATTTTATTATTTTAAATTGACGAAATTGAATTATTATTATTTTAGTTATTTATTAACTTTTTAATGGTTTATGTTGTCCAACAGAAAACCTCGAACATAAACAAGGCCAATCGGGAGAAGGACAAACATCATACATTCGGCTCCAAGCAGATGATACAAATCGCCAAGGAGCACAGAGATAAGGGCTCCAAACTTTATATGGATGCTAGCATCACCGTGACGCCTGGGTTCGACTATGAAGCGAGTCAAATCGGCGTAAGTGTCGTATATATTTCTTCTCAATTAAAGTAATTATTATTTATTATTTATTAAGCTGTCGTAAAAATTTATAATTATTTAATTTTTATTATTATTTTCAGGCGAGGTTAGTAGAACGGGCGCGGGAGGAATTGGCCAACACGCAGCTTGCACACCCGAATTTTTCGCCGGAAGACCTGCCTCCTCTATCGATGGAGACCCAAATTGCAATTGCCGATGAGGTATAGAGTCGTCGAGCTGGCAAGGAGGTTAGGGGGTTGGGACACAAGGTGCAACGAGATTTATCTTTGGACTCATCTACGGGACGTTCGGTGAGGAAATGTGCTCAGGATGCGTCGGTCCAAGCAGCCCTTGAGGAGGCTCGACTCGCACGGGCAGAAACGCTATCTATGTGTCAGAGGCTTGATGAGCAACAAGCGCAAATAGCCACCTCATCGCCCTTATGCACAACCAGGTTCAACAAGAGTGTCATCCTACTCCGACCCACACCCCAACAACGACGACACGGCTGGAGGCGGGGGACTCGGCGGCGCATCTACTCCTCCTGTATTTTAGTAGTTTGTATGTAGTCTAGGATATATCGTATTTTTCGAATGATTTTGGTGTACATACAATTTTTAATTATTTAAATTAAATTTAGTATTTTAATTAATTTATTAATTTTAAAAAAAAATCAATTTTTAATTAAAATAAAATAAATATTCACTTAGACTACGAAAGTATATACGCTTTTGTAGTCTAAGTCCTCACTTAGATTACGAAATCATATATTCTTTAATTGATCACATACGTGGTGTAAGTGATCACTTAGACCACACACAATATTTGCGTCGTTCAAGTATAAGTTAGACCACGCAAGAATTACGTAGTCTAAGTTGGACTTGGACGACGCAAATAACTCATCATAGCTTGGACGACGGGCCATTTGCGTCGTCCAAGTGACCTCCTGGACGACGGAATGTATCATTTCCGTCGTCCAAGTGCTTAGACTACGGCACTTGGACGACGGACTAAAAACAACGGAGATTCTGTAGTCTAAGCTTAGACTACGGAAACTCTAACCTAGACGACGGAAATGGTCTGTGGTCTAGGTGTGTTTTTCTTGTAGTGACTGGAGTGAAATTAAGAACATATAATTTGAAAAAATTTCCCTCTTTGGAGAAAACTCGACTTCCTTAGAATCAGCACGCAATGTCTTGACTTCCTTAGACTGCAAGCACTAAAAAAATTAATTAGACCAACATCAGCACATGACAAAAATAGTATCTATAATAGCTAAACATTATAATAACTCTTGCAGATTAACTTAATTTAAACTGTGATATACCCAACATGAGTTGTAAAGGAAATTAAAAGCATGAAGAATAGTACAAATATAATAATAATAATGAACATATCAATAAGGGTTTCTATCAATATTAATGTATAGGCTCAGAACTAAACAATATGAATTTAAACCTACGCCATCAAATTTAGCCAAATCATAATGCTGCCATAGTCAAATAGTCTCGTATTTGTTTAGTGAATCAAGAAGCCAATTTCAAACCTGGTCAAAAAAATTTCAGAAAAGACTTAAACATTGATAATATTCAAATATAGTACCCTAAAAGAAAATCCCACGTAAGCCTTTATCAGGGACTGACTTCAAATATCTGAGAATGCGTGTCATAACATCCATATGTTCTTCACTTAGATCACGCATGAACTGACTAACAACATTTACAGCATATGCAATATCAGGCCTAGTATGTGACAGATAGATCAATCTTCCTACTAACCTCTGATACTTGCCTTTTTTTGTTAGAACTTGACCGGGACACAACTCTAACTTGTGATTCATCTCAATAGGAGTATTAGCATGTTTATAATCCATCATTCATGTTTCAGCAAGAAGATCAAGCACATACTTTCGTTTTGACAAGGTGATTCCCCAGTTGGATCTTGAAACTTCAATCCCCAAGAAGTAGTTCAATGAACCCAAGTCCTTCATCTCAAACTCTAGGGACAAACGCTCCTTCAAATGTTCCATCTCAACTGGATCATGACCTGTAACAACCATATCATCTACATATACAATCAGAGCATTAATCTTACTACCCTTGTATTTGATGAACAAGGTAAGATCAGAGTTGCTCTGTCTATATCCAAACTTCCTCATAGCTTCAGAAAATCTTCGAAACCAAGATTTTGGAGATTGCTTCAATCCATACGAAGACTTCTTCAGTCAACACACATGTCCAAATATGACTCACAACTGACACCTGGAGGAATATCCATGTACACTTCTTCTTCTAGATTTTCATTCAAGAAAGCATTGTTCACATCAAATTGATATAGTGGCCAATCATGTCAAGCTGTTAAGGCAATGAGAATACTTACAGTACTAATTTTTACCACTGGAGCAAACGTCTCCTGATAATCCATTCCATACCGCTGAGTGTAGCCTTTTGCAACAAGATGTGCTTTCTATCGATCAATGCTTCCATTTGCCTTCAGCTTCACTGTATACACCCATCTACATCCAACTATCTTCTTTCTAAGTGGTGCAGGAAGAGTCTCCCAAGTTCCATTCTTTTGTAGGGCTTCCAATTATTCATTCATAGTTTGCTTCCACTTTGGATCCGCCAAGGCATCCTGCACATTACAAGAAATATATACTGTAGATAATTGATTAACAATAAGTGTATGTGATCTAGACAACCTGTGGTGAGATACAAAGCTAGCAATAGGATATTTGGCTTTGGCTTCTATTCTAGGCTCATATTGTTTCTTTGGAACCCCTTTTATTTCTTGTTGAGACTTTCTAGGCATACTAACACCTACACTACCCAATTCAATATTATCAGTACGTACCTCAAGTAGGACACTCAGAACAAGCTCTTTGGTTGTTGGAGTAGAAGAGGGGCCTTCATGGGATATTGCTTAAGAAGATGATTGAACTTCAGGCGATGTCACTTTAGCTCTAGTTCTCGATGGGTCGAAGGAAGTTCTCGACAGGTCGAGGATACCAATCTGTTCTTTTTCTAGTTCGCTCCTCGACGAGTCAAGGAATTGCCTCGACGGGTTGAGGGAGGAAATCTGTCCAACTTCGGTCCCTTTTTTCGACAGGTCGAGCAGATCCCTCGACGGGTCAAAGGAGGAAATCTATTCCGTTTCGGGGTACTTGTTCGACAGGTCAAGAGGAAATCTTGACTGGTCAAACTGGGCTCCTGTACTATTTTCTGCTCAATTTTCATCTTCAAGTCTCTTCTTTAAGCTCTCCAATTCCTCAAATTCCTCCAAATTCAGATAATTTCCTTCACATATACTTCTCTCCCTCTGAAGGGGAGACTCTGAAATTCCCCCTGAGTAGTAAGGGTCAGATTTAAGAAAAGAAACATCCAGAGACACATGCATCTTGTTCAACACTAGATTATAATAGCGGTGACCTTTTTAGAATTCAGCATATCCAACAAATACACACTTCACAGCAAAAGGATCAAGTTTCCCTCGCAATTGTTTGTTGATGTGAACATACAGAGTACATCCAAACACTCTTGGTTCCAAATTCGGCAAATATGGGACCTTCAATAGGTCATGCAACTTCTGATACGGGTTCTGAAACTCAATCACACGAGAGGGGGTGCGATTGATTAAGTAAGCAGCATAACACAAGGTTTCTCCTCATAAATTTGTAGGAACATTCATACCAAATAGAAAAGCATGAGCAACTTCCATTAACTGTCGATTCTTTCTTTCGGGTAGTCCATTCTGTTGAGGAGTATAGGCAATGGAAGTTTGATGCCTAATCCCATGAACACCCAAATATGCTGACATGTCTCCATTCACATACTCTCCACCATTTTCAGATTGAAGGACTCGAATTGGATGCTGGTACTGAGTTGCCACCATCTTGAGGAATCAACAAATCTTGCATATACTGCACTTTTATACTTCATCAATGAGACCCAAGTCATTCTAGTGAATTCATCAATAAAAGTCACAAAGTAGCGAAATCCAAAATGAGAAGAAGTTCTTGCAGGACCCCAAACATCCGAATGAATTTTCATGAAAGGAACAGAACATTTATTCAAACTGGGAGAATAAGTAATACGATCACTCTTGGCCAATTCACAAACATCACACTTAAAATCTGTTTCATCAACAACTAAAAACAACTAAGGTTGTAACTTCCTAAGATATTTAAAATTCAAATGGCCTAAGCATCAATGCCATAACCACACCGCCTCTTTGACTTTATTCAAACTACAGGTACTATTATCTTGACTAATTTGTTGTTGTCTACTGCTTGTCAGCTCCAGGTAGTACAGTTTCCCCTTCTAACACCATAACCCAGAGTTCTCCTTGTCACAATGTCCTGAAAAATACAGAAATTGGGATAAAAGGTTAGAGAGCAAAAGAGAGCTCTAGTGATTTGACTAACAGATAAGAGGTTATATGTAAGAGATAGAACAATGAGGATAGAATCAAGAGTGAGTTCATGAGAGAGTTGTACAAAGCCTTCACCAAGAATAGGAGAAGGATAACCATCAGTAGTAGAAACATGTTCAGGAGAGGTTTTAATTGTATCAACAACACTAGGATTATTTTTCATATGATCAATTGTACCAGTATTGATTATCCAAGATCTTTCCACAGATAATGTAGTAAGAGAAGATGCCTTACCCCCGTTACTTGTTTCAACGATGAGTGCAGATGGTTGAGCAGGAGATTCAGTGGTGGTTACAGCCACTTTCGGGATCGTCTTGGGAGGCTTCCTAGTAAAATCTCACCATTCAGGATATCCCACGAGCTCATAGCACCGTTCCTTTGTATAACCAACCTCTTTACAATGAGTATATGTAAAGTGCCAGTTTTTAGCAGGAGGTTTTCCGCCAGAACGAGGAGGATCAGAAAAGCCAAGTTGAGGAACCTGACAGTGATGGGACTAGGCAACGTTGGTTGTTAAAGGAGAAGAGGCAGCCATGACAGAAGCCTCACGCGGAGGAGGTGCAGAGAGGGCAGTTTGATTGCGGTGGCAGCGTTTGACATAGGCATATGTTTGTTTAAGGTCCAGCTTATGTTCTCTCCTAAAAGCTCTTCACAGACGTGACTAAATTCAACATCAAGTCCCATAAAAAACATGTAGACATGCTGGCAGATCATGCAGGAGGATTCATTCATAACACCATCAATAATCTCTTGAGAGTGCGTCAGATGTTGGTCCATTTCATAGAGCCATTCAATAAACTCGTTGAAGTACGTTGAGAGAGGTCTTCCATTTTGCTTCATCATATAACATAGACGGCGAAGCTCAAAAATCCTAGTTTCTTCAGATTCATCATAGTAGGTTTTGTACAGGGCATCCCAGATTACCTTAGCTATTCACAATCGGAGGTACCATTTTCACAATCCAAGGGACATATTTTTAATAAGCCAACACTTCACATTGCCATTGTTGGTAGCCCATGTTGTATACACAGTAGAGGTAGCGGCAGGAGGGTTCTTGGTGAGGAGATCAAGCTTGTTTCGAACTTCAAGTCGAATCTTCATGTATCCAGATTCAACTTGAATAGTTGGTTTCAATGAGGAGCTCGTTGATGGGAAAAGCATAGTTGTCTTGAATAGTGTTGTGGAAGTGTTGATGACTATGAATGGATTGCATGGCGACTGCTCCATTGTTGGGGATGAGTACTCCATCATTGTTGGCAGAAAAAATGTTCTCATCATTCAGGTTAGCCATCTCTTCAAGGTTTGCAAAATTCAGAATTCAGATGCAGTGAAAGAAAAAAATGGTGGTGGTTCAGGATTTTCAAAAAATCCAGGAATTCAGCTATGATGTCAAGTAGAAAAGTGTTTCAGGGAGAATTTAATGATTTCATTCATCTCAATTTTTGGGTTAATAAAGTTGTACAAGTTATTTCCTAATAGAAAAGGATATTTACATTCCTATCACATCTACAAGACTTTAATTCTAATTATAAAAAAATATTCACATAATTTACTTTCCAACACTAAAAACTCATTTTCGATCAAAATCAAAGCCAAAACATTTAATCTTTCTTGCGACATAGTAGATCGCAAGTAAGATTTCAATATTTTTAGTTTTAAAAACCTTCTTTCTGCCGATGAAACTGTAACATGAATGGTCAACAAAATTTTATATGCAAGACAACTAGTTGGATAACAGTTCATTCTTTTCAAGAAATTTAGTATTGCACTAGCTGTATCATGTTCCGGCCCTCTAGTAAACTTTTTTGTAATAGCTACAATTCATTAAATAAATCATCACCATCGATGTCTGAAATGTCGCTATTCTCTAATTTCTGTTCAAGATTGATGCAACTTGTCTTTAGTTCATCTGTATCCAATGACTTTAACTTTTTTGCTGTGAATAAGAAGCCAAAAGTTTCTTCATATTGTTGATATTGCTCAAACCTTCTCTCCAATGAACCAATTGCTTGATCAATTATATAACAAAGTATTGAATTCTGAAGGTTTCTTGAGGTGATTGTTCATCGGCCGATTCAGATGAGTCAGTGCCAATCTCATCAAAATGCTTCTCTATACGGATTATTCTTTTTTCTTCTCAAGAAACACAGGACAATATCCAATTCAGCAGCAATTTCTTTAGCACAATTATAAGCTTTCTCAAACCCAACTTCTCGATACTCTTTAAAGAAATCAATCAGAGCCTTCGCACTATCCATTGCCACATCAATACGCATATTTTCAGTTTGCAACTCTTTACTGACTATATTAACTTTAGCCAAGATATGATGCCAAATAACCACGCCAACGATAAAGTCAAACTTTCCAAGTTCATACTCTGCCAAACAAGTAGCTTGACTTTTAACTAATATATCTGTGTCACTTTCAGCAACTTGAGTAGAGGTTCTCGTATTTCTAGAGCTTGAGTCATTATTGCTTTCACACTATCAACTTTACTTTCTCATCTGGTAACTGACAATGATTTCAGAGTGAAACCTTTCTCTAATAAATTGTCTTTCAAAATCTTCCACCTTTTTGTATAATTTGCAAACAATGTATAAATACGTTGCACAACTCCAACAAAATCCTACTGCTTTATCACAAGAGTTTGATATATCTGACAGTGTCATATTGAGAGAATAAGAACCATAAGGTGTATAAAATGCTCTAAGATTGATGTCCAAGAGCTTTCTTTGTACACCTTTGTGTTTTCCCTTCATGTTTGATCCATTATCATAGCCCTGCCCCCTGACATTATCAATGTCAAGATCAAGATGGTGTAACACGTTTTACAAGCCTTGACCTGTTGTGTCATTCACAACCAAAAACTCCAGAATATATTCTTGCACATTTATTGGAACTGTAGAGACATCAACACACCTCAAGATCAATGTCATATGTTCTTGTTTGCTGACATCAGGAGTACAATCAAGTATTACTGAAAAGTACTTGGCTTCTTTGATTTTTTTAGGATGACACCTTTAATTTCAGAAGCTAACAAAAATATCAACTCATTTTGGATCTTGTGACTCAAAAAATGGTAATTAATCTCATACTTTTGTTTCCTTCGGAGATGCTCTTTCAATGTTGAGTCCCATTCACTAACCATTTCAACTAAAGCCATAAAATTTTCATTACTTTCTTCATAAAGCTTCTCATTATGTCCATGGAATGTCAGACTCCGTTTAGCTAAATATTTCACTAATGCAAACAATCTTCGCAGTACCTTCCTCCAATATATTGTCTCTCTGCTAACTTGGTCTTGGAAAGCTTTGTCAATGACTTGATTACTTTCCAGCCTCGCGCACGTCTCTACCCAAATGAAGAATATGCTCCATGGTTTCTTCACCTCCCCCACAGATTTTGCAAATAAGACTAGCTTCTAACTTTCGACTGAATAAATTCATAAAGCAAGGGATTGCATTTGTATAGCATCTTAGTTTATGTTAGTTAGCTTAAAACTTGCTACTATATGCTTGCTATATTCTGTAAGATTTGGACTAATATCCTTCATCTTATGTTTACAAACAGCATATAATCACTTAAGAACTAGGTAATCAGGATAGCATTAGAAACTCTTTCCTTAAAACAGTAAGGTTTTTATCTGTAATCTATTGCATTTGGGAAACATAATATACTCAGCATATCAAGTATTATATTGATGCAGATTATAGAGGGCCTAATTGCTATAGTATTACATACAATTTGGAAAGTGTCCTAATAATAATCCTCTATTAAGTTTAGGTCCCTCCATTTTCTAGATACGAGTTCTTGAGCACTCAGCCCCATAAAGATTTATCTTGGACATAGAGCACTGTAGAAGACTACGTATTTGTTTTCATGACATTCAACGCTTTCTCTACTGCCGCTACAGGTATGTTCATATCAATCTCTAATAACATGCCTTGAAAAAAAGATTCCACACTCTTTCTATAATAACATGACCCTTCTTTGATATGAATGATCAATTTGAGTCTCAAGTTGAACCAGATTTATTACCGAAAATCCAAAATTGATGGAGTTCAAGATTGAGGGATGAGGGTGAGGGTGAGGGTGTAGTTAACTATGAGTAAGCTAAAGTTATACATATCCCTCAACCTGCTCAATTCTAAAACCAAATTCTTCAATTCACAATGTTTAGTCTCTGCACTGAATATCAAGGGCAGCAATGGTGTGCTGACTTCTACTGCACCCACTGCAACAGTAGCAACACCCATGTCGTGTAGGAGTCCATCCTCTGTATGAAGAAACTTCTCAAACAGACCAATGTTTATCATTGTGGTGAAGGCTCACAGAATATCAAGTACTCAGACCAAACGTTGGAAGACTTTCAAATATGAAGCCATTAAATCAAATGAAATTAGACATGGAGGAGAATAGATTCTGTTATGTCCCTCGGCTCTGGGAAATAGCCTAGCTTGATAACAGATACCACATCGGTTGTTTTTCAAGACCTGAGAAATGGCTTTTGCAATTGTTAGCAAGGTCGTGCCAATAGTTGCAAGGTCGTGGCACTGAGATGATAAACACATGGCTTACTCAACGTTCTGTTGCTTCTCATAGATGACAAACATAAGACATGCATAATATAGACCAATATTGGCCAGGGAACTGAAATTGTAGGGTGTATCAAAACTAGAACTGATATGCATATTCCCATGTCCAACAAAACAATATATAGTGAATAGTATATGGTATAGCAAATTATCAAACCAAACATTTGATAACAAGTGAATTTGATGAATAACAATTTCATTCTTCAGCTTCCCTTGTCCCTTGTGAGCGCTAGGTGTAACATGTGATTAGTTTCCCTACAACAATACAACTACACAACTCTACTAGATTTTACAGACACAAGGTTTAAGTTGTAGAAAGAATTTTGAAGACAAAAGTGGTGTGAGGTAAAGCTAGTAAGCTAACAATAATCTTCATACCTATTGACATCTGCATTCCCTAAAAAAGCTATCCCATGACAATCAGAGACGATGCTACTGTGTTGATCTTGTGTTTGAATTCCAGCAGACAAGAACAAGATAATATCTAGATGAGTAGTTTCATAAGCAGCTACCTACTCAGAATGCCAGTCCAACAAAACCCAATACCATACGTAACACTAACTCATTGTCTAAGTACCTACAAAACCCTAGACCAAAAGCAATGCCAACACCTTGGTACAGACCTACAAAACCCTAGACCAGAAGCAGTGCTAACTCATTCTCGAAGTACCTTAAAATCCAAAAAACTTGCCATTTCTTAGACAATTACTCCTACCCGATCACAAAACACAAGAAATCTATCAATCATGCTCAAAAAATGACCCAACATCCACATCCAGTAAAACCCTAAATGGTCATAAATCCTTTCACCTCTCCTCATTAGAAATTAAATCAACAGCCACACATTGTAAACAGATGAACCAACACAAAAGAGAAACATATGGTAAATCTAAATCCACATCAAAATTAAACAAAACCAGAAGATGTGCTCAACAGAGAGAGTAGCTAAATTAAAACTAAACATTGTTCAAGAATCCGATCCATCATCCACACAAATTGCAAAATGAATTGGATAAAAAAGAGCATAAGCATATATGAAACGACACATCGTTTGTTGTTGAGACTAGACTTCTAGAACCTGAGCTTGGTGAAGAACCACCTGTTCTTTCCAGTCTTGAACCTCTCCTCGAACCTCTTCTTGGTCTCCTTCAGCGCAGTGACCTTCTTATCCTTGCTGGTGAGTACGTCCGGGGTGACGACCTCTTTCAGATCCACGTCGAGGGTGTAGCGCGTGGGCATCAGATGCTGGTAGTTGACGAGCTTCACGAACGGCTTTACTCTCGACTTCTTCGCCGTCTTCTTCGCTGAGTCCTTGCGGATGACCTTGCTCGGGTACTTTTTTATTCCGGCGACGAGGCAGTGGCCGTAGGATCGGTCACGGGTGCCGTCGTCGAAGGCCTTCACGATCACGCCCTTGCGACCTGCGTAACGGCCTTGAAGGAGGATCACCGCCTTGTTTGGCTTCAGAAACTTCACCATTTTTCTGTGGTTTCTCTCTCTGCTCTGGGCTCTCTCTCCCTCTCTCTCTCTCTCTTTCGTGGTTAGAAACTGGAAGCGGCTCTCTCTTTCTAGTGGGAGTTATGTATTAATACTAGGCGCGGCGGAGTGGGGAAAACCCTAGGTAGCTGTTGCTGGGCATGGGCTTTTGTTTTGGGCTCACCTGAATTAACATTTTAGACCAAGATTGCCATTTCTGGATAATAAGAATTTATTAAAACGTAAAAGGCAAAAATTTTGCCAAAATAAAAAAAGGCAACATATGAAGATACGAGAGGAGGGAACACTCAACCAAACCTCCTCATGTAAAAAACAAAACGAAGCATACTGCTTAAAACTAGGGTATTTGGAAACAATCTCTAAAAAAAAAATGAAACGTGCCGTTAAGATAAAACGTTTGTCAAAAGACTACTAAAAACATTATATATAAGCAAAATTGACTAAATGATCACTCAAGTTTACTCAAAACAAAATTTTGATCACTATCGAATGTCATATATCAAAATGATCACTCATCTTAACATTTCCTTCTCAATTTGGTCATTCGAACTCAAATGAAAGTTAACAAAAGAATATTCCATTTATTTCAGGGGTATTTGTGTCTTTCCAATATTTATTTTTATTTTTTTTAAGTCATTTTTTCTTTTTCTCTTTTAAATTACTTTGGCACCCAAAAAATTATATGGGCACCCAAACAGTTCTATTGGGCACCCAAAATTATTTGAGCTCAAGCCGTGGTACTTAAAGGAAGGAAGACCGTCGTAGTGGGGGTCGAGGAAGACTAATCTGAGGAGCGGGTTCAAAACTACATGGGGAAGGCGATAGTTTTTAGGGCTTTTAAGGAAAAGGGAGAGTCAAAAGACGCGTTGCTAGCCAAGTTTTGAAAATTCCGAATTCGTCGTTGTACAGCAGCGTGACTCAGCAATCGATCTGCAATGGATGTTCTCAGATTTTGATTGCATGACATGGCTCATCGTCGACCTCTGTGACTTCGATCTGCATGTGTAGATCTCTACTTTACCATCCATCGATTTACGTCTGCCTCGTCCCAGACAATAGCGGAGACGACCACATCCCACCGCCGCGACTACTATCCTACGAGCTATTCTTTGTGTCGAGGCAACGACACCGCGATACCCCTATGTTAGAACCCGATCCTAATTTAGCAACATAAACCAGTATTAGGTCCTAACAACGCTACTAAGTGAGGTTTCTAAACAACATTCTAATCAAAACTTCTTGTAGAACAACAGAAATAAAATTTAAAAAAAAAACAATCTTTTGCTAAAACATGTAAAGAGCCGCTAAATATTCTAAGTTAACTAATTAAGCTATCAGCTAGTAGGATCAGCCGCGGATCCTACAGTTGGGTACTGTTATACCTCGAACTACGCGTGCACCCGACCTCCACTAAAATCTCTTCAAACCTGGGCATTTGAAACCAAAGGGTCCAGGGAAAGACATTCGAAAAACAGAAAATAGTTAAAGTGAATGGACAAAAGTCGTAATAAACATAAGAAATATGAGAAATTAATTTCATACCCTTCCCCTGAATTTCGGTGTAAAACTAGTATGCGAGTTCTAAAATGAAAGGGAAAATAACTATAATGATCACTCAAGTTTGTCACAATCAACAATTTGATCGCTGAAGTTTAGAAAATATCAAAAATGTCACTAAACTTTAACTTTGTCTATCAAATTGTTCACTTTGCATAAGTGCTAATTGAGCAGGAACATTATAAAGCATAGACGTATATCATAATAGAACACGAAATTTTAGACATAAAATGTGTGAAGTTGAACTCACGAAGCTAACTTCGGGTGAATTAAGGTAAAAGGACTCAAAAATCTAATAGTAATAAATTTCAAGCTAGTCTAGTGAAAAACATAAAAGCATAGTCACTGAAAGGAAACTAGCCTCGATAATATAATAAAATGTATCACTCGCATACGCAATAGGGAAAAGCAAAGGTCTACTTACCTCAATCGCCAGAAGAGTAAGTTGTCGATCATCTCACTAGAAATCTTACTCAATTCCCATGACAAACCGAGAATTTAAAATTGATTGATGAGACATTACAATCGTACGACCCAAGTAGGAAAAGAAATCCTAGACAGAAAGTCTTTACGCAACAACAATCATAAACATCTGTAAGGTCTCCAACGCACAAGGCAACCTCAACATCACTAACAATTGTCGTTTGCATGTCCACAAGAAACCTACAATAATGACTCGAATTGCTCAAACTCTTGAAGAAAAGTCTTGCTACGAAATGTTGCTACATCACTGCTAACAACTCTAAGCATTTCCGTAAACTATTGACTACAAAAAATTTGAATTTCGAATTTGCTGAAATGGTACCCAAGTTGCTCCGATGAAAAACTTCCTATGCTTGAGGCGTAAACATGAAACTTTAACACTTCCTTGAACCTTTGCTTCAGCCCACGGCCAGAGACAAAAAAAACATCAAACACAACCGGCACGAAAATCTTTGCCTATAGAACCACACAACTATAATGTTTAACTCTGAAAGTCAAGACGTCCACTAATTCGTGAAGTGATTGAACTATAGGGGATTCCATTCTGCTTTGATATCTAGACATAGAATTGTGTAATACTGATCCTTGTCGGAGGCTACATATTTTGATCACCATCCATCGAGGAAAAATTTATTAACATGAACAAATCACGGTGTTCATAGAGACCGATGTACTAAGTCTAAGACACGCTCCTAATGTTAGAAGGTTCGTCGTTTATGATGGTCGGTATAGAAACTCGGAACTACTAATACAAGTACGAGAAGTCCTAATGATCTACCAACACATTAGAAAGTTTAGGGATCTACCATTCTTATTGAAAACAATAATGAGGAACCGATCAACGTAACGAAACCTGAGCCTGAAGTTCGCATCGAATAATGCCAGGCTGACCACTAACTACACAAATTAGTCCATACTCTAATCTCCACATCTAATTGTGTTTCACAAATGGAACGGTTCCCACAACTCAAAAGTTGAGAGAATTTCTTCCAAAAATTTGGCATGACCTATTTGTTTATAATCGAAACCAAAACCTGTAGATTTGTCGCATTATAACAACCAAATACAATTAATCTCCCCAAAGTCACAGACCACCATATTACAACCATACACGATAATCGAGAATTTCTCGAATGTAATTAATTAAGTCTGGTATTGTACACAATTGTGTATCCTACTCATAAATTCAGAATTAAGATGCGAGTCACAAACTTAAGACTCGAGTGCACGAACACTCTCGAATTGAATAATTGAATTGTTGCTATGTTCCTCGAATATGGAACAACAGAAAATTTTGACTATGGTGAAATACATGTTAACCTTGACTTCCATCATCTACGCAACTCTGAATCGAATAAGGAGAATGAGCTACATTCTTAACGAATTTACAAATCGAAATACAATTCAAGAGTAACTTCCTTATTAGTCGTACATCCTCATTCGGTAAGAACTCTGCTCACACCAAAAGATGAGAGTGAAAATGTAACGAAACGAAGTGAACAAAACTAAACAATTTTTACTGCTTGACGTGATATTTCTCAAGTTACACAAAAGTTGTCACTACTAGTTCAAAAGAACTTATCATCAAATTGATATTCTAGACTCCACTGTCGGTTGAATGGTTTGCAAAACTCTTAGGTCAATAACCTCACAAACCATTGAATAAAAATAACCAAGACAACAAAAGTTGTGTAGCTAAACACGACAATGAGGAACGTTTAAGCTGAATTGAACAAAAGAATTGTTAAGCAAGACCTGACAAAGAGAGATCAGGGGAAATAAAACCCGATCAAAGAATGAACACATGGAGCACTAATACTCTCCCATAGTCGATAGGGTTGCTATTTGACCATACTTTCGACCGAGAGAAATTATAACATAACTACGTGTAACTCTGCCGTTCTCATAACCGTGAGACAAAAACGATTGAATGATATCAACCTGATCATTCTTGACAATCCACTTTGCAACGACTAACAAAACACTTTGGCTGAAAGTGACCACAATCTCGAACTTTCTGACACCACTCCTATCAGAAATTAACTCAAGAAAGCAAGAATTTCACAAAATTCAAAAGAGAAAAACCAACTTAGGCTCACACAAATATAATCGAGAATCTATATATCATTGTACTATTCCCCTTGATACTATCTAAATAACTAAGCCCTAAGAAACCATGAATATGCTCACTAAACTGATACATGTATTGTGGCACTTAAAATGAGACGCTGAAAAATAATAGGAACATCGCGTGACGAGAATCTAAAACTGAAAAGTACCATAGACCTTTTGATAATAAACTTACCTTGGAATTGAAGTGAACAATGACTAGGTCAAACTAGACTCACAGGTTGGAGTTGGGTACTAGGTCACACTCACCATTTATTCAACGACATTCAACACCGTGAATATTCGATGGGGATCCGCTATAATCGGGCCATCACTCGGGCGATGTTGAGTGTAATCGAATACAAAGGTGAAAGGAATCTAGTATAGTCTACAAAACTTATAACCTAAAGTTCTGATACCAACTGTTAAAAGTCGATCTTGATTTAGCAACCTAAACAAGGAATTGGCCGTAACGATGCTACTAAGTGAGGTTTCCGAACAATATTCTAATCAAAACTTCTTGTAGAACAATGGAAATAAAATACATATTAATCATTTGCTAAAGCATGTAAAGAACCACTAAATATTTTAAATTAACTAATTAAGCTACAAGTCAGTAGGATCACTCGCGGATACTACGGTTGGGTACTGCTATGCCTCGAACTACGTGTGCACCCGACCTCTACCGAAATATTTGCAAACCTAGGCATTTAAAACCAAAGGGCCCAGGAAAGGACATTCGAAAAATAGAAAACCGTTAGAGTGAATGGAAAAAAAAATCGTAATAAACGTAAGAAATATGATAAATTACTTTCATGCTCTTCCCCTGAATTTTGGTGTAAAACTAGTATGCGAGTTCTAAAATCAAATGACGAAACCCTAAAGTGAGAATGAACCCTGAGACTGACTCTGAATTCATAAGTCTTAATGAGGAACCTGAAACCAAGTGGTTGATAATTGAATCTAAAATGCCTGTCTAAATATGAAATATCTAACAAAGATGATAACCGAGATAACTAAATCTCTAGCCATTGGAAGTGACGTTTGACTGACTAAGAACTGAATATGGACTGAAATAATCAAATCAGGATGACTGAGGTATTTGACATCTCTAGTCATCAGAAACTGAAGTAAGCTGACAAGAACTGGATCCAAAATTAAATAATTGCAATGACTGAGGTATCTGACATCTCTACTCCCCCAGTGTCGTTTCAAAGCCTAGCATCCAGAATGACACGTGACTATCATGAATCAAGAAATAAGGAGGCTATGATGACTGGTAGTGAACTACAACCTCAGTTACCCCTATCATCTAGTAGTGAACTACAACCCCAGATAATGTATTAATAGAGAACTACAACCATGGAATGGCTACTTGAGGGCCAGTCAGGTAGCATATATGCGCATATATAATAAATCTCAAATATATATAGCCTCCATGACTACTAACTCATCTCCTAAAAAGACACAAAAAATGATATACGAAACCGACATGTTAAGCATACACGCTAATTAAGCAGGAACATTATAAACCATAGACATATATCGTAATAAAACACAAAATTTGAGACATAAAATGTGTGAAGTTGAACTCACGAAGCAAACTTTGGGTGAATTAAGGTAAAAGGAGTCAAAAATCTAATAGTAATAAATTTCAAGCTAGTCTAGCGAAAAACATAAAAGCACAGTGACTGAAAGGAAACTAGCCTCGATAATATAATAAAATGTATCACTCCCATACGCAACAGGGAAAGGCAAAGGTCTACTCACCTCAATCGCCAGAAGAGTAAGTTGTCGATCATCTCACTAGAAATCTTACTCGATTCTTATGACAAACCAAGAATTTAAAATTGATTGATGAGACATTACAATCATACGACCCAAGTAGGAAAAGAATTCCTAGATAGAACATTCACTGGAGGCCCGGATCCTCACCTTCAAATTTCGTCCATTAGCAAGTCAAAGTTTGATCCGTAAGATGTGGCAGTTTACTCCACGAATTAGTCGGGATGTATGTCACCTCTCCGAAAATTACGTTGTTCCCTTATTCAATACAAATGTCGATTAGTAACTGAAATTGCATTTAAAATTGCAAGAAAGCCAATCTAATACGTAGCCAGAAACTTTCCATGAAAAGTTAATTTTCTGGCCGCCGAAGCTCCGCCGCATACAGCGGCACGTGGGTTACACGCTCCAAAAAAACATGCGGAGAGTATCATCTTCAATCCGCACCCTTACATGATCTACACAACAGCAGCAACAATGTTCTCAAGTTGCTCATCAACCAATTTCAAGCTTAAGTCATCGAAAAATCACCTTGAAAGTCCGGAACTCGTCATAATTCGGTGACGTTCGTACGCCGTGCTCCGGCCGAGATGGGCTGCGTGACTGGTGGCAATAGAATCTTGGAAGAGTGGGCTTCAAAATCCCAAAGATGTGCCAGCCTGAAATGCCTCTGGCGACGGCGATGGAATCAAACTGAAACCCTAAACTTTTCTCTGACTCCTGGCTCGATTCAATGTAAATTGAGCACTGGCATTCTAGGAAAAAGAGAGAGGAGAAATGGGCGAAACTTTTGACAACAAGACCAACAAAATTGGTGGTCGGCCGATGACTTCTCCGGCGATATGTACCGCGGTGAGAGAGAGAGAGAGAGATCCCACTAGGTTAAAACCCAATATTATCTACATTCCCAAAATAGACGGCTGAGATTAAATCTCATCAGATCTGACGACCCATAAGAAATTACCACTAATGTATTTTCTTTTTAACCAACATAACTGATAGATTTCCAAAATTTGTATAAATTGGCTCAGACCTCCAAAAATTAAACTTAAAATACGCACGATCTGGCAATAAAATCATTTACAACTTCTGTGAAGAAAATGAGTCCAAAATCATAGTGTATAAAAAGTCAATTTTTTGTCGCGACGAATCTCGATAAACATGTCATATAATGATTAGCTCACTAATTAACTCGACTAACGAAGATTCTGATTTGGGTTCGGGTTGTTACAGCGTAGGCTCTTGCCTTTTTCGAGAACCTTAAGGCGCGTGCTCACCCGAATTTTTAACATCAGTCTTGAAATCCGAACCCTTGTCGTTCATCCTTAATTGTAGAGCGAAATCGATTTGCAATGCAATGGCAAATTTTGTAATTTTTGAACAATTATAATAATGACAGTATTGTAATTATAATAGAAAGATGTTTTTATCCATCACATAGTAAATATGTACGTCTGAATAAACGGAGTGGTAGAATTGATAGACGGAAAGCGAAATTGAGTGATTATTTTGGTATATGACATTCAATAGTGATTATTACTAAAGATACTTTTACCTATAACTATTTCAATTCCATTAGCAAACGCATAGAACAATTCTCTGTAATCATTCCCTCCCATTCTAAGTAGCTAAACATGTTCAATTCTGATTGTGCACTTTGGGTGAAACATGAAACTTTTTATTTGTGCATCATCATTCTCAAAATAAGCATAAAATGCAATCTCCCGGCCATTCCCCACATTTGAGGTGAGTGGTGAAAATATGAGATGACCTTCTCCTCATACAATGCCCATAAAAATGAAATGCACATTCCCGACCAAAGGGTATTTTATACACAACAATGTACTTACACCATCTACCCAACTCCAGCTTGGCGCATTGAATGGGGCAGCAATTCAGGAGGTGATCCCAAGTACCACAGCCCATGCAGACACCCTTTAATGTCAAGTATTCCACCTGACACTCAACCCAAGCTTTAACGCCAACTGGCGCTCTCAAGTGAGTGATGAGGTGCTTACTCAAATCAACCTCTACCAGCAACCGAATCTTGACTTTTTTCTCTAGTCACACCTCATCATAGTTCACATAAGTACATACGTGACCACCTAGGGTTGCTAACCACTCAAAGAACGGTTCTTTGCCATGCAACGCTTTGCCTTTGAAATCAAGAAAGGGCCCAAACCTTGATTTTGTCGATCTTAACCGACTCCACCAGTTGAAAGCCATCAAACTCTTGCACCACCACCCTAGAATCCTCAAAAAATCAAGGGCTACGGCTCACCGCTCACTTGAGATTGCGTTCCATCCCTTTGATCCCTTCCAAAGCCTGATCATAAATAATTTGATTGAATCATCCTTCTCACTCGTGATATTAGTCAGTGAGAAGACAATTATCACAGCAAACTTGAATTCGTCTTCCTCCTCATCGCCACCAAGTGATAAATCAAAGGAGAAAGGAGGATGATGGAGAGATTTGGAGTCCATAACTTCCCAAAATCAAATTGGGTACGTGTTATAAGAAACAGAATAAATCAGAAATAGGAAAAGAGAAGAAGCCGAATGGTTCTAGGAAAACCTAGGGTTCGGTTTGAAACCTAGAGGTCGGTTCGAAGGAGGAGAAAAATAGGGAGAAATCGGGAATCGAGAAGATGAGATAAGAGAAGGTGTGGTAGCGACGGATCAAGGTGATCGGCCGGCGTTGATCAGTAAACAAGGCAACTACAGTTTTACATAGGAGTCGTGGGAAAGCAAAGTCGTGGGAGAGAGAAGTCGGGTTACAAGGAACGCTTAGAAACCACCGCACTATGGTATGATATACTATAGTAAACTGTCAAACCATACATTTGATATCTATGTTGTGAACTTGATGAATTACTATTTCATTCTTCACATTCCCTTGCAACTGCTTCGTTAGTTCTACTGCTAGCTCTACAATTAAGCAGAGTCTGATGATGAAATAAATCACACCAAACATAATACTAGCAATGCCAACTGGGGATGCTAGAGGGTAATGTGCTCCTTCTCTCGGTTTAGTCACAAGCCTAATCCGAGTGTAAATAGCCCATGCTAACATCAACATTGCCAGCACACTCACTATTATGCTGCTGATGATACATATAGTCTCCATCCCCCCCACCCCCCCCCCCCCCCCCCCCCCCCCCCCAACCCCGCCCGCATTATCAACATGAATCAAGTAAAAAATGGTATCAGCAGTAGTTAATAAGTAACACAATCACTAAATGCTCGAAGATCCAAGAAAGGGTGAGATAGAATGAAGTAGGAAGCTATTAAGTGTTGGTGTTTCTATACCCGGGGGAAGAGCTGCTGTGAGTAAGCCCATCAAGACTTAAGCCCGGTGAGAATTTGAGAGCTAAAACAAATACTACTAGTCTTAAAGGAAAAAAAAAATTATTGTAAAGCCTTTTGTTGAATAGGACCCGAAACCCATTTAAAACTCAATAATCCAATCAGCAGTAATTATCCAAATTCTGACAACCTTAGTTCCAAATTTTCAGTTGAACCAAACTCTCCCAGATCTCAATCCCCTAACTCTCCATCGCACTCTCACTCACTCAGTGTAGCTCTCTCAATCTCATCATCTCGTCTGACTCAACGTGCTCTACTCAATTTCTTTTCTATCTCTTGTATGTCTATTTCTCCTCTAACAGTCTCACTTCTTTATCTATCTCTATTTTCTAATTCGTAAATTTGTACGTAGACAGTGGGTATGTAGTTGAGTAAGCTAACTAATAGTCTAATATGAGTACCTCAACTCTAATTATTGAATTAGGAATTAGGTTTGTGTTTTAGAATTGAGAATTGGGCTTTGTGTTTTTAATTGATTATTGAATTTGGATTTTGTATTTGTACATCAGGATATCAGATTATCAAAAAAATGACAGAAGAAGAAGGAGCAATAGAAATGAGCTATAAAACGGACCAAATCAAGGAACAGATTGATTAGTTCTTGGTTTGCAAGACCATCAACTATGTATTTTTTGTTCACTTAATGAAATTTTCTCCTAGTGTCGAGATTTTATCATAAAAAGTTAGCCCTAGTGATTTTTCGATCCTAGATCCGCAACTGACTATTCCTTGATGTATTGGCCTCTTCTCCGGATTTCGTACTTGTTGAAACAATTTTGTAAACAAGTGTATGAGTATAGGAAACCCGACAGCCAAGAAGAAGAAAACAAAAACTATAGAAAGCACACCACCAAAGACTGCCCAGCTACTGTGGTGTAACTCATTCTTCAGTTTTGGTTCCTCTGCAACTTCAAATCCAGACCAGATGATCCACAGGAAGATTATTACAATGATGACAGAGGCAGATACACCAAATAATGTCGCATATTTGTTTTTAACATGGCTTCTAATCTTCCATCTAGTGACTACAGTCTTCCATCTATGGTGTTTTTGGCCTAACAAGAGAGAGAGAGAGAGAGAGAGAGAGAGAGAGAGAGAGAGAGAGCGAGATCTAACTAATCTTATAGTTGGTTGGATCATCAATATTCAAAGTCACATTTCGAGGATTGCTAACCGTTTCAGTTTTGTTATAAAGATAAGAGTATAACTCTAGGTCATGTTTCCACGCAAGGTGAACATATGTTTAATCTTCTTCTTTTGAAAGGGACATATGTTTAATCTTTAAAGGACTGAGAATTGAGAGCCACTATGAAATGGATACATCTCAGCGCATAAAACTAGAACTATGCTTCACTTCTGTTAACATCGATCAGTCCTCAACTACCTCATTCCATATGGTTATCAAGCTAAGAAAGACCCTTTGGAACTCATAATGTTGTGATTGAATCTCGATGCTATGTGGCTTTGCATCTGAAGTGATACATTTGGTGCTAACTTTAGTGAGAAAATAAGAGTCAAGCCTCAAGTATTGACTAGTTTAAGTCATTATGTTCTGCACTCGAAAAAGATGGGGGGATCTGGAGTGCGAGCCAGTTGACATGGACTACATTGTTCAAGTTGATGATCCAACAACCAAAATCACAATACTTGTGCCACCATAAGCAACCAACCACTTGAAATCAGATTGTGCGGCCAAACACAATTTCATAGCTTATATTGCTTTTAGAACCTTGAAAACACCATTCAATTTACCCAACGCATTGTCAAACTTTGAAGCCAAATTCCAAATCTACTGCTGCCGATGCAGGTTTAAAACACACATACATGTGCATGTACACGAATGCATGCAAGAATGCACAGGGTTACCCGTACTCCAACTGCTTATTATTGCAACATGGTAACAAAAATGCAACACAAAAATGCTTATTAAAGGGACGAAAGGAAGTATCTTACATTAAGCAACATGCTTAATCGAACTTGAAGCATGCAACACTATCAATGTTGTTCATCTGTATGAGAGATCCACTGAACAAAAAACACAAAATGCACCATGAAAGGGATCAACTGCATTTAACTTTGTTAGAAGCTTAAAATCACCATTTGCTTAAGCAATACATCAAAGATGGCCTCAATAGTAATATTATCTTCATCATCATAGTCATTCTTCACCTTGATCTGCATCAATAAAATAACAGAGTTTTAATCAATGCAAATCACAGGTTGAATAGAAGAGCCAACTCTTGTGTTTGTGATGCCAAAGAACATATGATACTTGCAAAAGGGATTAGAAAAAAACGATTGAGTTAATTCTCAATAAGCAAAAACAGTGATAAGTGATGTTGACTAGAAAAGCACTGTTCAATAATATACCATCATCATTTTGTAAACTTGTATAATAATATGTGCTCTCTTTTCTGTCTCATAGAGTCATCTCCCACATTCATTCCAAAAATAGATCAGGCCTAAGATACCAAAAGCCATCATTCCATGCCCCCACCATGAACCACAACTGTATGTCTTTAAAAATTTGCAATTTAATTTGAAAAAAAAAAATATGCAATCTGTGGTATCACCAATTATCTTTGCAAAATGAAGCAAATCCTGCTAGCTAAATAGTATTCACTCTTGAGCTTCTATTTTCTAGTGCACTATTGTAGCAATGTAGCATATGTTTTGCTTTGCCAGGGCACCCTTCCACCATATGAACAAATACTCAAGCAGATACATCCTAAATCAATCAAGTCTCCTTCAATTGTCCTCCAAGTAAAAGGGACATCTATGACTCAAGTTAGTAGTGTCAACAGTACCGGAGGTTAGAATCTACTTGCTTTGAAGTTGGTTTATACTGGGCATAAACTTTGCTAATATTGAACCAAGGACTTGCTAGTACATGACACCCTTTTACTTCTTATATCAAGCAAGAGATCAACTTCTACTCCTTACTTGGTTACATAATGTGTTCAAAGCTGCTCTACAAGCTTACATTTCTGTGGCATCCAACTAGTAAAAAAAACCCCATCTCTTACATATGGCAGCAAGACTTGAATCCATTATATTTAAAGTCTTGGTCTTACAAGTAACCAACATGTCAAGCTCACCTGACAAGTACATATATAAAATTACATTTTCATGGTCATGTATCTAAGAGACTCTTACAATCGTGGTTAAGGCAATCACCGATGCGTGAAAGTACATCTAATACTACACAAGAACAGAGACAACAAAGGAGAAAAGGATACAACTCGATAACCTTATATATTACGCAATTCATTGATAGGGTACCTGTATATATACTCCCACTAACAATTAGATATGCAGAACAAAATGGGATCAAGCACTGACGAAATTTACACCTATAAGCATTCAAGGAAAGAGAGAATAAATCTGCTGACCTCCCTTTCAAAAAAAAAAAAACTGCTAACCTTTTTTTTATTTGAAGGAAACATGTTCATCTCCTTAATCTTCTTTGCCATAGTCATACACTATCTCAATCTGCATCAACAGAATCAAAGAAGTCAACAGTGAAATCATGGAAGCGCTTGTTTTGCAAATCACCAATGTTTAATAATGCGTAACTAGTCCAAAAGGCAACTTACAAAACTGATATAACACAGAAATCAAAGACCTTGCTACATACATAAATGATATTCTGTTATGGGAGATGACACGTTATAGAGCCTAATCTAGTCAAAGATAGGAAAAGTTAAAGAAGGTAAGGGAAGATTTCATAGATCTTAACGTTCAACCAACCAGAGTTAGTAAGATTTCTTCAATGAAAGAAAGAACAGCAGCATAAAGCAAATATGTCTAATTTTCCCCCCTCTTTAACTACAGAGTAACCATGTAAGTAATATACTGAATTAGTTCTTTGTACAGAGCAGGCTAGGGAGGTTCTTTTTCTCTGAAATTAGGAGAAGTTCTTCTCATATGTTCGAAACAGTGCAGATCACAGCTTTCAAGGAAATTTGAAGGTTCTAAGAATCAAATCCTTCAATGGTTCCCTTAAGATGTTTTTCCTTTTTATGGTTGCAGATCTGCACTAAGAGGCTCCAGTAAAAGACCTACACTTCAAGGAAGGGTATACCACATAGACTTGATCTCCTCTCTGAATGCTGTCAGTTTACAGCAGGAAACAGCGATAGGTACAGTTCTAGGGGACATGACTGAGAAATGGCCTATGAAATTTCTGATTTTGCAGCTCAATAGTTGCCCATTTTTATCCCTCTTTCCACCATTTAGGATTTGGAATTTATGCAGCACATGGTGCAGACTTTCAGAGACTTCACTTATTACTATTGCTGGAAGGTGGTCCTATTTTCCTTTTCAAAATGACTCTAGAATGTGGAGATCAGAGTCATGGGAATGCTGTGGATATTAACACAGCGCAAACATATCAAAAGACCATCAGCAATACTAGGGTCTGTGTCTCTAAGGCCTTAGAGGGTTGAAGCATAGGATTATAATTTGTGCTGTATCAGTACTGTGGCCAAAGATCGGGGAAAGGATACAGAAGGTTATAGGATAGAGCTGATTCTTCAACCTCCTATTGAGCACCAGTCACTTTTGAGTAAGATTCTCACATCTTTGTTTTGTTGTCTAAAGTGTTATCTTTTCTTGAGGTATCGTATGCTCTTTTAGAAGAATGGGGAGCAGCACTAGGTAACTGTACACACACTACGAGATACAAAACACAAAACAGACACTTCAAAAGGGAAACAAAAGAAGCTGAATGTAGAAGATTCCATATGGATTTCTTTAAAGAAAAATTGAGCATGCAAACAGACCAAAGCGTACATGAGAAATCAAACAAAAGGTTAAACAATATATTACCCCAGCAGGTGGAGTCGGATTCCTATGAAACTTGGAACCACCTGGAGCCCAGGGAACTGCACAAACAAACAAAAAAGAAATGAAGCTAGAGGTCTAAAGATTAGAAGAGCTATGCATAACATATTTGGAAGCACAGAGAGCTATTCAAAGTGAGACATTTGAACCCAAGTGATTAATTTTTGTTTAATTTGGTTAGATGGGCTTTTGTTTCTGGTCTTTAAAAGTGGATTTTACTGGCAAATGAATATTCATGATCCTCATTTCTTCTACTGTTTCTTGTCTTAACAAGAAAAATGGCATACCAAATTATTCCTTTAGCTGAATGACCAAGTACTTCTACATATTTTATTACCAACAAGTAGTTCTGATTTCCGATGTTCCAATAAAGCAATGTACACTAAAAACTTGTATTTAAACACAACCGAATTTAGAGAAACAATCTATCATTTCAACACACTGTGATATGTAGCTGCTAATAAGAAACGCTAACAGGCAAACCAATACAATGACTCCAAATGCAACTTTCATCTATATATACACATAAACCAAAACCCAAGAATCAACCGAGTCAAAAGATACATGTAATGTAGTTGCAAAACCACCCAGACAAATTGACTAATTGGAGCAAAACAAATGCACTACATTTACACAAGTATAAAAGAAAACTGGTGTTGAAAGACAGGCCTCACCAACATAAGGGTCAGGGTGGCGCCACTTATTGTAGGTAGCTTCGGCATTATCGATGAGTCTATCAATGGTGTCTAGATCTTCCTATAAACCAAAACCAACCAAATCTGTAACCTAAACATTGCAAAATCGAATTGAATCAAATCGGAGAGAAAAAAAGGAGGAGTACGAACCACGTGCTTGTTGGTGTCGAACCTCTGACGCAGAGCATCAGCCTGAAATCGCAAATTGAATGTGAGAAAATGGAGATTGAAAAAAAAAATGGGGGAAAAAGAGGAGTAGAAAATTACATCTTGGTAGAAAAGGTGGCGGTGGACGGCCCAGTTGAGAGTGTCCTTGAGGGCTTTGCGGTAGAGGATCCGAACCCGTTCCTTCTGAGCAGCCCGCCGGGCTACGTAAGCTGCCGTTGAAACTCCGCTCATCTCTCTCTCTCTCCCTCCCTCTCACCCTGTGTTGTTTCACTGCGTCAGGCGACTACCCAACTTACAGGAGTGCTAACAAAAACGATGTCGTTCCTCCTATTAGCTCCGCTTTTTAAATACTAGCTTAACTACCCGTGTGTACACACGCGTCAAATCAGATCAACTATTCAATCTACTTCTATGACAGTTTTTGTTGGGCAAAACTGTTAGTTCTTTTTCTTTTCTGTTGCCCTTACAACAATGCCCTCCATTTATATATTCCATTTTTTTTCTTATTGCTACTTTTATTTTTTAATAAGAATATTTTTGGGTTTCCATAATTTGGTATGTGATGACATCAAAAAATAGACTTGACTTTATATTAGTAGAGATAACATTTTATAATTCATAAAAATTAAATGTTCACGAAATTTCATTATCTCGATGAGTTCAAGTGTTAAACTATTTCTTGATAACTTCAACAAAAAACAAAAAACTATTTCTTGATAAAAATACTCTAATCTAGCATGTTTCTTCAAAATATCTAAATCAATTTAATTTCGTCCGTAAAATTTTGCAACGTGTGAACCCCATTTAATAATTCTTTTCATTTTGTAACTAAAAGGTATTATTTCAATGTTTTTTTTGGATAATTTTTTTTAAAGGACATTGGGCAACCCTCAAGCATTAATTAATGAGAATGTTAAATACATAGAGACAAATATAAAACCTAAACTCCGTATTAATAAGTTTGCATAGAACATCTCAAATAATAACAAGACACTATAAGAGATGGTAATGATGAGTGATCAAATAAAAAGTGCCCCATGCGTGGAGGCAAGAACCTCGTGAGCCTCCATTGGATTAAGTGGCGAACCCAGAATTTTATTTCGAGGGGAGGGGGGGTTAAAATTAATTCATATTAAGCAAAACAATTATTTCGAGACAATCATTGTTTAACACAACTCTCAGAACATTCAATATCATAGCAACTCTAATAAGTACTTACCAAAATTATAACCGAATCTTAGCAAAAAGAACTATTTGAATAAATACTTAACAATTTATGTCATTTTGATTCTTTCTTTTGCTATTACTTTTGTGTTTCTTTCTCTTTTAAGAGCACTTGCGAAAAAATAACTTGTGTTAATACTACATATTTTGACTTTTCTAATCTGTATTATTAGAGTTAAAACTTCTAATCTTATATAATTCATAAATTATTACATTGAATGGGGCACGTATTAAGAGAAATATAGAGTTAATTGAGGATTTGTCCTAAAAAATACATGGGAAGAAAATTTTTAGGGTGGGCATCAACCCCCCTTGTCACTAACTGGCTCCGCTAGTGATTGGATTCCAATTCCTGAGCAACCTCCCTGGCCAAATTTAGAACCAAATATTTGTAAATTCAGATCCCTCATGTCCAAAATCTGCTAAATAAAGCATACAAGCAGTAATCATGATGACCCGATTCCAGCCAAATCCCTAACCACCTAATTTGGGAATACTGCTGTGGGAATGCTAATATTTGTTTTTCCTGTGAGGGGCTCAAGGAGAGATAATAATTTGAATATGCAGAAACACCATTTGAGAGCAGTGAGCTCCAAACCCATCCACACAAGTAACACAACACGAGTATGCAAATCATTTACCCGATCGTCTCACCACGAACCTATAATCTACCCTGCCTTCTTTAATTGGGCCAACTCCTTTGATTTTGCATGGAGACATTTGCCTCTCAGGCATAACTGCAATAGTGACACCCTTTACTGTTTTTTTGCATGATGTGCCAAAAAGGATTAGTACCTTGTTCATTTACGAGGCGAACGTTCTTGATTATGTAATGGACTGCATGCTCGGGCATTCAATGAGCCTTATATTTACTTAGATCATCCATGACTCATCTCTTAGGAATTGGCCATCCAATCATTGACCATCAATTCTACTATAAATATTAACTGGCTAGTCGACATTAGAACACACCCTTAAGAGCTAGTGTTTCTATCAAAATCCGGAGTGGACTTAGGCTGAAGGGCAATAGATATAATTGGTGGATCGCTCCTTAGCGATCGGGTGATAATCCTCGAGTGGTTCGCTTATTTGCAAAAAAAAAATTAAGTGTTAGGAAGTTGAGACGGGGTTGGCCCGTCTTCAACACTTCGATGCTTAAGTCAGTATTTGTGATGACAAAAAGCGTAAGTAAATAATGATTCAGAGATGAGATACCTTTGTCTTAGAGTAAATAACTTCTTATTATGGGTAGTTGAAGTTGACAATACCTTGTGATCCTCAATATGAGACTGATGCAGACATTCCTATTTTGTGTAAAGGAGGGGCGTTCCTGACTTTTGGTAATTTTGTTCTGTACTCGGGTCGAGTGATGCGTGCAATGCCTTGCGTGGTCGAGCGCGTGCGGCTCACGTCTGTGTGAAATTTTACCAATGCGCCCCTTAGTTGTTCCTTTGTATAGCTATTTTGGGTGCTAAGTAAGGCACCCTACATGGCGTACTAACAAGTCTCCCAAATCCCCAAGTCAAGGATATTGAACTTGATTGGGGAGTTGAATGAACCAAAATCTATAAAGCGTTCTTACTTAGCACTGTTCTACTGAGGTAATATAATATACCATGGAGTCCCCTCAACTTCCTGATCGAGGACGATCCCTTGACTCGTGTGCATCCATCGCCGTGATTACTTGTTCACGGGGATGGAGGGGAACGAGGGAGGACTAGTCGTTAGAAGCTAGTTAGGTCAGGAAAATTTTAAAAGCGTTCGAGTGCTAATGTGCAAATGTGCACGAGTGAACAACATGTGCCATAGCAGCACACGTTCGAGCCGTCTGAGGCCACATGATGGGAGGTGATCACGTTAAGGCTTTTTTGGGCTCGAGAGAAGTTTAAGTCCCTATGTAGCCAATGCCACTAGGTCAAGCTTCCGCCTTAGGAGACGCTCCTAGGAGGATCAGTCGCTAAGGAGGTCCGTATTTTGGGCTACGTGCGGGAAACAGCTCGTCCTGGCCGCTTGCGGCCTTCTGCGGTCAACGAGGCTAAGGCTTTTTAGGGCGCGAAGGGAATTTGAATCTTCAGATATCTAATGCTGTTAGGTCGAGGATTATGTGTAGGGGACATCGCGCTCAGGGTGATCAGCCACTGAAGGAGTCCTTATTGGTGTTTGGTTGGTGTCCATAGGTCGTTGCGCTCAAACGTTGGACTAGGCATACGGAGAATAACCCATAGGCCCGCTGTATCCTTACCTTTTAGCTGCAATGAGCAGTCGTATGAGAGCGTTCATCGCCTCGGGGCCGTTTGGATGCAAGCGAGATTTATTTCAGGGGTTTGTGTTCTTGAGGTTGCTTCTTATCGGGCAGTTCAAGTGGTGTGGGTGTGTGAGCGTGGGATCACGTCTTTCACGCGCGCAAATGTGGGGTTGATATGTAAATGAATCCATTGAAGGAGATATCTACATGCATGACATCTGTCAGTCAGCGTTGGTTTTGAGAAGACAAAGGTCGGGTGTAGAGCATATGCCGTAATGACGTCATCACTGCGGTTCATGAAGAGACATTTGCTTTTCAAATTTGAAACGACGTGGGACACATGTTCCAAATTGATGATGTGCGAGGTGAATGCGTGGATGGTCAAGATGGGCAAGGGTTTCCTGTTTCCCCAATATAAATAATCATAGTGCTTTGGAGATTATTCTGCATTCAGAACGAGTGACTTACAGTGAATCGAGGGATTTTACGGCGTCCGAGTTTCTTCAAATCCTTGTTTTCACTTAGAGGTGAGGTCTTTGTTTCTTGGCTTGACCGTTATTGTGTTGATAACTATTGTTGCTTGTCGACTTTGTTTGAGCTTTTCTGGTTTGCTATTCTTGATAAATATGTCTAGTGTTTTACTGGGTTCCTGGGTTCTTCGTGTGCATACTCGTAGACTTCCTTAGGTGTTGGATACTGTTCTAATATGGTGTGTTGTTGATTTTGAGCATTTGAGAAGCTAAAAATGTGTCAATCGATGTTTCCCTTGCTAGGAAAAAATGATTTGTTGTTTCTGGGTGGTTTGGGTGGGCTGAGTGATAGTAGTGATGAGTTCGTGGTACTTAACACGCTCTAGTCTTGATATGCATGTTTTTTTTGATAGGCCGTCCGTGCTGATATCATGAATCCTTCATCGCTCGTTGAGATTTCGAGTGACGAATCATATAGGATTGTAGATGGTAAACGAAGGTGTCCAAGAAAACACGTGTCGTTGAGTCATTTGGGCCGAGAGATAGGCGTGACACTGAGTTCATGTAGTTTGATTCAGATGACCTTGGGTTCATCGTCGAGTGACGTGTCTAGTCCCCGCCCGATTGGTGTTTATTACCCTGCTGACGTTATGCCCCTCTTATTGATAGCAACACTTGATATGGCGTCGTCAAGCAGTAGCGGGGTCGGTACATCAACAGAGGATGCATTGAGATGACAGAGTAGAGCATTCATGTTTGTGGTGCCTGAGCGGACATAGAGAAGAGAAGGAGCGCTCTCGGTTATCAAAGGCGGTGTTGTGCCAAGGGTCTTCCTCGATAAGGAGCACGTTCAGAAGCCAGATGCCTCATGCACGACCAGGGAGTGTGAGCGCTTCTACGAGAAATATGAGATACCCTGTTCTATTATTTTAAGGCCATTGAGCCCTGGTGAGACGTTCACTGACCCGCCCGAGGGTTTCACGTGTGCATACGAATGGTAGATAAAGAACGGGATAACTTGTCGATGCATCCATTCTTCCAGTACGCCCTGTCTCAGTTTGACATGTCCCTAAGTCAGTGCGGGCCTGTCATGACGAGGGTGCTGACAATGATATACAACGTATTCAAGCTGTTGTATTTAGGGTGCCCAATGATGACTGAGATCTCCCATTTTTGCAACACCACCTATGCCAAGCGTGAGTATGACTATGGGACGGTGACCCTGGCTCCAAAAGAAAAGAAGAGTTGGTGGTTCCAAAAAATGCAGTCTTCGGTAGGCGTCTGGCTATGGAAGGTATTCTTGGTGGGCAGCGATTAGGAGTTCGGTGATCGCCAAGATGTTGAAGAATTTCCCAAAGTCCCCACAGTGTTCCGGCAGCTAAGTTGTTTTTAGGGCGATTGACATGCTTTGATTTTCTCATGTTTAAGTGCTTTAAAGTTATGCCTATTCCGTGTTGGTCTTATGTGTAGGCTGACCTCTCTGTCTTGTGTTGTGTTTTCCAATTAGGTATTGCTTCTGCCCATGCGAGACAGAGCGTCATCGTCTGCAATAAGTGCTTTTCTACTGGGACCATTCGAACACCTTCCAGAATTACTGGGCACTGCTGCATCTTGATATTCTTAATCGTACGAGAATATTCAGCTGTCCTGGTGTGTGTTTGGATTTGTAGGTACTTATTTTTGTTTTAGGTTTATAATAGGTGGTGGTCTGATCGGAATGCGTTACTCTCATTTCTTCACAGCCAAAGGTGTTGCCAACACGGAAGACGCGATGAAGAAGGCCATGCCAAGCTTGCAGGGTTGATTAACCACCTGTTCACCTAAGCTACCAACACCGCTCACTTAGAGCAGAGGCCGGACATCAATTTGGCCAGGGCGGTAGAGGAACGACAAGTGCTTAACCCGTCAGCAAATGAAGTACATGACCGGGAGGTCGATTAAGCGCCTGAGGAGGGAAATGAGACAAAAAGAGCTGACCAGCCAAATGCCGCTCATCGTGTTGCCAAAAATGAGCGCGCTCGCTTGGCTCGTGAGGCAGAAAAGGGGAAGCAGAAAGAGAAGAAGAAGAAGAAAGCAGAGAGGAACCCAGACGCACACCACTCAAAAAAGTTGATCGCCCAGACTAAGGGGCTAGTTTGAACCAGGATCCACTTATGCTAAGCCCGTGCTCCGGCTTTGGACGCCTGCGGAGGTTGCTGCCACTACTGCCTTTGTCGACCTAGGGAGTAGCAAGTATGAGACGGTGTCTGGCGATGAATAGACCCTTGACTACTCTGCTTGCTCAGGGAACAATCATCCTCCCTCACCCAGGGATGAGCGAAACTCCTCCCTTGAATGCCCACCATCACCAAGGGAAGAAGTGCCCTCATGGTCCAAAGCGGTGATGACCAACACCGCCAGCCGACATGCATGACATCTCCCCCTCAAATGTCACAGTCCTCGGCTTGAGTGGTTCCTACCTTTGCTGGCGCTCAAGGCCATTAAGTGGATGGTGGCACCTCCAAGGCCCTTGTGGACCGATTCGTTGCGTTCAGCAAGAAGGCCATATCGTATGAGGTGGCCACTGGACACTAGAAGTGGTCATTGTCTCTTGGTCCCAAATAGAGTTGAACTTGCTTATTGGTGGACACTAGTCGCTTGGTGCATAATATGCACTGACATTTCCTACTTGAGAGGATAGAGGATGACCTTGACGACCTGGACGTGGCTAGGGAGAAAATCAAACAGCTCGAGGCCGAGCTGAAAAGGAAAGAAGATATGTTGCTCACCGTCTATTCCGAGTTAAAGAACTACATAACATTGGAAAGAGATCAGCACACTCGACTAGACAACCAAATCTAAGTATCGGATGGGCTGGCTGCATCGAACACCGATCTGCAGAGGGAGGTGAGTGAGTTAAGGTTGGACCTGGAGATGGCTCGAGTGGAGAAGGTAGAGGTGGCAGTATTAAAGGTGCAGATTGAAGCTTTACAGGTAAAGGTAGAGTCCCTTAAGGTGTTGGCCTTGGACGAGGAAGCCACGCACAAGCTGGATAAGGATGCCATCAAGGCGTTCAAGTCCTCTGCTGATTATGCTTAGGGGCATGAGAATGCGGTAGATTCTGCAGTGAGAGCGATGTTTTCCATGCTTGAAAAATTGCCTTACTTCAATCTGGAGTGCTACAAAGCAGATGCAAAGGTGGGCACCGTTCAGCTTTTTTGAGGGCGACGAGTAGTTTGGGCATTTGGGCTTGTGGTTGTTGTACTCCCCCTTTTTTTGTTTTTGTGGTTGTAAAGAACAATATTTTTCCCAAGTATGTATTCATATTGCGTTATGTGTTTTGCCTTTGTTTATACTCTTGGTGTGTGTACATTTTTTCTGAATGAATGTACTTAGGAATAATGTGTCTGCCTCTATTATTCAAGCGTAGAATACTAGCGGATAAAGTAATGGTCGGTGAGATGTTTGAGAAAATAGCACAATATTGGCATAAGTGTATTCTTATTTCATTAAAAAGAGTGTTACACAACAGAGCGTACAAGCAAAAAGCAAGAACTTCACAAAATTGAGTATGCCAAACACATGGAACGTCCTAGTGATAGTAATTCCTTAGTTGAGTGGAGTTCCATGGGTGGGAGAGGACAGTGCCTTCCTTGTCACTGAGGTAGAACATATCAGGCTTGGCGACGTCTATAATCTTGTATAGACCTTCCCAAGTTAGACGGAAGCTTTTGACAATGGTCTGGATAACCTTCATTACCTAGTCACCGACTGGATAAGCACGAACACACTGGTTGCATAGACGTGCAATTCTCTCTTTGTTCGCTACGTTATGGTAGTGAGCGACATTGCATTTTTCTTCGAGAAGGTCATTGTCCAGACATAGTCCTTCACTGTTCATAGCGGGATCAAACACTTTAACCCTGGGGCTCTGGTGGGTCAATTCTAGAGTAACACCTTAGTGCCGAACGTGAGGGCGTATGGCGTCTCTCCAAAGGCAGACATGGTCGTTGTACAAATAAACCAGAGAATGCCTAGGAGGAGTTCTGGCTAGCGTTCGTAGTTGGGACTTCCTCTCTTCATGGCCTGAAGTTGTCTCTTGAGACCAACTTTGATGATCTTATTTGCTGCGTCAACCTGCCTGTTGCTCTGTAGGTGAGTGGGAGAAGAAAAAAGGGTGTTTGTTACTTGTCATTTGCAGAACTGTATGAACTTGGGGTTGTTGAACTGGGTTTCATTGTATGTGATGATGTTGATCGAGACGCCATATTGACAAAAGAGCATTTGCCATAAGAACTTGGTGACTTTCTCTGTTGTGATTTTCACGAGTGGATCGGTCTCAATGAAGTTTGTATGGTAGTCGACGATGACTATCACATATCAAAACTGCCCTTTGCAAATGGCAATTGACCAATGAGATCCAAGCCCCAATGTTCAAACAATATTGGTGAAAGGATGATAGAGAACGGGATTGCAGGAGAATGAACTTTGTACGCATGAAATTGGCAAACTTTGCAAGTGTTCATGATTTCAACTTCATCCACGTGGATGGACACCCACCAGAATCCATAACGCAATGCATTGTGTGCGATGGAGCGAGTGCCTGCGTGGTGACCACACTCTCCACTTTGGATCTCCTCCAAAAGAGAATGCCCAACCTGAGTTGTAAGGCACTTGAGGTTTGGCCATATGCGTCCTTGCTTGTAAAGGTGGATACCTCGAATACTAAAGTTGGTAGCCCTAGCTATGATTGTTCTGGATTCTGCTTTCTTAGTGGGAAGGGCACCTGAGGTCTTGTAGGCATAGTTGAGCTCCATCCAGCCTGGTTCTGTGGGTGCTATTGAGAGGATTTATGAGAAACTCATATGGATGCTCGATTTATCAAGGATTTCCACCTTTGTTTGAAATGGGGAGTGAGGCATTGAGGCAGTGGCCAGATCGGGCGAGTGCATCTGCGTTAACGTTCTGTGTGTGAGGCACTTGGGTGATGTTGAAGAATTTAAACTTAGAGAGGTAGTGTTTGGTGAGAGCCAAGTAAGCAGCTATGGATCCCCCTTCAACTTCAAATTCGCCAGTCACTTAATTGACCACGAGTTGAGAATAACTATAAATGTTAATGTCAGAGGCGTCCGACAGTCATGCGAGCTGCAAGCCGGCAATGAGTGATTTGTACTCTGCTTTGTTGTTTGAAGCATTGAAGTTGAATTTGAAGGCATAGTCTGCTTGAGCGCCACCCGGGCCATTCACGAAGATTCCTGCGCCGCTCGCTGTTTGTTTTGTAAATCCATCCACATATAGGTTCCAGCGTGATTGTGGTTTCTCAGTTGTAGGTCGTGCTGGTTCTTGGTGGGCGGCTTCTATGTTTGCTTCCGTATAACTCAGTGATGAAGTCTGCTACTGCCTGTGCCTTGATGGATGTTTGGGGTTTGTACTCGACGTCAAACTCGATGAGCTCAATGGCCCACTTGCTGAGGTGTCCTCTGTGGTCAGGGGACTGGAGTACTTGCCGCAACAGGATGTTGGCTAAGACCTGGATCTTATGCGCTTGAAAGTAAAGACAGAGTCGCCCATTTGTCAAACGTAGGATAATGTTTCTCTGCTCTAGTAAATCCTTTCCCAGTAAAAAAGACGAGAAACTCGTTATCAGTATCATGTCGTACTAGGGCGGAGTTGACAACTGTGAGTGAGATAGCTAAGTATAGGTATTACATTTCCCCTTTTACAAGTATGGATAGAGTTGGGATGGAAGCAAGGTAAAACTTGATCTGCTGAAAAGCATTTTTACATGCTGGGGCCCATTCGATGGAGCGTTTGTTGGTAAGACAGAGCACTTTGAAGAAAGACTTACATTTATCTGAAAATCGTGAGATAAATCTGTGTAGAGCAGCAAGCTTACATGTCAAGCTTTGTAGCTCTTTCATTGATGTGGGTGCCTTAATGTCTATAGTGGCCTTAATTTTCTCTGGATTTTCCTCAATGCCACGCTGGCTAACGATGTAGCGCAAATATTTATTGGCTATAACTCCGAATGTGCATTTGGCGGGGTTTAATAGAACACCGTGCTCCATTAGAATTTGAAAGATTATACAGTGGTTGGTGGCGTGACCCTGAGTGGTTGTGCTCTTAACTAGGACGTCGTCTATGTAGACCTCCACGATCGTTCCATTCATGTCTCTGAAGATGTAGGTCATGAATAACTGGTATGTGGATCCAGCGTTCTTGAGACCGAACGACATTACCTTGTAACAATAGAGTCCCTTATCCGTTGTGAAGGTAGTGGCTTCCTGGTCGTCTGGGTGCATGAGTATCTGATTATATCTAGAGTAAGCATCCAACGTTGAAAGCAATTCATGGCCAGTTGTGGCTTCAACCAGTTGGTCGATTTGTAGCTACCTTTTGGGCATGCCTTGTTAAAGTTCGTGTAGTCGACGCCGCACATTCTCCAATTCCCATTACTCTTATTCACCATGAGTGCGTTCGAGATCTACTTGGGATAATGAATGGGTTGTATGAAGTCAATCTTCAATAGACAGTCAAACTCAGAGTGCATAGCTGCATATAATTTAGCATCGTATGCACATCTCTTTTGCTTGACATACCATGTATTAGGAGAAATTCTTATATAATGTGAAATCAAATTAGAAGAAATACTTGGCATGTCTGCATAAGACCAAGCAAAGACGTTCTAGTATTCCCCGAGGAGATGGATCAGTTCTTCCTTGACCGTAGGGCCTAGCTGAGCGCCTAGCTTTACCTTACGGTCTGGGTGAGCAGGGTCTAACTCGATCTCGACGAGGGAGTCTCCAGTGTCTGCTGGGCGGAGAGAATTAATGCCATCCTTGGGATCATCAGGTGGTGTCACTTGGACATTATCATTGGCTATCTTCGGAACTTCTTGTCGCGTAACCTGTCTTGTTTTGGGGTCAATGAAACATTCTACAAAATCGTAGCCACGTACGAATGTTGTTCCAAAGTCAATGGGAACTGGAGGTATAACATATGGCTGGCAATGATGCATTTCAACTTCTTGATGGCTGGCCTGCCAAGGATAACATTATAAGAAGAATATAAATCTACCAAAATGAAGTCAGTGTAAATCTCCTTCTGGGGTAGCGCCCAGGCATAAACGCATGTAGTCACTTCCAATAGGATAGATGACATCGCTCGAGAAACTCATCAAGGACTCGTTATCCTGAGTCAAACTTGCTTTGAGGACGTTGTAGCTGTGTGTAAACATTGTAAAAGATCACGTTGGTAGCCGAACCCGAATCGAGAAGGACGCGCCCGACCTTGCATCTATCGATCAAAGCATCGATGATGAATGGGGCATCCGTATATGGAGCACCTTACTCGTCTGCTTCTGAGAACGTGATAGGGTCACATGAGCGGCGTGGTGCCTGTAGTCTTAATCTTGAGGCAAGGGAGAGAACTTCTCGAATGGGAACGTTTTCTTTGCATTTGCCACCTTAGATGGTGTAGATTTCTCCTTTGGCCTCTATGTTCGCCACCTGCTTCGGGCCTTCTGCTTCGGGCCTTCTGCTCGGTGCTGGCTTAGCTCACTTTTGTTAAACAATTCTTGGATGATCTTCTTGAGAACGCTGCAATCCTTGGTATTCTGAGTTTCTGATTCATGGTACCTATACCAACTACCCGTATTTTTAATCGGGGCCTTCCCCGTTTTGGGCTTAGGTTGGGGGATCAGGTGTTTGTTGTTAACAAATATATCTACGTAAGTGGCATTCGTAATGGTGTAGACAACTCTGTCGGGTGAATAATGCTTAAGCGGTCTCTGGTGTCATGGTGGGTTTCGTATTGGGGACCTTCGACGCTATGAGGTTCCTTGTCGTCTTGGGATACTTCGCTGCTCAGGTGTGCGAAATCTATAGCGTTTGCCGCAATGATTATGGCATACAGGGGAAGCATGGTAGCGGGGCGGAGGTTGAGAATCATGTCCAGGTAGGTGTCATCCCTTGTGGCCCCAGACTCTACTGTGGACCTCTGCCTTTTCAACCATCATATCCAAGACTTCCTTGCAGGTTAGGTAATCGTGCTTAATTATTTTTTTCCTTGAAGAGTGAAGGCTGCAACCCCTCAACCAGAGCATTCACTGCCGTCTGCTTGTTCAAATTTAGACAAAGCTTAGCGATAGACCTAAAAAGGTTTATGTAAGAAGAGAGCGACTTAGATCCACCTTGGTGGACAGAGAAAATGGATTTAGATGTGTTGTGGCATCCATGCAGCCGATAACGCTTGACAAAAAGAGTTGGATAAAGAAGAGAAAGAAGAGATGGATCATAGCTCAAGCTCGAAGAACCAGTTGAGTGCTTCACCTTTCAGAGTTTCGAGGAATAAATAGCATAACGTGGCATTCGTATGCTTTTGGCTGGCTATAGAAGAAAGGAATCTGTCTACGTGAGTACCCTGGTCGCCGCATCCGAAGTAGTCCTCATCTTTCTAGGTCTTCGAGTTCTGATCACGTCCAGCGTTTGTGATAGTTGTAGAGAACGGGATAGTGCGCTGTGTGTAGGGGACCTGAGGATTGGTATGACGGGTTTGTTTGATCTCTCCTTCCAAATCCACTAGGCGAGCCAAGATATGGGCAGCAGGGTCGAGGGTTAGCTGCAGTTGCTCCAAGAGAGGCGGGTCCCCTGGCATGAAAGGGTGGTTGAGATGGGTGTTCATGTGGATCATGTTGCGCCGCTCCTCTCGTCGACCTAACTCCAGCTACTGGGCTTGGAGGTTGGCGAGTGCCTCGTGCAAGCGCTTTTTGTTACCGAGGATAGTATCCTGTTCCGCTCGGAGCTAGGTGATCTCTTGCAGCAGACGAGCGTGATCGTCGCTAGGGGCGCTGGATGTTGCCCTTTCTGTAGTGCTGGCATCCATGAAGGGAGTAACAGGTGTGAGGAGTGGGTCGACCACACGCATGATGAAATCGTTATGCTTAGTGGACGACATAACGATGAGAAAGAAGGGGGGGTGTTGATAACCAAGTAGGGGAAAAGCTTTTTGGTGGGTGAAAAAAAAATGAGACCGTTAGATGGCACCAATTGTTTCCACCAAAATTTGGAGTGGACTTAGGCTGAAGGGAAATAGATATAATTGGTGGATCGCTCCTGAGAGCTCGGGTGGTAATGCTCGAGCGCTTCGCTTATCTGCAAAATGAATAACAAACGTTAAGAAGTTGAGACGGGGTTGACCCGCCTTCAACATTGTGATGCTTAAGTCAGTATTTGTGATGACAGAAAGTGTAAGTAAACAGTGATTCAGAGATGAGATACCTTTGTCTTAGAGTAAATACCTTCTTATTATAGGTAGTTGAAGTAGACAATACATTGTGGTCCTTGATATGGGACTGATGCAGGCATTCCTCTTTTGTGTAAAAGAGGGGCATTCTTAACTTTTGGCCATTTTGTCCTGTACACGGGCTGAGTGACGCGCGCAACGCTTTGTGTCGCTGGGCTCGTGCAGCGCACGTCCGCGTGTAGTTTTACCAGTATGCCCCTGGTTGTTCCTTTGTATAGCTATTTTGGTTGTTTTGGCTATTTTGGATGCTATGTTAGGCATGTTTTTTTAGGTTAGCACATGGCATACTGACAGCTAGTGAAAGCCTATAATCAGTATATCAAGTACTACAACATTATCCTCTAATTAGCCCTAAAAATGGCCTCCTCAAATTCCAAATTTCTTTCAACTTCCTCTACATCCCAAATCCCTGCCAATTTCTCTACCAACTCGAGAGGCAACACTAGCAGTGCTATAGAGATCAACATGGGAGATTCCAGCTTCTGTGTTGAGAACAATGACACAATCATGTGTATATCAGGATACCCCCTCTCGAGCTAGTGGATCACTTCTCCAAATACTGTATGGTCGGAAGAATCTTCAATAAAAAACATGATGCTCAAACCATCCTTGACAAAGTTGTTGTGATGTGGACTTAGCATCTTCATGGTACCATGACGATGACTAAGTCGCCGAACCATTGGTTCAAAATGGAGTTCAAGTACTCTACTGACCTGGAATATGTGTTGGAACATAAACCATGGATTATCTACAAAAGGAGTTTCATGTCAACCCTGTGTTTAAAAGAATTGATTATATGTGAGTCTGGGTAAGACTACCCAAGCTTCCACTCCATTACTAGGAGCAAAATACTTTCCGAGATTCCACTAGAACTCTGGGAAGCTATGTCAGAATTAAGGGTGATATATACCTCTTAATCAGCCAAGGTGTATATGCCAAGGTTAGCTTAGACATTGACTTGAACTTTCCACTGAAGAGAGCCCTGGTGACTCATACAGAAGATGACCTAGATAAACCTATTTGTGTCCTCGAGCATATGGTTGCTATTTGCCCCTCAAAGATTAGGGAGAAAGACCACATTTTACTTGAAAGGAATGTTGACGATGTAGAGGTCCTGCCACCTAACCATGCATTAGGTTTTGACTTTAGATCTTTGATTATATGTTGACCAATGTTTCATGAATGCCAAGAATATTTTCCTTCAAGACCTTCGCCGGAAACCGCAGAAATTGGTCACTAATGGCTGTATTCCTGCTACGAGAGGAGGGTTTGGTGGTGATAACGCTAAAACTAAGCATTAAATTAAATACTTAATACCTAATCTAAACACACAATCAAAAACCCTATAGATGTAGTAATTAAGCAAGTATGGATCGTTCTAACCGGGTATTGAAGGGTGCATGTAATAATTGTGTAAGAAAAATGGGGGATTTTAAAGGTGGATTTTAATTAACTAAATTTTCAACCTTAATTACTACCTAAAAATATCACAACATAACAAAGAATTCTATGACCTAACATGCATCACTCATAGACAAGCAAACACACGAAAGACCCCTAAGACTCTAAATCATGTTATGACAAAAATAAACCTAATTATTATTTACATGTGATCGACCCATCCTAATTAATCATGCAATTATACCGATTTTATCATCCCATTATCTACGAAATTTACAAATCCTAATTTCAATTACATGTTATGATAGTTGAATTAAAGTGCAATGACAGCATCTAAACACCCTAATGACATGGACATCGATTTAAATAAAGAAGAGGGACTAAGCGTATCATCTAGACCTAAATCGAAGCATTAAGTTTGACACACAACATGCAATCAAGAATAAAGACTCATAAACACATGGACGATATATGGAATTCAAAAATTGTATAAAACCAAAATAAACATGTAATCTCCAACAACAAAGAAAAACAAAAACAAGAAGGACTACAGAGTAAAGGTTCTATATTTACGTTTTTTGTTTCGTGACAGCACTGCAAACACCAAGGTAAGATGGTAGCTATGATGGTGTGGGTTGGATTTTGGAGTGGTGCAGATGGTGCAGTCGAACCGGCTTTGGAGAACTTTGGTGAAAGAGTGTTTGTGAGGTTTTGGTAGCAAGATAGCTAGGATGAGAGAATATGTCTATTAGGGTCGAGCTTCTTGCTTATATAGGCATTACAAAGTAGTTTTTCTCACAAAACTAGGTTTTCCTACTCCACTCGGGTAAATCTGGCAGTCTGCAAAGAATCACACTTTTCTAGAGTTGTAGACTTCAAATAATTATGAATTTTGGCTCGTTTGAAAGAATTCTCAAAGATCTTTCCAAGCATATATTCAGTGCCATCTAAATCCTCCTAATATGTTCTCAGTCATCTATTGAAGTTTCCTGTTCTGCAAAGGCAGATTCTACTTTCCTTATTTTGAATGATTTTATTTTCTTCTTCAACTTGGGAATCCTATTCTTGTCAAATCTTGTTCTCCAACAATTTGATCTGTCTTGGACTTGATCTTGAGCCTCTTAAATGGTCTTCTAATTAGTTTGGCCAATCTTGCATTTGTTCTTCTTCCAAGGTTCTTCTAGAAGGTTTACTTTCCTAGTCAACATAGGAAGTGTTTTCTTAGTCAACCTTGGACTCTTATTCTTCTTCTATTTTCTTCATGGAATCTTCTGAAATTTTTGGCCGAGTTCTCATCTCCCTTGTTGGCGTGTATTGCTTGCGTGTAGGCGTCTTTACTTCGTCCATTTTGTTCAAAAACCTAAAAATAACAAAATAAGCCAGAAATAATAATAATACTAAGCAATTAACATAGTCAAAATGTAGAGAATAACACATTAATTAATAAGTCTAAATTGCGTAGATGAGGTGGCCGAGTGCAAGAAGGAAGAACATATAAAGATGCAACTAAGAACAGAGGACATGCTGGTATTGTCATTGAAGGCCCAAGGACTCCAGCCCATCCAGAGCTAATGTTAACATAATGCATGCATTCCCTGACCATGTAAGATCTTGCCCTAATCATGTGTCCCCCTTTGCTTACTCTGATTTGAGTCTTATAGCCAATATTTGTGGTCTCTTAGATTTTTTTAGAAATATGACACTTCCACCATATGTAACACCCATATTTCATGTGATTCAGTTAACTATAATAATATATACTCTCCCACCATGGCTTTAGAGTTTTTTGACTCCATGTATTACATTGATGTGCCTTGTTATGAGCTTGATAGGTTTGTAGATGTTGTTGACAATATAGGTATGGATGGTGTGGATGACACTACTGGTTCATCAGGTGGAGTGGGCTATAAGCAGAAGGGATTAATGAGTGATACTATTGAAGTGACTTCGAAGTATAGGAGTTTGAAGAAAAGAACTAGCATAGATAACTCACCATGAATTGGGAGAATGCCGCTAGAAAGACCAAAAAGGTCGAAGACATCTTTTCTCCATTCTCTGATGATGAAGAATGAGGGTGGAAGTATGGAAAAGTAGAGGAAGCGCTTGAATGGGATTTCAAGCTTAGGCTTCTTTATTTTCAGATTTTTAATGTCATGATGTGTTCTGCATTGTGGACACTAGGTCCACAATTTCTCTAGGGACCCACACAAAATAATATTTTTCAGAACTTTTGATGATCATATTTCAGTCGTAGGCCAATGTGATGGTTTGTTTTTGTGTTGGAAATCAGCCTCAATAAAGATTTCTATTATCTAATCTCATGTGAGATTCATACATTGCATGGTTAACGACATTGAAACGGGTATCTCTTGTCTGATGACGTTTGCCTATGCTTACCCTCAAAAGGATAAGCAGAGAGAACTCTGGGATGAAATTTCTAATCTTAGACAACTCAGTTGAACTCCATGGATGGTGTTAGGAGACTTCAATGCTATTATCAATCTTTCTAAAAAGACAGGAGGCAGTAATAAGATGCAAAGCTACATGTTTCATTTAGCATGCTTTCTTAACCATAATGGTTTAATGTCACTTAATGCTCTGGAATGCCTTCTATTTCGTGTAATAACCACTCAGATTACACCTTGATGTTTCAGAAACTTGATAGAGCTTGTGCTAATCATATATAATTGTTTGAGTATATTCCCAAACCTCAGAGTAGAAAACCTGCCTATTTTTTATTCAAATTAATATGGACCAATTTTTGTAATCCGAGCTTCTCCAACAGTAAAGCTAAATCTATAACTATTTCTAACTAAAAATGTACATGAAGCTCATATGTTTTTAACTTCTACTTTAGCATTGAAACTATAGTTAAGTCATTTTAAATATTTAAAAGGTTAGATCCCTTTTTGGATGGTGGAAAATTTAGCTTTTAAGGTAATTTTGTCTGTCCTTTGTAGCTAAATATAGCTTGTGAATATAGCTCAAAGTCATATATAACTTAGCTTTAACTACTCTGTTGGAGTAGTTTTTAGCTATAATTTTTTTTTAAATATAACTTTTAGCTATTCTGTTGGGGTTGTCCAAAGTTTTACAAGACTTTTAAACTTGAGGCAACATGGTTAACTCACCCTGATTTCAAAGTTATTGTTAAGAGTGTCTTAAGGCCTTTGATATGATAATGACCCCTTTTGAAATTAATGATGTAATTGTTGCCAATAGATTTACCACTATCACAAGGCTGGAGCAAATTTTTTTTGGAAATATATTTAATAAGATTTAGGATCTGCAAAAGAAACTTAATACAGTTCAACAACAGTTAACCTAACCATACTTCCCAGTACTTGCAAGAACAACATTTGAATCTTACAAGGGAGTTGGAAGATTCTCTCAGAAATGAAGAAATTTACTGCGCTCAAAGAGCCAAAGCCAATGGTTAGCACACGGTGATAGAAACACCAAGTACTTTCATGCTCATGCCTCAATGAGGAGGAAGAGAAACACTATTAACAGAATAAAAAATTAAAATTAAAAAGCTGAACCAGATGAAATTTGGAAGCTCGTTGGAGATAATTTTAAAAAGCTTTTCTTTAATAAAAGCCACTCTTCTCATGCAAATATCTAGGATTTCATTTTGTCACTCCTTGTATTAATGTGGAAGATAACATCTGGTTGAATAAACAGGTGACAGAAGAGGAAATCATGGGTGCAGTTAACTCCATTGGACGCCTGAAAGCCCTGAGACCAGATGGCATACAAGCAGTTTTCTTCCAAAAACATTGGGAGGAGATAAAAAATACCATTCACCCAATAATCAGAAACTTCTTTCAAGAAGGTACCTCTGTTAAACCTATAAATCATAAAAGTATTGCTCTTATTCCAAAATGTGATAACTCTGAAAAGTCAAGTGATTACATACCTATTAGTTTATGTAAGTCAGTTACAAGATCATTACTAAGATCATTGTCCAAAGATTGAGGCCTTTATTAATAAAATGCATCTCTGAAAACCAAGAGGCTTTTTGACCTAGTAGAGCCATCCAGGATAATATTTTGATTGCTAATGAGATGTTATCAGGTTTCAAGAAAATGAAAGCTAAAGTTGGCAGTATGGAAGCAAAACTAGATCTTGAAAAAGGTTATGACCGATGATACCCTGTACCTTTCGTATAATTAGATGTATTTTTGCGATATTCAATTTCAGGTTATTGTGCGCAGTAAATAATATTTATTGGCAGCAATTGTTTAGAGGTTTTGAGTTGACTTTTAATGGGTTGACTATATTGGATTGACTTCGAATGGAAGTTATAGTATTCATCGAGACAAGTGCGTCGACATGTGAAATGTTGAAAACATAGTTACAACAAAGGAATTATGATTAATAAAAACCACAAGTATAAATAGGACTTTCCATTTTTGGAAAGTCAGACTTCAATTTTGGAGGTTGATTTGCGTTTAGCACGGGTCTCTGCATCAAAAATCATCACCGGCATGCTCTCCAGCAATTGGAGGACGTTCGACCAGCTTAGGCCGTAATTCTAGTCGGAAAAATTTCATCTCATCATCCTCTACCTCGGGATGGCTACATTTATGGTGATTGAAGACTGAATTGAGAGAACCAAGGAAGTTAAATTCTAGGGTTTCGGGTCTATTCGCCATCGTCATCGGCAATATCTTTGGCAACGATTCAGGTATGAATCTATTCCTCATGATGTGTGGATTTAGTTGGTATATGTGATTTAGTGCATGCAGGTGGTTTGATTGAAATCAAAATTGATTTCTGATCAGTCCACCATGGCCGACATCGCAACGGATGTTGCCGAACTTTCTGGGTGTCGGGAATAGAGGGTTTTGATCCCTCTCCCCATTTTGATTCGATTGAGACTAGGCCCGAGGGCCATTATAGCATGGTGGCAGCGATTCGACGCCGATTTGGGTTCTCGGCCAAAGTTGGCTAGTTTGGGTTTTAAGCCAATTCACGGCACCTCAATCAAAATTAGGCATCAATGTAGTCAGAAAAGTTCATGGGTTGGGAAGAGCTTACGATAGGTGTGTTAAACATCACCGTCGATCATGGTCGTCAGTGGTGGTGTGTCGGCTACATGCGTTGCCTGTGGTGGTGCGTTTAGTCAGAAAATAATTCTGAAATGTGTCAAGTTTTATTTTGTTAGGTTCGTAATGATGCTGCGAGCATATTCATGAGTTTTATATTACGTTTAGCCTTCGTCATCCTAGTGGGTGGGTAGTGTTGACGATTGTCGTTGCTGGTGGCGGTGTGGGCGATAGAGAACTAGGGGTATCTTATATCGTTAAGACCATTTCGTCGTAAACATTTAGTCCAAAATATTTCCTACTCGATTTTTTGATGTAAATTAGGAGATCGAGTAATTGCTAGAGTTATCCAAATAATTTGCCATTTTATAGATTTTCGAATAAGGTCAGGTCATTACAAGTGGTATCAGAGCGTGGTTCAACTCTCGAACTTTGCTTTCGTTGTGAGTGTTGTTTTACAATCATAACATTTTCACTTGGTTTACTCTACTGTATTATTGTGATCGTCATGAAAGGTGAGTATCTGAGTTCTGGACGAGAAGTTGAGCAAATATCAAATTATTGTTTTTGCTGCACATGAGATACGCATTCTCTTGGATCTCTTTACTAGTTGATTGAATATTTATCGATAATTTGTTTTATGTGTTCTCTTGGATCTCGCATCAAATGAAGATGTCTTAGGCTTCTTGTTGTGAATAATTTTCTTTGATTTTTGTTTCGCATGGAACTGATCCTGATCGCCACTTTGAGCGAAGTCGATTCTGGAATCTGCTTCATACATATATGATTCCTTTATTTACGTGTTTAAAAATTTTGCTTTTTTGCACAATGCGAAATTTTCTTCGACTTCAATGTCGTTGAAAAGTGTACTTGATCTTCACATCGTAAGAAAATGAGTATGGAGTATCGCTTGGTGTAGTAGTGATTACCCATTGACCGCTTTGGACAGATTAACAATTAGTTCAGTTTGTGAAACTGATTTGTTTGGATTGTGCGGAGTTTGTTATTGATATGTTATTGAAATGAGTCCTACCGCCTTGCGGAGTTATTGAGATATTATTGAGATGAGTCCTACCGCCTTGCATGGAGATGGGTGGAAGATATTGTTGCTGGGTGCGGAGTATGTTGTCGCTTGGTACGAGTTCTACTGCTGCTATTTGATCCTACGCCTTGGGCAACCGACTGATAAAGAGTACCCAATTTTCGGGTATCTACCAACATGGCAAAAGGTACTTGCTGCTTTGTGCAGAGTATAATCGGCACACGCACCGCTACACGAGTTACAGGTGTTGTGTCTCATTGCCTACCAGGGGGTGGACGGAGAGTACTACTGCTAGGTGCAGAGTACTTTGTTTTGTTCATATTATTGTTGTGTGTAGATATTATTACCCGGTGATTACCCGTTACTACTTTGCATGAAGATATTACTCTGTTATTGTTATGTGCGGATATGATTACGCTATTACTGTTGCATGCAAATGTGACTACTAATTACCGCTGAGTGCAGGTTATGATTATTGCTTCATGCATATGGTTATTAATAGGTTACTACTTCGTGCAGATGGTTATTAACAAATTACTGCTTCGTGCAAATGGTTATAATCCAATTACCTTTTCGTGCAGAGGTTACTTGGTGCCATGTGTTTATCCACTTTAGCTTTGTATGATGTGATTTCTGAGTACTACCTCGGATAAAGTGCATTTCTCGATTGTTGCATTGTGCGAGATCGATATGTTTTGTACTTGATGTATTCTAGTTCCCTGATTTGGGATCTATTACATCTTGTACAAGGGTCACTTGAGAGTGATGACACTTTGCAATTATTTTCTGATTTAGTGTTAATCTTATCAACGCCGTGATCAGCTGGATTTCTGAGATCATGCACAATCTTGACCATGGATTACTATGTTTCACAGTTTCGAGTCTTCTTTCAAGTTTCTATTAGTGTTTACTCTCATTCATAGATTATTTTGTATGATTTATTCTTCGATGTGAGTAATTGAATTTGATTTGTGTAGTTAATTGAACTTGAGTATTCTGTTTATAGTTTTTTGATATATTGATACATGATAGTGGAGAAATATGGATGAGCATCGGTGGCTCACGATATAGGTTGGGATTTGTGTTATAGAGGTGTATATGGATATTTATAGGTTTTGGGTAACCTAATTTTAGGCGAAACTCTGCCCAATTTTTCGTAGAAATATTTAGAGGTTTCTAGAACCTATGTCTTGCAATTTCGATGCCGAAATTATTTTATCGGGGGTAGTTTGTGATACCCCGTACCTTTCGTATAATTAGATGTATTTTTGCAATGTTCGATTTCTGGCTATTTGACGCGGTAAATAATATTTACTGGCAGTAATTGTTAAGAGGTTTCAAGTTGACTTTTAATGGGTTGACTGTATTGAATTGACTTCAAATGGAAGTTATAGTATTCATCGAGATGAGTGTGTCAACACGTGAAATGTCGAAACTAGAGTTACGACGAAGGAATTATGATTAACAGAAATTTACGAATCGGTTAAACTGCGAGAACAAATAAGACTTTCTGTTTTTGGAAAATGAGATTTCCATTTTAGGTTAACCCCTGTTGACCGCGGGTCTCCGTGTCAAAAATCGTCATTGATGTGCTCTCCGACTATCAGAGGCCATTCGGCCACCTTAGGCATTAATTCCGGTTGGAAACGTTTCATCTCATCATCCTCTACCTGGGATGGCTTTACTTTTGGCGATTTAAGGCCAAGTTGAGAGAATCAAGGAAGTGAAATTCTAGGGTTTTGGGTCTATTTGATGTCGTCGCAGGTGATATCTTCGTCGACGATTCAGGTACGAATCGATTCATCATGATGTGTGGATCGAGCTAATATATGTGATTTGGTGCATGCAAGTGGTTTGATTGAAAATTAGAATCAATTTTTGATCGATTCGCCATGTCTGGCATCGCAGCGGCTACTGGTGTAGTTTCTAGGTGTTGGGGATAGAGGGTTTCAATCCCTCTCCCCATTCCGATTCAATTGAGACTAGGCTTGAGGTCCTTCGTAGCACGGCAGTGGCGATTCAAAGTCGATTTGGGTTCTCAGCCAAAGTTGGCCAGTTTGGATTTTCGGCCAATTCCTGCCACCTCGTTCAGAATTAGGCATCAGTGTAGTCAGGAAAGTTTTTAGGTTTGGGCAGAGCTTTCAATCGATGTGTTAAACTTCACCATCGACCGTGGTTGCCGGTGGTGTCATGTCGGCTGCACGTGCTACGGCCTGTGGTGTTACGTCTGACCAAAAAGGTTTTTTGAAATGTCAAGTTTTATTTTGTTAGGTTCGTAATGACGCTGCGAGCGTATTCGTGAGGTTTATATTACATTTAGCCTTCGTCGTCCTAGTGGGTGGGCGGTGGTGATGAGTGTCATTACTGGTGGCGGTGTGGAAGATGAAGAATTACGTGTATTACGACCATTTTGTTGTAACCATTTAGTCGAAAAGATTTTCTACTCGATTTGTTGATGTAAATTAGAAGATTGAGTAATTACTAGAGTTACCCGAATAATTTGTCATTTTATGGACTTTCGACTGAGGTCGAGTCGTTACATGACCATATTGGTTGCAAGTACAATATGGCATGCCTTGATAAGTTTGGTTTTGATAAACTCTGGATAAATTTAGTCATGAATTGTATATCTTCAGTCTCTTTCTCAATCTTAGTCAATGACAAACTTGAGGGTTATTTTAACCCAACAAGGGGAGTTGTATAAGGGCAAACTATATCCCCTTATATTTTTATCTTGTTTATGAAACCCTTTATCTGACACCTTAATTCTCTTAGCTTGAGCAGTAAGAGTCATGTGGGAATCTTCTCTTCTAAATGAAGAGTTAAAATTTTCAATACAATCTTTGCTGATGATTGTCTAATTTTTATACCAAAGGTGCTAGAAACATTATGCAAGTCCTTTCTAAGTTTGCCAAGCCAAACTTTTATAAGTTTGCCAAGCCAAAATTTTATAAGTTTGCCAAGGCCTCCGGCCAGAGAATAAACTTCCAAAAGTTCTCATATTTTTCTCAAAAAGTGACAACCTCTGACAAAAAAATTATCTCTAGAACTCTTAGAATTAATCATAAAAGCTCCATTGAAAAATATCTAGGAATCCAAAATGTGATTTTCTGGAAGGACCTGACAAAACTAGATATTTATTGAACAAGAACTCCAACAAGTTTGCTAGTTTGAAAAAGACTACATTGTCTAGGGCAGGAAAGCTGACCCTAAATAAGTCAACTATTCCATGTATGCCTAGCCATATTATGTCTTGTTTTCCTTGCCAGGAAAATCACAAAAGCTATTGACAAAAACTGTACGGAGTTTCTGTGGGGTAGCTCCTCTAAGTGTTCTCCAGTTAGCTGGAATAATGTATGTACCCTTAAGAACATTGAAGGTTAGGCATTAGACACTCAAATATTTTCAACAAAACTGCCCTGGTCAAATTTGGTTGGAAAGTCCTAACCAACCAGGACAATTGGTGGGTTAATTTTTGGTCCGAAAAAAGTACGTTAAACATTGACCTTTGTTCTATCTCAAGAAGAAGTATTACCACTCTACTGCATGGAAGTGAATCCTGGATAATAGAGATATCCTGCTTAAGGATATCAAATGGATGGAAATGAATGAAGTTTTGGTTGTTCAATTAGGTTCTCCTTGAAATCCTTGCATCTTGGGCTATCAACCAAGGCAGTCTTGATTGGAATGAAAATGTTAGCGATTATATTAGTCATGGGAATTGGAATAGAGATAAACATAAAAAGGTTCTCAACAAGGACCTTGTTGAGAAAATTTGCAGGATTCCTTTAGCCCTTTTTTCTTAAGAAGACTCCTTTGTCTGGGATCTCAACTCTAATGGTCTTTTTCAAGGTTCAAAAAAAAGGACAATCGACCATGAATCGTGTTGATATCGATTACCTCTCAGTCGAGTACTCGGGGAGTACTTAGAGTCGCTATTTTATAATTTAAAACTAGTAATATAATTATTAATACATTATATATGTATATAATATGTCATTAATTAAAATATAATATAATTAAATAAAAAGAAAATTACATGCATCAAAGTTATCAAAATCATTGCACACATATGTCAATACTCAATAAAAGCATAAGAAAGTGTATTTCAAAATAAAAAATTACTTCATATTCTCAAACCTTGCAAATGCGTTCTCATTTTCTTCAACTTTGGATTAAAACTTTGGTCTTGTTTTTAGTTTTTGGATATTTTCAGTTGTAGAAATTAGATTTTTTTATATAAAAAAAAGAGTGGCTGATTTGGGCTGATTTAGCGGCCGATTCGGGGTTACTGGGAGTTTACTCGGGGATTACTCAGCTACCGCTTAGGGAGGGGGAGTAGGCCTAAAGCAGTTCGATTTTTGAATGAGTAGACCAATTCGGGCGAGTTTTCGAACATAGGTCTTTTTATTATCTAATTGGCTACTTGGATCCAGCTTGATACCTAAGAGAAACATAGACACCAGAAGATCCCGACAAAATGTGGAAAATTAACCTTCCTCCAATAGCCAAATTCCTCCATTGGACTCTAATTAGAGGAATATTGAAAACTAGAGACAGACATTTTAGGCACAATATTAGTACGTACTCTATGTTGCATGGACACGGACACGGACACATCGGAACACGAAACATGACAAAATCTTAAAAAGTAGGACACAGACACGGCTGAGATACGAAAATTTAAAGAAATTTAAATTAAATATTTAATAAATATAAAATAATTAATTAAGTAAAATAATTAAAATTATCCATAAATATAAAGATCATGCAATTTAAAAATCCATAACAAATGTAAAATCCATATGTTAGAGGTCTGAGGGTAGCCGAAAGCCTTTATTCAAAAGAAAAATTCATATGTCATAAAAGAAAAATATTAAAAATCCAAACAAGACATAAAAATAATGTAAATTCATGGTGTGATGATTAGTTGCATCCTCATTGTCATGATTCTAAGGTTCCAAATAACATTACCAAAACAAACATTATAACCGATGAAATATTAAAAAACAGGCTGATGACGCAAACTTTCGTCGGCTATAGTGTACTATAGCCGATGACAATATTTAACCGACGATTAAAAAAGAAATCGTCGGCTTTACCTGAAAAAATCGTCGGCCATAGTGATAACTATAGCCGACGATGTATAATGTCGTCGGTTATAATTATCGTGATTATATCCCCAGACCGCCACTCCTCTCTCAAAAACACTAAAAATAATCTCTCTCTCTCTCTCTCTCTTATACGTCCGCCGCGCCTCTCCCTCTCCGCCACCTCGCCCTAGGTAATCCCTATTATTTGGATTTTTTTATAAAAATTTAGAGTTAATTAAGGTTTAATTTGTGTGTAACTCAATTTCTAGGTTCAGCCGCCGCCGCTCTCTAGGTTTAATTTGTGTGTAATTCGTGAATTTGGTTGTAATTTTGGTTTGGTGTGAATTGTAATTTTGTTTTGGTGAAATAAAATTGGGTGTGGTGAATTTAGCTAGCTTTTGTGACTATGGTTTGGTGAAGTGATTATAGTTTGGTGAAGGAATGGACAGATTTGGATTTCTGGGTATAGAAATCAAGATATGCAGTTTTTTTTTTTCAGATCTGGGATTATAGCCGATGACATTCATATACAATGTCGTCGACTATGGTTTCTTCGTTCAACAATTTTGGCCAGAGGAGGAAGCATTGGCCGACGACTTTGTCATCGGTATAGTCCAACTATAGTCGACGACGTGCAAAATTATCGTCGACTATAGTATGGCCGACAACCATGTCCCGATGACACTATCTCCGACGAAAATAATGAGCAGGCCAATGATTTTTGGTCGTTGGCTATAGTACTTATTCTGGTAATGTAATACGCTTTTTATTATTGGTTTGTCTAGAGAAAAATGTGCAAACTCAAGAATATCTGCACAAAGAATGAATGAATGAAAGAATGAATGAAATTATAGGTGCTCCAGTTTCTCTCACAACAAGAAGACGAAGAAGGCTGCCTCAACAACTTCAAAACTATGGACCATAGATTAGGAGTAGAAGCTCCATACAAACCCCACCAAACTACAGATGTCACATGAAATCTATTCTCCAAAGATTCTGGATTAGCAAAATCATGTATGCCAGCCCATTGAAAAATGACCATATTCAACCATGACTTTTCTACGATCATCAACATTTGGAAAATATCTCTCAAGACTAGCTTTCTTTTCATTTGCAATTTCAACATCTGCGTGTGGAGCAATACGATCAAGCTCTTCTACGAGCCATTTTGAGCTATAATATCTGAAAATTAATAAAATAATTATAACATTATTAACATGCTTGCTGCTGCGATATACCTATATGATCATAAGTTTCGTAGAAGCTAAAAAAAATATTGCATATCAAGATTAGTGCTTCTATACGTAAGAAGCCATGTAACAACAACCTATCTAATGGTGATATATGCAGGATTGCAGTTAATAAATTTATAATAAACTTGCTTGATATATGCAGTGATTGCAGTCAGAATATGATCGACTAAGAATCATTATAATTACTTGAGATTCAAGCAATGCACGAGACAATGGAGTGGTGTGCTACTGTTGTTCCATCGAGCAATTATAATCGAATGAATCACATCATAGAACCTTGAAACATCACAGTGAATAATGAGCTCATAAATTACTCAGTTTCAGTAGATGAGCTTTCACTCTGGAATAAGATCCTTTGTAATTTTTGTTACAAAAGTTACAAATAAAAGGAAAATTTCCACATTTTCCCATTAAAATTTTCTCAAGCTTCTTGACATATTTCCATAGAGCAGCAGACAAGTTATCATCTTATGTTGCTTCAACAATAGGTTCAGACGAAGTAGCACTTGAACTCATAATCCCTGATATAATATAACAATATATTAATTTCAACCACATCAAACAGAGATATACATAGATTATAGATGTAATTATATATATCAAAGAAGAAAGAGCATACTTGTAGGTTCTGACGTTGAAACAAGGAGAGCAGCAGCGTACGCCGGCAGAAGAAGTTTTTTTCAGAAGACTTCACAAAAAGTTAACCCTAATACATATACACATAATAAAATCTCCTAATCCTATAGTGAATACGATTGTCATTTATATATGTTAAAATATATATATAAAAATATATATTATTTATTACGTTAAAATGTACCCAAATGTCCACGGAGTGTCTCCAAGTGTCCACGGAGTGTCACCAATTGTCCAAAAAGAAATATTTTTTGACACGCCACGTGGAACTTTGGACACGACATCCTCAAGTGTCCCCAAGTAATAAACATGTGACATGACAGTTCAATGAAGTGTTGGTGCTACATAGTTAGTACTACAAGGCACAAACTTTTGTCCCTTATGCAGTGCTGTTGAAGAGTCAATTGACCATCTTCTTGCCATCGTGCTCTGGTCAAAGATCTCTGGAGAATCTGTAAGCTCATGGGTGTAAATCCAAATGACAGTTTGCTAGACAAGCTCAATTCTATCATTAATAACATAACTAACAATGATTTACACTTGGAAACCTTTTAGTAACTATTTGGTAGGTTTGGAGAGCAAGGAACAACCTAGTGTTGAAGTAGGAGGATTTCAACTACCATGTAGTTATGGCTGGTGCCTTAGCCTCCCTTATCTCATGTCGGGATCAAACACCAACAAAGGAAAAGATCAAGGCTAAGTTAGTCCTCATCAAATGGCAGCCAAAATTCAACCACCCGGGCCAAAATAAATTTTGATGGCTTTGTGCTTGGCATTGGATCAGGAAATGCAACTGGCAGATTCATAATCAAAGACAGTCTAGGTAATCCGTTGGTTGTCGGTGCTAGGAGGTTTGGAATCACCTCTAATCCCTTGGGAAACTACCTCAACTTTTTTTTGGAGAGTATTCAGAAATAATTGAGATAAAATGTATCAAAATGATTCCCCACATAGATTTTGACCAATTACGCCGAAGAACCTCTTGGTGAAGAAAAACTCGTTTCAGTCGCCAAAATCTCATTTAATCAATCAAATTTTTCTCTCTTTAGACTGTTTTGACTGTTTTGAGAGAGTATTGATAAATTAGTGAGATAAAATGCATTAAAATGATTCTCTATATATATATATATATTTGTATTCTGCTCATCATCAGCTTTCCTCTTAGTCCACCACCAAGGCTCTTATCCACCACCCTGAACCATCCAGCCTAGACCCACGAAAGACGGAGCTCCATTGAGCAATAACCAAATCCGGTAAAACTACGTATCATCATTTGGCCCGCAGACCTCGGCCCGAGAAGCCCAAGCCCAGCCTGGCCCGAAAAAATTCCATAATAGGCCCGGCCTTTAAGAAGCTCGCCCGGCCCGACCTAAAAGCCCGTCATGTATTTTAATTTTTTAAATTTAATATATGAATTATATTTTATACTTATATAAAAAAAATTGCTATTAGATAAGGAAATAAGCTAAGCCCGTCATGTATTTTAATTTTTTAAATTTAATATATGAATTATATTTTATAATTATATAAAAAAATTGCTATTAGATAAGGAAATAAGCTACGGCCTTATTGAATAAATTCTTGGTTTGATAATTGAATTTGCACTTAGATTCTCATTTGACTACGACTTAACCTTAATGAACAAATTTAGTTTTAAATAAAGAAAATGTTTATTTATTGTTTTGAAAATTTTATATAGTTTTTGAGTTGATGTTTGAGTATTGATCTAAGAGCATCCTCAATAATAGTCTTATTTTCTAGTCAAATTTATCACAAGGCTAAATATAACCATCATTTTAACTTTTACCTCAATAGTTCTAGATATTTTAAAGTCAAATTGAAATAAATCACTATGAAGAGAGAAAAATATTGGAGGGAAAAGTTTAACTATTAGTTATTTTCTCTCTACATTTTTGTTAAATTTGACAAAGGATTTAACTAAAAGTTATATTTAATTTTAGTATGTGGTATCTATTAAAGTGATAAAATGTTATTTTAGTCAAATTTTTAATTTTTTTTTTTGCGGCTAGTGAGTTTGATTTGTTTTTTTACATAGAAAACAATTTGGCCCGGCCCAACCTGAAAATTATAGAAATACCCAGCCTGGCCCGAAGCCCGCAAGGCCCGGCCCATGGAGGCCTAACCCGCCCCGTTGACGATCCCTAGGTAAAACCATATCCGACTCTTCCCCAATTGAGCGCACTGATCGTCTGCACCATCCTGCCCAGTTCAGTCAGCCTCGATAAGAAGCAGTTGCCCGCAAGAGACCATAACCCCTCTCCCTTCCACCACATAGCGATCCCGTCTGTCAAAATAACAAGAGATGACGACTGAACCCAAAGTACTTACATAGGACACCGCCTACCACCACTACTGACCAAAACCAATTTTTTGACACAAATTTGTGTCTACACCATCGTTTATTCCTGAAAAATTCACCATGCTAGGACAACACTCACAATGCAACGACACGACCCTAACACCAAGCTTTTCTGTGCACGTGAGGCGCGCTGTTTTAACTTGTGCTGCTCACAACGTATGCCGCTCTTACTTGTCAGGTGAGATATTTTTTTTGGGATAAATTATCCTATAGCAAAACTATCATCTAAGTCATGAGATTGCTGTTATGTTTAAGGACAGACGACTTTTTGCTTCTTCTTCTTCCTTTGCAAAACCCTAACCGACTACTACAACTTTTCAATCCAATCTCCTTCCTTTCTACTCCGATTGAAAATCGGAGAATATCTTCCTCTTTCTCTCTTCAAGTCGATCACCCCAACCCTCTTGCATGTCAATTTCGAGTCAAAAGGAGGAGGTCCTCTCTCTTCCCGAGGCCAACATGGAGCCACAACACCTCTTGGCATCTGCAAGTGCGGTGGATCCCGCCGTTTCGGTCTACAAGGAACAAGATGAGTGTCTCTATACGGTGATGTGGCATCTAACCCCTTTGAAAACCGGAGAAAGTTCAAGGTTTCAAGATGCGTATGTTGGGTCTGTGGCGAGATGTTTCTGGTTCGGGCAATATAAGGTTCGATCAGATTGCGGAGGACAAGTTTGTGTGTAAGTTTCGATCGGAGGCTAATCGAAAGAGGGTTGTGGAGCATGGTCCTTGGTACCATCCCTAGGAAACTGTGGTGGCCGAGAGTTTTGATGGCTTGGCCGATCCATTTCGGATTCCAACTTCCAAGTGTACTGCTTGGGTACATGTTCAACTGGTCTCAGGCCGATTTGCTGCAAGAGTTCTGCAAATCAAGTGGCTTAAGAGGATCGAAAATGATTTGGGTGGCTATCGTACCCATGACAGCCTCCTGCTTACCCACCGCTCGAACATGAAGTTTCGGGTGGATCTCGACCTCTGTCGACCTATAGTGGTGAGCACTAGTTTCAATATTGGTACTTCCTATTCAGTTGATGTTGTCATAGAGTACGAACGCTTGAAGGGATTTTGTGGTTTATGTGGCGCCTTCAAGCATGGTGTCAACGGCTTTCTGGGATTGGCCAAGGTACCAACCTCGGCGTCGGAGTGGCCCAGAGGTGAGGGTGTTAAGCCGATGGGTTCAGAAAAGTCAGTAGTGGCTTCTAGCCCACGTTGGGAGGCGGGTCTAATACAGGGAAACCCTCACACTATCTTGGGTAATGTGCCAAAGCAATCACTACTTTGCATGCCGGTGTCATGACCTGTGGAAGATTTGGGCCCTCCCTTAGGAGGATCCACTGCTAATAATGATGTTGTTTTGCAAATTTTAGTCCAGGAACCTCTAACAATGATCCAGCCAGATGTCGCCACCGAAGTTCCACCGTCACATTTCATGAAACCTGCAGGTGTTACTGTCATGTCTGCAGGGGACAAAGGGTCTGGTGGAAATTCCACCATCCCATTTCACGAACTCTGCTAGGATATGCTGGTGGATAGTTAGATTGATGCTACTAGAGTAAGTGGCGCTGCACGTCACCCCAGCAATAAGAGGGACAGATCCAGCCTTGGTCCCCATGGGGGTGGAATGAAGAAGGTGTCACCCAAGAAGTCTACTATCATGTTACCAGTGGATATAGGGGTTAAGGAGCTGCGTTGAAATGTGACTCAATAGTGGGGGTTCCTAGCTAATTAAGGAGTAGTGCATTCAAAATTTGACAATTACTAGTGTTACTCCGGTTTATTAGTCTATGGCATGTGTTACACAATGTTATGTAGTATAATAGTACGATAGGGTTTCTCATTTATCGAACCAGATAATCCGATGAAATTCTATATTTACTACCATTTTACCCTTATAGTTGATTTTAACGCCCCCTAAAAAAATTCATCCAAGTAATAATTTATTAATAATAATTTTTTTCAGTCCTGAAATTGGAAGTTCTAGTGTACAATTTAATAACACAAATACACAAATATTCCGAATTTCAATTCACATATAATAAAACCAGCAAACCAAAACCCAGCATTGATTTCGTATCTATCTGACCATTCCAAGGATTTATACAAACTAATAGTAATCACAGGCAATCTGCTTCGATGATGAGAATGATGCTGTCTTGCCTATCTAACATGACATACTGCCTCTAGGGGGGTATAAATGTTAAGAGACTTTTCTATAAAAGAGATGCTGTGCTATTTTTCCATCCAAAGGATCTACGCTTTGCCTTTGGGGGCGTGAAACTAAGCCCAAACATTCCCTTGAGAGCCTGTCCTTGCTCAATGAATCTGACAAGCTTAGCAACTATGGCAGCACTCTCCTTGACGTGGTTCATATCCTTTGTGTCACTCCATAGGTGCTTAGCTAGCTGCCGCCTCCTGCGCTTTGAGTCCAGTGCAATACCGCACTTCTCGAACAGACACTTCCTCTCGTATTCTGAAAACCTTCTCTGCATCAGCTTGCTTAACATTTGTCTCTCACGAGCAAGAGCTTTCTTGCTGTATCAAAATAAACATGCTGAATCAGATATCGATTGCTGCATGACACACTTAAGTTCAATTTTGAAATGCACTTTAACATAAATATGAAGGATTGTGCGACAATCTATTTTGCTATCAGGTGTGAGTGCCAATTGACCATGAGAAATGACAATCATTGAACATGTCGTATTTAAGTGAGTAGCCATGAGAAATAACATTCATCAAGTTGATTTTACTTAAATGAGTAGCAGCAGACTAAGAGTAAATATGTTAGGAGAGGGAGAGATAACCTGGTGGCCAAAGTCATAGTCTGACCATCTTCCACAGCCTGATCTCCACGGGAATAAGTTTCCTTGAGGAAAGAAAGTCTCCTGAGCTCAACCTCCATGTAAATGGAATCCATAGGATCACCTTTGAATAGCAAGAAAAAGTAGGTCCTGTGGACAACGGAAATGTAACAAGTCTCCCAAAGTTCAAATATGGCCTTCTGCTGTCTCTCAAAGTCTAGTGGCCAATTGGGGGATTCCAATATTTCAAGCATTGGATCTATTCCTGCCTCCTTTACACTCTTCTGAGACTTTCCAGCTGCTATACCTTCCTCATCGTCCTACCACACCTCAGATGCAATGGAGCAAAAGATGTCATCAAAAGCTGAAACTTTTATTTGTAAAAGAAATGCACTTGCATCACAATATTGTTAGAACATGCAAGTTCAATTGTGCTGAATTTCATAGACCACTAGCAAACTAGCCACATGAGCTTTTTGCCATCATCTGCTCCCCCAGATTTATGATCTTTGAGCATAATTCAATAATTTAGACTAGCATTGTTACCCTTCTCATGAATCACCAGCATCCTAACTACAACATTTAAAATGGTCACCTCAAACAAGAATTTTAATCTGGAAAAAGCAAGACGCACATATAAAAATAACTTTTTCTATACTTTGAAGAAAAATCCAGAAGTCAGGCACATTCTTACCTGACTGCTGACAACTTGTTTGTCAAACTCGAGCTTTCTGGCCATTTTCTTCAGTCCTGTGACAAAAGTATGGACGCTAGTAATATCCTCGTCTGCAGTATTCTGTTCCCCTAGTTCATCAACAGCACTCCCAATGGAAGACTGAGAATCAGTTCTTGACAATCTTATGCTGGAATCATAACTTAACAGAGGAAACTTCCTCCCAAGACCTTCAGGTCTCCCAGGAAAGCTTTTCTCAAACCCATAACTTGGGGTTCTCTCTCCTTGATCAGGAGAAGATAAACCAGTCATGAGACTTTCTCTACAGCTCCAACTTCTAGTTAACTTAAGGCTTCTAGAACGCGACATATCTGTTGAAATGGCATTCGGTAGAGAATCAATTGTTGTCCGTACATGTCTGCTGTCTTGAGCTACACTCATGGCGGTCGATATCATTTCTTGACCAGCTATGTTTCTATCCCCATCCAATCTCAAAGAGAATGTTCCTTCATTTCCAGTAGTTGATGAGGCAAGTGATCCACTTGAATCTTCCATCTCGATACACCGAACCTCTTTGCAATAGTCACCTGTGTCTTGTGCAGGTCCTGCAGCAGTATCTTCTAGACTTGGGTCTTTGGAGTTCCCTCGAAGAGCGCATGACTCACTGCTCTCACTGCCTCTGTCTTCAAAATGAGGATTGTTGAACTTTTTGACCCTATTTGAATAACGAGGATCAGCAACACCTGATGACTCTGAAACTGAGTATTCATCATTGGACATATCCCTAGCTTCCCATTTAGTATGATGACTATCTGCAGTCTGTTAAAGAAAATTGAGCACGAGTTGAAAAATGGCAATTTACATGAAACTACAGGGTGAGGAGGCAATATATTATTTACCTGTCGTGAGTCATCATCATTTCCAACCATCCTTAGCAAGTCCTCCACCCGTGATTGAGCAAGATCGCGTTGTTTTGTGAGCTCTCTAATTTCCTTATCCATCTGCAAAAGGGACATTAAACAGGGAATTATAATTCTTTGCAACTTCAGTGCATAAATGATTTGGCCTTGAATGCAATTAGACCTCAGACAAGTACATGATTCAAAGACACCCAGTCCATAATCTATAAAGAGGCACAAAATTGATCCTAACATTAGTACTTGACACATAAAAATTCTCATAAGAATCAACTTAGTATGTTTGGTGTAGTACATAATTTCCCAATGACATGAAAAATCTGACAGAGTAAGCATGTGCAAAACGAAGTATAACCATTTGTATGTTTGTCAAACTTCAGAGTAAAAGTAAACAATTCCCACATAATTTTGCTTCTGAAGAAATATCTTTCCATCTATTAAGGTAATTAAGTTACTATTCCCTATCTGTAAACAGAAGTTGGAAAAAATATTATGCGAAAAAGAAATAGCTCTTGCTAATTCGAATTGACGAGCAATATAAACTAATCAAATTCCAGCATCCATTGCAATTGAATTTTGAATCTTTACCTTTTCAATTTGAAGATCTTTCTTTTTGAGTAAAGCTACATAATCACAAGCTGAGGAAGGAGGGCCGGGTGTCCTCAGCTCACTCTCCAACCGAGCTAGCTCTTTTTGCAACTGCTTAACTAATGCCTTGTCAGACATGACTACATTGACCTGCGCTTTTGTAGTCACTTCTTTTGCACAACAAGCAAACAAAAGAGTGTTTCTGGTTTGCTCAACGTGCGCTCGTGCAGGGCTCAAGGTGCAAATGATGGCAGTTCTAGCATTACCACCTAAGCAAGACTGCAGTATGCGTGTCAGCTTAGAATCTCTGTAGTTTATGTGCCCATGCTTTCCTTTACTGTCAGCACACCACATTAATATAGTTAGAGATCGTAACACTGATATGGTGATATTAAAGAACAAGAGTAAGTAACAAGAGACAAAAGGAAACATAAACACCTGTTTCATATCGAATAAGTATGATCTTTTTATTCATGGAAGTAAAATAAACTATACTTAAAATTGAATTTTACTTATTACGTTACACTAGTAGACTTAATAAAAAAGAATTTAACCTATTTCACAAAGATAACGAGAACAAGGCATCAATTTATACGAATCCAGAAAGTTGACAGTTCTCCACTTGTTTGAAATAAAAAAATTAAAAAAAAAATAGTGTCTGCTTGCACCCTGCAGAATGTAGCCATTATTACTGCTAGATCTCCATAACACTGCACAATCTAAAGTCTAACAACAGAAATTTAAGATACTCTCTGCAGATTGCTTTAGTTCAGAACTCATGCTGGTTATTTACAATGACACGGGAAGTCAAGGGTAACTTTTTCCTGCAAGTGCGTACAGCGCACAACTAATCCATTAGAAGGGATCAGCATCCAGGATACTAAATACAGCACAAAGATGTTCATATGTGAAGAAAATTTGGATAAATGAGATATAGTCAGGTAGGATGAACGTAGATAGACCAAACGATTCACAATAGGTACTATAATGTACTACAAAAAGCTCTTGCAAAAGAGTGAGACACAACGGTGATTAATCAACGTCACAAAAGAGAAGGAACTAAACAACCTTAGCTTGCGTATAACAGTCCCAAGCGTAAGTAAACTGCGATTGATGTGGCAGCCTTCTTTTAATCTTGTCCCAGCTGATAATGCCTGAGATGCACGCTCACTCCCTGCCAAATCCACAAAATTCTGCAAAAAAAAATAATTTTAACAAAAAAATCATGAGTTACAATTATAGAATTTTTATCATTTTAGCAGATAATCAATACATATTAGGATATACCACACTAGCAGCAAGGGTAGTTGAATTTCCTTTGCCTAAGAACTCACGAGCAGAGCTTTCAATTGCCTACAAAGTGCAAAAAAAATAATCTTATAAAGGAAACTTAGAAAAATTGGATTTCTGTTTTATAAAACATGAGGAAGTTACATACCAATTTAATAATTTGATGTGATCTAGAGCTCTTCTCATTCAATAAGGTCTCCCCTATCTGTCTCTGAGCTGCAATATGGGAAAACTTTTAAGAACTACTCTTTATATGACAACAAACTTTTAATTTCAGGGATAATCCTTTAGGGCTTTACCTTCAGAAATAGAAAGAAGCTCCTTCAGATGGCTCCAGTCCTTCAAAGTTTCCTCGGTGATTTTCTCTATGATAGTCCCCCGCTGATAAGAATGGCATAGTGTTAAACAAAAAGAAACGAAGATGAACAAATGACACTTCTAAGAACATAAAACTCAGCCACCTCAGGATCATCTCGAAGCCTAAGTGGTGTGTTATCTGTGCTCAGAAGATCTCTAACCGCTTCATTGTATATCTCAATCGCTGAGAATTTAACAACAAAGGCTCGCTCCTCATGCTGCATGAAATAAAGGCATTAGTCTCGTAGCGAATAAAGAGTAGTTATGGGGATACTATTTAAAGCAATACAATTACATACAATTACATAGTATTTTCTTACCTTATGTATATAGTCAAATATTTCTGCTACTGTAAACTCTGTGATACCATTCATCGTGTACGTTTTACCACTGCTTGTTTGACCATATGCAAAGATACTTGCTGAAAATAATTGGGTATAAGCTTTTTCACTAGCTGCATTAGCGAGAGACTCAGAAACAGTCGAGAAATAGATCAGCATACTTACAGTTGATACCATTGACAACTGATAGAGCAATTTGTTGTGCCCCTTCTTCATAAACCTGTCTTGTAGGGCAGTCACCTCGGAATACTTTGTCTATCATAGAAATACAAACAAACATCATAAACTAGGTAAAAAACACATATTTCATTGATTTGTATGCTACACCAAACTATCAGTTCCCAGAAAAAAGCTAGTGCAGGGCACAATAGTAAGATTAAGATCTCAAATTCAAGCACCTTAGACAAAGTGTATGATCTCATTATAAAAAGATGAAAAGTCCCTTACCAAATGTATACGCACTTGGAAATGTAGACCCTTCCCGCAGTGTGTTCCGGTACAAGATGGTGGTATCATTGATGCATTCCCAATCTGCTACTTCATTTGATGCGAGCTCCTTCTCATTAAGAGGCCTCAACCTCACCAAAACTAGAATCTTCTCTTCATGCAGAGTTGCTCCCTGCATCTTCTCCCACTTCGTCAGCTCTTCCCCACCAATTGCCCCCATTACTCAAAGATCTTCTCCACCCAACCACGAAAGTTTCTAAAGTACTAAAAGATAATAAATTAGGCCATCAACGGATTTCTCAAAGACAAAGCTCAGTCATCAAGTTTCTCTTGCTTCCCCCAAAATGCAAGATGATTTAAAAGTGAAACCCAAGGTTGCTGCACTTACTAAAAGATAATAAATTAGGCCATCCATGACCACATTATCTGCAATAAGAAGCTAAATCATGGTTACTATCCAACCACCACAGAGAAAAAAGCAAAAAGCAAACAGAAACATAAAACCTAAAGGGCTAATTACCAATCACATCAGCAATAGGAATCTTAAACATGGCTTTAAGCCTCCCTACCCCAACCAACTTAACCCAATAAAAACAACAACATAAAAGAAACGGGGCCCCAAAAAAGAAAAGAGTAGACCTTAAAAACACTACATTCGCCAATCACGTCAGAGATTGCAATCCGAAGAAAACCTCGTCGTGGTTACAATCCAGTCCCAGAAGACAAATTCCTCAGAGATTAAATAAGCTAATTCAAAAGACATTGGTGTTGTTTTAAGATTGATCATTTCATTATATATGTATGTGTATTAAAAAAAAGGAACACACTAAAAAAAGATCACATTTTTAAAATATGATTCAACAGCGACCAACAGCAATGTCAATCCCAATCCTCAAGTGGCGACCCACTACTATGCTTTGAAAGCAAGTAAAGTAGAACAACCCCACAGTAAAAGATCCAAGCTTCCCTTCCGTTTCCCCCAGTAGTTTCTTTTATTTTACCTGCAGTAAAGTAAAAAAAGAGAAAACCATTTACCAGACAAAAACCCAGAATTTTTTTTACCTTTGTCGCTTTCACCCCAAACCGTTTAGCAACTGCAGACTGGAACCGAAGCTTCTCTGACACACAAACACACAAAAACGGCGACGTTTTCTCCAGGGCCTGAAACCCTTCTGCTCTCTTATGAGTCTTTTCACAGGACAAAACAGTTACATTTATTACTCTCTCTTTTTTTTTCCAAAAAAAAAAAGAATTTAATACAGTGGACGTTTGAGCTAAGCTAGAACCCAAATCCAATGGCTCGTAAAATGGCCCCGCGATTAAATATTAATTACCTTTCCGATTCGGAACTGGGTAGCTTCTTCTTCTGGAATCTCAGAAACAACCAACAATGGAGAGGAGGAAGAAGAAGAGCACAGTAATATAACTACTACTACTACTGCCACTACTTAAAACGGAGGCGTCGATTCAAGCGCGACTGAAAAAGCAGAGAGAGAGAGAGAGAGAGAGAGAGAGAGAGCACGCGGAGGAAAAAGAGAAGAGGCCAAAACGGAACGGAGAATTAAAACCGATGTAACAGTAAAAGAGTAGTCGGCGATTGGCCACGTCGCAGACCACGATCTGAAGCAAAGCGCGCTCTCTCTCTCTCGCTCTGTATCTCTATAACGGGAAAGAGACGGTTTTGCTTAGTAAGGAAGCTCCCGAGAGTGAGGGGCTGTTTGGGAAATTCCGACGCAGCGTCGATCTCGGGAGCGGGGTGCTATCTGCCCATCTCTGTGATCTAGGAAGGTAAGAGTAAAGTACTGTTGTGCCCTCCGAGCACGTGAGAAAGTAATGAGGGGTTTTTGGGTGGAGGGTTTGGAGGCCGTTGGATGGGGTTGGATCTACGTGGAGGGTCAGGATCGCTGGAGTGTGGTTATGAGTAAAAGAACCTAAAAGGAAAAGGAGATGAAACAAAGTAAAGGTATCATTGCTACGGCCCAACAAAAGTCTTCTCTTGTCAAAAACAAATAAAGGCTACGACGATATGGAGATAGGGACAGCAAAATTTTAAAAAATAAGACATAGATATCGTTGAAATACGATAATTTAATTAAATTTAAATTTAAATTTAAATATTTAATAAATATATATAAAAAAAATTGAATAAAATTATCAAAATTATCCATAAATATAATGATCATGCAACTTAAAAATTCATATGTCATAAAAAAAATACTAAAAATTTAAACAAGACATAAATATCATGTAACTTCATGGTGTAATGATAAGTTGCACCATCATTGCCAACATTCTAAGGTTCCAAATAATACGCTCTTTATCGTTGGTTCGCCTAGAGGAAAAAAAAATCAAACTCAAGAACATCTCATAATCCCATAATTAATAGGATTTTCATTTATTTATGTTAAAAAATATAAAATATAAAAACACATTGTTTTAGGAGAAAAGTATGTAAACTGAAAAACTGTTACTCTTTCATTGATAAAATATCTTAAATACATGCTGATACAATCTGTTACAATAAATGTCCGGATATAACAGGGATTCTCTATATCTATCTAATCTAATTTGTATCTAATTAGGACAAGACACATACCGAAAATTATGGAGAATAAATCTTCTTAAACACTCCCCCTTGTGTCGATTGCCATAAGAATGATGCATAACTTGTTGCCTCACTAAAAACTTCGCCAAGCAAACAAAAATCTCATGGGTAAAACAAAGTTTGGGCTAAGGGAAAAAGAGTACAACGCATCAACTACAAAAGCTACTACATGTTGCGTAGAATCCCCCTAAAGTCTACAAAAATGTAACTCCCCCTGACTGTAAACTCAGTCTTAGAGTTCAAATAACTTGCGCATACCAATACGTCTCACATGTTTCACAAATGTAGATTTAGGTAGTGACTTGGTAAACAAGTTCGCATCATTATCAACCGAACTAAACAAGTTCACATGGATAATCAATAACCGCTATTATTGTTGATTGTAGGAGTATTGTGGCGAAAAGAGTTAAGTATGACACCTTAATGTAAACCAACTTCATATGTTCAATGTAAATCACATTATCCACAAGGATGCAAGTTGGGGCTGTCAAAGTAGATGGTAATCCACTAGACCTTCGAACGTGGTGTATTATTATCCTAAACTAGACACACATATCAATAGCTTCATAGGAAGCTTTAATCTTTAGAATAGTTTGAGGTAACAACAAGGGTTTACTTTGTTGTTCTCCAAGAAATCGTCATGCTTCCCATAATGAATAACATGTATGGAAACATCCTTTATGTAGATCAAAGAAGTACCTAGCATTAGCAAATCCGAAAAACACATCAACCGATATTTTGGTATAAGAGGATTGCAACAAAACTACTCACAGTAGGAGGAGAATTCGACGGGTCGAGATTCTCACTCGACTGGTCGAACAGATGCTTTTGTCTGATCCATGACACCGGCTTTGACGGGTCGAAAGACCCCTTTAGGTTATCACAGTTCATTGCATTCGATGGATCAAGAGATATGCTCGACGGGTCAAAATGCCCAGAACTTGAATGTTGCGATTCAACTATCCCTTGACCAGAATTTTTATGTTTCTCTCTTTATTCTTTGTAAGGGAAGAATAAGTTCAAATCAATAGATCACTTCAAGTACCTGAAGATTTGTTTTACTCCATTCCAATGACTTTGCGTTGGCGCATACTAAGAAGACATGTCTGGATATGTATACTGAGCTGAATTCAACCAAGCTTTAAATTGTGCTAAGATATTGAATCTCAGTTCTAAAAGTTACTCATCATCGTCTTTTCAGATGAAATGGATCATTTTGGGTTCCAGACTACAAACAACCTTTGGTGTACTAATAGGGCATGCTTTGTCTATTGCCTGATTTAGACATAAGCAAACTGGTGAATAAGAATTCAACCAACTCGATGTACCATCTTTAAACCAAGACTTAATCGAGTCTTACCAAGGTCTATTATCTCAAACTCAAATTTCAAGTAGCTAACCATCTCATTGATCTCATTAAGAGTTCTGATGATGTTCATATCATCAACATAGACTACTACTATAGCAAAACCTGAACTTGTTCTTTTAATGAACAAGCAAGGGCATAAGTCATCATTCTTGTATCCCTTCCCAATCAAGTAGTCACTAAGACGTGTATACCACATCCTACTGAATTATTTCAATCCATTTAGTGAACATCTCAACCTAATCACATAAGCACTTCGTGGTTTAGAGTTACTTGATTTGGGTAGAACTATGTCAATGGACACTTTCATGTATATCTCTGAATTAGGATCCCCAACGAGATATACTATAACCACATTTATAAGCTACGTACTCAGTATTTTGGATACTACCAAACTGATAAGGTAGCGGAAAGCTATGATGTCCATGACCAAAGAATATATCTCCTCATAATCAATACTAGGGCATTGAGAGAATCTTTGGGCCACAAGTTCTTCTCATTTTGCTTCCAAACATAGATTCATTTGTGTCTAGCTAGCATACCATTCGATGGTTATATTACTACCATAACAAAAACTTGTCATTTGTAAGAGAGTGTAGTTCAGCCTAGATTGCAACTTTTGATCAATTTGCTCTACATTAACTATTGAAAATCTGCAACCGAGCAATGTTCCACTTCGTCGTCGTCAATTACTGAGCAATGGAATAAGTAAACACATCATCAACGAACATAGAAGAATTATCCATAATAACGCTAGCATTTGTTTCACTTGGTGAGACTTCTTTGTTTACTAACATCGTCATTGACTCTAAGGTGTCCCTAGTATTTGTCAATGTCGACTGTAGACACAATTGCAGTCAGAAATAATCTTATGTGTTGATGATGAACGGTAGTGCCTTGACGGTTTGCCTTTTCACCAGCAACTCATTAGTGAATTTTGACCAATGCTACACCCCTACTGTGGGCAGGAGAAAACACTACCTTGCCTGAGTATTCCGTTTAACTTGCCTAATATCAGGGACTTTCAACCTTGCAGGATTTGTAGTATGTATAAACAATCTCATCACTCTCTTGATATCAATAAAGAAGGCAAGCATAAAGTCTACTACTTTCTGAAGATCAAGAATACATTGCGCTTCAATCTCAAATAGAGATGTGCGGGGATCATGATGAGACATAGTGGGGTTATAGCACATTAATTTCCGATGCTAATCCAGAATGAAACCATTCTTATCTCTCCCTAACGGCGAGAAGTATCTCTCATCACAGTGACTATCTGCAAAACTAGTAGTAATGAGATCTTCTGTCAAAGGTTTTGTTTAGCGGACAATCGTTGGAGAACCAACATAGATGTGTAATCGTCATTGATGACCCATATTTGTACACAGTGGAAGTGTAGTAGGCACATGTATAGCACAACCAGAGATGCATATATGTGAGATATCATGCTTAAATTCAGTTATCAACTGGTACGCACTGAGTGGTTGATGGTTTATGGGTATCAAGCAAATAAGCATAGCTGCATATAACATTGCATATCCCCAAGAAGATACCGATAAATTAATATACATTACGGTAGATCTGGCCACAAGCTTTAACCACTTAATTTGTGCCTCTGCTTAAACCGTTCAATGAAAGAGCATGGGGAACCGGGATATTCAACAACAATCCTAATCAATATGCAATAATCAACAAAATATTTCCATATAGACTCTCCTATATTAAACCAATCTGAATGGCCAGATTGAATTGTTCGGGTGGTGAGCCTGAAGTTTAATAATATGTGCTAGGAGTTTTGAAATGTAGTGTAGCATGTGGATAGCAAAGACGTGTGATCGATGCATCGATGCAGCAATCAGAACTATATATAAATAGTCCGCATATCGGTTTGATTTATCCACAAATACATTCTTGGAATCTTTAGAGAAAGAAAAATGTGTCTTCAACGAAAAATTGTCATGCATGTAAATATCATTACAGACATAAACAAGTTTTGCAAAACTAGCAATGTGCATCAAAGATTACAACATATGAATCTTGTGGGATAACGCACAACACCTCAATGATATCGGGATAGTACTGCACTCGTCTTGGAGACCAAGCCTGAACCGAGTGAAGTAATATCAGTTTCGCCATCTAAACCAATAGTTTTAAACATTCTCGCATGCTTCTTTGCTCTTAAGGATAGATGACCATGAAAATTTCTCAATAGGTTGATCATCAAAGTGCAAAAGCTTATATGAGGCTAAGTCAAGCATAATAATATAAGTGACTGCATGTGATACAATGATCCAAATCGTAGTAAGATATAAAACACTACAAATCCTCATAAACTTCTCCAAATTGCGCCATTGGCAGCATTCTTCGAAGATTAAACACAAAACTTCCTTCCATTCTCACAATGTTATGTCTAAGTGAGAAACGTTGGCACAAATGTATTCAAATTTGAGAAAGGTTTGAATAGTAACACTCAATCTCGCCATCATATATCAAAAAAATGATGTCAATCAAATCGTCTTTGAATCCAAGACATGGTGAACACTTTAAGTGAATACTTAAAGATTTCAACGGGTGTAACCCATGTTGAGTGCTTATATGGTATGATAATACCTAAATACAACCGATGTATAACAACATATAACCGATCGAGAAGACCGTTGTATTTTAAGTTCCATGGCATGACATAAACCGATTTATAAACAACATCTGGTGCTGAAATCCAGGTTGGTCGATTGGACAATTTCAAAAAATTTCCATATTTCCAATAAAATCGATGTATAAACATATCTAAAAACATCACATCCAGGTAACATCTTCAATGGGTCGAAGGAAATCCTCGACGGGTCGAAGAAAACCCAAAATAGGATGTCGATTTTCTGATACTGATTTTCGACGATTGATATTTTTGACGGGTCAAAATAGTGTCTAGGGGCATACATTCGACGGGTCGAGTTGTTTTTCGATGGGTCAAAGAAAACCAAAACCAATATCGATGTTTCGATATCTATTTTTGACGGGTCGAGATCAATTTTTGATGGGTCAAAATTGGACACGTCCAAGACAGAAACAAACATTCAATGGGACGAGATCAATTTTTGACGGGTTGAAATCGGACATAGTCTTAGGCAGAAGTAAACATTCGACTGGTCGAAAAATGTGAAAACCGATCCAGGGTGGAACATTCGACAGGTCGAGGAAAATCTCAATGGGTCGAAAAATGTCCTGAGATCAAAAATTGCTTTTTGTATGTCTCATTTTTATTGTATCATTGTGTCATTATGCCACATACAATTTTAAACATCGAACCATACATAAGAGTTGTATGAAAATAGAACATTCTCAACATTTTCATATACCAAAAAATAGAGAAATATTCATTACTCACCAACAAGTAAAAGTTACATCATAGATGTCTTGTTCCAAAACCGACTAAAAAACAAAGTCTCAAAACATGACTAAGACCAAGTCAAAATAAAACTTGATTACATAGCAAAGACATGAGCCGAATACATGGACTATGCAAAAACAGCAATCATCAGACTTGCTTTTGTATTGTCTGCTATTATAAGATTTGCTTCACCGCAATCTTCTATCTCATAAACTTTAGTGAAGTTAAGTCTTATGTGCCAGATATTTCATGCACTTCTTGTAGGCATGTTGAATATACTTGGGTGCACAACATTGTTTGTGCATGTGCTTGGTAGAACCACAACTATAGCATGATGACAAGCTCAAAGTAGAAGAAGAATGTGAAAAATTCCCACCATTCCTAGAACCGAAATTGGAATGATTCTTATTGGAGTTGTAGTGAATGTTATCATGGCGAGTCCAATCCAAATTCTGACTATGCTTTCCTCTACCATGACCATTGCCACGTCCTCCATGTCCACCATGGTTATTGTAAGGCTCGGAATGATCGTTCCTCCTATCCTTACATGCCTTCTCACCAGTATTGTATGACTCATGGATATTTTTTAGTAATGGCTGACTAAGCATTATTGGTGAGAAAAATATCGCGAATTCGCTCGTTCTAAGCCAACACACTTGTGAGATCACGAAATGATTTGAGTCATCCTTGCACATAATCTATGATGTATTTATGTGTAAGGATGTTCATGGAGGTAGGAAAGGTACCTTAAAGACTTCTCGATCAAAGCCTGATCAGTCTTAATAATGTCACATACACTCAACTCAGATTGAAGCTCTAGCATAACTTGATTACAAGCATAAATATTTGGATAATCGAATAATCGGATGAAATCACATCCTTCTCTCAGTTCATGAAGTTGTGCATTATACACATTATTGAACATGTCTTGTAAAGTCACTCACAAAACCGCGGGGTCATTCTTTAGCAAATACTGTTCTTTAGAACTGGACGTATATCCCGCCTCAAAAACACGAGGACTTGATCTTTACGAGCTAGAGTTGGTGGCTCAGTACCAGGTAGTGGTGGTGGTTGGATTATATTTGTCAGATTCATAATGAGAAGCGTGTTCTTAACATCTGACACCCAACAATAATATTTTGCTCATTGAGGATTAATGATATTAAATTCAGGCTGTTCCGGCTCAATTGATGTCATCCACAAGCGAAACTCGAGATATAATTATTTTAACGATAAAAAAACCATGATCACTAATATTAAGTGTAAGGAATAAGAACGTGATCCATGATGTATGGTAACAAAAATTGATTATGAACGATGGTTCAAAACCACACCCAGCAACCGTGACAAAACCGTCACATAGTATCGATTTTCCTTTCTTTTGTTTTCTTTTCTAAACCGTGACTCCCCCAAGACCGTCACTTATACTCTATGGATATAGGTCCATAGAAACTAGGGCAAACATGCAATATATATATAACTCATATCACAATTATCATAAACTTAGATATAGGATTTTGCGGTAAATAAGTTTGATCCTAGATCTATAGATTAACAGTTTAGAAAATTTACCTCGAGGGTGTTATGCTCTATATGAAAACTTCGCTGTGAAAGAAGTTTGAAGAAAAGAAAGCATGTCCTCGAAACTTCTAGCAGGAGGAGGATTCCTTCTTCTTTTCTGCTTTTCGGGTAGGTTGACCTTCGTACACTCAATTGATCATAACTTTTGCTAGACACATCCGAATTTAGATTTTCTGGATGTTCTAAAAAATAAACATCCAAGGCTTTCCGTGCATATGAAAATGTCCATCTAGTTCGGTCTGAGCTTCTCGAAATCCTCTGTCAAAGTTGACCGATGTGCACAGGCTTGTGAGATTGAAGTGGTCAATCTTGAATTTTGGGATGGGGAAAAATGTTTTGGTTTTTGGCACAAACCTTTAGGTTAGAATCTCGTGCTGATAACATGTTTTAGGAGAAAAATATGTAGACTGAAAAACTGTTACTCTTTCATTGATAGAATGCCTTAATACAGGTTGATACAATCTGTTACAATAAATGTCTCGATATAACAGAGATTCTTTGTACCTATCTAATCTAATCCGTATCTAATTAGGACAAGACACACCGAGAATTATGGAGAATAAATCTCCTTAAACACACATATTATTTAATATGCTAAAGTATTCTCGAGCGTTCATGGAGTGTCCCCGAGTGTCCACGAATAATATTAAGTGGCTCAGTACCAGGTAGTGGTGGTGGTTGGATTATATTTGTCAGATTCATAATGAGAAGCGTGTTCTTAACATCTGACACCCAACAATAATATTTTGCTCATTGAGGATTAATGATATTAAATTCAGGCTGTTCCGGCTCAATTGATGTCATCCACAAGCGAAACTCGAGATATAATTATTTTAACGATAAAAAAACCATGATCACTAATATTAAGTGTAAGGAATAAGAACGTGATCCATGATGTATGGTAACAAAAATTGATTATGAACGATGGTTCAAAACCACACCCAGCAACCGTGACAAAACCGTCACATAGTATCGATTTTCCTTTCTTTTGTTTTCTTTTCTAAACCGTGACTCCCCCAAGACCGTCACTTATGCTCTATGGATATAGGTCCATAGAAACTAGGGCAAACATGCAATATATATATAACTCATATCACAATTATCATAAACTTAGATATAGGATTCTGCGGTAAATAAGTTTGATCCTAGATCTATAGATTAACAGTTTAGAAAATTTACCTCGAGGGTGTTATGCTCTATATGAAAACTTCGCTGTGAAAGAAGTTTGAAGAAAAGAAAGCATGTCCTCGAAACTTCTAGCAGGAGGAGGATTCCTTCTTCTTTTCTGCTTTTCGGGTAGGTTGACCTTCGTACACTCAATTGATCATAACTTTTGCTAGACACATCCGAATTTAGATTTTCTGGATGTTCTAAAAAATAAACATCTAAGGCTTTCCGTGCATATGAAAATGTCCATCTAGTTCGGTCTGAGCTTCTCGAAATCCTCTGTCAAAGTTGACCGATGTGCACAGGCTTGTGAGATTGAAGTGGTCAATCTTGAATTTTGGGATGGGGAAAAATGTTTTGGTTTTTGGCACAAACCTTTAGGTTAGAATCTCGTGCTGATAACATGTTTTAGGAGAAAAATATGTAGACTGAAAAACTGTTACTCTTTCATTGATAGAATGCCTTAATACAGGTTGATACAATCTGTTACAATAAATGTCTCGATATAACAGAGATTCTTTGTACCTATCTAATCTAATCCGTATCTAATTAGGACAAGACACACCGAGAATTATGGAGAATAAATCTCCTTAAACACACATATTATTTAATATGCTAAAGTATTCTCGAGCGTTCATGGAGTGTCCCCGAGTGTCCACGAATAATATTAAGTGGCTCAGTACCAGGTAGTGGTGGTGGTTGGATTATATTTGTCAGATTCATAATGAGAAGCGTGTTCTTAACATCTGACACCCAACAATAATATTTTGCTCATTGAGGATTAATGATATTAAATTCAGGCTGTTCCGGCTCAATTGATGTCATCCACAAGCGAAACTCGAGATATAATTATTTTAACGATAAAAAAACCATGATCACTAATATTAAGTGTAAGGAATAAGAACGTGATCCATGATGTATGGTAACAAAATTGATTATGAACGATGGTTCAAAACCACACCCAGCAACCGTGACAAAACCGTCACATAGTATCGATTTTCCTTTCTTTTGTTTTCTTTTCTAAACCGGGACTCCCCCAAGACCGTCACTTATACTCTATGGATATAGGTCCATAGAAACTAGGGCAAACATGCAATATATATATAACTCATATCACAATTATCATAAACTTAGATATAGGATTCTGCGGTAAATAAGTTTGATCCTAGATCTATAGATTAACAGTTTAGAAAATTTACCTCGAGGGTGTTATGCTCTATATGAAAACTTCGCTGTGAAAGAAGTTTGAAGAAAAGAAAGCATGTCCTCGAAACTTCTAGCAGGAGGAGGATTCCTTCTTCTTTTCTGCTTTTCGGGTAGGTTGACCTTCGTACACTCAATTGATCATAACTTTTGCTAGACACATCCGAATTTAGATTTTCTGGATGTTCTAAAAAATAAACATCTAAGGCTTTCCGTGCATATGAAAATGTCCATCTAGTTCGGTCTGAGCTTCTCGAAATCCTCTGTCAAAGTTGACCGATGTGCACAGGCTTGTGAGATTGAAGTGGTCAATCTTGAATTTTGGGATGGGGAAAAATGTTTTGGTTTTTGGCACAAACCTTTAGGTTAGAATCTCGTGCTGATAACATGTTTTAGGAGAAAAATATGTAGACTGAAAAACTGTTACTCTTTCATTGATAGAATGCCTTAATACAGGTTGATACAATCTGTTACAATAAATGTCTCGATATAACAGAGATTCTTTGTACCTATCTAATCTAATCCGTATCTAATTAGGACAAGACACACCGAGAATTATGAAGAATAAATCTCCTTAAACACACATATTATTTAATATGCTAAAGTATTCTCGAGCTTGAAAGGTGCAGAGTTGCAGCCAAAGTGTCTCTAAATCCCAGCTTCGAGGAAGAGTCTAGCTCAATACACTTAGCACAGTTTCTTAGCTTAAGCTTTTGCATTGTAGTTATTGTCTAATATTAACTGCTAAGACAAAGCTTCCGTGTTAGAGAAACTATGATATAAATGTTACTCGGGAAAGTGTCATCAGAAATGATATGAATCAGTTTATTCACCAATAGCACCAAACCACCAACCATTCTATCACTAAAGCATCATCAAAAGTTGCAGAAACAATACACCTGACTTTCTCAGGCACAAAAATACCATGCTGCTGCCATTCTAATCTTGTATAGCGATGGATAAAAACCTAGTTTTGTGGAACCATTGTGGCTTTGAATTGACTGAACAATGGCCTACTTGCAGGATTTTGGCAACTATAGTTATTGATTGGGGCTACCTTAACCAAGTTTCAGTATTAAAGCCTTAAGATCACATCGCCATCCTCTAATATCTGATGCCTAAGCCATGGCATTTTATGCCAATCTGTATATTTTCACTTGACCGAAAAACATTCTGTCTCTCTCTTGATTGAGATATCCCTTAAGCACGTGTAATGCAAATTAACCATGATTCATCTGGTTAGTTTTCTTCGTAATCAGTTAATGCTGTACATAAATCCACAAACCTAAATAATCAGGTACTCTAAGAAAAAAAATATGAGCTCATGACATCTAATGCATAATCCTAGCTTTCAGCAAGTGTTTCTACTTCTAGAATTATATCCATAAAATTTTCTTCCCACAAAATTTTACAGGTAGCTGCAGCGCAGGCACTCTCCTAATAGCGCTACCGAACAAACAGTTATTTCAATTAATTAGCATTATCCGGTCTAATATTGCAGCTATCAGAAATGTATGTGTGACCAGATCTGTGCAAGTGTAACTAGGAGAAGTGAGAAGTTCTAAAACCACAAATGCGACACAAAACTCTAGCAAAGAAAATTATTCTGTGTTTGGCGACAAAATATCTCTGGCGATGAGCGCGTAGAGATCCTCTTGCAAACCGTTTCTTTTACTGGTTTCAGATAGTTTGACCGCAGATATCGGTTTATCCTATACGTGCTTCGTGTGCTGGCGTGCCATCGTCTCTCAACGGAATATAGATATGAAAGCTGTCTGACTTCTTGATTAAGCGATTAAGACAAAGAGAGCACCAATCTCGTCTGAATGGGTCATTCTCGCCTAGTGACCTAGGACTTTGGATTTTTGCGTCCACTACCGGAACAATTACTATGACTGACGACTTGGTGTCGTCGGTCTGTTTGGGCTCCTCGTCGGTCATAGATATATCCGACGATGTGTCGTCGGATATAGTAGCGTCGGTAATAGACCGTCGGTCATACTATATCCGACGACCAGTTAGGGTTATCGTTGGAAAAATGATACACTATATCCGACGACGGTTTTGCGTCGGTCATAGTTTTAAACTATAACCGACGATGTCATCGTCGGATATAGTTTTCTCCATGGTCAAAATGGTTGACTGTGGAGAAAACTATATCCGACGATATTGACACATGTTGTCGGATATAGGGAAAAAATTTAAATTTTTTTTGGCAGGTTTTGGGTTTTATCCCAAAACCTGCATTCACAAAAAATCACGCTATCTATATATTGTTCAAATTGAAAATCAATAACCATTGAAACTAGATCGAGTACGTAGTAAATAAATAAATTAATAAATTAAAACCGAAATCGTTAAAATCTGTATACATATGCGTAGTAAATAATGAAAATAAAAATGAAACTGACAATTGATTGTTCAAATGTAAGGGGGTCCTGGTCCTAAGTCTATGTGGTCAAACGGATTGGAGAAAGTTGGTTGGTCCTGGTCTGGCTGAGGCTGAGGCTGCGGCTGAGGCTGTGGCTGTGGCGCACCGAAAATGGGCGGGGGGGGGGGGGAGCTATCTGGATTCCAGATGCTTGCAACTGTGCATAACATTGCTGCATCCATGTCCCCATTTGCAGCTGCTGTTCGGCCAACCGATTCTGCTCTGCAGCCTGCGCTTGCTCCATCTCCTCTATCCGACGCCGTTGAGCTTCCATCTCAATTGATTGCCTATGAAGCCGGTCGTTTAGCTCATTAGTCCTCGAAGATGATGATGATGATCCCGATCCGCGAGAGAATTCAGGGGTCTGCTTCAGCAGCCCTTGACCCCATTTTCCGGAACCCCTGCAGTAGAATGTGTTCTTCCCTGGAGGGATCGCAGTTGACGTAATCCTGGCCCTGACGATCGGATCAGATCGATCAATCTGATCAATCGGGAGTTCCGCATCGGGGGTGTTGGGATAGAGCTCTCTCGCCACTTGAGTCAACACCTCCGGAATCGCCTCCTGAATTCTCGCCTAATTGACAAAGAACAATAAAATATTAATTAAAAAAACAATCTAAATAAATAAGAAATAAGTTTATTTTGTTATAAGGACACTTACAACATATTCGGGATTCTGCGGATACGCATGCTGCATCGTATAGACAAGGGGATCATCTTCTGGGTGGTTGGCCGCCTCCTCGATCCAACCCGAGTATGATCTGGTACCGGCATGATGATTTGTGGTGTTTTTGGCCCGGTTCCTTGCGTTGACTTCAGAAAGAGCCTGCGCGATTAAGTCAACATAAAAAAAACACTCATTAGCCAAATAATTTACGGGAAGTACGATAAAACAAAAATTAAATCGATTGAAGGTTGCGTACCTTCAATCGAGGGTTGTTGAAGTGAACCACAAGCCATCGCCACTCGTACTCCCTATAACGAAACTCGCTAGGGGTACCCTCACGATCGTCCCCGTACTTTTTCCAATGCTTCTTCAGCTCGGCCTTCCACTCCTTATACCTATATATACCCATAAAATCAAGCGTTAGTAACTAACAACATTGTATGAACATAATCAAAAGAAACGAAAAAATTGAAACAAATGGTCGTCTGCAAACCTGCTCCCATGCACTTCATCCGCCCACGTGGGTCTAATGTCTTCATCCACGCGGAACCACCTCTGCAATGCATATATTTATATATATATATATATATCAATAATATTAAAAATTTATTATTGAAAATTTTCATAATGAATATACAATTCAACTCACCGACAACGCATTATTCAGCTGATGTTTGACGGCTTGTGGCACTGAATTCCAATCTTGCCACAACATTGGGACTCTATCCCGTATGAGGCTGCCCACCATCCCCGCGTACTTTCGAGTGACCTTTCCCTCGATCACCTGCCCTCTATCCCCGGTCGGAATCATAAGTTGGCCACCACCGCTAGCCTGAATGGCTTCGTCCAGTAACTTGCCGACGATGGGGCCTCTGGTTCTCTTCTGTTTGGCACCGGGCACGATCTCGCCTATCACATATATATGTAGACGATTTTTTAAACATCAACACCTAATTGAATTTAAATATTAGGGAGTAAAAAGATATCACTAGCTAATTAATATTTACCTGATTCGTCGGTGCGTTGTCCCGGAATCCTTGCACTCCAGGGAGGTGCCGGGAAGGGTATATACGCATATGCCTGCTCCGGGGTAATGAACCCTAGCTGTCCCGGAATAGGCATCTCGTCATAATCGACGTGAGGTATCGTTGGGATTTCCAACGGTAAGAATAATGTAGGCGGCGGGCATAGTCGCATCCTCGCCGAGGACTGAGTGGATCCACCAGCCTCCTCGGAAGAATGAGGAGCTGTCTGGTGGATGACGGGGGAACCCTCCTCGCGATGAATGTCCGGCATTCGGACCGAGGATTGAGTCGCACTATCCGTTTCCGGCGTGCGACTGACCTGCTGAACCCTCCTCGCGCCTGAGGATCGAGCCGGTTCGAGCTGCTGCTGCTGAGGTTGTCCCTCGCCCATCAGCCGACGGTGTCGAGAGGTCAGCGGAACACTGTAAGTGTTGGGGACACTGGTGGATCCTGATGCGGACCGACTTCCGGTGCCATCAGGATCCCCAGCTCCCGAGCCCTCATCCCCACGTCCCGATCTCCCTCTCCCTCTGGACCTCCCCCTCGAAGTACTCGATCGCGACCCGGCCCCTCGGGAATGTCCGCAATTAAACCATTGCATCGTTGCTATAAAATTATAAAAATTAAAAATAATTCCTAATTCCTAATTTATCCATAAAATTATAAAAATTAATCCCGGTGCCATATATAATCCAATAATTTAACTATATATATATATCAATAATTCCAATAATCCAAATAATCCAAATTCATGCAAATTTAACCCAAAATTCCAATCCATATATAATCCAATCCATATATAATCCAATTTTAACCTAAAATTTCATACTATTCCAATATATATCAATACATGCATAAAATTCAAAAAAATCGAAATTTAACCTAAATTTAACATACATATTATTTACAAATATTCATGCAAATTTAACCTAAATTTAACATATTATTTACAAATATTCATGCAAATTTAATTAACCTAAAATAACCTAAATTTAACCTAAATTTAACCTAAAAATCAGAAATATTCTAATATAACTCAATACATGCATAAAATCCACAAATTCCACAACTATATCAATACATGCATCCACATTGACAATCAACACATTCCACAACGTAAAATCCAACCGAATTCGAAAAATTCAAAAATTTGATTTTTTTGGGATTTCAAACCTGTTTTTTCACTAATCGACGAGGAATTTGGCTTGAGGATCGATGGAATAGCACTTGACCTTCGATTGCTTGCTTCCAACACGAAGATTGCGTAGAAAATCGAGAGGAGACGGAGAGGAGGCGACTGTTCCAGTTTGGGGCAGTTTCGTTTCTGCCCCAAATCGAAACCCAGATCGGGATATAAAACAGACTATATCCGACGAGTTAAGTAATCTCGTCGGATATAGTTGAACCGAAACTATATCCGACGAGATTTCATATGAATGTCGTCGGATATAGTTTCGGTTCAACTATATCCGACGAGATTTCATATGCAACTCGTCGGATATAGTTCCTCTATTTATTTTTCATTTATGCCGGCCGGTAAACTAATTAAATGTGTAGTGTTTTAATATATATATATATATTTATTAATAGTTAATTAATACGAAATTATTAATAGTTAATAAGAAATTAGTAAAGCAAAATTATTTAATATATAATACGATCGATCGATATTAATTATTAATCGATCGGTTGTATTTTTTTCCCGATCGATCGACACAATTTAAAGTCGATCGATAATATGATCGAATAAAATTCATTTTACATTGTACGTTCTAAGTCGAAATAACATACATATATATATACACTAATTAAGGCGCATAATCAGAATCATCGCTTGAGTCTGACTCTGTTTCCGAGTTACTTTCAGGTAAGATGTGTATGTCCTCGTCACTTGAGTCTTCATTGTCTTCATTTTGATTAACATCAAGAAGATTCGGTTTAGGAATTCGTACCACACTGCCCTGTCTCACATTATTAAGGCGAATTGTTGAGGTTTCAGGAATACCAGTTGTGTTCGGCTCTTGGTATGCACTGACTTCTTCATTATCCGAGGTCACAGTACCAAGGGTGGATGCACTGTATATGTTTCGTGGAAGAACATGGTTAACCACTTTCCACGCGCCTTTATGCACAAGATCATCAAGATAGAATAATTGTTTCACCGCCGTGGCCAACACAAACGGATCATCTTCATACCAGCTTGTGGCAGTATTCACCGAAAAAATCCCGTATTGATCGGTCCTTGTGTTTTGAGGGTCGGTATCAAACCATCTACACACTACAAGAAAATGAAACATTACCGGCGAGATTCCGGCCAACAAGGCCGGCGACCGGAAAAGTCGCCGGTAATGTCCATCATTACCGGCGACTTACTCCGTCGCCGGTAATGTCGCCGGAATCTCGCCGGTAATGTTCCAAAACATTACCGGCGAATCCAACCGTCGCCGGCAATGTCAAGCCGAACATTTCCGGTGATTTTCCGGCCGGAATTTCGCCGGAAATGTGTGGCTAGACATTGCCGGCGACGGTTGGAGTCGCCGGTAATGTTTTGGAACATTACCGGCGAGATTCCGGCGTAAAGTCGCTGGTAATGTCTTCATTTCCGGCGACTTACTCCGTCGCCGGCAATGTGTCTTATATTAGATGCCGGGTGCGGCAGCTCGATCATTCAATCATTTTGATCGAAAAAAATCCAGAGAAATCGAAAGAAGGAAAACATACGCTCTGAAATCGATCATTCGGTATATTGTCAAAATTAAGGCGCGCGTCGAAAACTCGATCACTCGGGAAGCTATATATATAGGTAGGTGTATATATACGTATATGTGGTATATATATATGTGTGTGTGTTGATCAAATCCAATTCGTGAGATATATATGAAATGTTGTTGATGTACGGTCACCGAAACGAGAAAACAGCTTGTAGTTAATCTTGTGTCTGAATCAATGACTGGTATTATCGTATTGTTATTGGAGCCAGGCTTAACAGAGCCTCCTACCCAGTCAAATACGTTTTGAATTGAAAAAAGGAGAATACTATCATCGAGTACTGAATCGAATTCAGAGATTAGATCGATATATATATATATATATGCATGCATGTGTTGATTTAATTAGAGTTGAATTTAGATATCACGTCGATTATTAGTAGTGAATGTGTGTATATATATAATTAATACGTAAAATTGTTAGAATTTTCAGGATGGACAAGAGTTGGATGAGCCTCGAAAGATGGGATGTCAGATATCACGAGGGAATTAGGAGTTTTGTGAATTTTGTGAAGGCTAATTGTGGAGACACTACACTTCATTATTGCCCGTGTAAAGAATGTAAGTGTTTCAGCGATCGATTTCGATTTCCCATTGATAAAGTCCAGAGGCACCTGAGTAAATACGGGTTTTGGGATAAGTACACTTGTTGGATTTATCACGGTGAAACATCGGTAGCAGGTCCGCATGATCATGGACAATTTGGTGAGAGGGCCAGTCCACGCTATGATCATGGAGATTTTGCTGAGAGGGGCAGTTCATCCTATGATCCAACATCGATGTTAATCAATGATATGTTTCCTCATGAGAGCGGTGTATTTGCTGATGAAGCACCAAATGTCCCTCCCGTCGTTGAGGGTTTCCCCCATATCGAGCAAGTCGAACCATTACCTGAAGCTCATGTCAACACAAGCGGTATGGACAAGTACAACAACCTGATTGCATTGCAACAGACTCCGTTGTACGACGGTTGTAGTAAGACTGTTCTTGAAAGTGTGATGGGAGTGATGCAGCTCAAAATAGAGAACAAAATGTCTGTCAAAGCTGTTGATTCTTGGTTGAAGTGGACTGCTTCGCTACTGCCACCCGGTCATCGTCTTCCTACCACTCATCATAAGGTGCGACATATCCTGAAAGATCTTGGGCTTTCCTACATCAAAATCCATGCATGCAGATATGATTGTATTCTCTTCTGGGGAAAAGATCTCGAAGACCTTGAAGCCTGCCCGGTATGTTTTACAGAAAGGTATAAGTTGACTCCTGCAGGCAACAAGAAAGCTGTGAAGATACTTCGATATTTCCCGCTTATTGATAGGCTGGAGCGGTTGTTCATGTGTGCTTTCACGGCCGAGGCAATGAGATGGTGGGCTGAGAGGAACTTGCCTGACGATGACACCCTTATACACCCTTCCGACGGAGAGGCTTGGAAGCACATGGTCAGGGAGTTTGATCATTTTGCAGCAGAGGTCCGAAATGTTTGGCTAGGGCTCTCATCTGACGGATTCAACCCTTTTGGCAACATGAGTCTTCAATACAGTATATGGCCAGTTATTTTGGTACCGTACAACCTTCCACCATGGATGTGCATGAAGAAGGAATACAATATGCTCACTCTGTTAATTCCGGGCCCGGGTTATCCAGGAAAGTGTCTCGATGTGTATTTGAGGCCTTTGATTGAGGAGCTTAAGTACCTGAGTGAGTGTGGCCACCCCACTTACGATAGGTTCAAAAAGGAGATGTTCCAGATGCATGCCATGCTTGTTGGCACCATCAGTGATTTTCCTGCCCGCGGTATGTTGTCGGGCAACGTTACCAGGGGTTACAGGGCTTGTTCAGAGTGCATGACGGTTGATTGTTGCAGTCCTCATTGCAGTAAAATTGTTCACATGCGTCACCGTTGTTGGCTTCCATATGATCACCCATTTAGGCAGGATCCAGACGCGTTTGATGGGACTGTGGAAACAGGTGTGGCACCCAGGCGATGGACAGGGGAATAAATTTTGGAAGTGTTGAATGAATATGATTTTGGCCAGCTGAGCAATCATCCTGACATAGTGGCGTCAATTCCAGACAAGCCCGAAAGGTATAAGTTTTGGACACACAAGAGCATATTCTGGGAACTCCCCTACTGGCCCAGGTTGCTTATCAGACATTACCTAGATGTCATGCACATAGAGAAGAATGTGTGTGAAAGTGTGGTGGGCACAGTTCTTAACTTGGAGGGGAAAACAAAAGAAATCCCTAAGGCACGTATTGATCTGAAAGCTATGGGACTGCGGAAACATTTGTGGTTACGAGATGGTAAGAGAAAAATGCTGCAAGCTCCTTATACCGTCAAGCCGAAGCATAAGCATGAAATTTTTCGGTGGCTGAGTAATGTCAGGTAAATATTCTTATATATGACTATGCAGTACGGAAATTGGTTTGCCTTTAATTTTTACCGGATTATGGTGATATGCGATAAATATAATTGTTGCCTATGGCTATATATATATACATGCAGGTATCCTTATGGCTATGCAGGAAATATATGCAGGTGTGTTAACTACCGGGACAATAAGATGTACGGATTAAAGAGTCATGACTGCCATGTACTGCTTCAACGCCTTTTCCCTATTTTCATTCGAGGGTACCTGCCCAAGGAGGTGGTGGAGCCGTTGGTGGCCTTGTCAAGATTCTTTCAGAAGTTATGCACCAGGGAAGTTAAAAAATCAGATCTCAGGGAGATGCAAGATGACATCATTTTTATCATGTGCAAGCTTGAGAGGATATTTCCCCCAAATTTTTTCGACATCATGCCTCACCTCACGATCCATCTTCCCGAATAATTGTTGCTTACCGGTCCTATACACTACACTTGGATGTATCCCATGGAAAGGTACATTTGGTTTGCCTCTGTTTTTATATGTAAAGTCTTAGTTTTACCCCTTTTAACATGCACTTGTTAACTTGTAGACAATTGGGAGCCTACAAGGACTATGTGAAGAATAAATATGCACCTGAAGGGTGTATCGCTGAAGCATATGTTGCGCACGAGTATGTCACGTACACCAAAGTGTATTTGGGAGCGCTTGAGGACCCCCAACAACAGATGCCGATAGATGAACCTCAGTTCAACCTTTCTATCATCTCCAATGATGTTGTAGTACAGGGAAGCTTGCCAAAGTCGTACAAGTTGGATGAAAATGAGGTAGTCATTGCCCACTGGTCGGTACTGATTAACTGTGAAGAAGTACAATATTGGAAAAACTATCATCTTCACTGCCCTGCTATTGCCGGAAATGTTGATTACCACAACAGGACGTTTGCAAACTACTTTGGTCCATGGGTAAGGGTATATGTGTATATGTCTTTTTTTTATTGCCATTTTCCTTATATAGCATGTGTGTACGTACGTGGTTTTGTGGTTTCTATGTTCATAATGTCTTGTGTGGTTTCTTATCGTTTTCAGATGAACCATGTAGCAGATGATGGTTACCCAGAGTGGTCAAACGAATTGAGGGTCCTTGCGATGAAACCGATAGCTTCAAAAGTTTACTCGATGTGTCAGGTCAATGGCGTGAAATTTATATGTGAAAATAGAGACGACCGACTGAAAACACAGAATTGTGGGGTGATGGTCCATGGTGGGCAGGATGACGTTGACTATTACGGTGTCCTTCATTCAGTTGTTGAACTAATTTATGAGAACCGCATGAAAGTGCACTTGTTCAAGTGTAGATGGTTTGATACTAGCCCGGAGAACACAAGGACCGATCAGCACGGAACATTTTCGGTGAATACTGCTACTACCTGGTATGAAGAAGACCCTTTCGTTCTTGCCTCATCAGTAAAACAAGTGTTTTATCTGGACGATCTTCTTAACAAAGTCCCGTGGAAGGTGGTTAACCGTGTTGCTCATAGAAACATATACAGTGCTGCCACACTTGGTGATACCGCAGATGATGAGGAAGTTACTGCATACCAAGAGCCGAACGCTTTTGACATTCCGGAATCATCTACGATTCGCCTTAATAATGTGAGATCTGGGAGTGTGGTTCGAATTACTGGAGCAGAACTTCTCGATGTTAATCCATATGAAGTTGATGCTGATTCAGATGACGAGGAGAGGCACATATTGCCAGAGGTTACCTATGAAACCGAGTCAGACTCAAGTGATGACGATGATTACGATTATCATCCTTAGTACGTTAATGATGTAGTCGGAAATTGTTGTCGGAAATATGATGTAGTCGGAAAATGTAGTCGAAAGTGTAGACGGAAATTGTAGTCGTTAATCGTACGTAGACGAAAATTGATAATCGAAATTGTAGTCGGAAAATGTAGCCGGAAATCGTAGACGGAAATTGTAGTCGTTAATCGTAGATGGAAATTGATAATGGAAATTGTAGTCGGAAAATGTACGTAGCCGGATATCGTAGACGGAAATTGTAGTCGTTAATCGTATGTATACGGAAATTGATAATCGAAATTGTAGTCGAAAAATGTAGTCGTTAATCGTACGTATACGGAAATTGATAATCGAAATTGTAGTCGGAAAATGTAGCCGGAAATCGTAGACGGAAAATGTTGTCGGATATTCTTCGGGAAATAATGACATTACCAACGAGTTATAAGCAACTCGTTGGTAATAACATTACCAACGAGTTAACTCGTCGTTGGTAATGTCATTACCAATGAGTTGAAGTCGTTGGTAATGACATTACCAACGAGTTATAAGAAACTCACCGGCAATGTTTTCTGGATAGAAACCCAGTCGAGCCCGAGCCTTTCATTTCTCCTCCTCTCCCTCTCCTCTCCCTCTCCTCCTCCCAAATCGGTCCGGTGAATTCAAAGTAGCTCACCTCCTCCTCCTCCTCTCCCACTCCTCCTCCTTATCCTCTACTCCTCCTCTCCCTCTCCTCCTCTCCACCGATCCCCTCTCCTCTCCTCCTCCGAAAATCTCCTCCTCCCCTCCTCCCCTCCTCTCCTCCCCTCACCATTGTAGTCGGCAAAGCATTGTAGGTGGAAATTCATGGCAGGTCCGATCCTCTCTCTCTCCCTCTCTCTCTCTCTCTCTCTCTCAATTTTTAATTATTTTTGTGTATGTGTATGTGTATGTGTATGTGTATGTGTATGTGTATGTGTATGTGTATGTGTATGTGTATGTGTATGTGTATGTGTATGTGTAAATTAATTAGGGTGCTAAGTTGGAAATTAGGGTGATAAGTTCTAAATTTATATGCAATGGAAATATATGTGATGTATATATATATATATATTTAGGTATGTGAAAATTAAGTGATGTATATATATGTGAAAATTATGTATATATGTGGTTTGGATGAATATGTGATGTATATATATGTGGAAATTAAACCTAATTAAGATGCATGATATATATATGTGTGAAAACTGTGGAAAATTAATTAGGGTTAGTGATTTGGATGAATATGTGAAAATTAAATTTAATTAAGATGCATGATGTATATATATATATACATCGAAAATGTATATATGTTAATTTAGGTGATATAGTTGTTAATTAATCGTATAAATGAAGGTGGAAATCGGGATCGGAACGGTTTAGAACCAGAACGGTTTTAAACCGGAACCGTGCGGAACCGAAACCCTTTGGAACCGGAACTGTTTGTAACCGGAACCGTTATGTTACAAACGTTTCCGGTTACAAACAGTTCCGGCTTCTAACGGTTCCGGTTCCAAACCGTTCCGGTTCCGATTTGTTATAGAACCGAAACGGTTTGGAACCGGAACCGTTTGGAACCGGAACTGTTTGTAACCTTTCCCGTTATGTTACAAACGGTTTCGGTTACAAACAGTTCCGGTTACAAACAGTTCCGGTTTCTAACGGTTCTGGTTCCAAACCGTTCCGGTTCCGATTTGTTATTGAACCGAATCCATGACTATTACGGTGTCCAGGAGGTTTTGTGGCTAATTGGCTTCGGAGAGGTTCCCGAAATAGTGGAGGGAACAGTAGTCAAGATTCCTCCTCGCCCGCAGTTAGTAACACGCCCAGTGGGCCAATGATGATTGCTCGCACGAGAGCCTTGCTAGAGGCGCGAGCTGAGGAGGAAGCTGCATGATCAAGAGCCGTGGAACCGGAAGTCGAGGCTCGAGCCTCAGTCTCTAGACGCTCAATCAGCAGACGTCCCTCCGGTGGCAGAGCCTCAGACGAGCGACAGTCAACGGGGGCATCAGAAACTCCCTCAATCCGAATGCCCCATATTCGGATGGTGCCTACTCCCGTTTCACGGGAATCATCTGAGGCACATGGTGGTGCTGGCGCCTCATCGTCCAGGCCTCGTCTATCTCTGCCGTCCGGTCTCTTCCTACCCGACGAGATTCCTGTCATCCCTGAATTCGATGATAGGGGGATGCCTGTTTATGTTGAAGGACGGCCGGAGTTCCTGACCGTGGAGGAAGCATATAACTTCCTCCCGTTCGACCCCGTGTATCTTTGGAGTGTGAGGTGCACCAACCAACAAACGGACGATGCAGGTAAATTTTATTTAACATCAGATTGATTACTTAATTATTACTTAAGACTTGCGATAAGTTCAATTAATGATATCAATTTGTTGACATTGTATTATTAGGCAATTTCGTTAATGGGACTGGAAAACGGAAAGGGGCTAGAGGCACCTGCACCGGGAAGAGACTTGAGCAGGCCACCGGCGGAAGGAAAACGCCCATAAGGGCCAATGAGGATGGTGAGGTGATCGAGGCATTCGACACCATGCGCAAATATGTCAGCATGGCCGGTGCGATCGTGCGGGACAAGGTCCCAATGCTTTGGCCAGATTGGGAATCTGTGCCTATCTACGTGAAGATGCAAGTGCATAATGCACTCAGTGTGAGTAAAATCGTATTTTCATTACGTAAATTTTACATTTATTAATTAAGTCCACTTAAATATATAATTTTACCTTTTATATATTCATATTGCAGGTGTGGTTTGACGTGGATGAAGTTCTTATTCACACGTGGGTAGAGCGTCAACTACATATGATGTGATGTGCTTCGACTTATTTGAATATATATCGAGTTAGATTTTTGTTTATCAAGTGTTTTAATATCTCTAACTTTTTTTCCTTGTTTTAATATAGGTATAAAGAGTGGAAGAACGAGCTTTCTTCCCATTACACTGTATACAAGGAGCAAGGCCGAGGTTCTACCCCTAGCGAATTCCGGTTTAGGGAGTACGAGTGGCTGTGGCTGATAGCCCACTTCGAGCACCCCAAAGCTCGGGTATGCATCCTTAATATATCATACAAGCCTAATGTATCGTATCAGATTGAAATAGTTAGTTACTAATTTTTTTCCATATGTTTATCAAACAAGGCGATTTCGAAGACAAACCGGGCGAATAGATTGAAAAACACCAGGGCCCATCATGCAGGTTCACTCAACTACATGGGTTGGTCGACTAAGGTGTAGCAACAACAAGAAGTGAACCCCTTGGTGTATATTCATCAGAAGTTCTATCCGCAGTGCCCTGACGAAGCGGTAAGTCTTTCGCCTCTCTATGTGTTAATAATACAAACGTTTTCGATATTAATAGATTTTGTTAGTTAATACGTTGTTCATTTTCGCTTTTCAATTAGGCGAGAGTGGAGGAGGCGACCGCAGAAGTGACCATGAGTATAGCTCGGACTAACCATCCTGACTGCTCCGAGGAAGAAGTCACCCAGTATGCCTCTCAGATCGATCCGCTTGATCCCCCGATAGCGGCTCAGATCATGGCAAAAGCGTGCGGGACTGGAAAGAATATCTACTACTGTAGGGGAATGGGCTCGGCGGGCGAAGGAGTATTGAAAACCACTTCACAATACTCTACCGGGTCAAGAAGTTCAACTTCTAGTCGTAACCTCATAGCGGAGCTTCATAGGACGCAGAGGGAGTTGGAGGAGCAAAAGAGGTAGATGGCCGAGTACCAAAACATGGTCCAGCAGCAGACACAGATGCAGGCTCAGATGTACACATGGATGCGGACGATGTACGAGGCTCAGACTACCGGACAACCGTTCCCCACACCTCCCCCGGTCCCGGTCCCTCCGTTCCCTAGCTATTCACCACCACCACCGCACCAGTCAACGCCAGAGCAAGACCAAGGAAGCCACCGGAATTCAAATGAGTACATGGATTACTTCGACCCTGACCCGCAAGTTCCTCGACCCTGACCTGTAGTTGTAGTTAATTTTCGTATCGTCGTTGCTATTTGTATTGTACGTTGGACATTTATGTGTACTATTGAACTTGTATGATTGTACGGTTTATGTCTTTCAATGCAGGTTCTGGAATTGGGCCCAATCCAGAACCGCGTTTTTTTTTCAAAACTTTTCCAGACATTGCCGGCGACATGGACCTCAGTCGCCGGCAATGTCTGAGATTCCGGCCACGGCGGCGCTGCCATTGCCGGCGACGGCGTCGCCGGTGATGTCTCGAACATTACCGGCGACGCCGTTTCCCGTCGTCGGCAATGTTAACACCGGCGGGGGATTTCCGGCGACGTCATTGCCGGCGACTTGTCGCCGGTAATGACAATTCCGGCGAAAAAAATAGACAAGGCCGGCGACGGGAGGTCGCCGGTAATGTCTCCATTTCTGGTAGTGACACTTAAACAAGTGCACGGTCATGCCTTCCCCATATATTAATTCGACAACTGAATGGAGAACACCGTAATAGTCAACTCCATTCTGCCCACCATGCACCATTACCCCAGAATTCTGTGTTTTTCGTCTGACATCTCTATGTTCACAAATAAATAGCACGCCATTAACCTTACACATAGGATAAACTCTGGAAGTTATCGGTTTCTGTGCCAAGAGCCTCAATTCGTGTGACCACTGAGGGATACCATCATCTTGTACATGATTCATCTGAAAATAATCATTTATTAAGTACGTATAAATAGGATGCGAGACATGCACTTAACATCGATCATATACAGGTCAATTTAAGTATCAACTTACCCAGTTGCCAAAATAGTTTGCGAACGTCTTGTTGTGGTACTCAACATCACCGAAAATAGCAGGGCAGTAAAGGTGCAAATTTTTCCAATATTGAACTTCTGGACAGTTAATCAATACCGACCAATGGGCAATGACTAGCTCATAAGGTTCCAACTTGTACGAGTTGGGCAACTTTCCAGAAACTTCAACATCATCGGAGATGATCGAAAGGTTGAACTGCCCTCCATCTACGGGCATATGTTGTGGAGGGTCCTCCAACGCTCCCAAATACAACTTGGTGTACGTTACGCACTCATGCGCAATATATGCTTCAGCGATACACCCTTCGGGTGCAGATTTGTTCATCACATAGTCTTTGTAGTCCCCCAATTGTCTGTAAATGGGTAATTACAGATCGAGCATGTTATGCTTATTGCAACAATATATAAGTGAATAAATAATATTAAAGATCGACATATATATAGCCAGATTCAGAGATGCATTACGTACCTTTCCATAGGATACATCCATGTGTAGTGTACTGGACCAGTAAGCAACAATTGTTCCGGAAGATGGAGCATCAGGTGAGGCATGATGTCGAAAAAGTTTGGAGGAAATATCCTTTCGAATTTGCACATGATAAAAATGATGTCCTGTTGCATTTCCAACAAGTCCGATTTCTTCACTTCTCTCGTGCATAACTTCTGAAAGAATCTTGACAAAGCCACTAACGGCTCCACCACCTCTTTGGGCAGGTACCCTCGAATGAAAACAGGGAAGAGGCGAATAGATTGAAAAACACCAGGGCCCATCATGCAGGTTCACTCAACTACATGGGTTGGTCGACTAAGGCGTAGCAACAACAAGAAGTGAACCCCTTGGTGTATATTCATCAGAAGTTCTATCCGCAGTGCCCTGACGAAGCGGTAAGTCTTTCGCCTCTCCATGTGTTAATAATACAAACGTTTTCGATATTAATAGATTTTGTTAGTTAATACGTTGTTCATTTTCGCTTTTCAATTAGGCGAGAGTGGAGGAGGCGACCGCAGAAGTGACCATGAGTATAGCTCGGACTAACCATCCTGACTGCTCCGAGGAAGAAGTCACCCAGTATGCCTCTCAGATCGATCCGCTTGATCCCCCGATAGCGGCTCAGATCATGGCAAAAGCGTGCGGGACTGGAAAGAATACCTACTACTGTAGGGGAATGGGCTCGGCGGGCGAAGGAGTATTGAAAACCACTTCACAATACTCTACCGGGTCAAGAAGTTCATTTTCTAGTCGTAACCTCGTAGCGGAGCTTCATAATGCGCATGAATCATCATGAACTCATTGTCGACATCACCCAAAGATCGATTTCATAGCATTTTCAGAAAAAATGGAAAGTTTCTTGAATGACAGATCGAGCTGCTGCCCAGATCTGAAATAAGAAACTATAACCGACGAAATGAAAAACTCGTTGGTAATAGTAAAAAAAACTCGTCGGACATTGTCCAAAACTATGACCGACGAGTTTCCGGCGACTATGACCGACGACAAGAAAATCTCGACGGTCAAAAAACTATAACCGACGAGATAATCATGTCGTCGGTTATAGTTTACTATATCCGACGAGAAGGGATCTCGTCGGATATAGTACTTCTTCTGGTAGTGTATGCTTCTGTAGCAGTGTCATATTTTTTTAATTTTCAGTAATAGTGTTTTCGATTTTTCTGTAGTAGTGTCATATTTTTTTAATTTTTAGTACCAGTGTTTTTTTAACTTTCAATAGCAGTGTTTTCGAGACTATTAATGCATTTGAGGACTATTACTGTATTTTTGGGACTGCTACATTTTCGGTTCGAGGACTGGTACTACGTTTTTGGGTCTGCTACTGTATTTATGGTTCGAGGATTGCTACTACATTTTTAGTCTGAGGACTGCTACTATGTTTTTGGGACTGCTACTGCATTTTGGTTCGAGGACTGCTACTATGTTATTGGGTTGGAAAATGTTATAAAATGTATATCAAAATTGCTACTATGTTTGTATCGAAATTGTTACTCGATTTGTATTGAAACTTCTAGTGAATTCGTATTGAAATCACTATAAAATTTGTGTTAGAATCGGTATTGAATCTTTAATAATAATGCTACTGAATGTGAATTCAGGTTTAACAAGTTTTTTGTATATGTGCTTTGAATTTTTATCATTGTTATTAAAGGAAGAAAAAAAATTGAATGAAAATTTTTTCAAACGGAAAAATATTGAAAAAAGAATTTGAATAAAAAAATATTAAAATAATTATAAGTATTTATAGATAAATAAATATTAAAATAATTAAATACACACAAGAAAACAAAGCAGAGTATAAAAGAAAATTTATACCTGCCACATGGCAGCCTACAAACAACTTGCCCTTATTTGTAAGATTTTGTCAATTATTGTCTAAATTAAGGGACATTATCCTTAAGTGTATTTGGCTCCTCCAAATTGTTCTTTAGTATATTTTGCTATAATTTTTTTATATCTTTTGACAGAAGGATCGAAATTTGTTCAAGGAGAAAAAACTAGCCACATCATCGTGAATATCAAGAACAGACTCTTGGGTTTAGATGTGGGTGGAATCAGAAAGTAACAAATTGATTAAAGAGGAAAGAAGATTGAAAAGCCAATTATGGGTACGCATCCTCTTGTAAGCCAACGTCGTGATATGATCAATGACAGAGTTGGCATGCATGTTGGTACATGACCAATGAGTTACATAAAAGAAAGGAATCATAGTGACAACTTGAGAGATTAATGGAGCGATAGCCTAGTCTGTGACTAGCTTGGGATTCTTTATGGCCGAGATGATTTGCTGGGAGTCTGATTCCAAGTGAAGAGATGAGATGTTCATGAACATGGCCAATTTTAATTCCTCAATGATTGCCATAGATTCCATCACAATAGCGGAGAAAGCATGATTAGATTGAGTTGAGCTTGAGATAAGCATCTCAACAAAGTTACGGACAATGACTCCAGTGCCCCCCAAGAAGTTAAAAGAATCTCAGGCTCCATCTGTGTTAAATTAGAGCATGTCACCCGGGGTAGGGTCCAAAGAGTTGTGGGAGAAGCCGCAATGGTAGTGGTGATGTGGTTCAAAGGGAAGGATGGTGTAGATATTCTGTGGCCGTAAGACTTGCATGCCTTGTTGACTACCAGGTCTAGATAAGGGTTCAGATGATCAAACACGCAAGAGCACCCATGTTTCCAAATATGCCAGAAGATAAATAAGATGTTAGTGACAATTGAATGAGAAATTTCTGCGCCTAATTTAATTTTAAGAAGGAAGGGTTCCATCCATTTATCCAAAGTGGAAATTTCCCGTAAGGTTGAAACGTTAACGAATGCCAAGGGAGTGACCAAACCAAACACCCCTTGTCCTGACTCTCCTCTCTTTCTCTCTCGTGCGTTTCTTCCCGTCACCGGCCTCATCATTGCCAACGACGAAGCTTGCCAGCCTTCCTCCTATGAAGCCAATATTCTCCTCTCAACCTCTTTTATATATTCCCCTAAATCTGTAATACCCCGACCTTTTTTTTATATATAATTGATATCATTTATGGATAATTCGCGTTCGATTTTGTGGCTACGGTAAATGAATTTTATTGTCCGCAAATATTAAGAAGTCTTGGGTTGACTTTTTATTGGACTGACGAACTTGGTTGAAATCAGGTGGAAGTCATAGTATTTTTCGAGACGAGTTCGTAGACACAAGAATCGTCGAAAACAGAGTTACAACGTAAACGTTATGACTATTGGAAGTTTATCGAAAATTACTTTCAGTAAATGGAAGTGTACTTAAGGGAGGTTCCCTTTTTGGAAGGCATTCTGGGTTGAGTGGGACTTTCGAATTTGGAGTATCCTACTTTCACGAGTCAACCTTATCTCTCTTGGTGGAGAAAGTTTGGGTTCGACCCATTTAGGGTCCGTCGACTTTTACCTGCTACAAGGCGCTTTCTGGCTAACTCTAACTACGATGCTGGTCGAAGTCGGAAGCCCTCTTCGTCCTCATGTTGTTGGTGATCATGATTTCAGAGATTGAAGCTTCAAGGAAGCCAATTTCAAAGAGGGTAAAATTCAGGGTTTTTGGGTGAAATCGCTACCGTCTCCGGTGAGGTCTCCGATGATGATTTGGGTAAGAATCGATTGAGTTTTGTGTGGTGATTGTATTTATGTGTTGTGATATGATTTTGGTGCAGGTTTAACCAAGAAAAATAAAAATCAATTTTTTATGGGTCTATTTTGGTCTCCTCTGTGGGTGGTGGTGTCCAGTGGTACGTAGGGATAGATGAGTTTTGCTCCTCTCTCCTCCCTGAGTCGATTGTGACTAGTCCCAAGGACCGTCGTGGATCGTCAGCGTTGCTGCGCCGTCAATTTGATTTCTGGCCGAATTGGGCCAATTAGCTTTCAGGGCCGTTTCCGACCAAACATACCAAAATCAGGCATAGGTGCTTTGAGAAAGAATGATGGGATCTTTGAGAGTTTTCTTTTGATGGGTCAATCATCGTTGCCGGTGGTGGCGTGTGACTGAAAAATTATGTAAGGAAAATTGTTTTGTTATATGTTATTCGGTTTGTATCGACGATACGAACATAATCGTGTGGTTAATTTTCTATTTAGGCTTCGTTGGCCCAATGGGTGGGCGGCGGTGGCGAGCTCCACTAGTAGCGGTGCGGTCGACAAATAAATTAGGTTTCTCTTATATCGTTACGACCGTTTCATCGTAACAAGTTTTTCGGATACGTTCTTCGACTAAATTTGTCGATGTTGATTTTTCGGATCGATTACTTTCTCGTTTTACCTTTTTATTTATTGATTTTGACGATTTTTGACAAGGGTTGAGTCGTCACAATTGGTATCAGAATGCGGTACAACTCTCGGACTTCGTGAAAGGACCCAACCCCGATTCAGTTACCGATATCGGAATCGAACCCCTTATGAAAATACGAACCAACAAAAATTTTCAAAATTTCGGCAGAGGTTTCGTTACTAACGTAGAATTGCATAAACCTGCACCCAGAAATTAACACTTCATCCTATGCCACAAAAGCCAAACCGTGGGCACCAATCCCATCCGGATTTCTCAACATCAATATATGAATCATAAACAGTAAACAGTACTGTAGTATATATATATATATATATATATATCCGAGAAAATCCGTATAAACAAGTATCAGAATGTATCAGAGCGACCTCTACAGTAAACCATATACAATATACACATCAGTAGGCGAAACAAAAACCTACTGGAAAGCACAGGTAACTCTGATCACTAGCCTCCAAACCGCGACGTGAAAACACCAAAACCTGAACTGCAACTGGGCACGGAAACCGAAAAACCCAGGGGAAAGACAATAAACACGTTAGAGTGAGTGGACGAAAATAAATGTCTTTCACCAGTTGTTATATATGTTTAAAATAACATATGCGAGTCCAGGTAAATAAAAAAAACAAGTACACGAGGTAAAACCATAATCCTCCAGCGTACTGAGCATGCAAGTAAAAATCCCACGGGGTCACTCATGGACACACACCGTGCTAGTACAGTCAGAATCACGGAGTCCCAGACTTCCACGCAATTCTAGCCAGAAAGGCCTCAGGTCAGAGGTCTGCCTCCCCCCGGTACAGGTCACGGATCAGGAGTCACAGCCTCCCCCGGTACACATCCTCGGGGATCAGCCGGGATGCGAGTGTATCGATACAACAACATATAACGACTGTACTCTGTGTAAACTAAATCACAAACATTTCGATGCAAATGCATGAAACAACATATAAGTGTATGTATACTCATATATGTATATTCGTATAAGTATAATCGTAAGAACACATGCTCATGTAAATCCGAAATTTCATACGCATGCTCAAGTTCGTAAATCATATAAAAGACTCGCAATCATTTCCGTGAAAAGAAATTGTCCACTCACAGGCAAGCAAAACGCGCACTCGCGCTAATCTCGTGGTCCGGCGGAAGATCCCTCGCCTGAAGCACGATCACGATCCCGATCTCGATCTCGATCTCGATCTCCTGAATATTCACAAAAACATAATTGATCAAAATCATAGTTCTCAACCCTGTACTGAATCACGGAAACCAACCGTTCCCGGAAATATGCAATGCGGTACAAAATGTATAACGGAAATTCTGAAATCCCCACTCGAAACCTCGACTGAAAATCGGCTAACCAAATCAACCCAAAAACCTCTGGACGATAATCAGGGCGTGATTTCGAGAAAAACGACACTAATTACATCAAAATCCAAAAAGTCAACTTTTGGCCGGAGCTCCGCCGTTGACCGCCGCCGGCGGCGGCGGCGCGCCGTCAACGGTGAAATCCCATGGCCCAAAGCTCCAGTTTTCAAGATCTCAATGTGCTGAACCTGCTTCTCTTTTATCATAAGGTCCAAATCTCAAAGGAACCCCTTCAATTCAGCTCGAATCCGAACGAATTCAAACTCCGGCAACCACCACGGGTTCGCTGGAAAACTCATTTTCAATCCAATCAAATCATAGGGGAAGCATCCCAAGGCCAAGGGGAGGCGAAACCCCCACCGAGGCTCGCCGGAACACCTCCCCCCATCACCGGTGAAAATCCAAAACCTAACCCGATTCGGGTCACCACAAATCTCCATCAATTCTTAAAATTCCAATTACAAAACAACTCGAAATGACAAGAGGAAGCGAACCATACCCTTATCTCGATCGGAGGTGGCCGGAAAATAGACGTCGGACTGCAAGAACCGAAACAGAAAGTTCCTCCCTCGGTCAACGGTCAACAGTTGTCAAAAATTGAAAGTCAAAGTCGGTCAACGCAAAACAGTGTTTTTCGACGATTTTACGACTATTTGTGATATTTATACTCGCACCTCGGGTCAATCGACGGTCCAAAATGAATATACGAAATGATTCGGATAAGCTCGAAACAATCGGATAAACTCGTCGGACACTGAAACTTCAAATAATCATAAAATATTCCTCGGTTATCGGAAAAATCTTCCGGAACCGCCCACGAGCTCGAAATCACGTACTCTACAATTTCCGTGAAGACACCCAACTCAAATTCTTGACTGAAAACATAGTCGCAAATCGAATCGGCAAACCACATATACGACATAAAACTGCGACTAAACTCAATCTCGAGAATCGTGCCGAATACACAACAGATTCTGGTTCAGGTCGTCACAAATCTACCCCCCTTAAAGAAATTTCGACCTCAAAATTTACGTACCTGTCAAGTGAACAGATGAGGATACTGCTCCCGCATACGCTGCTCGGTCTCCCAGGTGGCCTCCTCAACTGAGTGGTTCTGCCACAAGACCTTCACTAGCAGAATCACACGATGCCTCAACTCCTGCTCACGACGATCGAGAATCTACACTGGCTCCTCTACATACGACAAATCCTCTCTGATCGGCAACTACTGTGGGGCTAACACATGTGAAGGATCTGAGATGTACTTCCGCAACATCGAAACATGGAAGGCATCATGCACACGAGCCATTTCAGCCGGCAACTCAAGTCTATAAGCAACAGCTCCAACCCTCTCCGTAATCTCATACGGACAAATGTATCGCGGTTGAAGCTTGCCTCGCTTCCTGAAACGCACAACTCCCCTTCACGGAGATAGTTTCAGAAAGACCCAATCGCCAACCTCGAACTCTAAGCTCTTCCTCCTCACATCCGCATAACTCTTCTGCTGATCTTGGGCGATCTTTAGTCGATCCCGGATAACCTGTTTGTCCTCCATCGTGGTTTTCACCAAATCAGGACCAATGAGCCAACGCTCGCCCACCTCACTCCAACACAATGGAGTGCGACACTGCTTCCCGTACAGAGCCTCGTACGGTGCCATCTCAATACTGGCCGGATAGCTGTTGTTGTAGGCGAACTCAATCAAGTGTAACTGCTGATCCCAGTTTCCACGAAACTGCAACACACACGATCTCAGCATATCCTCAAGAGTCTGAATGGTCCGCTCGGACTACCCGTCAGTCTGAGGATGAAAAGCTGTACTAAATCGCAACCTCGTGCCTAAAGCTCGCTGCAACGCCTGCCAAAACTCAGAAGTGAACTGACTATCTCGGTCAGAAACAATCGACACAGGCACACCATGCAAGCGAACAATCTCGGATAAGTACAACTTGGCCAACATGCCCACTGAAATCTTTCCCGGAAGTGCAAGAAAGTGTGCGGATTTCGTCAGTCGGTCAACAATAACCCAAATACCAGTGTTGCCCGCAGAAGTACGCGGCAACTGATAGACGAAATCCATCGTAATATGCTCCCACTTCCAAACCGGAATCTCAAGTGGCTGTAGTTTCCCTGCAGGTTTCTGCCTCTCCGCCTTCACCTGCTGACAAATCATGCATCGACTCTCTTACGCGGCAATCTCCCGCTTCATGTTGCGCCACCAATAGTACACTCGAAGTGTACGAAACATCTTCGTACCTCCGGGATGCATCGCATACGCTGAACTGTGGGCCTCATCTAGAATCTCCTTCTTTAAGTCCTCGTCTCTGGGTACACATAACCTACCTCTGAATAACAACGTATCGTCATCGCTCAATCAGAACTCTGTAGGCACTCCATTCCGTATCATGGTCTTCTTGCCCAACAGGTAAGAATTCGAATCCTGAGCCTCTCGTACCTGATCAACCAATATGGGTCAAACCTGAAATCTGGCCAACAAAGCTCCATCATCATCATACCCAAACACAGCACCCGTAGCTCGAAGCTCGGCTAACATCGATACTCTGGCCACACACATGTGAAACAACGAGGCTCCAGATTTCCGACTAAGTGCATCAGCTACAACGTTGGCCTTCCCGGGATGGTACTCAAACGTGCAATCGTAGTTGTTGATCAACTCCATCCATCGGCGCTGCTGTGACGACCCGAACCAGAATTAGTTGTGTATTTGGCACGATTCTCGAGGTTGAGTTTAGTCGCAGTTTATTGTCGTGTATGTGGTTTGCCGATTCGATTCGCGACTATGTTTTCAGTCGAGAATTTAAGTTGGGTGTCTTCACAGAAATTGTAGAGTACGTGATTTCGAGCTTCTGGGCGGTTCCGGAAGATTTTTCCGATTACCGAGGAATATTTTATGATTATTTGAAGTTTCGGGTTCCGACGAGTTTATCTGATTGTTTCGAGTTCATCCGAATCGTGATGGTTATCCATTCCGAATCGTCGATCGACCCGAGGGATGAGTATAAATATTGAAAAGTCGAAAAATAGTCGAGAATTTCATTTCGGCCGTTGACCAGACTTTGACTTTCCATTTTGGGAAAGTTGACCGTTGACCGATAAGGAAAGGTTTCCCGTTTCGGCTTCACCGTCCGACGACCACTTTCCGGCCACCTCCGGCCACGAGACAGGTATAGCTAGCTTCCTCTCTTGATTTCGAGTCTGATGGTGATTGGTTTGATGTGAATTGGTTTCGTTTTGGATGAGTTCAAATCGAGCCGAGTTCCTCGATTTCGCCGGTGACGGTTGGCCGTTTCCGGCGAGGTTTGGAGGTGGGGGTTAGGGGGGTTAGACTCCCCTTGCTTCTCTGAGTCTCGTGGTGTATTCAGTTTAGTCTGAGATCGAGTTTTGAAAGGAGTTCGATTAGGTCACCGGAGCTGTGAATCGCCGAACTGTTTCGGGTTAGTTGACATGGTTATGGATCGAATTGGACTTCGTGCCAGTTATAGGAATGGTTCACCTCGGTGAGACCTTGATTTTTGGAGCTTCCCACCTTGTGATTTCACCGTTGACGGCGTACCGCCTGCGGCGGCGGTGGTCAACGGCGGTGAAAAGTCAACTTTTCAGATTTCGACAATTTTAATGTCATTTTTCTCGTAATCACGCCCTGGTTATCGTACAGAGGTTTTCGGGTTGATTTGGTTAGCCGATTTTCAGTCGAGGTTTCGAGTTAGGATTTCGGGAATTTTGTTTATCGTTTTGTACCGCATTGCATATTTCTGGGAACGGTTGGTTTCCGTGCATCAGTACAGTGTTGTGGATTACGATTTTGATCAGTTATGTTTTTGTGGATATTCAGGATATCGAGATCTGGATCGTGATCGTGCTTCAGGCGAGGGATCTTCCGCCGGACCACGAGTTTAGCGCGAGTGCGCGTTACTCGAGTCTGTGAGTGGACATTTCTTTTCACAGATTGATTGCGAGTCTTTTATAAATGATTTACGAACTTGAGCATGCGGAATGATTATGATTTTACGAGCATGTGTTTTACGATTATGCATATACGAATATACGTATACGAGTATACATGTATATATATATATTATGTTTTAAGCATGTGCATAGAAAAGATTTATGATTTGGTTTACACAGAGTACAGTCTCAGTATATGTTGTGGTATCGATACACATTGGCTTCTCGGCTGATCCCCGAGTACGCTCCGGGAAGGACAGATATCCTGACCCGAGGCCTTTCTGGCTAGGAATCACGTGTGGGTCTGGGATCCCGTGGTTCAGACTGTGTTATCGCGTGGTAGTCCATGAGAGATTCTGCGATACATTTACATTGCATGCTCTGTACGTGAGTGGTAGCTGATGTCTCCTCACGTATCATTTGATTTCCGTGCATTCGACTCGCATATGATTTTATATGTATATATATATTACTTGGTGAAAGACATTTATTTTCGTCCACTCACTCTAACGTGTTTATTGTCTTTCCCTGGGCTTTTCGGTTTCCGTGCCCAGTTGCAGTTCAGGTTTGGTGTTTTCACGTCGCGGTTTGGAGGCTAGTGATCAGAGTTACCTGTACTTTCCAGTAGGTTCTTGTTTCGCTTACTGATGTGTATATTGTATATGTTTTACTTTAGAGGTCGCTCTGATACATTCTGATACTTGTTTATACGGATTTTCTCGGATATACATATATACATAGTACAGTTTGTTTATTGTTATTGATTATATGATGTTGAAAAATCCGGATGGGATCGGTGCCCACGGTTTGGTTTTTGTGGCATAGAATGAAGTGTTATTTCTGGGTGCAGGTTATGGTAATTCCACGCTAGTAACGAAACTCTGCCAAAATTTTGAAAATTTTTTGTTGGTTCGTATTTTTGAAAGGGTTTGGTTCCGGTTTAGGTAACTGAATCGGGATTGGGTCATTTCAGCTGCCTCATGTTCAGATCCGGCTGTGTCCGCAAGTAGGTGAGACTCTTGTGGTCAGTGAAAATCTTACACTGAGCACCATACAGATAATGTCTCCAATTCTTCAACGCTAACACGATAGGCGGCTAACTCCAAATCATGTGTCGGATAATTGACCTCATGCGGTTTCAGTTGCCTGGAACCATATGCCACAACTCTACCATGCTGCATCAATACACAGCCAAGGCCCAACTTCGACGCGTCACTGTACACAATAAACTCACCACTGTCGTTTGGCAATGTCAGAACCGGTGCGGTAGTCAATCTCTCCTTCAGGAGCAAATAACTTTCCTCGCACGCATCAGACCACTCAAACTTGACGCCCTTCTTCGTCAATCTGGTCAGTGGTGTAGCAATCCGGGAGAAATCCTGTACAAACCGTCGATAATAACCTGCTAACCCCAAGAAACTCCGAATCTCTGGCACAGTAGTGGGTCTACTCCAGTTCAGCACGGCCTCGATCTTGTCAGGATCAACATTGACTCCCTCCGCCGAAATCACGTGGCCTAGAAACTTCACGCTATCCAACCAGAACTCGCACTTGCTAAACTTCGCGAACAACTGATGGTCCCGCAAAGTCCGCAATACTACACGCAGATGCTTCTTGTGCTGGCCCACACTCCTGGAATAGATCAGGATATCGTTAATGAATACAATCACGAACTTGTCCAGGAATCGTCTAAACACCCGATTCATCAAGTCCATGAAAGCTGCGGGGGCATTGGTAAACCCAAACGGCATAACCAAAAACTCGTAGTGCCCATACCGCGTCCTGAATGCCGTCCTGGCTACATCAGAGTCTCGGATCCTCAACTGGTGATATCCGGATCGAAGGTCAATCTTCGAAAAGACTGCTGCTCCCTTCAGCTGATCGAACAAGTCGTCAATCCGCGGCAACGGATACTTGTTCCTCACTGTAATCTGATTCAGCTTCCGATAGTCGATGCACAAACGCATGGACCCGTCCTTCTTCCGCACAAAAACACTGGAGCACCCCACGAAGAAACACTCGGTCGAATGAATCCCTTCTCTAACAACTCCTGGAGCTGAATCTGCAACTCCTTCAACTCCGCAGGCGCCATACGATACGGTGTCTGGGAAATCGGTCCAGTACCCGGCAACAACTCAATGGTAAAATCAATCTCCCGTACAGGGGGTATACCAGGTAACTCAGCTGGAAACACATCCGGAAACTCAGACATAACCTCAATACTACCAAGATCTGGCACTGCAGATGTAGTGTCCACAACATGGGCTAAGTAAGCAACACAACCCTTCTTCATCAACCGATCTGCCCTCATCGCGGAAATCAAACACGGTAGTGAAGTGTTCTTCTTGCCACGGAACAGTATCTCAGGTAACCCCGGTCGTCGAAACGCGATCTCCTTCCTGTGGCAATCAAACATGGCCCAATGCGACTCCAAAAAGTCCATACCCAAAATCAGATCAAAGTCCACAATATCAAGCAATAACAGATCTGTGGCTAATCCATGGCCATCGATAAATACCTCACAATCTCGGTAAACCCATCCGATGATCACAACCTCACCTGACGGATACAACACTCTCCACAACCTCGGAAGTGGAGATGCAGGTACCGTAGCTAATGATGATAATCTAAATGATATGAATAAATGTGTGGCGCCCGGATCTAACAATGCAAGTACAGGAATACCAAAAACATGTAACGTACCGATAACGACCTCCGGTGATGCTCTGCCCTCACGTAGAGCCATAGCATGAACCCTCGCCTGTCCGGCTGGTCGTCCTCGCTGGGGCTATCCATGCGGTCGACCCTGGCCTACAAACTGTGCTGGTCGAGCTCCCGTAGTGGCCCCTCGCTCAACTCCAGAACTCTGGGCTGCCTGTCCATCACCACCATACAACTGAGGACACTCCCTCGCATAGTTACCCACCTGGCCACAGCGGAAACAAGTGACAGGGCCTCGCTGACACGGTCCCAAGTGATGCCTGTTGCAGAAATTGCACAATGGGTACTCCCGCGGTACAGCAAACGTGCCACCGGAACGCCGCGGATAACTAGAACCGCTGGAACTCCCAGTAGCCTGCGGTCGCTGCGGTCGATCTCTCCTCCACCCCAACCTCCGTCTAGGTACTCTAGCTGGTGGTCGATATGACTCACCGCCTGAAGATGAAGCTGAACCGGAAGTATCAGAACTCTGCCACTTTAAAGGCCCCTGACTCGGTCCACCTTCCTCAAATCGTCTCGGCTGGTACCTCTGCTGTCTCTCATGCTCAATATCCTCGCCTCGGAGTGCAGCACTAACAAACTCATCAAAGTTGTTCCGAGGCATCGTAGTCAATGTCGCCTTGATATTCAGATTCAATCCCAGCTCAAACCTACGACACTTGGCTTCCTCTGTAGCCACCATATCCCGCGCAAAACGAGACAAACGGGTAAACCGATCCCGATACTCAAGTACATACAAACTGCCCTGCCTCAAGTTCGTAAATTCCTCGTACTTGCGCTGCTGGGTAGCCTGATTAAAATACCTCTGCATAAACAGATCACGGAACAATGTCCACGGAGTGTCAGCTGGAACTCTGTCGGTGCTAACCCACCAAAAGTATGCATCACCCTCAAGTAAACCAACTGCGGCCACTGTCATCTGCTCAGGAGTAAACTGTAGACGCTCACAAACACGTTCAATCTGAACCAACCATGCCTCGCATATCTCTGGGTCAACTGAACCCGAAAACACAGTAGCACCAACAGTGCGAGCCTTGACCACGGGGTCAAAACGCTCTTCCAAACGCAGCACTCGCATCAGCAAGTCACGCGTTCGGTGATCCTCATCAGGATCATCATCCCGGTCAACACGGGGACCACGTCGAGGAGGCATCCTACTGATACAAGACAAGCATTAGGTACAAGCAGAAAGAACGTAATCATGAAACCGCAGATATTTGAGGACACACAACACCTGAAGTATTGATGAGTACCGCTGGCCAGTCGGGTCATCACTCCAGTCATGCTGTATCAACTCAAATACCCTAAGCGTCCCAACTACAAGAGTCTACAAAATCTGACAACCTAATGCTCTGATACCAAGTTGAAAGGACCCAACCCCGATTCAGTTACCTAAATCGGAATCGAACCCCTTCTGAAAATACGAACCAACAAAAAGTTTCAAAATTTCGGCAGAGTTTCGTTACTAACGTAGAATTGCATAAACCTGCACCCAGAAATTAACACTTCATCCTATGCCACAAAAGCCAAACCGTGGGCACCAATCCCATCCGGATTTCTCAACATCAATATATGAATCATAAACAGTAAACAGTACTGTAGTGTATATATATATATATCCGAGAAAATCCGTATAAACAAGTATCAGAATGTATCAGAGCGACCTCTACAGTAAACCATATACAATATACACATCAGTAGGTGAAACAAAAACCTACTGGAAAGCACAGGTAACTCTGATCACTAGCCTCCAAACCGCGACGTGAAAACACCAAAACCTGAACTGCAACTGGGCACGGAAACCAAAAAGCCCAGGGGAAAGACAATAAACACGTTAGAGTGAGTGGACGAAAATAAATGTCTTTCACCAGTTGTTATATATGTTTAAAATAACATATGCGAGTCCAGGTAAATAAAAATAACAAGTACACGAGGTAAAACCATAATCCTCCAGCTTACTGAGCATGCAAGTAAAAATCCCACGGGGTCACTCATGGACACACACCGTGCTAGTAAAGTCAGAATCACGGAGTCCCAGACTTCCACGTAATTCTAGCCAGAAAGACCTCAGGTCAGAGGTCTGCCTCCCCCCGGTACATGTCACGGGTCAGGAGTCACAGCCTCCCCCGGTACACATCCTCGAGGATCAGCCGGGATGCGAGTGTATCGATACAACAACATATAACGACTGTACTCAGTGTAAACTAAATCACAAACATTTCGATGCAAATGCATGAAACAACATATAAGTGTATGTATACTCATATACGTATATTCGTATAAGTATAATCGTATAATCGTAAAAACACATGCTCATGTAAATCCGAAATCTCATACGCATGCTCAAGTTTGTAAATCATATAAAAGACTCGCAATCATTTCTGTGAAAAGAAATTGTCCACTCACAGGCAAGCAAAACGCGTACTCGAGCTAATCTCGTGGTCCGGCAGAAGATCCCTTGCCTGAAGCACGATCACGATCTCGATCTCGATCTCGATCTCTTGAATATTCACAAAAACATAACTGATCAAAATCATAGTTCTCAACCCTGTACTGAATCACGGAAACCAACCGTTCCCGGAAATATGCAATGCGGTACAAAATGTATAACGGAAATTCCGAAATCCCCACTCGAAACCTCGACTGAAAATCGGCTAACCAAATCAATCCGAAAACCTCTGGACGATAATCAGGGCGTGATTTCGAGAAAAACGACACTAATTACATCAAAATCCAAAAAAGTCAACTTTTGGCCGGAGCTCCGCCGCCTCCGGCGGCGGCGCGCCGTCAACGGTGAAATCCCACGACCCAAAGCTCCAGTTTTCAAGATCTCAATGTGCTGAACCTGTTTCTCTTCTATCACAAGGTCCAAATCTCAAACGAACCCCTTCAATTCAGCTTGAATTCGAACGAATTCAAACTCCGGCAACCACCACGGGTTCACCGGAAAACTCATTTTCAACCCAATCAAATCATAGGGGAAGCATTCCAAGGCCAAGGGGAGGCGAAAATCCAAAACCTAACCCGATTCGGGTCACCACAAATCTCCATCAATTCTTAAAATTCCAATTACAAAACAACTCGAAATGACAAGAGGAAGCGAACCATACCCTTATCTCGATCGGAGGTGGCCGGAAAATAGACGTCGGACGGCAAGAACCGAAACGGAAAGTTCCTCCCTCGGTCAACGGTCAACAGTTTCCAAAAATGGAAAGTCAAAGTCGGTCAACGCAAAACAGTGTTTTTCGTCGATTTTACGACTATTTCCGATATTTATACTCGCACCTCGGGTCAATCGACGGTCCAAAATGAATATACGAAATGATTCAGATAAGCTCGAAACAATCGGATAAACTCGTCGGACACTGAAACTTCAAATAATCATAAAATATTCCTCGTTTATCGGAAAAATCTTCCAGAATAGCCCACGAGCTCGAAATCACGTACTCTACAATTTCCGTGAAGACACCCAACTCAAATTCTCGACTGAAAACATAGTCGCGAATCGAATCGGCAAACCACATATACGACATAAAACTGTGACTAAACTCAATCTCGAGAATCGTGCCGAATACACAACAGATTCTGGTTCAGGTCGTCACACTTCACTTTCATTTTTTTTTTAAATTTAGAGTTTAGTCGTCATAGTATAAGTTTCAAAATTGTGTTTTTGAATTTATGTGATCATTTTGAAGATGGTGTATATATGTCAGTCTTGGACGAGAAGTGGTTACACATTGGCGTTGCTGGACCTGAGGTACATGGTTCTTTATCTTACTTTGTAATGTACATTTGCGTATCCATTATCAATATTCCTTTATCGATATATTTTTTATATTCGCTTATTGATACAAATTTGATATTATATTGCTATTGTGCTAAAACGAACGATAATTGAAAAATGAAAATCATTACAAAGTGGTAGCGGAACAACAAAATTGGTTGTCAAACGAAATGAAAACGAGATGTTATTACAACGATAAACGAAAACTGATACGAGTTGAAACATGAAATCAAAAAGACTATCTAATTAAATTTATGATTATTTGTACAATTTGTACAAATGTACAAAATTATTATTTGCATATCGATGCAAATATACGATTGATGATCATGATTGATGATCAGTTTGACTTGATTCGAATCCAACGGGATTCGTTAGAAACTATAACATTGAAATTGTTACGAAACGAATACATATGCGAAATGAGAACTATTATATGGGAAAAAGAAAGTTGAATGTACTATATATGATTATATATGAGATATATGGATAGGCTGCCGCAGATTGGTGGGGCTGCCAGGCTACGGCTTGGTTTGAAATCGAGATTGGGCTCTATTTACAGGCAATAGTTAAGTAGGTATTGTGCCTCCCTAGGGTGAAAAACCTAAAACCAATCACGTGGTGTTCTCGATGTCCAGAATTCGAGAGTATATTATATATTTGATTATCTTTGATAGAGGGGTGTTCTCGATGTTTTGAATTTGAGAGTGTATTATATATGATTATCGTTGATAGACGGGGTGTTCTCGATGTTCTTAATTCGAGAGTATATGATATATGACGATATAATTTGAAACGTAAAATGATAACATGAAATGATTTATTAAGATATATGATTTGATTACCGTCATTGGACGGATGATGATGTGATATGGTTGAGCTCACGAGATGAGCACTTTGATTTGAGCTCACAAGATGAGCAATACGATATACTATATAACTTGAACTCGCAATGCGAGCATTGCAATGTAATATTTGTTCGCGCAGCAAACATGATAGTATAATATAATATTCGCTCAATTGATGAGTATAGGAATTTGTGATGATTTGAACTTGAAATACGAGATTACAAAATGATATTTACTCATGCGATGAGTATGATGATATAATATACTCATTTGATGAGTATGAGAATACGATGCTATTTGAACTCATGAAACGTGCACGAGTGTGATTATAATATTCCATGTTTACGTGGTGATAATGATAATTGAAGAAACAGTGATTAGCAATTTTTATCGCAACGTGACTGACAACATTGATATTGAGAGTTTTTGATTTTCGTGTCTAGCGAAATATAATATTTCAATTTTTGTATTACATTTGAGTATTTCTAGAGATTCTATTTACAATTTTCTATATAAATGTCTATTTTGCATATGATTCGAGATTTTTTGAATATGGTAGTGGAGAAACCCGGATGAGTATCGGTTGCTCGCGGTCTAGATTGATATTTGTGATTTTTGAAGTGTTTTTGGATATTTTAGAGGTTTTGGGTAGCCTATTTATAGAGGAGACTCTACCAAATTTTTCGCAGAAATATTCTGCGATCTTTGTTTTGTAATTTCAAGGATGAAATTATTTAACGGAGGTAGATTGTAATACCCCAACCTTTTTTTTCTTCATATAATTGATATCATTTATGGATAATTCATGTTTGATTTAGTGGTTGCAGTAAATAATTTTTACTGTGGGTAAATATTGAGAGGTCTCGGGTTTAATTTTTAATAGAATGATGAAGTTGGTTGACTTCAGATGGAACTCGTAGTATTTGTCGAGACAAGTTCGAAGACGCGAGAATCGTCAAAAATAAAGTTACGACGTAAAAGTTACGACTATTGGAAGTTTATCGAAAATTACTTTCTGTAAATGAAAGAGTATTTAAGGGAGTTTTCTCTTTTTGGAAGGTATTCTAGGTTGTCTAGAAGTCAACCTTCTCTCTTTCAAAGGAGAGAGTTTGGGTTGGACCCATTTAGGGTTCGTCGATGTTTGCCAGCGGCAAGGCGCCATCCGGCCACCTCTAGCTACGATTCTGGTTGGTGATCATGATTTTAGAGATTGAAGCTTGAAGGAAGCTGATTTCAAAGAAGATAAAATCCAGGGTTTTTAGGTGAAATTACCGCCGTCGCCGGCGAGGTCTCCGACAACGATTTGGGTAAGAATCGACTGAGGTTTGTGTGGTGATTGTATTTATGTCTTGATATGATTTTGGTGCAGGTTTAATTGAGGAAAATCGAAATCGATTTCCGATCGATTTCGTTCTGTCTCCACTAGGGTTTTACTCCTCTCTCCTTCATGAGTCGATTGCAACTGATCCCAAGGACCGTCGTGGCTCGTCGCCGTTGCTGCGCCATCAATTTAATTTCTGGACAAACTGAGCCAATTTCCTTTTGGGTCCGATTCCGGCCAAACGTGTCAGAATCAGGCATATGTGCTATGAGACAGAATTATGGGCTCTTTGAGAGCTTTTTTTTGTTGGGTCAATCGTCACTGTCAATGATGGTCGCCGGTGGTGGCGCGTGACCGAAAAATTATTTGTGGAAACTTGTCGTGTTATATGTCATTGGGTTCATATCGGTGATATGAATATAATCGTGAGATTAATTTGCCATTTAGGTTTCGTCGACCCAGAGGGTGGGCAGTTATGACAAGGGTCTCCACCAGTGGCGGTGCGACCGACGAATAAATTAGGTTTCTCTTATATCATTACGGCCGTTTCGTCGTAACAAGTTTGTTGGATACGTTCATCGACTAAATTAGTAGATTTTGATTTTTTGGATCGAGTACTTCCTCGATTTATCTCTTTATTTATTGATTTTGACGATTTTCGACAAGGGTTTGGTAGTCACAAAATCTCATAGCCTTTCCCTAATTTATTTTGCTCAAATTTGGAGAAGAAGATTCGAAAATCTTCAAGCTAAGTTACAAAATGGATATTTTTGGCTCAAATTGTTGGATGTGCCCTATTGGGCTTTGAAACCCTCACCAACATGAACCTATAGAGACCAAGATCCTGAACCAATTCCTGGGGAGCAAGGAGAATCGAGGATTTGAAGTTTGTGAACAAAATTGGGTTAAGGTAAATTAGAATTGTTACGGGCCGAATTGGTCTTAGTGGTAGTTGAGTAATGTGTTTGGATTATGATTGTGAGAAAGCTATAATTCCTGGTCGCCGAAAAAGAAGGCGTCGTCGTCGGCACTGTCTCATAACATTGTCGTTGGCGAAGGTTTTTCAGCAGAAGTTCTATGTTGTTTTATTCGTAATTTCATACTGATTATTACCTAAAGGTCATTCAATTAATATGAAACTATACACAAGATTTGGGTCGACTCGAGACACCGACTAGATCCTTTGTCGCGTATCGAGTGGAAACGTAAGTTCAGGTGGAGCATGAGTTGTGAGGCACGACGATTTTGGATAGATCTTGGGATTATTGATACGAGCAGTTAGTGTGGCGCCCCATGAATATCATATTAAAAATATGAGGTGCCGATGGATGTTTTGTCTCGATTTCCTTTCAGTTTAGTCGTGAGATCGTAACATGTTAATATTTAATATGAGACCCTCGTTTTGTACTAGCAATGCTTGGCTAGATCTTTACTGGCTTGGTGAATCAGCTAATTAAATTTCATGCTATCCATGTGAGTGGACAATCTACTTTTCCCTGATTGTAGCGAGTCTAAGAACATGATTATGCACTTATTTTCATAAAGCTTTATGATTTATGATTTCATGATTACGTTTATGTTTACACACGGAGGTACTTATGTTATGTTTTACGATTTACACGCATGTTTATGAAAAGATCCGATCCCGATTTAGTTGCCTAAGTCAGAATTAGGCCCTAACGACTCTAATAACCTTAGTTTTTACTTACTAATTGAAAACTGAAGTGGAAATCCATAACTCAAGTGTCACGAAATAAATAAATTTTTTCATATAATGGCCCACTACTAAAATATAAAAGATAAACAACTGTTTTCGATATCAGAGAAGGTAGACAATTTAAACTGACAAAACAAACTAAAATTCTAACTCACAGGATCAACCTTGGATCCTACGGTGGATACTGCTATTCCATGAACTTCGTACACACTCGACCCATGCTGAAACTCTGCAACCTAGGCGATTGAAAATGAAAGGCATAGGGAAAGACATATAAAATAATAATAATCGTTAGAGTGAGTGGACGAAAAGTAAAAGTTCATAATAAAATGAAAAACACAACTATTATGCCTTTCACTATAAAATATACATAAAATGATGCGAGTCTAAACATATAAACATCTAGGTCAAATTTCTGGGACTCTTGAGTACTACGTGATGCGTGGAGGCTATGACTTAGGTCAAATGACCCCTAAGACTGCCCAAGTCAGGTTCCTGGCCCTCCTGGGTACTATGTAAATCTTAGGGTCAGGGCCCTGGCCCTCCCGGAGCATCTCGGGGATCCGCTGAGAAGTCAGTGCATCGATGCATCAACTGTGACTATGCTATGTGTAAAACAAAATCACGTGCCTCCATGCAAATGCATAATCGTAAAATACATAATCGTAAAATATATTTAAATTACTCACAAATCGACAGTGAAAATAAAAGTGTTCACTCACCTATTATAGCGAGTTTTAATAGCTTGCTTGGATTCTCCCTCATAAACACCACCTTAGTGACATCCTTGTTTTTGGTTTTCACTAATCATGAGCCGCTTGTGACGACCCGAACCGGAATTAGAATAGTAATCGGCTTAATCTACGAGTTTCACGAGTAATTGAGGTTTATCGTAATTAAACGGTTATGCGGTTTTGATCACGACTTAATTTTCGGACACGAATTTAATTTGGGTTTGTTCGTGAGAAATGTAGAGAATCCTATTTCAAGTCCGTAGGAGCTTTCAGCGGATTTTTCGGATACTCGAGGAATATAAAAAGAATATTTGAAATTATCGCCGGGTTAGTCGTGTTTATCCGTTTAAGTTTCAGTTATCTGAATTGTGGATAGATTTGATTCGCGACGTATAAATAGCCGAATAGTCGTAAAGTTATCAAAAAGTTCGAAAATGGGCTGTTTTAACCGAGTTGACCAGAGTTGGGGCGAGTTGATCGAGTCAGCCGTGTTGACTCAATGAGTCGCGAACTCGCCGTCGTGGTGGCTGCCGGAATACGGCACGGTTTCCGGAGTTTAAGGTATTGTTTTGAAGCTCTTCCTTTGGGCTTTCGATTGATGTGTATATTGTGAAGTTTGGAAGTGTTTTGGTTGGTCAATTTTGAACGTGAAGTTTGCCGGAATTGGGTTTAATGGTGGAGGGTTTTCCGGCGGTTTCCGATGGAGATTTTGGGTGTAAATGGTTGGGTTCGAGCTAGGGATGAAGCCCCTTGAATTTGGGAGGCCGATGTGGCCTCACGGTGGAGAATTTCGCTGGAGAAATTTTCCGGCCGGTTTGAAATTTTGGTGGCTTTCGAGGCATTTTCCGGCCACAGTGGTGGTTGGACAGTGGTAGTCCTTTGGGGAAAAAGATTAAGCTTGAGGAGAGGAAGATTTTGAGGTCTTGGTTGCCGGAAAATCTCTTTGGTGACGGCGCGCCGCCGGTGACGGCGGCGGTCAACGACGGAGCTCCGGCGACACGTTGACTTTTTGAATTTTGTCAAGTTTTATGCCGTTTTGCTCGTAATCGCACACCGATCGTCGCCTTAAGGTTTTCGAGTTGATTTGGGTGATGAATTTTATGTCGAGGGTTTATGTGTAGTAGTTTGGGATTTTCGGCAATTCTCTTGTTATCCGAGTTATATATTTCCGGAAATAGTTTGTTACCGATGTGTGGTTCAGAGTATTGAATTGTGTTTTTGATCAGTGATATTTTGTGATTATTCAGGAGATCGAGATCGTACGCTTGGCGAGGGATCTTCCGCTAGGTCTCGGGATTAGCGCGTTTGCGCACTGTGCTTGTCTCTGAGTGGACATTTTTCTTTTCACTGATTGGTTGTGAGTCTTTATATTACGTTTTACGAGCATGAGCATGAGCATGCATATATGATTATGATTTATTCGAGCATGTGTTTTACAATTATGCATTTACGACTATGCATCGACGTATATTCCTATACAATTATGTATTACGAATATGCATTTACATTATGCTTTATACATTTGCATGAAACTATTTATGATTTGGTTTACACAGAGTACAATCTTAGTATATGTGGTTGTATCGATACACTTGCATCTCGGCTGATCCCCGAGGATGTTTACCAGGGGGGACTGTTACCTTGTGCCGATGTATTTCCGGGTGGGAACAGATTTTTGTTCCTTGTGCCGATGTATTTCCTGGTGGGAACAGATACCCTGACCTGAGGCCTTTCTGGCTAGAATCATGTGTAGGTCTAGAATCCCGTGATTTGGACTGTACTAGCGCGGATATGTCCATGAGTGACCCCGCGGGATTTTCGATGCATGCTCCGTACATGTGAGGAGTTAGAGTCTCCCTCGTGTACCTTATTATTTTCATGCATTTAGACTCGCATATGTTTTTATAACATATATTATTTGGTGAAAGACATTTATTTTCGTCCACTCACTCAAACGGTTTATATGTCTTTCCCTGGGTTCTTTGTTTTCAATGCCCAGTTTGCAGTTCGGATTCTGGTGTCGCACGTCGCAGTTGGAGGCTTAGTGTTCGAGCTACGTACTTTTCTTTCTCAGTAGGTTTCTTGTTTAGCCTACTGCTGTATATTTATGTATATATATATACTTGAGGTCGCTCTAAATACTCTGATGTTTATATTTTCATATGATTTTTCCGGATTTCTGTAAAGTTATAGTTTTGCTTATTACTTTATATTATGATATGATTTTGAGAAATCCGGTTGGGATTGGTGCCCACGGTTTGGCTTTTGTGGCATAGGATGAAGTGTGTTTTCAGGTGCAGATTAATGGTAATTTAGCGATATAGTGAAACTCTGCCAAAATTTCTATGGTTTTTGAAAGTTCGTGTTTTCAGAAGGGGTTCAATTCCAGTTTAGTAAACACTACAACATTTTTCACCATTGCCGGCGATTTTTGAAAAGAAAGGCCGGCGATGGTCCATCTCGCCGGTAATAATAAGCATTGCCGGCGAGATTGACCATCGCCGGCCTTTCTTTTGAAAAATCGCCGGCAATGGGGGGAAAGTATTGCCGGCGACGGATAGTATCGCCGGCAATATTTTCCCCCCATTGCCGGCGATATTCCGGCCAAAATATCGCCGGCAATAATGCTAAATTATTGCCGGCGACCTAGAAAATCGCCGGCAATAATTTCACTTTATTTCCGGCGATATTTTTGCCGGAATATCGCCAGCAATAACTCTTATATCAGATCTACTCCGCAGCAGCTCATTCATTTTACAAAAATCCGGTAAGAAAGAAGAAAAACGCTATGAAATCCTTGGGTATCGTCAAAAGGCGTCCAAAACCCGCTCGGGAAGCTATATAGCTAGCTAGGTACGTACGTACGTATGTATATATATGTGGATCGATGTATATGTGTGTTGATTTAGCTATATATTTGCATGTATTGATTTAGAGTTGAGATATCGATTAATGGTTTGATATACAAATAGAGTGGATATATTGTTGATTTCGAGTGATTGACTGTTGATTTTGAGTTGATTTGAGATTATTTCGATGAAAATATGTTTTTGTATATATATATATGTATATAAATTTATTTTGTGATTAATTGTTAATATGTGTGTATATATATACATGTTAATTTGTAATTGTGAATTGTTGGTATATACATATTTTTTTATATGCATGGGTCAACTTTTGTTAATTAATCGGATGAATCGAATGTAATTAATGATGATTTTTTAATTAATTAGTAGTGAATGTATATATATATATTTATAGTACGTAATGTTAGAATTTTCAGGATGAACAAGGGTTGGATGAGCCTTGAAAGAGGGGATGTGAGATATCACCATGAAATTAAGAGTTTTGTGGATTTTGTGAAGGCTAATTGTGGAGACACTACACTTCATTATTGCCCGTGTAAAGAATGTAAGTGTCGCAGCGATTGACATCGTTGTCCCATTGATAAAGTCCAGAAGCACCTAAGTAAATACGGGTTTTGGAATAAGTACACTTGTTGGATTTATCACGGTGAAACATCGTTAGCGGGTCCGCATGATCATGGAAAATTTGCTGAGAGGGCCAGTCCATCCTATGATCATGGACATTTTGCTGAGAGGGCCTGTCCATCCTATGGTCCAACATCGATGTTAATCAATGATATGTTTCCTCATGAGAGCGGTGTATTTGATGATCAAGCACCAAATGTCCCTCCCGTCGTGCAGGGTTTCCCCAATATTGAGCCAGTCGAGCCATTACCTGGAGCTTATGTCAACACAAGCGGTATAGGCAAGTACAACAACCTGATTGCATTGCAACAGACTCCGTTGTACGACGGTTGTAGTAAGAATGTTCTTGGAAGTGTCATGGGAGTGATGCAGCTCAAAATGGAGAACAAAATGTCTCTCAAAGCTGTTGATTCTTGGCTGAAGTGGACTGCTTCGCTACTGCCACCCGGTCATCGCCTTCCAACCACTCATCATAAGGTGCGACATATCCTGAAAGATCTAGGGCTTTCCTACATCAAAATCCATGCATGCAGATATGATTGTATTCTCTTTTGGGGAAAAGATCTTGAAGACCTTGAAGCCTGCCCGATATGTTTTACAGAAAGGTATAAGTTGACTCCTACATGCAACAAGAAAGCTGTGAAGATACTTCGATATTTCCCGCTGATTGATAGGCTGGAGCGGTTGTTCATGTGTGCTTTCACGGCCGAAGCTATGAGATGGTGGGCTGAGAGGAATTTGCCCGACGATGACACCCTTATACACCCTGCCGACGGAGAGGCTTGGAAGCACATGGTCAGGGAGTTTGATCATTTTGCAGCAGAGGTCCGAAATGTTTGGCTAGGGCTCTCATCTGACGGATGCAACCCTTTTGGCAACATGAGTCTTCAATACAGTATATGGCCAATTATTTTGGTACCGTACAACCTTCCACCATGGATGTGTATGAAGAAGGAGTACAATATGCTCACTCTGTTAATTCCGGGCCTGGGTTATCCAGGAAAGTGTCTCGATGTGTATTTGAGGCCTTTGATTGAGGAGCTTAAATACATGAGTGAGTGTGGCCACCCCACTTACGATAGGTTCAAAAATGAGATGTTCTAGATGCATGCCATGCTTGTTGGCACCATCAGTGATTTTCCTACCCGCGGTATGTTGTCGGGCAACGTTACCAGGGGTTACAGGGCTTGTTCAGAGTGCATGACTGTTGATTGTTGCAGTCCTCATTGCAGTAAAATTGTTCAGATTCGTCACCGTTGTTGGCTTCCATATGATCACCCATTTAGGCAGGATCAAGACGTTTTTGATGGGACTGTGGAAATAGGTGTGGCACCCAGGCGATGGACAGGGGATGAAATTTTGGAAGTGTTGAATGAATATGATTTTGGCCAGCTGAGCAATCATCCTGAGATAGTGGCGTCAATTCCAGACAAGCCCGAAAGGTATAAGTTTTGGACACACAAGAGCATATTCTGGGAACTCCCCTACTGCCCCAGGTTGCCGATCAGACACTACCTAGATGTCATGCACATAGAGAAGAATGTGCGTGAAAGTATGGTGGGCACAGTTCTTAATTTGGAGGGGAAAACAAAAGATATCCCCAAGGCACGCATTGATCTGAAAGCTATGGGACTGCGGAAACATTTATGGTTAAGAGATGGTAAGAAAAAAATGCCTCAAACTCCTTACACCGTCAAGCCGAAGCAGAAGCATGAAATTTTTGGGTGGCTGAGTAATGTCAGGTATATATTCTTATGGCTATGCAGGAAATTAATATAATTTTTACTTATATATGGTTATATGCAAGAAATATAATTGTTGCTTATGACGATATATGCAAGTATCCTTATGGCTATGCAGGAAATATAAGCAGGTGTGTTAACTTTCGGGACAATAAGATGTACGGATTAAAGAGTCATGACTGCCATGTACTGCTTCAATGCCTTTTCCCTATTTTCATTCGAGGGTACCTGCCCAAAAAGGTGGTGGAGCCGTTGGTGGCCTTATCAAGATTCTTTCAGAAGTTATGCACCAGGGAAGTTAAAAATCAGATCTCAGAGAGGTACAAGATGACATCATTTTTATCATGTGCAAGCTTGAGAGGATATTTCCCCCAAATTTTTTCGACATCATGCCTCACCTGATGATCCATCTTCCCGAACAATTGTTGCTTACCGGTCCGGTACACTACACTTGGATGTATCCTATGGAAAGGTACAAATGATTCATACATTTGTGTTTGCCTCTGTTTTTATATGTAAATTCTTATTTTTTAAGTATCATAACATGCACTTGTTAACTTGTAGACAATTGGGAGCTTACAAGGACTATGTGAAGAATAAATCTGCACCTGAAGGGTGTATCGCTGAAGCATATCTTGCGCACGAGTGTGTAACGTACACCAACTTGTATTTGGGAGCGCTGGAGAACCCCCAACAACATATGCCGATAGATGAACTCCAGTTCAACCTTTCTATCATCTCCAATGACGTGGTAGTACATGGAAGTTTGCCAAAGTCGTACAAGTTGGATGGAAATGAGGTAGCCATTGCCCACTGGTCGGTACTGATTAACTGTCCAGAAGTTCAATATTGGAAAAACTATCATCTTCACTGCCCTGTTATTGCCGGAAATGTTGATTATGATTCTCACCATTATTAAGTACTAAATTAACACTTAACACTCAACAATAATGAGTCAATTAAAACCCTTTTTAGTAGATGTAGCATTGGTAAATAGGGATCGTTCTTAACCGGGGATTGAGGGTGCATGCATAACTATGCTAGGTTTGTTTATGGGGGTGCGAGATTTGGTTTGTTTAACTAATGGCCTACGAAATTTAAACCTAATTCTACTATGTACACGTGATCATCACATCATGTCTACCTCCACCATTTTCATGCTTCACTTACCCAGTATCAACGAAATTCTTACCTTCAACCTGCAATTTATACACATGCTTTTAAGAGTGCGACGAAGAGCGCCTACACCTTAATTTATCTAAGATTCATACAAAACATGCTAGGGAGGAACGAAGAGCGTATCACCCAACACATTAAGAAGCTTTAAGCATACAAGCATGCATACAAGTCAAAGACCAAAACTAAGAACACATGGAAGATAACATAAGTAAGTAAAAACGTATAGCCTTTATTAAACAAATCACAAGTCGTAAACCGAATTCTTTACAAGACAAAAGATGAGATAGAAGGTTTATGGTTACACTTTTGGAGTCTGTGAAGAGCACTAACAACGCCTCGAGTGGATGGATTCTCAAGAACAAGACGAAGAGCGCCGATTATTCTTGATCCGTGAGGAGGAAGCTTCGGCCTTGGAGGGGATTAGGCTTAGGACGACTTGGGAGGTGTTTTGGGCAGAGATTTGCTGTCTATGATGTGTGATGCCCTTGAAAGAGTCGAGCTTCCCTTTATATAGAAGAAGATTAGGAAACTTCCCACCTTCTGAAAGCTGTCAAATCTGACCCTTCTGTATTAAAAGCTACGTTTCGGACGTGTTACAACTTCAAACGGCGTGATTCTTTCGGAAATAGAAAATAGACTTCCAGGGCTTTTTTTCTATGTATTAATTGTGCCATAATTTCTCTTAACGCGCCTTCACTGCCCATTTAAAGTTGGCTGTTACGCAGAATGACCTGTACCTACTAAATCCGGGATTTCTGAATATCTACACATTGTAACGGCATGATTCCAGTGGGGTTGGAAACTAGACTTCCATATGTTTCTAAGCATGCCTCACATGTGTCCAAATTCGTTTTAAAATGATTTTGGTGGCCTGTTGAATTGGGCTGATCTGCATCGACAGATTTCTGGATTTCTAACTTTTGGTCCATCTTCTTCTTTTGGGCTTCTTTCTCTCCAATTCTTCATTGGCCAAAAATACCATGTAATTGCACATATTTTGGGCTTTAAATCATATCCAAATCATCTTGGAATATTCTCCACAAATGTGGCCCAAGTATCCTCCATGAATTCGGCAAGAACATGTTTTCCATGATCGCGCAGGAGAAAAGTCTTCATCTTTATTTGCACCATTTTTATTTGTCACATGGTTTCCAATTCTTGATGGAATTTGAGAATACATTTTAGAAACCATTTGAAGACCATTTCTCGTACCATTTCTTCTCCGGATTTAGGAACTTTGTCCGTATCCCGCTTTTAGCTCCAAAACGCCTCATTTATTGTTCCACCTTTATTTTCTACCTAAAAACATAAAATAAGTTAGAAACATATCTACTAAGCATAAAACAAAGTTAAATGTAGAGAGAAAGACATTAAGAATCAAGCATAAAATGCATAGATCAAATTCCCCCACACTTAGACTTTGCTAGTCCCTAGCAAATACAAAACAAAACAAGGACTCAAAGAAAAACAATAAAGGGAAAAATAACAATGGGAAAAACGTCACACTTATATGTACAAAACACTTAGAAGTCTCAATGTTTCAAAGCCGCAAATTTTCATGTTATCATGTTTGAAAACGTAAGAGATACTAAGTAAAACAACACTAAGCCCTTAGTCAAAATTTGTCTCAGAAATTTCTTAATGTATATGGCAATGGAATTACATAACTTCAAATGATAACCAAGATATGATTCATGCAATGAACAAGTAAGACGTGGTGTAAACAATGGTGATGTTAAAGCTGTGCATGTTTCGAATAAAGTTCAAATCAACTCACATGGATGCACTCATCATATTTTCACTCAAAAATGGATAGAAATAATTGAAAACCTCATGAATGAAATACTTGCACAAATGAACCAAACCATATGCTTACTCATGCAACTTACTCAACAGATTAACTGCTACTCATCTTAAGGATCAAAAAGGACTTTCGAAGGGTTGTAATGGGGCAAGGCTAAGGCATTCGAAAATTAAGATAAGTGGTGGTTAAAAACGTTCCAAAGACTTGGTCGAAATATCACAAACTTTGTAAAACCAGACTCCTTCATCTTTTCCACGCCTCCATGGTCAATCTTCTATAAACAAGGGCCAAATTTCATTTTGTTGGACCATAACTTCACTCTAAACTCCCATTGAGCTTTGTGAACAGGACAAATGCCATATTTCTTTATTTTTTTGGGCCTTCAATTCGTAGCATACTCCAAATTCACAAGTATGGGGGACATTAATCCAAACATTTACAAAACAGAACACATTGCCATGAGAGATCACAATTTTTTTTCTTTTCATTCTCTCGATTTTTTTTTTGGCAATAACACACTTTTTAAGCTATTTGGACAAGTCTATCCCCATACAAACATTATACCAATCAAGGAGCATCACCAAAATCTCCATCTTCGGCTCTTGTCGACATTACTTCACACTAAGTCTGCAGAACATAGGGTAAAGAAGTCCTACACTAGGCAAAGTGTTTAGGTATTACGGGTGACGAAAGAAAGCTTAATGTGGGCTCAAATGGTTTATCTCAGGGTGTCGCAACTCGTGCGCACATAAGGGACTCATGGCAATTTGGCTAATGGTGGTAAACCTAAGTGCCTCTTATCATATCCAAAATCAGAGTATATGTCAACTATAAGCTTTGCAAATTCGACATGAGTAAGTTCTAGTAATCTCTAGTTCATTAAAATCTATGGCAAGTAACCAAATGATGCACATGCATAGTTTTGAGACTAATATGCACGAAATTCACTCAAAAGAAATGTATAGGCTCAAAACTCACGTTTAGGGTTCATATGACTTAAACTTATTCTCACATGCGAAATCTGTACCATGTTTAACTATCCATATCTACTACATGTCATGACACTCAAAATAACTCAATTAACACAAGAAATCATGAATGCAGTGCCATATGTATGTTCAAATTCAGTCCATTTTCATCATAGACTAACTAAGGGCATCCTAAGACTCTTTAAAACACTAAGTTAAACAAAAAGACTCAAAATACACTAAGTATGACTCAAAATTTTTTATTTTTATTTATATTTTTATATTTTTTATTTTTTAATGACTCAAATAAGTTGTAAACCCCTTCCCCCACACTTAAACTCTACATTGTCCTCAATGTACCAAAGTAAAGTCATAGAATTCAAGCATGAAAGTTAGGATTTACGAAAATCTAACTAAGTAAAAACAAAAGAAACGAAGTAAAAGAGATAAGGGAAGAGAATGCAAATCTGTTGTAGACTCCTTCATTGGGTTGCCTCCCAACAAGCGCTTGTTTTTTTAACGTCTTCCAGCCTAGACGTGATGCTTCAATTTTTTCTCTAAGAATGGCCTGAATTTTGAGGGCATCTCCTCCACGTTTAGGTCCTTCAATTTAGGGGTAGCCATCCATAATTACCGCGTCGGTTTTGTTCATCTAAACAACCTCCTTCTCTTGCGTTTGCCTCCTTGTTGTGCATAACTTTTTCATATTTTGGCACTTGTTTGATGCACTCAAGGGCATAAGAAATTTCTCCAAGTTGGACTCGTCAGACCTACCTGAAAACAGTTCAGGAGCAAACGTAGAATTAGCAACAACCAAATTTGAAGGAATAGGGTCATTACCTTTTGTTGGGGCAAGTTGTTCAAACGAATGTGCCATTGTGGCCCTAGGTGCCACATTTTCAACCGAAGATGTGGTTGAACCTCTCTCAAAAAGAATGTGCACAAGTTAGTCAATTCATGTTACAAGTTAGAAATCGCAGAAAATGAGCACAGCTGCAAGAACAATTTATATAGAATTATTAGCATGTCAAAATGCAACGAAATTTTACGAGCAAGAACTAGACACATATATACAATATTCCGTAAATTTTCAGATTTTTCCGACACCTGCAGCTATGTCAAACAATTTTCACAAAACAGAAGAATGATAAGTCTCGAAAATTTTATGAACAAGTATATGTGATTAATCCTTTACAAGTTTATATGCACAAACACACAATTTCGACATAGTATTATGTCCAACCATGTCCAAATTGAGTGCGCCTAAGATTTAAAGAGAGTACACGAAAGTGGCCTTTAGATCTTTCAATGGACGTGCGACCCGCGCGATAAAGTATGCATTCTCAATCAATCGGTCTTTGATCAATCGAAAAACATGGCCAGTAGGGATAGAGATAACGCGAGAGGTAGGACTAATTTCGAGAAAACACCCCGAGGCTACCGTGATCAAGGGATATTACTCCAATGATGTTTCTCTTTCTTAGATCCAAAACCTGTCACCAGTCATAACCCAACTAGACACCATGTCCAACGTTCAGCCAAAATTTTGAGAATGACACACTCCCTCAAGTCCATAGTAGACTCCGCCCACAACCTTGTATCTCGAATGAAATACAAAGGGTTAAAGAGATAAACTAGAAAAAGAGGCGCCATCTATTCCAAAGAGTGAGACTTAATCAACCAGCTCATGTACTCAATGTAAATCGAAGACTTCCCTTAACGTTTAATTGGCTGCAAAAACAACAATATGAACAAGTGTTAGTATAAATCTCGAAAATTTACAAGTATATATGAACAAAATTTCACAACTTTACAAAAAACACATGCAATTCCAGATTCTGCCAAACATGAGCACAGCAGCTTGTCGAAATTTTTTAGAAATATTGGCTTGGTCGACTAGGCTGACATTTTTCAGGCACCAACTAAACACAAAACCAAACATTCCTGCAAAATTTCAGATTTTTGTGAGTCCTCTAGCTATGTCAAATAATTTGTACAAAACCGGGCAGTGCACAGCTCCGAAAAACAGAAAACTATTAACATAATGTACAAGCATAATCACACAATTCTTTTCAATCCCCGGCAACGGCGCCAAAATTGATTCTCACCATTATTAAGTACTAAATTAACACTTAACACTCAACAACAATGAGTCAATTAAAACCCTTTTTAGTAGATGTAGCATTGGTAAATAGGGATCGTTCTTAACCGGGGATTGAGGGTGCATGCATAACTATGCTAGGTTTGTTTATGGGGGTGCGAGATTTGGTTTGTTTAACTAATGGCCTACGAAATTTAAACCTAATTCTACTATGTACACGTGATCATCACATCATGTCTACCTCCACCATTTTCATGCTTCACTTACCCAGTATCAACGAAATTCTTACCTTCAACCTGCAATTTATACACATGCTTTTAAGAGTGCGACGAAGAGCGCCTACACCTTAATTTATCTAAGATTCATACAAAACATGCTAGGGAGGAACGAAGAGCCTATCACCCAACACATTAAGAAGCTTTAAGCATACAAGCATGCATACAAGTCAAAGACCAAAACTAAGAACACATGGAAGATAACATAAGTAAGTAAAAACGTATAGCCTTTATTAAACAAATCACAAGTCGTAAACCGAATTCTTTACAAGACAAAAGATGAGATAGAAGGTTTATGGTTACACTTTTGGAGTCTGTGAAGAGCACTAACAACGCCTCGAGTGGATGGATTCTCAAGAACAAGACGAAGAGCGCCGATTATTCTTGATCCGTGAGGAGGAAGCTTCGGCCTTGGAGGGGATTAGGCTTAGGACGACTTGGGAGGTGTTTTGGGCAGAGCTTTGCTGTCTATGATGTGTGATGCCCTTGAAAGAGTCGAGCTTCCCTTTATATAGAAGAAGATTAGGAAACTTCCCACCTTCTGAAAGCTGTCAAATCTGACCCTTCTGTATTAAAAGCTACGTTTCGGACGTTTTACAACTTCAAACGGCGTGATTCTTTCGGCAATAGAAAATAGACTTCCAGGGATTTTTAGCTATGTATTAATTGTGCCATAATTCCTCCTAACGCGCCTTCACTGGCCATTTAAAGTTGGCTGTTACGCAGAATGATCTGTACCTACTAAATCCGGGATTTCTGAATATCTACACATTGTAACGGCATGATTCCAGTAGGGTTGGAAACTAGACTTCCATATGTTTCTAAGCATGCCTCACATGTGTCCAAATTCGTTTTAAAATGATTTTGGTGGCCTGTTGAATTGGGCTGATCTGCATCGACAGATTTCTGGATTTCTAACTTTTGGTCCATCTTCTTCTTTTGGGCTTCTTTCTCTCCAATTCTTCATTGGCCGAAAATACCATGTAATTGCACATATTTTGGGCTTTAAATCATATCCAAATCATCTTGGAATATTCTCCACAAATGTGGCCCAAGTATCCTCCATGAATTCGGCAAGAACATGCTTTCCATGATCGCGCAGGAGAAAAGTCTTCATCTTTATTTGCACCATTTTTATTTGTCACATGGTTTCCAATTCTTGATGGAATTTGAGAATACATTTTAGAAACCATTTGAAGACCATTTCTCGTACCATTTCTTCTCCGGATTTAGGAACTTTGTCCGTATCCCGCTTTTAGCTCCAAAACGCCTCATTTATTGTTCCACCTTTATTTTCTACCTATAAACATAAAATAAGTTAGAAACATATCTACTAAGCATAAAACAAAGTTAAATGTAGAGAGAAAGACATCAAGAATCAAGCATAAAATGCATAGATCAGATTACCACAACAGGACGTTTGCAAACTACTTTAGTCAATGGGTAAGGGTATATGTGTTTATATATATTTTTTATATCCTTATATAGCATGTGTGTACGTGGTTTTCTTTTTCTGTGTTCATAATTTATGGTGTACGTGGTTTCTTATCTTTTTCAGATGAACCATGTAGCAAATGATGGTTACCCAGAGTGGTCAAACGAATTGAGGCTCTTGGCGATGAAACCGATAGCTTCAAAAGTTTACTCGATGTGTCAGGTCAATGGCGTGATATTTATATGTGAAAATAGAGACGACCGACTGAAAACACAGAATTGTGGGGTGATGGTCCATAGTGGGCAGGATGGCGTTGACTATTACGGTGTCCTTCATTCAGTTGTTGAACTAATTTATGGGAACCGCATGAAAGTGCACTTGTTCAAGTGTAGATGGTTTGATACTAGCCCGGAGAACACAAGGACCGATCAGTACGGAATATTTTCGGTGAATACTGCTACAAGCTGGTATAAAGAAGACCTTTTTGTTCTTGCCACATCAGTAAAACAAGTGTTTTACCTTGACCGATATTCTGAACAAAGTCTCGTGGAAGGTGGTTAACCATGTTGCTCATAGAAACATATACAGTGCTGCCACACTTGGTGAGACCGCAGATGATGAAGAGGTTACTGCATACCAAGAGCCGAACGCTTTTGACATTCCGGAATCATCTACGATTTGCCTTAATAATGTGAGATCTGGGAGTGTGGTTCGAATTACTGGAGCAGAACTTCTCGATGTTAATCCAAATGAAGTAGACGTTGATTCAGATAACGAGGAGCGGCACATATTGCCAGAGGTTACCTATGAAACCGAGTCAGACTCAAGTGATGAAGATGATTATGATTATCATCCTTAGTACGTTAATGATGTACGTATTTTAGTATATATAAACGTGCATGTATGTTTGTTATATAAACGTGCATGTACGTATTTATAGTACGTCGTAAATTATAAAAATTTGGCCATGCCAACGTCATATCGATCGGTGTTTATGAATTAATACTTAATGGACACTTAATTAAAAAAGATCATGATCGAACACTTAATTAAAAAGGACCATTAGATGTATGGCCGGTATAAACTTGCCGGAAATTCTTGGGAATCACTATCATTACCAACGAGTTACACTAACTCGTTGGTAATAGTATTACCCACGAGTTGATGAGCAACTCGTTGGTAATAGTATTACCAACGAGTCGCTTATCAACTCGTGGGTAATACTAGATCCAGTGGAGGGAGCAGTAGTCAAGCTTCCTCAGTCGCAGTCATCAACACGCGCAGCGGCCCAATTATGAATGCTCACACACAAATTTTGCTACGTGCGTGAGAAGAGGAGGAAGCTGCACGATCCAGATCCATGCAACCCTCAGTCTAGGCTCGACCTTCAGTCACCAGACAGTCAAGCGAGCGACACTCAACGACCGCATCAGAAACACCCTCCATACGAATGTCCTACATTGGCCTGGTGCCTACTCCCCTTTCACGGGAATCATCTGAGGCAGATGGTGCTGGCGCCTCATCGTCCAGGCCTCGTCTATCTCCGTCGTCCGGTCTCTTCGTGCCTGACGAGATTCCTGTGATCCCTGAATTCAATGATAGGGGGAGGCCTATTTATATTGAAGGACGGCCGGAGTTCCTGAGCGTGGAGGAAGCGTACAACTTCATCCCGTTCGACCCCGTGTATCTTTGGAGTGCGAGGTGTAATAACCAGCAAACGGACGATGCATGTAAATTTTATTTAACAAGATTGATTACTTAATTATTACTTAAGACTATAAATAGTGTCAATTAATAATATCAATTTGTTGACATTGTATTATTAGGCAATATCGTTAATGGCAATGGAAAACGAAAGACTAGAGGCCCCTGCACCGGGAAGAATCTTGAGCAGGCCACCGGGGGAAGGAAAACGATCATTAGGGCTAATGAGCATGGTGAGGTGATCGAGACATTTGACACCACACGAAAGTATGCCAGCATGGCCGGGGCCGTCGTGCGGGACAAGGTCCCAATGCTGTGGCCAGATTGGGGATGTGTGCCTCGCTACGTGAAGTTGCAAGTGTATAATGCACTGAGTGTGAGTTAAATCGTATTTTCATTACGTAAATTTTACATTTATTAATTAAGTCCGGAGAAATAAATAATTTTACCGTTTATATATTCATCTTGCAGCTGTGGTTTGACGTGGATGAATGCCTTATTCACACGTGGGCAGAGCGTCAACTACATATCAGGTGATGTGATTCGAGTTATTTGAGTATATATCGAGTTAGATAAACACTTTATCAAGTGTTTTAATATCTCTAACATTTGTTTCTGGTGTTAATATAGGTATAAAGAGTGGAAGAACGAGCTTTCAAAACATTACACACAGAACAAGGAGCTAGGCCGCGGTTCTACCCCTAGCGAATTCCGGTTTAGGGAGTACGAGTGGCTGTGGCTGGTAGCCCACTTCGAGCACCCCAAAGAGAAGGTATGCATCCTGAATATATTTTACAACCCTAATGTATCGTATCACATTGAAATAGTTAGTTACTAATTTTTTTACATATGTTTATCAAACAAGGCGATTTCCAAGACGAATAGGGAGAACAGATTGAAATACACCAAGTCCCATCATGCAGGTTCACTCAACTATTTGGGTTGGTCGAGTAGGGCACAGCAATAACAAGAAGTCAACCCGTTGGTGTTTGTTCATCAGAAGTTCTATCTGCAGTGCCCTGAAGAAGCGGTAAGTCTTTAGCCTCATTATTTTGCAGTTCATATATGCATGTGTTAATAAAACTATTTTTCTCTATTAATTTATTTTGGTTAATAATACGTTATTCATATTCGCTTTTCAATTAGGTGAGAGTGGAGGATGCGATCACAGAAGTCACCATGAATATAGCTCGAAACAACCATCCTGACTGCTCGGAGGAAGAAGTGACCCAGAATGCCTCTCAGATCGATCCGCTTGATCGCCCTATAACAGCTCAGATCATGGCAAAAGCGTGCGGGACTGGAAAGAATATCCACTACTGCAGGGGAATGGGCTCGGCGGGCGAATGAGTATTGAAGAACACTTCGGAATACTCTAGCGGGTCAAGAACTTCTTCTAGGAACTCTAACCTAGCAGCGGAGCTTCAGAGGACGCAAAGGGAGTTGGAGGAGCAAAGGAGGCAGATGGAGGAGATGCGGCAATTGGCCGAGCAGCAGGCAGTCAGAGATGCCGAGTACCGGGTTATGGTCGAGCAACACCGAATTATGGTCCAGCAGTAGACACAAATGTTCACATGGATGCAGACGATGTACGCGTGCCAGACTACCGGAAAACCGCTCCCCACATCTCCCCCGATCCTTGTGTTCCACAGTGTTCCACCACCGCAGCTGTCACCGCCACAGCAAGACCAGGGTAGCCACCGGAGTTCAAATGATTACGTCAACATGGATTTCCTCGAACCTTAGTGTAGTTGTAGTTTATTTTCGTATTGTTGCTGTTTGTACTGTACGTTGGACAATTATGTGTGTACTGTTGAACTTGTATTTGTATGGTTTCTGTTTTTCAGTGCAGGTTTTGGAATTGGGCCCAATCCAGAACCGGCTTTTTTTTGACAAATTTCACCGAGTATTGCAGGGGAGTTGGACCAATCTCGTCGGCAATACCTCTCATTTCTGGCCACGGCGGAGCACAATTGCCGGCGACTTGAGTCGCCGGCAATGGTTTAGGCATTGCCGGCGACTTGAGTCGCCGGCAATAGTTTAGGCATCATCAGCGACTTGAACAATAAGTCGGCGATAATACTTTCACCAGCTCCAATTTTTCGGCGACATGTCGCCGGTAATGACTATCATCGGTGACTTATAAAGAAAACCGGCGACTTAAAGTCGCCGACAATACCTAAAAATGTGGTAGTGAAACTAAATCGGGGTTGGGTCCTTTCAACTTTGTATCAGAGCATTAGGTTTTAGGTTCTGTAGACTTCTATAGTTATGATGCTAAGGGTATTTAAGAGTGTACAGCATGTCTGGAGTGATGACCTGACTGGCCAATGGTAACTCATCAATGCTTCAGGTGTTGTATATTTTCAAATGTCTGAAGTTTCATGATTACGTTCCTTGTACCTTGTGACTAATTATTTTCTCTTATCATTAGGATGCCTCCTAGACGTGGTTCCCGTGTCAATAGGGATGTGGATCCTGATGAGGATCGTTATACGCATGACTTGCTTATGCGAGTATTGCGTTTGGAGGAGCGTTTTGACCCTGTGGTCAAAGCTCGAACTGCTGGAGCGACTATTTTCTCGGGTTTAGCTGATCCAGAGAAATGTGAGGCTTGGTTGGTTCAGGTTGACCGAGTTTCTGAGCGTCTGCGTTTCACTCCTGAGTAGATGATAGTGGTAGCGGTTGGTTTACTTGAGTCTGATGCATACTTCTGGTGGGTTAGCACTGATAGAGTTCCGGTTGATACTCCATGGACATTGTTCAGGGATTTGTTTATGCAGAGGTATTTCAATCAGGCTACACAGCAGCGGAAGTATGAGGAGTTCACCAACTTGAGACAGGGTAGTATGTCAGTACTTGAGTATCGGGACAGATTTACTCGCTTTTCTCGGTTTGCTCGTGACATGGTGGCCTCAGAGGAACCCTAATGTCGGTGATTTGAGTTGGGCTTGAACCTGAACATCAAGGGAACATTGACTACGATGCCTCGGAACAACTTTGATGAGTTTGTGAGTGCTGCACTTCGAGGCGAGGACATAGAGAAGGAAAGGCAGATGAGATTCTAGTCTCGACGATTTGAGGAGGGTGGACCGAGTCAGGGACCATCCAAGAGGTTGAGTTCAGGTACTTCTGGATCGGCATCATCATCTGGCAGTGGACCATATAGATAATCAGCTAGTACGGCTAGATAGAGACAGAGATGGAGGAGGGATCGGCCACAGAGACCACAGTCCAGTGGGAGTCCTAGCGGATCTAGCTATCCTCAGCGTACTGGTGGCACTTTTGCTGTACCGAGGGAGTATCCATTGTGCAATCTTTGCAATAGACACCACTTTGGTCTTTGTCAGCGAGGCCCCACTGTTTGTTATCGTTGTAGCCAGGAGGGTCACTTTGCGAGGGAATGTTTCCAGTGTACTGATGTTGGTGGGCAGGCAGCTCAGAGTTCAAGAGGAGATCGAGGTACTACTTCTGGAGCTCAACTAGTACAGTCTACTAGACAGGGCGGAAAACAGAGTCACAATTAGCGTAGACGACCAGCTGGACAAGCCAGGGTTCATGCCATGTCATTGCGCGAGGGCAGAGCTTCACTGGAGGTTGTTATTGGTACATTGCATGTTTTTGGCTATCCAGTACTTACTTTGCTAGATCCAGGTGCTACGCATTCATTCATATCATATAGATTGTCATCTTTAGCTAATATGCCTGCATCTCCACTTCCGGGGTTGTGGAGGGTGTTGTATCCATCCGGTGAGGTTGTGAATATTGGTTGGGTGTATAGGGATTGTGAGATCTTTGTTGGAGTTTATGGGTTAGCCGCGGATTTGTTATTGCTAGATATTGTCGATTTTGATGTGATTTTGGGGGTGGACTTCTTGAAGACACATTGGGCTATGTTTGATTGTCACAAGGAGGTAGTGTTTCGACGTCCAGGTTTCCCAGAGATATTGTTTCGCGGTGAGAAGAATACTTCCCTGCCATGTGTGATTTCAGCGATAAAGGCCGAGCGGATGATGAAGAAGGGTTGTGTTGCATACTTAGCTTATGTTGTGGATACAAAGGCTGCTGTACCAGACATTGGTGATATTGAGGTTGTTTCCGAGTTTCCTGATGTATTTCCTACGGAGTTACTAGGTGTTCCTCCAGTTCAAGAAATCGATTTCACTATTGAGCTTCTACCAGACACTGGACCTACATCTCAGGCACCTTATCGTATGGCACCAGCGGAGTTGAAAGAATTACAGATTCAACTTCAAGAGTTGCTAGAGAAAGGTTTCATACGACCCAGTGTATCACCGTGGGGTGCTCCTGTATTATTTGTGAGGAAGAATGATGGTTCCATGCGGTTGTATATTGATTACCGGAAGCTGAATTAGGTCACCGTGAAGAACAAGTATCCATTGCCGTGGATTGACAATTTGTTTGATCAGCTTAAGGGAGCTTCAGTCTTTTCGAAGATTGATCTCAGGTCTGGATACCATCAGTTGAGGATCTGAGAGTCAGATGTGCCTAGGACAGCTTTCAGATCACGGTACGGACATTATGAGTTCTTGGTTATGCCGTTTGGGTTGACCAATGCCCCTGTAGCTTTCATGAATTTGATGAACAGGGTGTTCAGGCGGTTTCTGGACAAGTTTGTGATTGTGTTCATCGACGATATTCTGATTTACTCCAGGAGTGTAGGCTAGCACAAGAAACATTTGCGAGCTGTTTTACGGACTTTGCGAGATAAACAGTTGTTTGCAAAGTTCAGCAAGTGTGAGGTTTGGTTGAATAGCGTAAAATTTTTGGGTTACGTGATATCTGCTGAGGGAGTCAGCGTGAATCCTGACAAGATTAAAGCCGTATTGAATTGGAGTAGACCTATCACCGTACCAGAGATAAGGAGTTTCTTGGGTTTGGCAGGTTACTATCGACGCTTTGTGTAGGATTTTTCACGGGTTGCCGCTCCACTTACCAGATTGACGAAGAAAGGCGTCAAGTTCGAGTGGTCCGATGCATGTGAGGAGAGTTACTTGCTCTTGAAGGAGAAGTTGACTACTGCACCGATTCTGACCCTACCTGATGACAGTGGAGAGTTTGTGGTTTATAGCGACGCATCAAAATTGGGTCTTGGTTATGTTTTGATGCAGCATGGTAGACTGGTGGCTTACGGTTGCAGGAAGTTGAAACCACATGAAGTCAACTATCCTACGCATGATTTGGAGTTAGCTGCTATTGTTTTAGCCTTGAAGAGTTGGAGACACTACTTGTATGGAGCTCAGTGCAAGATATAAACAGATCACAAGAGTCTTACTTATTTGCGTACGCTGCCAGATCTGAACATGAGGCAGCGCAGATGGATGGAGTTGATCAATGACTATGATTGCACCTTTGAGTATCATCCAGGGAAAGCAAATGTTGTTGTTGATGCACTTAGTCGGAAATCTTGAGCCTCATTATTTCATGTGTGTGTGGCCAGAGTTTCCATGTTAGCAGAGTTACAAGCTACGGGAGCTGAGTTAGAGTGGGATGATGATGGAGCCTTGTTGGCTAGCTTCCAGGTTTGACCAGTATTGGTTGATCAGGTTCGTGAAGCTCAGGATATGGATTCCTATCTGTTGGACAAGAAGACCATGATTCGAAATGGTGTGCCAACAGAGTTTCAGCTGAGTAATGATGGTACATTGCTGTTCAGAGGCAGACTTTGTGTACCCAGGGACGAGGGTTTAAAGAAGGAGATCTTAGACGAAGCCCATTGTTCTGCGTATGCGATGCATCCAGGCGGTACAAAGATGTTTCGTACACTTTGAGCCTATTATTGGTGGCGAAATATGAAGAGGGAAATCGCTGCATATGTGAGCAGATGCCTCATTTGTCAGCAAGTGAAGGCAGAGAGACAGAAACCTGTGGGAAAGCTACAGCCTTTGGAGATTCCGATTTGGAAGTGAGAGCATACTACCATGGATTTCGTGTATCAGTTACCGTGTACTTCTGCTGGTAACACTGGTATTTGGGTTATTGTAGACCGTTTAATGAAATCAGCTCATTTCCTTACACTTCCAGGGAAGATTTCAGTGGGCAGGTTAGCAAAGCTGTATTTGGCCGAGATCGTTCATTTGCATGGTGTGCCTGTATCTATTGTTTTTGACCGAGATAGTCAATTCACTTCAGAGTTCTGGCGCTATTAAGGTATGGTTTTGAAGCTCTTCCTTTGGGCTTTCGATTGATGTGTTTATTGTGAAGTTTGGAAGTCTTTTGGTTGGTCAAATTTGAACGTGAAGTTTGCCAGAATCGGGTTTAATGGTGGAGGGTTTTCCGGCGATTTTTCGATAGGGATTTTTGGTGGAAATGGTTGAGTTCGAGCTAGGCATGAAGCCCCTTGAATTTGGGAGGCCGAGGTCGCCTTACGGTGGAGAATTTCGCCGGAGAAATTTTCAGGCCGGTTTGAAATTTTGGTGGCTTTTGAGGTGTTTTCCGGCCACGGTGGTGGTCCTTTGGGAAAAAAAGGTTAAGCTTGAGGAGAGGAAGATTTTGAGGTCTTGGTCGCCGGAAAATCTCTCCGGTGATGGCGCGGCGGCGGCGGCGGCGGCGGTCAACGGCGGAGCTCCGTCGACACGTCGACTTTTTGGATTTTGTCAAGTTTTATGCCGTTTTGCTCGTAATCGCGCCCCGATCGCCGCCTTTAGGTTTTCGAGTTGATTTGGGTGATGAATTTTATGTCGAGGGTTTATGTGGAGTATTTTGGGATTTTCGGCAAATCTCTTGTTATCCGAGTTATATATTTCCGGAAATGGTTGGTTTCCGAGGTGTGGTTCAAAGTATTGAATTGTGTTTTTTATTAGTGATATTTTGTGATTATTCAGGAGATCGAGATCGTATGCTTGGCGAGGGATCTTCCGTCGGGTCTCGGGATTAGCGCGTTTGCGCACTGTGCTTGTCTGTGAGTGGACATTTTTCTTTTCACTGATTGGTTGCGAGTCTTTATATTACGTTTTACGAGCATGAGCATGAGCATGCATATGCGATTATGATTTATTCGAGCATGTGTTTTACAATTATGCATTTATGACTATGCATCGACGTATATGCTTATACAATTATGTATTACGAATATGCATTTACATTATGCTTTATACATTTGCATAAAACTATTTATGATTTGGTTTACACAGAGTACAGTCTTAGTATATGTGGTTGTATCGATACACTTGCATCCCAGCCGATCCCCGATGATGTTTACCAGGGGGGACTGTTACCTTGGGCCGATGTATTTCCGGGTGAGAACAGATTTCTGTTCCTTGTGTCGATGTATTTCCGGGTGGGAAAAAATACCCTGACCTGAGGCCTTTCTGGCTAGAATCACGTGTGGGTCTGAGATCCCGTGATTCGGACTGTACTAGCACGGATGTGTCCATAAGTGACCCCGCAGGATTTTCGATGCATGCTTCGTACGTGTGAGGAGTTAGAGTCTCCCTCGTGTACCTTACTATTTTCATGCATTTAGACTCGCATATGTTTTTATAACATGTATTATTCGGCGAAAGACATTTATTTTCGTCCACTCACTCTAACGGTTTATATGTCTTTCCCTGGGCTCTTTGTTTTCAATGCCCAGTTTGCAGTTCGGATTCTGGTGTCGCACGTCGCAGTTGGAGGCTTAGTGTTCGAGCTACTTTTCTTTCTCAGTAGGTTTCTTGTTTAGTCTACTGCTGTATATTTATGTATATATATATATTAGAAGAGCCTCTGAATACTCTGATGTTTATATTTTCATATGATTTTCCCGGAATTCTGTAAAGTTACAGTTTTGCTTATTACTTTATATTATGATATGATTTTGAGAAATTCGGTTGGGATTTGTGCCCACGGTTTAGTTTTTGTGGCATAGGATAAAGTGTGTTTTCAAGTGCAGGTTAATGGTATTTTCGCGATATAGTGAAACTTTGCCGAAATATCTATAGTTTTTGAAAGTTCGTGTTTTCAGAAGAGGTTCGATTCCGATTTAGAAAACTAAATCGAGGTTAAGTCCTTTCACCGCTACTCCAAATCACCCTCGTACTCAAAGATTTTCGTACTCGATTTCCATTCATCGTAGCATGCTACATTAACTCAACCGGTTTACCTAGTCCAGTAATAAATAACCAATTAAAACTCCAATTCATATAAACTAAGTGGAGGTACATAAAAATTCCTAAAATTTGGATTATCTCCATATAACAGAAACTTAACATCGTCAACCAAACTCCATAAGTTTCTTCTATTAATTTCCTTCTAATCTTAACACCTCCAATAAAAAATTTCTCAAACACTATACCTCGATGTTTCATCCAATATGATACAATTCCACTTGGCTAGTAGAAACACATCTCAGGAATCTTAGCAAGGCTGAAAAGGAATAAAAATACCCAAAAAGGCCGTCGCAGGTGGCGGAGCCGCAGTACCTCATGGTGGTTGAAATGACCACTTCCAATTTCTTCAAATATATATGTAATTCTATACTCAAAATAAAGCCCAAGAGGTAAGGAACAACTTTATATCTTGAAGCTTCACCAAAAAGTCGTCAGTTTGGTTGGAAACTTGAACTTTAGCAGGAATCCCATGAAATCTTCTCTTCTTCGATTCGTTGCACATAAGTGAAAATAAATTATACATATACCATATAAAGCCCACGAGGAGAGGAAGAGATTCATACCAACCTTCAAGTCTAAGATGGCCGGAATCGATGTCGACGACGAAATCTCTCTCCCTTATATATAGTGCAAACTGCCTCTCTCGCTCCTCTAACTGTTTTCACGTGAAAATAGTTTAGGGGAGAAAATAGTCTGATTTTAATTGAAATAATATAATGAGAAATGACCTAAATATCCCTCAACAAAAATAGCCATACTTTTCTCGTTATAGCCCAGATTAATGTGCTATTTGCCATACGTTCTCGTATAAACTTCTTTCAAGAAGATGAGTCCAAAATTAAATATTAAAAGTAGTCGACTCTTAAGTCGCAATGATCGAAAAATTTCGATAAACGTGATTACCTCATTAATCTACTCGGCTAACAACGACCAAAACGCTAATTTAGTTTCAGGTCGTTACAATCTACCTCATAATAAAAAATTTGTCCCCAAAATTTTCATCACTAATCGTACACGAGGAGAGTGAGTCAGACATCCTAAATGCTGCCTAAATAACACTGTGACATCTCATGTATGCTATATCTTCTCAACTCGATTGTCACTTGTGATGCAATCGACTGCAAGGATTCAACACAAATATCTCGCCATAAATAACCCATCATGCTAAAAATACCCCCGAACGACTACCACATAGAAGCGATTTGATATGGACTTCTGCCATATACAGACTGCGTACCCTCAAAATTCGAACTGCTGAAGTAATACTCGAGTTGCACAAAAGCTAAGATGCCAATATGAATATAAATATTCTATGCTTCCTTACATCTGCCACTCTTGTCCATGAATGAATAAGTCAAAACACTAAAAAAAATCTTCCCCAGGCCTAGCTGTATCATTGATTGTTAAAACTCCGATAATCAGAACTAACGCATGTATTAACAGAACCGCGGGTATATCACTAACAAACTTGTGGTACTCCTTTTCCCATGTGCTCAGAAGACAAACACACGAGTGCGTTATATTATATACTTATGATCGCAACAAGGTACAAATGATGTCGAGTACTTCCATAAACGTCTTTGTAAATTAAAATATTTACTTCCATAAACACCGCTACTACCCGCACGATAATTAACCCATCTGTTTGGCATAAAGATACAACACTATAAATCTTAAGGACACCTATGACTGACTGATCATCATGAGTGTTGTTTTCAAAAGAAATAAAAAAATTGCATACTTCGGAACTAGTCACCACCCACAGGTGATACTTCATGTTTGATTCGATTTGTCTGAATTTATACATCTGTAGTGTACCGCTCAGATTCTCAACATCGTCCACAGGTGATATTCTCTGTCAGTGCGATTGGTCTGAGCGTATTCATCTGAAGTGTACTGCTTAGATGCTCTTGCTTAGTTTGATCTACCCATGCGTACACATATGAGCGCACTACACAGATTTCCTCAGAGACATTTATCTAGACGCTGGTATCTTGGTGCCTTAACAAAGTCAAGCGCGCCCATCTATGTAATCCATCTATGTTGATCATTCTTCATTGCGGAGTTGAAAGGGACTTGGGGTACACTCTGATACTTAACAAAGGACGTCAAGTGTATACAAAGTGAGTGTATCTATTTTAACTCCCCAATCAAGAATAATCTAGACATGGGGACTTGGTGGACTTGTTAGCATATGTAGTTATGCTTGCAGCTTTGGATACACTTGGTTAAAAAAGGAAATATATAAAACATACTGGAAATTTGTTAAAAGGAATACCGAGTCCCACATCGGAGAAGTATAGAAAGGAAAGCCTTCCCTTGCCTATAAAAGGAAGTCATTCATCACACTCAAGGGGAGAAATCTCAGACATCCACTTCCACTTGTTACTTTGACACGTGTACTAACTTAAGCATCGGAACAAGAACAAGTGAGGGAACCCATCTGAGCTTGAGGAGTGATCCTTAATATATCTCTCGTTTTGTTGAAGTCTCTCTCGGTATTCAACAGAAACAATTGGATTATTCAAAGGTTGCTAATTACAACCAAGCTATGTTTAAGCTATAGTCGGATCTGAGCTTTTGTGAAGTTTTCAAGACTAGTCAGGATATGATCAAGAAGTCTTTGAACACCTTCCACTCTTGAGAATTTTTTTCAGCTGACCGTCATTCAACCTAAGATTTTTGACGCCCCAATAAAAAATAAACACGTGTACATGCTTAGCCTTCACTAAGTTTGTACTTAAGGTCGTCAATACTCCTAAGTCTCAGATCTCGACATTGTCGTCTCTATTTCTAGCTGTTGTTCAAGCCTAGACTCTCAAAGTCATCCAACTCCTTTAGACAAATATTAGCCCGACAGTTTTTTTTTAAATTTTTTATCGTCCATCATATTTGTTGAGAAAGCTTAATAAAACTATATCTCTTTCATGTCTCATTCTTACATAATTATAATCTTGTAAAATTTTTGTCTCTCGTTTTTCGTTTTCAAGAAATCTTCATTTAGAGTCTCTCATTTTCGTTCTCTACCAATCTTCACTCAGAAGGCCTAATTAGTTGTTTGCTTGGCAATCGATCTGCTACTCTTCTCGGTGAGATTGATCAATTTCGACCGAACCCACTTAGGGAACCCTACAGTCAAAAAACAAAGTGGTATTACCATATTAGTCTATGAAATCAATCGATTTGGGAAAGAAACCTTTTCATATGGGAAATTCTAATTTCTTTCTGTTTTGCATGTGTGATTTGAGGATAAGTGCTTTGTCTTAATTATTGATTGTATTAAGGGATCTGGGCATCCGGTGATCTGGGTAAAGATAGAAAACCCACTAACTATATTCATTATACTTCGAGTATAAGTGTTTCTACCGAATTACGCGCGGGGACGTAATCTGGCGGAACAGTACGAATACTTGACTTCCTTCTCTTTCTTCTTCGTCCGAACGCTCGGGCTGTTCGGATGACGGGCGCTTTTCTCTCTCTTCGGGCGTACGGGCTCTCTCCTTTCGGACGGTCGACTCTTCCTTCGGGCGCTTCCTCTCCCTTCGGATGATCGGGTGTGCGTGTTCGCGTGCGGCTGTTAGAAGAATACAACAACAAACGGGTGGTCAGGGGTCGAGACGGGGTGGCCCGCCTTCAACGCTCCGATGCCTAAGTCAGATTATGTATTGGATATAACAGTCAAGCGAACGTGCGTGTGGAATAGTTTGAGGTGGGGTGAATGAGTGAGATGATCCCCTTACCTGTAATAAATACCTTACATATATAGGTGGTTGAGTTTGGTGTTTGATGATATTCTTCGATGTGGGACTGGTACACTTGCTGGCGTGTGGTCCGCCTATTCGGGCGTGCGCCCCACGGGTGCGTGCGCGCTCGGATGGGGTCGGTCTGGTGAGTGAAGTTGGAGCCTCCTTGGTGGTCTTGCGGGTGGTCGAGTATGTGTTGCTTCCCTGCTTAAGCGGATAAGTATATTAATCGGACAACTAATGCTATACAAACAAGTCCCCCAAGTCCCCAAGTCAAAGAGCACTTTCTTGACTGGGGAGTTGAAAAAGGGTTCGTGCGATTAACACATACTTATCCGGTTGAGTAGTAGTGCGTGGTCCTATAACCCCCAAGTCCCCCAACTCTCCGGTCAAGGAAGGGCTCGCATGACGGAGTGGGGAACCTGTGCGTCCGATCGTGTACCTGTTCGTGTGGTCTTGTACTTGTGGGCCCGGCGTCCAAACAAGACTTGCTATTTTTGGAGCAGCGCGCCCGTGGAGTATTGTCTGGGAAACATGAATATAGGCAATCATAGATATATAGTTTATGCAAATGTGTGAATGTATGGTATGATGTGTGGTATGATGCGTGAATGTATGATATGAATGTATGCGAATGTTTTTCGTGACACAAGCGTTGGGATGCCGCTGTGCACCGCGTACGTCAACGGGGATGCCGTCGCGTACGGTGTAGCATCAACGGAGTGATCAAGACCGCGACGTACAATTAACGCGTACGGAGGAAATGGGCCCCATGCCCGTACCGTTCTTCGGTCTTTAGCGCGCGCAAAGAGGGGACGGACCGCATGCCTTTGCAGCCTAAGCCGGCTTGCTATAGCGCCCGGGGAGGGCGGACCTTTGCCCGGGACGCTCGCGCCCGGGGAGAGCGGGCCATTGGCCGGGACGCTCATCGGTCTCGGTACGCGCAAGGAGGGGTCGGACCGCACGCCCTTGCCGTCCGAGTCGGCGAGTCGATCTGTAACGTTGCGCTCACACGGAGGGGCAATACCCCACGCCCGTGCCGCCCATCGGTCGTGACACACCCAGAGAGGAGTTGGCCCCATGCCTCTGTCGTGACAGCCGGCTTGCCCTACGATCGTGTAACGGTACGCTCACGGAGAGGACGGACCCCACACCTGTGCCGCCCATCGGTCTCAGCGCGCGCAAAGAAAGGGCGGACCCCATGTCTCTGCCGCCTGACCCGGCTTGCTGTCTAACGTGTACGTGTACGGAGAGGAAGAACCTCATGCCCGTACGGCGTAAGTTCTTCATTCGGCGCGCGCCCGAAAAGGGAACTTGCGTTCAACCTCTTTTCGGGGCGCCCGAATGGTGTTGTGCTAACCTGATGGTCTTGTGGGTGCATGGGCGTGCGGGTGCCAAGCGCGCCAGCCCGGGAGGCGTGACGCGACCTGCCTTGGGTTGGGTGATCCAGTCTGACACGGTGTACTTTGAAGTGACATTCCTTTTGACTGCTCCTCGGGAACCGTTTTTGCCATAAATGTAGCCGTCGTGTAATTAATGCTTGGCGTGCCCTGGTATTAAATGCTGCTGTCGTCATCATTGCGCGAAGGGCAAGCGTCACGCGCGTGGGTGCGTGGGAGTGGTGCATGGGCGCCATGTGGCGGGCTGTTGGAGGTCGTGCTAGGGTTTGAAATCGAGGCGGGAAGCTGAAGAGTTTGGCGCGGTTACTTAGGAGGGTAAGTAAACCGCCCCAGTCCACGCGTCGTGATCCAATGGTGGACACGCGAAAAACGGACGGATGACGTTCGTTCACGTGTCCCGTCCGAGTAATATAAATAGGGCTCTGGTTCTTCGTCTTTTCTTTACCATTCTCAAGTTTTGCCGAAACTCTGCCGGAATCCCCTGTCAACTTGCATTCGTTCCTGCTTCTTTGCTCGTGTTTTCTTGCCGGAATACGCGTTCGACGTCCAATCCTCAATCCACAAACTCTCTGGTGAGGTTCTTGTCCTGTTTTCTCCCTCCGTTTTTGTTTTTGTTTTTTTTTTGTGTTTTTCTGGGTTTCGAACTCAAGAACAGGGCGTGTTCTTTGGGTGGGGTGGGTTTGATCTGTTTTGGGTGATTTTTTTGTGGGTTTTGGTGTTTCTGTTTGGGAAAGATTTTTTTTGCTAAGTGTGGGTTTGCGCGTGCGTGCGTCTTAGGATGGAGCCAATAAAGATATCGAGCGAACAGTCATGTGAGCAGATCTACATAGAAGGGGTGGGGTGGATTAGTTGTGGGTCGGGCGGGTCGAGTACGTCGTCTACGTCGTCGTACGAGTCTGTTTTGAGTGTCACGCCTCTGCAGTGTATTGTACCTGATACCTCTCCCGTGCAGTCAATGGATTCAAGGCAAGCGCGCGCTAACGCAGGGCTGGAGAGTTCGCCTGGGTCGTCGGGCGGTTCTGACCCGTGGAGAGAGGAGAGGGCGCAGGGGGAGGACTCCATTCCTCAGTTTGCCGAAGGTGGGCCTGTCAACTGGGTGTTTCCTGATGGGACGCTGGTGCAGGAGCCAGAGCGTGCGCCGTCCGTCTCGGAGATGGCCAGATGGGCGAGAAACTATCACATCCCCAACTCTGTGCATCTGCAAATACCTGGCAAGGGGGAAACGTTCACCCCCCCGCCACGAGGCCACGTCTGCTTGAGCGAGTTCCATCTCAAGGCGGGGATCAAGCTGCCACTCCATCCGTTCTTCCAGTACATGCTGGCGCTTCTGAAGATTTCCCTTGGTCAATGTGGGCCGATGCTCACCCGCACACTCGTGGCGATGTTTAATATCTTCTGGGTGAGCGGCATGGATCAACCCACGCGGGCGGAGTTCCTCCATTTCTTCCGTCTTCGCTATTCCACGCGTCAGAGGGACTCGGGGACCTTCACAGTGGAACCCTGTGTGAAGTGGTGGTTGGTGGACCCACCGAGCTCTTCAACCTCCTGGCGTACGATCAACTGCCTGGTGGGTGGTGATTGGGAGTTGGGCGCCTTCTCTTCCGAGTATACTGCCAACGCCAACCTGATTGATCGAGTCCCCCAATCCTTCCGCCCACTTGATACGAACGAGTATCCTCTTACGCCTATTGAAGAGGCCAGGATCGCCCGCCTGAAGTTCGTATTCGACCCGGCGCCCGAGTCTAGATTTTTCTTTGCCACCTGCCACTGGGATCTCATCGAACAAACGCACCTTACCAAGATGCCACGTACGTGGGCCTTGTAGTTTGTTGCCTAGGAGTATGAGTAGATTTTTTGTTTTCAACTGTTCTTCTGTCGCTAACCTTCCGCTGGTGTGTCTTTGCAGTTAAGATGTCGAAGTCTAAGGCAAGCGATATGGATGAGGCGCTCAAGCGCCGCCTGGCCGCTCTTCGAGACACTGCCGCCCAGGTACGTAAGGTGGCGGATGATGGAAGAGGCGGTTTCGTTCTGGGGGAGACCACACAGCCTAAGCTCCCCATTCCTAACGTGGCTGATTTTGCCCCAACTATCCGGGCGGATGCCCCACGCCCGCCCTCAGGCAATGCCGGTGGTTCCAGGGCGCAGGCAAAGGCCGATCGCGCGGAGCAGCGTGCTGAACAACACAAGGAGAGGCGCCAGGAGGGTCGCGATCAACGTCGGTAGGATCAGGATGATTAGCGGGACAGGGACAGGCGAGAGACTTCCCGTTCGTCCCAGGCAGCCGCCCGTACCCCTACTGCGCCACAGGTGTCCGCACGTCCGCCAAATCCCCAACGGGTGAACAGGGAGGGGGGCAGTGCTGAGCTTCCACACAAGCGTCCAAGGACGGATAGTCCGTCCATAGATCTGTCCGCTAATCCGTTCGCCTTCTGTGCACCACTGACGCACGCCATCGATCAAAGCGTGAAGGCTGTGAACGGGCTGGTACCGCAGGTGCCGGCTAGTGAACAAGACGAGATGGATAGGGCGTTCAACCTCAGTATGGTGATACAGCATAGGATGCATCAGATGCGCGAGCACTTTGCCAACAGGCGCTACAAGGAGGAGGTGCATGGGGAGATACGCCAGCTCGCCGAGGCCAACAAGCAGCAGGTGTACGATCTGGCCAAGTACAAAGAGCTGGCGGATCGTCTCCGAGGCGAGGTCCGGCCGGCGACGGGGCGAGCCCAGGAGGCAGGTGAGCGGGAGGCACTGTACAAGGCCGAACGTGATACTACCCTTGCAGCCCTTGAGGAGGCGAAGGCGGAGGCAGCCAACTGGGTGGCGGAGGTGGAGTCCCGCCTGATGGCTGAGGCGCATGCTCAGGTGCAGAAGGCCCGGGCGGAGGCGGTTGCTTGCTTCAAGAATTCCCTAGATTTTAAGGAGCTGGTGGTCGCGGCGGCTGATGCCCAGGTGGTCGAGTTCCAGAAGGTGGTGGCGCCCTTCCTTGACCTGGAGAAATATAGTGCCTTCCTGGAGGAGCAGGCGGGCGGCGCTTCCGCTCAGCCAGATCAGGAGCCGCCTGTGGTGGAGCAAACTGTCGAGGTGGGGGGCGGGGCAGATGAAGCGGGGGCGGATGGTACAGGGGCGGAGTAGCTTTCCTCTTTTTTTTTTGTATGAGTACTCTTTTGTAATCGGGCCTTCGTGCCTTTGATGCAAATGAATGAAGTTTCTTTTCTTTCCGTTTGTGTGCCTTCGTACTCTTTTCTCCATTTTTTTGGCATCTTTTGAGTAACTTACGCGAACGCGCGCTTGTATTTTAACTAGAATCTGACTAAGTGTCGCATCCTGTGAGTAGCCTATCCCCAGTCCCCCGAGTACGTGGGCGGGCGGGGTAAGGACAAATGAACGCAACAGTAATTACACTTTGGGGAAATAAATGAAAGTACAACAGGGCAAATTTAGTGAAAGTACTTCCTTAGGTGCTGGATGTTCCACGGGTGGCGTAGTCGTTGACCCTGCATGTCCCTGAGGTAGAAAGTGTTGTCGCTTATCACCTTATCGACGACGTAGGGGCCTTCCCACAATGGGCGAAGCGCCTTCACCTTCTGTTGGATCGCCTTCATCACCCAGTCCCCCGGTTGGATTGGGCGCCCCGTATGCGCTGATTGTATAATCGGGCGATCCTCTGCTTGTTTGCGGCATTGTGGAGATGCGCCATGTCTCTTCGTTCCTCCAACAGATCATTATTGAGCCGCAGCCCCTCACTGTTCGTGCGTGGATCGTACCCCTCGATCCGTGGGCTCTGATGGGTAATCTCCAGGGGTAACACAGCTTCCGTCCCGAACGTCAAGCTGAACGGGGTTTCGCCCGTAGCCGCGTTGGCGGTCGTTCGGATGGGAACGGGGTTTCGCCCGTAGCCGCGTTGGCGGTCGTTCGGATGGACCACAGAATTTCTGGAATGACCTCGGGCTAGCGCCCGTAGCCCGCGTCCCCGGGTTCGATGTCTTCAATCTTCCTCTTGATTCCAGACTTGATGATTTTGTTCGTTGCTTCTACCTGTCCGTTCGTCTGGGGGTGCGCTGGCGACGCGAAAATGAGGTTCGTTCCCTGGCGCTTGCAGAAGTCTATCAGCCTGGGGTTGTTGAACTGTGGCCCGTTGTCCGTGATGATGCTGATTGGTGTCCCGTAGCGACAGAAGAGGAAATGCCAGAGGAAACGTTCTACCTTCTCCGTGGTGATTTTTGCCATGGGCTGGGCTTTGATGAACTTCGTATGGTAGTCGATGATGACGATCAGATATCTATACTGCCCCTTCGATTTTGGAAGCTCTCCGATCAGATCCAGTCCCCATTGTGTGAATGGAACGGGTGATAGGAGGATGGATAACGGGACGGCGGGCGCATGGTGGTGATGTGCGTGCAGTTGGCACTGGTGACATTTGCTCGTCAGTGCTGTGGCGTCCGCATGGATGGTGGGCCACCAGAAGCCATGCCGAAGGGCCTTGTGCGCGATTGATCTGGCGCCCGCATGAAGGCTGCACGTGCCCGAGTGGATTTCCTTCAAGATTGAGTTGCCCTTCGTCGGAGTGACGCACTTGAGGCTCGCCCAAGTCCACCCTTGTCGGTAAAGTGCTCCATCCCGCACACTGAAGTTGGCTGCTCGTGCGACGATGGTTCTGCCCTCTCGCTTATCCCCTGGTAGTTCTCCCCTTGTTTTGTAAGCGATGAGCGCGTCCATGTAGCTATGCTCGTGTGGCTCGATTTCCAGAACTTGCTCCGTTCCTGAGATGCTCGGTCGTCGCAGCACCTCGACGATGCGCTGTCCTGGCCCTGTGTGCACGGGCGTCGTGGCCAGTCGGGCCAATTTGTCTGCTTTTGCGTTGATTCCCCGGCGGATGTGATTGATGTTGAAGTGTCTGAATCCTTTGATTAGCGCCCGTACATGCTTTAGATAGGCGATCATGGATTCCCCCTTTGCCTGGAATTCTCCTCCGACCTGGCTCACCACCAACTGTGAGTCGCTAAATATGTTGAGGTCGGCGCCTCTGAATTCTTGGCCAGTTGTAGGCCTGCGATGAGCGCCTCGTACTCAGCCTCGTTGTTTGTCGCCTTGAATTCAAACTTGAGGGCGTACTCTGCGTTTACCCCTCCTGGCCCGGTTAGGATTATACCGGCGCCACTCACCTTCTTCGTGCAAGACCCATCGACGTAGAGGTTCCACTCCGACAATGGTCGTTCTTCCGACAACAGTCGTTCCTTGATCTTCGGATTGTCGGATGCTTCAACCGTCGGACCGTCGGGCGCTTGGATCGGCGCCCCTTCTGCCTCCGTGTACTCGGCGATAAAGTCCACCATGGCCTGTCCCTTGATTGCTGTGCGGGGTTTGTACTCGAGGTCGAACTCGCTAAGTTCGATGGCCCACTTCGCCAGGCGGCCGCTGTGGTCGGGCAATTGGAGTATCTGGCGCAAAGGTACGTTGGTGACGACATGGATGCTGTGCGCCTGGAAGTATGACCTCAACCGTTGGGCAGTGGTTACAAGCACGAGCGCCATCTTCTCGATTGTCGGATATCGTGTCTCAGCGCCCGTCATGCCCTTCCCTGAGAAGAAGACGGGCAACTCCGTACAGTCCTCCCTGCGGACGAGGGCAGAACTGACGGCTGTGAGAGAGGCAGCCAGGTAGATGTACAAGACTTCCCCTCGGACGGGCCTTGAGAGGAGCGGGATGGACGCCAGGTACTCCTTGATCTGAAGGAAAGATTCCTCACACTCGGGCGTCCACACAACCTCGCGCTTGTTCGTCGTTCGTAGGGCCTTGAAGAACGGGGTACATCTGTCCGAGTACCGGGAGATGAATCGATTTAGGGACGCGAGCTTCCCCGTAAGGCTCTGCAGGTCCACCCTCTTGACGGGCAGCTTCATGTCGATGATCGCCTTGACTTTGGCGGGCGCCGCTTCGATCCCCCGCTGGCTGACAATATATCCCAGAAATTTGCTGTTGGTGACCCCGAACGTGCACTTGGCGGGGTTCAGCCTCATGCCGTTCCTGATGAGGACGTCGAGCACAGTCCCCAAGTTCTGGACGTGGTCGACTGCCTAGACGCTCTTCACCAATATGTCATCCACGTACACGTCCACGATGTTGCCGATCAGGCCATGAAACATCGTGTTCATGAGCCTCTGGTACGTGGAGCCAGCGTTCTTCAACCCGAATGGCATGACGATGTAGCAATAAAGGCCCTTGTCCGTGACAAACGTTGTCGCCTCCTGGTCTTCGGGGTCCATGAAGATCTGATTGTAGCTTGAGTATGCGTCCATCATCGATAGGAGCTCATGCCCCGCTGTCGCGTCCACTAACTGGTCGATCCTTGGCAACGGGAAGCTGTCCTTTGGGCACGCCTTGTTGAGATCACTGTAATCGATGCACATTCTCCACTTCTTGTTGCTCTTCTACAGCATTACAGCGTTGGAAATCCACTTGGGATAATCCACCTTTCGGATGAACCCGATGCCCAGTAATCGGTCCACCTCCTCATGCATGGCCGCCTAATGCTCCGCTTTGTACGCCCGCCTCTTCTGTTTCACTGCCCGGGCGTTGGCGCTGACGCTCAGCCTGTGGGATATGATGCTCGTTCTGATCCCGGGTATGTCTTTATACGACCAAGCGAACACCTCTTGCTTCTTCTTCAGCAGCGCGATCAGCCGCTCGGCTATCGCGGGAGCCAACGATGCTCCGATCTGAACCGTTCTTTCCGGGTGTTCGGAGGATAGCTGGATCGTCCTCAGCTCTTCGCGCTCGGGGACGGGTGACACGACCATCAGTCCGTCATGCGGGTCATCCGGCACTTCTAATCCTGGCGCGGGCTCCAGAGCGAGGATCTCGTGCTTGTCCCGTGGTTTTGCTGCCTCCTCGCTGCTGTATCCCCGGATACATCCGACTCCGTGTTTGGTTGGGAAGCGTCCCAAGAGCATGTGCCCTACGATGATCATCTTCAACTTGCAAATCCCTGGCCTTCCGATTATGGCGTTGTAGGGGGAGGGGGTGTCCATGACAATGAAGTCCGTCCGGACCTCGCTGTGCGGGGAGTCGGGTGCGCCAATTTCGACCCGGAGCCTGTCACTTCCGATCGGGTACGATGTCTCGCCCGTGAAGCTGGCAATGCACTCATGATCCTATGTCATCTTGTGTGTGGGCCTACCGAGCGCCTTGTACACGTCAAAGTAGATCACGTTCACGGACGCCCCACTGTCGATTAGCACCCTCTTCACTAGGAATTGGTCGATGATCGCGTCGATCACGAACGGCAGGGTGCTGTCCTTCGGGCTTTTCTCCTCATCTTCCGCCGTGAAGCTAACGGTGGGCGTCTCCTTTCTTCTTGCCTTTGGCGCTCTCCCTGCTCCGATCATCAGCACTTCCCTGCTCAAGCGATCGGGCGCCAATATCCCCTCCTTGCGCTTACCCCCGGATATCGTGCTGATAGTCCCACGGGTCCCGGTGTTTGTCTAGCGCCATTGTTCTTCGTCTGGCGCCATTTTTCTTCGTCGGGCGTGTTGCCGTCGTTAGTCACCGGGTTGAGCATGTGGACCTTCGGTTTTTGTGGTATTTATACGAGGTTTGCAATTTGTAAGTTTCCCACAAACGGCGCCAACTGTTTCTACCGAATTACGCGCGGGGACGTAATCTGGCGGAACAGTACGAATACTTGACTTCCTTTTCTTTCTTCTTCGTCCGAACGCTCGGGCTGTTCGGATGACGGGCGCTTTTCTCTCTCTTCGGGCGTACGGGCTCTCTCCTTTCGGACGGTCGACTCTTCCTTCGGGTGCTTCCTCTCCCTTCGGGCGCTTCCTCTCCCTTCGGATGATCGGGTGTGCGTGTTCGCGTGCGGCTGTTTGAAGAATACAACAACAAACGGGCGGTCAGGGGTCGAGACGGGGTGGCCCGCCTTCAACGCTCCGATGCCTAAGTCAGATGATGTATTGGATATAACAGTCAAGCGAACGTGCGTGTGGAATAGTTTGAGGTGGGGTGAATAAGTGAGATGATCCCCTTACCTGTAATAAATACCTTACATATTTAGGTGGTTGAGTTTGGTGTTTGATGATATTCTTCGATGTGGGACTGGTACACTTGCTGGTGTGTGGTCCGCGTATTCGGGCGTGCGCCCCACGGGTGCGTGCGCGCTCGGATGGGGTCGGTCTGGTGAGTGAAGTTGGAGCCTCCTTGGTGGTCTTGTGGGTGGTCGAGTATGTGTTGCTTTCCTGCTTAAGTGGATAAGTATATTAATCGGACAACTAATGCTATACAAACAATAAGTACTATGGTGGGGTGAAGAGTCATTATTGAATCGTTCTTGACAAAAGGTTATCTAATAGAATCAAATTGAAGATGTAATATTTTTAGTAAACAATTATAATGATCAAACGAAGAACCTATATGCAGATGTTTTAATGATGAAGAAGAGGAAGAAGACTGGATAGCTAATCACGTGACAAGTCAATTACCGAAACAGACACGTGTCTGTTTTCTATTTGGGCGTCAAAAATCTTAGGTGGAATAACAGTCAACTTGAAAAATTCCTTTCCCTTATTCCATGACTTTCTTGGCTCATCAATACCGGATTGAGTACAAACAAGGAAGAATCACAACATTCAGTGATCTCATGAACCTTCTGGCTAAAAAGGAACGATAACATGAGATAATTCTTAATAATAATGCAAGGTCTGCAGGGACTAAGAAAACACCTAAGAATTATAACATTGGTGTGAAGACACACAAGGATAAGAAGAATAACCATTCTGATACTGACAACAAACATGGTGGGAGAGGAGGACAAGGTACAGGGTGCGGTAGAGGCCATAGTTGAAACTCTACTTGGACTCGCCAAAAAGCATGCCCTAGTCACTCAAACAATAATCAATCCAATTCTAGTCCTCGGAATGATGGAAATTCTTCTCACTCTGCTCCATCTGGCTTGTACCCTTGTGATAGGTATGGTTCTAAAAAACATATGCATAAACTGTCTCGTGCAAAAAAGGATATCCAGAATGCCTACAAGAAGTGCAAGGAATACGTCACACAAAAGTCAAATTTTGCTGGAGATTATGAGATGGCAGATGGTGGTGAAGCCAATCTCATTGTAGCAGACTATAAGATAGAGAACGTTGAGACTCCGAATTTTGAGTAGTCTGTAGATTAGGGTGTTATTTCTGCTATGTAATCACGTTTAGTTTTTTTTGGTTTGTTTTAGTCATATTTTCAGACTTTGTTATAGTCTTTGTTTTGGAATAGGACATCTTTTATGTAAGTTTTGTGTTGGAAAAGTAATAAATTTTCTTTCTTTCGGTATATGAAAGTGTTGAGAATGATATTTTACTTCATTATACATGAATGGTTTGAAATATACAAAGTTCCATAGCTAAATGACACCAAAATACCAAAAAAACGAGCATGAAAAAGAGAGGACGTTCTGATCCCAGACATTTCGACCATTCGAGATTCTCTCTCCACCCGTTGAGATGATCACCGTGGATCATTTTTGGCATGTTTTTGACCCGTCAAAATTTTTCATGGTTTCTCTTCGACCAGTTGAAGATTTTCCTCTGTCCACATTCTAGCACCTTAGACACGTTAAAGGAGGGTCTCAACCCGTCGAGACCAAACCCTTGAATCATTTTTTAACATTTTTTTACCCTTCGAGATGTATTTTTGAGCTGTCTAAATAAACCCAAAATCCGATATTGATTTTTGGAAACTCTCGACCCATCGAAGGTTATGTCTCGATCCGTCGAGAGGGTTACCCTGGACCCATATTGAACCAGTTTCGACCCGTCAAAATTTTATCACCTTTGACATTCGACACATCGAGGTTCGTGTCCAGATTTAGTGTTCTTTTGATGTTGTTTACACATTAGTTTTTTTCATGTCACATCAAGCACTCTACAAATGTCACAATCCTTATGAATTTTTTTAAGTATTCACTTAAAGTGTTCGCCGTGTCTTGAGTTCTAAGACTGATTGACTTACATTCTTTTGTAGATGTCTGATGGCGAGATTGAGTGTTTAGTAGTTACTGGTACTACCCACACTATACAGTGGAATAAGCAATTTTTTTATAGATCTTATGTCGTATAGTTCATCAATGACAACCATGATTGGTTCAACGTTGGTTATTGAAGGGCATGGTTTAGCACAATTTTTATTTCCACTTGATACAAGAAATTATATCATTGATGCATTATACGCGTTAAGGACCAATCGAACCTGGCTAAGTTTTAAGAACATTAGAGCCAACGGTTTATACTTGGAAACTTATTGTGAGAATGAAAAAGAATAGTTGTATGTTACTTCCATTGATTGGGGCAGAAAGTGCATCCTGGAGAAGTTAGCAGCTATTCTTAATTGTTTATATCTTACTACGGTTCACATTATTGAATCCAATGTAGCCACTCACACTACTATATGTGACTCAGACTCATATAAGATTTGGTATTTTTGACTGGGACATCCATGCCGGGATATGATGATCAAAATATTGAAAAGTTCTCACGGTCATCCATTCTTTCGACCAAAGAAGCATGTGGGAATACCCAAAACTAATGATTTTGATGGGGTGGCTGAGAATACTCCTCTTAGTGAGGGCATGGTCTCCAAGATGAGTGTTACTCCACCAGATTCTTTTATGGCCATCTTTGATGCGCACTGCTCATTTTGCAAAGTATGTTCATTAGCAATGTTACAGGCATGTCTTTCTTTTACGGTTGACAACACAGAAAATATACCATTCTTACAAATGATCCATAGTGATATTTATGAACCTATCAAACCTACATGCCAACCATTTCAATACTTTATGGTTTTGGTAGGTGGATCAGCGGGTTGGTCACACGTTGCTTTACTATTCACAAAGAATGTTGCATTTGCAAAACTTCTAGCACAAATTATTAATTTTCAGGCTCACCATCACGATAATCTAATCAGGTCAATTAGATTGGATAATGCAGGAGAGTTTATATCAAAATAATTTGATGATTAGTGCATGCCAATTGGGATTGAAGTTGAACATCTGCTTCCCTATGTTCATTCATATAAACGATTTATCAGAGGCACATATCAAGTGGCTATAGCTTGTGGTCAGAGCTTTGGTGATGCATACAAATTTACCTGTATCTGCTTGGAGCTACATAGTAATACATGCAACTATGCTTATTCATTTGAGATCCGTAGCACACCAGCCATTCAGTGTTTACCAGTTGGTAACTGAGTATGAGCCTGACAATTCACATCTATGCATACATGGTTGTGTTGTGTATGTGCCTATTATGCTTCCACTGCGTACAAAAATGAGTTCTGAAGGACATTTAGACATTTATATTGGTTATGAATCTCTAACGATAGCCCGCTATCTAGAACATTTGACTGGAGATCTCTTTACTACTAGATTTGCATATTGTAACTTTTATGAGACATACTTCTCGCTGTTAGGGGGAGATAGGAATGGTTCCATTCTGGAGCACCCCACGGAGAAACACTCGGCCGAATGAATCCCTTCTCTAACAACTCCTGGAGCTGAATCTGCAACTCCTTCAACTCTGCAGGCGCCATCCGGTACGGTGTCTGGGAAATCGGTCCAGTACCCGGCAATAACTCAATAGTAAAATCAATCTCCCGCACAGGGGGTATACCAGGTAACTCCGCTGGAAACACATCCGGAAACTCAGACACAACCTCAATACTACCAAGATCCGGCATTGCAGCTGTAGTGCCCACAACATGGGCTAAGTACACAACACAACCCTTCTTCATCAACCGATCCGCCCTCATTGCGGAAATCAAACACGGTAGGGAAGTGTTCTTCTTGCCACGAAACAGTATCTCGGGTAACCCTGGTCAACGAAACGCGACCTCCTTCCTGTGGCAATCAAACATGGCCCAATGCGACTCTAGGAAGTCCATACCCAAAATCAGATCAAAATCCACGATATCAAGCAGTATCAGATCTGCGGCTAAACCATGGCCATCGATAAACACCTCACAATCTCGGTAAACCCAACCGATGCTCACAACTTCACCTGACGGATACAACACTCTCCACAACCCCGGAAGTGGAGATGCAGGAACCGTAGCCAATGATGACAGTCTAAATGATATGAATGAATGTGTGGCACCTGGATCTAACAATGCAACTACTGGAATACCAAAAACATGTAACGTACCGATAACGACCTCCGGTGATGCTCTACCCTCACGCATACTCATAGCATGAACTCTCGCCTGTCCGGCTGGTCGTCCTCGCTGGGGCTGTCCCGGCTGTCAGCCCTGGCCTGCAATCTGTGCTGGTCGAGCTCCCGTAGTGGCACCTCGCTCAACTCCGGAACTCTGGGCCGCCTGTCCATCTCCACCATACAACTGAGGACACGCCCTCGCATAGTGACCCACCTGGCCACAATGATAACAGTTAAGGGTGCCTCGCTGACACGAACCAACATGATACCTATTGCACAAATTGCACAACGGATACTCCTTCGGTACAGTAAATGTGCCACTGGTACGCAGCGGATAACTAGAACCGCTGGAATCTGTACTAGCCTGTGGCCGCCGTGGTCGATCTCTCCTCCACCTCGGTCTCTGCCTCGGTACACCAACTGGTGGTCGATATGATCCACCGCCTGAGGATGAAGCTGAACCGGAAGTATCGGAACTCTGCCTCTTTAAAGGCCCCTGACTCGGTTCACCTTCCTCAAACCGTCTCGGCTGGTACCTCTGTTGTCTCTCCTGCTCAATATCCTCGCCTCGGAGTGCAGCACTAACAAACTCATCAAAGTTGTTCCGCGGCATTGTAGTCAGCGTCGCCTTAATGTTCAAATTCAATCCCAGCTCAAACCTGCGACACTTGGCTTCCTCTATAGCCACCATATCCTGCGCAAAACGAGACAATCGAGTAAACCGATCCCGATACTCAAGTACAGACAAACTGCCCTGCCTTAAGTTCGTGAACTCCTCGTACTTGCGCTGCTGGGTAGCCTGATTAAAATACCTCCGCATAAACAGATCACGAAACAATGTCCACGGAGTATCAGCCGGAACTCTGTCGGTGCTAACCCACCAAAAGTATGCATCACCCTCAAGTAAACCAACTGCGGCTACTAACATCTGCTCAGGTGTAAACTGCAAACGCTCACAAACACGCTCAATCTGAACCAAGCATGCCTCGCATATCTCTGGATCAACTGAACCCGAAAACACAGTAGCACCCGCAGTGCGAGCCTTGACCACAGGGTCAAAACGCTCTCCTAAACGCAGCACTCGCATAAGCAAGTCGCGCGTTCGGCGATCCTCATCAGGATCATTATCCCGGTCAACACGGGGACCACGTCGAGGAGGCATCCTACTGATACAAGACAAGCATTAGGTACAAGCAGAAAGAACGTAATCATGAAACCGCAGATATTTGAGGACACACAACACCCGAAGTATTGATGAGTACCGCTGGCCAGTCGGGTCATCACTCCAGTCATGCTGTATCAACTCAAATACCCTAAGCGTCACAACTACAAGAGTCTACAGAATCTGACAACCTAATGCTCTGATACCAAGCTGAAAGGACCCGATCCCGATTCAGATACCTAAACCGGAATCAAACCCTTTCGAAAATCCGAACCAACAAAAACTTTTCGAAATTTCGGCAGAGTTTCGTTACTAGCGTTGAATTACCATAACCTGCACCCAGAAATTAACACTTCGTCCTATGCCACAAAAAGCAAACCGTGGGCACCAATCCCATCCGGATTTCTCAACATCAATATAATCAACAACAGTAAATAAACTGTACTATGTATATATGTATATCCGTGAAAATCCGCGTAAACATGTATCAGAATGTATCAGAGCGACCACTAAAGTAAAACATATACAATATGTACTTCAGTAGGCGAAACAAGAACCTACTGGAAAACACAGGTAACTCTGATCACTAGCCTCCAAACCGCGACGTGAAACACCAAACCAGAACTGCAAACTGGGCACGGAAACCGAAAAGCCCAGGGGAAAGACAATAAACACGTTAGAGTGAGTGGATGAAAATAAATGTCTTTCACCAGTTGATATATATGTGATATAAAACATATGCGAGTCGAAATATAAATAAATCAAATCAAATAGTTTACGAGGAGACGCTGACTCCAACTCGTAAACAGAGCATGCATAGAAAGTATCACGGGGTCAGTCATGGACACGTCCGCGCTAGTACAGTCAGAATCACGGAGTCCTTAACTACCACGTGATTCATAGCCAGAAATGCCTCGGTTCCGGGGTACTGCCCCTCGCCGGTCAGGTAGGGGTACTGCCCCTCCTGGTGGCCTACCATCGGGGATCAGCCGAGAGGCAAGTGTATCGATACAACAACGTAACCACGACTGTACTCGGTGTAAACCAAATCATAAACATTTCAATGCAAATGCATGAAACAGCATAAAAGTGTATGCATGTTCGTATACGTATATTCGTATAAGCATAATCGTAAAACACATGCTCGTAAAATCATAATCAATCTGCATGCTCAAGTTCGTAAATCATAAATAAAGACTCGCAATCAATCCGTGAAAATAAAGTGTCCACTCACAGACTCTCGAAACGCGCACACGCGCTACACTCGTGGTCCGGCGGAAGATCCCTCGCCTGAAGCACGATCGCGATCCATATCTCGATCTCGGTCTCCTGAATACATTCACAAAATATAACTGATCAACATCGTGATTCACAACACTGTACAGATGTACGGAAACCAACCGTTCCCGGAAATACGAAATGCAGTGCAAAATGAATTACAGAAATCCCGAAATCCCCACTCGAAACCTTGACTGAAAATCGGCTAACCAAATCAACCCAAAAACCTCCGTACGATAACCAGGGCGCGATTTCGAGAAAAACGACACTAATTACATCGAAATCTGAAAAGTTGACTTTTTCCTCGCCGTTGACCGCCGCCGGCGCGCCGTCAACGGTGGAATTCCTCGGCGAAACTCTCCAGATCAGACCATCTCGACCATACGAATCACTTCCTTAACTACACCCAACCTCAATTCGAAGTCCAACCTTGTCAATTTCGTACAAAAACACATCGGAGCTCCACATCAAAACCCAATCGGGTTCGATCCCAAACTCAATCTCGTTCAAAACTATTAACCTAGGGAGCATCACTGAGGGGTGGGGAGCAAAACCCCCAACAACCCAACCCCAGAAACTCGCCGGAACCTTTCCACCCATCACCGTCGACCAAACCATCTCGGCCCTTAATCGAACTCACTAAAAACATAATCAATTCCAATAAACTCAAGTGCAACATGAAAGAGGAGCTCAAAAGGATTCGAATGATACCCTTAGCCTGGTCGGAGGTGGCCGGAAAAGCCGGGTCGCCGATGAACCGAATCGGGTCGTTCGCTCACCGCACGGGTCAACGGTCTCTTTCCAATTTTGGAAAGTCAACAATTGGTCAAAGTTCAGTCAAACCCCAATTTGCAAATTTTCAACGATTTACGACTATTTCGATATTTATACTCGCGCCTCGGGTCGATCGACGGTCCGAAATGAAATTACGAAATGATTCGGATAAGCTCGAAACAAACGGATAAACTCGTCGGAACCCGAAATATCAAATAATCATAAAATATTCTTCGGTTATCGGAAAAATCTTCCGGAACCGCCCACGAACTCGAAATCACGTACTCTACAATTTCCGTGAAGACACTCAACTCAGATTCTCAACTGAAGACATAGTCGCGAATCAAATCAACAAACCACACAATATCGTAAAACTGCGACTATAACCTAATCTCGAGAATCGTGCCAAACACACATCTGATTCTGGTTCGGGTCGTCACATATGACGTAGGCCTTGGCCCCCACTAGGAAGAGGAGGAGACCAAGAAAATCTACAAATGAGCCACCGGTGAAAAGGCAGGCAATCCATACACAAAATGATCCTTTAATCATCAACACTTTGAATCCTTCACATGAAATTGTTGTTGACTATAATTATGTCTTAGAATCACAAATCGCATCACTAGGGGTTGCCTCAGAATTATTTGTGATGTCAGAGAACAAGGAAATCTCACTAAGTACAAATGATGCGCGCGGTACTATGCATAGATCTTCCATGTTAGTTGATGACACATTTGCTTATTTCGTCACTCAGGTGATTATTGACGATGATGAAGTGGAACCTCTCTTTGTTGATGAATTTCAACATAGAGCAGATCAACAAAAATGGAAAGATGCAATACAGATTGAACTTGACTCTCTGAAGAAAATGCAGATTTTCAGTCCGATAGTGTTATGCCCACCGAATGTTAAGCCGGTTGGATATAAATGGGTCTTTGTTCAGAAGTGTAATGAGAAGAATGAAGTCTTGTGGTATAAAGGTAGACTTGTGACACAAGGATTTTCTCAATGTCCTGGTATTGATTATGAAGAGACGTATTCTCCGGTTATGAACATTATTACTTTCTGCTACCTTGTCAATTCCCTAGTGTCCGAAAAACTAAATATGCAGCTGATGGATGTGGTTACAGCATATATCTATGGTGATCTTGATTCAGAGATATACATGAGAGTACCAAATGGCATACTTATACCTAATTCAAGTAACTCTAAACCACAGAGTGTTCATGTGATTAGATTGAGACATTCACTATATGGATTGAAGCAATCTAGTAGGATGTGGTATACACGTCTAAGTGACTACTTGATTAGGGACAGATACAAGAATACTAATTTGTGCCCATGTGTGTTCATTAAATAAAAAGTTCAGGATTTGCTATTGTATCGATATGTGTAGATGATATAACATCATCTAGTCTCTTGATGAAATCAATGAGATGGTTGGCTACTTGAAATCCGAGTTTGAGATGAAAGACCTTATTAGGACTTGATTTCTTCTCTGTTTAGAGGTGGAATATCGAGTTTGTGGAATTCTTATTCACTAGTCCGCTTATGTTTAAAAGATGCTCATGCGATTTAAGATGGACAAAGCACACCATCTTAGTACACTAATGGTTATTTGCTATCTGGGACCTAAAAATGATCCGTTTCGTCTGAAAGATGATGATGGGAAACTTTTGGAAGCTGAGGTATCATACCTTAATGCAATTGGAGCTTTCTAGTATTTAAATTAATGCACATGTCTTTACATTGCCTATATATTCTGTGAACTTGTTAGCTAGGTTTAACTCTACGCCAACACAACATCATTGGAATGGAGTAAAGCATATCTTCAGGTACTTGAAGGGATCCATTGACTTGAGCTTGTTCTTTCCCTATAAATAAGGAAGAGAGAAACTTCAAGTTCTGGTAAAAGGAATGGTTGGAACATAATTTTCTCATTCTAGGATTTTCGACCCGTCGAGCTCTTCTCTCGACCTGTCAAAGGTTAGTTCCTAGAAGAATAAACCTGGGTCCTTTGACTCATTGAGCTATTCTCTTGACCCGATGAAGACAACACCCTAGATGGATCAACATGATTCATTCAACCTGTCGAATGACACATTCGACCCGTTGAAGAATACTCTGGTTACAAGCACTGAACCACTTTCAATGTAGTCCTGTACTCCGAGACACTATGTGATGTTTTGGTTGGATTTACTAATGTTGGGTATCTCTTTGACTAACATAGAGGACGTTCCCAAACTGGTTATGTATTCACCATGGAGAACACTATGATTTCTTGGAGATCAACAAAGAAAACCCTTGTTGTTATTTCCTCGAATCATTCTGAAATTATAGTTTTACATGAAGCGGTTAAAGAGTGTGTCTGTCTTAGGGTAATAATACATTATATTCAAGGGTCTAGTGGATTGCCATCAATTATGACAACACCAACTTGTATCTTTGAGGATAATGTGGCTTGTATTGAATAGATGAAGTTGGGTTACATCAAGCGTGATCATACTAAACATATTTTTCCAAAGTGTGAATATCCATGTGAACCAAATTGGTTCGGCAGAACACACTGCGGATGTGTTCACAAAGTCACTTCCGAAACCTACATTTGTGAAACATGTGAGACGCATTGGTATGCGAAGATTATCTGAACTCTAAGATTGAGTTACAGATCAGAAGGAGTCACATTTTGGTAGACATCGGAGGGAGTCTACATCACATGTAGTATCTTTCGTAGTTGATGCGTTGCACTCTTTTTCCCTTCGATCAAGTTTTTGTTTTACCCATTAGGTTTTTGTTTCCTTGGTAAAGTTTTTAGTGAGGTAACATGTAATGCATCATACATTAGAAGTTTGACACAATGAGAAGTGTTCAAGGAAAGAATTTATTGATATCCCAATATGTGTCTTGTCCTAATTAGAGTAGAAGTAGATATTCTAACCATCCTTAGTTTATAGCGATATGGGCTGTACCATATTGTAATGCCTGTATTTAAGGTTTTCTATCAATGCACAAAGATACAATTTTTAGTTTTCAGTGTACAGTTATTACAATTACTTTTTTGCTTCAACAAGTTAGACATTTATGGATGAATCTTGGCTGCCCATGCATGGGTAGCAAGGGCTTCTCATTTTAGTTTTAGTCTAATGATAAATAGACATGTGTCTTTTACATTTGTTAACGAATGATGAAGTCATTTAGACTGTAGACAGATTTCCCCAACCTATTTTTACTTTCACTCTTTTGCACAATTTTATCAATGGTCTATTTGAGTATTTCTTGGTTAGGGAACTCGAACTGGGTTTGGGTTCTCCAAAACTTTGTGCATTTGTGAATCTAAAGTTGTAGAGTTTGAATCTTGCATATATGCATATAGCCAGATTGGTCCAGAGAATTTGAGAAATTGGGAGGAAGGCTCATACTAGACAGGGACACCTCTTATTGGAGTAAATATTGAAATGGGCTGGAAGAACTACCTAGCCATGGGCAGAAAAGACTCACCCGACATTTATATCTTTTAATTTGCAGGGCGATGATCAATTTATTATAATGAGGATTCTATATTTACTTTTACTACTAAAATTGTAGTTGGACATTTATTATTTTATTTTGCAATAAATTTTATAGATTGATTTTAGGTAATTAAATTGATAAGTTAATTAAATAATTGATAGCCATCAGATGTATAATGAAATGATAGTCTTTTCACAAAATGATATAAAAATTATGGTAATATAAATATATAATTTCATAATGACATGATAATTATGTGTCATGCCACATCATTTTGGGGCCTCTACATCTTAGGCCTCTTTCAGGTCTCTTGAAAGGACTCAACCCCGACTTAGTGTCCTAAACCGATATTAGTACCTAATAACAATTCTAACCTAAGCTCAAGACGTAATAATCTAAAATATGTAACTGAAGCTCCTAGTCCCAAAACCATCAATCGAAGGAAATTATTTACTAAAACATATAATAATTCATATTTGTAAGTTGAAGTGAAACATGATATGACACTAGAGCCTCAATACTCTCAAAAGTACCAAAGCTGACTAAATGCTAACCCGTAGGATCAACCTCGGATCCTACAATGAATACTGGTATGCCTCAATCTATGTGCGCACTCGACCTCAGCCAAAGCTCTGCAACCTGGGCAGTTGAAACCAAAGGACCCAGGGGAAAGGCATAATAAAATATGGAAACCGTTAGAGTGAGTGGACGAAAAATAATAATCTTGTAATAACATAAAACAAAGTATTTATGCCTTTCTCCGAAATAGAGAACAATAAAAAAACATCAAGTCTATGAGATAATTAAAATAACATATGTGTGGAGATCGTCATATCGTACTTGAACTCGTAGCCGTATCTAAGACGTGAAGCGTAACATCCCGTTCCGAGAATTTTATTTTTATGATTTATTTAAGGTTAATCAAGAAAGGTAGTTAGTTTGGCAACCGGCGGTATATATTGAGAGCTTTTTAGTTGACTTTTTATCAGATTGTCGAAGTTGGTTGACTTTGGGTGGAAGTCGTAGAAATTGTCAAGACAAGTCCCTAGATGCGAAGAAAGCCGAAAATAGAGTTACAACAAGAAAGTTATGATTAACAAAAGTTTATCAGAAATGTAATAGTCGTAAATGGATAAGTATAAATATGACTTTTTATTTTGGGAAATTATATTGAGGAAAGTCGTTGAGTTTATCGAGATGAGTTCGTGGCCATATCAAGTGTTGAAATCAGAGTCACGATGAAGAAATTATGGTCAACGAAAGTATTGTCAAGTCTTATAGAATCGATTAGTTGCAACTCGCATATATAAATATGAATTTCCAAAAATAGAAAGTCAAAACTTTCCTTTTTGGTCAATTTGGGTCAGACTGTTTTTTTTCTCTCTCCTCCCCGCGTCTCTCTCTCCTCTCCCATGAGCCACGAGCTGTTGGCGACGGAGCTCGCCAGCTGGCCACTCAATTGGACCACCGAAGGTATCAAACTTCTCCTTTTAACCTCTTCTATCATTTCCCCTTGATCACAACACTCATTTTTTTTTTCGTTCGAATATGAGGAAGAAAGTTCGAAATTGGCCAAGAACCCTAGAATTTGGGGACGGTGCTATCTTGGTAATATTGATATAAGAAAGTCACTGGGCTTTGTAGGCCTCATCAACACGAAGCTATTGAAACCAAGGTCATGTCTGGTGAGTTTTAGCTGGAATTGGACTTTTGTGTAGTTATGAAAGTTGTTGTTGGGTTGATTTTGCATCGAATGGTGTTCGGGTCACCGAAAAATGTCGTTGTTGCCACAGGCAGTGGTTTACGGCGGCGCTCCGGCGGAGGAAATTTTGGCAAAAGTTTTATGTCGTTTTACTCGTAATTACGTACCGAATGCAATGATGAGGTTATTGAATAGATTTGGACATGGTTAATTTAAATGTGTGATTAATCGGACATTAATTTCATGTTTTAATAATTTTAAAAAATGATTGAGTCGAATGTTGATTTGACCTCGAGTTGCGTAACGTTCAAGAATTGTATTGCGACTTTAGAAAGGGTTAAAGGTTTAGAATATAGAATTAGATTAAAGCCTGTCATATGTTCAAAAAACACGATATTCGGGAATGTGATGTTCTCGACGGTATTGCTCGTTAGGTGAACGAGCTTAGATATTCAATGTTATTCTCGACGAGTAGTTGTTAAATGATAATCGTTATTTCAAGACGACGTATTAGTAGTCAGTGACAAACGAATAGAAATGTCGATAGACATGCTTTGGATTGATGGAAATCACGGCACAGTACTGTGAGTGGACACCTATTTTCACAGTTGATTAGCGAGTCTATTTATTATTTATGTTCAATTCAGTTTGAAATTCCAGTATTCAGTTTATAATTTTGGAGGCTAGATTCAGTATATTTTTCAGTTAGTCTTGCATCGATGCATTGGTTACTCGGCTGATCTCCAACTGGCTCCAGGGAAGGATCAGCACTTCCCCCTGGCTTTCACATCATCTTTGTGTCAAGAGTCACCAAACGATATTAGGTTATCAGAGGTCAGAGAACCCTCGTCATTGCCTCTACTTGAGCACGATACTCGAGAAGAGTCAGGTGTCGCCCTCGACGTATCTCTTATATCTTTTTAGTCTTTTCGACTCGCTTAGCATTTTATTATATATGTCAGTGGGAGTACAATATTGTTTCAGTTTCAGTTTAGTATATTTTTGTGCACTCACTCTTACATTTTTAATATTTGTTTCTCTGGCCCTTCATTTTAAATTGCCCAGTTTGTAGAGTTTCTTCTGAGGTCGAGCGTGCACATAGATCGAGACATATAGATATCTACCATAGGATCCTAGGTAGATCCTATGAGTTAGTATTTTCATCAGTGGAGTTAGTTTAGAATGTCTAGTTGTTTTGATGTCGTAAATAGTTTATAGTTGCTATTTATAGCTTTTGGTTGGTTTGGAAAAAAAATAGTTCCTTCATTTATGACTTTTGAATTTTGGATCTCTGGTTCAATTCTTATGTAATATGAGTAGACACTTTGATTAGTAAAGTCGTTAGGGTCTAATTCTGGTTTAGGTAACTAAATCGTGGTCGAGTCCTTTCAGTCGGTATCAAAGCATTAGGTTATAAGTTTTGTAGACTGTTCTTTGTTTCTTCTGTTGTTGTGTTCGATTACGCTCAACACTTTCGGAGTGATGGCCTAACTGCAGCGGATCCCCATCGAATACTCAAGGTGCTGAATGTCGTCGAATACGTAATGAATGTGATCGAGTACTAACTTCAGCTAGTGAGTCAGTGTGCCCTAGTCGCTATGCTTTGCATGTGCTGACCTCAATAAGATTTATAGAAGTGTCTAGGTGTTTCTCCACGTTAAGCAGAATGTGATGAAACGATTAGAAATAATTGAGTTCCTAAAGAATGCAAGTTCAGTGAGGAGACATATGCCAATGTTAGGATTGCACGAGGACTATGGAATCAAGTATTGGACCGGTTTCCTCACATTGTTTGAGTAGTATGGTGGACTTCTTGTATCCACTGCCCATCTCTTGCTTGTGTCTATTCTGCGATGGTACCAACCAGATACTTCACCATCATGGTTGCATACCACGTGTCTTTATTCAGGTTTTGGTTTTCTATTTCCACATGTGCATAGAGAACAAGAAGATATTGATCATCTACATTGTTTCTTAGTTTCACAATTGCAACCTAAGCAGTACTACACACTTTCTATTGTGTCTATTGAGTGGCACTATGAGAATTTAGTGACAGTAGTTTGTCTAGTTATCGACCTGTAGCATCGACTCGAATGTTAGTCGAGATATGAGGTTGCTCTCTTGGGAGTATTACAATAATTAGTAGTATTATAATTGTTTCCCCTCAGTTATGTGGTATCAACAACCCTCTTCCCTGTGCTCGTTTCGCCTTTTCCTTCATTCCATATTTGTTTGGCCGATTGGGTCATAAGTATTATTATTGTAGTAGACGTGGTGTTTGTGATGAAAACTACGGGAAGAAAGGTTTCCTTAGGAATAGACTTAGCGACCAGATTTGCCTTGATGGACATACTTCAGACCTCGGAGTCATTGATCCTCGAGTTGGTGATTTCAACGATTTCAGCGGCTTCAACATAAAGTAAATTGGGTTAATGTGTTTTCTTTCCATCGGGAAAATATGCAGTATCATATTTGTGGATGATGTGAATAGAGTAGCAAGGATATGTTGTAATCGTGAAATTAAAGATGAAATTATTACAGAGCTCAAGTGGATTATGTTATCATCCTATAACTTCACATTTGCATCACAATTCGCAATGATTTTAACCTAACAATATCGCTGGAATGCGTACTTATTTCCTTTCAGGCATTTGATTTCTTTGTTTAATGCTTTTTCATGGAGCAAATTTGTAGTGCTTGAGGTAGATAGTTGCCTCAGACTATGTGAAGTTTGATTAAATCACCACTGGTCACCTCAACGTGTAGAGAGTTTCTAATCGACGTCGTCAGTAGGAACTCATTCACTATCTTTTGATTATACTAATTTAGTCTTGTTGGTCAGGATTAACCTGAAGTTTCTCTACACCAATCTCTTCTTGAGCAGATTGTGTTCATTTTATGTCGTGAACACACTTCCCTCTATAAAGATGTCTTTAGTGATGTGTAGTCAGGTCAGGAATATAATACTCCTTATTATGAATCACAAGGATTCGCGAGGGTGAAGACATTGATATCGAGGTTCTGGATCAGAGTTGTCTATTTTAGCTTGTACACCTTGGAAACACTAAGTTCGATAATCAGCAAGGAATTGTGTATATCATAAGCACGTGCTGAAATCAAAGAAAGATGAGTATGAGTTGATTCAATATATGTTGCACGATCTTCGGATTCACGCTAGACTGGATTAAGGAGCATCTTGCAGATCAATAGGTGTTCATCACTCGTGAGAGCATATATGAAAATATTACACGAAAATGCAAACTTCCCACCAGTTTTAGGTTTGTGTTCGATGAAGATATAGTTGTATAATGAGGGTAGTGACATCAATTCAGTTATTCAATTTGAGAATGGATCTTGGTATGTACATTAGTGCCTCTTTATTTTACCACCTCAAGTTTACAAATATTTTAAGCGGAGGCTTATGTCCATTTTCCCAATGAATCTTTCAACATTGGACAGTAATAGAAATGCTTTTACGTGAGATCTACCTGCAAGCTAATGAGGTACTCAGATTTGCTGCGGCATTTGCTGCTACAGATTGAGGTACTTGAATTCTGAATGGTTTCTTTGAGTTTCGGGACTCAAGATATAAAGAAGCATTATTTATTCATCTCAGTCATAGCACATGTTAACAGGATTCCATAAAGCAGGGCTACATAATTCATAGCTCGCAATTAGATAGTGAATTGAGATGACAGTTTGATTCTCTGGAGTCTGCATGTAGTTTTGGGCGTATTAGAGGCAAATTTCAGACAATTTCTTATAAGCATCTCTACATTATAGTTATTGATATATGAGTTAGTCTTTATAGTTTGAATTGTGAAGATATTTGGTATCGTAATCTTTGTGATGCATAAATTTGGATGGATATCAATGGTTTATGTTCATAGTGTTGTTCATTTTGATAATGAGAAATCTTGATGGGAGTCGATGCCCATGGTTTATTTTTGGGATTTGGTTATTTGGAGTGTTCTCTTCGTGTAGGTTTTTGGTTTCCTTAAGTTTTAGGAGATACTATGCCCAATTTTCAGTAGAATTTTCAAGAATAAGGAAACTGAGTAGGATTAGAAGTTCACTTGCGATGGATCAAATGTCCACTTATGTTACGACTTTAGAATGGTCAGTCTGGGTCCTTTTAGTTGGGTCCTCAGTTTTTAGCTTTGCGGCCTTGGAGGTCACTTTATGTGTGAGTGTCCGTGGAGGGACACCTTAGGTAGGTGTTCGGTGCAGGATTTTGGTGGTGACCAAGGAGCCACTACAGGAGTTAGAGTCGCACTGTCACCCAAACAGTAGGCATATTGAACCGTACTCGGAGGGATTCTAGACTGGACTGACCAGATAGGCCCAATTACATTAGTAGAACTTGCCACTGAGGTTGGCATGGGTACCAGATGTTTTCAGGTATTTATGTTACAGAGTTGGATCAGGACGCTGCTCTCATGTATCAAGCTTATGTTGAGTAGTTGTTTTAGAGTCGAGATTAGAAGAGGCAGACTTTGTAACAAGGTGATAACTTGGTGGAAGTATTATGGACGACTTATGTAGCATTAGATGTTACATGCACGCTTAAAGAACTCATCCAAGATTGGTATTAGTATTCCTTCGCTTCAGGTACATAAATTTCGAGGACGAAATTTTCTTAAGGGGGGTAGATTGTAACATCCTGTCCCGAGAATTTACTTTTTGTGATTTCTATTAATGCATAAAGATACAATTTTTAGTTTTTAGTGCACAGTTATTACAGTTACTTTTCTGCTTCAATAAGTTAGACATTTATGGATGAATCTTGGCTGCCCATGCATGGGAGCACAACATTGTTTAGTGTTTATGACTCGCTTAGAATTTTATTATATTTGTCAGTGGGAGCACAACATTGTTTCACTTTCAGTTTAGTATTTTGAAGTTGAGAGGAAGTCAAGACATTTCGTATTTTGAATACTCACATTCCAAACTCAACCACTGTGATTTTAAATGTATCCACCCTCCTGACTCCCAAGCTCTATAGAAAGGTGAGCATCAAGTCGACGCACAATAGAAGGCTACGTCGATGTCGAGTCACATATGTATCCTTTACATACATCAACATGTTATGCAAGTTCCCAAAATCTATAAAACTACAAAAGAACCATAACAGAATAGCTAAAGAAACTTCCTGTGAAGAAAAAAGGCGTTTTGATCGCCGAAGAATGGCCATCGACTCCATGGGCGGCGGCTAAATTCGGTTGGCTCTGATACCTACAAGTAATAAGCCATTTGAAAGCATATCCTACACCCAACAACTTTCATCAAAGCATCAGAAAATTTACCTAATAAAATCTTATATCTCGCCGGAAGGTTTCGGCCGATCGCCGCCTCAAGGCCAAGTCACGTGACGAGGTTTGTCGAGTTTGACTCCATGAGGGATGGGCTTCAAAAGCCCTATGGTTCCTTCCATCAATGCCGGTCAAAGCTCATCGTCATTAACAACAGTAAATCAGCGAGGAATCTCTCATCTACTCCCTAGACCATCCATGCATGCCCGAACGGAGGTTTAGGATAGGTAGAAGAGGTGGGAAACTTTAGTTTTGGAGGGTGGTGCACCGGGGAGGAGCTCCCGATCGATGGAGATGACACTGGCGCCAAATCATGAGCAAGGAGAGAGATAGTGAGGTTCAAGTCACGTTTGTTAGGATTTTTCCTAGCCTAGATGGATTTCCCACAATTACTACTCAATTAACAGCCCAGATCTAATTTGAGGACGATCAGACGGTCCACAAAATTCAACCAAAGGTAGATTCCCCCTTTAATTAGGTTTCACAAGAAACTTCTAAAATTCTTAGAAATTAGCCCATGCCACCAAAAAATGTGGTAAAAGTATCGACGAACTCGCAATAATTTCCTCTACAACAGTATATCCACTAGTCTTCAAATCTCCATGTTTACGAAATACAAGGCCTTTAATAAAAGCAGACTTCAAGTACCTCAAAATTCTTATCATAACATCCATGTGAGCTTCACTGGGATTATGCATATATTGGCTTACAACATTAATAGCATAAGCAAGACCTGGTCTAGTATTGGTTAAGTAATTTGATATCGAGACTTGTATGTAGGAACTTGATCAGGATACACTGTAATACGATAATTTTGTTTAACGGGTGTATTAATCGGCTTATAATCAAGCATACCAATCTTTGCCAGCAGATCTAGAATATACTTCCTTGTATACAACATGACCCAGTTCTTATTACGGGCTACCTCAATGCTTAGGAAGTACTTCAAGTTTCCAAAGTCATTCATATCAAACTCTGAAGACAACTGAACTTGTAACCTCTTGAACAAGAATGAGAGCTCAGAGACTAGCTTGACTTATGATTTTTAGCAAAAACACAAGTCTCACAATAGAAGCTAGACTCTTTTATTCACATAAACAAAGATGGCATAGGCTTCTTCATAACACCAAATGACAGATGACCTAACTGGCGATGCCATAACCAAATTTCTCTAACTCGATCAATTTTTAATGTCAAGGTAATAGGTCTTGATGGTGCTTGTGTCTCTCCATTGTACATGCAATCCAAGTGAAATAGTCTTCCTTTTCGATCTCTCTTGCCTATTATAGCCTGAGTACATAGATTGTGAAATATCACATATATAGGATAGAACGTGACAGAGCATGTGCTTTTGGGATTCAATTCAGATACCCATGACAGATGATGACACAGAGAGGGAACATAAAGAAAATTATGTAACATAATAGATGGAGTAACTTGGATTGACCCAATACCTAAGACCAAAAAAGACACACCATTTGCATTAGACACTTTAGGAATAGGAGAAGAAGACAGACTCAAAAATAATAACTTATCAAGGTCATATGATAAAACGCACAAGAATTAATTATCCATGTATTACCATCAGTAAAGTTAGAAACTTTTAAAGAAATACCAATTTTATCTTGATGTTTCTCAGTTAGAGAAACATTAGTTTTAATGTGGTCTTGACTCTCCATACGATAGAAAACAGGTTCTAAAAAACAACGAAAAAATCCAAAGCCATGACAAATTCTTCACAAGGGAACAAGAAAAGAAACAATCAAGCAAGATTAAGGAACTAGACAGACATAATAGATTTCTATGGGTCGAGAATTTTTTTTGACACATTGAACAGGTCACAGCAGAACAATTTTTGACAAAAAATAAGAACAGATTCGCAGCAGAAACAGGTCAGCTCTTCAAGATTTCTAGGATCAAATTTAGGCTATGATGACAAGTAAAATAGAACAAAAATGATGGGGAATTTATTGATATATTGATCACTTCCGAATTAGGACATATGTATAAGACTACTTACAATCTTACAAGAAAATTATTTACACCTACTTAATTAAATCTAGAATATACACCTCCTAATATTTCAAGGAGTATGACTCACTCTAACTCTTAGGTCTTCAACTTGGCCACTGCTATTTTTGTGTCAGAGACATTTCGTTCGGAGACCTTTCGTCGATAATATGTTGAAGCGCTAACTGTTTCACTCGATCTCTAGGCCTATAAATATATACATCCCACAATGTATATCCTAGACTGAGTTCACTTTTGACTTAATAAACAAAAGCACAAAAGCTAGTGTTGGAAGTAGTTTACAGCAGTTTACTAAGCATTGAAATGAATGCTTTACGATATTGTCGATTAAATCAAAAGCTACTACGTATTGCAATGGGTTTACTGTAGTGACTGTTCTATCTTATGCTTTAAGTGAAGTATCTAGATATTTTCCCCTTTAGCTTTTGTTAAAGTCATATGTTGACTTTGCTGTAACCTAAACTATTTAAGCTTAAGTAATATGTTGTTTGTGTGTTTGTTAACTAGCTTCATACTTGCAACATATCATAGTCTAACATGGTATCAGAGCTCTGTTGATCAATATCAACTGGGTTTCTTTTTATCATAGTTAATTTAAAAAAAAAAAAGGATCTGAACTTTAGCTATGATGGCTAGTTCATCTAGATCTTCAGAAATCAGAACTCCAATATTCAATGGAGAAAAGTTTGTTTTCTATGTGATCAAAATGAAGACTATGTGTATATCTCATGACCTATTGAGCTATGTAGAAGAAGGCTACTCAAAGCTAGTTGGAGTTGGAGGAGTATTATCTGATGTACATAATACTCAACTCAAGATAGATACAAAGAGAGATGCAAAAACTCTTGGTTTACTGCAATGTGCTCTTATAGATGAGGTTTTTCCCAGAATATCAAATGAAGTCACTACTAAAGGAGCTTGAGATGTGTTGGTTGATGAGTTCAGAGATAATAAAAAGGTTAGAGCTGTAAAGCTGCAGTCTTTGAGAAGAGATCTTGAGTATACTAGGATGTTATAGTCTGAGTTACTTAAAAAATACTTCAATAGGCTTTCTGATGTTATTAATCAAATGAGATCATATGGTGAAACCATTCGTGAGGAGTGGATAATGCAGAATGTGAAAGTAGATTCAGATATTCCTCAAGCCTATTTCCTCGTGAACCTGCAAAACAAGTCGGAGCATGGTGTGGTACTGTGCTTGGATCCTCCTATGCTTAAGTCAGCTGCTTGTTCAATAATCAAAGAGTCATATGGCCAGAATAATGTTATCTCGAGCCATGTCAGAATGGCCTATATATAGAGATCATACTAGGTCTAAGCCTAGTCCTTCCTTGAGTCGGACTATTTCACTTTCGGATCCATTAAGAAAGGGATCACTATATCCAAGGCCAATCACACCTCAGGATTACCACAAGCCCTTTGGTGTAATCTCTCTAGAATTCATACAAATCTTACGTATTCCCTCAAGGATTCTGTCAATCCCTCGAGCTCCACATCATACCTTGGGATTGTCACACCATCTTACGAACATTCAATAGGCTTTTAAATCGTTCTAGATACTTTGAGAATCCTCTAGATCGTTGATTCCCACTCAGAACCCTAATCAAATAGACCCAAGCCTAATAATCTAATTATCGGACCTCTGTCACTGTCAGAGCTTGAGGGCCTAAAATCCTCAAGCTCTCTGTGGCCAAAAATGACTCCCACAAATACTCTCACAGCAGTATGAGGTCCGAGACGTGTTGACTTTATGCTGATGTCACCAGACCTTTGTACTTCACAATTTAAAAATCCCCTAGGCTTTCTCATCAACTCCCTGTGCAAAAATTGAAGAGCTTCCCCATCTTCTTCATAACTCTTCTGCCCTCAGACCTCTTCATCATTACCGCCACTTCCTAACAGTCATGCCCTTACTCAAAGTTCAACCCATTTCAAATTCATCTCTCTTCCTAAGAATTTGAAACAACATATCTTCCCTAATGAATACCTCTCTTCACCCACATCTCTTCGCTCTATATAAATCAATCTCCCCAATTTTCTCATTTTTTTTCACTTTCCCAATCTTAGTAAGCTTTTTCGCAAGAACCTAAAATGCTCTACGAACCAAGAACATTCAAACTTCAGAAAAAATCCAGAACTTTCAAATGGCTTCTCCGAAAGACACCTCTATCCTCAGATGAGGTTGTTGAACACATATGCATGCCTCTCCTTCACACTATAGCTAAAGGCGAGATCGACAAATCCAAGCCACCCGCCACCGCCATCCCTTTCTCAAGATGCCAATACCCACCGCAGAGGGCCTTTCTATCGCACCTCCTGCTCCTTCTGACTCTATTAAGGAAACCCAGAAGACTGATCAAGGTCCTCCCTCACCCACCACTTTAAAGATGGATGAGATCGAAATCAACCAGCCCCACGTTCTGTCTACTAATGTTGATCCAACTAACCAAATTCTCTGACCTTGCTCCACCAAAGCCACCAGCTCCAAAAGATCTCCGGAAAAGTTATATCCTTCCATCATCAAGGTTGACTCTGACGAGGCTCTGGCGACTTTGAACCAAACCTTCCACCAAGGGAATAGTGATGACTTCTGGTTTGCCCTTGTTTCCGACGAGGTGAAAGTAGTAAAGCTTGAGAAAGCTTATGGTCTAGGTCTGCTGGTCCACTCGTTTTAGATCGTGTACGGTTTGACATTTTCAATCCTTGCCTTCAAATGTAACACCCTCGAGTTCTATGGGTACCTCATTGAATAATGGTGCCCTGACTCCTTCCGCATCCTTCCGTGCTTCGACCGTCGCTACTAGTGGTTCGACTGCCGTATGGGCCTTCTCTAGTTCCGGGTGTTCTTCCACGTCAAACCCACTCCTCCTAACCACTTTTACCTAATCCATCGGGTGATGTACATGACGGAGTCCTTGCTGCTCAACCCCCTTTACTCTTCAAAGGATTGGAAGAAGACCCCATCCTCGTCTTTTGAGATTCGAAAAAGCTCGGCCAGGAAGCTGGACATAAGGTGCCCACCATTATTAACTCTGTCAAGCCTTTCGAGGAGGTCGTACCCACCGTTGACTTCTATTGTGACCTGATAAACAACACCCTCCAGATCTCCTCCAAGCACTGTCAGGTTCGATGGGTGTGGAGTCGCGAGTGCCTCTCACTTGAAGGCTTAGAGGGAGTCATACCCCAAGATCATGAAGATCGTACCATGGTCCTCAAGGTCCTTAGAGCTCCCTAATTCCATCACAAAGGAGCATCCAGTGCTAGCCCCAAGCCTACGAATGTCACTGCTATAGCCGAGATAAGGCATGACAACACTTGGTCAAATCCTCTTAGCTGGAGAAGAAGAAAAGGAAGGCTTCGATCTCGGCTGAGGAACCTATAGAGGTCTCCCTTATAGATGAGAGCGAGAAGCTTGAGGTGCATCCCTCTACTTCTCCAAAACCGCTACCACCATCGGCCCCAAGGAAGAAAGTTTGCACCAAAGCGCCTAGGTCATCACATCGAGCGGCCTTCTCTCTTCGTAAACTATTATGCTGGAAATTCTACTTTTCTATAATCATAATTTTCAAGTTTGTGGAATGTGACTTGCTGTAAATCGAACTGGCGACATAAATGCTTATATGTCATACTTTTACTTCTACAGGTCTACACGGAAGACTAGTCGAGGGCTTTGACCCCCACCTCCCCCATGTATTTCAAGCGCAGGGATAACGAGTATGGGTTCGTTATCAACCCTCCTCAAAATCTAAGTGAGCAGGAGGTCGAGAAGCTCACTTGCGGTGTTCATCTCCTCGTTGTTGGGAAGCACTCCCTCTCCAACCTCTGCTCCAGAATGAACACGCTAGACGTTGCAGCGATGAATTTGGTAGCCAGTATACTCGAGCAAGACCACGAGGACCTCACCTCATTGGACCTCCCTGACCTAGTCACCACGTCTTGAACCTCTAGGTATCGAGTAAGTTTACCTTCTTGCTTCTTCTTACTTTACTTGTGCAATCTTTCTTTTAGTTTTCTTAACTAATATCATTCCTACAGGCTGCTGCAACCCTCACGGTGGCCCTAGGAACCTTGCCAAGCAGTGTGCAAGCTACCAAAGGCAAGGCTGCTACAATCGAGGAGGAGGTGGCAAACCTGAGGGAGAAAGTTTAAATGCTAGAGCAGTGCGCTGCTAGGTACGAAAAGGCCCAGGAGCTAGCAATCCTTTCGTTGGATGCCAAGGATCATGCTCTTGAGGAAGAGCATACCCTACACCAAGCTGAGATGGCCAACCTGAAGGTTGATCTAGCCAAGGCCCAGCTCGAACACAGCTTGATGGTCCATGCTGCTAAGAAAAAGATTGAGGAAAGGATGAGAGATTATCAAGAGAAGTTTGCAAAGGAGATCGCTACCCTTAAGGAATCTCACGAGCTTGAGTTGGAGAGCCAGAGAGTGAATTTCTTGAAGGAGAAATAAGAGCTCATCAATGCCTACAACCCTGCAACCTCTGGTGATGAGTGTAGCCTCATTCTTGTCTCTAGGGGTGTACTATGTAACAGCTTAGGACCCTCTTTATCGAACAATATCGTATTTATAATTTTTCATCTGTTTCTTTCTTTCAAACTAAATTATGTATCATATTTGATCATTTAACTTACACAATATTGTTGGAAAGATTACCCCCCCCCCCCCCCACACACACACACACACTTTATGCACTAATATGTAGCCCATAAGTATAAAGAGTGATTTTTGCCTGCAAGCATACGGGGTCAAGTTATAGTATTTATAAGATCGAAGTCGAATCCACGAGGATTAGTCACTTGAACTCCTTAGTTCGAATTCATTAAGCGCTTAAACTATGGTTAAACTAGACACTAACTTGATGCAAAACTAAAATGAAATGCAAATGTGTATCCCACGCTACTAAGTTTTTTGGAGACCTAACATTGCAAGGGGTGATTAGATTACGGTGAATGATTATACAAGTTAATTGATTGATCAACAAGATATTATACAGGTGATTAGATTACGATGATTGATTGATACAAGAGAGAGAGAGAGAGACCAAGGTCGTCAGACGAAGTCGAAGCACTGATTGAGGCCATAAGGTTAGATATGATTAAGCAATCCCAAGTCGAGACAATGGCGTCGGACTTCCAAAAAAATCCTAAGTCAAGTCAAAGGCGTCGGTGCCCTACTTTGGTTGAAGCCGCAGCTCCATAGTGTCGATGGCATCGAAGCCCAGCTCTGTCATTAAGGCCGGCTTCGTCAGACCTTACTTCGACTAGAAGACTTTGATCTTGCTCTTGTAATTTTGTGTGTGTGTGTGTGTGTGTGTGTGTGTGTGTGTGTGTGTGTGTGTGTGTGTGTGTGTGTGTGTGTGTGTGTGTGTGTGTGTGTGTGTGTGAGAGAGAGAGAGAGAGAGAGAGAGAGAGAGATAGAATGGAAAGGCAGATGACATGGAGAGGAAAATAATAAGAGGGAGGCTAGGATTTCAATTTCTTATGAAGGGTTGAGATCTAATTTTTATTTTAAAGTGATATTCATATAAGAATGAAAATATAAATGAAAAATTTAGAAAAAGGGAAACTAAATTTTAGCTAAAGTGTTAGGAGGGAAACCAAAACATACTCCTGCTCACACAATTGGCCTAAAAATCAGTATTGCTTAAATGGAATTCAGGCAATGGACAACATAAGCCATTGTCTGAATTGACACAATGGAAAGAAAAAAGAGTTGTAGTAAATGCATTTACTCAACGAATAATAACCATTATCTAGAGGGGTTATCACACAACATCCGAAAAAAGAAGTATTGTCTGATTCACTTAAGACAGGCAACACTAAATGCTGACAATTGTCTGATTTCTATTACTACAACAGTCACCTTATTTCCATTTTCTACTAGAGCGATAAAGACAATGGTATTCTTTTTGGTGTTGTCTGAATTTTCGGGACAATGGTCCGACAACTAGCTGTTGTCTGAGAGGTATTGTTTGAGCCCATTTTTGGCGTCGTGCTTATCTCTTGATATTTTTTGCAACACTAAGACCACATCCTAATAGGACTTCATCATCGTTTGCTAGTTTTCCGAGTTAAGGGATATGATAAGTGTTTAAGCTAGGTAGGTATTTGTGATTTCCAAGAAAGAAAATGCTAAGTATTAAAATGCTCAAATTGGCTCACTACGGGATATATACATTATAGAGTTCAAAAGAAATTTGGCCATACTGGTAGTCCTAATGCCTCTATCATTTTTTAAAAACACTTATGATTGGGAAAACATTTTATATGGTTTCAAGCAAGTTCTAGATTACACAACGATCAAACGATGTCACACATTAAAGAATAGTGCATAATGTAGCTATGCCTGCACAACAAGGCTTAAAATCTCATATGGGGCATGGATAGTTTTGAAAACATGTCAATCCTTCTTTTTCTCATGTACGCAATTTGAATGACATATACACTTTTCAAACCGATTAAACATGCATTGTTTTATCTTTTTAAACATACTCAAAATTATGCAATCTACTAGTCGTTAGTTCAATCTCATCATTGGGAGCATACCAAAATGCACATATTTTTGTATTACATTTTCTCACATTTTTCAATTTTTATGGATTTTAGGGTAAGGAGTGATACAACTTAGCCTACTACCTCACACTTTAGAATCAAATTATCCTCAATTTGCCTTAATCTACATAGTAAACAAAAGTATACAAGAGATAACATGGGCATCATCATTTCACATTTTATTCTCCTAACACATTCTACGTGACTCGAAAAAATACATTAATGGGCCTTAACCATCATTCTTAAACATGTTCATAGAAAGCCAAAAAATAAGAGGGTAAAGAGAAAGGGAATGAAAACACTTAATCGATCGGCTCCTAGGTTCATAGGCACGAACATGTAAACCAACGAAGGCCAAGTTAGGCCTCACCATCCTAGCTCCTTAGCATGAGTCGCCACCGGTGTTCTTAAACTTGGTTTAACCTCACGGTATTGTTATATGATCCATGCCTTAAAGACTCAAGTTCCTCGGTCTTTCAAAAGTCAACTATGGCAGGGCATTCCTCGACGGGTCGAAGAATGGTAAGTTCTGGATAGGAGCGTGCACTGGACGGGGTTGAGTAATGAGCCGAATACAGTCGACGGGTTGAGGAAATTTACACAAAGGGTCAAAGGCTGGCAGATTCTAGACAAGAGTAATCACTCGACGGGTCGAGGAATGGCAATTTCTGAACAGAAGCAATCACTGGAGGGGTCGAGCAGGTTCTTCAACCCATCGAGGGGACCCAGAATATGAGTTTGAAAGGTTTGGCCTCCATGCATCCAACTCCTAATTCCAAAATTCAAATTTGTCCCTTCCTAAATCACTTCACACACATCAAACACAACTAGAACACAAACTAAATACAAAGAAAGTGGAAAAATGCTAATCCAAATCAACCATGAAGGCATCAAATAAGCATATGAGTGCACAAAGATAAGCAATAACACAAAAGACTCAAAACATAATATATAACCACATCGACGCCAACCAAAAGGTAACCAAGATGTTAAAATGAGATAACAAACAATAAAAAAAAACCCTTCAAAGTTCCAAATAAGGGTTAGATAGCATAAACACACATAAATCAAAAATAAGAGAAAAATGCACTAAGTCTTCATCCATCCATGAATCCGCATCGTCCTGCTCCATATCTGCATGTCCCATGGTAGAAGGACCGACATTGTTTCCTTGATAATGTTGCTCGAGGGTACTCATTCGATCACCGAGGTTGCTCATTTCTTGCATGACCAACAAATTGTTGGTTTGCATCATCCCAAAGTAACCCTTAAATAAGCATACATCTCCAGGGTTATGCCATTGGGTAGACCTTGAGATAAACCTTATGTTGGACCTTGTTGTGGAGTTTGGGCTTCAAAGGATGACGAATCACCACCGGCTTGGCGAGAAAAGGGAAGATGAGCGGTACGTCCAAGACTCCTAGCCACCGTGGTGTCTATGAGATCACCGTGGGGTGGCGACAACACATGTTTGTCCATAGGAATCCCCATAACTCCACTTGATTGACAAAGGGAGGTGATGGTATATTGAAATACAAAGGGTCCTCTCCCGTCGGTGCACCAAATGATGGAGTCATAGATAAGCTTGCCAAACTCCACCTTACCCACATTGCTCATCATTGTTGACATTGCTTGGTAGCCCTTCTTGGTGATCTCGTTATTGTGGAGATGAAGCTTGACATTGTTCTTCATGAAGAGCCAAAGCACTCGGTGGAGTGGGTGAAGATCCCCACTTAGGAAGCAACTATTTGCACGAGCCGGCACTTGGCACCCTATACAGGTTTCTGATGCGATGTTCTCCTAAGAAACCACATGAAATCTCTCCCTAAAAGCTGTCATTTCAGCATTTATGAGGGATGGAAGAGACAAGAGGCCCTCAATGGATTGCGGGGTGAAGACTATCTTCCTCCCCTTGAATTTGAAAGTCTGACCTTCTCCACCATCCGACACAGTGTTCGTGAGCGTGGCATAGCATTCCATCACCGTCGTCTCATCATAACCATAGAATCCCCTGGTGAGCATTTTGATGTTGTGGTGCTCCACTAACTCAAGGAAGACTTGGAGTTTGGATCTAGCGGCCTCCTTGTCTGCATCCCTCTCTATAAGGAATGGGCGCGGTTTGTCCAATTTTGGTAGACCGTCTGACCTGCCCTGTTTATCTTCTTAAACAGTAGCTCATACTCAGCTGGAGGATCTTATGCCACATTCTTCTTTCTTGGCGGCATGATGATGATGATGGTAATGGATAGACGTGGATACCTAGAACACATTATTCACACAAAAATAACTTAGTACCCACATCAAACATATACATAAATTGTCATGCCTAAGACCCAATTTCATGTTACCAAGTCATCTCAAAGCATGCTATGTCTTGATTTTATCAATTTCAATTCAAACTCATCATGTAGAGTCACAACGACACAATTCACACGACTAACACACAAAGTAACATAATCATAAAGTTAGAGTCATCAAGCCTTTAGTCCAATTCAGCAATCTTATCCAATTTCTAACCAAAACCTCAACAATCCTCACCTAGAAAATCACATTATGATGAAAACACACAAAACAAATAACCACACACAAACTTGCATCATAATTTCGGCCGAAGTGAAGGATAGTCAGCAATTCACCAAAAAAATTCCGGTAAGGTTTCATGCAATTGGCCTTATAAATCAACTACCCATTAGTCATAAATCATGATTTCAAGCATACATTGACTCAATTAACACTAAACACAAGCTAATCCCAAAATTTTCAAATTAGGGTAGGTCAAGGTATCCAATTTCAACAATTTCATGTATCACACAACCTATACATCTAAATCAAGGAATATAGCATCAACTAACCATAAACATCACAAAATCACATCAAATCACCATAAAAGTTCAAATTCAAAAATATAGAGTTCAAGAACAATACCTATAGAAAGATGGCACAAAACCTCTCCAATTACCATGCACAAGCAAACACAAGCCTTGATTTCAAAAATTTGAGAGATTTTTGAGTGAATTGAGTGATTTGTGAGGTGAGGGATGTTTAGAAGGAGAGAGAGTCAAATGAGAGAGAGAAGGGTTCAAAAAAAATGAAGAACAAAATGGGGAAAAGAATAGAGGAGAGAAGAAAAAAGGTAGATTTTTAAAGTCAATTTTCAATCAATACTAGTCCTAGACCCGTCTTCGACGTGTCGAATGATTATCTTGACCTGTCAAAGGTTTGCTTCTATCTCTCCTCTATGCATCTGTTCAACCTGTCGAGAATTCCTAGGATTTTTACTCTAAACATGCACCGATTCTCATCCAAACATTCCACACAATCACCACACTTTCCTACCACAATTTTCACACACACAAAGTTAACATTCCTAACACATAAACATATCAACAAGCATAGAAATTGAAAGTGAGGTAAGAGATTAAAAGTGCTCCCACTTGAAAACCGAGACATGGCACCCATAGTCACCAATAATCACCAACATGCAAGACCAAAATTGGTCTTGCATTCCATGCTAAGTATCCTTAGCTTTCTTCAAAATGGCTTCTTTGGGGTCAAATGATCACAACCTTTACCTCACACTTTATTCCCTGTAGCTCTTTCGGGATAAATCTTATGCCCGGAACAATATCACGCAATAATCAAAACTTATACGGTTAGTTGCTAATTAATTACGTTAATCGTTGATGGTAATTAGTCTTTACCGTCGGTAACTTTTGCTGGCATTTCATCGAGATTTTATCTAGTATGTTTTTCGAGAAATTTCTTTGGATAAAGTCGCAGAATTTTGAAAAAAAAAATTGTGGCCACGTCAAGTGTTGAAATAGGGAGTTACGACGAGGAAGTTATGGTCAGCGAAAATTTTACGAATATATCAGAAAACGCATTACCGTAAAATCACGACTATTTATAGGGGTTTCCATTTTGGGAAAGTCAACACAAGTTTCTAATTTGGGCAACCGGGTTGACCCCGCATTGACCCCTCTCTTGACCAGTTTTCTCGCCGTGAGGTTCACACCAACGGTGAGCCTTCGGCCAGCTACCTCTAGTCGTGGGATTGGTGGAAAACTGTTGGGTTCCATCTCCTCTGTTGATTGGTGGCAATATCTCCGGTATTGGTGACCATGGTTGTTTTCGACGACGACGGTAGTTGTGCACCTTTGTGGGATTTCAGCTACGACCGATGGTGCTCCAGCGAGGTTGGAATTTTTGGAAAATTTTTATGTTGTTCCGCTCGTAATTTTATCCTAAATGCATTGGTGAGGTTTTTGAATGGATTTGGATTTAATTAATTTGGACATGTGTTTAATCAGATAATAATTAATTAATTTTACGATATTATTAATAGACAATTCGACTATCGATTTAAACTCGAGTCGCTCAATGTTTGAGATTTATGTTGCGACTCTAAAATTGATTTACAATGAAGGAATACATACAATGGATTGAATTTAGAATTTGATTAAATTCGTAATTAGTCAAAAAATACGTTATTCGAGAATGCAAGATTCTCGACATTATTGCTCATCGGATTACGAGCTTAGTTATTCATTATGAATATCGACGATTAGTTATTAATTATAATCGTGGTTTCAAGATTATGAGTTAGCGGGCTGTGTCGGTTGATTATTGTACCGAATGACAGGTTTCGGCTTTAGGAATATCCCGACATAGTACTATGAGTGGACGTTTATTTATTTTCATAGTTGCTGCGAGTTCATGTTTATGCAGATTTATTGTCTCTTATATTTTATTACAGTCGAGTTTGGAGGTATGTTTGTGATGGTTTTATTTTCAGCATTAATGCTTTGACTTGTCGGTTGATCACTGACTAGTCGGGTCAGACCGGGTTAGAACAAACACCCTGCTAACCCAGATCATCTCGAATTAGGATAAACACCCTAGACGATCCCATTACCTTGTATTTACTGTCATGGAGTCGCTTTGGGTTAGGACAAACACCCTGAGCTTCTACCTCTATATTTTATTCAGTTTATTATTTTAAACTCACATGATTTCACAAAAATTAACGAAAAGGCACATATAGATTATTTTACTTTTTTACACTGATTTTGAGTTTTTGTCAACTCACACTGACGTATTTTTATATTTTTTATCTGCCTTTCCTTGTGCCTTTCAATTTCCCGTTCCCAGGTTACAGTGCTTCTCCTGAGCTAGATTTTAATCCTCAGAGGCTTTGAGTCCATCGGATTATCATACATTTATGTAGGTTCTTGCCCACTAGCAGTGTATTTTCATATGTTTTAATCTACTCTTAGAAGTCGCTCTGAATACTAGTGTTGTAAATATTTTTCAGTGTTGGTTGTGAATTGACAGTATTGCTGGATTAAGAGTTTTCAGTTCCTGTATGTTTCAACATTTTATTAAGAAATTCGGATGGACATCAGTGGTCCACAATATTGTTTGTGGGAAATCCGAAGTGTGGTTTTCTTGCAGGTTTCTGGTAGTCCACTTCATAGAGGAAACTATGTCAAAAAATTTATAGAAATCCATGGTTTAAGTCTTGTCATTAGGGCGTGATCCTCCACAACATTGTTGCTTGGTGTTATTCCTTCCCACGGCTTGATCCTGTGTCCATTCACCTTGAAGGTGCTTCCATTTCTCAAATTCCACAAGGTCACCACTACATGAGGAAAAACCTCCATAATCTCAAATGGACCATTCCATCTAGACCTTATCTTTCCCGGATGTAGGGAGAGTCTAAAGTTGTACAAGAGCACTTTCTTTCCCACAACAAACCCCTTATGCCTTAAGCGGTTGTCAGGGTATCTCTTTGTCTTCTCTTTGTATATTTGGACACTCTCATAGGCTTCTAGCCTTAAATCTTCAAGCTCTATGATGTCAAGCTTCCCCTTCTATCCACTAGCCCCCAAGTTCATGTTCAATGTGTTGATGGCCAATCTTGCTTTATGTTGAAGCTCCACCAGCAAGTGACAAGCTTTCCCATAGACAAGTCTAAAATGTGACATGCCTATTGGAGTCTTGAAAGTGGTCCGGTATGCCCAAAGTGCATGATCAAGATTTTGACTCCAAACTTTTTGGTTGGCACTCATGGTCTTCTCCAAGATACTCTTAAGTTCCCGGTTGTTTATTTCCACTTGTCCACTCGTTTCGGGGTGATATGGTGTAGCTATTTTTTCAATAACCTTATACTTCTTTAAGAGAGCCTTGAGCTTGTGGTTGATAAAGTGGGAGCCCCCATCACTTATGATGACCCTTGGGGTTGCAAGTCTTGTAAAGATAGCAACCTTGAGGAACTTGGTCACCATCTTGCCATCATTTGTTTGGCATGCCATAGCTTCCTCCCACTTGGAGACATAGTTCACCGCCACTAAGATGTAGTACGTGCCATGTGAACAAGGGAAAGGCCCCATGAAGTCAATACCCCAAACATAAAAAAAATTGGTCTCCATGATTGTCTTCAATGACATTTGGTCCCTTGAGTTGATCCTCCTAACTCGTTGGCGCCGATCACATGCCTTCACAAAAGAATAAGCATCTCGAAATAGGTTGGGCCACCATAATCTGGCTTGTAAAACCTTGTATGCGGTCTTGGAAGTCCTATGATATTCTCCACATTCAAGTCCATGGCAAATAGTGAGCATACTAAACATCTTCTCTTGAGGCACACAACTTCTTAAAATTCCATCTCTACCATTCTTGTACAAATAGGGGTCGTCCCATATAAACTCCTGGCTAATTATTTTCAATCTTTTTCGTTGGTCACTCGAAAAGTGGGTGAGGATGAAGGTACCATTGCTTGAGAGAAAGTTTGCAATATCTGCAAACCATGGATAATTTCAAGTAGTAAGTACCTTCTTGACATGGAATAGTTGCTCATCGGAAATTCATCTTTCAAGTCACCATCTTCTTTTTTGAGTTGAAGGCATGAGAGGTGGTCCGTAACTAAGTTATGCTTCCTTGGCTTGTCCACAATCTCTAAGTTAAACTCTTGAAGTAGTAGCACCCATCTCAACAATCTTGCATTAGACTCGGATTTGGTGAAGAGACACTTGAGAGCACTATGATTCGTATACACTATGACCTTTGAGCCCACAATGTAACTCCAGAATTTATCGAGGGAAAACACTATAGCTAACATCTTCTTCTTCGTGGTAATGTAGTTCCTTTGAGCCAAATTGAATGTTCTTGAAGCATATTGTATAACACCCAACACGTTGTCCTTCCTTTGGCTTAGCACCGACCCCATTGAGTAATCACTAGCATCACACATAATCTCGAAGGTTAGACTCCAATACGACTTCATGATTACCGGAGCCGTAACAAGTGCTCAGGGACGTCTCTAGGGGCAAAGCGGGCTAGGCCCACGCCTAGGACCTCCAAGTTTAAGAGGCCCCCAAAATTCAAAGTCATATATGTATATTTAGAAGAAAAAAAAGTCAAATCGGCTTAAACGCATCTCAACTATCAACGTCCGCATAAACACATAAGTCAATCAAGCTATCCATGGCAAACCTTAAAAAAAAAACCCAAACCTGTAATTTATTTTCACCTTCCGAAAAAAAAATCCAAACTCTGTGAGAAAGCTTGAGAAGACAAATATTGGCTTGAGAATCGATCCATTCCAACTCATTTAAACATTCCTTTTATACTTCCATACCAAATGAATAAGATGATAGAATTCCTTCATTCAGTTAATTAAGGTTGCCGATCGACAACTCCTCTCATCATATCAATTTTTTTTTCCATTTTTTTGTCAATATATCAGTTAATTTTTGATCAGTTCTCTACTTCCTTTTTTTTATGTTAATTTGTTTATATGTTAGTTTTTTTTATGTTCTCTCTTGCAGATTTTCTTGGGAAGTTCAGATTTTATTGGAACACTTTGATCATGTAACTCCATAAGAATATCTATTTTGATTGAAATATATTTGATCCATTGCTCAATTGATATACTGTAGTATCGATCTATTCAAAGATTTTTTAGTACATCGTTACTTTATTAAATAATATGTATATTTTCAGAAAAAGTTTCAAGCTCCAAAAAAAAATTTCTGCCTAGAGCCCCCCATTTCTTAGGGTCGGCCTTGCAAATGCTTACTTGAGAGTCTCAAATGCATCTTCAAGCGCCAGAGTGATTATGTAGTAGGCATCCTTTGCAAGCATATCCATCAAGGACTTTGCAATCTTTCTAAAATCCTTAATGAATCTTCTATAGAAACCAGCATGCCCCAAAAATCTCCGGACTTCCTTCACATTGTGTGGAATTGGCAACTTCTCAATAACTTCCACATTTGCCTTGTCTACTTTAATCCTCCTCCTTGAGATGCAATGACCAAGGACAATACCTTCTTGTACAATAAAGTGGCACTTCTCCCAATTGAGTACCAAATCCTTCTCACAATATCTTTGCAATACTAGCTCAAGGTGATGGATGCACTCATCAAAGCTATCCCTAAATAAAGAGAAATCATCCATAAATAATTCAATAAATTCACCAATTATTCCTGAAAAATTTGCTTGCATACAACGTTGAAATGTAGTTGGTGCATTACATAAACCAAATGATTTTCTTCGAAAAGCAAAGATCCCTTGAGGACTTGTAAAGGTCTTCTTTTCTTGGTACTCCGGATTGATATCAATTTGATTGTAGCCACTATAACCATGTAAGAAACAAAAAAAATCATGCATGGCTAACTTCTCAAGCATTTGATCAATAAAAGTCAATGGAAAATGATCCTTATGAGTAGCCACATTAAGCTTTCGATAATCAATACAAAATCTCCAACTATTGACTATTCTATATGGTATCAACTCTCCTTGAGAATTTGGCACAACGATGATCCCCCATTTCTTCGGTACCACTTGTGTAGGTGAAATCCATGGGCTATCCGATATGGCATAAATTATCCCATTGGCTTGAAGTTTCAATACCTCATTCTTCACCACCTCTTGCATGTTAGGATTAAGATGAATTTAAGGTTATCGGCTTGGGTTGGCGTCTATGGTAATATATATATGATGCTCACAAATAGTTGAGCTAATTCCTTTGTTGTCGCTCAAAGACCATCCAATAGTGCACTCCCTTATGCTTCCTCAACACCTCAATCAACCGAGCATCTTAACTCTTATCTAGTAGGGATAAGATAATCATTGGATTTTTGCTTGGCTCCTCCAGGAACACATACTTGAGCGCCTTCAGTAGTTTCTTAAGCTCAAGGTCTGGGAATATTGGCCCTTGTTGAATGGTGAGCAAAGTGTCATGCACGTTCACCATATCCACAATGTTCCTTGAGTAGTAATTCCTTTCAAGTGACCTTGGCCCCAAACCGATGAATGAAAGTGGCTTGTAAGAAATTCTTGGCCCATAGATGGCTTCGGATGTTATAATGCAATTCAAAGCCGTATGCCTTGCAATTGTAAACCATAACAAACACTCCTCATACCACACTACCAATGTTGCATCAACCTCTTCTTTGGGACTACTCTCCATGTAAACTTGATTGGAGATATCTTCCAATTCCTCATCAAACTCCCTTTCAATAATCTTGACCATGAATGCTTACAACATGGGGATAGGATTAGCATCATGGAAAATCTTGAAGGTTTCCAATTTATTCAAGACTTACATAGTGAGCACACCTCCTTTGACAACAATCTTTGTCCCGGTCGTAGCCATGAAGGCTCTTCCAAACATAATAGGAAGATCTTCACATCCTCTCGACTCTTCCATATTAAGTATCACAAAGTCGGCTAGGATCACAAGTTCACCAATCATGACCAACACATCCTCTACTATACCCCTCAGATGCACCACACTTCTATCGGCAAGTTGTAGTGACATGCTCACTAGCTTGATCTTCCCTAAACCAAACTCCTTGTACATCGAGTAAGGCATTAAGTTGATAGAAGCACCAAGATCCATCAATGTCCTTGGATAGTGCTTAGTTCCAATGGTGCGTGGCATGGTAAAACTCCCCAGAGCTGGTAGTTTCTTTGGTACCTTTCTTTGAATGATTGCCAACACCATGGCATTAAGCTTTACCTTCTCGGATCGTTCCTCCCCTTGCAACTTTTTCTTCAATCTTAGGTTAGTACAAAGATCCCTCAAAAACTTGGAGTACATAGGTATAGTTTGAATGGCGTCAAGAAAGGGGATATTGATCTAAACCTAAAGACATCCAAACATTCATTTGTCTTCCGACCCAAGTTAGCTTGAGCCTTCTCCTTATTTTTCACTTAAGGGAAGGTGATATGTGCATAATTATGCAACGTTTTTATGTGTAATATTACCTTATATTTAGTTCTTTCATTACGTTTTCAAGTAAATTAATTATGTTTATTTGTGTTATAGGTTTTTGGAGAAAATAAAGAAAAATGAATTAAAAGGAGCTTTCCTAGTGCAACAAGGAATTGAATTGGGCTAGCAATTGAAGGAATCCATATTCCTTGTGGAGATTGGGCTGGAATTAATTAACCAAGCTAGTGATATATAAGGGGGCCAACAGTTTTTGGAAGAGAAAACGGAAGGAGGAAAAAGAAGAAAAGAAACCAAGTTCTTTCATCTTCTTCCATTTTGTTTGTATCAATTTCTTTTATGGATTATTTTAATTTAATTTCTGATTCTATGATAAGCTAAACTCCATTGTTAAGGGGCTGTTTTGAAGTCCCGTTCATGATATCTAGATTGCTTATGTACGTTAATTGAGTTTTGCTTTTGTTATTCGAATGAGGTTTCTTTGTTATTTATACGGTGATGATTCTTGATTATGTATGCTTTGAGTGCACGCTTAGTATGCATATTTAGGAATCTAATTCTAAGAAAATTGATGGCTGTTGGTGATATTACCTTCCTCAAGTTTCAATCTTAGAACTCATACATGCTTGGTATAAGAAACTCTAGGTCTAGTAAGACACGACCGTAGTGTACTTATGAAGCCTTGTAGATTCTCAAACCCTTTCTAGATCGTAATGCTTTGCTCTTGGTAAATTCGAGTCCGTGACTTCGGGTTCTTTGAGGGATAGACAATGTTGATAAGCAAACCTTCAACATTGTAAACATAAGGATTGGGTAATAGGTTGTGTTCACAGCTTGGGACCTTCCTGGGAGTCTTTCATTCATAACATTTGCATTGTTTAGTTAAGCATTTGTCGTTTAGATGGAGTGACGGTGGTGGATAGCACTTCCATTAACCCATTTTATTATTGAATTCTCGTTTTACTCTAAATTTCGCTACTGTTTCAGTTTCGTAATCTAGTTTATAGAATTTATTTCAACAACCAAACCAACTCCGATTACATTGAAAATTTGAGTGGTAGTCTACCACTGTGTCTATAATGTCTTGTATTAATTTCGTGATTTTAGGTTGAGTCTATCTATTTTAATTAATTACGTTAGTGTTCAGTGGTTGAGACTATCAGGTTTCTGACTTTCGCGTCTGTTTGTAGTTTAAAATATTGAGTCTCATTTTTCCCTATGGATGATAGTTGCATATTTAGGCAACGTTTATGTGCTTAACCGAACCTTATATTTAGCTCTTTTGTTATGTTTTTAAGCAATTTAACATTATTATTTGTTTTTAGGTATTTTGGAGATAAATGAAGAAAAGGGATTAAATAATATTTCCTGGCGAAGAAACCTTCTCGATGATGTTTTGTCTTGGCGAGCTTCGATAGAAAGTAGCCCTTCTGAAAGTTGTTTTGGCGAGCATGTGATAAAAGAGAAGTTGTTATATATTTATATATACTTATATTGCCAAAGAGACGTACGTGGGGGAAGTGGTGTGTGTCAGGATGGCTGCATGCATGCATCTTTGTTTATATATATGTCAAGTGGGTTGAAAAGAAGAGGCATGAACGTGATGCATGCTGGCTAGTGAATCAACTTTGATATATATATATATGGCTATCGAAGTTCGATGGCTATCGAAGTTCGATGGGTTAGCAAGGAGAAGAAGAGAAGAAGAGAAGAGTCCTAATTTAATAATGAGATTATGAAGAGTTGGACTTGGACTTTGGGAGTCCATTTGCTTTTGGACTTTTTGCTGGCACGTGGGTTGCTAGCTAGGTTAATTAACCTAGCTAGTTTGAAACATATAAATAGCTAAGAAGAGAACGTACGCAAGAGAGGACGGACGTATCGAAGAGCAAGGAAGCTGCAAGTTTCTCCTTCATCCGTTTGTATCAATTTCTTTCATGGATTATTTGAGTTTATTTTCTGATTCCATGAGGAGCTAAACTCCATTGTTAAGGGGCTGTTTTGAAGCCCCGTTCATGACATCTAGATTGCTTATGCACTTTAATTAAATTTTGTTTTTGTTATTTGAATGAGGTTTCTTTGTTATTTATACGGTGATGATTCTTGATTATGTATGCTTTGAGTGCACGCTTAGTATGCATGTTTAGGAATCTAATTCTAAGAAAATTGATGGCTGTTGGTGATTATTACCTTCCTCAAGTTTCAATAGTAGAACCCATACATGCTTGGTATAAGAAACCCTAGGTCTAGTAAGACACGACCGTAGTGTACTTATGAAGCCTTGTAGATTCTCAAACCCTTTCTAAATCTTAATGCGTTTCTCTTAGTAAATTCGAGTCCGTGACTTCGGGTTCTTTGAGGGATAGACAATATTGATAAGCAGACCTTCAATGTTGTAAACATAAGGATCGGGTAATAGGTTGTGTTCACAACTCGGGGCCTTCCTGGGAATCTTTCATTCATAACAATTACATTATTTAGTTAAGCATTTGTTGTCTAGATGGAGTGACGGTGGTGGATAACACTTCCCTTAACCCATTTTATCATTGATTCTAGTTTTAGTCATACTCTGTTTTCTGTTTCAGTTTCATACTCTGTTTTGCATAATTTTTTTCGATAACCTATCGAATTCCGATTGCATCGAAATTTTGCATCGAAGCTCGATAGGGTGTCTTTAGTGTCCAGTGTTAATTTCGTAATTTTAGGTTGAGTCTAGCTATTTTAATTAATTACGTTAGTGTCTAGTGGTCGAGTCTGTCAGATTTCTGACTTTTGTGTTTGTTTGTAGTTTAGAATATTAAGTCTCATCTTTCCCTGTGGATTGACCCCTATACTATTGTACTGCATTGACAAGCATATTAAGTTCATTATAGGGTATTTTTGAGGGTGGTAAAACACCGATCAAATTTTGGCGCCGTTGCCGGGGAAAGATCTAGTCTTTATATTCTAACGTGTCTTTTGTTTCAGTTTTGTTTTGTTTTATTTCATTTATTTTGTAGTGTAACGTGTCTCTTGTGTGCAGGTACTTAGTGCATGCATACTCGAAGGTCAAGGAGAACTGAGCCTTTATTACTTGATTTAGAGATTGAGCGCTCAGCTAAGCAAAACCGGAAGCAGAAAAGGCAAGCAGAACTGGAGGTTGGAAACACGAGTGGCACAGTGGCAGAACCCGAGATTGAGGTGGAAACAAGTTCAGATTCAGAAGAAGAAGTTCCTCAATCGCCACCACAAAGAGCAGCAATGGGAGAACAACCAAGAACGTTGATGAATTCCTTTGTACCTAGTGCTCAGGGGAATTCATCACCAATAGTGTTGCCAGCTCTTGGGACTTATTCAGTACCTCCTGATTTACTATCAGCCCTACCTCATTATAGGGGGGTATTTTCAGAGGACCCTCAGCAACATTTAGCTGAGATTGAAGCTTTAGCATCAACACAAAATTTACAAAATGTTGAATCTAATGTGTTGAAACTAATTTTATTTCCTTTTTCTGTGAAGGAAGGAGCGAAGATGTGGTTCAATTCTTTAGCTCCTAGGTCTATACAATCTTGGGATGAGATGAAGGTAACGTTCATGAAGGAGTATTTCTCAGCCCAGAAGACTAAGCAGTTGAAGAAGGAGATTAATAGCTTCATACAAAAAGATGGTGACATGCTTCATGAGGCATGGAGTCATTTCAAGGAGTTGTTGAGGAAATGCCCACATCATGGGTATGATCTAGAGGACAGGATGACTTTCTTTTATGAAGGTCTAGAGCCAGCCAACAAGACAAGAGTGGATTCTGCTTGTGGAGGTATGTTTATGTACCAAACAGGTCAGCAAGCTCATGATACCATCGAGAAATTGGCTGAGAACACCAAGCAGTTCTATACAAGAGAGAGAACGTTGGCGAGCAAGAAACAACAATCTGTATTTGAGGTTGCCACCAACCCAGACATGGACAAGAGAATGAAAGCAATGGAGAAGAAGTTGGAGTCCATTGCTACTGCCATCAAGAGCCAAACGACATCATCATCATCTGTTTCTCAGGTATGTTCTGTATGCTCTATGTCAGATCACACTAACGAATCTTGTCCATTCATTCCTGAAGAAGAGCAGGTGAACTTTGTACAACAAAGAGCAGCGAGGAATGACCCTTACTCAAATTCTTACAATCCGGGGTGGAGGAATCATCCAAATTTCAGCTATGGAAACAATAGCAACATCTTGAATCCACCCCCAGGTTTTAAGGTAAGACAGGAGTACCAGCCGCCACAACAAAAGGAAGCATCCTCAGTACCAGATTCCGCTTTAGCTGCCATCATGGCCAAGCTTGAGGGAATAGAGGTTCATAACAGAGACTCTAGCAAGGCATTCCAAATACTAGAGAAACGGATGAACAACATGGAACAACAAATGTCTACTAGAGAACAGGGCACCCTTCCGAGTAAAGTTGTGCAAAACCCAAGATCTCAACATGAAGCTAATGTGATCACATTGAGAAGTGGAAGAGTGATTGAAGAGGTTGAAAAGCCTACAAAAACATCTTTAGAAGATGAGCCGGTCCTAGAACAGGTTCTGCCATTTCCACCACTACTGCAGGATCAGGGAGAGAAGAGCGTACCTGGACAGAAAAATTCAGCAAATGAAAAATCAGGTAAGTCGACTTCTGAACCTTCTCCTTCAATTCCCTTACGTGTTCCATTTCCTGGCAGGTTGAAGAACAAGAAGAAGGATGAATTGGAGCAAGAGATTCTAGATACATTCCGGAAGGTGGAAGTGAACATTCCGTTGCTCGATGCGATCAAGCAAATACCGAAGTATGCAAAGTTTCTTAAGGAACTTTGTACAATGAAGAGGAAGTTCACAGGGACCGAGACCGTGGCCTTGAGTGAGAAGGTGTCAGCGGTACTTCAGAGGAAGCTACCACCCAAGATGGGTGATCCTGGACGATTTACCGTCCCATGTACAATTGGTAACACGAACTTTACTGGAGCTTTACTTGATTTGGGTGCATCAATAAACTTAATGCCATACTCTGTGTATAAAACTTTGAATATTGGTGCATTACAACAAACTGGTGTTACAATTAAATTAGCTGATCGATCTAACTGCTACCCCAGAGGTTTTGTTGAGGATGTTTTGGTGCAGGTAGGTAAGTTGATCTTTCCAGCTGATTTCTTCGTATTAGAGATGGAGGCAGAGCCTCAACCATCAGAGCTACCATTGATACTTGGTCGTCCATTCCTACGGACCGCTAGGACCAAGATAGATTGTTTCAATGGTACCCTCTCCATGAAAGTGGATGAAGAGAAGATCCGCTTCAACATCTTCGACGCAATGAAGCATCCTAGTGATAATGATTTGTATTCCTGTTTTTCTATTGATACATTTGATAATTTCATGCAGGAATTTATGCAGCATTCAGTGAACGAGAATGAGGATGCGTTGAAGAAAGCGATTGAAGAAGGGGGGAGGAAATCTGAAACTTCCCCATGCTCTAAAGTGTGGGATGAACTTGAGGATTTGATCACCCAAGTTCGATCCATGGATGAAGAAGAAGAAACATTGAGAATCAGCTCAGCTGAGGAGTTAGTGATGGGTGAAGCGTACGATGATGTTGTGGCAGCCCTTGAGTCATTGCCATACATAAGAGGTAGTTCAAAATCTCTTTCTCTTCCTATTACTAATGACACGCTTCTTCCTTCCATTGTAACAGCACCAAAGCTTGAGCTCAAGCCTTTGCCTGAGCATTTGAAGTATGCATTCCTTGGAACTGGTGAGACTTTACCAGTCATTTTATCTTCAAAACTAACCATGTTACAGGAAGAGAAGCTAATCACTGTGCTCAGAGAGTACAAGGAGGCTATTGGCTGGACAATTGCAGACATTAAAGGAATAGATCCAACATTGTGTACTCATAGGATATTCCTTGAAGATGGAGCAAAGCCAACGAGAGAACCACAACGGAGACTCAACCCACCTATGATGGATGTGGTGAAGAATGAGGTTATCAAACTTCTCGATGCAGGTATTATTTATGCAATATCTGATAGCAAGTGGGTGAGTCCTGTGCAGGTAGTACCCAAGAAGTCGGGCATCACAGTGATTAAAAATGATGAGGATCTGCTGGTGCCAAAGAGAGTTCAAACAGGATGGAGAGTCTGTATTGACTACCGCAGGCTTAATGCCACAACCCGCAAGGATCATTTTCCTCTTCCTTTTATTGACCAAATGTTGGAACGTCTTGCAGGTCATGCGTATTATTGCTTCCTCGATGGTTATTCTGGCTACAACCAGATTGCCATTGACAGAGAGGACCAGGAGAAGACTACGTTCACGTGTCCTTTTGGCACGTTTGCTTATAGGAGGATGCCTTTTGGGTTGTGCAATGCACCAGCTACTTTCCAGAGATGCATGATGAGCATCTTTTCAGACATGGTGGAGAAGATCATCGAGGTATTCATGGATGATTTTTCTGTTTTTGGTGATTCTTTTGATACATGTTTGAATAATCTATCCCTAGTTCTAGAGAGATGTGTAGAAAAGAACCTTGTGTTAAATTGGGAGAAATGTCATTTCATGGTTGAACAAGGTATTGTTTTGGGACATGTAATTTCTGAAAAGGGTATTGAGGTAGACAAGGCTAAGGTTGATGTTATACGTACTTTACCACCTCCCACTACTGTGAGAGAGGTGCGCTCTTTTCTTGGACATGCAGGTTTCTATCGAAGGTTTATCAAGGATTTCTCCAAGATAGCCCGACCTCTCAGTGCATTGCTCCAGAAGAGTGTGACGTTTGATTTTACTGAAGATTGTCTTGCTGCCTTTAACAAGCTCAAGGAGCTGTTAATCACCGCCCCAATCATCCAAGCACCAGACTGGAACCTTCCGTTCGAATTGATGTGTGATGCATCGAAATATGCTGTAGGTGCTGTGTTGGGACAGCGGGTTGAGAGGTTACCACATGTGATTTATTATGCTTCTCGAACCCTTAATGATGCTCAGTTAAACTATTCAACAACTGAGAAAGAACTTTTGGCTGTTGTCTTTGCTTTAGAGAAATTTAGATCTTATTTGTTAGGAACTAAAGTAATTATTTTCTCTGACCATGCTGCATTGAGATATCTTATGACAAAGCAGGATGCAAAGCCAAGGTTGATTAGGTGGTTACTACTCCTGCAGGAGTTCGATGTGGAAATCAAAGATAAGAAAGGAACAGAGAATGTGGTTGCAGACCATTTGAGTCGGTTGACACACGGGTCCAATGCGGAGGAGGATAAACTCCCTTTGCGTGAGAGCTTTCCGGATGAGCAACTTTTTGCTATCCAGGATTCTGAGCCGTGGTATGCGGATATTGTCAACTACCAGGTTTCAAAACTGGTACCTACTAACTTTACCCGTGCTCAGAAGGACAAGTTGAAGAAGGAGGCCAGATATTATGTGTGGGATGATCCATACTTATGGAAACATTGCCCAGATTCCATCATTCGAAGGTGCGTACCCGAATCTGAAATTTATTCTATTCTTTCTTTTTGCCACTCACATGTAGGTGGAGGACATTTCGGGGGAAAGAAAACTGCACTCAAGGTGTTGGAGTGTGGATTTTATTGGCCTAGCATCTTTAAGGATGCTCATGAATTCTATAAGGCATGTCCAAGATGTCAGATGACAGGTAACTTAGGTCCTAGGGATCAAATGCCTCAACACCCAATTCTTGTGGTTGAAATTTTCGATGTGTGGGGTATTGATTTCATGGGTCCTTTCCCTTCTTCTCATTCTAATGTGTACATACTATTGGCAGTTGATTATGTGTCGAAGTGGGTGGAGGCAGTTGCCACCCGAACTAACGATTCTGCTGTTGTGCTTAGGTTTTTAAAGTCCATATTTGCTAGATTTGGCACACCTAGGTACATCATTAGTGATGGAGGCTCTCATTTTTGCAACCGCACGTTCGCTGCGCTCTTGAGGAAATATAATGTTCAACACAAGGTGGCGACACCTTACCATCCTCAAACCAGTGGACAAGTGGAGGTGTCTAACCGAGAAATCAAGAAGATCCTTGAGAAGACCGTAGGCCCTACCAGGAAGGATTGGAGTCAGCGATTAGATGAAGCTTTGTGGGCTTACCGAACAGCTTACAAAACACCTATAGGGATGTCCCCTTATAGGCTTGTTTTTGGCAAAGCTTGTCATCTTCCGGTCGAGCTTGAACACAAAGCTTATTGGGCGGTCAAGCAGTTCAATTTCGATATTGATGAGGCTGGGATTCACAGGAAACTGCAGCTAAATGAGCTAGCAGAAATCAGGAACAATGCATATGAGTCCAGCAGGATTTACAAGGAGAAAGCCAAGGCTTTTCATGATCAAAATATCAGGAGCAAGACTTTTGTGGTAGGACAAAAGGTCTTGGTTTTCAACTCGAGGTTGAAACTGTTTCCAGGTAAGCTTCAGTCTAGATGGATTGGTCCATTTGTGGTTACTAATGTTTTCCCTAGTGGTGCTGTAGTTGTGAAAAGTGACAAAACAGGAAAAGTTTTCAAAGTCAATGGACATCGATTGAAGCCGTTTCACGAGTTGATGATGGAGCATATCGTCGAGCAAGTACCTCTCGAGGATGTTCCATAAGATAAAGAGTGATACTTGGTACCGTCTGGCTGAAGACGTTAAACTTAGCGCTACTTGGGAGGCAACCCATGTGGATGGAGAAGCTTGGCTGCCAGATTTGAATTCTTATCCCTTCTCTTTTTCTTTATTTTTCTCCATGTTTAGTGTGATTTGTGATTTGTTATGTGTCTCATTCCATGCTTGTTTGATGTATTGTATGTTTTAGTTTTGTTTTACATTGAGGACAATGCAAATTTCAAGTGTGGGGTGGGGTTTATATCATATCCTTAGTGTCTATGTATAAATTTTTCGTTATTTTGGTACTGTACAGTATGCTGTTTCGTGTCAATTATTTGACACAGTTTGAAGTCTCGTAAATTTTTGAAATTTTAAGAGGATGTTTTTACATGTATCTAAATTGTGTTCTTAAAGTTTCAGCTCATTCCAATGTGTGATCAATTCTGTAAAATTCTATCGAGGGAATGAGTTTCTATCGAGCTTCGCATGTTGTACTGTTCAGTTTGATATTTCGTGTGATTTGTTCGCCATATCTAGAAGTCTCGTAAATTTTTAAAATTTTTAGGGAATATATATAAATGTGTCTAGTTTGTTCCCTCTAAATTTCAGCTCATTCCACTCTGTCATTAATTTTATATAATTCTTGCGAGTGGAGCTGAGTCAAGCGAGCAACAGTTCTCAGTACTGAACAGTAACCTGTTCGTGTCATGCATCTTCGATAGCTAGGTGTCTTGTAATTTTCTGAAATTTTGAGGGAAGTTTTGTAAATGAGTCTATCGAGTGCTCGCTAAATTTCAGCTCATTTCGATGTATGACTAATTCTGTAAAATTCTATCGAGCCTCGCTGCTCGATGAGCCAGCGAAGTTCGATGGGCTGGCGAGCAAACAGTCTGCTGTTTTGTATAATTTATTTGACATAGCTATAAGTCTCGTAATTTTCTGAAATTTTGAGGGTAGGTCTGTATATGTGTCTAGATAGTGTTCGCAAAATTTCAGCCAATTACGATGAGTGATTAATTTTGTAAAATTCTGGCGAGAGTGTTGCTCGATACACAGAGTCTGGCGAGCTGCTCGCCTGATATTGGAATTTTTGAGTTTTTCTTTGTTTTCCTTGGGTGTTTTAGTGTCTTATTTGAAAAACCAAATACAAAAGTAAAAAGTGTCAAGAAAAACATAAAAAGAGTCTTTTGTTTTGTGTCTTTAGGTGCCCTTAACTAGTCCATGATGTGATTATATCTTCCATAATTGTGACTAAAGGATGATCATGTTACTTGAGTTTCTTCGGTTAATCTTGATATATGATGCATATGCGAATGTGTAGTGGATGTAGAAAAAGTTAACATGGTACAGATTTTTGGCATGTTTTAACTTTGTTGAGATTCATTTAACCTGTGAGCGATTGAGCCTATATGTGAATACACATGCTTTCTTTATTGAGTGTCAATTGCTTGCCACAGATTAAGTTAATGGACTCTAGATATTACTAGAACTTGCTCTTGTGCTTTTCAAAGCTTATAGTCAATACTTGTTTTGATTGAGGAAGTGATAAAGGCATTTAGGGGACACCACCAGTGCCATATAAGCCTGTGTCCTAATTGTGTGTACACAAGATGTGCACCCCTTAGTTAACCACTTTGAGCTTACATGTTTAAACTTTTTGTCATCACCCACATATCTCTGACCTTAAACCTTAGAATAGTTATATCTTTACCCTTGTTCTAGGACTTGGTAGAGCTATACATGAGACAGGTATGTGAAGACGACAACAATGTCGAGAAGTGATGCAAAGAAATAAGTGTGGGGTATCAAGCTAGTGTTTAAAAAAAAAAAAAAAAAACAGAATGAAATGAAAAAAAATGTGATGTCTAGCTTGATACCCGAGTTAACTGTTGACAAAAACAATGACGTGAAGGCCCAACAAGATGAAATTCGGCCACAAAAGTGAGAAAATTCATGGTTGTAAAGCTTGAAGAAGTCTCTTATTTGGTGCTCTACTGGGTTCTAGAATTATATTTGAATTCCTTATCCATTTATTCTTTAACCTATGAGCCAAGCCCCATTACAACCCATGAAAGTCCTTTTGATCCTCAAGATAGCAGCCTTTGATCTGTGGAGATTTGTCACAAGTGTAAGCATATGGTGTGGTCCATTTGGCAAGTAGTTGAGTTGAGTGAAAACCTTAGATATACTTTGAGAGAAACACTTTTGAGAGCATATACCTGTGAGGTCGAATCTTGACAAGTTTGTTGCATGCTACAGCTTTACATTCACCATGATTATGTCTTCGTCCTACATATTACATGTGTGTCATGCATTGAAATTAATTTTCGAAACTTTGTGGAATGTTAATTTAGAGTCACTTATCTTGGTGTTACAATTGTGGAAGATTGCTGAGACAATTTGTTGAGGGCGTTAGAGTCATGTAGTTAGAGTTTTGTTGAGTCTTTTCAGAGTCTTAGTTTAGTGTTTTGCTCGAGGACTAGCAAAAGCTAAGTGTGGGGTATTCTGATAGTTGCATATTTAGGCAACGTTTATGTGCTTAACCGAACCTTATATTTAGCTCTTTTGTTATGTTTTTAAGCAATTTAACATTATTATTTGTTTTTAGGTATTTTGGAGATAAATGAAGAAAAGGGATTAAATAATATTTCCTGGCGAAGAAACTTTCTCGATGATGTTTTGTCTTGGCGAGCTTCGATAGAAAGTAGCCCTTCTGAAAGTTGTTTTGGCGAGCATGTGATAAAAGAGAAGTTGTTATATATTTATATATACTTATATTGCCAAAGAGACGTACGTGGGGGAAGTGGTGTGTGTCAGGATGGCTGCATGCATGCATCTTTGTTTATATATATGTCAAGTGGGTTGAAAAGAAGAGGCATGCACGTGATGCATGCTGGCCAGTGAATCAACTTTGATATATATATATATGGCTATCGAAGTTCGATGGCTATCGAAGTTCGATGGGTTAGCAAGGAGAAGAAGAGAAGAAGAGAAGAGTCCTAATTTAATAATGAGATTATGAAGAGTTGGACTTAGACTTTGGGAGTCCATTTGCTTTTGGACTTTTTGCTGGCACGTGGGTTGCTAGCTAGGTTAATTAACCTAGCTAGTTTGAAACATATAAATAGCTAAGAAGAGAACGTACGCAAGAGAGGACGGACGTATCGAAGAGCAAGGAAGCTGCAAGTTTCTTCTTCATCCGTTTGTATCAATTTCTTTCATGGATTATTTGAGTTTATTTTCTGATTCCATGAGGAGCTAAACTCCATTGTTAAGGGGCTGTTTTGAAGCCCCGTTCATGACATCTAGATTGCTTATGCACTTTAATTAAATTTTGTTTTTGTTATTTGAATGAGGTTTCTTTGTTATTTATACGGTGATGATTCTTGATTATGTATGCTTTGAGTGCACGCTTAGTATGCATGTTTAGGAATCTAATTCTAAGAAAATTGATGGTTGTTGGTGATTATTACCTTCCTCAAGTTTCAATAGTAGAACCCATACATGCTTGGTATAAGAAACCCTAGGTCTAGTAAGACACGACCGTAGTGTACTTATGAAGCCTTGTAGATTCTCAAACCCTTTCTAAATCTTAATGCGTTTCTCTTAGTAAATTCGAGTCCGTGACTTCGGGTTCTTTGAGGGATAGACAATATTGATAAGCAGACCTTCAATGTTGTAAACATAAGGATCGGGTAATAGGTTGTGTTCACAACTCGGGGCCTTCCTGGGAATCTTTCATTCATAACAATTACATTATTTAGTTAAGCATTTGTTGTCTAGATGGAGTGACGGTGGTGGATAACACTTCCCTTAACCCATTTTATCATTGATTCTAGTTTTAGTCATACTCTGTTTTCTGTTTCAGTTTCATACTCTGTTTTGCATAATTTTGTTCGATAACCTATCGAATTCCGATTGCATCGAAATTTTGCATCGAAGCTCGATAGGGTGTCTTTAGTGTCCAGTGTTAATTTCGTAATTTTAGGTTGAGTCTAGCTATTTTAATTAATTACGTTAGTGTCTAGTGGTCGAGTCTGTCAGATTTCTGACTTTTGTGTTTGTTTGTAGTTTAGAATATTAAGTCTCATCTTTCCCTGTGGATTGACCCCTATACTATTGTACTGCATTGACAAGCATATTAAGTTCATTATAGGGTATTTTTGAGGGTGGTAAAACACTGATCAATGGATTGACCCCTATACTATTGTACTACATTGACAAGCATATTGATTTCATTATAGGGTAACTTTGAGGGTGTTTAAACACCGATCAAACTTTGGCGCCGTTGCCGGGGAAAGATCTAGTTTTTATATTCTAACGTGTCTTTTGTTTCAGTTTTGTTTTGTTTTATTTCATTTCTTTTGTAGTGTAATGTGTCTCTTGTGTGCAGGTACTTAGTGCATGCATACTCGAAGGTCAAGGAGAACTGAGCCTTTATTGCTTGATTTAGAGGTTGAGCGCTCAGGTAAGAAAAACTGGAAGCAGAAGAGGCGAGCAGAACTGGAGGTTGGAAACACGAGTGGCACAGTGTCAGAACCTGAGATTGAGGTGGAAACAAGTTCAGATTCAGAAGAAGAAGTTCCTCAATCACCACCACAAAGAGCAGCAATGGGAGAACAACCAAGAACGTTGATGAATTCCTTTGTACTTAATGCTCAGGGGAATTCATCACCAATAGTGTTACCGGCTCTTAGAACATATTCAGTGCCTCCTCCATTACTTTCTGCCCTACCTCATTATAGGGGGGTATTTTCAGAGGTCCCTCAGCAACATTTGGCTGAGATTGAAGCTTTAGCATCAACACAAAACTTACAAAATGTTGAATCTAATATGTTGAAACTAATTTTATTTCCTTTTTCTGTGATGGAAGGAGCAAAGATGTGGTTCAATTCTTTGGCTCCTAGGTCTATACAATGTTAGGATGAGATGAAGGTGATGTTTATGAAGAAGTATTTCTCAGCCCAGAAGACTAAGCAGTTGAAGAAGGAGATTAATAGCTTCATACAAAAAGATGGTGACATGCTTCATGAGGCATGGAGTCATTTCAAGGAGCTGTTGAGGAAATGCCCACATCATGGGTATGATCTAGAGGACAGGATGACTTTCTTTTATGAAGGTCTGCAGCCATCTAACAAGACAAGAGTGGATTCTGCTTGTGGAGGTATGTTTATGTACCAAACAGGTCAGCAAGCTCATGATACCATAGAGAAATTGGCTAAGAACACCAAGTAATTCTATACAAGAGAGAGAACGTTGGCGAGCAAGAAACAACAAGCTGTATTTGAGGTTGCCACCAACCCAGACATGGACAAGAGAATGAAAGCAATGGAGAAGAAGTTGGAGTCCATTTCTACTGCCATCAAGAGCCAAACGACATCATCATCATCTGTTTCTCAGGTATGTTCTGTTTGCTCTATGTCGGATCACACTAACGAAACTTGTCCCTTTATTCCTAATGAAGAACAGGTGAATTTTGTGCAACAATGTGCATCAAGAAATGATCCATTTTCAAACACATACAATCCGGGGTAGAGGAATCATCCTAATTTCAGCTATGGAAACACAAACAATGTGCTGAACCCACCCACCGGATTCAAGGTAAGACCTGAATATCAGTAGGTACAACAGCTGGTTGCAGCTCCAGCTCCTGATCCTATCATGGCAGCAATATTGGCTAGGCTAGAGGGGATTGAGATGCACAACAAGAACTCTAGCAAGGCATTCGAGCTTATGGAGAAGCAGCTGAACAGCTTGCAGCAACAAGTGTCAGCAAGAGAACAAGGTACTCTTCCAAGCAATGTGGTTAAGAACCCAAGATCTCAACATGAAGCTAATGTGATCACATTGAGAAGTGGAAGAGTGATTGAAGAGGTTGAAAAGCCTACAAAAAAATCTTTAGAAGATGAGCCGGTCCTAGAACAGGTGCTGCCATTTCCACCACTACTGCAGGATCAGGGAGAGAATAGTGCACCTGGACAGGAAAATTCATCAAATGAAAAAACTCAGGTAAGTCAATTTCTGAACCTTCTCCTTCAATTCCTTTACGTGTTCCTTTTCCTGGTAGGTTGAAATACAAGAAGAAAGATGAGTTGGAGCAAGAGATTCTAGATACATTTCGGAAGGTGGAAGTGAACATTCCGTTGCTTGATGCGATTAAGCAGATACCGAAGTATGCAAAGTTTCTTAAGGAACTTTGTACAATGAAGAGGAAGTTCACAGGGACTGAGACCGTGGCCTTGAGTGAGAAGGTGTCAGCAGTACTTCAGAGGAAGCTACCACCCAAGATGGGTGATCCTGGACGATTCACCGTCCCATGTACAATTGGTAACACGAACTTTATTGGAGCTTTACTTGATTTAGGTGCATCAATAAACTTAATGTCTTACTCTGTGTATAAAACTTTGAATATTGGTGAATTACAACAAACTGGTGTTACAATTAAATTAGCTGATCGATCTAACTGCTATCCCAGAGGTTTTGTTGAGGATGTTTTGGTGCAGGTAGGTAAGTTGATCTTCCCAGCTGATTTCTTCGTGTTAGAGATGGAGGTAGAGCCTCAACCGTCAGAGCTACCATTGATACTTGGTCGTCCATTCCTACGGACCGCTAGGACCAAATAGATTGTTTCAATGGTACCCTCTCCATGAAAGTAGATGAACAGAAGATCTGCTTCAACATCTTCGAAGCAATGAGGCATCCTAGTGATAATGATTTGTATTCCTGTTTTTCTATTGATACATTTGATAATTTTATGCAGGAATTTATGCAGCACTCGGTGAATGAGAATGAGGATGTGTTGAAGAAAGCGATTGAAGAAGGGGGAAGAAATCTAAAACTCCCCCATGTTCTAATGTGTGGGATGAACTTGAGGATTTGATCACCCAAGTTCGATCCATGGATGAAGAAGAAGAAGAGACATTGAGAATCAGCTCAGCTGAAGAGTTAGTGATGGGTGAAGAGTACGATGATGTTGTGGCAGCCCTTGAGTCATTGCCATACATAAGAGGTAATTCAAAATCTCTTCCTCTTCCTATTACTAATGACACACTTCTTCCTTCCATTGTAACAGCACCAAAGCTTGAGCTCAAGCCTTTACCTGAGCATTTGAAGTATGCATTCCTTGGAACTGGTGAGACTTTACCAGTCATTTTATCTTCAAAACTAATAGTGTTACAGGAAGAGAAACTAGTTACTGTACTCAGGGAGTACAAAGAAGCTATTGGCTGGACAATTGCAGACATTAAAGGAATAGATCCAACATTGTATACTCATAGGATATTCCTTGAAGATGGAGCAAAGCCAACGAGAGAACCACAACGAAGACTCAACCCACTATGATGGATGTGGTAAAGAACGAGGTTATAAAACTTCTTAATGCATGTATCATTTATGCAATATCTGATAGCAAGTGGGTGAGTCATGTGCAAGTGGTGCCCAAGAAGTCAGGCATCACAGTTATTAAAAATGATGAGGATGTGATGGTGCCTAAAAGAGTTCAAACAGGATGGAGAGTCTATATTGACTACCGCAAGCTTAATGCCACAACCCGTAAGGATCATTTTCCTCTTCCTTTTATTGACCAAATGTTGGAACGTCTTGCAGGTCATGCGTATTATTGCTTTCTAGATGGCTATTCTGGCTACAACCAGATTGCCATTGACAGAGAGGACCAGGAGAAGACTACCTTCACGTGCCCTTTTGGCACGTTTGCTTATAGGAGGATGCCATTTGGGTTGTGCAATGCACCAGCTACTTTCCAGAGATGCATGATGAGCATTTTTTCAGACATGGTGGAGAAGATCATCGAGGTATTCATGGATGCTTTTTCTGTTTTTGGTGATTCTTTTGATACATGTTTGAATAATTTGTCTCTAGTTCTAGAAAGATGTGTGGAAAAGAACCTTGTGTTAAATTGGGAAAAATGTCATTTCATGGTTGAACAAGGTATTGTTTTGGGACATGTAATTTCTGAAAAAGGTATAGAAGTAGACAAGGCTAAGGTTAATGTTATACGTACCTTACCACCTCCCACTACTGTGAGAGATGTGCGCTCTTTTCTTGGACATGCAGGTTTCTATCGCAGGTTTATCAAGGATTTCTCCAAGAGAGCGTGACATTTGATTTTACTGAAGATTGTCTTGCTGCATTCAACAAGCTCAAGGAGCTGTTGATCACCGCCCCAATCATCCAAGCACCAGATTGGAACCTTCCGTTCGAATTGATGTGTGAAGCATCGAAATATGCTGTAGGTGCTGTGTTGGGACAGCGGGTTGAGAGGTTACCACATGTGATTTATTATGCTTCTCGAACCCTTAATGATGCTCAGTTAAACTATTCAACAACTGAGAAAGAACTTTTGGCTGTTGTCTTTGCTTTAGAGAAATTTAGATCTTATTTGTTAGGAACTAAAGTGATTATTTTCTCTGACCATGCTGCATTGAGAAATCTTATGACAAAGCAGGATGCAAAGCCGAGGCTGATCAGGTGGTTACTACTCCTTCAGGAATTTGATGTGGAAATCAAGGATAAGAGAGGAACAGAGAATGTGGTTGCAGACCATTTGAGTTGATTGACACATGGATCTAATGCGGAGGAGGACAACCTCCCATTACTTGAGAGCTTTCCAGATGAGCAACTTTTTGCTATCCAGGAGTCTGAGCCGTGGTATGCGGATATTGTCAACTACATGGTTTCAAAACTGGTACCTACTGACTATACCCGTGCTCAGAAGGACAAATTGAAGAAGGAGGCCAGATATTATGTGTAGGATGATCCATACTTATGGAAACATTGCCCAGATTCCATCATCAGAAGGTGCGTTCCCGAATCTGAAATTTATTCAATTCTTTCTTTTTGCCACTCACATGTAGGTGGAGGACATTTTGGGGGAAAGAAAACTGCACTTAAGGTGTTGGAATGTGGATTTTATTGGCCTAGCATCTTTAAGGATGCTCATGAATTCTACAAGGCATGTCCAAGATGCCAGATGACAGGTAACATAGGTCCTAGGGATCAAATGCCTCAACACCCAATTTTGGTGGTTGAAATTTTTGATGTGTGGGGTATTGATTTCATGGGTCATTTCCCTTCTTCGCATTCTAATGTGTACATACTTTTGGCAGTTGATTATGTATCCAAGTGGGTGGAGACAACCGCACGTTTACTGCGCTCTTGAGGAAATACAATGTCCAACACAAGGTGGCGACACCTTATCATCCTCAGACCAGTGGACAAGTGGAGGTGTCAAACCGTGAAATAAAGAAGATCCTTGAGAAGATCGTAGGCCCCACCAGGAAGGACTGGAGTCAACGATTAGATGAGGCTTTGTGGGCGTACCGGACAGCTTACAAAACCCCTATAGGGATGTCTCCCTATAGGCTTGTTTTTGGCAAAGCTTGTCATTTGCCGGTTGAGCTTGAGCACAAAGCTTATTGGGCGGTCAAACAGTTCAATTTTGATATTGATGAGGCTGGGATTCACAGAAAATTGCAGCTGAATGAGCTGGCGGAAATTAGGAACAATGCCTATGAGTCCAGCAAGATTTATAAGGAAAAAGCTAAGGCTTTTCAAGGAAAAAGCTAAGGCTTTTCATGATCAAAATATCAGAAACAAGACTTTTGTGGTAGGACAAAAGGTCTTGGTATTCAACTCGAGGTTAAAACTGTTTCCAGGTAAGCTTTAGTATAGATGGATTGGCCCTTTTGTGGTTATTAATGTCTTTCCTAGTGGTGCTGTAGTTGTGAAAAGTGACAAAACAGGGAAAGTTTTCAAAGTCAATGAACATCGATTGAAGCCGTTTCACGAGTTGATGATGGAGCACACCGTGGAGCAAGTACTTCTCGAGGATGTGCCACAAGATAAAGAGTGATACTTGGTACCGTCTGGCTGAAGACGTTAAACTTAGCGCTACTTAGGAGGCAACCCATGTGGATGGAGAAGCTTGGCTACCAGATTTGAATTCTTATCCCTTCTCTTTTTCTTTATGTTTCTCCATGTTAGTGTGATTTGTGATGTGTTATGTGTCTTATTCCATGCTTGTTTGATGTATTGTATGTTTTAGTTTCGTCTTACATTGAGGACAATGCAAATTTCAGGTTTGGGGTGGGGTTTATATCATATCCTTAGCGTCTATGTATAAATTTTTCATTTTTTTTCGGTACGTACTAAGCAGTATCCTGTATCGTGTCATTTATTTCCTATAGCTAGAGGTCTCATGATTTTCTGAAATTTTTTGGGAAGGTTTCTACATGTGTCTAGTTGGTGCTCACAAAATTTTAGCTCATTCCACTTTGTCATTAATTCTATATAATTCTTGCGAGTGGAGTTGCGCAGTTTAGGGAGTCTGGCGAGTCCCTCGCTAAAGTTTGGTAATTTTGAGTTTTTCTTTGTTTTTCTTGTGTGTTTTAGTGTCTTAGTTGAAAAAAAAAACACAAAATTAAAAAGTGTCAAGAAAATACCAAAAAGAAGAGTCTTAGGATGCCCGTAACAAAGTCAATGATGATTCTATATCTTTCCAATTGGTGATTAAGAGTTTATTATGTTATTCAAGTTTCTTTGGATGATTTTGATATATGTTACATATGTGGACATGTAGTGGATATAGAAACAAGTTAACATGGTACAGATTTTTGGCATGCTTAAACTTTGTTGAGATTCATTTAACCAGTGAGCTTTTGAGCCTTTATGAGAAATACATGTTTTCTTTGATTGAGTGTCAATTGCTTGCCACAGATTAAGTTAATGGACTCTAGAGTTTACTAGAACTTGCTCTTGTACTTTTCGAAACTTATAGTCAATACATGTTCTGATTAAAGAAGTGATAAAGGCATTTAGGGGATACCACCATTGCCATATAAGCCTGTGTCCCGACTTTGTGTACACAAGATGTGCACCCCTTAGTTAACCACTTTGAGCCTACATGTTTAAACTTTTTGTCATCACCCACATATCTCTGACCTTAAACTTTAGATTAGTTATATCTTTACCTTTGTTCTAGGACTTGGTAGAGCTATACATGATACAAATATGTGAAGACGGCGACAATGTCGAAAGGTGATGCAAACAAATAAGTGTGGGGTATCAAGCTAGCGTTGAAAAAAAAAAGCAAAAAGGAAAAGAAAGAAAAAATTGTGATGTTTAGCTTGATACCCGAGTTGACTATGATGAAGAGAATGATGTGCAGGCCCAACAAGATGAAATCCGGCCACAATAATAAAATTTCCATGGTTGCAAGATCCGAGAAAAGTCTCTTATTCGGTGCTCTACTAGGTTCTAGAATTTGTTTTCGAATTCCATATCCTTGTTTTCTTACACCTAATGAGCCTAGACCTATTATAACCTACGAAGTCCTTTTGATACTCAAGATGACAGCCTTTGATCTGTGGAGATTAGTTACAAGAGTAAGCATATGGTTTGGTCCATTTGGCAAGTAGTTGAATTGAGCGTTAACCTTAAACACATATGAGTGATACACTTTGAGAGCATGTCAATGTGAGGTTGAATCTTGAGTTGTTTATCCATGCTACAGTTTTTTCACCATGATTATGTCTTTGTCCTACATGTTGCATGTGTGTTATATGTTAGTCATCTCTGGTAACTTGTTTGTACATATGAGACTTGGTATTACCGTTTTTTTGGAAGATTGCTGAGACAAATTTGTTAAGGGCATTAGAGTAGTGTTTGTAAATTATTTCTTTGTTTTAGAGTCATAGTTAAGTGTTTTGCTCGAAGACTAGCAAAAGCTAAGTGTGGGGTAATCTGATAGGTGCATAATTATGCAATGTTTTTATGTGTACTATTACCTTATATTTAGTTCTTTCGTTACGTTTTCAAGTAAATTAATTATGTTTATTTGTGTTATAGGTTTTTGGAGAAAATAAAGAAAAATGAATTAAAAGGAGCTTTCCTAGTGCAACAAGGAATTGAATTGGGCTAGCAATTGAAGGAATCTATATTCCTTGTGGAGATTGGGCTGGAATTAATTAACCAAGCTAGTGATATATAAGGGGGCCGACAGTTTTTCGAAGAGAAGACGAAAGGAGAAAAAGAAGAAGAGAAGCCAAGTTCTTTCATCTTCTTCCATTTCGTTTGTATCAATTTCTTTCGTGGATTATTTTAGTTTAATTTCTGATTCTATGATGAGCTAAACTCCATTGTTAAGGGGCTGTTTTGAAGTCTCGTTCATGATATCTAGATTGCTTATGTACATTAATTGAGTTTTGCTTTTGTTATTCGAATGAGGTTTCTTTGTTATTTATACGGTGATGATTCTTGATTATATATGCTTTGAGTGCACGCTTAGTATGCATGTTTAGGAATCTAATTCTAAGAAGATTGATGGCTGTTGGTGATTATTACCTTCCTCAAGTTTCAATTGTAGAACCTATACATGCTTGGTATAAGAAACCCTAGGTCTAGTAAGACACGACTGTAGTGTACTTATGAAGCCTTATAGATTCTCAAACCCTTTCTAGATCGTAATGCTTTGCTCTTGGTAAATTCGAGTCCGTGACTTCGGGTTCTTTGAGGGATAGACAATGTTGATAAGCAAACCTTCAACATTGTAAACATAAGGATTGGGTAATAGGTTGTGTTCACAGCTCGGGACCTTCCTGGGAGTCTTTCATTCATAACATTTGCATTGTTTAGTTAAGCATTTGTCGTCTAGATGGAGTAACGGTGGTGGATAGCACTTCCCTTAACCCATTTTATTATTAAATTCTCGTTTTACTCTAAATTTCGCTACTGTTTCAGTTTCGTAATCTAGTTTGTAGAATTTATTTCAATAACCAAACCAACTCTGATTACATTGAAAATTTGAGTGGCAGTCCATCACTGTGTCTATAGTGTCCTGTATTAATTTCGTGATTTTAGGTTAAGTCTAGCTATTTTAATTAATTACGTTAGTGTTCAGTGATCGAGGCTGTCAGGTTTCTGACTTTCGCGTCTGTTTGTAGTTTAGAATATTAAGTCTCATTTTTCCCTGTGGATTGACCCTTATACTATTGTACTGCATTGACAAGCATATTGATTTCATTATAGGGTAACTTTGAGGGTGTTTAAACACCAATCAGAAGGGTAGGTATACTTCTTCCTCTCTTTGAACCTTCTCGGAATGCCCCTTAGACTTGTCCTAACTATTCAGCTCGACGGTTCGAGTAGAATCCTCGACAAGTCGAAAACTGATGCCTTCTCGGACAATGGGCTTCCTTTGACAGGTCAACTGTGGGACTTGACCTGTCGAGCTCTGGGAAGCTTCTTCTCCTTGTTCTTTCCCCAAATCAATCCTAGAATGCTCTCTAACCATGTCTCTACCTTCCCCACTCTTTCTAGCAGCCCTAAGCCGTCTCAATCTATTCTCGAAATTTACATATTCAACCACAAACTCATCTTCTTCTCCTTCCGACTCACTAACATCTTCATAAGTAATCAAAGAAGTATTCTCTTGATATTTCACAACCTTGTCTCTACTCGTAGTAGCCTTCTCAACTTTAGAATGGTTCTTAGACACAAATGGTGTGTCCAAGTCATCCTCATCATCACTATAGTGTTCAAATCCTTTCCCGGATCACAACATCGCATTCACCACATTGACTTGGTGTTTAGGTTCCTCTCTATGGTAGAGGGAAACTCATGAGATTTTCTACTCCCTTGGCTTTGATGTGCCTTAGAAAATTGCCTTACTTGCATCTTTAACTTGTGGATAGCACTTTGGTTCTCATTACAGAGTGCTTGGTTATCCCATTTCATACTCATGAAGATCTCAAGAAAATTTTTCTTTTCATCCACTTGAGTCTTTGCTAACTCCTTTTGGATCTTCACTAGCCTAGCCAAAAGCTCATTCGTGTTAGACTTAGGTGCCTACAATTTTGGTAGAGGGATTGGCACTTGGAGAAGAGGTGGTTGTTGAGCTCTTGGCACAAAAGGTGCTCATGGTTGGTAACTGTGACCGCCCGAGGCATTGGAAAATCCTCTATTTGGTCTTGGTGCAAATCCTGGAGCTCATTAATAATTTGAGAATCTCTTACTTCCATTTCCGGAAGCACTAAAGTTGTCTTAGTTTCCCCTTTCACTTCCTCCTTATCCTTGGAAACCATCATTTGGCCTTGGAAACCCACATTGACCTCCTTGGTTACCTTAATTTTGATTTTGATCACCTCATGAGAAGTTAGGGTGGTTCCTCCATCCCGGGTTATAGGTGTTGAAGTATGGATCTTTCTTTTGTTGGTCATAGAAGATTCATTTGTACTCTTCAATAATTTCGGATAATCCTCTTAATGAGGGCAAGTTAGAGTCTCATGCACTGTGCTCTCACAAATCAAACAAGTGACCGGCTCCATACTAGTCTCTGACACTTGGTGAACTTGATCTCCACTTCTATTTTACTTCATTAAAAGCTTAAACTTCTTGTTTATTGACTCCTCAAGCCTCATAATGGCTTCTTCTTGTTGATGGGATCCCTTGACTTCATAGATACCACCCATATTGGTTTGGGTGGTCTCCCTCATTGAAACCGCCAGCTTTCTCACACTAGGCTTTATATCCCACAAAGCCGATGTCTCTGCCAACTTCTCAAGTAAAATATGGGTTTCTTCCGTGGTCTTATCCATAAATTCTCCACCATAAGCATTGTCGACCTTTCTCCTTGTCTCCGCATTTAGCCCATGATAGAAAAGGGATATAAGCATGTCTTCGGTTTTCCCATGATTAGGACAACCAAGCTCTAGATCCTTGAAGCACTCCCATTCTTCACAAAATAGTTCTCCTTCTTCTTCCTGGAAAGTTATTAAACTCGTTCTCCTTTCGTTGATCTTTTTCGGAGGGAAGCATTTGGTAATAAACTTCCTTTGCAAATTCTCCCAAGAGTTATTAGAATTGAGAGGGATCTTGTTAAGCCACTCCTTAGATTTGTCTCATAAGCTTGACGTGAACACCCGTAGTCTCAATTATCTGGCATCCATGTTGCAGATATTCAACCAAGCACATGCCTCTTCAAACTCCAAAAGTTGTAAATATGGATCCAAATTGGCATGGCCTAGAAAGATAGGGAGAGTTTGCCAAAAACTTGGCTTTATCTCAGATGATTTTCCCGCCAATGGTTGCAACACTATGCACTCCGTATGTTCCGTCAAATAGGGTAAGGCGCACTACCTCAATTGCTTTCCTTCGTAAACCTAGTCCTCCTTAGTAATTCGGTCTAACTCTTGAGGCTCAACCTCCTCCTCAACTAATGGATCTACTTCTTGAGGCTCAACTTCCTCCTCAATTTGAGGATCTAGTTGGATTCACTCATTGTGCTTCCAAAACAAGATCAAATAAGTTCCTGAGTGCCTCTCGGTTGTTAACCCACAACAAAGGTATACAAATCTCTTCCTTACTACTTGTACTTGAACCTTCCTTATACGAAGCCACGGTGTCAAACCCTAAATTCGTTCTCCACAATATGGATGGTATGTCAGAAGATGGTGTATGTAGATTTGATTGATTAAATGGCATAAACGTAAAAATCACACTAAGCAACCAATTGATATTAGGCCTCTAAACTCTTCAAGTACTCAAAGTCTTGAGGGAAATCCATGGTGATTCTTTGACATCCCCTCAAGGAAACATTAATGAACACTTTAAGAGTATGAATGGGATTTCGATATGCGGCATAGTGGCATTCACAGTGCTATGGACACCAAGATGAACCGAGGTAAAGACGTGCCTGACCTAATATACCAGAATCACCAAATAAAGTCTTAAGAATCTATAGTGTAGTGGCAATTAAATTTGTTAAATTTAGACACACTAACTACTATGAGTAAAATAAAGATACTACTTAGATATGCTCCCAAGAATATATATACTTAAGATAAATGAGGTAGAGATAACTGAAACAACCTCCAACATAACACAAAGCTCGATGGGTCGAAGGTTTTCTTCGACCAGTTGAAGGCAACTTGGACCACGTTCAACGGGTCGAGAAGTGTTCTCGATGGGTTGAATGCATGCTCTTGTTTCTGCTCCTAGCCAATTCACGACAGGTTGAGAATGAGGCTCAACGGGTCGAGTAGAATTCCCTGCAAAAGGTTAGTAGCACAAGTTCTAGAACAACTTCACCTTAAAGCTATCAACTAAAGTATTCAAGGGATCAAAGACACTCAAAACAAAGTCATAAATGGAAAAATGAAGAAAACTATAAAGCTAAGAAACAATTATCAAGCAAAATGTCTAGTTTTACCACAATTAAGGCTATCTGAAGCTAAAGAATTAATATGAGCCTAATCCCCGGAAATGGCGCCAAAAACTTGTTGGAAAGATTACCCCCACACAGTTTAGTCACTATTATCTAGCCCATAAGTATAGAGTGATTTCCTCCCACAAGTATACGAGGTCAAGTTATACTATTTATAAAATTCGAGTGCCGAACCCACAAGGATTAACCACTTGAACTCCTTAGTTCGATTTCATTAAGTGCTTAAACTACGGTTAAACTAGACACTAAATTGATGCAAAACTAAAATGAAATTTGGATGTGTATCTCACACTACTAACTCCTTTGGAGACATAGCATTGCAAGGGGTGATTAGATTATGGTCAGTGATTATAGGAGTTGATTGACTGATTATAAACTAATGCAAAGAGATTAAGTAACAAACAAATTTAAGATAAGAGAGAATGGTTGGCTAGGGAAATCCCTACTAACCATTTGATGCTCAAACAATGTCCCGATTTATGTATGTAGTTAAAGTCCGTTTCACACAAGTGAATGTCCAAATCGTAACTTTTTGGGTCATGTTTGGTTTTGAACCAAAGCTCCTACGCCATTTCGGACTCTAGATGACTTGTGCCCAACTTTGAAGTATTTGGTAAACCGGGACCAAGACCTAAACCATTTCGGGTTTACATCTCGACCGTATATGACGTGAGTGAAGCAAACATGCGTACTATGTGATATTTGTGGAAGGTTCCTCTTTTCGAACCTCTATTGAAGGACCTGGGAGAAAGTCTAAGTGAATCTCCCAATCCGAATTTTTTGAATTATGAATTGAAAGACTCAACTAGTAGCAACAATAACCTCACGATTCAATGTGTGCTTGACCAAAACTCCTTAGGTCTATTAAAACTCTAGTCCTTGGCTAGTGCTGAGAAAACCAAACCTTAAGGTAAACCCTTTTGGAATAGACCATAATCATGTTTAAATTCTCATCTAGCCTTAGGTGAGGAGCTAATTCAACCAAGGTCCCATTTTTAGTTCCTTAATGCATACATCAACTTAGCTAAGGTCAACACATGCATAAATGAAATCACACATGAAGCTCAAGCACATAAACAACCATAAACACATAGAAATCTTATTCACAAACACATGTTCCACTTAACATTCACAAAAGCATAAACTATACATGAATCAATTCATCATTTATCTACATCAAATGTCTATGGTTCTGACCCTAACCTCCCAAATGGGACTACTGACTACACATAATGAAAATGGAGTCTAGATACATAAAGAGGAATCACTAGGTGTAAGAAATAATCAAAGAGTACCTTAAGCAAAGCCTTCAAGTTCTTCAATTACTTCTTCACTTCTTGCTCCCTTCTTGCTTCTTAGCTCCACAAAAATGATGAACCCACCTTAGGTTAGGGTGAAGAGGATGGATATGAGAGTGTGGTGGTGGTGATGATGGTTCCTAGGCCTTTTGGTGGTGATAAGGGAGGTGTTTGAGGTGAAGAAGAGAGCTAGAGGGTTAGGGGATTAGTGAGGGCTATAGAAAGAGACTAAAACTAAGTAAAATTTGAAAAATGAGATGTGTTGTAATGGTCATAAGTGGGGAGCTCGACCGAGCGAGATATGAGAGATAAAATTGGGTGTTTTATAAGCCCGTGGATGTGCTAGAGTGACCATGAAGTTTAATCCAAGGGCCAAAACTTATGATCCCTTTTTCTTGGCTTCTAGGCTAAAGTCCAAACTATGCCTAATAGATCCAAAATTCAAATTGTGTGATACCTTAACCAAATCATATAGGGTTCCTATCTAGGTGGTTTGGGCCTTCCCTTGGGCCTAGCTTGGAGTGTTTGGGCCATACTTGATAGTCCAGCTGGCCATGGATAAATTCGACAATTTTTTTGCAACTTCTGATAACTTCTGGCGACCATGCGGGAGTCAGTTTTGGCCACCCGAGCAGGGGATGGATGAGCTTGGGTAGAATGATTTTGGATAAGGTTCGATGAGGCCAAATATGGGCCTGGGCTCGGACGATTGTGGGTTCGATTAAAGACCGAATGATTTGGGGGTTTCTAGAAGTCTCTGGAACGGTGTAGAGTCTTCTAGGGTTCTCGAGCTCGTACGACCCATTGTAGCTTTCGCCCACAATTCTATAAGGCCCTTCCCTATATACCCCCACTTTTCCCTTTCCTAGACCTTGGTATTTTCGAACACTTTTCCAAAAACCATGGTGCCAGGGAGGAAAACTCGAGGTCTGACCTTCTAGTCATAATATGCCTTGAGCTTCTGCTGGTATTCCGCCACTCTAATCTGGGCATGTTCCCTATGTTCCTCCGGGAATTCAAGTTTGTGCCTCAGGCTTTCTACATTTTTCTCAATCGGTCAATCAGTGGTCTTCAGATTCGACACCCTATGGATTGGAATTATAGCTTCGGTACCACAAACAATCGAAAAATGGGTTTCTCCAGTGGGCTTCCTCTTGGTCGCCCGATAGGTCTATAGCACGTTCGGCAGTTACGACACCCATTTTACCCTTTGCCATCTGATCTAACCGTCTTCTCAAGCCTTGCAATATCGTTTTATTGGACTTCTCAGGGTGGAGAACATCAACTTGATTCCTTGCTTCTTGCAGTATTCCGTAATATCCGCACAGTTGAACTGTTGTCTATTATTAGCAAGGATTTTCATAAGAAACCCAAAGCGGCATAAGATCATCTTCCATATGAAGTTCTTGACTTTTGCTCCCTTGATCCTTGACAATACTTTAGCCTTGATCACTTTTGAATGGCAGTCGGTTGCAACTAAGAGGTATTTTTTCTGTCGATCCTAAAAGGACCCAACCCCGATTTAGTTTCCTAAACCAGAATCAAACCCCTTCTGAAAACACGAACCAACAAAAACCATTACAATTTCAGCAGAGTAATGCTACTAACGCGGAATTTCCTTTACCTGCACCCGGAAAATAACACTTCATCCTATGCCACAAAAGCCAAACCGTGGGCACCAATCCCATCCGGATTTCTCAATATCATATCAATAGCATTAAACAGAAAACATAACTATAATATATAGTAAATCCGGGAAAATCCGTATAAAACATGTATCAGTAATGTATCAGAGCGGCCTCTAGTGTATATATATACAAAATATACTATAGTAGGCGAAACAAGAAACCTACTGAAAAACACAGGTAGCTCGAATAACTAGCCTCCGACCGCGACGTGAGACACCAGAATCCGAACTGCAAACTGGGCACGGAAACCGAAAAGCCCAGGGGAAAGGCAGTAAAAACATTAGAGTGAGTGGACGAAAATAAACATATGTCTTTCACCAGTTTCATATACATAATCAATGTAAAACAATGCGAGTTCGGAAAGTATATATGGAGGTGCCAGGCGAATCTCTCAAGCCCGACGGTCAGGCGAATCGCTCAAGCCCGACGGTGATAGGCCAGGGGAATCTCTCAACCCTGACGGTATAACAGGCGCGCCGTCAACCGGAGAGATTTCCCGGTGACCAAGCTCACCGAAGCTTCATCTCGACGAGTGCAACACATCTCCCTTCTATGGCCAAGCCCAATTCTGGCCACACACGCCGGAAAACAACTCTAAAGCCACGGATCCAAAACCGGCCGGAAAATGCTCCGCCGCTCAATTCCGTCACCGTGAGGCCATCACGGCCTCCCATCCTCAAGGGACCACCTACCTACCTCAAGCCCAACAATTTCCAACACAAACTCCCCTCGAAAAGTCGTCGGAGCTCCTCCCACCGTCGAAGCCCATTCCGGCCAAATTTCCCAATTTTTCAAATCCACATTTCTCCCTCAATTCATCATCAAATCAAGCAATTCCAAGTTATAATCTACTAGAAATCAAGAGAGGAATCAAAATATACCAAGGTCCAAGCCGGAGGTGGCCGGAAAATGAAAGTCGCCGGCGAGTCAAACGGTGGCCGCTTTTCTTCCTTCGGTCAACGCGGGTCAACGGTCACAGCTCGGTCAAACGACGGTCAAACTTCCCGAATAGTGATTTTCGACAATTTTTTACTATTTGCGATATTTATACTCGCGCCTCGGGACTATTGACGGTCCAAAACGGATAACCATTACGATTCGGATAAACTCGATACGAACGGATAAACTCGTCGATATTCCGAAACTTCGAATAATCATATTATATTCCTCGGTCATCAGAAAAATCATTCAAAACCCCCCACGAACTCGAAATCACTTGTACAACAACTCTCGAGAAGAGACCCAACTCAAATTCTCGACCGATAATTAAGTCATAATTAAAACCAGCAAACCACACAATTAACGAAAAGCTGCGATTATGCGCTAACTGGTGAATTACGCTGATTACTCTACTGATTCTGGTTCGGGTCTTCACAAATCTACCCCCCTTAAAAAAAATTTGACCTCGAAATTTACGTACCTGTCAAGTGAACATATGAGGCTACTGCTCCCGCATACGCTGCTCAGTCTCCCAGGTGGCCTCCTCAACCGAGTGATTCAGCCACAAGACCTTCACCAGTGGTATAACACGGTGCCTCAACTCCTACTCACGTCGATCGAGAATCTGTACCGGCTCCTCCACATATGTCAAATCCTCTCGGATCGGTAGCTGCTGTGGCGCTAACACATGTGACGGATCTGAAATATATTTCCGTAACATCGAAACATGGAAAACATCATGAACACGAGCCATCTCAGCTGACAACTCAAGTCTGTAAGCAACAGCTCCAACCTTCTTGGTGATCTCATACGGACCAATGTACTGTGGTCGTAGCTTGCCACGCTTCCCGAAACGCACAACTCCCCTCCACGGAAATAGTTTCAGGAAGACCCAATCGCCCACATCAAACTCGAGACTCTTTCTCCTCACGTCCGCATAACTCTTCTGGAGATCCTGGGAAATTTTCAATCTATCCCGAATAACCTGGATGTCCTCCATGGTGCTCTTCACCAGATCAGGGCTAATAAGCCATCGCTCGCCCACCTCACTCCAACACAACGGAGTGCGGCACTGCCTCCCGTACAGGGCCTCGTACGATGCCATCTCGATACTAGCCTGATAGGTGTTGTTGTAGGCGAACTGTATCAAATGTAGTTGCTGGTCCCAATATCCTAGAAACTGCAAAACGCAAGATCGCAACATATCCTCAAGAGTCTGTATAGTCCGCTCAGACTGCCCGTCAGTCTGAGGATAAATAGCTGTACTGAAGCGCATTCTCGTGCTCATGGCTTGCTGCAATGCCTGCCAGAACTCGGAAGTGAACTGACTGTCTCGGTCAAAAACAATAGACAAATACAGCTTGGCCAATCTGCCCACTGAAATCTTCCTCGGAAGTGCGAGAAAATGAGCGGATTTCGTCAGTCGATCCACAATAACCTAAACACCAGTGTTGTCAGCTGAAGTGCACGGAAACTGATAAACGAAATCCATGGTAATGTGCTCCCACTTCCAAACCGGAATCTCCAGTGGCTGTAATTTTCCCGCAGGCTTCTGCCTCTCCACTTTAACCTGCTGACATATCAAACATCGGCTCACATATGCGGCAATCTCCCGCTTCATGTTGCGCCACCAGTAATACACTCGAAGTGTACGAAACATCTTCGTACCTCCAGGATGCATCCCATACGCCGAACAATGGGCCTCATCCATAATCTCCTTCTTTAGACTCTCATCTCGAGGTACGCAAAACCTGCCTCTGAAAAGCAACGTACCGTCGTCACTCAACTGAAACTCTGTTGGCACACCACTCCGTATCATGGTCATCTTGTCCAACAGGTAGGAATCTGAATCCTGAGCTTCTTGAACCTGATCAACCAACACGGGTCGAACCTGGAAACTGGCTAACAAGGCTCCCTCGTCATTCCACTCGAACTCGGCTCCCGTAGGCCGAAGCTCGGCTAACATAGATACTCTAGCCACACATACATGGAATAACGAAGCTCCGGATTTCCGACTAAGTGCATCGGCAACAACATTGGCCTTCCCTGGATGGTACTCGAAAGTGCAGTCGTAATCGTTGATCAACTTCATCCACATGCGCTGCCACATGTTCAAGTCTGGCTGCGTCCGCAAGTAGGTGAGACTCTTGTGATCGGTGTAAATCTTACACTGGGCTCCGTACAAGTAATGTCTCCAACTCTTCAATGGTAGCACAATAGCGGCCAACTCCAAATCGTGGGTCAGATAGTTGACTTCGTGTGATTTCAGCTGCCTGGAACCATAGGCTACAACTCTGCCATGCTGCATTAGTACACAACCAAGTCCCATCTTTGACGCATCACTATAAACCACGAACTCACCGCTGTCGTCTGGTAATGTCAGAACCGGTGCAGTAGTCAACTTTTCCTTCAGGAGCAAATAACTCTCCTCACATGCATCGGACCACTCAAACTTGACGCCTTTCTTCGTCAACCTGGTCAATGGAGTAGCAATCCGAGAAAAATCCTGTACATAATGCCGGTAGTAGCTTGCCAAACCCAAGAAACTCCGGATCTCCGGTATAGTGGTAGGTCTACTCCAATTCAACACGGCCTCGATCTTGTCAGGATCAACGCTGACTCCCTCAGCCGATATCACATGCCCCAGAAACTTCACACTGTCTAGCCAAAACTCGCACTTGCTGAACTTTGCAAACAACTGATCGTCCCGTAAAGTCCGAAACACCGCTCGCAAATGCTTCTTATGCTGGCCCACACTCCTGGAATAGATCAAAATATCATCGATGAACACAATCACGAACTTGTCCAGAAATCGTCTGAACACCCAGTTCATCAAGTCCATAAAGGCTGCGGGGGTGTTGGTTAACCCAAACGGCATAACCAAAAACTCATAGTGCCCATACCGCGATCTGAAAGCTGTCCTGGTCACATCAGACTCTCGGATCCTCAACTGGTGATATCCGGACCTGAGATCAATCTTCGAAAAGACTGAAGCTCCCTTGAGCTGATCAAACAAGTCATCAATCCGCGGCAACAGATACTTGTTCTTCACTGTAACCTGATTCAGCTTCCGGTAATCGATGCACAACTGCATGGATCCATCTTTCTTCCGCACAAACAAAACCAGGGCACCCCATGGCGAAACACTGGGTCAAATGAAACCCTTCTCCAGCAACTCCTGAAGTTGAACCTGTAACTCTTTCAACTCTGCTGGCGCCATACGATACGGTGCCTAAGAAATGGGTCCTATACTCGGTAATAGCTCAATAATGAAATCAATCTCCCGAACTGGAGGTATACCCAGTAACTCCTCCGGAAACACGTCCGGAAACTCATAAACAACCTCAATACCACCAAGGTCCGGCACAGCAGCCGTAGTGTCCACAACATGAGCTAAATAAGCAATACAACCCTTCTTCATCAACCGATCCGCCTTCATCGCGGAAATCAAACATGGTAATGAGGTGTTCTTCTCGCCACGAAACAATATCTCGGGAAAACGTGGTCGTCGAAATGCAACCTCCTTCTTGTGACAGTCAAACATGGCCCAATGTGTCTCCAAGAAGTCCATACCCAAGATCAAATCAAAGTCGACGATATCAAGCAACAACAAATCTGCGGCTAAGCCATGGCCTCCAATGAAAATCTCACAATCTCGGTACACCCAGCCAATACTCACAATCTCACCGGACGGATACAACACTCTCCACAACCCCGGAAGTGGAGACGCAGGTACAGTAGCTAAAGATGTTGGAGGGTGGTGTTGGGCGGGAGTCTGAGAGGAGGTGATGGTAGAAAACTGAGGTAAGGCGATGGATAAGAACATGCTCTAAAATTGAGTGTATGGGGTGTGGGGCTTAGACAAACCCAGACCGATCCACATGGTTGTGTTTGGTTGAAAGGTCCCCAAAACTGGAGGATTTGGTGCCATGTCGTTCAACACCTATATTGACGGCCCGGCGATGGAGCGAGTCTGAGAGGCCAACATGGTACTCTAGAGTGCCGCAATATGTGCACTAAGGCTAGTCTGGAGATGGTCAACTGAGTGTTGGAGATCATCTTGCTTATTGAATAGGTACTCCACTGATGCACTCAACTCGGAGGGAGTGGAGTTGGACTGGCCAGCCGCCACCATGGCGGAAGTATCACCTGTGGTGGAACCAACAGACAAGGGTGAAGCCAAATGGTAGGCTGCTCCGGCTGCAGCCCTTCCTAAATTCTACCCAATAATAATAAAAGAATTAGAGATATGCAAAAATAGATAAATGAAGAAAAAATTAAAAAGAAAACCATATTGCTCACGTGCCTTACTTCTCCCCAAATGACCAAATCTCTATCTTAGTTGTATACCTCGTCGTTGACATACAAGAAAAAAAGAATACCTTCACGGCTTCACCACTTCAGTCACGAGTGGAACTCTTCATTCCGGTCGACGCCTCACCAGCTCCTCAATCCCTAACTCTTTTAAGTTATCATCTTCTTCTTATCTTTCTGGGTTTTATAAAATCATTATGTTCTTGACGATTTTATAAATTGTAGTTTGTGAATTATGATATAGATTATTAAAATTGATTATGGTTAATTGATTAATAGATAATTGGTTTGATTCAATATTGGCATTACTTCTGATTTATGTCAACTATTGGTTGAAACAAGAAAGTCAGTATTCTTCACAATAATTATAGATTGATATGTCTTGTGTTAACTCTTTATGTGTCTATTACAACAACATACATCATTTTCATCTCTTAAGATTTTGAAAACTACTCTTCGATATAGGATGAGTGATAAGTTCCTTGATGATTCCATAGTTATCTATATATATTCCTAGATGAGAGTATGTTGAATTCATTGATAATGATTCAGTTGTTGCTGGGTTTGAAATAATCAAAGTTAATGATTTACAATGTAGAATTTATATCCAATGGTTACAAACTTCAAAAAAAAAATTGTGCATTGCACAATATAACCCCCCAGGTTTCAAATTCTTGAATCCGCCCCTGTAAGGGTGTGTTGGGGAGTGGCAAGAACATGAGTTATGATGGGTTGACACTGTATTCAAGAACCACATACAAGGAAGGCTCTGTATACCAAATGATAGGATCGTTTTTATGTCGGTAAACCCCACATAACGAATTCAGTCGCTTATAATAAACCCTAGCAAAGGAAAATTTTTGAGCGTCGTGCGATACCCAAAAAATACATTGAAGCCTTCACTTGTTCGACGGCCCTAACCTCGTCGGCAATGGCTTCTGGCCTCGTCAGCATGTGCTTTGGGGTGCAGTCAGACCGGCATTGGTCTCCGGCCAGATGATGTGCGTCGGAAGCGATGGGAGTTCAAGGTGTAGTGGAGGGCAATTTTGGTTACCAACAGGTTCCAGCGGGGTCAAGGATGAGGTACGACAAAGGGTTAGAGGCGAGGTGAGGTGGATAAACTCGCCGCTGTTATCCCAGACCCACCTTGGTCGAGCGTCAGAGACGATGAGTCGGTTGCCAGCTAAGCTTGGAGCACGTCAAACCATGGTTTCGAAGACTCGGTTGTCAATGTACTCTGGTTTTCACGAAGAGGACGACGATGGTGGGGTGATGGTGAATCATCGATTGAGGCTCTGTTCTGGGTTGACAGTTGGTGGGGGGTTAACGGAGAAGGGCTACACTGGTGATGAGGAGTGGGACAAAGGGTGGAGGCTGGATATTGTTGTGGGCTGGACTGTGACAAAGCTGCATATTGGACTCAACAGCTGGCCCGGTAAAGAACCCATGGTCTGGTCTATGGTTATTTTCTTATTTTAGAGTTTGTTTATTTTCATTTGTTGTTTTTAATTGTTTTGTCAAAAATAAGCCAATACATGTTTGAGGTTGGCAAAAAGTGGGTTTTGTCCCGGGATGTGTACCTTTGGTATTTTGTCTGCTCTAGGTAGATTTTGGTTCGTCGAGTGAACGCACCGTCATAGTGGCAGGATGAGATATAGTGTCGGCAGTGTTCCTTGTCTGCAACATGGTTGGAAAGCTGCTCAAAGTGAATTGATGTGTTGCCTTAGTCGCGTTATTTTTCTGGTACTGTGTCCCCTTAATTGTAAAGTAAATGGAGTAGCCAAAGATGCACTCTTTGCTAAATGGTGCAGTTTATGATACATTATATTGATTGAGTTTCCTGATAATTTTTCAAATGTTTCTTTTTTTTTATGAGATTTAGGTATTATGTCGTCCATTTGTGTAGGATCATTTAGGCTAAGAAAGGAAAATATGCAGAAAGGATTAAAAGTTCTTCACTTCATTCATTGATACCCAACTCAGCCAAAATGCTTACGATATACAGACTAAAACTGAGACTACGGTCGACAAAAGCTAAATGAGTTGGGCCATATACATACATTGGGCAAGAAATACATAACCAGAAGATGATGGATAGGTTGGGACTTGTGCCTTCCAGAATTTCCACAAACGATAGGGGGGTGCAAAGCTGCCAGGGAAGAAACCCTAGTAGAGCTCTCATCTCTAGATTTGGTTGCGGTCCAACTTCGTTTGTTTTGTAGGTACAGTATATTATTCTATTGATCTGGGAATTAGTGAGAATACAACAACCACCATACCATGAAATGATCTAGGATTACGCTGGGATAGTTGATTACGCTGGGATCTAGGATTCAAGATCAAGTTTTGAGATATATAAATAACTACTAGCTAACTCATCATCAAGAAGCTTATTAAGTTGCTAAAAGTACATGAAATGATCATGAACAAAAATAGTCTTTCATGGGCTATAGAGGATTACACACATTTTAACAGAACCTAGTCTTCAGTCCTCCATCAATGTCGTCCTCTTTCCTTCGGTTCTTCATCATCTATAGCTTTGGTACAAATGATCTAGTAGACGTAGCCCTTGACGAACAACTCTTTCTTTGCCTCCTCTGACTCTCCCTCTCCGGTGTACTTTCCGAGCTGAGCAAGAGAGTTGGCCTTGGCACGGACAAGTAGTGCCTCCTGAGCGGCTGCCACGTTCTCGGGTCGGCCTCCCCATGTCTTCAGGCAAGTGTTCTGGAGAGCTCTGGCATAGGAAAAAGACACATGCCACGGGTTTGGTGATTGGTTCATTGCATTCAAGTTCAGGGTTGCCTCAACCTCAGATTGTCCACCAGACAGGAACTGTTCAATGTAACATAATCCCAAGATATTAATACGTGAAACGACAAACAAATTAAATCAAAATAATGAGGTGTTAAATTTATTTTTATGAGACTTGCCATGATTCCAGGGACTGCTGGGGGAACTCTCCTCTTGAGGAGGTTAAGGGTGTATTCAGCAACTTTTTGTGGGGTGGCTCTTTCCTTGCACTCAGCTCCAGGAGTAACCATACTTGGCTTGAGGAGGATTCCCTCAAACAAGACATTGTTCTGAGCAAGGTAGAAAAACACCTCAGCCCACACTGCCTGAGCTACTTCGAAGGTCCTATCAATGCCGTGCTCACCATCAAGCAAGATCTCTGGCTCTACGATTGGGACCAATCCACTCTCCTGTAGAATCAAGAAGAAGCCTTTTTCAATCAGAAAAACACATCCCCACTAGATGGAAACAACCCTAGTCTCTAAGTTAGACCATTACGAATGAAATTAATCACAACAATATTTGGAAGCAAAACACAAAGAGTTGTAGTATTAAGTGCGTAAAAATTCAAGAATTGAAACACATATAACATCCAGTAAAGTTCTCTTGCTACATAACTAGCATTTCTCTTACTTGAGAAATGGCAGCGTAGCGTGCGAGACCCCATGCTGCTTCCTTTACTGCAAGAGCTGATGGACCATTGGGAATGCTCACAACAGTACGCCTAGTTCATCAAAGTGTACCAATTATGTTACAAATGGGTCTATCTTAATCATGAGCTCAAGAATTACGGTATTCCTAGAAACACAAAGTGAAATGGTTGAGATTTGATTCATACCATTTGGCGAAACGAGCTCCCTGCTGGTAGTAAGCAGCTGTGCGAGAGGAAAGTCCATCAAGACCTTGGCACCAGGACTCATCGTTGGAACCGGCTAGGGGCACCAAACCCTGTTGTTATAAAAATCATTACCATACCATATCAGCATATGCAGCTATCATAAGATTATGGTATGCTTAAGATTTCATATTTTATTACAATGGCTAACCTTGTCAACTTTGATCCCGGGAACAATTCCTTGCTCAACGAGCACATCAACAATCTTCTTGCCATCGACAGTAGATTGGTAGAGAGTCTCCTCGAAAAGAATGGCACCAGACACGTAGTTGCCAAGGCCAGGGACTGTCACAAGGAGGGTACGGAAGGCTTGGCGGTTAGCCTCGGTGTTCTCTAGCCCAATTGAGGCCAGACGCTTGCCGCAGGTTGCATTCGACTCGTCCATGGCCAAAATTCCACGGCCAGGAGATGCAACAGTTTTCTATACCAACCAAAACAAGTACACATCAATTTTCCAACCTAAACATGTTATGTTATGCCATAAGTTTACTACAAGCTGAGGGAAACATTTGAGTTTAAAGAGAAAGACATACAGACATGCATGAACTTTAGAGAATAATGTTTATCATATGACATGTTAATGAGTTGAAAACTTGAAACGATGTAAATGAAAACATACAGCAGTCTTGACAAGTTCATCAGCATATGAAGCACGAATAGTGAGACCGGATGCGGCGGTAGGGTGGCATCTGACGACGGATGATGCTGAAGGCTGGCGGAGGAGGGTCTGGCCCTTCACCCACTCAGATTTCTCAAGAACTGGAGAAGATTTGAGTAGAGATGCAGATGCCATTGCTTTCTGTAGTGTAACTTAGCGGAGAGCAGCGTAATAAAAAAAATATGACCTTATCTCCTCTGCAAAGCTCTCTTGTGCTCTTTGCCACACATGCACTCACACTCTTGTATTTATAACTGTCCTATGTATGATCAAAGATGTCTAATTTGAGGCTGTTATGTGATGGCCAATGCCGGTCTGCCATGTGGATGATAACTTGCTGACTTGGCAGGCTGCATACGTGGTTCAGACATGAGGGTTTTTGCTCACCTTGTAAAAGGGGTGGATTATTGTGCAGGAAAACCGCATGATATTGTTTTTCTTCTGTTTAGCAAAGAGACAAGTGTATGACGCTTGCAAATTGCAATGGGGAAAGGGTCCAAAGAGGGACTTGGTTTAAAGAGATTGCTCTTCATAATGGTATGAGGCTGGTATTGATCTTTCGTTGCTTGCTTGTCTACCTCCTTGGTTACTAATGGCTACAGTTTAACGGAAGGGTTTGATTAGACTGCGATATCCACATCGACGGCTTGTACCACCCCACATCGGCCAAAACTTGGGTAAGGCTGTCTCACAATTCCAATGGTCAGGCCAAAATGACATCATAATTTTCTGACCAAATTACCTCTGCTTTCCCCTTGGCAAAATACCCCACCCACCCCCTGCAAAGGCCAGCATTCGGCTGTCCCTAGCTTCCACCTGGCACGGCTGCCCCATGGAAGAACTGCTCCCCCACATCAGCTGTTCGACGAAATTGTGCTCGCGATTTCACCTGTTACCTAGGTCACAGCTAGGCGACTGTATATGACTCTATAGGCAAACATGCTGAGCCAATTATGCTGTACTGAACATACTCAACATGGTAGATGAAGAGTTCATCTTCCAAGAAAGAAACTTCTGCTTTTCTAAAGATTAATGTGATGAAGACTAAGCAGAACTTCCAGAACAGCAGTGGTTAAAGTAACCACTTGAATATGAAACTTCTTTGATCTTGATAAACCGTTTGCTGAACTAATAGTCTAATACTCAATTAGGTTCCTCTATCTTCAGAGAAAATGTCCAGCAGGAAGTTAATTGTCACGAGCACAACAACAAAATACTAAATCTAATACAAAAAACAAACTGTTTTAACTTAAAATTTGATTCAAAGAAAGATTGGCAATCCCAGAAGCTAGATCATCCACTGAAGTTTCATCCAAATTATTCCAAACGCCAGATTCAGAAAAAATTGACGGCAAGGGTGGAGGCAAACCTTCTTCAATGGCATTGTTCAACTGCTCAGCAAGTACATCTTCCTCAACTGGAACATCCAAATTCCAAACCCTGAATAAATCCTCAGTTGAAGGCTCGATCTCCGATGCCCAAGAACCCATACTGACTCCTAACTCATGGTTTTCAGTCACTTCCAGTTCATCATTGTAACCAGGAAAAAATGGATTTCCCTCAAAAGTAAATGACTGCCATAATTAGCATCCTCTCTGACAGGAATATCATTTTTTATTGAAATATCATCATGAGTTGTCTCTAATTCTTCCCTAATAGCAAGAAGACTATGTTGAGTTGTTACAGAGAAGCTTTCCCGTTCTGTCCCTTCACTGGAATTAAGTATCTCAATGTCATTTCCCCCATACAAAATATTACTCAAGCTTGAAGAAGAGTTGAGAGAGACGGACTGAAAATCAATGATTTCTACCAGTGCAGCTTTTAGATACTTCCAATTATCATTTGAAATGTCAGAATCTTTGATCAGGCAGGAATCAACCCACGCAATATCTTCTGGAGAGCTTACAATGTTCTGAGCAGAGTCTGGGCCTCTTTAATAAGTGAAGGAATAGTGTTTTCCATCACCTGGTCTCCAGTGTCCATATCTACAAATATGTGAGGAACAATGTCACTAGAAGATAGAAATAAATCAAGTCACACTTTATTGTTGTAAATGCAAAACTCTTTGACACCTTATGGTGACATTTGACCAGTCACTATACAGCTTTATATTAAACTTGCAAATGCAAGTTTTCATCATCATCCTGTTCCATTCTCACATTGGATTTTGGAACAAATACATATACTAAAAGCAATATATAAGGCTACTCATGCACAATTCTAAGTGAAACAAGAATGAGCGACAATCATTTTGAACCGATTTCAGTATGTGTTCTCATCCAAGTCCATTTTGAACTGTAACGCCAATACCACCATGGCTCCGCTCATATATTTCAACTATTCAAGTACTAACTGATACCCCAAAAAAAGGAGGGGCCAACAATTGACAAATAGCCAAATGACAACATACACTCAGGGTGCCTTGGCCAAACATAGAGATTGGGGACGTTTCTTTAGGTCAAATTGCACTCTATTAGAAATCTCAAGCAGGCTAATGTGGAACTAAATATGCCAAAAGAGTAGGAAAATCGGAACAAGTACTCAATTTCGTTAATAAAGATCCTAACACCAACCTTGTGATTTAGGATTCAGATAAAGAGAATTTCCTAAATCAAGACTATATCAAAAAGGCCACAACTCTCCAAACTGAATCAGAATGACAGATCGATTATCAAGAGATTCATTACACTTACTTTATCATAAGCTTCAACGACAGTGCTTGGTATTGAAAGCACACAAGACTAAGGTTTTTCCATTAGTAAAGGGAAACAACAATCCTGATGTCATAGCGCAGAACAGTACTATCAGAGAGTAAAAATCATTCAGCATAAGCAAACATATACATATATATAGGTAGTGACCAATTGGCCGACTATTCTTTGCAAAAAAATCATACAAACGATTCTACAAACTACTCAATTTCAGAGGGTTATCCAAAACAAATTGAAGAAAGCATTGTTCCGCGTAAACCCTAAACCCTAAGCCCAATTTCAGGAATATGAAATGAGATAAAGAGGAACATGAAGTGAGGGCTTGAGGAGCGTAACCGTACCTTGAGCCATTAGAAACCCTAAATTTCAATTCAGAGCAAAATTTGGAGAAAGAAGAAGAAGGAAGATTCACGAGAGCACCGAGGCCTGAGAGGTGTTTGTATTCACTGTAATATACTACTAGCATTCCTGCACCCGAATTGTCGTTACATTTAATAAATTTGTGCAATTATATTATCATTGTGTGAGATATTTAACACATCCAATAAAATTCTGATATTCAACGAAATCCACATTAGAAATATCGCTGGAATATTAAAAAAGGCACGGACTTATAGCTAGGTACAATATAAGTAGGGGCCGACGGGCCTCAACAACATTTTAATATTTGCGGGCCGGACCGGGTTTTATCTTTTATATAAGGATCCGGACCCGGCCCATTCAAGCGGGTTTTGCGGGCTTTTACGGGCCGGGCCTATCGGACTTTAATTATTGAAAAATTAAGACATTTCAACATAAACGTAACATTCATCCATGCATCGGGGTCTAAACGTACTCCGACGAATCTAAATTTTACGTACTGTGTTTATCACTATAAGATGGACCCTTCTACATGTCCTCGTTTATCATTAAAATATATTTAATTATCATATTGCTTGAATTCTCCATATGTATATTAATGTTCTTACGTTTGTTCCTTTGTTATATGGAATGAAATACCTTTGTGAAACTTAATCGGACATGTTTAATTATTTTATAAAATTGACCGTCGGATTGATTGGTTAGAATATTATAACCATGCCTTTAAAATTTTATAAATTTTGGACTTGATTTAGACATCGATCCATGCATTTCGCCAAATGTGACCGTAGTACTCTTACAACTAAAACGGAAATTACCCCTCCCAAAAATAATTTTTTAACATCAAATTTTGGACATATATTCTTATGGAATACATATCTATCTCATAGTGTCAAAAAAATTGACATAAAAAATTGATTTATCTACTCCCCCATAGGAAAATAAGATGAGTGTATTTTAGTCTTTTCACAAATTTTGTTTAACTGTATTGACCGGAATCCAAACGTACTTCGATTAGGCTAATTTTTGCTTGCGGTGTATTTTATTACAAGGTGAACTATTATATATGGCCTTCTTTATTGTTAAAACATTTTAAATTCTTATATTGCTTGAATTCTCTATATGCACACTAATGTTCTTACCTTTATTCCTTGGGTATATGGGTTGAAAAACCTTTGTGAAACGTAATCGATCATGTATCATCATTTTACAAAACTAACTGTTAGATTGGTTGTTCATAATATTCTAAGCATGCCGTTAAAATTTTATAAATTTTGGACTTGATTTAGACCTACATCTATGAGTTTCGCTAAATGTGACCGTAGTACCCTTACAACTAAATCGTAAATTACCCATCCCTAAAGGGATTTTTTAAGATCAAAATTTTAACACACATTTTTGTAAATTACATATCTATCTCATAGTGTCAAAAAAATTGACATAAAAATTTGAATTACCTAGTTTCTCCATGGAAAAATAAGCAATATATAAGAGAAGGGTATTGATGTCATTTCACACAATCTCAATTAAACTCTCACCATTGAAAAATTACAAGATCTAATCTGAACCATCTATTATATTTACTGTTTTACTGTGTAAGGTAAATCGATAAAAAAAAATTACAATGAAACCCTAAACCCTAAAACCTAAACCATAACTTATTCTAAACCTCAAAATTCTTAAACCTTAACTTACCCTAAATTTCAATCCCCTAAACCCTAACTTATCAGAAACTTTAAACAATGATTTAATAGTAAAATAGATACACAAATATAACTATATATGGAATTCCAATATTTGATCAATATATGTATATGTAATATATTAATATAGACATACACAAATATAAAATATATATCTATATAGTACTAGTCACTATATCATATATATATATATAAGTGTAGGTATAATGATATATGTACTACTATCTTATATATATAAAAAATTGCAGGGTTTGACTGGCCGGGCCAGGTTTTAAACCTCTAAACCAAGCTCGGCCCACCATCCGACTTTGCGGGCTTTTTTCGGGCCGAGCCGGACTTTTAGCCCAGAGGATTGCAGGCCTCCGCCGGCCCACGAGACCCACGAGTCAAATGATGACCCCTAAATATAAGTATCATTTTCATATATTTTTTTAATAATATCAATTAATATCAAATGGTTTTTTATCAATCAAAGTTACAATGTTATTATTTAATTTGATTAATTCGACTTCAAATTAGAATCAAAGACATAATTGACGCTTGGATTTGATATCATCAAGATTTTTAAAATTTTGTTGTGTTGCGGAAGAATATGATTCTTCCCTTTCTTTTCTTTTCTTTTTGAAAAATATCATTTTTTTAGAGAGTACAATACACTTATATATTGCAGGCAATGTTTTATCGTTGAGACACAATACGAGGTTTTGAATGCTGATGTTCCAATTAGTGCTTCACTTGATTGAGAGTTTTGACTCGATCTTCAATACCACATATAAAATTCTAATTAATAAAAAACAGACAAAATCATTGAAACGCAGAGAGCAACAATCTTAATGAACAGAGCAAGCACCACTGATCAAATCCATTTTATAATTATACAATCGATTACCATCAAAGATGAAACAATGATCAGTAAGAGAAAAATATGGGGGGCATCAAGTTAGTCGAAGGCCCTGAATCTTAATCGTCTTGGTTTTGGCCAGTTTGCATTTACACTCTAGTTGTTAGACAAAGAATATAAGTCAGAATTGCGGGTCTTATAACTCCAAGAATTCTTAAACACGCTGTTTCCTTTCATTCTTTGTTATTCTTCACGTTTCACTTTTGCTGTTCATTATTTAACCCAAAACAATAAATAAATACATGATATCTACCACATGCAAAACAATCGACAATTTATAGTCAAAGGCATCCTCGTCTCGCCTCCGCTCTCATCATCATCCTCATCTCCATCTTTCACTTCCAATTTGGACTTGACAACTCTAATCCTAATCAACCTTATCATCTCCTGCAACATTTTAATAAAACCTAGAGATCAACCATGAATCTGAAACACACTTCTTTGTTTCTTGTTGTAAACGTCTATGTTCTCGTTGTATTCCACCATCTTCTTATCTGCTTTGGCCTGGTATTAACTATATTTGACTAATATATTAACAGCAAATATGAGCATGCAATTATGAGGATTGGAGAATCCAAACACTACAAGAAAAATGCACTTAGACGACGGAGAGTTTCCGTCGTCTAAGTGCATTTTTCCGTCGTCTAAGTACTTAGACGACGGAACCTCCGTCGTCCAAGTTCCGTGCTCCAAATGCTGTCGTCCAGGCACTTAGACGACGGAGAATGTATTCTCCCTCGTCCAAGTTCACTTGGACCGCGGACATTCTCCGTGGCCCAGGTAAGCACTTGGACGATGGAGAACTTAATCTCCGTCGTCCAAGTGCTTACCTGGGCCACGGAGATTGGCATTAATCTCCGTCGTCCAAGTGCTTATTTAATTTTAAAAAAAATTAAATTGTGATTAATTATTAATAATTTAATTCATTATTAATTGAATTTAAATAATGAAAAATGTTAAAATTAATTAAATAAACTAAATTTGTAATATTACTTAATTAAATAATTAAAATTAATTTGTACATACATAATCGAAAAAACCCATAAAAATTAAAATATTGTTCGGAATGCGGAAAGAAACGAGATAATAAACTACTGGCTAGCTAATACACTGGAGGAGCAGATGCGCCGCCGAGTCCTCCGCCTCCAGCCGGGTCGTCGTCGTCGAGGTGTGGATTCGGAGGAGGTTGACATTCTCCTCGAGATTGTTGCATGAGGGCGATGAGTTGGGTTATTTGTGCTTGTTGCTCATCAAGTCTTTGACGCATGGATTGATTCTCCTCTCGTGCCAGTCGAGCCTCTTGAATGGCTGCTTCGACGGCCGCAGCCTGAGTCCTTCTCCGCCGCCCCGAACCTCCCGTAGATGATGAGTCGGAGGTCGTCGACAAATCTCGAACCACCTTAGGTCCGAAGTGCATAACCTCCTTGTCAGCTCTAAGACCGTAGACCTCATCCGCGATTGCAATTTGGCTCTCCATGGATAGAGGAGGCAGGTCTTCCGGCGGCAAATTTGGGAACACAAGCTGAGTGTTAGCCAATTCTTCCTGCGCACGCTCTATCACCCTTGCCTACAAAAGAATAATTAAAAAATTATAATGAAATAATATTTAAATAATAATTACTACAATTAAAAGCACATATATATATATCACTTACGCCGTATTGACTCGCTTCATTATCGAGCCCAGACGTCACGTACGCGCTTATGCTTGCATCGAGATAAAGGTGTTTGGAGCCCTTATCCCTGTGCTCCTTGGCTATTTGAATGAGTTGCTTGGCGCCAGAAGTATGGTGTTTGTCCTTCTTCCCCCGGTTGGCTTTGTTGACTTCGGAGAATTTCTGTTAGACAACATAATTAAATCATTAAAAAATTAATAGGTAACTAAAATTTAAATATTTCAATTATCTTAATTGGAATAAAAAAAGTAAACACCTTTAATTTGTCATCCTGAAAGTGGTTACACAACCACTGCCACTCATCTTCTCAATCCCCACGCAGCTCTACGAGGGCAGGCACGGGACCGATATTTTCGAAGTACTGATGGAGCCTGTACTTCCAATCTTTGTAGATGGAGTTGGCGGTTTGGTTGATATGCCTCAACATCGCCGGTGTCGGATCCACCGCAAATTGTTCCTATCAGAAATAAATAGAAAATTATAATCGTATATATTATGACATTATAACTAATATTAACAATATTATATAATAACTAAAATTGTACGTATTACGTACCGAAATTTCTTTAAAGACTTTCGTCTTCTCATCATCCGGCACCTCCTTCCAAGTAGGGGCAGTGAGACGAACCTGGCTACGAACGATTGACCCTATGCTATGTGCCGAGAGACTTGCTAGCTGAGCTGTGGGAGGGCCACTGGTGAATTCGTCGTAGGGCAAGTCGATCTTTTTCCCGGTCGCCTTGCAAATTTTCTCCGCTTTGCCCCCTTTAACGAGACCACGAGTCCTTTCCGGTTCCGGGTCAGTGGGGGCCCTCCTTTGCTTACGCCGGGCACTGTACATGATAGATTCAGCGCTCGAGGACGCCTGAGTACTTGCCGTTGAACCGGTACCGGGCGTCGGAGTTGAAAAGGGGTCGACGTCATCACCCCTGGAGATAAATGGGGCAGCGGGAATTTCTCCAGAAGGCGCTGCCTCCGGACCAGATGAAGGGTCCGGATTGAGGGCGTCGTTGCCCTCCTGTTGAACCCAACTGACTTGGTCCGCCAAGCGGCGGAGCATGGCATTTTCTGCCTCCTGTTGGGCTTTTTTCTTGCCGGATGGAGCCATTTAAACCTAGGAGTACGTTGTTAAAATACCTACTTACCATAATAATTACAACTAAAAAATTTACGCTAATTAAGTACGGTTAAGATTTAAATAGAGTACATCAGCTTGGCTTTTTCGGTCGTTCAATGGACGTGCGACCCGCGCGATAAAGTGTAAATTTTCAATTAATCAGCCTTGGTTCAATCGAAAAACATGGCCAGTTAGGGATAGAGATAACGCGAGAGGCGTGACTAATTTTAACAAAACACCCCGAGGCTAACCAAATGATTGGTATATACTCTATTGGTGTCGTCTTTCTTAGATCCAAAACCTGTCACAAGTCATAACCCGTTTCTAGACACCATGTCCGACATTCGGCCAATTTTTCAAAAATTTACACTCCCTCAAGTCCTTTGCAAACTCCGCCCTCAACCTCGTGTCCATAACTTCACTTAGGTTATGGTGTGCGGTGATGAAATCCACACATCACGAGGGATTAAGGAGATAAGCTAGGAAAAGAGGCGTCATCTATTCCAAAGAGTGCGACTTAATAAACCAAGCCTATGTACTAAATTTAAATCAAAGACGTACTACCATGCAATTTACTAGAAAATTCACGGAATTATCAATTAATTAAAACAATAAATAATGACAATAATCGGGAATTATTATTTATCATGCATGCATTTAATAATAATTATTCATTTACCAATATAATTAATTATTATTAACAATAATTATTATTACTATTATTTAATTACAATAATGATTATTTACCAAATAACTATTATAATAACTAAATAATTAAATGATAACAACTAAATGATTATTATAATAATTATAATAACTAAATGATTACTAAATATTAATAAAACTAATTATTTAATTATATTTAGAAATTAATTAATTAAATAAAAATAATGTTAATAAGGTAAAAAATAGAAATTTACCTCGCGGGAATAATCGGGAATATTGCCGGAGTTGAGTCGTCGGAGAGGAGGAACCACGCCGGAAATTTAGTCGTCGGAGCATCTCCAGAGGAGGAAAATCGCCGGAGGAGAGGAGAGGAGATGGAATGAGAAAAGGGGGCGGGGGTGCTGTTCTATATATAGGCGTTCACTTAGACGACGGAGCCCTAGTTTTCGTCGTCTAAGTGCACTTGGACGACGGAAACGGGTTTTTCCGTCGTCTAAGTGAAGCGTTAAATTTTTTTGAAGCGGCGCGTAATTAATGGGCGGGACATTTCACCCGCCATAAATTTGAACTTAGACGACGGAGAATTGATTCTCCGTCATCTAAGTGAAATTTCAAGCGGTGCCGAAAATTCAGGCGGCACATTGAACCGCCATAATATTTGAACTTGGACGACGGAGATGGTCATTCTCCGTCGTCTAAGTGTCACCTAGACGACAGAGAATCATCATCTCCGTCGTCCAAGTGAAATTTACATGAAAAAAAAAATTAAAATTAAAATGAACCGCCATGGTAATTTGAACCTGGACGACGGAGATGGTCATTCTCCGTCATCCAGGTGAACACCTGGACGACGGAGAATGACCATATCCGTCGTCCAGGTTCAAATTACGTAAAAAAAAATTTAAAAATTAATTCGCTAGGAATTTAGCGATCTGTCATTCGAGTGAAATAGTCGTACAATATCGATGAACGCATCGTATATATGAACATTTAAATTTGAACCGACGAATAATTTTACGTCTTGAAAGTTGTTAAGTATCGACTAATCTTTACGACTTAAGTGTTCATGAGTAAAGGCTCATTTGCAGCAGAGTATTAACGAAATTGAATTTGGACAAAACAACCGTTGGATATGTTCGTCGTAACATAATATATAATTACAATAAAGGACCAGAAAATAATAAGTTCGGGAAGGGTTTCATCGGCACAGTCAACCGCAAAACCGAGAATTTCACAAACCGGAAATGTGGATACATGACAATTTGCAACTCCGATTTTCGAACCGTCGAAGCTCACACACCAAGAATTGTTCACTCCAAAGTCTTGACGAAAAGAATATGCATTGGAAGAAGGTCTAGATGGTCGTTGTCTTAGAAAAAATTACGAAATCTGCACGACGGAGAAGCTCATCTTCGTCGTCCAGGTGAAGAGACCCTAAATTCAGGGATTATGGGGCCTTAGTGAAAGGACCCAATCCCGATCCAGTTACCTAACCGGAATCAAACCCTTTCGAAAATACGAACCAACAAAAATTTTCCAAAATTTCGGCAGAGTTTCGTTACTAGCGTGGAATTACCATAACCTGCACGCGGAAAATACACTTCATCCTATGCCACAAAAAGCAAACCGTGGGCACCAATCCCATTCGGATTTCTCAACATCAATATAATCAACAACAGTAGATAAACTGTACTATGTATATAAGTATATCTGTGAAAATCCGCACAACACGTATCAGAATGTATCAGAGCGACCTCTAGAGTAAAACATATACAATATGTACATCAGTAGGCGAAACAAGAACCTACTGGAAAACACAGGTGACTCTGATCACTAGCCTCCAAACCGCGACGTGAAACACCAAACCTGAACTGCAAACTGGGCACGGAAACCGAAAAGCCTAGGGGAAAGACATGAAAATCGTTAGAGTGAGTGGACGAAAATAAATGTCTTTCACCAAATAATATATGTTATAAAAACATATGCGAGTCGAATGAATAAATATAATAAAATACGCGAGGTAAACCATAATCCTCCAGCGTATAGAGCATGCAAGTAAAATCCCACGGGGCCACTCATGGACACGTCCGTGCTAGTACAGTCTGAATCACGGCATCCCAGACCCACACATGATTCGAGCCAGAAAGGCCTCAGGTCAGGGTAACTGTTTCCACCCGGAAATACCTCGGCACAAGAAACAGATAACTGTACCTACCCGGAAATACATCGGCACAAGGCACAGTGCCCCCCCTGGTAGGCACCCTCGGTGATCAGCCGGGGATGCGTGTGTATCGATACAACAACATGAACTACGTCTGTACTCTGTGAAAATCAAATCACAAATATCTCGATACATGTACAGTAATCAGCATAAAAATGCATATGGGTAACATAATCGTATATAACACATGCTCATAGTAATCGTAATCTTGTAAACATGCTCATATCTGTTTATTCGTATACGCATATTCGTATATATATATATATATAATTGTAAACACATGCTCATGTAATCCGAAATCTCATACGCATGCTCAAATTCGAAAATCATATAAAAAGACTCGCAATCATTTCCGTGAAAAGAAATTGTCCACTCACAGATGAGCAAAACGCGCACTCGCGCTAATCTCGAGGACCGGCGGAAGATCCCTCGCCAGACACACGATCACGATTCCGATCTCGATCTCCTGAATATCCACAAAAACGTAACTGATCAATAACGTAATCCACAACACTGTACTGATGCACGGAAACCAACCGTTCCCGGAAATAGGAAATACGGTACAAAATATATAACAGAAATCCCGAAATCCCCACTCGAAATCTCGACTGAAAATCGGCTAACCAAATCAACCCGGAAACCTCCGTACGATAACCAGGGCGCGATTACGAGAAAAACGACATTAAAATCATCGAAATCTGAAAAGTCAACTTTTCCTCGCCGGAGCGCCGCCGTTGACCGCCGCCGCGGCCGGCGGCGCGCCGTCGACGGTGGAATCACACGGCGGGAAGCTCCATATTTCAAGATCAAGCCAAGGCGAACCTTTTTCCCTTCTACCACAATGACCAAATCAAACCGCAACCCGTCCAAAAACAGCTCGAAACCCGATCGGAAAACTCCTCCGGTGACCCAAACGGTAGCCCTCAAAACCTCAACCAATCCTTAATTTAATCACATGGGAAGACTCAAGAGGTCAAAGGGAGGTAAACCCCTAACCTCTCCACCACCGTGGCTCACCGGAACCACCCCAACCGACACCGGCGAATCAACCAAACTCGGCCATAATTGGAACCCCTCAAACCTTAATCAATTCTTCTCAAACCACACCCAAACCTACTCGAAATCAAGAGGGGAAGAAAACCTTACCCTTGCCGGAAGCAGAGGTGGCCGGAAAATAGGTCACCGGACGGTGGTTCCCGTTTGGGAAACTTTCCCTTTCGGGCAGCTAGTCCACTTTCCAATTTTGGAAAGTCAACGAATTTCAAAGTTGGTCAACGCCCAAAGTGAAGTTTTTCGACTAATTCTCGACTAATTTGCTATTTATACTCGAGCCTCGGTCGTTCGACGGTCCGAAATGAAAATACGAAATGATTCGGATAAGCTCGAAACAAACGGATAAACTCGTCGAAACCCGAAACTTCAAATAATCATAAAATATTCCTCGGCTATCGGAAAAATCTTCCGAAACCACCCACGAGCTCGAAATCACGTACTCTACCATTTTTGTGAAGACACTCATCCCAAATTCTCGACCGAAAACAAAGTCGCGAGTCAAATCGGCAAACCACATAATATCGCAAAACTGCGACAATAACCAAATCTCAAGAATCGTGCCAAACACACATCTGATTCTGGTTCGGGTCGTCACAAATCTACCCCCCTTAAAGAAATTTTGACCTCGAAATTTACGTACCTGTCATGTGAACAGATGAGGATACTGCTCTCGCATACGCTGCTCGGTCTCCCAGGTGGCCTCCTCAATCGAGTGGTTCTGCCACAAGACCTTTACCAGCGGAATCACACGGTGCCTCAGCTCCTGCTCACGTCGATCGAGAATCTGCACTGGCTCCTCAACATACGATAAATCCTCTCTGATCGGCAACTGCTGTGGGGCTATCACATGTGAAGGATCTGAGATGTACTTCCGCAACATCGAAACATGGAAGACATCATGTACTCGAGCCATCTCTGTCGGTAACTCAAGTCTGTAAGCAACAACTCCAACCCTCTCCGTAATCTCATATGGACCAATGTATCGCGGCCGAAGCTTGCCACGCTTCCCGAAACGCACTACTCCCCTCCACGGAGATAGTTTCAGGAAGACCCAATCACCAACCTCGAACTCTAAGCTCTTCCTCCTCACATCCGCGTAACTCTTCTGCCGATCCTGGGCAATCTTCAGTCGATCCCGAATAACCTGAATGTCCTTCATCGTGGTTTTCACCAAATCAGGACCAATAAGCCAACGCTCGCCCACCTCACTCCAACACAATGGAGTGCGACACTGCTTCCCGTACAGTGCCTCGTACGGTGCCATCTCAATACTGGCCTGATAGCTATTGTTGTAGGCGAACTCAATCAAGTGCAACTGCTGATCCCAGTTTCCACGAAACTGCAACACACACGATCTCAGCATATCCTCAAGAGTCTGAATGGTCCGCTCGGACTGCCCGTCAGTCTGAGGATGAAAAGCTGTACTAAACCGCAACCTCGTGCCTAGCTCGCTGTAAAGCCTGCCAAAACTCAGAAGTGAACTGACTATCTTGGTCAGAAACAATCGACACAGGCACACCATGCAAGCGAACAATCTCCGATAAGTACAACTTGGCCAATCTGCCTACTGAAATCTTCCCCGGAAGTGCAAGAAAGTGTGCGGATTTCGTCAATCGATCAACAATAACCCAAATGCCAGTGTTGGCTGCCGAAGTACGCGGCAACTGATAGACGAAATCCATCGTGATATGCTCCCACTTCCAAACTGGAATCTCAAGTGGCTATAGTTTCCCTGCAGGTTTCTGCCTCTCCGCCTTCACCTGCTGACAAATCAAACACTGACTCACGTATGCGGCAATCTCCCGTTTCATGTTGCGCCACCAATAGTACGCTCGAAGTGTACGAAACATCTTCGTACCTCCGGGATGCATCACATACGCTGAACTGTGGGCCTCGTCCAGAATCTCCTTCTTCAAGTCCTCGTCCCTGGATACACATAATCTGCCCCTGAACAACAACGTACCGTTGTCGCTCAATCGGAACTCTGTAGGCACACCATTCCGAATCATGGTCTTCTTGCCCAGCAAGTAAGGATCTGAATCCTGTGCCTCCCGTACCTGATCAACCAACACTGGTCGAACCTGAAAACTGGCCAACAAAGCTCCATCATCATCATACCCAAACACAGCACCCGTAGCTCGAAGCTCGGCTAACATCGAAACTCTGGCCACACACATGTGAAATAATGAGGCTCCGGATTTCCGGCTAAGTGCATCCGCTACAACGTTGGCCTTCCCTGGATGGTACTCGAACGTACAATCATAATCATTGATCAACTCCATCCATCGGCGCTGCCTCATGTTCAGATCCGGCTGTGTCCGCAAATAAGTGAGACTCTTGTGGTCAGTGAAAATCCTACACTGAGCACCATACAGATAATGTCTCCAACTCTTCAACGCTAATACAATAGCGGCTAACTCCAAATCATGCGTCGGATAGTTGGCCTCATGTGGTTTCAGCTGCCTGGAACCATATGCCACGACTCTACCATGCTGCATCAAAACACAGCCAAGTCCCAACTTCGACGCATCGCTGTACACAACAAACTCACCACTGTCGTCTGGCAATGTCAGAACCGGTGCGGTAGTCAATCTCTCCTTCAAGAGCAAGTAACTCTCCTCGCACGCCTCAGACCACTCAAACTTGACGCCCTTCTTCGTCAATCTGGTCAGTGGTGTAGCTATCCGGGAGAAATCCTGTAAAAACCGCCGATAATAGCCTGCTAAACCCAAGAAACTCCGGATCTCCGGCACAGTAGTGGGTCGACTCCAATTCGGCATGGCCTCGATCTTGTCAGGATCAACACAAACTCCTTCGGCCGAAATCACGTGGCCCAGAAACTTCACACTATCCAACCAGAACTCACACTTGCTAAACTTCGCGAACAACTGATGGTCCCGCAAAGTCCGCAACACCGCTCGCAAGTGCTTCTTGTGCTGGCTCACACTCCTCGAATATATCAAAATATCATCAATGAATACAATCACGAACTTGTCAAGGAATCGTCGAAACACTCGATTCATCAAATCCATGAAAGCTGCGGGGGCGTTGGTCAACCCAAACAGCATAACCAAAAACTCATAGTGCCCATACCGCGTCCTGAAAGCTGTCCTGGCCACATCTGAATCCCGGATCCTCAACTGGTGATATCCGGATCGAAGATCAATCTTCGAAAAGACTGCTGCTCCCTTCAGCTGATCGAACAAGTCGTCAATCCGCGGCAACGGATACTTGTTCCTCACTGTAATCTGATTTAGCTTCCGATAGTCGATGCACAAACGCATGGATCCGTCATTCTTCCGCATAAACAACACTGGAGCACCCCACGGAGAAACACTCGGTCGAATGAATCCCTTCTCCAACAACTCCTGAAGCTGAATCTGCAACTCCCTCAACTCTGCAGGCGCCATACGGTACGGTGTCTAGGAAATCGGTCCAGTACCCGGCAACAACTCAATGGTAAAATCAATCTCCCGCACAGGGGGTATACCAGGTAACTCTGCTGGAAACACATCCGGAAACTCAGACACAACCTCAATACTGCCAAGATCCGGCACTGCAGCTGTAGTGTCCACAACATGGGCTAAATACGCAACACAACCCTTCTTCATCAACCGATCCGCCCTCATTGCAGAAATCAAACACGGTAGGGAAGTGTTCTTCTCGCCACGAAACAGTATCTCAGGTAACCCTAGTCGTCGAAATGCGACCTCCTTCCTGTGGCAATCAAACATAGCCCAGTGCGACTCCAGGAAGTCCATACCCAGTATCAGATTGAAATCCACAATATCAAGCAGTAACAGATCTGCGGCTAAACCATGGCCATCAATAAACACCTCACAATCTCGGTAAACCCAACCGATGCTCACAACCTCACCTGACGGATACAACACCCTCCACAACCCCGGAAGTGGAGATGCAGGTACCGTAGCCAATGATGACAGTCTAAATGATATAAATGAATGTGTGGCGCCCGGATCTAACAATGCAAGTACAGGAATACCAAAAACATGTAACGTACCAATAACGACCTCCGGTGAAGCTCTGCCCTCACGCAGAGTCATAGCATGCACTCTCGCCTGTCCGGCTGGTCGTCCTCGCTGAGGCTGTCCTTGCTGTCTACCCTGACCTGCAAACTGAGCAGGTCGAACTCCCGAAGTGGCACCTCGCCCAACTCCGGAACTATGGGCCGCCTGTCCACCAACTGGCTGAGAACAATCCCTCGCAAAGTGGCCCTCCTGGCCACAACGATAACAAAGGGTAGGAACCCGCTGACAAGTACCATAATGGTATCTATTGCAGAGACTGCACAACGGGTACTCCCTCGATACAGGAAATGTGCCCCCAGTACGCCGAGGGTAACTAGAACCGCTAGAATCCTTACTAGCCAAGGGTCTCTGCGGTTGATCTCTCAGCCACCTCTGTCTCTGCCACGAAGCACTAGCTGGTGGTCAATAAGGTCGATATGGTCGACTACCTGAAGATGAAGCTGAACCGGAAGTATCAGAACTCTGCCTCTTTGAAGGCCCCTGACTCGGTCCACCTTCCTCAAATCGCCTCGGCTGGAACCTCTGCTGTCTTTCCTGCTCAATATCCTCGCCTCGGAGAGCTGCACTAACAAATTCATCAAAGTTGTTCCTCGGCATCGTAGTCAACGTCGCCTTGATGTTCAGATTCAATCCCAGCTCAAACCTGCGATACTTGGCTTCTTCTGTAGCCACCATATCCCGCGCAAAACGAGACAAACGAGTAAACCGATCCCGATACTCAAGTACAGACAAACTGCCCTGCCTCAAGTTCGTGAACTCCTCGTACTTGCGCTGCTGGGTAGCCTGATTAAAATATCTCCGCATAAACAGATCACGGAACAACGTCCACGGTGTATCCACAGGAACTCTGTCGGTGCTAACCCACCAAAAATATGCATCACCCTCAAGTAAACCAACTGCGGCTACTGTCATCTGCACAGGAGTAAACTGCAGACGCTCACAAACACGCTCAATCTGAACCAGCCATGCCTCGCATATCTCTGGATCAACTGAACCCGAAAACACAGTAGCACCCGCAGTACGAGCCTTGACCACAGGGTCAAAACGCTCTTCCAAACGTAGCACTCGCATCAGCAAGTCGCGCGTTCGGCGATCCTCATCAGGATCATCATCCCGATCAACACGGGGACCACGTCGAGGAGGCATCCTACTGATACAAGACAAGCATTAGGTACAAGTACAAAGAACGTAATCATGAAACCGCAGATATTTAAGGACATACAACACCCAAAGTATTGATGAGTACCGCTGGCCAGTCGGGTCATCACTCCAGTCATGCTGTATCAACTCAAATACCCTAAGCGTCACAACTACAAGAGTCTACAGAATCTGACAACCTAATGCTCTGATACCAAACTGAAAGGACCCAATCCTGATCCAGTTACCTAACCGGAATCAAACCCTTTCGAAAATACGAACCAACAAAAATTTTCCAAAATTTCGGCAGAGTTTCGTTACTAGCGTGGAATTACCATAACCTGCACGCGGAAAATACACTTCTTCCTATGCCACAAAAAGCAAACCGTGGGCACCAATCCCATCCGGATTTCTCAACATCAATATAATCAACAACAGTAGATAAACTGTACTATGTATATAAGTATATCTGTGAAAATCCGCACAACACGTATCAGAATGTATCAGAGCGACCTCTAGAGTAAAACATATACAATATGTACATCAGTAGGCGAAACAAGAACCTACTGGAAAACACAGGTGACTCTGATCACTAGCCTCCAAACCGCGATGTGAAACACCAAACCTGAACTGCAAACTGGGCACGGAAACCGAAAAGCCCAGGGGAAAGACAGGAAAATCGTTAGAGTGAGTGGACGAAAATAAATGTCTTTCACCAAATAATATATGTTATAAAAACATATGCGAGTCGAATGAATAAATATAATAAAATACGCGAGGTAAACCATAATCCTCCAGCGTATAGAGCATGCAAGTAAAATCCCACGGGGCTACTCATGGACACGTCCGTGTTAGTACAGTCCGAATCACGGCATCCCAGACCCACACATGATTCGAGCCAGAAAGGCCTCAGGTCAGGGTAACTTTTTCCACCCGGAAATACCTCGGCACAAGAAACAGATAACTGTACCTACCCGGAAATACATCGGCACAAGGCACAGTGCCCCCCCTGGTAGGCACCCTCGGTGATCAGCCGGGGATGCGTGTGTATCGATACAACAACATGAACTACGACTGTACTCTGTGAAAATCAAATCACAAATATCTCGATACATGTACAGTATTCAGCATAAAAATGCATATGGGTAACATAATCGTATATAACACATGCTCATATCTGTTTATTCGTATACGCATATTCGTATATATATATATATAATTGTAAACACATGCTCATGTGATCCGAAATCTCATACGCATGCTCAAATTCGAAAATCATATAAAAAGACTCGTAATCATTTCCGTGAAAAGAAATTGTCCACTCACAGATGAGCAAAACGCGCACTCGCGCTAATCTCGAGGACCGGCGGAAGATCCCTCGCCAGAAACACGATCACGATTCCGATCTCGATCTCCTAAATATCCACAAAAACGTAACTGATCAATAACGTAATCCACAACACTGTACTGATGCACGGAAACCAACCGTTCCCGGAAATACGAAATACGGTACAAAATATATAACGAAAATCCCGAAATCCCCACTCGAAATCTCGACTGAAAATCGGCTAAACAAATCAACCCGGAAACCTCCGTACGATAACCAGGGCGCGATTACGAGAAAAACGACATTAAAATCGTCGAAATTTGAAAAGTCAACTTTTCCTCGCCGGAGTGCCGCCGTTGACCGCCGCCGCCGCCGCCGCCGCGCCGTCGACGGTGGAATCACAAGGCGGGAAGCTCCAGATTTCAAGATCAAGCCAAGGCGAACCTTTTTCCCTTCTACCACAATGACCAAATCAAACCGCAACCCGTCCAAAAACAGCTCGAAACCCGATCGGAAAACTCCTCCGGTGACCCAAACGGTAGCCCTCAAAACCTCAACCAATCCTCAATTTAATCACATGGGAAGACTCAAGAGGTCAAAGGGAGGTAAACCCCTAACCTCTCCACCACCGTGGCTCACCGGAACCACCCCAACCGACACCGGCGAATCAACCAAACTCGGCCCTAATCGGAACCCCTCAAACCTTAATCAATTCTTCTCAAACCACACCCAAACCTACTCGAAATCAAGAGGGGAAGAAAACCTTACCCTTGCCGGAAGCAGAGGTGGCCGGAAAATAGGTCACCGGACGGTGGTTCCCGTTTGGGAAACTTTCCCTTTCGGGCAGCTAGTCCACTTTCCAATTTTGGAAAGTCAACGAATTTCAAAGTTGGTCAACGCCCAAAGTGAAGTTTTTCGACTAATTCTCGACTAATTTGCTATTTATACTCGAGCCTCGGTCGTTCGACGGTCCGAAATGAAAATACGAAATGATTCGGATAAGCTCGAAACAAACGGATAAACTCGTCGAAACCCGAAACTTCAAATAATCATAAAATATTCCTCGGCTATCAGAAAAATCTTCCAAAACCATCCACGAGCTCGAAATCACGTTTTCTACCATTTCTGTGAAGACACTCATCCCAAATTCTCGACCGAAAACAAAGTCGCGAGTCAAATCGGCAAACCACATAATATCGCAAAACTGCGACTATAACCAAATCTCGAGAATCGTGCCAAACACACATCTGATTCTGCTTCGGGTCGTCACACTTAGGGTTTAGGGTTTAGGGTTTTGCACTTGGATGACGCAAATTCCCTTCTCCGTCGTCCTAGTGAGTACCTAGACGACGGAGAATGACCATCTCCGTCGTCCAAGTGTACAAACCCTGAATTCAGGGGTTAGGGCCTTAGGGTTTAGGGTTTAGGTCGTCCCCGGTCATTTGTGTGTCCGTTCAATTACTCTGATTCAAGAATATAATTAAAAAAATGATCGATCGATCCGATTTGCTAGATTTAGGGTCGAGGATTTAGGGAGATAGCCAAAATGCCCAAAAGACGACAGTCTGCAATTAATTTCTTCGTTGTCCAGGATATATAATTCGGATTAATTAATTAATTAATTTAGTTTACGTACGTCGGTTGATCCGATCTGATCGAGCATGAACGCGTGTAATTAATTAATTAAGTACAAAAAGTCGAAGATATACGTACATATATACATTCTCCTCCTTATAATATTTATATTAATTATTGATCGATAATGCATCGATCATATATTACAATAATTACATAAATTAATTACCAATTAATTTTTCTCGTCTTAGTTAAGTAGTCATCATCATAATCCTCATCATCCTCATCCCCGGTATCCGATTGCTCATCCTCCTCATCATACTCAACATCGTCCGACGAATAACCTGAGTCCTCGTCCGCGTCCTCATCCTGCTCATCTTCTTCATATTCTTCATTAATGGCATCGATAATCTCATCTTCAGTTAGATCTATACAACCATCAGGCATGGGTAACCGTTCACCATCTTGAACCAGATCCATTATATCAGAGCGGATGACAGAAATATTAGGCTCTTGATAGGCAGGAATGTCTCTTTCTGGTTCAGCAGCATCTTCAGTCGTCGCCGGTGTCCCTTCAATTGTCTCTGTATTCCATATTCCTCGATGAGAGATATGGTTCACTATTTTCCACCCTTCACCGGCTTTCGGATCGTCGAGATAGAACACCTGCCGAACTAAGGTGGCGAGAGTTAAAGGCTCGTCCTCATACCAGCTTGAGTTTGTATCGACTGATAATAGTCACAGGTCTTCTTTTGTATGCTTGAACCATCTGCACTTGAATAGGAAAACGTTGACATCATTCCCGTAACATAGCTGAACCACATATACAATAGCCCTGTAATATAGATCATTGTCTTTCCCAACCGCTACCCCACTGTTTTGTGTTCTTCTTCCTTCATCTCGGGCCAATGAATGGAACTTTACACCGTTCACAAAACATTCGGGATAAATATAGTGTTTAATCGGCTTCCCTGCTAGCAAGTGTTTTGGCCATGACCACCACCCCCCGTGGTTTTCAGATTTTTGCAGATCAATCATCTGCGAAAAAGGGCAAATTAATATAAGGGTTTACTTTCTACAAACATGATCGATATGTATATAAATTACTAACTAAATACCGAGATGTACGTACGTACCCATTGGAAGAAATGATAGGGAAACTTCTTCTTAACCATTTTCTCAATCCACGCCGAACTCTTGTTTTGATTTAACGCCTGAAGCCTCTCCCTGTATGACATCATGTACGGCTCAAGTTCGTCACAGTCTCGCAACACTACCTAATGTGTCTCAATAAGTTCTTCCCGTGTTAACGATTCCTTTAATACTTCTCTAAACGGTCGGACGACATTGGTGACGACAGAAAGATTGATGCGGGCACTGCGATCGGAGGCAGTGGGAGGTGGTGGATCTTTGAGGTACCTGTTGCAGTAAGTAACACACTCATGCATTAGGTATGTCTCTGCTATGGAGCCATTTGGGACCGACCTGTTTTTGACGAATGACTTATATTGTCCAAGCTGTCTACAAAATCAAACGTACAATAAGAATAAGTACATATAGCTAGCTAGTAATCTCCAGTGGAACAAATTATGAATCAAAAAACCAGTATAATTAATTAGTTGTACGTACCTTTCTTGAGGATACATCCAAGTGTACTGGACCGGACCAGAAATGAGCATCTGCTCGGGCATGTGGATCATTAGGTGAATCATTATATCAAAGAAAGCAGGGGGAAAAATCCTCTCTAGTTTGCAAATGATGTGCACAATTTGTTGTTGCAATTCCACCACATCTGACTTCTTTAATTCTCTAGCGCATAACCTCTGCCACCATCTGCACAATGCCACTATTGGTTCTACGACGTCACGAGGCAAGTATGGTCGAATTACCACTAGAATCAGACGTTGCAGCATAATGTGATAGTCACGTGTCTTTAGATCAACAAACTTGTGTTGCACCTCGTCCACTGCTCCAGTTATAGTAGCTGCATACGTAGCCGGATAACGAATGCCCTTAAACCAGTGAAATACAGAACGTCTAAGTGTCGGCTTCACTGTGTAAGGTGCAGCTGGCATCTTGTTGTACACTCCTTTCCTATCCCTCCTCAATCACAAGGGACGACGTAGATTCATTGATTCCAAATCTTTGCGCGCTTTGGGAGTATCTTTAGTCTTGAACTTAATACCGAGAATTGTTCCCACCACACTGTCGCACACATTCTTTTTTATGTGCATCGCGTCCAAGTTGTTCCTCAGCTTCAACTTCGACCAGTAAGGGAGTTCAAAGAATATACTCTTGTGATCCCAATAGCTCAGATCATGTGGAGGAATTGGATTGCATTTCTTTACATCCGCGTCATTGGTCAACACACCAAAGTCGAAATAGCTCAACCTCTCTAAAATCTCTTCGCCCGACCAACTATGGGGTTTAGGATTGTTCTCTACCGTCCCGTCAAAATGAGCTTCATCCTGTCGCCATGGGTGGTCGTGAGGAAGCCATCTACGGTGACCCAAGTAACACACCTTCCCCGCGTGCCAACTAGAGTTCACGTCGTCCAAACATATAGGACATCCATTATATCCTTTTGTCCTGTAGGCTGCCAACATCCCATACGCTGGAAAATCGCTGATCGTCCACATTACGGCAGCCCTCATAGTGAACATCGTGTCAGTGAATTTGTCATAAGTTGGGACTCCATTTTCCCACAACAGTTTCAGCTCGTCGATCAAAGGTCTGAGGTAGACATCTAAGCACTTCCCTGGAGATTTAGGACCTGAAATTAGTACAGTAAGGAAATTAAATTCCTTGTTCATGCACATCCACATAGGCAAGTTGTACGGCATCAGAATAACTGGCCAAGTGCTGACGGCGTAGCTATTACTTCCCCAAGGATTGAATCTGTCTGTAGATAGGCTGAGTCTAACATTTCTAACCTCTGCAGCAAAGTCTCCAAATTCTCTGTCGAAATGTTTGAAACCCTCCCCATCCGCAGCATGTCGCAGGACATCGTCATCTATTCGCTTTTCTGCGTACCATCGCATCGCCTCTGCTGTGTGTAGAGATATGTGCAAGCGCTGCAATCTGGGAATCAAGGGAAAATATCGAACAACTTTCACAGGAATTCTCTTTTTCGAACTCTTCCTATTCACCTGGAATCTGCACTGGCCACATACGGGACAATAGTCCAAATCTTTATACTCTTTGTAAAATAGCACACAATCATTCGGACATGCGTCAATTATCCTGCACTTTAGGCCGAGGCTGCTCAAGATATTTCTAACCTTATAATGAGATTTAGGAAGATTGTGATCATCAGGAAGCAACTTACATATATGCTCCTGAATTTCGTCAAAAGCACTCACTGACATTTTGTGCTTCACTTTTATCTTCATTTGCTCCATCACATATTGCAACACATTCTCTCGACATCTAGGGAACACCGGGGTCTGCGCTTCAAGTAGCATCCGGTTGTACTTATCCATCTCACTAGTGTTAGTGGCCAAGCTAGCAGCGGGGAATGTGTCATCATGCTCATTAGTGGTACTGTAACTTCCGTCTTAGTGTTGGTGTCCACCATGACTACATCCCAGAAACGCATCATGGACCAAATCTGCAGTTGGGTTGCAAGCTGGGGGTCCGGTACCACTGCCGCTAGATGAGGCACCATGGTAATTGTACCCTGAGCTGAAGTCTGCTGCGCTGAACTCTACTGCTTCACTATGCTCGCTCCATGTAGTGTAACTCCACATCATACCATTTTCGTACAGGTGTTGCACCATAACATTAACCTCCACATACTGACAATTAAGACATTTCTGGCACGGACACCTGAAACGCTTCTTTCCCTGACCATGTTCTATCGCAAAATTCACAAATTCGCTAATTCCATCCATATACCAGACATCACATCTATTCTTCAACTTCATCCAACTCTTATCCATACTGCTACAAAATATTATAATTAATTAATTATTACATATATATATTAGTCCATTAATTTATGCTTAATTATACGTACTCGATCTACATCGATCCATCAATTACGTACGTAATTTAATCTGTATATATAGGCTGATGACATTTCATGTATGTACATTTTCACTACATATATATTAAGCAAATTTTAACTGCGTACGGACCTGTTGGCCTTCTCGATATCAGTTAATTAAGCTAGCTAGCTAGTCAACGGAGATTCTGATCCTGATCCTTCTCCTTCTCCCTTCTCCTTCTTCTTCGATCTTTAAAATTCCCCGCGGGACAGAGGATGGAATTGAATGAAGAGAGTTTGGCATCGGGCTTATATAATGCTTCACTTAGACGACGGAGGTGTCGGTACGTCGTCTAAGTGGAAGTTACTCGGACCACGGCGTGTCGGTCCGTTGTCCAGGTGATCACCTGGACAACGGAGAATACCATCTCCGTCGTCCAGGTGACCACCTGGACCTCGGAGAGATCACCTGGACGACGGAGAAGTCTTCGAGGTCCAAGTGGTCACCTGGACGACGGAGATGGTATTCTCCATCGTCCAGGTGATACTTGGATGACGGAGAAGTCTCCGTCGTCTAAGTGTCACTTGGACCACGGAACAATTACGTTTCCGTGGTCTAAGTGCTGTTTTCTTGTAGTGAAATTGATATAGATACCTAAATTCATAGAAACTCAACTCTTCTCTAACTGGCTTGAATAAATGAAAAAAATACTAAACATCCTATCAAACTCTATACACTGCAAACACAATATAGTTCAAGATACCTCAACGGGGATAATGATCCAAAGCTCTTGGTTTTCAAATAATACTTAGTTGCCCCTCTCACAAATCGAATTGCTCTACAATTCGATACAGTATATTAGCCAAAATGAATTGAAACCATACACATACTATGAAAAGATAACAAAATAAAATTTAAAAACCTTGAAGACTCGACAAAACACGCAATTCCAATTCCAAGGTTGAAGTAAGAGTGGAATCCACAGTTGAGAACGGCGATCGGGCATCGACTCATTTGATTCGAAGTAAAAAAGTACCATAATTTTCACCTTTTCCTGCAAACCAAATCATTCATTCAGTCAGTACCAATCAAACCAAACACTCGAGAAATCAAAGGTAAAACTTTGTTTTTGGAGTTTTGATTCTTACTTGGCAGAATCCATGGTCAGAAGCTCTTCGTCGGTTTTGGTACCCGGATAAATGCAACTCAATCATGTTTTGAAGAGAGAGGGTGGGAGGTTAACTGCACTCAGTTTTCTTTCTCGACGTGGAAAATTAGGAGTGAGCCTCCATGTAAAAGATCTTATCATGAAGTGGCATGTTACCGCATTGTCCTTCCTTTAATTTATTTCGTGTATGTAGAGTTATATAAGGACCAGAACATTTTCAGGCATTTACAATGTTCTATTTCCCCAACTGCCTTGAGCCTCGTTCCCTTAATTAATGGAGATTGTTCTTCTTTTTTTATGGTCGAAGTATGACATGTTAGAATTTTTGATTTCTTATATATATATATATACACACATATACATATATACAGCACCTTTCTATTAAGGTATACATTTTTTTGGTCATTTTCAGGTATAGGACATTACACCAACTTTCAATCATATTTTACCATCTCCACCATTCAGATCTTATGTCCTAATGTGTAGATTAAGCCTATAAATTTTTAGCCAAAATGGTGATCATTAAAGTATTCAAAAATGCAGTTAAAGTTTATAAGTATGAACGGTTCAGGTTTGACAGATTTGGTCCGTCCTTTGATTTAATCTAGTTCGATACCTTAACGATCACCATTTTAGCTAAATATTTACATGAATGATCTACTCATATAGACCTTGTAATTGGATGGTGGAGATGTTAAAATGTGATCGAAAAGTTTGTGTAATGCTCTATACCTGAAAATGACCTGAAAAAAAAGTATACCTTAGTGGAAGGCCGCCATATATATATATATATATCATTATACACACACACACACACATATTTTCACGTATTTGGCATTACGTCAACTTTTTGATCATATTTTACCATCTCCACCGTTCAAATTTTAGGTCCTAATGTGTAGATCAAGCTTGTAAATTTTCAGCCAAAATGGTGATCTTTAAGGTATTCAAAAATGCAATTGAAGTTCACATATAAGAACGGTTCAGGTTTGACAGATTTAGTCAGTCCATTGATTTAAACTAGTTCGATACCTTAATGATCACCATTTTAACCAAAAATTTACAAGAATGATCTACTCATATAAACCTAGTAGTTGGACGGTGGAGATGGTAAAATATGATCAAAAGTTGACGTAATGCCAAATACCTGAAAATGGTTCCATTCAGGTATACCTGAGTGGAAGCTTGCTGTGTGTGTGTGTGTGTGTGTGTGTATAGACATAAGCGGGATCGCGAGGGGACGCCCATAAAAAAAGTTAAAGTGCTGAGTGTCAAGTGTTAGCTCCACAGCCAACCACTAAAAGCACATTTGTTAAAAAAAATCTCGTAGGTCCCTCCTACCCCTTAATCATCTTCTCTACCAGTTGAGAGTTTCCGGTGAGATTTCCTACGTCCGAAAAACTAAAGAAAGTGATAGGTCATGAGAAACCCAAACCCACAGAAGAGCCAGAGCTCCTTCCCTAACAACGATGGTGTTATAGAGCGACAATCGTTGACATCGTCGGCGCCGCTGATTCCGACGTTGTGGACATTAATTGTTGTTTGAGATGTATGCTAGCTCACTATGCTATCTCTTCTAGATCGACGTGCATGGAGGAGTGGCTGGTCGCACACTCACAGTCGTCGTCGAGCAACGTAACCTCTTCTTTGCTATCAAGAACTATGACATCAAAACCATGTTCCAAGGCTTTAACATGCAAAACTTCAACCACAAACCACCCCACAGGCCTCAACCATAGCTTCTTCTTGTTGGAGCTCAACAACCAATATTCTAGTTTAAGCAGATCCTCATTATCCTGTAGACTTCTTGACTTCTAGTCATAAGAGACCGACGGGAAAACAAAAGAAAAATGGAACAAGGAAAAAAAATAAGGGATTGATGAGTAAAGCTTCACCATCAAACGACCCATCAAAATCTCTTTATTGATCACCACCGTACCACTCTCAGTAGCTAGTCCACCCCAAGATGGAGTGATGGCTATCGAGAAATATAATCAGAGGAAGCTCCTCAGCTCCGGTGAGGCTTCTCTGCCGGAAGCTATGTTGGGCTTTCGTCAAAATGGCTATATCGTTCGTCGGTTTAGATCTTGCAATGCTTGAATCTTCAATCAAAAACTCTCAGCTTGTAGAGAAGATGATTAAGGGTGGGTGGGACCCACAAATTTTTTTTTAAAGAAAAAGGCTTTTGGTTGTTGGCTATGGAGGTAACACATGACAGTCCGCACTTTAACTTTTTTGTGGGTGTCCGCTCTCGATCCAGCCTATATATATAAGTGTATATATATACACTAGGGTTGTTGCCTGCATCAAAGTAAGATCTGTTGAAGGAGAAAAGTATAGAAAATATACAGTAGACTGAAAACTGTATTTTATTCATTGATAGATGACTTTTAAATAGGCACTATAATCTGATACAATAAATCTCCCAGTAAATCAGGGACTAAGAGAATCTCTATATCTAGTCGAATCTTGAGGAATAACATTAGGTGTTGGGAAAAAAGAGTGATGAGCATCAGAGATTGCCATAAAGGAATCTTGTGGAATAACACTAGGTGTTGAAACAGGATAAAGATTGTTAGTCTCATCCATTCCATCAAATCCAATGGTCTTGGGGATTTCCACGTGCTTCTTGCCTTTAAAAAATGGATGACCATGAGAGTTTTTCAATATTTTGATAATCATGTCACGACCTAGGTGTCCAAATCGAAAATGCCAAAGCTTGTATGAGGCCGTGTCACACACAGTAGTCAGTGTGACAACATTGGATTCAATGATCCGAACTATAGTAAGATATAATCCACTACGAATTGCCCTTAACTTCTCCACGGTGAGCTTTCCACCGCACTCCTCGAAAATTATGCATAAAAATTCTTTTCCATTCTCACTATGAGTTTCCAAGTGTAAACCGCTAGCTCTTAAGTCTTTAAAACTTAGCAAGGTTCGGTTGCCCTTAAGCGCATACAATGCATCAATGATATGAATTTTAGTTCCCTGTGGTAGCAAGAATTATGCTGAACCACGCCCTTGTATAACCGGCATGGAACCAATCATGGTTGTCACTGATGATTTATATGGCATAAGAACAATAACCAATTGCCTATTCTGCAAAATAGTATGAGTCATACCACTATCTACTAGACATTTGATCTCGCCATCAAACATCTACAAAAGAATTTGAATTAATTAGTCTTCAAGACTTGTTGACCACTTTAAGTAAGATTTACCAAAGGGTTGTGACCCTTAAAGAGTGATAATATGACATAAGTAAACCGATGTAAAATACATTAAAAAAAACACCATTCCCGGGTAGGATTTTTGATGGGTCGAGAAAATCCACTCAACGGGTCGAAGAAATTCAAAATAAAACTTGATTTTCCGATAACTATTTCCTCGATGGGTCGAAAGTTGGGAACAATTGTCACAGAGGCAAACATTCGATGGGTCGAAGGGATACCTCGACGGGTCGAATGAAACCAAAAACCAATATCGATGTTCCGATATCTTTCTCGACGGGTCGAATAGAAATTTCGACGGGTTGAATTTTGTGACGAGTGGAGACAGAACTAGGGGTGGGACATTCGAACCGAAAACCGAAAAAAAACCCGATCCAAACCGAACCGCGACCGAAAAAAACCGTACCCGAAAAAAACCAAACAAAAAAAAACCGAAACCGAAAAAAACCGAAATATTTGGTTCGGTTATGGTTTTTAATTTATAAAAACCGAACCGAACCGAAAAACCGAAGTATGTATAAATAGATATCGTTTTAGAAATTTTGTAATATATTATATAAATATATGCAAAACAAAAACCTTAAACTCCTAAAATCTTAATTTCTTTATGCACAATTCTTCTCAATTTCTCTCATAGAATCTAATTAAAATGTTACACAACTCAAAAAAAGTAATTTTATAGACAATTTTTTAGTTATTTATTCAAAAGTTGTTTTTTATACATTATGTAAAAAACCGTAAGAAACCGAAAAAATCCGAAAGAAAAAACCGAACCAAACCGAACCGAATAGTCACGGTTTTTTTAAAAAAAATTGAAAAACCGAACCGAACCGAACCGAAAAAATAATTACGGTTTGGTTATGGTTTTTAGCAAAAACCGAACCAAACCGCCCGAATCCCACCCCTAGACAGAACCATGCATTTGACGGGTCAAGGGAAACTTCGACGGGTCAAAAATATAAAATCGTTCCAGAAAAATCTCTAGGATCAATCATCCTTTCTTTTGTATTTTAATGCCAATGAATTTTGTAGAATTTGAACCTTGTAAGCAATATGTATGAACATAACCATTCTTAATACTTTCAAATACTGAAAGAAATAACTTTTACTGCTTTTCCAACATAAAAAATTACATCAAAAAAATTGTTCTTATTCAAATAATCATGACTAAAAATAAAGTCAAATACAATGCTAAACTTGATTACATGGTAGAGATATCAATCTAAGTGAAATTTGTAGTTTCTAAGTTTACATTTGGAATATCTTCTACAACTAGATTGGCTTCTTCACCATCATCCATCTCTTCATCCACAATGTAGTTGGTCTCATGAGCCAAGTATTGCTTGCATCTCTTGTGGGAATTTTGGACATCTTTAGGCGTACAACATTGGTTTTGCATATGCTTGCTCGAACCACACCTATAACAAGGTGCCGAGCTAGACTTTGTAGGAGCAGACCTTGGAGAATTTTCATTGTTTTTGGAACCAGAACTTGATGAATTCTTGTTGTCTTGGCGACTCCAAGTCAAATTCTGACTGTTTTCTCCTCTACCATGACCTTTATCACGTCCACATTTACCACCATGAGTTTAATAAGGTTCTGAATGATAGTTCTGCTTTTCCTTGCGTGTCTTTTCTATATGGTAAGCATCCAACACTATCAGAAAAATACACTTAAGTGACAAAGCATTTTCGTCGCCTAAGTGGTATTTTTCATCAGCCAGGTATTTAGGCAAGGGAGATTTCGTCGCCTAAAGTTTGTCGCGTAACAATCGTAGCCCAAGTACTTAGGCAACAAATTTTTTTTGTTTCGTCGCCTAAGAAACTACTTAGGCGACACAAGATGGTTTGTTGTCTAAGCACTTAGATGTTGAACCACTCTTCCTCTAAATGACGACAGTGGTCGTCGTCTAAGAATCATCTTAGGCGACGATAATTGGTCGTCGTCTAAGTGATGCACCTACACGATGACCTATTTGTCATCGTGTAGGTGTGACCACTAAATAATTCACTTGGACGACGAAATGAAGAGTATTCATCGCCGAAGTTGATTTTTTTAATTTGTATTTTTTATCTAAATTATAAAATAAATTTAAAAAATATAAAAAACTATTAATTAAATTAATAAAATTAATAAAATATTCATTAAATATTCATTAAATATAAAAAGTATACGTACATCTAAAGAAATAACAATAAAATAACAGAAAAAAACTACGAAACTAACCAGGCGTAGACATGTTGTCAATTCCCTCGCCGCCGCTTGGATCATCGTCACTGGGGCCAGGGGGGATCACACTTGTCTTTAAAATCAGGAACGGGTAACCCAATTTGCCTGCATACCTCATAGAAGGCGGCCATCTTACGGTTGTGAGCGACAAACTATGCATCCACCGACTTCGAATGCTCCAAAGCACGATCAGCCAACTCATGTGCTAATCGAAGGTCGATTCGAAGCGCCTCAGTATCCTCCCTACCATGCTGAATTGGCGAAGTGGATGAAATGAACAAATCTCTCTGCACCATCCGTCCAAGGCAACGAACCTCCTTGCCAGGTCGGTGGCCGTAAACAGCTTCAACAATAGTGATCTGACTATTCATCGGCAGGGGAAGCACTTGTTCAGGCGTCATTTCCGGGTTGGCCAACCGGGTTGAAAGGACCCAATCCCGATTCAGTTACCTAAACCAGAACCGAACCCCTTCTGAAAATACGAACCAACAAAAATTTTTCAAAATTTCAGCAGAATTTCGTTACTAACGTAGAATTGCATAACCTGCACCCTGAAAATAACACTTCGTCCTATGCCACAAAAGCCAAACCGTGGGCACCAATCCTATCCGGATTTCTCAACATCAATATATGAATCATAAACAGTAAACAGTACTGTAGTATATATATATATCCGAGAAAATCTGTATAAACATGTATCAGAATGTATCAGAGCGACCTCTAAGTAAACCATATACAATATACACATCAGTAGGCGAAACAAGAACCTACTGGAAAGCACAGGTAACTCTGATCACTAGCCTTCAAACCGCGACGTGAAAACACCAAAACCTGAACTGCAACTGGGCACGAAAACCGAAAAGCCCAGGGGAAAGACAATAAACACGTTAGAGTGAGTGGACGAAAAATAAATGTCTTTCACCAGTTAATATATATGTTTAAAATAACATATGCGAGTCCAGGTAAATAAAAGTAATAAAATACGCGAGGTAAAAATCATACTCCTCCAGCGTACAGAGCATGCAAGTAAAAATCTCACAGTTAGAACCACAGGGTCCCTAGCCCACACGCAATCCTAGCTGGGTAGTACAGTCAGAACCACGAGGTCCCTAGCCCACACGTGATTCAGAACCACGGGTCCCTATCCCACACGTGATTCCAGCCGGTAACATCCTTGGGGATCAGCCGGGATGCAGTGTATCGATACAACAACGTAACTGAAACTGTACTCTGTGAAAAAAAAATCATAAACAGTTCGATGCAAATGCATGAAACAACATATAAGTGTGTTTATACTCGTATACGTATATCCGTATAAGTATAACCGTATAATCGTAAAACACATGCTCAAGAAATCCAAACTCTCATACGCATGCTCAAGTTCATAAATCATATAAAAGACTCGCAAGATTTCTGTGAAAAGAAATTGTCCACTCACAGGTGAGCAAAACGCGCACTCGCGCTAATCTTGTGGTCCGTTGGAAGATCCCTCGCCTGAAGCACGATCACGATCCCGATCTCGATCTCGATCTGTTGAATATTCACAAAAACATAACTGATCAAAATCATAGTTCTCAACCCTGTATTGAATCACGGAAACCAACCGTTCCCGGAAATATGCAATGCGATATAAAATGTATAACGGAAATTCTGAAATCTCCACTCGAAACCTCGACTGAAAATCGGCTAACCAAATCAACCCGAAAACCTCTGGACGATAATCAGGGCGCAATTTCGAGAAAAACGACACTAATTTCATCAAAATCTGAAAAAGTCAACTTCTCCGCCGTTGACCACCGTTGACCGCCGCCACTGGCGGCGGCGCGCCGTCAACGACGAGATTCACCGGCGGAGAACTTCTAGTTCACAAGGTCTCAATCATCCGAACACTTTTTATAACTGGCACACAAGCCAATTCACACCAGAACTAAGCCAATTTCAACCAAAACCAAATCGGAATACTCATCGGAATACCTAATCGGGTTCGAGCCAAAACTAAACTAATCCCGAAATAAATCACATGGGAAGCTTCCTTGGGGAAAGGCAAGTCGAAGCCCTCACCCCACCGCCACCAAGGCTCACCGGAAACCTCCCCCCGTTAATGGCGATTTCCGACGACTTAACCCGATTCGGGTTCACCCAATACCAAACCAATTTCCACAAATCTAATTACCATTCAACTCGAAATCATTCAAGGATGCGAACCATACCTTCCTCGAGGTCTAAGGTGGCCGGAAAGTAAGTCGTCGGACGGCAACTCCCAAAAGGGAAACTTCCACTTCGGTCAAACAGGTCAACTTGCTATTTTTGGAAAGTCAGAGTTCGGTCAACGGTCCAACAATATTTTACGACTAATTCTCGACTATTCCGATATTTATACTCGCGCCTCGGGTCGATCGACGATTCGAAATGGATAACCATGACGATTCGGATAAACTCAGAACAATCGGATAAACTTGTCGGAAATCGAAACTTCAAATAATCATAAAATATTCCTCGGTTATCGAAAAAATCTTCTGGAACCGCCCACGAGCTCGAAATCACGTACTCTACAATTTCCGTGAAGACACTCAACTCAAATTCTGCGAATCGAATCGGCATACCGAAAACATAGTCGCGAATCGAATCGGCAAACCACATATACGACGTAAAACTGCGACTAAACTCAATCTCGAGAATCGTGCCGAATACACAACAGATTCTGGTTCGGGTCGTCACACGGGTCGCGGCCGATTCCTCCCCGGCCATTTGTATCAACCTTTCCTGAAATTAATCAAGTGAAGAATACATAAATATAATATTAATTTATAACGCATAAATTCCCCTAAAATTTGTCAAAAACCAAAAAATCTGCATGCAAGATTACACTTCGAATAACCAATTACAACAACACAATTACACCGTGGGCACCGATTTCCATCCGAATATCTCAAGTTGAAAATCATAATTTAACCGACTAAACTAAAGCATAAGAAAATTTAAGTTCAAAATCATATTCCAATAGTACAACCTAACTAAATCATGCACTAATCATAATTCAATTTCTTCAAAATGCAATTAGCGTTGTACTAAATCTTGTTATGCTTTGAAAGTACGAGTAAATTCAATTGATTTTAGAAATGTGAGTTACTTACCCCTTGTTTACTCGCTTCATTGATGACCCTGGGTTTCACATAAGCTTGGACGTTGGCATCCAAGAAGAAATGCTTCGAACCCGCATCTTTGTGCTCCTTCGCAATGTAAATGAACTTTCGCGAGCCCGATACATGGTGTTTTATCTTCTTGTCTCGATTTGCCTTGTTGGCCTCCGACCTTATCTGTTAAGTACACAACAAAGATAATAAAATAATGGTTAAAAATAATAAATTATGCAATTTCCATTACATTAAATAAAATGAAGACGAACCTTATACTTGTCGGACTGAAAGTGTCCGATCAACCATTGCCACTCATCTTTTTTGTCGTTCTGGAGCTCCACAGGCGGAGGCGAGGCGCCGTGTCACTGGTAGTACTTGTGGAGGTCGTACTTCCAGTCTTTGTAAAAGCGGCCAACCGTCTTCTCTATATCCTCCATCATCTCCGTTGAGCCAGAGATTTCAAAATGTGTCTACAAATATAAATAACAAATGAAAATTAATTATAGAAATAATGCATTTATGTTTTGTAATTACTTAAAAAATAATAATAATATTATTACCGATAATTTGCGATACACCCTCAAATTTTCAACTCGGGCCAGCTCGTTCCACGAAAAGGGAACCATACGGATGTTGTTCCGTATGATTAAGCCGATGGAATGCGAGGTCAGACTTCTGATCTGAGCAGTTGGAGAGCCTCAGGTGAAATCATTGTATGGGAGATCGATCTTCTTCCTCATCGACTTCACTATACGCTCACCTTTAGCATCCTTTCCAAGTCCCCGAGTTCTTTTCACAGGCACGTCTGATGGTTGCCTCCTGACCGTATGCCGCGCGCTGTAGAGAATCGAATCATCGACTGACTCATCTGGACTGTCTGACAGCGCAGACGATCGAAGCCCGTCTGACGGTGCAGTCGATCAGGCCCCGTCCGGCTCGTCCATAAAGGCTGAGGCCTCTTGACGTGGAGCATGAGGGATTTGGCATATCGCCAGAGCCGAAGATTGCCGTGGAGAATTCGTAACAGTTTCCTCCAAACCTTGCCTCGAACTCATTGCTTTCGCAATGGCTTCACGTCGTGCCTCCTTGTCCGTAGCCGTGCGCCTCTTTCATGGAGTCATAATTAAACTGAATAAATTTACCCAAAAACGTACACATCTAATATATTAATTCACAAATTATTTTTCAAATATAATATACCCAAATTAATTCACATCTAATATATTAATCCAAATCTACTACATAAATAATTAAACCATTTTTTATATAAAAAAAATATAATATTTATATAATATACTAATCGATTGATATATATAATTGGTTGTCGGCTATACCTATAGCCGACGACACTTGCTACGTCGTCGGTTATAGTTGGACTATAACCGATGACAAAGTCATCGGCCAAAACTTCCCCCTCCGACCAAAATTGTTGAACAAAGAAACTATAGCTGACGACATTGTATATGAATGTTGTCGGCTATAGTTGTTGAATTCTGAAGAAAAAATATTGCAGATTCTGGATCTATTCCAGAACCTGCATTTTCAACTCCAAAATTTACCACCACAAACCCTATTACACAAACCCAAACCATAAATTTTCCCTATTAATTACACAAACCCTAAATTACACAAACCCAAAAAACCCAATTTCGGTGGCGGCGGGCTAGCTTGGCGGCGGCCCTCCTGGGATATAAAAACCATGAAATTTCAGGGAGAGAGAGAGAGAGAGACCTTAGGAGGAGCTATAGCGAGGTCTGGGGAAGGTGAGGAGGAGGCAAGGTCCTCGGGAGGAGCTACGGGGAGGTCCATGGGAGGAGGAGGAGGTTAGGTCTCGTCAGAAATTTTTTGGGGTTTTTAGGTTTTGTATGCGAAAGGAGATGCGGTCTTGGATAAACCCGATGACTATAGCTGAAGACATAAGAAAATGTCGTCAGTTATAGTATTGCTGACGACATAGGGCGGTTATACTCGTTGGCCATACTATGGCCGACGACACAAAAAATGATTGTCGGCCTTACTTAATCAAAAACCGACGACATATTTTCAACTCGTTGGCTATAGTTGTATAACTGACAATGTAAACAATTCATCGGCTATACTATACTATACCCAATGATTAGAAAACTCATTGGCCTCTTTTTCAATATTTTGTCGGCTATAGTGCTTGTGCTAGTAGTGTATGTCGGGGATGACTGAAGTATTAGGCTCTTGATATGCATTGTCTCTATGCGCTTCAATATTAGTTGTCGACATCCCATCAAGTGTAGTTGCACTCCATATTCCTCGGTGTGGCATATGATTTACTATTTTCCATCCTTCACTAGCTTTCAAATCATCTAGATAGAACATCTGTCTAACTAAGGTGACAAGAGCAAATAGCTCATCCTCATACCATGCCAACTTGAGTTTGTATCGACTGATAAAAATAACATATCTTCCTTGGTACGCTTGAACCATTTGCACTTGAACAGAAAAATGCAGATATCATTCCTGTATAGCAGCTCAACGACATGTTCAAGAACTCTATAATAGATAGCATCACCTACCACAATTACGATCCCACTATTTTGTGTGCTTCTTCCTTCATCTCGAATCAATGAATGAAACATTACACCATTCACAAAACAACCAGAGTAAATATAGTGTTTAACCGACTTATGACCCAACATATACTTTCCCACGACTACCACCCCTCGTGGTTATCGGATTTTTGTAGATCATCCATTTACAAAAATGTGAAGAATATATATATGAAGGTGTCATTTAATTTCTACAAAAAATTTGACATAGTTTCCCCTAAAAATAAAGGAAACCAAAAACCTGCATACACAAAGTAAGGCAAAACACTTTGCATAAACAAACACCAAATGCCCTGCGTACTATATATGAGAAAAGAGTTTTAAAAGAATTAAAAATACATACCCATTCTAAAATAATCGGGGAACTTCTTTTAGTGTTGGTATTCAACTCTCCGATGCTAACATAAAGACAGCTACTCCCAAATCATATACAGGATACGTAACTTCATAAATCTTCCACTACCTGGAACCATAAGCCACCACTGTGCTATGCTGCATCAAAGCATAACCAAATCTCAATCTCGATGCATCGCTATAAATCACAAACTCTCCACTAACGTCAAGTAAAGTCAAAACCGGTGCAGTGGTCAATCTTTTCTTCAGGAGTAAGTAAATCTCCTCACACGCGTCAGACCACTCGAATTTGACGCCTTCCTTCGTCAATCTGGTAAGTGGAGTGGCAATCCGAGAAAAATTCTATATAAAACGCCGATAGGAACCTGCCAAATCCAATAAACTCCTGATCTCTGGTACGGTGATAGGTCAACTCTAAATCAACACGGCTTCTATTTGGTCAGGATCCACGCCGACTCCCTCAGCTAATATCATGTGGCCCAAAACTTCACGCTAATCAACCAAAACTCACACTTGCTGAACTTCGCAAACAGCTGTTTATCTCGCAAAGTCCGCAAAACCGCTCGCAAATGCTTCTTGTGTTGGCCCACACTCCTGGAGTAAATCATGATATTGTTGATAAACACAAAAAATTGGACGTAATCATGGAACTTCAAATATTTGAAAGCATACAACACCCGGAGCATTGATGAGTATCCGCCGGTCGGTCGGGTCATCACTCCAGGCATGCTGTACATTCTCAAATATCCTTAGTAAACACGACTACAGAAGTCTATAGAACCTAAAACCTAATGCTCTGATACCAAGCTGAAAGGACCCAACCCCGATTTAGTTTCCTAAACCGGAATCAAACCCCTTCTGAAAACACGAACCAACAAAAACCATAAAAATTTCGGCAGAGTAACGCTACTAACGCGGAATTTCCATTAACCTGCACCCGGAAAAAACACACTTCGTCCTATGCCACAAAAATCAAACCGTGGGCACCAATCCCATCCGGATTTCTCAATATCATAACAGTAATATAAAGTAATAAATAAAACTGTACTTTACAGAAATCCGGGAAAATCATATGAAAATATACATCAGAATGCTCAGAGCGACTTCTAGTATATATATACAAATAGTAGGCCAAACTAAGAACCTACCATAAAAGAAATATCGCTCGAATACTAAGCCTCCGACCGCGATGTGCGACACCAGAATCTGAACTGCAAACTGGGCATAGAAACTGAAAAACCTAGGGGAAAGGCAAATAAAATCATTAGAGTGAGTGGACGAAAATAAACATATGCCTTTACCAATTTCATATACATAAAACAATGTAAAGCAAAGCGAGTTCGGAAAATATATGGAGGTGCCAGGCGAATCTCTCAAGCCCAGCGGTCAGGCAAATCTCTCAAGCCCGACGGTGATAGGCTAGGGGAATCTCTCGACCCTGCCCAGGGGAATCTCTCAACCCTGTCCAGAGGAATCTCTCAACTCTGGGTCAGACTACCGGTGATCAGCCGAGTAGCCAAAGCATCGATGCAAGTAATGCCATCACCATAAAATATAAAATAATGCCTCCAAAAGTAATAAATAATCTCAATATCGTATATAAATAAATACGAAAAATCTCGAACTCGCAACGACAGTGAAAATAGAAAAGTCCACTCACAGATGAGCATAACGCAATACGCGGTAATCCAGTGATCCGGCGGAAAATCCTTCGCCAAACGAACGGTCACGATCCCCTGGATAATCATAAAATCCATTGCTCAAAATCATAACTCAAAACCTCGAATCACATCATGAGAAACAACCGTTCCCGGAAACATATAATTCAATATCAACGAAATCGTCAAATTCGATAATCACACCATAAAGCTTCGCTATAATTTCCGATTCTCAATTCAAAAAATAAATCTCACCAGTGCGATCGGTGCGCGATTCCGAGCGAAACGATATAAAACACGTCGAAAAACACCCCGGCCGGAAAGTCGCCGCTGCCGCCAGCCGCCGGAAAACCACACTGGCCCAGAAAAATGCAACCTACACATGGATTTGAAGATCTCGACATTTCCAACAACTTTCCAGTTCAAAGTTAAGGCCAATTTTGACCGGAAAAGGTCCAAAACTCACCTCAAAGGTGCAAACCCTCACCAAAATTTCAACTCCACCGATCTCCCTCCTCCGGCCACGGCAACCCTTCAAACCACTTCCAATAGCTTCCTCTCCTCGAGGTAACAAAACCCCCCAAAGAGCCACCACCAACTCGGCCGGAAACGTCGCCTCTGACAACTGTCGAACTCGCCGGAAAAACACACATCTTTGCCGCTTCGATTCTCCCTCCTCCGTCCACCTCAAGGATCAATCTACCTACCAATCCGAAGAGGAGCTCGAGCCCAACCTTTTCCATGAAGAGACCCCGGCCAACCGTGGCCGGAATCAAGCTCAAAAACCAAGAAAACCGAACGGCTTCAAACGGGTCGCCCTTGACCTGTGGTCAACGCGGGTCAAGGCCCAATTTCCTATTTTAGAAAGTTTCCAAAATCGGCATGTATTCTCCCATATTTATACCGTACGCGTATCGAATCCCAAACGGATAAATACGACAATATCCGACGGCCAAAAATATTCACAACATATTCCTCGTAATTCGGAATAATCCTCCGGAAGTTCCCACGAGCTCGAAATTAAATTCTCTACAACTTTCGTGAAGAATCCCAAATCAAATTCTTGCCTGATAATTTAGTCGTTAACGAAGCCGCCATATTAATCAATTACGTCAAAATCGCGACTAATCGCGAAACTCGCAAATCAAGTCAATAATCATTCCAATTTCGGTTCGGGTCGATCGATGGTCGAAAACGGATCACAATCACGATTCGGATAAACTCGAATACGAACGGATAAACTCAACGATATTATGAAATTTCAAATATTCATATTATATTCCTCGGTCATCGAAATAATAATCCGGAACAGCTCACGAACTCGAAATCACGCGTACAACAGCTCTCGAGAAGAGACTCAACTCAAATTCTCGGCCAATAATTAAGTCGCGATCAAAACTGGCAATTCAATCAATTTACAAAAAACTGCGATTACGCGCAAGCTCGTGGATTAAGCCGATTACACTACTGATTCAGTTTCGGGTCGTCACAATATATTATATTATTAACTTTATATAAATACATGCATTAATTATATATTTATATTTCAACTAATTATTCTAACATATATATATATATTACCCTAACACATGCATGTTTTAATTAACTAATTAATCAAATTAAAACATATATACCAATTAATAAAGTAATTAATTAATTAACCAATTAGGATATACCTTACAATTAGCTTAACAATGCAATACAACAATGGAAGTAATGCTAATTAAGGTCGCCGGAAAGTACTATATATTCATCGAAAAAATCAATCGTCGTGCGTTATTACGTACGATATTAAAAAAATTTGAGAGAAACGAGTTAATACATTCACCGATAAGGAGATAAGTGGGTAAAACTAGAACTCCGGGAGTTGAAAATTTGAGTTTTGATGAATTTTGGCCCGATATTAAAGAGAGAAAAGTGATGAGGAGATAAGGAAATCTGATCGAGATATCTAATAGTTGACTTTTCTTAGACGACGAAAAATTTCGTCGCCTAGGTTATCACTTAGGTAATGAAAACATTTTCGTCGCCTAGGTGGTCAATTAGGCAACGAATGGCCCAAGTCGTCGTCTAAGAGTCCACGTAGGCTACGAAATGTGTATCGTCATCTAAGTTTATAATACTTAGACGACAACAACAAATGACCATCGTCTGAGTGTACATCTTAGGCAACGAAATGACATATTTTTTCGTCTAAGTGCACACTTAGGCAACGACTTGTGTTTCGCCGCCTAAGCTGCACACTCAGATGACGATCATTTGTTGTCATCATCTAAGTATGCATCTTAAGTAACGAAACGACATGTTTTATCACCTAAGTGCACACTTAGGCGTCAACTTGTGTTTCGTCGGCCAACTCGCACTTAGACGACAAATCTATTTAAGGTTTCGTCGCCTAAGTACAGTTTTCTGGTAGTGCGGGACTTTCTTTGTACCGGCTAGCCTAGCATTATTATGGAGAAGAATCTCTTGATACATATCTTTCTTTGCCAGCATACTCATAAGATCAATGAATGATCTAAGTTTTCGGTACTCATAATTAATCCGATATTGGTGAGCAAGGGTGTCCATAGAGGTAGGAAATGTAGTCAATGACTTCTCATAATTAATCCTGAAAAAAATTGTTGATCTTGGGATAATCTAATAACCGGATTTGGTCTCATCTCTCTAGAAGTTCAGGAAGCTGTGCATCATGCACATTGTTGAACCGTTCTTGTAAAGTCACCCACAAACCCACGGGGTCATCCTTTAATAAGTACTGATTCCTTAAAGAATGATGGATATGTCTCCGAAGAAACATAAGAGCTTGAGCTTTTCGAGCTATAGTATCTTTATTGGCTTGAGTGCCTGATGGTAGTGGTTTGATAATGTCCGTGAGTTTCTTTCTGATGAAAGTATTCTTCACATCAGAAACCCACTTGTGGTACTCTGTTTCTTAAATATCAAGGATGTCAAATTCTGGCCTTGCTAGCTCAGTCATCTACAAAACACAAGAGATGAGATTAGTTTACCGATTGAAAGACCACGATCACTAATCAAGTTTAGGGAATAAGAAAACATGATCCATTTGGTGTATGGTCACAAATATCAATGCGATAACCAGTGGTTTCATACCACACCCCATAAAACTGTGACTGACTCATAGTCACAAAATTATCGACTTCCCTTTTTTTCATGTATACCGTGACTCCCCAAGGACCGTCACTATTGTTTAAACTTTGAGGAGGAGGATTTAAACCTTCATTGACTCATACCTGCAATAATCCATAAGAACTAGAGGCATATAAAATTTACGGTATTTAAACCTAAATCTAGACCTAGATCTAGGGTGTTATGGTAATTAAGTTTTTCAACCTAATTCTAAATTGAATAACTTTGAAATTTACCTAGAGGGTATTATGCTCAAAATGAAAATTTCACTCGGATCGAAGTTTCATGAAAGAAGCAAAAGATGTGGCGACAAAAAGTATAGAAAATATGCAGTAGACTGAAAACTGTGTTTTATTCATTGATAGATGACCTTTAAAATAGACATTACAATCTGACACAATAAATCTCCCAGTAAATTAGGTATTAAGAGAATCTTTATATCTACTCTAATTAGGATAAGACACACACCAGAATATCAAGGAAAATAATTACCTTAAAATTATTTTGAAAGTTTAATTTTATTTAAAAACTGAATAATCGTAATATATAGATTATAATTTACAAACTAAGTACTATTTAAGATTGTACCTCCAACTTACAAAATATGCTAATAAATCATAGAAGTTTTACTTTACATTATATTACATATACATGAGTGGAAAAAAGAAAACAAATTAAAGTATTCCAACAACATGATCGATCCAAATGATGTAAGCTCCTCGAATGTTTGGTAAGTGATATGACTATATTGTATTCAACCTGAAAAGTATCACCTATACCACAATCATATTCTAATATATGTACTCTTCTAACTATGTAAATCAAGCTAAATCTTGAATAAGAATCAAGCATGAATTAAATAAGAAAAAGGGATTAATTGTACCTTAGTTGTGGAGACCTCTAAGCCCCAAGCAAGTAGAAAGAAAGATTAGCCCAAATTGAACAACAGATTCAACCTTCATATACAAACCATCGTGAAAAAGGGATAGGAAAGTTAAATGGTGTGAATAGAGTAAAAATGAAGGATAAACGTACTCGAACCATTTCAATGATAAAGTTGAACCCTCTAGGTCCAATAATAGATACCGCTAGTAAATATCCAAAAATAACCTGCATATATTGAGTATCAAGAGAAGCCAAATTAACAACATCAACTATGAACTCAAATAACCCATTAGTTGTCTAGCCCAAGAAAAATTAATGCTACCCAAATCTAAAATACAAATGGAAGAAGAAAATACGAAAACCAACCTAATTTTGTTTTGCTGGGGAAATCACACTTTTCTATTTGTTCCTAATAATCCACTTAGTTTCCCTCTTGTCAATGGAACATAACCTATAATTTCAATTTAAAGTCCAAACTATTAGCTATAGGAATCAAAATAGTATAAGAATAATTTGAAGAATAAATCTAATCAAGAATAGAAGCAATGTGTGGAGTAGATACCTAGAGAGGTGCAACCATGCTTTTGGGGACTGCAGCTCTACAAAAAAAAAAATTTGACTGCAGATTGATGAAGAAGGCTACAGTAGAAGACTGTAGCCGAAGGAAGGAGACTGCAGCTCAAGTAAGAAAAAAAACTGCAACTCAAGGAAGAAGAAAAATACTACTGCAGCTCGAGGTAGAAGAAGAGAGTTGGATTGTAAAAGAACCATGGACAAAGATTCACAGGTAAAACAGAGGATAGAAAGAAGAAGATGAAGAAGAGAAAAAAAAATTGTGTTGTTGTTGCAACGGTGAAAAGAAAAGGCATAGAGAAAAATCAAGAGTAAAAAGTCAAGCAATGATGATTATGAGAAAATTGAACTGTCCCTTGTTTTTTTTTTCCTTTAATTAACATGTAAAATTAATTAGATTATCAACACAATGTATCTATATGTTACCTAATCATGTATTCTGTATTTGTCTTTAATGTTTAATTAATGACACAATATCGTATAATATATTTTATAAAACATCTTTGTATATTATATTTTTTGTATAATTATTTGGTTTGTCATCATTGTTATTTACCAAAATCTTAAGGCCTTTTTTGGACATAACTCTCGATAACGCAACATACAATTGTCCGTGAGTAAAGATTGGATCTGCCAAATATATTCCAACTTCGTTTAACGATTGTCCTTGACTTTTTTTGATTGTTTGTTAACAAGGTCTCACAGGAAATTGACGTCTTTTAAATATGAATGGACATTTCGTATCATTGGGGATTAGCAAGATTCTTGGAATATGCACTTTTTCTCCATTGTTGGTTCCTGTCAGTATTTTTGCTTCAATAAGTTTATCAAATAAATTCGTTATGATCAATCTTGTCTCGTTACACAAACCAATTTTTTAATAACATAATAGGCATATCAATTTCAAAATAAGTTCATGTGTAGACAATCCACTGAAGTCAAGCTTGTTTAAAGCACTGTTATTATCGTTGGGTCCTGAACTGAACGAAATTTAGTCAGAACTAAAATATGTCCTTTTATTATCTGGTAATAAATTAATTACATATTTATTTCATGAACAGTGACATTTCTAGGCATGACAATAGGACGTTCTCTTAAATAATTAGAGTCTTTGTATTTACTATCAAATTTTGGATAAGTAGATGTAAAAATTGACTTTATAGGATCAACCGTTGGATCACTAAGTAAATCTTTAGAAATATCAATCCAAGATATATTAGGATCGTCTGTCAAAAAATTTGATTGTAATCGACCTTTTCCAATTTGTACCATCCACTGAGCAAAATTTTTATATTTTCTTTTTCAACGCTTGTTAAACTGACGGTTGATAATCTCATATTTTCTGTTAAACAGAATACTTTAAGTGAATGTTATAGATATGAATTATTTATCAAAGCTTCAATGATTTGTTCTTTACTTCCACATTGTATCACTGGTAAAGTTTGTCTAAAATCTCCGCTAAATAAGATAGATTTACCTCCAAATGGTATTTGTTTTTTTGGATCATTGAAGTCTTTCTCCAAAATATCACGAAGAATTTTATGTAATGCTTCGAAATAATATTTATGACACATAGGAGCTTCATTCCAAATGACTAATTCTACATTTTCAATTAATTCTGCAAGATTAGTTTGTTTATTTATTGAACATGATAAATCTTTATTTATAACTGGCTTTATTTTAAATCGTGGATGTTCTGTTATGCCTTTAGGAAGTAATAATGAAGCAATGCCTGATGAAGCGATAGCCAAAATAATTTTTTCCTCGGATCTCAATTTAGAAATTATAGTATTCCACAAAAAAAAATTTCCGGTTCCTCTTCAACCATAAACAAAAAATTATTTTGAGTTCTTTTGTTCAACAGGTTCGATCGCCTCATCATATATGATTTTTTGACAACTATTTAATTTAGTAATGAGATAAGAATGTTCTTGTTTAAGTGTTTCACAATCGTAATTGTGACGACCCGAACCAGAATCAGTTGCGTATTCGGCACGATTCTCGAGATTGGTCATAGTCGCAGTTTTACGTTAAATATGTGGTTTGTCGATTCTATTCGCGACTATGTTTTCGGCCGAGAATTTGAGTTGAGTGTCTTCACAAAAGTTGTAGAGTACGTGATTTCGAGCTCGAGGGCGATTCCGGAAGATTTTTCCGATAACCGAGGAATATAATACGATTATTTGAAGTTTCAGTTTTCGACGAGTTTATCCGATTGTTTCGTGTTTATCCGAAATGTGATGGTTATCCATTTTTAATCGTCGATCGACCCGAGGAGGGAGTATAAATATCGGAAATAGTCGAAAATTAGTCGAAAATTTCAGTTGACCAAGCTTTGACTTTCCAAAGCTGGAAAGTTGACCGTTGACCGAGGGAGGACAGTTTCCATTTTGGTCTTCGCCGTCCGACGTCCTTTTTCCGGCCACCTCTGACTTCGACGAGGGTATGTATAGCTTCCCCATGTGATTTCGAATTGATTGATGTTTGTTTTGATGGGAATTGATGGGGTTTTGGTTGAACCCGAATCGGGTTGTGTCGTCGGTGTTCGCCGGAGTTGGGGTGGGTGGTTCCGGTGAGTTTTGTAGGTGAAATTGTTGGGGTTTCACCTCCCCATACCTTGGTGATGCTCCCCATGTGTTGATTTTGGGCTAAGGCTGGATTTTTGATCAAACCCGATTAGGGTACCGGAATAGGATTCTGATTTGGTTCGGCCTGAAATTGACCTTGTTCCGGTGAGTTTTGGCCTTGGTGCCAGTTGAGAAACAGATTGGGCTTGTGGAATTCTTGCGATCTGGAGCTTCTCCGCCAAAGAAAGTCTCCGTTGACGGTGCGCCGCCGGCGGCGGCGGTGGTCAACGGCGGCGCTCCGGCGAGAAAGTCAACTTTTCAGATTTCGACGTTTTTAATGTCATTTTTCTCGTAATCGCGCCCTGTTTATTGTCCAGAGGTTTTCGGATTGATTTGGATAGCCGATTTTCAGTCGAGGGTTTCGAGTGGAGATTTCGGGAATTCTGTTAATCATTTTGCACTGCATTGTTTATTTCCGGGAACGATTGGTTTCCATGGTTCAGTACAGAGTTGTGGACTATGATTTTGATCAGTTATGTTTTGTGAATATTCAGGAGATCGAGATCGAGATCGAGATCGTGCTTCAGGCGTGGGATCTTCCGCCGGACCACGAGATTAGCGCGAGTGCGCATTTTGCTCACCAGTGAGTGGACAATTTCTTTTCACGGAATGATTGCGAGTCTTTTTATATGATTTTCGAACTTGAGCATGCATACGAGTTTATGATTTATACAAGTATGTGTTAGACGATTATACTTATATCATTACACAATACGTATATGCATTTATATGTCGTTTATTGCATTTGCATCGAAATGTTTATGATTTGGTTTACACAGAGTACAGTCGTTATATGTTGTTGTATCGATACAGTCGCATCCCGGCTGATCCCCGAGGATGTGTACCGGGGGAGGCTGTGACTCCTGACCCGAGGCCTTTACCGGGGGGAGGCAGACCTCTAACCTGAGTCCTTTCTGGCTAGAATTGCGTGGAAGTCTGGGACTCCGTGATTCTGACTGTAGTAGCACGAATGTGTCCATGAGTGACCCCGTGGGATTTTTACTTGCATGCTCAGTACGCTGGAGGAGTATGATTTTACCTCGTGTACTTTATTATCTTTATTTACCTGGACTCGCATATGTTATTTTAAACATATATATATCAACTGGTGAAAGACATTTATTTTCGTCCACTCACTCTAACAGTTTTCATGTCTTTCCCCTGGGATTTTCGGTTTCCGTGCCCAGTTTGCAATTCAGGTTTGGTGTTTCACGTCGCGGTTGGGAGGCTAGTGATCTGAGCCACCTGTATTTTCCAGTAGGTTCTTGTTTCGCCTACTGATGTGTATATTGTATATATTACACTAGAGGTCGCTCTGATACATTCTGATACGTGTTTATACGGATTTTCTCGGATATACTATATATAGTACAGTATGTTTATTGTATATTGTTTATATTATGATGTTGAGAAATCCGGATGGGATTGGTGCCCACGGTTTGGCTTTTGTGGCATAGGACGAAATGTTATTTTCAGGGTGCAGGTTTATGTAATTCCACGTTAGTAACGAAACTCTGCCGAAATTTTGAAAAGTTTTTGTTGGTTCGTATTTTCAGAAGGGGTTCGATTCCGGTTTAGGTAACTGAATCGGGGTCGGGTCCTTTCAGTAATCTAGTTCTTCTTTCATTAGTTTATTGTTGAATTTTTGTATATCTTGTGATTCTGGCATCGACAATTGATGTTTTCCTAATGACCTTCCAAACATATTGAATAGTTTTTCAATTTCGTATAAAATAGTATTTTTTTTAATTCGTATTCAGTTATGGTAAGATTGGGCATATTAAATTTCAATTGAATTTTGTTTATAATATCATCGGACATGTTCTTCCAGTGTGCATCAAGCAAAACTCGTGGATCTGTGACATTGCAAAAAAGAATAATGGTAACAAACAATTCTTGTATTTGAGGAGAGGTTGCAGTGAATGAAGATTCAACCAGTGCATCGACTCATTCTTTATCATCATCTAATAATCTCAATGTTCAGCTTGCTTCTTGGAAAGTTGAATATGTAATTCTACAAACTGTTTTTATTTCATCAAAATTGCAACAATCTTTTTGCATATTCAATAGCATTCTTAAGTAATATAATTCACCTGCCATTAGTGGCACATATGCAATTCTACCAATAGTTTGAAGAAGTAGTTTTCTTGGAGTCCAAGCTTTTCTTGCCCACACAAATTTAGATGGAAATTGAGTATAAGTTAATTCTTTTGCTTCTTTATGAGTAATATTTGCATCAAACCAAATAGTGAGCATAGTAGATTCGACATTTGGATTATCTAAGACTTGTTCAAGGGAACTCCCTTCATAAAAAAATACACTTTATTTGAAAGGTAAATAAATTTTTAAATATATCACCGCAGAAAATCTAGAATGAATTAAGAATTTAAATAATCACCATACAGATTCATGAGGAGTTAAATATCGACAATTTTGATAATTTTGAATTTCATCATTTATATTGTCACGAACCAACACTCGAGCTCTATCTAGACCTTTATTTATATATTTGAATAAATATTTGATTAACATAGATTGTGAGCATGATTCTACATTTATATGAGCATTATACCCCAATAATAAATTTGGGTTATATAGAACAACAAAATTATTACCAATATGAATTTCGTTTTTAACTAAAAATTTTGAATCATCATCGCGTCGTCTATATTGAGAGGCCTTAATTGCTTGGAATATAGTGCTATAATTGTATGGTTTTGGAAAAAAATTTGTACAAGTTCCATCTCGCATGCATGGAGACTTTGAATTAAGTTGTCCGCAAGGACCATGAATCATAAATTCACTAATAATTTCAAAAAGTTCTGGGTTAATGTTTTTATCCGGTAACTCAGCTGAAATAATAGAATCTATATCAATTAATGTATAACATTTGTATGGTTTTTTAAGCCAAATTAATAAATGAGCATATGAGACAACACTCGTTTATGAAATTCAATAGTATAAACGTGGGCATCAGTATATCCAAACGGTTTTCCAGATTTAATATAATCAACCATATTATCTAATTTTATTTTAAAAATCTTTCGAACAATGTCTGGTCGGTCTTCTGGTTTGTACCCGAGTTTCTTTTCAAAATATCTCACAATTTCTGGCCACTTAACATTGCAAGTGAAAGTTATAAATAAGTTAGGATTGCCATATTTTCTACAAATTGTCATCACATCTTGATAATTATTTATCATATCTCTAGGACTGCCAGTATGTGTACCTAGAAGAAAAATTATTTTTCCTACATCTGAAGTCTTGGTAATTCCATTTGCAACAAAAGTAGAAATTTGATTACATGTCTCAACCCTCAACTGTGGTTGATTATTTCTTATATATTCCAAGCGATTTTCTTCAACATTCGCATATGAATCAACTAAGTATTATTGAAATAATCTTCCACCTTTTAACAAAGTATTTGATTGATTCTTTCTATCACGAATTTCATAACAAACAAATTTGTCCATTATTAATTTTCTATCTTTATTGTCACTTTTTTCTGCAATCGGATTCAATAACGTATTTATTTTAAAACCATCTTCTCCATACAGAAACAATAACGGATATTATAATAAAATTAATTTTGGTTAAATTTTAGAGATACGTCTTAAGTTTCTATCAGTTGATTTCATGATAATATCTCAATTAGAATTGAATTCACCGATATAACCCACAATTAAACCAACAACTTCAAAAGAAGATGATAATTCGTATTGTTTGCTATCATTTGGTTGTCGATCAAGTATAGTTATATCAAAATTAATCAATAAAGTAGTTTCATAACTATCCCTAACAGTTCGAAACCTTTTTGTTAATTCATTACACTCGTCAGACATTTGCACTAATTGTTCAATAATATCAACTTCAATTTTTTTATTTGTATTGTTTGGATCAATAGCATTAATGCGATTCGAAACTTCATTAGCAATATCATAAACATATAACTGAGCATACATTGGACATTCACCTCTAGAAGGTAACACGGAACCCTTTTTATGATACTCTTGTCCACATATTTTAAATACATAAGGGGATGTACGTTCCATTGTTTATGTTGTAATCAATTTTCGCAACCATAGAGTGAAAGCAAACATCGAATTATAAACTCGAATATTTTTACGAAATACTATGCTTGTTCTACCATTGATTGGATTTAATAATTGATCAAGATAATTTGGAGTTGGATATGATAATGGAAGTTAAACTTTTCCTTTTTCACAACAATTTGTATATATCAATTGATTTTGAACTTTTTTCTTCAATGCCTCATCAAACCAAAAGCAAGTAGCACAATGTGCACATGTGTAACAATCATCACCACAATCATTGTAATCTACAATGACACCTACAATGACAATGATAAAATTATTAATATGTGATAATTTGATAATTTATAATTGATAATATAATATGTAACTCACCTTTGCAGCTTCTCTGATATATTGCCTGACTAAAAAGTATGCACCGTGATCTACATTTGACATGAAAAAAGAACACTTGTTATAGTGATTGAAATAAAAAAAAACCAAAAATAATTATAGTACTCAATGATTTACTGGTACTTAATAATTCACTTGTAAATAGAGATAAATAGAGTACATGTCACATCTTCTTTAATGTCTTCATTGTCATTGCCCTCTTTGCTTGTTTGGTTTATTAGTGCTGTTGTGATCTCATCACATGTCGAAGATTTTATTACTTCCAAAAGACGTATTTTATTCAAAAAACAATTGTCCGTAGGATACTCAAATGGGGCCTCCGATCCAGTGCCTTTGTTTACACAATTATAATTTCTTCTTCGTCCCATATCTAAAAAAGTAATTTAATTAATAAAAATAAATTCTAATAATGAATAGAAATAATGTTCAATAGTTTCTTATTTAATTTTTTTTTATAAATATAGATAAAAAAACTAATTACAAAAAATAAATAATTTTATTCTATAATGATCAAATAACAACATTGTCAGTACTTTCTCATGATACATTATGGTCAATATTAGTCATTTGAATATATAAATAAAGAGAACATCTTTTTGATTCCCTAATAACCTAACAACAACATTAACTTTTTGCTTATCCCTAAAACACCAAAAATCATTATGCTCAACTAAAACAATTGTTATAATGCTATTGTTCCACATATAACATAAACAAAAATCAATTAAAAATAAAATAGTTATAATAACAATAACATTAGGCATACACTAAATAATAAACTCTTATAATATTAAGTAAGCAGACATTGGTGATTCAAAGAACGCAACTTATCAAAACAAAAAGTGATAAAAACAATAAAAACTATACAAAAATCAATTAAAAATAAAATAGTTATAATAACAATAACATTAGGCATACACTAAATAATAAACTCTTATAATATTAAGTAAGCAGACATTGGTGATTCAAAGAACGCAACTTATCAAAACAAAAAGTGATAAAAACAATAAAAACTATACAAATCCAACAACAATGTGATATTTTTAACTTTTTTTTAATTAATCATACAATCAGATGACATTTTTAGCTTATATATGAGGAAAATATGTGCTAACACCCTAAAAAACAAACACAAAGTACAAAATATAGATACTATAATTATATCTAATTGCAATCAGATAATGAAATATCCAAAATAATTTTAGGAGAATATAGATACATATTGTATCTCAAGAACCATCACATACAGACACACTTAACATGATGGGAAGAACATATTCATGGTTAAGAGAAAAGAAAAAATATAGGTAGAACTTAAAAACACTAATTGAATCTCGATTATTGTTTTTACAACACACAAATTCTCTACGTACATATATATATGTTAAAATGCTATATTCTCTAATGGAAAACAAATCATATTCATCGAAACCCACAAATGTGACGACCCGAACTAGAATCAGTATTGTAATAGGCTTAATCCACGAGTTTACGCTTAATTACAGTTTTTCCTAAATGAATTGAATTGGCAGTTTCGATCACGACTTAATTATCGGGCGAGAATTTGAGTTGAGTCTCTTCTCGAGAGTTGTTGTACGCGTGATTTCGAGTTCGTGGACGGTTCCGGATAATAATTTCGACGACCGAGGAATATGTTATGAATATTTGAAATTGCAGAATTTCGTCGAGTTTATCCGTTCGTATTTGAGTTATCCGAAATGTGGATGAGTTCCGTTTTGGACCGTCGATCGTCCTGAGCCGCGAGTATAAATATCGGAAATAGTCGAAAAATTGTTGAAAACACTGTTTCAAGAAGTTTGACCGCCGTTGACCAAGTGTTGACCGTTGACTTTTTGGGTTGACCGGAGCTCCACCGTGCGAACGGGCTGCCGCCGTCGGGTTTCGTGATTCCGGTCACTTCCGGCCTTGAAACTGGTATGAATAGAATCCTCTCTTTATTTGCAACAGGTTAGAACTTGGTTTGGCTTGAATTGATGTTGATTTGAGGTAGAACGAACTCGAGGGAAATATGGATTTTCGCCGGATTCAGGTGGCCGGCTCCGGCCACTTTTCAGGTCAGGTGTTTGGGGGGAAAGGTTCCCCTCAACCTCTAGTTGCTTTGGGTAGAAGGAATTTCAGGATGAATGCCGTTTTGGAGCTCGCCGGAAAGTCACCGGAATCCATGGATTTCGTGACTTTCGAGGCTTTTTCCGGCCACTGTGGTGGTTGGATGGTGGTGGTTCTTTGAGAGAAGTTGTTGGGCTTGGAAGGAAGATCATTTCTGGAAAGTTTCATTGATTTTGGGCGTCGTCGACACCGTGCCGCCGCCGCCAACGGTGCTCCGGCGAGGTCCGGATTTTTGAGATTTTTATGTGTTTCCGACTCGTTTTCGCGCTCTGAATGCAGTCGTGAGGTTTTCGAGTTGATTTAGGTATCGGATTTTTAGTTGAGGGTTTGTGTGGAGATTTCGGGAGTTTACGACGCGTTATATGTTTCTAAAAATGGTTGGTTTCCGAGGTGTGGTACAGTGGGATGAACTATGATTTTGATCAGTTATATTTTGTGATTATTCAGGGGATCGAGATCGTACATTGGGCGAGGGATCTTCCGCCGGATCTCGTGATTAGCGCGTGTGTGCGCTGTGCTCACCTGTGAGTGGACTTTTGTATTTTCACTGTCATAGCGAGTTCGTGAATTTCGTATTTATTTATATACAATGTTGAGATTATTTATTGCTTTTGGAGGTATTGTTTTATATTTTATATGGTGATGGCATTTATTTAGCATCGATGCATTGGCTACTCGGCTGATCACCGGTAGTCAGATCCAGAGTTGAGATTCCTTTGATGTGCCCGCTAGGCTTGAGAGATTCGCCTAGCCTATCACCGTCGGGCTTGAGAGATTCGCCTGGCACCACCATTTATTTTCCGAACTCGCTTTGCATTGTTTTATGATATATATATATATATATATAAATGGTGAAAGACATATGTTTATTTTCGTCCACTCACTCTAACGATTTTATTGCCTTTCCCCTGGGTTTTTTGGTTTTCGTGCCCAGTTTGCAGTTCGGATTTTGGTGTCTCATGTCGCGGTTAGAGGCTTAGCGTTCGAGCTACCTTTCTTTTCCAGTAGGTTTCTTGTTTTGCCTACTGTTGTATATTTTTGTATATATACACTAGAGGTCGCTCTGATACACTACTGATATGTTATCATATGTTTTTCTCCGGATTTCTATAAAGTACAGTTTTGATTACTGCTTTACTTTATTGTTATGATATTGAGAAATTCGGATGGGATTGGTGCCCACGGTTTGGCTTTTGTGGCATAGGATGAAGTGTATTTTCCGGGTGCATGTTAATGGCAATTCCGCGTTAGTAACCAAACTCTGCCGAAATTTTTGTGTTTTTTTGCAAGTTCGTATTTTCAGAGGGGGTTTGATTCCGGTTTAAAAAACTAAATCGGGATTGGGTCCTTTCACAAAAATCCATTGATTCCTTCAAACTAATCATATTTTGGGTGATTTACTATAACATTGAAACTCATTAATTCATTTGAACAAATCCAACCCATTAACAATCATCACTAAACCTAACTGTTCTAATCATATAATCAGGTGAAATTTTTAGTCAAAGAAACATACCAACTTAAAGAGCCCAAATCTAAAGCAATAAAAATCTTCAAATGATCTTCAAATCCAAAGTTGCAAATCCTAAACAGAAAGAAAATTGAAGACGTTAAAACATCACAAATTCATCTTTGACTGAAGAATATACCCATCAATAAATAGCATGAGCAATGACAGTGACCCTATCTCACTCACTGTAATCCTTAAAATGAAGTAGCAATAATCACACACACTACAATACACTGATAGAAAATTTTAGTACGAAGACACCATTACTCCACAACATGCATTGCATTAAAAATGAAGCTAATTCCTCAACGTTGCTTTTAACAGTTCATGAAAATTCAGCTATAGAACTTAGATAGACTGTTATGTATTTCTACAGGAAACTAAAGACTGTTGCATAGTGTATGTCTACAAAATATTGTACCTTGTGTGGCCGATTATTTAATTTACCAACAAAAGAGCCCACCTCAGTTGCTCATCCATATGAACATCGTTAGTTTAGAAAGCAAAATCATAAGAATAAGTTTAAAAAAATAGTTGTCCTTATTTAGCTTTTCCATATTTTTACAACAAATATTCCAATCTCCCTCAAGAAAAATGATCTAGAAGCACTTCATATACTCTTTCAAACATTTAATAAGCTTTTACATCTTCTAATTCAAAATAGAGACAACCGGAAATTGAAGGTCATTAATCACACTAACTTATTTGCTTGATATTGTATTACTATAAAATTAACTGCAAACCTCATTAGTGACATAATTTTCGTGATAACTTTATTATTTTAGGTTAAAGGTAGAAATAAGACACTTATAAGGCAGCCAAGGGACATGGCAAAAGATAAGGGATCATAGGCAATGGTTTTATTTGGTTGAGGAAAAAAATTGCATGTTGCCTGTTGGAGGGGAAGCATAGGATAAAAACTTGAAAAGAAAACATTTTGTAAGCTCTATAAATACCTTAAGACTAATGATGAGCTATTAAAGCATCATATACCCTTGCTTTCCTCAAACTAAATCACCATCCATGGGTTAAAAAAGGAAAAGAAAACGTTGAGTTGAAATTGTTCTGGTCACTGGCATACAAATAACTCAAGGACATGAACGTAAAACAGATACACACAAATCAGAGGCATATTCAAACCTTTATACATAGCGTGCAAACAAATCAAGGACATGAACGTAAAATAGACACACAAAGATCAGAGGCATACCCAAAAACACAAAACCAACCAACCAATATCCCAGAGAAAATGTCAAACTTTCAGTCTAAAATTCCTATTTAAAAGCAAAGTGTAAACCCAATCGAATCCAAGACACTCAAATGGTTTAGAGGTGAACCTTGATGACTTGTACACAAAGATCGCAAATAGCTTATGTTGATCACTACATTGAACACAAACCCAATATCAATCAATCAATACGGAATTAGCTTCATGTAATTTATGCTACTAACAACCTAGATACAATTGATTCGAGCTTCTGGTTTTTGAGTCACTTAGCCCAAACCATATCAAAACTTACACAACATAAAATGGAGCAACAACATAGATAAAATTGAAAAGAAAAAAGAGAGAAAAAGAGGCTCCAAATCTGGAGTTGACAATTTATTAAGCAATTAAGACTACAGGTATTTGTTACAATTTATCAGTTAACAACAAAGACGAAGGAAATCAACAATCAAACTCTTTTTTTTCTCCAAAATCGTTGGTTCTCTAACCCCAAGTTCCTACATATTGATCTTTAGCCAAAATTATCATTAGCAAAGATAAGGAAATCTGTACCTCAAAACAAACCCGAGAACCAAACCTAGATAAAATCAAGAAAGTTGAACCTGAAACCAAAGATAAGCAAAGATTTAATCAGTGACTTAATCAAGTAAAGCTACAAATATTTCTCTATTTAAAAGCAAATTGTAAACCCAATCAAATCCAGGACACTCAAATGGTTTAGAGGTGAATCTTGATGACTCGTACACAGAGATCGCAGTCAAAGTCAGATCCACCTACCAGAATAGCTTTCGTTGATCACTGCATTGGACACAAACTCAATATTAATTAATCGATACAGAATTAGTTTCAAGTAATTAATGCTACTAACAACCTAGATACAATTTATTCGAGCTTCTAGTTTTTGAGCCACTTAGTCCAAACCAGATCAAAACTTACACAACATAAAATGGAGCAACATTGACAAAATCGAAACATGAACTCGTAAATCACAAAATAGAGAAAAAAAAAGGCTGCAAATCTGGAGTTGACAATTTATTAATCAATTAAGACTACAAATATTTGTTATAATTTATTAATTAGTCAATAACAAAGACAAAGGACATCAACAATCAAACCTTTTTTTTTTCTCCAAGACCGTTGGTTCTCTAACCCATGTTCCTATACATATTAATCTTTAGCCAAAATTCTCATTAGCAAAGATAAGAAAATATGCACCTAAAAATAAACCCGAGAACCAAACCCAGATAAAATCAAGAAAGTTGAACCTGAAACCAAAAATAAGCAAAGATTTAATCAGTGACTTAATCAAGTAAAATTGTAAATATTTTTCACAATTTATTAATCAATAACAAAGACGAAGGACACAAACAATCAAACTTCTTATTTTTTTAAGAACAAATCCTCTATATATGTAAACATTTTTCATGGACTCTCTCTCTCTCACCCATCCTGATATCTCTGTTTCATTCTGTCTTCACTTTTACTAAGAGTATTACCTCAGTAATTAGAATCTCTCTCTATACTATCGTGACTTTGTCTTTCTCCCAACTCCACTCTTTGATACGTCTATTGGGAGAATACATTTTTACTGCTTAATCAGTGGAGATCAAGTGCCACTCAAAGTTACTTATAGCAAGGAATTCAGGCAATAAAATATTCTATTATGTACCATTTGCAAGGGGAAATCTTTGTTTATACGGGTAACACCTACATGGCTACTGCTAACTTATAGCATTATAAGTATACTCACTAGTCTTCAGCAACTATCAGTAATTATTATACGCATAGACCAGGTAAATGTTGTAAGTAATATCATTATCATAGGTGGATACAGATAGTAGGTGGATACAAAGAAATATTGATGGTATCTAATATTATAATCAAACCCCCTTGTAAGTAATCAATTACGTGAGTGGTAATATCATAGCATCTCTTCTCATACGTTGCATATACATACTTTTGCTTTCAAATCTATGATCTACATCACTTACAACATGTAACATTACCAAACGTATAAAATCACACTTATGATGAATGATGCCAAATGTAGTAATCAATTGATCATCCTGCTACATATTAAACCAAAGGTGCCAAACGAATAACAACTTTGAACTAAAGTCTAGTACACCAGCATCTAATTCCTCCAACACTTCAAAAGCCTGCAACTTTGAAAAGCAAAAACGCCATGGAATGGAGGTAAAGCCATAAACATGTCCGTTAGAAAGTAAAGATGTAGACCCAGATTCTAATTTAATAGAGCCAATTCTAAACCTTCAAAGGGTATTTGACTTTACTAATGTTTCATTGGACACAGATTCATAGTCCCTACTGCTACAAATTATAAAATTATACGATCACCAATCACAACAAAACCAAATTCTGTAATTCAATCTCTATTTAACAAAAAAAAGAGAAAAAGATAGGCTTATCAAGAATAGAGTATTTTTTTTCATTTAACATGAATCATATGAAAATCCCATCCTAAAAGTATTGAACAATTTATGTGTTAGTACACAGTTATGATCTAGGACATCTTCTCAATCAGTACTCCAATCATTTTGAGTGTTTCCGTAGAGAAATTTGGGTTAATAACTGTATACTCACTACTTATTCAATCGGAAACCAACACTAATTTGTTCCTACCCAATCACCTATCAACTCATCAAATCAAAACTTAGCACACGAATCACTCAAAAATGACATGTTCTATTAAGATAGTTGAGGAAATCGCGGAAGAGAAGAGATGATTATTACTAGAGGAGAGGAGAGTCAATAAGTAAATCGCGAGCAAATTGGTCAGAGATCCAAGCAAGCCAATCGGAAGAGATGGGCGGAGCAGATCGATAAAGTTGGATTGATTGGCGTAGATGGAGTGGTGTCGATCAGAAATCAAAAGGAGAAAGATGGACAATCGAAGAGTCGCTACAATGAGAGAGATGGTGATCAAGAGTGTGAGAGGAGGAGCTACAGTGAGAGGAGATGGCAATCTATTTAGCGCAAGCAAGATAAGGTCAGATGAGAGCGAATGAGTGATGAGAGGCTAAAATGCAAGAAAGAGTTCGGGTATAGAGGAGAACTTAATGCCCTGCACACTGAACAAATTACGACCAAAATACCTCGTAGGAACAGTGTTTTTGAATAGTTGCCCAACTTTGTTTTATAGGAAATATATATACATATATATATGATATAAGCAAAATTGGTTGAATGGTTACCTAATTATGTCAAGATAGATAGTTTTTTTTAATTGATCAAGATCGACAGTTTGGTAACTATTGTATGTTATATATCAAAATGGTCATTCAACGTAAGTCTTTGTATATCAAAATGGTCACTCCGTCATTTGGGATGTTAAAAAAATTTATGTGACATACATGTGCCAAATTTTACGATGGGTTTCAGTCATTTCGACGGCACATCCAACTTCGCTCCTGCCGCCACTACCTTGCAACCTTCACTCGCGGCCTTTATGCCTTGTGCACCTTCACCTCACTGTCCCTTTTTCGTCTCTACATCGCGACTTCTGGATTCAACACTCCTCGAAAATGGAATCAAAAAACTTACCTCAGAATCTGTAGGGATTCCATAATAGACGTAAATGACGAAGACGCAATCAAAAATCGAAGCATGTTGCTAAAAGCTTCAAGATTCACTTCCAGAGGAAGATGATGGTTGACATCATGGATCTGAATTTGAAGAAATTCAAGTCTCAGATGAATAAGCAAAGGTCTCTAAGAGTCTTAAGAGTCTCAGTAATACATACCAAGTGATTCATGTGAGAAAATGTAGTGTTCATGTCTCCAACGTCTTTAGACTTAGAGGTGATAAGTTTCGTCACGAACAACAAATCTACCGTCACCTCCGACAGAGGGATGTCGGGGGCGGCAAATAAACGAGTGTGGGGGTGGGAGAAGATGAGGTTATTAAGGAGTTTGGCGATTAGTATAAGCGGAGGAGTTGTGGTGGTTTTGTCTCTCAGACTCAGAAACGTCGTCCACCACCACCTCACTGACGATTGAGATATAGACACAACGTAAATATTAAATGAAGTTTTCATTTTATTTTTTATTTTTATTTGCAAATGGGAATAAAGAGACAAAAATACCCCTGAAAAAAATGGAATATCCTTTTTTAACGTCCATTTAAGAACAAGTGACCAAATTGATAGTCAAAAGTTAAGATGAGTTACCATTTTGATATGGGATATTTTATTCGCACACTCCTGTATAATTGATACACATCTGTAGTTTTTTGACATTTTTATAATACCATTTTGTCCATTGAAAGGTTAATATAAATAAATAATATCAAAAACTTGCTTGAAGACCCATTGTTTCGCTCTGTTAATCGGTGTCGCTCCGTTAATCGACGATGGCGTCGAAGAGGTTACGACCGAGTGGAAAATTTTCAATCCAAGTTGATGAGTTTTGTTGCAGGCTCCAATAGGGAATAGATTAAGAAGCAATCTGGATTTCTCTATTGAAACAAATTTGGGTTTCCAAGCGATGGTGAAGATGATTAAACCATAGTATCATTCTTGGACCCAATACATATAATTTCTTGTTGGATACTTTGATTGTTTACTATAGAAGCATACTAGTTTCAAAGCTTCATCTACCTACTGCAAACACATATAATTTCTTGTTGGATACTTTGATTGTTTACTACAGAAGCATACCAGTTTCAAAGCTTCATCTACCCACTGCAAACAATCGATTATCGTGCTTGTTCTATTCATAAATTTTCTATAAAATATGAGGGCCATTAGTGGAAACTAAAGAGAAAATTAAAACCAAAAAAATAATGGAGTGTGTATCTAGTACATAGGCATGTGCGAATAAAATTACCCTTTTGATATATGACATAATATAGTTACCAAACTGTCAATCTTGATATAATTGGGTGACCATTTGACCAATTTTGCCTATGACATTTATCACCTTAGTTTTTGAAGTTTGCATTCCAATTTTATTTTGGTCATTCAAGTATGTCCTTGAGTGACCAAAAGTGAAATTGGAATGTAACCTAAGAGATCCAAGTGATATATCAATGTAAAATGAGTGATCAATCCGTCTTAACTGTCAAACATGAGTAACATCTTCAGCAATTTTCCCATATTTCATAGAGAAAATTGCTGGAATAGTCACTCAAGTATAACACGTTAAAAACTTTGGTCCCTGAAGTATGATATATATCACTTTGGTCATTCAAGTTTACTTACATGTTTCACTTTGGTCACTCATATATGACAAATATCACTTTGGTCACTCAAATTTACTTTTGTCTATCATTTTGGTCACTCATTTTATGTCATAAGATTGAGTGACGAAAGTAATCTTGAGTGATATGAAAGGACCCACCCCGATTTAGTTTCCTAAACCGAAATCAAACCCCTTCTGAAAACACGAACCAACAAAAACCATCAAAATTTCGGCAGAGTAACGCTACTAACGCGGAATTACCATTACCTGCACCCGGAAAATACACTTCATCCTATGCCACAAAAGCCAAACCGTGGGCACCAATCCCATTCGGATTTCTCAATATATCAACAGTAATGTAAAGTAATAAATATAACTATACTTTACAGAAATCCGGGGAAAACCGTATAAAAACATGACATAAGAATACTCAGAGCGACTTCTAATATAGATATACAAATAGTAGGCCAAACTAAGAACCTACCATAAAAGAAACATCGCTCGAATACTATGCCTCCGACCACAACGTGCGACACCAGAATCCGAACTGCAAACTGGGCACGGAAACCGAAAAGCCCAGGGGAAAGACAAATAAAAACGTTAGAGTGAATGAACGAAAATAAACATATGCCTTTCACCAGTTTATATACATAATCAATGTAAATCCATGCGAGTTCAGAAAGTATATATGGAGGTTGCCAGGCGAATCTCTCAAGCCCGACGGTCAGGTGAATCGCTCAAACTCGACGGTGATAGGCCAGGGGAATCTCTCAACCCCGGCGACATACAAGGGAATCTCTCAACCCTGCCCAGAGGAATCTCTCAACTCTGGTTCAGAGGAATCTCTCAACTCTGGTGGACTACCGGTGATCAGCCGAGTAGCCGAAGCATCGATGCAGTAATGCCATCACCAATAAATATAAAATAATACGTCCGAAAATAACATATATCTCAACATCGTATAAAGTAAATACGGAAAATCATGAAAAATCACGAACTCGCAAACAACTGTGAAAATATAAAAATGTCCACTCACAGGTGAGCGTAATGCGATTCGCGTTAATCCCCTGATCCGGCGGAAAATCTCTCGCCAAACGAACGATCACGAACCCCTGAATAATCATAAAAATCCATTTCTCAAAATCATAACTTGGATCTCCAAATCAAATCACGAGAAACAACCGTTCCCGGAAACATATAATTCAATAACGACGAATTGTCGAAAATCCAATAATCACACCTCAAAACCTCGCTATAATTTCCGATGCTCAAATCGAAAAACACACCTCACCACTGCGATCGGGGCGCGATTCCGAGTGAAACGACATGCAACTTGTCGAAAACCCTGAAAAGTCAACCTTGACCACCTTTGACCGCTGCCGCCGCCGGCGGCGCCACCCAAACTGAAAAATTCTCCGGCGAACCAAGTCCTATTCCACTAAAAATCATCCAACAAACAACTTTTATAACTACACCAAAGATCAATTCAAACTCTAACTAGCTCAATTTAAAGCAAAACCGAAATCCCACACAAATTTCAATCCATGAATTCTCCAAGCATAAGAAGAATTGAAGCACCATACCTATTGTTAGTATTGCATCATTAGTTGTACGATTAATATACTTATCCACTTAAGCAGGTTAGCAACACCTACTGGACCACCCACAAGACCACCAAGGAGGCTCCAACTTCACTCACCAGACCCACCCCATCTGAGCGCACACGCGCCCGCCAGGCGCACGCCCGAATGCACGGATCACACACCAGCAAGTGCACCAGTCCCACACCGAAGAACACAAGTGAGCTCCAAACCCAACCACCTATATATGTAAGGTATTTATTGCAGGTAAGATCATCCCATTCATTCCATCTTGACTAATTCATTCATTCACGTCTCAACACCCCAACTTACTCGTCCGCACGTTCGCTTGACTGTTATATCCAATACATCATCTGACTTAGGCATCGGAGCGTTGAAGGCGGGCCACCCCGTCTCGACCCCTGACCGCCTGCTTCGTTGTTGTATTCTTCTAACAGCCGAACCCGAACGCGCGCACCCTATCACTCGACAGAAGAGGAAGCATCCGACCGTTCGAAAGGAGTCCGCACAACCGAGGAGAGAGAGAGCGCCCGCCCATCCGAACAGCCCCAACGTTCGGACGCACTAGGAGGAGGAAGGAAGTCTATTCGTGTTGCTTCTGCCCCATTACGCCTCCGCGTATAATTCGGTAGAAACATCTGGCGCCGTCTGTGGGAAACTTACAAATTGCAAACCTCGTATAAACACCACAAAAATCAAAGGTCCACATGCTCAACCCGGTGACTAACGGCAGCAACGCGCCCAATGGGGAGACGCCGCCAGACTCGCAGGGGCGGAATGCACTAGCGACCGGCAGGGACGATGGCGAGGAGCGCATCAGCAACCTGGTCCAGGAGTTACGGGAGGCGGCGCTCGAGAGAGCAGAGGAGAGCCAAATCCGTCAGAGGTTGGAGGATCGGCTGGACGCGCTCATCAGCCAGCAGATGGGGCAGAACGAGGAGACCCAGGAGACCACCAGCGAGGAGCAACACCCGTTCGGCAGGACCAAGGCCCAGGCGGCCCGAACGCCCTCGCCCGTGGAGGAATCGGCGCCCCCGACGAACAACGCTCTGATCCTTCGGAGGATGAAGGAGCTGGCGGAGGAAGTCTCGCGCCTGCGCAAGGACAAGCTGGCCGGTCAGGGTGGGACGTTCGCCCCCCGGGTCAGTCCGTTCTCGGCGCATATACTGGAGAGGGGGAGGGACCCCCATGCGAAGATAACGAAGATCGCTCGGTTCAACGGGAGCGGAGATCCACGCGCGCACGTGGACGAGTTTCGGTCCACCACAGACGGAACCCGGTACTCGGACCCAACCTTGTGTTTCCTGTTCCAGGAAACGCTGGCGGAGGAAGCACGGAGCTGGTTTTACGAGATCCCGCCAGGGTCCATCCATTCATTCCTCGAACTGGCGGAGAGCTTTCAAAAGCGCTATCGGCTCCAGGGGAAGTACAACACCGCGGGCATCCTCCTCAAGGTCCGCCAGGGGATGGACGAGAGCCTGTCGAGCTACATCAACCGATGGAGGACGCTCGCAAGCACGTGTAGGGACCTTGATAAGCGAGTGGCCAAGGTAGCCCTTATGGACAACCTGCTCGCCACCCCATTCGTAGAGAAGCTTGTGAGGAAGGAGCATCTCGACTACGACGAGATCATGGACCTGGTCGTACAGAAGGCGTTAGTGGAGACGCGAGTGTACGGGTCCGCCTCCGAACCCAGTTCCAGCAGACCAGAAGCGACAAACGCCCAACCACGGCAGCTGGCGGACGACGAAAGGCCAACCGGGGACTTTAAGAGGAACCGGGACACACACAGACAGAATTACCAAAGGCCTTTCTTCCGCAGTCATCAGGGCAACGGTTACAACCAGGCACAGGGGCAAACGCAGCAGAGTGCCCGCTTTCCACCAGCACCGCGCTACCGACCGGCGGGACAGGAGGTCTTTACGGTCGATAGGCAACCGCTCGAGCAGCTTCTCCGCCTGCATCGACACCGAATACCGCCACCAAACAACATGACAAGAGCAGGAGCTCCGACCGGCCAACTCCCGGACGTGTGGTGCGAATTCCACAATGCCGCCACCCACCATACCAACAGCTGCATCATGCTGAAGAAGACCCTTGAAGACGTAAAAGACGAACGAACAACCCCTCCCAGGGCGGAAGGACAACAGCGCCAGACGAATGCCAGGACCCGTGGGACCATCAGTACGATATCATGAGGCAAGCGCAAGGAGAGAACATCATCGCCCGATCGCTCGAGCAGGGAAGTACTGACGATCGGGGCAAGGAGAGCGCCCAAGGCAGGAAGGAAGGAGGCGCCCACCATCAGCTTCACAGCAAGGGACGAGGAGGAGAACCCGGAGGACAGCACTATGCCGCTCGTGATCGACGCGATCATCGACCAATTCCTTGTGAAGAGGGTGCTAGTAGACAGTGGGGTGTCCGTGAACGTGATCTACTTCGACGCGTACACGGCGCTCGGGTGGCCCGCCAGCAAAATGACGCAGGACCATGAGAGCATCGCCAGCTTCACGGGCGAGACATCATATCCGATCGGGAGTGACAGTCTGCGGGTCGAGATTGGCGCACCCGACTCCCCACACAGCGAGATCCAAACGGACTTCATCGTCATGGACACCCCCTCCCCCTACAACGCCATACTCGGAAGGCCAGGGATCTGCAAACTAAAATTGATCGTCACGGGGCATCTGCTGTTGGGAAGATTCCCAACCGAGCGTGGGATCGGGCACGTTCGGGGATACAATCACGAGGAAACCGCAGAACCTCGGGGAAGGCAGGAGGTCCTCGCCTTGGAACCCACGGATCGAAGGGCACGATCCACGCACGAACAATAAGGAGCCACGCCTTAACAGTAGACTACTGGAAGGGCAGGGAGACAGACCACCCGATCGATCAGACCGGCGCATTCAGGCTCGCCCAATCCAACTAGGGGACTGGGTCAATCCGACAGAAGAGGGACACCCCGCCCATGGGGGGAAGCGCTGGCACTACGACCACGGCACCCATGGAACACCCAACATTCGGGGAAGTACTCGTTAGAATCTTATCATATTTTACTTATTGTACCCTTTCCATTTATCTATGTCGGCACGCCCGTTCGTCCTTACCCCGCCCGCCCATATACTCGGGGGACTGGGGATAGGCTACTCGCGCAAATGTAACACTTGGCTAAAACCCACAGCCATTCAAAGCAAAGGAGTGGGCGCGCTTACTCAAAAGATGCCCAGAGAAAAAAAAAAGGGCACACAAACGGAAAGAAAAGAAACTTCATTCATTCGCCCAATTACAAAACCTACTCTATTACAAAAGAAAAGAAGGAAAAGAAAAACTACTCTACTCCGCCCCAGTATCAACATCCAGCTCTTCACCCTCCTCCGACGACGCTGCCACTTCAGCTTCCACCTGCTCGCCCGGATCCATCCGCCTGATCACCGGCTCCAGCTCCGCCTCAGCAGGTCCCCTAGAAGGCCACACCTCCCTCTCATATGCAGGAACCTGAGCGCCCGCCTGCCCCTCAACCTCAGACACCAGGAACGCCTCCCGGGCGGCTGCTTCGGCACGGACGCACTTTAGCACGGCACGTACACACTCCACCTCGGCCAAGGCCTTATCCCGGTCAATCTTCGCCAAAGCTTCACAAGCAGCAGCTTCATCCGCCCGGACAACCGCCTCATCCGCACGGGCGATATACCGACGTGCCAGATCATTAGCCTTGTCTGCCCTAGCCACCAACCGTTCCACCACCTTCCGGTGCTCCAGCGCGTCGGCCCTGAGGCGTGCAAGTTCCGCAATCTCCCGCGAGCGGACGCGGAAGACCTGCTGCATCAGGCGGGTGCACGCCACGAAGACCGCGTCCAGCCCATCAGGCGCGGCATCCTCCAGCGGCTGCAGCAGAGACCCAAAAGAGGCAGCACCATCCACCAGCGCACAGCGCACGCCGTCTACAACATCACCACTCAGCCCAGGAGCGGGGCCGGGAGAGGATCCTTCAGTTCGGGGGCGCTTCTGCGCCCGTTCCTCGCCTTCCCCTTGCTCGGGAGACTTTGGCGAACCCAAAGACAGAAGCGAGGGATCTGGAGAGCAAAAGTATCGTGGAGGACATGAAGGTCGACTTAAAGACAGAGCAGCAACAAGCGCTCGACTTAAAAATGGAGGCGCAACGGGCGCACGACTTGAGGACGAAAGCGCAAGAACAACCTCCCGCCTGCCCCCGACATCATCTCACTCGGACTGACGCTGTTCGCACCCCACCTGCTGCTGTTCGCGCTCCGCCCGGGCCTGGGCCTTGGATCCAGCCGCATCACCTGGTGGCGGGCGTGGAGCATCCACTTGCATCTCTTGGACGGGCGGGGCAGGGTCAGCGACACTTGCAACAGGGGTCTTAGGTGGGGTACTATCCACCGGGTCGGACGGGCCACCACCGTCATCCGCCACCTTATGGACCTTCGCGTCAACATTCCGCATCCTGAGCAGATGACGCTTGACCGCTTCATCCATATCGGTGGCCGTGGACTTCGATATTCTTTACTGCAATCGCACGCACGAAAGGTTAGCAACCCAATACAGTACTTCATAAATTTATCATATTCATATTCCTGGTAGAAAACAACAAACGGAAGCCCAGATGGTCTGGCGGCACGCATGCGCCCATCGGGCACTCGCTCGTACCGAGCGTACGAAGGGACTGGGGGACTTCCGCCCGTATGGGATGACCCAGCCCGTTCGCACAGAGGCAGATTTGGAGGAGCGCCAAGATATACCAGAAGAACGGGCGCAGGGGCAACACTTAGCAAAAGAAAGCAAGAAAGGCACACCACCAGAAACACCAAAACCCACAAAAATCACCCAAAAACAGATCAAATCCCACCCACCTCAAGAACACGCCCCGTTCTTGAGAAAGCAAAAACCCAGAAACAACCAAACACCCAGAAACACACGAACCAAAAACAAGAAACAATAGAAATAGGACGAGAGCCTCACCAACCCGATACTTCACGGCAAACAGGAAGAACTCCGGCAAGAAAACGACGAACAGCAGAAATCCAAGAGGAACAGTAGGCAGAGTTTCGGCAAGGTATGAAAGGGATGGAAAAAGACGAACACCACACCCATATTTATACTAATCGCACGACGTCAGCCAGCAAACGCCAGCCGTCCATTCTCGCGTGTCCACCGTCGGATCACGCCACGTGGCACCAACCGGTTCACTTGCCCTCCTAAGTAACCGCGCCACCTCTTCGGCTTCCCGCCTTGAATTCAAACCCTAGCACGGTCTCCAACAGCTCGACGCGTGGCACCCATGCACCACTCCCACGCGCCCACGCGCGCGACGTCTGCCCTTCAAGCAATCATGACAACAGCAGCATTTAATGCCCACGCCACGCCAGCATTAAAAACGACGGCTAGCATCTATTACGCAACGGTTCCCAAAGAAGGTCAAAAGGAATGTCACCTCAACCATCTCATCAAAGCCCCACCAAATCCAAATCCAAGGCAAAGGCACACCGCCCGCACGGCCGGCGAAAACAGACCACTCGCGCACGTTCGAACAAGGTAAAAACCATCGCGGGTGAAGGGCACCTCCCAACACGCGCGCGCCAGTAAGAACCAGCAACACGGTTTAGGCGGCAACAGGCATGGCGCGCTAAACTCAATGGGCGACACGGGCGCAGGGTTCTCCCCGTGTGCGCGAAACATTACTGATTGACGCACCAGTTCAGTCCTGGCAGATTGCAGGCGCTAAAAGTGACGGGTGTGGGGTACGTCCCCTCCATACGCACAAAAACACAGGTTGCCTACCGTGAAAAGGCAGGGGGCCCGTCCTCCCCTTGCAGACCCTGAAACCGACAGGTGACGGGTGTGGGGTACGTCCTCCCCGTTCGCACAAGCGCAGGCCGGAAAAGAAACCAGAGGCATGGGGTCCGTCCCCTCTCTGGACGTCCCAAAAATCAATAGCCAGCAACAGGCATGGGGTCCGTCCCCTCTTTGCGCACGCTAAGCTCGATAGGCGACCACGGGCGTGGGGTTCTTCCCTTCCGTACGCAAACTAAGTCCTAGTAGGGATGTGAGGTCCGTCCCCCCTATAGGCAACGGGACTGATAAGCGATGCGGGGGGGGGGGGGGGGGGGGGTGCGCTCCTCCTCGCCAAATCGCGAAAGTACAAGCCGAATTAGCCGGGCTAAGATCGATGGGCGGCACGGGCGTGGGGTTCTTCCCCTCCGTGTACGTAACGTTAACGATCAATTTGCCGACTCGGGTTCCGGCAGGGGTGTGGGGTACGTCCTCTCCTTCAACGGTCCGAGGCCGATGAGCGTAGACCGGGTGTGGGGTCCGTCCTCTCCGGGCGCGAAATCTTCTCGGGTTAGGCGGCAGAGGCCTCTGCGCGCGCTAAGGCCGAAGGGCGGCACGAGTACGTGATCGTGGGCGCTGCAACACTTGTAGGTCGCGGTCCTGATCGCACCGTTGACGCTACAGCGTACGCGACGGCATCCCCGTTGACGCGCGACGTACGCAGCATACCCCATCGCTAGCATACGAACAACATCTGTATACACCCACACACCATACCATACATTCATGCATCACACCATACATTCATACTTGCATATTTATCTCTATATCTGTTGCACTTATCTGTGTTTACAAGACCAAAACCCCATCCGGGCGCGCGGCTCCAAAATAGCAACTCTTGTTTTGGAGGCCGGGCCCATAGGTACACCAACGCGCGAACAGGCAACACCCTCCGGGCGCGCGGCTCCAAACTATCAACATCCGTTTGGACGCCGGGCCCAGAAAACATGTACAGGTACACGCTCGGACGCCCAGGTCCCACTCCGTCATGCGAGCCCTTCCTTGACCGGAGAGTTGGGGGACTTGGGGGTTACAGGATCATACACCACTGCTCAACAAGATAAGTATTTTGTTTAATCGTACGGGCCCTTTTTCAACTCCCCAGTCAAGAAAGTTCTCTTTGACTTGGGGACTTGGGGGACTTGTTAGTATTGCATCATTAGTTGTACGATTAATATACTTATCCACTTAAGCAGGTTAGCAACACCTACCGGACCACCCACAAGACCACCAAGGAGGCTCCAACTTCACTCACCAGACCCACCCCATCCGAGCGCACACGCGCCCGCCAGGCGCATGCCCGAACGCACGGATCACACACCAGCAAGTGCACCAGTCCCACACCGAAGAACACAAGTGAGTTCCAAACCCAACCACCTATATATGTAAGGTATTTATTACAGGTAAGATCATCCCATTCATTCCATCTTGACTAATTCATTCATTCACGTCTCAACACCCCAACTTACTCGTCCGCACGTTCGTTTGACTTTTATATCCAATACATCATCTGACTTAGGCATCGGAGCGTTGAAGGCAGGCCACCCCGTCTCGACCCCTGACCGCCTGCTTCGTTGTTGTATTCTTCTAACAGCCGCACCCAAACGCGCGCACCCGATCACCCGACAGAAGAGGAAGCATCCGACCGTTCGAAAGGAGTCCGCACAACCGAGGAGAGAGAGAGCGCCCGCCCATCCGAACAACCCCAACGTTCGGACGCACTAGGAGGAGGAAGGAAGTCTATTTGTGTTGCTTCTGCCCCATTATGCCTCCGCGCGTAATTCGGTAGAAACACCTATATGGTTAGATTCATGGTGATGAGAGCTTCAAAGCCCAGTACTTCTTGTAGCTCAAATCGGCCGGAATAAGAACCACCCCAAAACCCCAAATTTTACAAACTTTGGCCGGAAATTTCTCTCTCCACCATCAACCTCGCCGTGAACGGTGGCCGGCAACGCCACGGGGAGGCCAAGCCGAGTCGTTTGGGCCCTAGGCCGAGGCCTGGGGTGGCCGGATGGCGAGCCACCGCCGGCGAGCCGTGGTTGTCGTCGCTCATCTTCCTCCATCGAGTTAACTCGGTCAACTCCAACATTAATGAATAGTTGACTTCCCAAACAGGAAACCTCAATATATATACCTTCTATTTTTGGAAACTTCCAAATTACACATTTCGATAAACTTCGAACACCCGTAAATTCCGCGTCGTAAATCCGTTTTCAATAATTCTCGCGGCAACAAACTCATCTCGACATGTTCTTGAATTTCCATCCGAAGTCACACACTTCTACAAATCCCATAAAAAGTCAACGGTTCAAACCATCACAAGCTTATCCGATTGAATAATCAACAGTCGAAAATATTCGTAACTTAATCCTCGTAACTCGGAATAATCCTCCTGAAGTTCCCACAAGTTCGAAATTAAATTCTCAACAACTTTCACGAAGGATCCCAAATCAAATTCTCGCCTGATAATTTAGTCGCTAACGAAGAAGTCATTTTAAACCGATTATGTCGAAATTTCAAATATTCATATTATATTCTTCGATTGTCCAAATAATGATCCAGAACCGTCCAAGAACTCGAAATCACGCGTACAACAACTCTCGAGAAGAGATTCAGCTCAAATTCTCGGCCAATAATTTAGTCGTGATCAAAGCTGGCGATTTAAACAATTATCGGAAATCTGCGATTACGCATAACCTCATGAATTAAGCTGATTAACACTACTGATTCTGTTCCGGGTCGTCACATGATAAAAGTGAAATCTAGAGGTAAACTTGAGGGACCAAAGCTAAGAAGCACGGAAGCGTGAACTTTGTCGCGTTTCCCGTATCAGAAGCGAAACTCATTAGAATCGATCAGAATTGCCCAGAATTACGATTCTTTTTAAAGTTGCTTAGAGAACGCGTTGGATTCGCTGCATTTCCAAAATGGAAATGTGACCCTGCAATATAACAGAAGCGTGAGGAGATGGTGAGGATTGACGACACACTGAAGAGTGAAGAGATCCAGGACGGCAGTGACGTGACGTAGTTCCACTATACTATGTGACAACGGTATCAATGATAAAAGAATGGCGACCATGAAGCTTTACAAAAAATTGATCTATTTGGGCTAAGAGATTCTCGCACACCGAGAGAGGTAAGAAAGAGATTAGATGAGCTACACCTTCCATAGCAAACTTGCACCATCATTGTTCTCCATTTTAATGATGAAAGAGATGTCGAGAGGCAGGGAGAGAACAAGACTGGACAATCAAGTGGGAGACTAATAATGAAAGGAAATATGGAATGTGTGAAGGTCTACACTATCGAGTATAGGCTTAAGTCACTTAACCAATAATTGTCTACACTATCTAGTATTTATTCTTTTTATTTTTTAAAGTACAGTAGTTTTTTGTTTTTTGAGAAAATAGCCGGAATGATCCCTTATGTATGACAATTTATAAACTTTAGTCTCTTATGTTTGACATATATCACTTTGCTCCCTCATATATGCATTTCAACTTCACTTTGGTCACTCGATGAGTCAGTGTATATTTAACATTAAATAGTTGACTTGTGAGAGTAGAAATGTCTTCATATTCATACACTTCTCATTATTTACACTTATACTATTGTTACAAAATTTTAAAAATTTACCAAATCTGTCGAGATTTCTCTCTCACTCTCTCCTCTCTCTTTACGCAGACACCAGATCACTCAATGTCACCGATCGAGTTTCAAAGCCCAGCCCCGCTGCTTCAAATGATCTCGCCCTCTCTCAATGTCGACACAACTCCTTCCTCTTGTAACTTAATTAAGGATGGAGGTGGTGTGACAACAATGTTTTTCTTCCATTGACGATCAAACTTTCTTGATAACCTCTTACTAATTCCATCCTCAATCTCTGTTTCACGTCTCACAGTAAGCAAGCAAGTGTGATCGGATGCATTTGCGCAGGGCTACTTTCTTGATAACCTCTTATCCGACGCTCCTCAGCTTGTATATTTGCAAGTGTGATCGAATCCATTTGCGCAGGGTGATGCTGAAAATTTCCTTAGACAATACATGGTTCCCAGATCCAATACCAAAAATGCACAATGCGAAAACCCAAATAGCCAATCAAAGTGAGAGTAGCCCACATTTACATAAGCCAAAAGCACAATCTAGAGCCCAGCTTCCCACAAAGTAAGGCAACTAAAGTCATCCCCCTACACCATCTTATTCCCGCCGACACAGGACCGCTGGCTATGTTAGAAATCACCCCTCCCCCACCTTCTTGTCACTATCAGCACATGGTCGTCGCCTCAGACAAAAGTGGACTTCTGCCTCCACCCTTTAGTCTCCGTCTGCACAGGTCCGCTAACATCGTATCACTACCTCCTGAGCCAAATCCTCGCCCATAGTGGTCGTAGCCCTACAACCAAAACCTTTTTCATTAGCACAAGTTAACTAGCACAAGAAGCCACCCCCACACACAACCTCTCCAGCAATAAGGATCAATTGGTATCCTCTTTGAGACGGCCTCGTTTCAGCCACCCCATGCCTCCACCATCTCACGACCAGTGGTGACCATTCCCTTGCCACCATAGAAATACTTGCATGTTACCATGTCCACCGTCGCCGCCAGTCTCCATCCAGATCAGCCAAAAAAACTCAACTTGAGCTACAACAGAAACATTTCGATAAATTTGGAACATTCATTTATTTGATCTTGTTCGACATCTAAACAGTTTTCAATTGGAATGAAATTTTTCAAAATTGATTTACTCATATATATATCCAAACATTTTGTGGTTGATCTTCTAAAATGTGATTGGAAAGTATGCTTTGCTATATGTTTTATAAGAAGTACTCACTAAGTCTTCACAATAAAGATACTTATATATAGGCCTCTTCCTCTCAGGTATCCCCTTTTTTTTGTCTATTTTCAGGTATAGGTCATTACACAAATATTTTGATCACATTTTAACATCTCCATCGTCCAATTATTAGAACTATATGAGTAGATCATTCCTGTAAATTTTCAGCCAAAATGGTAATCGTTAAGGTATCGAACTAGATTAAATCCAAAGACTAACCAAATTTGTCAAAGCTGAACCATTCATACTTATAAATTTCAATTACATTTTTGAATGCCTTAATGATAATTAATTTGGCTGAAAATTTGCATTAAGTGATGTACACATTAGAAATTAGAATCTGAACGGTAGAGATGTCGAAATATGATCTAAAAGTTGGTATAATGCTCTATACTTGAAAATGGACAAAAAAAGGAAACCTAAGGAGAATGCACTACCAGAAAAACTCACTTAGGCAACGAAATATGATATTCATCGTCTAAGAAATACCTTAGATGACAAATTATATAATTCGTCATCTAAATGTGTACTTAGACGACGAATTATGAAGTGCGTCGTCTAAAGTTTACAGTTAGACGACAAATTATAAAATTCATCGTCTAACACTATCCATCGACTAAGAGATAACTTAAACAACAAATAATATAATTTGTCATCTAAGTTATATCTTAGACGACGAAAATAGTTTTGTAGTCTAGGTATGTACCTGGACGATGAAACTTTACACTTAGATGAAAAATTATTTCATCGTCTAAGAAAACTCAATTATTTAAATCAAATATTACTTTTTCAGATCAGGCATAATTCTCTCATATCTCTCTCTCTCTCTCTCTCTCTCTCTCTCTCTCTCTCTCTCTCTCTCTCTCTCTCTCTCTCTCTCTCTCTCTCTCTCTCTCTCTCTCTCTCTCTCTCTCTCTCTCTCTCTCTCTCTCTCAACATCCACCTCCGACCGGCCATAATTCAATTCATTGGTTTTTCAACCCCGAAGTTCTAGTTTACCCACTTATCACATCATCGGTGAAAGTATTACCTCGTTTCTCTCGATTAATTTTTTCGAATTTAATTATGTACGTAATTACGTACGGTGATGGAGTTTTTTGGTGAAATATTCCGGCTACCTTGTTTGCATATATATTGCATTACTTACTTGTTTTATTGCATTGTTAATCTAATTGCATAGGTTAAGCTAATTCTACGTTTAATTTGATTAATAAATTAAAATATATTAGATTAAACTAATTGTATGTTTAATTGTTAACCTAATGGTTTAAGCTAGCTAGCTAATTGTGAAGCTTAATTAATTACATGTATGTTTAATTGTTAATAAAGTTAGCTAATTGTTAAGCTAATAATTGTAGGCACTACCGGCATATTTCTAACACAACTTCGATTTGAATTCTCAATGAAAAGAATAAAATGAATGAAATAAGAAGAAAATATAAAATAAACTTAATGATACACAATAAATGAAAATTTTGTATTAACACTACCGGCATAAACACTATACCCGACGATATGGGGAAAAACAGACCGACGAGAATCCTTGTCGTCGGGTATAGTGAACTATAACCGACGACTAGGGTACATCGTCGGTTATAGTTTTTTTAACCAACGATGTATTGTTCTCGTCGGTTATAGTACCCGGAAAATCGTCGGGTATAGTTTTCCACTATTACCGACGATTTATTTAACTATTACCGACGATTTTTTGGTATCATCGGCTATAGATTCTTATTTCAGATCCATTCTGGGCAGCAGCTCTGTTATTCAAAAAACATCTCCCACGAAAACTGAAAATGCTCTGAAATCATTGGGTGGTGTCGGAAACTGTCAAGAATGAGTTCGTAATTCATTATATATAGGTACGTACGTACGTACTTAATATTATATATATATATGTGTGTGTGTTGATCGATTAATTGTTGATGTTGATTTTGAATTGATCGAGTTAATTGATTGTTGAGTTTGAGTAATTGATGGTTGATTTTGAGTACGTGATTGATAGTTGAGTTGGAGTAGTACGTAATTGTTGTGTTGATTATTGTGAATATATATATAGCTAGGGTGATTAATTTATTTAATTGATTTTATATTGTGTTATTATAGGATTAATTGTGATTATTAATTATGGGTATAATATATATTGTGATTATTGTGATGTTTCAGTTAATTGTGATTAATTATAGTGCATGTGGTTATATATATATATTTAGATTTTTGTGATCGATTATATATAGTTAGGGTGTGTATATATATATATTAAAATTATGGGAATTATAATAATATATATTTATATTAATTGATTAATCGAATGTTTTGATTTTGATCGAGTTAAATTAGATGAAATTATATATATATGAATAATTATGGATCGAGTAGAATAATTAGACGACTATATATATATATATGTTCATTTGTAATTAATTAGCACTACCACATTTTAACCCATTGCCGGCGATTTTTGCCGGAAAAATCGCCGGCAATGTCTTTTTTTTTTTTAACATTACCGGCGACTTAAATGTAAGTCGCCAGCAATGTCCCGCTAGTAATTAAAAAAAAAAAGACATTGCCGGCGACTTAAATGTAAGTCGCCGGTAATGTTTAAAAAAAAAAAGACATTACCCGCGACTTAAAGTGAGTCGCCGGCAATGTCTTTTTTTTTTTTTTTAATTACCGGCGGGACATTGCCGGCGATTCGCCGGAAAAATCGCCGGCAATGTTAAAAAAAAAAAAGACATTACCGGCGATTTTTCCGGCAAAAATCGCCGGTAATGTTAAAAAACATTGCCGGCGATTTAAAAATCGCAAGCAATGGTTAAAGTTGTGGTAGTGTAGCTAGCTAGTCAGGGATCGAGTAGAATAATTAAATTATGTAATTTATAGTTTGAATATCGATATATATATATAGATATATATATATCTATGAAATTTTAATTAATAAGATCATGGGTATATATACATGCAGTTATAATTTTCAGAATGGACAAGAGTTGGATGTGTCTTCCAAGATGGGATGTAAGATATCACCGTGGAATTAGAAGTTTTGTGGAATATGTGAAGGTTAATTGTGGAGGGATGACAATTCATTATTGTCCGTGTATGAAATGTCAGTGTCGCAGCGAGCGATATCATTTTCACATCGATAAAGTATTGGAGCACTTGAAGAAAAACGGGTTTTGGGATAAATACACATGTTGGATTTATCACGGTGAGAGCTCATCAGTTGGTCAACATGATCACGGACAATTTTTTGAGAGTGGCAGTACATCCAATGATCCAACAACAAGGTTAATCAACGATATGTTTCCTCATGAGAGCGGTATATTTGCTCAAGCACTGGATATCCCTCCCGCCATTGGAGACTTCCCTCATATTGAGCCAGTCCAGCAATTACCTACATCTGTCAACACTGCTGGTATGGACAAGTACAACAACCTCATTGCCTTCCAACAGACCCCGTTGTACAACGGGTGTAATAAGATTGTTCTTGAAAGTGTTATGGGAGTAATGAAGCTCAAAGTGGAGAACAAAATGAGCGTGAAGGCTGTTGATGATTGGCTGAAGTGGTCTGGTTCGTTGTTGCCCCCCGGTCATCGTCTTCCTACCACTCATCGTAAGGTGCGACAGATCCTGAAACATCTTGGCATTTCCTACATCAAAATCCATGCTTGTAGATATGATTGTGTTCTCTTCTGGGGTGAAGATACTTATGGGAATGATCTTGAATCCCTCGATGAATGCCCGGTATGTGGTACAGATAGGTATAAGTTGACTCCTGCCGGAAACAAGAAAGCTGTGAAGATACTTCGGTATTTTCCGCTGATAGATAGGCTAGAACGGTTGTACATGTGTGCACACACGGCTGAAGCTATGAGATGGTGGGCCGAGAGGAATTTGCCCGATGGTGATACGCTTATACACCCTGTTGACGGAGAGGCTTGGAAGCACATCATGAAGGAGTTTTCTTATTTTGCATCAGAGGTTCAAAATGTTTGGCTGGGGCTTTCATCTGACGGATTTAACCCTTTTGGCAACATGAGTCTTCAATACAGTATATGGCCAGTTATTTTGGTACCGTACAACCTTCCTCCATGGATGTGCATGAAGAAAGAATACAATATGCTCACTATGATAATTCCAGGGCTGGGTTATCCAGGAAAGTGTCTCGATGTGTATTTGAGACCCTTGATTGCGGAGCTTAAGTACTTGAGTGAGCATGGTCATCCCACTTATGACAAGTTCAAAAATGAGATGTTCCAGATGCATCCCATGCTTGTTGGCACCATTAGCTATTTTCCTGCACGTGGGATGTTGTCGGGCAACGTTACCAGGGGATACAGGGCTTGTCCAGAGTGCATGACTGTTGAGTGTTGCAGACCTCATTGCAGGAAGATTGTACAGATGCGTTATCGTTGTTGACTTCCACATGATCACCTATTTCGGGAGGATATGGAGGCATTTGATGGGACTGTGGAAACATATGAGCAGCCGAGGAGATGAACGGGGGATGAAATATTGGAAGTGCTAAATGAATACGATTTTGGGCAGCTCAGCAATCATCCTGAGATAGTAGCGTCAATACCTGACAAACCCGACAGGTATAAATTATGGACACACAAAAGTATTTTTTGGGAACTTCCGTACCAAGTTGCTGATTAGACACTACTTAGATGTCATGCACATAGAGAAAAATGTGTGCGAGAGTGTGGTCAGCACAGTGTTGAATTGGGAGGGAAAAACTAAAGACGGCCCGAAGGCACGCATTGATCTTAAAAGGATGGGACTGCGAAAACATTTGTGGTTGAGAGATTGGAAGAAAAAAATGCCACAAGCTCCTTATACCGTCAAGCCTGCCCAGAAGAATGAAATTTTTGGCCGGATGGGTAATGTCAGGTATCCTTCAGGCTATGCTGGAAATATAAGTCGATGTGTTAACTTCAAAGATAATAAGATGTACGGACTAAAGAGTCATGACTGTCATATACTACTTCAACGCCTCTTCCCTGTTTTCATTCGAGGGTACCTGCCCAAAGAGGTGGTGGAACCGTTAGTGGCTTTGTCAAGATTCTTTCAGAAGTTATGCACGAGAGAAGTGAAGAAATCGGACTTGTTGGAAATGCAACAGGACATCATTTTTATCATGTGCAAATTTGAAAGGATATTTCCTCCAAACTTTTTCGACATCATGCCTCACCTGATGCTCCATCTTCCGGAACAATTGTTGCTTACTGGTCCAGTACACTACACATGGGTGTATCCTATGGAAAGGTACGTAATGCATCTCTGGATCTGGCTATATATGTCTTTAATATTATTTATTCACTTATTTTACAATATTCATAACATGCTCTGTAATTACCAATTTTATAGACAATTAGGGGACTACAAAGACTATGTGATGAACAAATCTGCACCCGAAGGGTGTATCGCTGAAGCATATATTGCGTACGAGTGCGTAACGTACACCATACTATATTTTGGAGCGTTCGAGGACCCTCCACAACATATGCCAGTAGATGGAGCACAATTTAACCTTTCAATCATCTCCGATGATGTTGAAGTTTCTGGAAAGTTGCCCAACTCGTACAATTTGGAACCATATGAGCTAGTTATTGCCCACTGGTCGGTATTGATTAACTGTCCAGAAGTTCAATATTGGAAAAATATGCACCTTTACTGCCCTGCCATTTCCGGTAATGTTAACTACCACAACAAGACGTTCGCAAACTATTTTGGCAAATGGGTACGTATATAGATATATTGACTTGTATATGAATTTAATTGCATGTCTCGTATCATATTTATAATTAAGTTAATAAATGATTATATTCAAATGAACCATGTACAAGATGATGGTATCCCTCAGTGGTCACATGAATTGAGGCTCTTGGCGCAGAAACCGGTAACTTCCAGAGTTTATCCTATGTGTAAGGTAAATGGCATGCTATTTATTTGTGAACATAGAGATGTCAGACGAAAAACACAGAATTATGGGGTAATGGTGCATGGTGGGCAGAATGGAGTTGACTATTATGGTGTTCTCCATTCAGTTGTCGAATTAATATATGGGGAAGGCATGACCGTGCACTTGTTTAAGTGTAGATGGTTCAGAACACAAGGACCGATCAATACGGCATTTTTTCAGTGAATACTACTACAAGCTGGTATGAAGATGATCCGTTTGTTTTGCTAAGGTGGTGAAACAATTGTTTTATCTTGATGATCTTGTGCATAAAGGCGCGTGGAAAGTGGTTAACCATGTTCTTCCAAGAAACATATACAGTGCCTCCACCCTTGGTATGACCTCGGATAATGAAGAAGTTAGTGCATACCAAGAGCCGAACGCAACTGGTATTCCTGAAACCTCAACAATTCGCCTTAATAATGTGATACAGGGCAGTGTGGTACGAATTCCTCAACCGAATCTTATTGATGTTAATCAAAATGAAGACAATGAAGACTCAAGTGACGAGGGCTTACACATCTTACCTGAAATTAACTCGGAAACCGAGTGAGACTCAAGCGATGATTCTGACTATGCGCCTTAGTGTATGTATATATATATATATGTTAATTTGAGTTTGAACGTACAATGTAAAATGATGTGTACGAAGATGATCGAGTTTAACTTAATTGGATCGATGTAATTAATTAAAGTAGATACTTTGTTTAAGGAGCATTTTTTATAAGTTAGGAAAAAAAACTCATAGCCTTTTTGTATAAATATATAATGCATATGAAAAAAAAATGAAACAAACTATAACCGACGATATTCATAATAAATATCGTCGGTTATACTATAGCCGACGATATAAGTATTATCGTAGCGCAGCCGTTTTGGGCAGAACGAAACTGCCCAAACATTTTCATCTCCTCCATACCGATTCGTTTCCGCCGCCGCCGTCTGTCAAGCAAGAGCAAGGTCTTCTCCTCAAGCCGTCATCCATCATCAAGCCAACATACATCGATTCTAAACCCAAAAAACAGGTTCTAAATCCCTAAATCCCTAATTAAATCCCCAATTTCGATTTATTTATTTATTTAGGTTAGATTTTAATTTGTTTAGTTTGTTTATCGATAATGTGGATGTTTGGATGAATTGTGTGAATATATATTGGATTATTGTTGAATTTTGTTGATTGTGGGAATTATTGTTAATTTTTTGGATTTTTTGGATTATATATATATAGAGAGGAGCTTAATTAATTATTGGATTATATATTGGATATTATTGTTGAATTTTGTTGATTGTAGGAATAATGCTTACACATTTTTTTGGATTTATGAAATTATTGGATTATATATATAGAGGAGTTTAATTAATTTTTGGATTATATATATATATATTTGGAGTTTAATTATTGTAATTATTCGAATTTTTGGATTACGAATTCGAATTTTTGGATGAATTAGGAATTATTTTAAATTTTTGTAATTTAATGAAATTTTATAAGAAGGAATATATAATGAAATTTGTTGAACAATTTGGAAATTTTATGTGAGTGGAAGGATTTTTAATGAATTTTTGTAATTTACTGAAATTTTTTTTAATTGTTGTAATTTGTGGATTATTATTATGAACATATATATATATATATATGAATTCATTTGAATTTTTAGTAATTGATGGAATTATTGTGAGTTAAATATGAAAATATGTGAATTAATATATTCTGACATTTGGTAGATGAATGTGAATTAACTTTAATTTTATTGTTGATTTTAAAAACTGTATAAAATTGAGTATGTTACGTAACTTTTATAGCAACGATGAATTGGTTGAATTGCGGTGTTTCGCGAGGGGGGTCGAGTGGGAGGTCGAGAGGGAGAGGGAGATCGGGACGTAGGGATGAGGGCACCGGAAGTCGGTCCACATCAGGATCCGCCAGTATCGACAACACTTACAGCATTCCTCCCACCTCTCGGCACCGTACACTTCTGGGTGAGGGACAACCTCAGCAGCAGCAGGTCGAGCCTCATCGACCCTCCAGCGCGAGGAGGTTTTATGAGGACAGTCGCACGCCTTCAACGGATAATGCGACTCAATCCTCGGTCCGAATGCTAGAGATTCATCGCGAGGACCCTTCCCCATCCACCGACCAGACTCCTCATTCTTCCGAGGAGGCTGGTGGATCGACTCAGTCCTCGACCAGGATGCGACTATGCCCGCCGTCTACCCTATTCATACCCTTGGAAATCCCAACGATACCTCTCATCGATTCCACGGGGATGCCTGTTCCAGGATAGCTAGGGTTCATTACCCCGGACCAGGCATACGCTTATGTACCCTTCCCGGAACCTCTCTGGAGTGTGAGGATTCCGGGACAACGCACCGACGAATCAGGTAAATATTAATTAGTGATATCTTTTTACTTAGTAATATTTAAATTCAATTAGGTGTTGATGTTTAAAAAACCGTCTACATATATATGTGATAGGCGAGATCGTGCCCGGTGACAAACAAAAGAGAACCAGAGGCCCCGTCGTCGGCAAGTTACTGGACGACGCCATTCAGGCTAGCGGTGGTGGCCAAGTTATCATTCCGACCGAAGATAAAGGCCAGGTGATCGAGGGAAAGGTCACTCGAAAGTACGCAGGGATGGCGGGCAGCATCATACGGGATAGAGTCCCAATGTTGTGATCAGATTGGAATTCAGTGCTGCAATCCGTCAAATATGAGCTGAATAATGCGTTGTCGGTGAGTAGAATTGTATATTCATTATGTATATTTTCTATATAAATTTTTAATATTATTGATATATATATATATGCATTGCAGAGGTGGTTCCGCGTGGACAACGACATTAGACCCACGTGGGCGGATGAAGTGCAGGGGAGCAGGTTACTAGATTCATTTGTTTCGATTTTTTCGTTTCTTTTGATTATGTTCATAAAATGTTGTAAGTTACTAACGATTGATTTTATTAATATAGGTATAAGGAGTGGAAGGGCAAGCTAAAAAAACATTGGAAAAAGTACGGCGACGATCGTTTCGGTACCCCTAGCGAGTTTCGTTATAGGGAGTACGAGTGGCGATGGCTTGTGGTTCACTTCAACAACCCGAAATTGAAGGTACACAACCTTCGATCGATTAAATTTTTGTTTTATCGTACTTCCTCCAAATTATTTGGCTAATATTTTTTTGATGTTGGATTAATCGAGCAGGCTATTTCTGAAGTCAACACAAGGAACCAAGCCAAAAACACAAAAAATCATCATGCCGGTTCCAGATCATACTCGGGTTGGATCGAGGAGGCGACCAACCACCCAGAAGTCTCTCCGCTTGTATATACGATGCAACACGCGTATCCGCAGTCCCCTGAAGATGCTGTAAGTGTCCTTATAACAAAATAAACATATTTCTTATTTTTTTAGATTTTTTACATTAATTAACATTTTATTTTTCTTTGTCAATTAGGCGAGACTTCAAGAGGTGATTCCGGAGGTGTTGACTCAAGTGGCGAGAGAGCGCTATCCCAACACCCCCGATGCGGAACTCCCGATTGATCAGATTGATCAATCTGATCCGATCGTAGCGGCCAGGATTATGTCAACTGCGATCCCTCCAGGGAAGAACACTTTCTACTGTAGGTGGCTCGGAAAGTGGGGTCAAGGGTTGCTGAAGAAGACCCCTGAATTCTCTCGCGGATCGGGATCATCTTCGGAGGCTAATGAGCTACAGGAGCAGCTTCATAGGCAAGCGATTGAGATGGAAACTCAATGGCGTCGGATATAGGAGATGGAGCAGGCGCGAGCCGCAGAGCAGAATTGGTTGGCCGAACAGCAGCAGATGATGGGGACATGGATGCAGCACTGTTATGCACAGTTGCATGCATCTGGAATCCAGATAGCTCCCCCGCCCATTTTCGGTGCGCCACAGCCACAACCACAGCCTCAACCTCAGCCACAGGCGCCAGACCAGGACCAACCAAGTTTTGACGATCCGTTTGACCATATAGACTTAGGAAACCCGTAGTACGTAGTACGCATATGTATATAGATTTGAATGATTTCGGTTTTTTATTTTATTTACTACTATAGTTTCAATAGTTCTTGATTTTCAATGTGAACAATATTGGTGACTTTTTGGTAATGCAGGTTCTGGGATAAAACCCAGAACCTGCAAAAAAAAATTAAAATCATATACACTATAGCCGACGATATAAACTAATATCGTCGGCTATAGTTTCCTCCATGGTCAACCAGTTTGACCAGGGGAGGAACTATAACCGAAAATGAAGTCGTCGGTTATAGTATGGAACTATAACCGACGACCTAATATCGTTGGCTATAGATCCATACTATAACCGACGACAACCCTAACTTGTCGTCAGTTATAGTATCACCGATGGTGCAACACCGACGATACTATAGCCGACGACTCATCGTCGGCTATAGACTATAACCGACGAGATAATGGGACAAACCGATGACATAGTATCGTCGGCTATAGTAAGACTTCTGGTGGTGAGGTATGTTTAATTAATTGTTAAGCTAGCTAATATATGTTAGAATAAATAGTTGAAAAATTATATATAATATGTAAATGCATATATATTAAGTTAATAATATAATATAATATTAGCTAGATTAATTATAGTATATTAGATTATAGCATATTAACTTAATTGTGTTATGTAATTTGATAATATAGTATATTAAATTAATTAATTATTACTTAAAAAATTATATAATATGATAATTAAATTGCGCTGAAATATGGACAAGAGTTAGATATAGTTAGCGAATAGAATTGATGTGAGGCATATTGACGGAATCAGAGAGTTTATGTTGTTTGCGATAGAACATGGTCAAGGAAAGAAGTGTTACCGGTGTCGGTGTAGAAAATGTCTTAACAATTAGTTTGTTAATGTCTTAACCATTAGTTTGTGGAGATTAATGTTATGTCCCAACACTTGTATGACCACGGTATGATGTGGAGTTTCACTACATAGAGTGGGCACGATGAAGTAATAGACTTCAGTTCAGGACCAGACTTCAGCTCAGGGTATAGTTACCAAGGTGCCTCGTCCAACTGTAGTGGCACCCCTTCTTGGAAATCCACTGTGGATTTGGTCTGTGATGTTATTCCGAGATTTAATCATGGTAGACACCAACACAAAGAAAGAGGTTATGATACTCCTTATTATGATACAGTTCCCACGAGCTTGGGCACTAACACTGCTGAGATGGATAAGTACAACATGATGCTACTTGAAGCCCAGACTCCGGTGTACCCTGGATGTTCAGAGAATGTGTTGCGATATATAATGGAGGAAATTCAGATAAAAGTGAAGGACAAAATTTCAGACCATGTTTTTGACGAAATGCAGGAGCATATATGTAAGTTGCTTCTTGATCATCACAAACTTCCGGAAACTCATTATAAGGTTAGAAAAATCTTGAGTAGCCTCGGCCTAAAGTACAAGAAAATTCACACATGCATAAATGATTGTATGCTATTTTACAAAGAGTATGTACATTTGGAATACTATTCTGTATGCAACCAATGCAGATATTTGAACCGGGGGAATATGAGGAGTTCGAAGAAGCAAATTCCTATGAAGGTGCTTCATTATTTTCCGTTGATTTCCAGACTGTAGCGTCTGTACATGACTCTATACACAGCAGAGGCCATGAGATTATACATGGAACAGATAATAGATGACGATGTTCTCAGAAACGTAGCAGATGGGAAGGCTTTTAAACATTTCGACAGGAAATTTCAAGATTTTGTCGCAGAGGTTCGAAATGTTAGACTCGAACTTTCTACAGATAGATTCAATCTTTGGGGTAATAATAGTACTACCGTCAATACTTGGCCAATTATTCTCATGTCGCACAACCTGCCTCTGTGGATGTGTATGAACAAGGAATTTAATTTCCTTACTCTGCTAATTTCAGGTCATAAATCTCCTAAAAAGTGTTTAGATGTGTACATCAGACCATTGATTGACGAGTTGAAACTGTTGTGAGAAAATGAAGTCCCAACTTATGACAAGTTCACTGACACCATGTTCATGATATAAGCAGCCTTAATGTGGACAATCATTAATTTTCCTGCATATAAGATGTTGACATCTTTCACAATCAAAGGATACAATGGACGTCTTGTCTGCTTGAATGACGTCAACTCTAGTTGGCACTCGAGAAATGTGTGTTACATGGGTCACCATAGATAGCTTCCTCATGATCACCCGTGGCGACAGGATAAGGATTATTTCGACGGGACAGTTGAGAATAATCCTAAACCCTGACAGTGGTCTGGCGAAGAGATTTTTGAGAGGTTAAACAACTTCTATTTCAGTGTGTTAACCAATGACGCCGATGTAAAGAAACTCAATCCACACCATCCACACAATCTTAGCTATTAGCATCACATGAGTATTTTCTTTAAACTGCCTTCTGGTCGAAGTTGAAACTCAGGAACAACCTAGATATCATGCACATAGAAAAAAATATGTACGACAACGTGGTCAGAACAATTCTTGGTATTGAGTTGAAAACTAAAGATACTCTCAAAGCGCGAAAAAAATCTGGAATCTATGAATTTACGTCATCTCTTATGATTAAGGAGGGATAGAAGAGGAGTGTACAGCAAGATGCCAGATGCACCTTACACAATAAAGCCGACACTGAGAATTTATGTATGCTTGTTAACCCCAAATACAGTTAAAAGAGAGAACACACCTCAAAGACAACAAGATCATCCCACATAAGAGTTAAAATCACTTATAAGTGGTTAGTAAAAATCTCGCTAGTTTCCTTTTGTGTAAAGTGATCTAACACAAATCAGGGCTTTAGTTCAATTCCAACAATATCAACATCACTATCTCAAGGTTCATCAAATTTTTTGTGCATACTCAAACAACCAGGGCTTTACACTTCTCGCACTTTTCTTTCATTAGATTTCAATTTCTAATGTCAACAAGGCTTTAAACAAAGTTTAGCTCCATTAAGCTTTCTATTTAACCCATGTAACGAGCTTTGACCAATGACTCTCTAACCAGTTGGTCATAAGGCATTAGATGTAACAAGAGACATCAAGAAGGCTTAATCACTCGAGTTAAAAAGGATTCAGAGACTAAACATTTTCGTAACACTTTCAGCCTCTTTTGTATTTCGATATGGTTTTCTTGCCCTTAACAAACAAAACACGTCACAACAAAGTAACTATCTCAAAATAGCACAGCCAACATAGTCAGTTTCTCACTTCATACCCCACAAAAAGTGTCAGTGTGCTTGTGAACTTTGTCAAAGTATAATTGAATGAAACATCCACTATCACAAACAGAGACTCAAAGTGGGATTGTTATCATCTATTTCTCGTGTTCTCAAGCTTAAACTCACCCATGACCATTGAATCCTAATCTAGTTCAAAGATTCATGCTAATGACAAAACGGTATTGACGATACACTAACCAACAAAGATACACTTTAAACTTATAGACTAACTAACTAACACCTTTTTTTTCAAACATGTGAATAATAACTCAATGAAAAGTATAAAGAAAAAAAAATTGACTGACCATAAACTAAAAACAAATAAAACTAACCAAAATTACTAAAAACAAAACAAACAATAACAAATAAACATAAACACTAAAAATTGATACTCTATCCCCAACTCAAATCAGACATTGTCCCTAATGTATACAACATCAAAAGATAAGAGACAAGATAAGAAATGAGAAAGAGAGAGTAAGAAAGTGTGCACCTTGAAGATAAGCAATTCGCTCCAAAGACGACCCTCCAATTGTTAGTTGACACAAATTAAAAAAGAAAAAAAAATTACATGTTACAAGTTACAATGTAGAATCTCACAAATCAGTCCTCATACATCAGATCCTCTAGAGAGATGCTCTCATTCTCTAGAAAAATGGTCTCCAAAAATGGTTTCAAACGCTGCCCAATAACTTTAAACACATTACCATTTTTAGGATCCTCAATTTCATGAAAGACTTTCATCCGTTTCTTGTCAATTCTAAAATTCTCATAAGCATCATCCCTATTTTCAAAAGACGGATTCCATATTCATACCTAGAATTCAGATCAGAGGATATTACCATTGGAAATATGTTGTCAGGTCCCAAACCTGCATGTTTTAGCCTTGACGGCTGAGGGTTAAGCTCTAATTTGGGCACCTCTACTCTTGATGGCTCTTTCTTAACACGTAAGCAACTTTTCTCAGTCTTCAACATCCATCCATTTCCTCCTTGCACCTGAAAATAATCAAAAGTTGAGCAAATTTCAGCAATTCTTGCATTTCAGCATTCTTAAGTGCACTAACATCATGTGAATTCATAAGAGAACTCTTTAAAGCATCTACAACACTGCTTTTAACATATTGGTCATGCATTAAAGTTCTAATCAAATCAACAAATTCACACTCATCATTATCCTGAGGCTGCCTAAACACATTGAAAATATTTACTTTCATCATATTTCGAAAACTCAATTTCATCACCCCACTCATGCAACCAATGTTAGCATCACAAGTAGCTAGGAAAGAACGACCATAAATAACAAGAACATCATTAAAAGAATGTGCAACTGGTTCTGTGTCCAAAACAATAAAATTAACAGGATAGTAAAATTTGTCCACTTGGACCAACACATCCTCAATCACTCCTCCTGGAATTTTAATGGATCGATCCACCAACTGCAATTTAAGCTTTGTAGGCTTAAGCTCACCAAGACCTAGCTGCAAAAGTACACCGAGTAAGGCAGTAAATTCACACTAGCACCCAAATAAAATAAAGCACAGTCAATAAATTATCTCCCATCAAACAAGATATAGTTGAACTACCAGGATCTTTGTATTTTGGATGAATTTTATTTATCAATACCGAACTGACATGAGCAACCAAAAATATAGTTTTCTGCATATTATACTTCATTTTCACAGTGCACAAGTCCTTAAAAAATTTAGCATATGATGGTACGTTGCATCTAACAAAGGAATATTGATCTTTACCTGCCTAAAGAGATCAAGAATTTTAGAATTGTTATTCACTTTATTTTGAGGCAACAAAGCTTGAGGAAAAGGTGCAGGCACATGACATTTTTCAACACTCTCATTACTTTTTGACTCTTTAAGCTCAATGTTACTCGTTTTCTTCACCTCTTTAGGCAGATGTCTATTCTCAACAGTTTTACCATTTCTAAGAATAACAGAATCAACATGCTCAATTACTTCAACAGAATTGAGTCCCTTTGGATTTTGTTGGTGTTTGGATGAAATTTTCCTTTTTCATTAGCAGCAAGAGAATTAGTCAATTTAGAAATATGATTCTTAATCTCCTTATTCTTGTCTACCAACGTCCAAACATAGAATCATATTTTGTGAACATAGAATCATGTTCACAAAATCATACATTTGATTGTGTTTTTGTTGTTCTTGCATGAATGCTTGAAGAGTGTCAGCCAAAGATGGCTTGTGATTAAATGAATTAGGCGTTGGAAACTGAGAGTTAAGAGTATTTGCATGGGGATGTAGCTCATTTCTCCATAGGAGATTAGGATGAATGTTTGCTCCTTGATTATAAATCTTCGGATATTAGTAGTGAGGTTGCTGAAAATTACCAACAGCAGCTACTTGTGGCCCATTCATCACCTGCAACATAGGACAATTTTGACCAAAGTGACCAATCTCATAACATAATTCACAAACTTGAATAGAAACAGTTTTATAAACAGGTTGAGGAACTTGAGTCTTATTCAGACTATTAAGCAATGTTTCATACTTCATCTTTCAATGATCCTCCTCTTTCCATTGATAGATTCCCTTATCAGTAGTGGATGAGGAAGGTTTAGAGCGATCAGTGCTCTCAAAAGCAGATGAACCAATCCATTGATGAGCCTTTTTAGCAATTTCATTCAAAAACTCAATAGCATCATCAGGATCTTAACTCAGGAAGTTACCATTGCACATAGACTCAAAAAATTGGCAATCTCGTGGAAGAAGTGCCTTATAAAAAGTACTTGCAATTCGCCAAGTTTCAAAACCATGATGTGGACATAAATTCAAAATCTCCTTAAACCTTTTCCAACTCTGGTACAATGGCTCATTTTCACTTTAAGAAAAATTTGAAATCTTTTTCTTCAAAGCCATTGTTTTATGATTAGGAAAATATTCATTGAAAAATGCTTCAGCCATTTCAGCCCAAGTAGTTATAGATCTAGCACCCAAAGAATATAACTAACCTTTAGCATTATCACGCAGAGAAACTAGAAAAAGTTTGAATTTTACATAATCAACTTGCTGAACATGCTCATAAAATGCAACAATAGCTTCTTCAAATGCTCTAACATGCAAATATGGATTTTCATTCTCTAAGCCATGAAATATAGGAAACAACCGAACTATGCCAGGTCGAAATCAATATTAGGAAGATTAGGCAAAAACATGATACATGATGGTTGTGCATTATGAGAAGGATGCAAGTAATTCTGCAATGTCCTAACAGGTGGAGGTGGTGGTGGAGGAAGCAAATTGTTATTGTTATTCTCATTGTTCTCACCCATTGTGACAGTTGATGCAGATGAACTAGATGGCTCAAATAAATTACCAAACTAACTTTCAGAATCAATTTTAGGTTCAGGCTTTTTAGCAAATATACCTAAATAATCCCTATGACGCACATGAAAATGAAAAGAAAAAACAAAAATAAAACTAAAACTAAACTAAACGAACTCTAAAAAATAAAAACTAAAACTAAAAAAATAAACTGAAACGAATGTACTAAGATGAAGGGGAAAAAGAAAAACTTTGTGTTCTTCGGAAACCACTGCCCGGCAACGGCACCAAAAATTACTTGCTAATCTCAAGTGCAGGAGTCACGTAATAGTATAACTCAGAAGCACGAGTGTCGTATCCACAGAGAGCAATACAAAGATCAAAAAATTGTATAAATCTGAAATTGAAAACAAATTCGTGAAATTAAGTCATAGAGGAAATTTCAATGATAACAAGCACTAAGGTTTGAGGGCTCCACTTTAAACAGTCTGTGGGATCATGTTAATTTGATTCACTTCTCAAAACTTACTCGAGAAGTTAGACTTAAAAGATAAATTCAGTTTAAGATTGCTCACCCACACAAGCTCATTTAATTTTCTTTAGGAAAAACTTCAAGCATAGACTGTACCTACAGCAACAACCTATCAAGAACTAATTCTGTCAAAATTATATATCTACAAGTCTACTATCAGGTCATAAGTATGGATATTTTTACTACACAATAGGAAGAGCATGACTAGACCTATAAAATAAATTATCAAACACCCATCAAATAAACAAGAAACTAAACTCGATATTTCAATTAAACAACCAAAAACCAAATAGAAAAGACTCGATATTTCATGTAATCCGAAATCTCATACGCATGCTCAAGTTCGTAAATCATATAAAAGACTCACAATCATTTCTGTGAAAAGAAATTGTCCACTCACAGACTAGCGTAACGCGTATCGCGTTAACCCGTGATCCGGCAGAAAGTCCCTCGTCAAACAAACGATCACGAACCCCTGAATATTCACAAAGTCCATTATTCAAAGTCATAATCCGACAATACAAATCAAATCATGAGAAACCACCGTTCTCGGAAACACATAATCCGATCACGACGAATCGTCGAAAATCCATATATAACACCTCAATACCTCGCTTAACTTTCGGACGCTCAATTCGAAAAACGAACCTCCCCACTGCGATCGGGGCGCGATTTCGAGTCAAATGACATGCAACTTGTCGAAAACTACAAAAAGTCAAACTGGACCGTCGTTGACCGCCGCCCACGGCAGCGCCGCTGCCAAAATGAAAATCTTCCGGCGGAGCAACCCCTATTCCACTCAAAATCGTCCACTGAGCAACTTTGTCAACTGCAACAAAGGCCAATTCGAACTCTAACTCATCCAATTTCACGATAAACCGAATGTACACACAAATTTCAAATCCAAAATTCTCCATCCACAAATCGAATTAGAACTCCATACTTACATGGTTAGAATCTTTGAGAGGAGAGCTTCAAAGCCCACTACATCTTGAAGTTCAATTCGGCCAAAATCAAGTAACCCGATTTCACCAAGTTTCCTTCATTTTCAAGTCGGAAAATCCTTCCCCTCCGGCGAGCTACGCCGTGGAAGGATGCCGGAGATGAGCTCGGGATGCCAAGGCGAAGGGAACGGCACCAACCCCGTGGCCTAAGGTGGCCGGATGGCGACATCACCGCCGTGGAGCACCATCGAACTCTCCCTCCACCGAGTTGACCGAGTCAACTCGGTCAAACACATTTATTTCCTGTTTTGACTTTCCCTTTATGGCAAGTTACTATTTATAGCTTTCCCGATTAGGAAACTTCATAATTATCTATTTCGACGAACTTTAAACACACGTAACTTTCACGTCGTAACTCCGATTCTGATAATTCTCGCGGCCACAAACTCATCTCGACATATTCTTCACTAATCACCCGAAGTCAAACACATCGGCCAAACGGATAAAAAGTCAACTGTTCGACCAAACACACAATTAAATCGACAAAATAACCAACAATCGGAAATAATCACAACTTAATCTTCGTGACTCAGAATAATGTTCTGGAAGTTCCCACGAGCTCGAAATTAAATTCTGAACAACTTCCGTGAAGAAACCAAAACCAAATTCTCGTCCGGTAATTTAGTCGCTAACAAACCTGCCATTTAAATCCGTTTCCATCAAAACTTCAAATATTCATAATTAATTCCTCGGTCGTCCAAATAACGATCCGGAACCGCCTACGAACTCGAAATCATATGTAGAACGACTCTCGAGAAGAGACCCAGCTCCAATTCTCGGCCAATAATTAAGTCGTTAACAAGTTTCGGCGATTAAAACAACTGTCGCAACTCTGCGACTACGTGCAAGCTCATCGATCAAGCTGATCATACTGCTGATTCTGGTCCGGGTCCTCACACCAAACTTGACAAGAGTCATAATTGGGTTGAAAAAGTGCTTAAGAATAAGTTCTCTGATATTTCCTCCAATGGGTACGTATTTTTAATTAATTTAAACCATGTATTCATATAGTTATGTGATTAGTTTTTTTAAAAAAAATTGAGAAATCCGGATGGGAAAAGGTGCATGCAGTATATTTGAATGACATGTGGTGTTTGCTTATACGAAGTATTCTTCCTTAGTTTGTGCATGCAGGTTTTTGTTTTCCTTTACTTTTAGAGGAAACTATGTCAAAACTTTGGTAGAAATTAAATATACATTCATATATCTTCTTCATATTTTTGCAGATGATCGATCTAGAAAAATTTGATAACCACGAAGAGGTGGTGGTCATGAAAAAAATACTTATTGGCCCATAAGCTAGTTCAACACTATATTTACCCCAGATGTTTTGTCAACAGTTTAAAGTTTCATTCATAGGACTAAGATGAAGGAAGAAGAACATAAAATAATGGGATCACGGTTGGGGAAGGCGCTAATGTATATTACGGAGTTCTTGTTAATGTTGTGCAGCTATTTTACGAGAATGATATCAACGTTTTTCTGTTTAAGTGTAAATGGTTCAAGTGTATGAAGAAAGATCTGGGCCTTTTATCAGTCGATACAAACTCAAGCTAGTATGAGGATGAGCTATTCGCATTTGCCACCTTAGTTAGGCAGGTGTTCTATCTAGATGAACTGAAAGTTGGTGAAGGTTGAAAAATAGTAAACCATATGTCTCACTGAGGAATATGGAGTGTCACAACACTTGAAGAGACGTCAACGAATGACACTGAAGCGCATAATGACAATGCATATCAAGACCCTAATACTTCTATCATCTCCAAAATAAAGGAACTGATTCGGTCTAACGAATACTTACCCATGCCTGATGGCGCCACAGATCTTACTCAAGAGGAGATTAATAACTTAGAGAAGAATTTCCCCTGAAGAGAAGCTAGAGGATGACGACGACGAAGACGTCGGATACGATTCAGATGATAGAGATTATGATAATGAGGAACATTCAATTGATAGTGAGGAGGAGGATTCAAATGATGAGGAGTGATATGAATTTTTAAATGAAATATACGAAATACTCGAGCTCATTAATAATTAGTTAATTAATTAAATAATTATATTAATTAATTAAGTCGCACAAATTATTAAAAGATGTTTATTAATTAAGAGTGTACGTACGTACGTTTGCATTAGTTATGTCTTACGGGAATTAATTACAATAAAAAATGCAAGATTATTTTCTGGTATAAAGATGACATCTTAGACGACGAAATCTATAATTTCGTCATCTAAGGTTCATTTAGACGACGAAATTACATAAGTTCGTCGTCTAAGGGGTAGACTTAGATAACGAACATATATTTGTCATGGAAGAACAACTTAGATGACTAAAATATAGTGATTTCGTCGTCTAAGTACATGTGCAAACCCTAACCCTAATCTATTTTCCCTAAACCCTAGACCCTAAAAGACTTAGACGACGAAAGTAGTATCCTTCGTCGTCTAAGTATTTCTACCATTTTCGTTATCTAAGTCAAATTTAGATGATGAAATTTTACCACTTTTGTCGTCTAAGTGGATTTTCATAATCCGACTTCTATGAGTATGATCATGTAATTGTTTTCGTCGTCTAAGACCAAATTTTTGGCGGGTATTTTTTTTCTTCAAAATTTTTGGGGTATTTTAAATCCACTTAGGCGATGAAATGTCCTCACTTAGGTGACGAGTTCTTTTTGTCACCTAAGTGGCTTTTTTAGTACCCTAAATCACGTCGCAGAAAATTTTTGGGGTATTTTAAAGATGAAATGTCCTCACTTAGGTGACGAGTTCTTTTTGTCACCTAAGTGGCTTTTTTAATACCCTAAATCATGTCGCAGTTCTCTCTCTCTCTCTCTCTCTCTCCGTCCAAAACCACCTCCGTCTCCGACGTACTCAAACCGTTGGCCTAACCCTAAATCCAAAATAGCCATCACCCAAATACCACCTCACCCCTGAAACCCTCTCACCGAGCCAAACCGACCTATTTTGGTATTCCGGCCACTACATCGCCACCGATGCCAGCATTTTAAGTCCACCGAGACCACACTCCACCGCCTCCACCAAGACCATCGTCTGCCACTCCCTCTTGGTCAAATTTATCCATCTCTCTCCCGCCCTCCCCCCCCCCCCCCCCCCACTGTAATTAGGCTTAATTTGTATTATGTGGATTGTTTGATTATGTGGATTACATCACATTGTAGGATCGATGAATTTAATTAGAATTATGTGGGTTGGTATTGATGAATTTGTGGATTGTTGATGGATATAATGAGTTGTGGATTGATGAATTTAGGATTATATATTGTTGTTGATGGAGATTATTTGTTGTTGATGGAGAGATTCTGTAGAATTGTTGTGGATTAAGTAGATTAATCACAAAAAATGTGTTCTGATTTTGGACATTATTGAGATTATGTACTTTGTTCAATGAAAATGGATAAGACATGAATGAATAAAGATGAGTATGCAATGAATTTTTAAGTTGAGTAATCTTTGTATTAGATGAAATTTATGTTTTTTGGTATGGATATGTTTTGACGAATATATATGTTTTTGTTGAGTAAATGTTGTTAATATCTGATTTCATAAAGCTTAATTAAATGTCTGGCGGTAGGAAGAGGTGCACTACAATAGAGAAAGCTGCCAAATTCTAATCCATTAGACGACAGATGGGTTAGGATCAAACCTTAGAGGAGACTGTTATGGCTCCTCCGAGTTCTTCGGCTAAGGCGGCTTCACAGCCAATATTGAATGCTCCACTGAGGCAGCTAATGAATATACAGATGACCCTGTGATTTCCACTTTGGTAGCATCATTACAACGTCCCCAAGAATCTGTGGACGATTCTGTTCACTATAGCGTCCGACACAAGACCAGGAGGCAGCCCTCAGACCCGGTCCCCAAATGCACTCGGGGTCGTAGGAAGGGCGCTAAAGGCGAGCACATAGTAAAGTCAACATGGAAGAAGATCGAGGTGTCATTCGATGAGTTCACCCGAGGCCCTACGACCAAGGAGCTCAACAGTTTATGCTCGTACAACATCGACTCAATCATACAGAGCAACATACGTATGATTGCCCATTCTTGGAACGAGCTGCCCCAATCCAAAAATTTCAAGTGTACCATGAACTCTTGGAAATATGCTCTATTTAATTTTATTTACTTTTATAATTAATTACAAAGCATAAAGGCATAAGGTCTAGGATTTTAATTTTTTATTTATTTTCCTAGGTACATTTGACTATGAAGGTAGACCGGAGATGTGGGAATACATAGAGGACACGGCTACCCACATTTTCAAGGATTGGAAGTACTACAAGAAATACGGTGCCTCATCTACCCCAGAAGAGTTGCGGACAGAAAGGAAAGACGAGTGAAAATGGTTGGTCGGACACTTTGAGTCCAACAACTTTAAGGTTCGTCTTCATTTTATTTAATGTAATAAAAATAAATAATTTATTGCTTTTAAATATTTATTTATTATTTAATATTCTTTGTTGTGAAACATATAAGGTCCCAGGCCAACAAGGAAATTCGTGAGAAGAAGACCGACCACCATGTTTCGAGCTCGCGATGGTTCATCTACATGGCAAAGGAGCACATAGGTGCGGGTTCGAAGCATTGTTTCCTAGATGCCAGCGTGGATGCTTAAGTCAGTGTCGCGAGTGAACGTGGCGTAAGTAACTATTTTTCTAAAATTAATTGAATTTAATCGTACTTCCAAAATTTATTGAATTTAATTTTACAGTAATTGATTTGAAGAAATTGAATTATGATTAGGATATTTAATTAGGTTGTGCTCTTGGAATTTGCTTTAGTTAGTTAAATTATGATTCTGAACTTAAGAAAGATGGATGGGAATCGGTGCCCGCGGTGAATTTGTTATGTTGGAATTGGTTATTCTAAGTGTTTTCTTTCCTGCAGGTTTTTTGTTTCCTCCAATTTTAAGGGAAACTATGCCAACATTTTTTTAGAAATAAATATTTATGTATTGTTCACATGCTTAATTTCAAGAGTGGTTGATATAAATGGCCCAGGAGTAAATGGCGAACGCACAATTGGATGAGGCCAGAACAGCTCCCTCCTTTATTGAAAGAGACTCATATCAGTATTGTTGATGTTGTTTTCGGCCACCGAGCTGGCAGGGAGGTTCGTGGGCTTGGACGGGCGGTCTAGAGAGATTTGACACAGTCATCTGCATCGGCGAGTAGGCGTAGTGCGGCGGATGCCGAGCTGGTTTGAGCTGCCTAAGACGAGGCTCGATAGGCCCTGGAAGAGGGTAAATTGGCCCGGGAGGAGGCGAGATCGACCCGGGATCAACTTCGATCGACCAACACTCAGATGAGCTCCGTCCTTATATTCCTCGAGTCAATGGGAATGCACCCTCCGGCGGAGTGTCAGCCCCCTACCCCTCCTAGGCACGATGAGAGTACGACGATGCGAGTGGCGGTGAGGGAATCGGCGGGATGTGCACTCCCGGTTTAGTATCATAGTTTAGTTTATGTATATTTTGATCGATATGCATACATACACTTTTTATGTACATCTTTTGTATTCAATGAATATTATATTGATTTAATTAATTTTTAATTTAATTTTTAATTCTAAAATAATTATTAAAAATAAATAAAATAAAAATTGAACTTAGACGACGAAACAAGAATAATTCGTCATCTAGGTTCAACCACTAAGATGACGAATCATTTGTCGTTTAGGTGTTATACGTTAGACGTCGACAAAGATCAATGTTCGCCATCTAGAAGAAGAAAAGGAAGGAGTGAGAAACAACGATAAAGAAATGTTTGACATATTGAATTTCATCTGCTAAATTTGTCAGATTGACTATCATATGCCATGGTGGCTCTGACCTATTGATTGGAAGGGTTTAATTCTTTCTGAACTCAGTTAATTGTTACCATTGAACTGCCAATAAGGATTTTGGCAGATGGGTGGGGGATGCTCTTAAGTTTCTATTTATCAAGCAGAGTAATCTGGTGAAACTCTATATTACTATCACTTTTGCAATGTAATTTTGCACCATCTCAACAACAACAAAAGTACCTTCTTCTGAAAACTAAATCAATACACTAATATGATCGAACAGGACTTGATCTCTTTTATTATCTCTGTAAAAAGTCGCAAAGGAATTATTTTTGTGACTCCAAAAACCTATATGATCGATGCAGAACGTCTATGCAACTCCGATTAACACGGCATCCTCATTCACTCTTAATTTGCTCTCAAGATGAGAGACATTACTTCTATATATCTTTCCCTATTTTCCAAATCATGATGTGGTTTATTTACAAAATTGATCTGTATGCGTATTAGACCAGAATCAATTTCCGCTAGTTAATTAGGATTAGCCACAAAATAGGCCAGAACACCAACAAATGGTGCGTTAATGTACGTGGTCGGTTCCGACTTCCTAAAATCAGCTCGATCATCCTCGTAGACATCATCTTCTCCAGGACCTCCTACTAGTGCTCCCACATGAACATTAGGGTTAGGATTTGATGAGTTGAAGTACACTGACCCTTCCTTGCAAGCAATGGGTTGCAGCTGGTCCTTGATAGACGGTAATGATGATCCGCGGTGGTGAATCCGCTGCGGATAACGGTCACTGTATCCAACCATGTATGACAGCCCCATCGGATTGTCACCAAGAATATAATCAACCTGCTTTTTCGCGATCTGGCGAAGCGTTGTGGGGCTGACCTCTATATCTCCACAGTTGAGGGACTGAGAGGTTCTAGCAAGGTAATTAGCATAAACGAGTAGTAGGAACGAAATGGTTGTTACATGTTGCAGATTGCTGCCTCCTGGCTTATAGATGAGACCGGCAGGAGTGTATTCGATGTGGGACGACGATGACTCGGGTATTAACGTGCACATGAAGCTATCGGCAGACGATTTGTAGGATTCAAGGTTGTACATGCCTTCTAGGACTTCCTGAAAATGAGAGGGTTTATCAATGAGTATATATGGATCATATCTTTCAAAAATAATTGGTGTAAATCAACTTAATCTAACCTTGGAGACTAGAACATTGAGGCCAGCATGCTTGTTGTCCCAGCCAAATTCGTTAATATTGTCCTCTGCACCAAGAGTTTTGCCATTGTTTTGTATGTAATCAAGGTACGCACCATCCTGAGTGACTCTCCTCAGCCAGGCTGCACTCCAGAGCAATTCGTCCTGCAAAATATTACGACAAAATTTATGTGTCAAACTAATTACTTGCACAATTACCGAATTGCCTCCATGATAATATCATACACAAAGTACGTAGTCATCATTTAACAAAATTAATGATTGCATTGGCAAAGTGATCAAGTTTAATAATATCCTATTTGGAATTAATTAATATAAGATGCTGTATGGAATTTCGGACTTACTTGGTAACCATCAAAATCACAATAAAATGGGCAGACACCATCTTTAATATTGGCATTGTCACTGTACGCTCCTCTATAACTATCAGCAAACTCAAAGGCCTTCATGGCATTTCGCAACAATGTCTCGGCGTAGCCAGGGTCAGAGGATCGAAATGCCATGGAGGAAGCTGCCAGTGCCGCAGCTGTCTCACCGGCAACATCAGAAGCCGGATCCGGTGAGTCCACGGCGTATACAGTCCTGGCTGTGTCCATGTCTTCTGGCCTTTCCCAGCAGTTGTGGTCTATAATTGGATCCCCAACCTGTTAAACCGTGAGAGCAAGTTTAAGACCCTGTAAAAGATAGTTGCAAAAATCCATGCCTCTACCATTATTTAGTACCTAACATTGTTTGCATTGGTTTACTAGTGGGGCATTATTTGTATTATTGAGACACATTTTGGACTTGGCAACCCATGGACAAACTTATGTCGCATGTATATGGAGCATAGAGGTTGATGAGGGCAATTGACTAATTGTTTTTCAGGCAAGTCACGGACTTGGGAGATGAAAAAGTTGTATACATATGGATACACACACCGTCGTCCACTCATATCTAATTGGTTCACCTTCGGTAGCATAGTGAACTCCAAAGGGACGTCAGTGAGTGTAAACACTTACAATCACAGTTTCATATATATGGATCAAACCTAGCAACTAGGAAACATGTGTGGCGCACAAATTCCTCCAATTTCTAGTGTAAGGTCACATTTCGACTACAAAAGAATACATAATTCGATATCAAAACTCAATATAGTAGCTCACATCAAAGGAATACGAGAATTAGTGCGTAGCTCGCATCAAGGGAGTTCATCTGTTAATTTGATCAATGTCGGTAGGTTTGCAATGAAAAATAACAACACTAATTATGACATTAAAATTGTGTCCATTCACCTTTCAATGCCGATCCTCTACTATACTCCTAATTAACGAGACCAAACTATGAGCCTCCTCCTCTTCCCATCTAAAATAAGAAAAAACCTACCTTGTGGAAACCTTACGTGTAAAGTAACAAAAGGAGAAGAGAGTAAGCCAATGATCACCAACTCTTAAGCACCAACTCTTAAGCACCAACTCCTAGCTATGTTGGCTTTCTTAACTAGAATTAACAGAATCACGTACGTACATATATAACTAACTAGTTTCCATTTCTTAATTTTGTTAACTAATTCCACCAAAGCTATAGCCATGAAATAACTAATGTCACCTACAAAAGACCAACCACACCCACAATTCGAGACGGCCAATAAATAGTGTAATAGTGCGAGTTACTTTAATTATTACCTGGACGAAAATGCGATTGGGGAGCTGCGACGTCGTTTTAAGGAGGTAGTCGGTCCCCCACCGGAGCGCGACGAGAGCATTCCTAAGGTCATCGGGAGGCATGGAGTTTTCTCCAAACTCGAGGAGACTCCATGCCAGCATTGTGGTGGTGAAGGCCATCGGAAACCCGAACTTGACATTGTCGCCAGCGTCGTAGTAACCCCCGGTGAGGTCGGCGCTGTATGTCCAGCCGTCGCTTAAGCCGGAATTGGCACGCCAATTCTGGCGCTGGTCGGAAGGCAGAACGCCCGAGCGCTGGCCCTCGAAGAAGAGTATGCATTTCGACAATGCATCTCGGTAATCGTGCATTCCTCCGCCGTGGACGGTGGTGGTGGAGAGGCCGATGAGGAGGAAGAGGGCGGGGATTACCATGGTGGGTGTTTAATTTGTTGTACGTGTGAATTTGGGTTTCGGGTTGTTTGGGGGGTTTATATAGGAAAGGAGATGGAGGGCGTTGGGTCACGGAGGAGAGTGGAGAGTGTCAGATGCTGTGTCACCTGTGTGAGTGAGTGAGTGAGAGTGAGTCACATGCGGCGTTACGCTTACAAAAAGAAAAGGAAAACGGAGTGTGTTCTACTTAAAACATATGATGCTTTTTTTCTTTTCCTCTCATTTAGTAGGGACGATGCCTAAATAAAAAGTGATGCCTCGAAGAGGTTTGGTTCTCAAGTTTGTTTTTGTGGGGTTTATGGGAAATTAGGGAATTTGAAATAATGATGGGTATTGAAATTGTGAAGAAATGAATTTAAAAGAAAGTTTGTGCAGAACAAAAGAAAACCGAAAGATTAAGCAAGTGGAAGTCGCAAAAAAAAAACATGTTTTTTCCTTGACTATTTGATGTGATGAGTATAGTTTTTAAGATGACGTATTAACCTGAAAGAGAAATATGTTACGATTTATGTTTTTGTTTGGAAATAATATGTTAATAGTTCAGAGAAGCATTGAGTTTCGCACGAAAACGTTTGATATAGAGTCATCGTGTCCTGCTTTCGGTTGATAGCGTCAAAATGAACTTGCTGAATTATAAACATACCCAAAAAAAATATTGAAATACTGGGTATCGACCTCTATCATTCCTGGGTCAAATAGTTTTGAACTTAAAATAAAATTTGTCCAGAATTCTAAAAAAAAATCCAGAGTTCTAATTAAAGACAACAAGGTTGCTCTTAGATTAAAATAATTAATTACATCATGAAGGTTTTGTGCACTTGCATAATCAAACGAATATAATTCAACCATTCCATATTAGTCGCAAACTCTTACATTAAATATATATATATAATTAACATTTTATCTAATTATATGTGAACCGGACTGACGGTAACCCACAAAAATTTCTGTTAGAAGTATATTTCAATTTAGTGATATGTCATACATAAAGATTTTTGTGGTATTTAAGTCTTCATATCAACTAATTAGTTTTGTGGAAAAAAAAAATATACAAGACAAATTATTGTGAACATTGATCACATAGTTCTTTAACGATGGAGTTTCTGTTTGATCTTTAAAGATATTTCTAGCCAGCCCCCTTAAATTCTAGCTTGTTGACATTCAATCGAACCTCGCTAAGAATCTCATCATCTCGGCCAACTACGGGCGGATGCAGCTAGTAGGCTGCTCCGGTCGCAGCCCGACAAGGATTTTGGGCAGGAATATCTAGTAATTTCACACAAAAGTAATATAAAATTGATATATGTATATATTTATATACAACAAATATCGGCAAGTGTTTGCTTCTTAATTTAAGACTACGTAATAATTCAGAGTTCTCGACTAATATTATTTTCCACATTGTCCATTCAACCTAAACATTGGAATTGAATTGTGAAATGGATGTGATATTGATTAAATATGTAAGATATTTGGTTGGATATTTGGGGGAAAATAGACATAAGAGTGAAGAATTTTGTGTGTTGAGCTTATCTTTTTGTTTGTTATGCTTTGTTTTTCTCAATTTTTTATGTTGAAGTTATTATAATGTAATCATTTGAGCTACTACCTTTGTTATGACTTACATACCATCTATACTTTAATTTGTTGCATTGTAGTTCTTATTTCTTGCTTTTTTGTTGTATGGAGTCGTTGGTTTGGTCTTCTCTATTCTTGTATTCTACAAACAATGTTGTAAGATTAGGTTAGTTCAAATTCTGATAACTCCAAATTCAGTTTGGTATATGGAACAACAAATAATCTCTTTTAAAATTAGACATTACAACGATTTAAAATTTAAACAAAAAAAAATTTACGCTACGCGCACAATACAGCCCCTGCAACCTACATCAGTAAGTGAGCAAAATGATCGACGCCATGATGAACTATTTACTATAAAGTGAGTTGCAGGTAAGCTAATAGATATATCTGGACTTGAGCACTTCAATTTATATATAATAACATTAAGCGAAGTTTGTGAATGATTGCTTCATTATAATGCATAAATATATGAACATATATATATATATCATATTGATGTCTTAATTTAGATTTAGACCACAATACCCGTATACACCAAGATTGATGTCTTTTATATGGATAAACTAAAATAAATAAAGTTGGTTCACAGTGAATCACGTTTACATCAACATTATCTGTATACATCAAATGTTCTCTACTTATAGCTTTTAATAGAGTAAAATTTTAGCTACTCTTTAATTAAAATTAATTCTAACAGAGTAGTCATAGTTAAAGTCAAATATAACTTTTAATTATATTTGTAGTTATATTTAATTATAAATAAGAGAAAAAAAGACTTAAAATTAAATATTTAATATTATATATTTAACTTCAATCGTAGAACAGATGTTCTTACGGTTACAAGAGTGAAGCTAAAGAAAAACTAAATGTTTGTAAAGATCCGAGCAAGTGATCGACTGGGTATTCCTGTTTAATATACCAATACTTCCAATTCCCCAAAACTAGGATTCTATCCATCTTTCTGGTACAGTATATAAAGCTGACTAGCAACTAACATGCAGGTCCAGAGATAGATGCATTCTTTTCTCCTTGTCCAAGCTAGGAAGCCAACAGTGGCGGTGCAGCTGCTTACTCTCAATTTGATGCCATATTTTAGTGTAACTACTACTTCTGTTTGTTTCTGGAATATAATTTTCTTCCATTATAGGAACTCTTTGCTTCTTTGGTACATACATATAAGAAGAATTCCTGGTGCAAGAATTAGGTTCTGCATGTGCCTTATTGGTACATCCTCAAAGTATTGCATCACTCTTTGATCATTTTGTGGCCAAGACACTTCTGTATTCATTTCCTTTTTGTTTCAACGCATTTCCTCTATCAATCTGGTATTGGGACGGAGGCCAAGTGCCCAGGAGATGAGTAACTAGTGAAAGTCTCTAATGGGTTATTGAATTGATCTGTTTTTTAACCTCAAATCCAGCATGCTTGTCACAATTTGTAAAGAGCATGAATCAATTATTAGAAATGAGAAGCAGAACATAATAGATAGTCTAGCCCCTTCTTAGGCATACTTCCGCCTAATCAACCATCTAAGCGGCCGCCTTATCCGTCTTATACGCCCACACGACCGGTTTAATCCACCTAACTCAAAAATAGACAAAACTTAAACCTTTTGCATTTCAGTTTTTAACTTATTTCATATTGGAGATGATAATGTTGAAGAGTTCACAAAAATACAAATTAGAGAACTTGAAAACAATATGTTTTGATGACATTTCTTTATTATTATTTTCATTATTATTCATATTCTATCTATATATAATACACTAAATAATAATTCGTTTAGAATTCGATTAATCTTCACCTAAGCACTAAATAATAACTTTACCGCCTAAATCCGCCTACCGTCTTTTTGAATCATTGACAGCACTCAGAGGGCTCCACTTTCTGAATTCACGAGCTCACACAACACAAACTTAGATTTAATCATGAGAAATTAGGGACACCAAGTCGACAAGCACAAACTTGAAGACAACTCAGCTATAGGAAACTCAAACAATTGCCGTACAGTTTTTATTTCTAGCAATAGCCGAATATTCCGATACGTAATCATACAATGCCAATACTCCCCACATAAAAAGGATTCTACAAAACCATCTGAATTTAACTCCTCATACAGTTCCATTTTTCAACCTTAAACACTAAAATGCTTCCTCCCGACGAAGAGAATCAACTCCTCATACTCTTCTATTCTTCAACTTAAAAATCTAAAACACCAAAATGCTTCCTCCTGATAAAGAGAAAACTGTGATCGCAATAAATCATTTACCAACTTATTAGTACCTCCTGGGGTAGCGATCCATGAACCTACCAGAAGGGCACTCGTATGCCAGGTGTCCACGTCCCCCACAGTTATGACAGATCATCAAGGGGCCCATGCAATCCCTGCTCATATGCCCAAGTTGCTGGCAGTTCCTACATACAATGTCGCGGTTACCACCGTGGCTGCCACCGCCACCGCCACCGCTTCCTCCACGAACTCCACCACCTTCCCTTTCTCCCAATGCATTAGCTCTAGGGCACTGCCTGGCCACATGCCCAGATACATTGCACACGTTGCAGACGGGATCATTGGAGCAATCACGCGCCAAGTGACCTGTCTTCCTACAGTTGTTACATGCCTTCTCATTTGTGCAGTCAACTGCAATATGACCCTGCTTGTAGCAGTTGTTGCACAACCTCAAGTCCCCAGGAGGCATCAAGGGAGCAGTGCAGTCTCTAGCACGATGTCCAGCCTTACCACAGGTGTGGCAGATGCCTTCATTTGGGCAGTTACTAGCCATGTGACCAGGTTCACGGCAATTCCAACATAGTGACTTTGTGGTACACTCCGAAGCAATATGCCTGTAGAATAGTTAATAGCAAAAATTATAACTATGACAAAAAAAATCAGTGGTTACTTCATACATGCAAGCACCTTGTCTTTGTACATTTCAAAGGAAGTGAAAGAAAGGACAACACCTAACACGTGGATGAGACTAACTTTTGGAGCCAAACATTTATTGAAGCAATGAACAAAGAATTAATCCATCATTTTAGTTAAGATATGGCTAAAGCAGTCTTTAGTGTTTGGAGATGAAGCAAATCCAGAAATACCAAAAGTTAACAAATATCCGTGATTAATTTGTTAGCAACTACGAGATGCCTCTTCATCTTATTATGATCTTGTTCGCCTATACTAAGAGCAACATATGAAAATAGTAGCTTTGGCTGCTGCTTGATTTTCAAGTGCTAAGGCCTCTCTGGATTATAAACAATACTTGCTAGCTAATAACTGATGGTATTAAAATTAGTCTGGGACAATAATATCTTCAAACTCTTGCTATAAAAGAATGAAACGCACAATCAAAAAAGATTAGGATGGAGTAGACGCAATATATAGCCACATTTAGAAATGGAAATGAGGAAGAATCCATACCCAGGAAGACCACAGTTGTGACAAATTGCAACATTAGGGCATTCTCTAGCAAAATGGCCAGGTCGTTTGCAGTTCTTGCAGAGATTGTCTCGACTGGAAAGAAATAACAATAAGTAATTTGCTAAACAGAAAATATTGCCATTGCAAATTCCACAAGCTGTAAACTTCATGATGAAATTCACTCATGAACAATGCAGATTTAGAGAAAAGCTCAGGATAGCATAGCATCTACCACTCAAAGTAAACTACCAACAAGCCCGTGGGTCCTCAGGAAAAGAGCAAAACAGGCTCCCAATGGCCTACCCATTGAAGATCTGGGCATGCTATTGATTGCTTATGTCAAATTGAAACCACAAAGAAAGCAAAAGGAAACAATACCAAAAACACTTCAGTCATTAAATTGAAGGGAACATATATGGGCAGATGTCCATCAATCTTCTCATCACAAACCAACCTATATTCAAATAAAGTTTATGCACAATTGAAAAGTCAAACATTTGAAATTGAACAATCTTGCACTCTTAAATTCTTAAAAGAAGAATCCAAAGAGTCCAAGCAGATGGGAATAATTACAACACACACAATTAGTTAAATGCAACTGAAACACACTTTGATATCAACACAACATGCAGGTAAAACAACACATTTGTTTTTGAAAACATATATAGCTCCACCATATTATAACAAAGCAAATCAGTTATTTCACAGAGGCACCCATATTAAATCTAAACTCTACCAGGTCTTTAAAGGTAATATTTAGTCAGCATAAAAGGGTAGATACAGGTCTCCGGATCATCTCCCACCAATACATACTGTGAAATAATCTTCTCCTTACCAACCTACATTTTCAAAGACAATGGAAGAAATTGAATAATGTTTAATTGCCAGTAAACCTGAAACCACCACCCCGACGACCATCTCTCCTGTAAGGCGCATCACGATAGGAAAAGCGATCAGAACGGATCTTACGATCCGTCGGACTCCTGCTTCGGCTCCTGCTGCTTCGGTCCATGCTTGGGCTCCTGCTGTCTGAACTCCTCATGTTAGATTATTAATAACAACCTAGCTCCCTGATTTGAGGGATTAAACACCACCACAACTAACGCCACTCAGCCGTTGCCTCCTCCCTGTCCACATCACAACCACACCCACATTACAACCACACCGAAGGTCACATCCACGATGTAAAACCAAACCAACTACTTTCCCTTCATTACAGAGTAACACCAAATCCAAACAAAGCACATAAAATTTTCAATAAGCAATCCATCTCACAAAAATCAGAACAACCGCACTAATGCTAATTTTCCATCTCAACCACCCACATCCTTCAAAAACTAAGTGAACTGCTATCCATACACATAAGAAGAGTTCCTCTTTGAATATTCCTTCTCCATTTGTTTCCACGTGAAAGATTATAGTCATGCAAGGAAGTATAAATCTCTGATTAAAATATCAACGGGAAAGTTCTCGCATAAGTAAATCGATACCAGCACAAAGTTAATAGCAGCAAAGAAAAACTTGAAAACTTTGTAGGATGCAAGTTGAGAGAAGCCACAAGAAGCAGATTATCTACTTTTGCTTCCCAGCACACTGAACTAAATAGTGAATTCAAGTTAAAAAAAAAACACCAGCCTTTCAGCACTCTTCACATATGTGAATATGCATTTCTTCAGAACTGGTAGTAGAAAAAACAGAGATACCACGATATCATGTCTATTTCCAAAAATCTATCAGTAAGAAAAAAAACAGTATATTCACAAGCAATACCGGAAACTAAACTGAACAGAACCAACACAACGATAAATCAGAACTTATTAGGTGATTACCGTGATTTAATACGTTTAGAGTCATTAACAGAACCAAGAATAAAGCAGAAGCCCCCTCTCAAACAAATAAGTCATCACAAGGTTCCATACTAACCTAAATACAAAGTTCAGTATATAGCTTTAAAAGACATCATCTTCTAATCCCCAAATGAGCAGTATGACTCCAGCTCCGGACTACTTTACAAAGCTCAACACTCTAAATTACCATATCTGGAGAATTCAAATACGCATCACAGCATCCTAGCTACAAATCACAATATGCCGCTCTATGTACTCAAATAGTCAAATGTCACACATTTCCATTCTAAAATTGAACAAATTTCATAGAGCGTGCACCGTACTTTCCCAATGTCGACATATTTAGGGTTATTGTTCATAAGACATTCCATGATTCGTCGCCAAACCATACACTGTTTGGCTCATTAAATTCCCAATTTCTACAAATTAGTATATTTTAATGAACAAAAGATGCGAATTATAACACCTAGAAATGGTGGAAAGCTAATATGAAATCTCAATTGAGACCTAGTGAATCACAGTGAGAGAAGCTAACCTGAAAAAGTGCCCACGCGGCGAAACTGACGGTTTTGGGCGAGAATATCGCGGCGGAAGAACCCTAGAGTCCTTCTTTCTCTGTTCGCGAAAACTAGGATTATAGAAATGTGGCTTAGCTGCGCCCTATTCGAGCGTCTTTAAACTAGTATGAGCTGCTAGTACTGTATAATGTAGTCTACAACTACTTGTCGTTAGACCCAATTTTCAACTCATTTTAAAAAAAATAAAAAATAAAAAACACAGTGTTTACAATTTAATTTACATGTGGTATAAGTGGATAACACCTTAAACATTTTCAACTAATATTTCAAAAAAGGAAACAAAAAAAAGTTTTTTGGACTTCAAAATTTGTGTACAAGTGTAAGATGACCCGGTGCAAGCTGAATCAAGTCAATTTAACATACAAAAGGAGTTGGCCCTTATTTTTTTCCTCATGCGGGTCTCACCTTTTATGTGTTAAATTGACCGATTCATGTGAGCCATTCCCGTAAGTGTATAACACCTTAAACATCTCTATTAAAATTTTTTTTTGACTCTCCGTTCAAGATTTCGAGGTCTTGTTGCTAAAGGCCATCACTACCAAGACAAAGGGGCTAAGACTATAAATTTATAATATAATTTTGTATATATTATTAGGGGCAGAGCCAGGTTTTATAGTAAAGGGTCCCCAAAAAAATTGAGCCAAAGATTGAAAAGAGAAAAAAAGGATTAAAATAGTTGTGCTTTGTTGGGCTTGAGAATCGAACCTGAGACCAATTGTGTAAATGTTAAAACTCTATACTCGTTGGATCTCAAATGACTAAGTTGGGGGAAGTATCGACATTTTGACTCCGTGTGTGTGGTATTTATCGCTCGCTTCTACATTACAATTGATATCAGAGCTCAGGCTATGCTTGAGAATTGGTCTCATACTATCGAGTTATAATTTGGTTGAGCTTGCCTTCGTTTGGGATCACAAGACTTGAACCTTGTGGTCGAAGTGGAGCTATTGTCATTCGGATCATGAGATGTTTGGAGATTACTCAAATCACGCCAAGGTGGAGATTATAGGAAAAATGTGTGGCTTAGATTTGAGTCATTTAGAATTTCACATCTAAAAGGTGAAGAGTTATCCTTTGGTTATAAGGGGTTATACCACACACACTAATGCTTAGGCCTTTTGTGTTAAAACATCATATCTGTTGGATCTCGGATGGCTAAGTTGGGAGGAGTATCGGCATCTCAACTCTGTGAGTAGTACAGTTATGTTTTCTGGACTTGAGAATCGAACCCCATACCAATTATGTAAATAATAGTGATTTTACCACCAAAGCAAGCTAGTATCTTGTTCTATACTAAAACTACAAGGTAATTATTCAAAAGCCAAGAGAGTGGGGAGGGTCTGGGCTTGGGCTTGGGCTCACCTTCAAAAGCCAACAAATAAGTAGTGTTTTTTTTTAAAAAGATTGGGTTTATATTTTGCATCTTAAAATCATTTATCCTATTTTTTTATTAATAAATTAGTGAACCATCTCTAGTGAGGCAGGGCCAAATAATCACATTCAATTTGAGTCAACCCATAACAATCTAATACTTCAATATTTTGGTGTGTTTGACCTATTTATGGTCATTTGGCATAGATTTGATTTGTTGTTGGAGATGAAAATATGGCTATAATTTAATCTTTGGTCGTTTGGAGTTTTTGCTGAACATAGCCTTATGTCAAAAATACGATCACATTTTTCGCTGCTAATATCAACCTCGTGATCAAGTTATTTTCTTCCACGTGCACTCAATAATGTATATACTAACCCTAGAGGTTTTTCTCTGTGCCTCCATTCTCCCAGCAGCGCCCTAGATATGTTTCTCTAGTCTACGTCTGACGGTAATCATGGCCTGGGCTAGTCGTCCACCACATCCTTATTGTGTGCCTTTGCTGTTGGATATGGAGTTTAGCCTTTGCTACTGGACATGGAGTTTAACCTTGGTCATTTTCCTTCGTGAGTGTTATGGTCGGGTCTAATTGATCTCCTTGGTGTCTGATTTGTAGGGGTCGAGTGGATTCAAAAAGATTCATAATTGTTATGGTTGTGATGGTAGTGTGTTTGCTTGACAGTGGCTTTGGGGGATATTTTTTGTAGAGGAGAGGAGATGGTTGGAGATTGGTCGTGGTCATTGTCGCAGAGGGTGTTTCGGGCGACATCGAGGCGACATCGAGGTGACAAGATGAGGGGGAGGGTTGTTGTCGATGTTGCGGTGCAGCGATGTGGTTGATTTGGTTAGAAGATATCTGTTGGGCCAGAGATTTTGGTCCCAATCCAATTCGGCTACTATCCACGGGTGGTTTGTTTAGGGTTGAGGTTTTCCTTTTAGTCCAGCCTTAAGTTTTAGTACTTCTAATTCAATAATTTCTTATTTATTTTTGGATTTTATTTAGGAATTGTTGGTGTCAATAGCTTATTGTGTCTTTGGATAGCGTGAATTATCATCAGTCTCAGCACACCTACAATAATCAAGTGCTTTGGAGTATGCATGCATGTTCATTTCTCATATTTTTCGAGATCTTCTTAAGATGCGAGTAAGCTAAACAATGTTGAGCTGAAAGAATATAAAGAATAGTGATAGCTCCTTGCTTTTATCAACTCTTTTTGTACTATTCAAGTTGAATTCTATTATAATCTAGTAATAAGTCCAGTTTTCTAGGTCGTCATCAAAAAATAATATGTATATACTATAATAGAATTCTGAACCGTGGTTAAATTGATCATCTAAATATATATATATAAAATATTAATTTCTTTACATACATCATGTGACAATCCGAACCGGAAATTGTATGTTATTCGACTTGATTTGTGAGTTTCGCGATTAGTCGCGGTTTTGCCGTAATTAGTCTATTTGGCGGTCTTGTTTGCGACTAAATTATCGGGCAAGAATTTGATATAGGTTCCTTCGTGAAAGTTGTAGAAGATTTAATTTCGAGCTCGTGCGAATTTTTGGGGAATGTTTCGGATAAGCGAACAGTGTTTTATCAAGTTTTGAAGTTGGTTAGTGAAATAGTCGAAAATGTTGATTTAATCGTAATCGTCCGATCTTGATCAGATTGAACCGTAGTCGTTGATTTGGGACTGTATATGTGCGGTATAATTTTATAGTATAAATACGTGATATTTCAGGAAGTTTCCATTTTGGGAAACCTGGGCCGAGTTGGCCGAGTCAACTCGGGGTTGACTCACCTTGTTCACCATTTCTGGCCGTGACTTTGTGGCCATCGATGTGCCTTATTTCGGCATCTTTTGGCTGTGGTTCCTTCATGAAAGTTGTTGGACTTGAGCTCCTGTTTCTTTTGATAGGTGGATCACTCATTTTGGTTACCGGATGAAGAAGTTATGGCTTGTTAAAGTTTGGGGAATTCCGGCGGTTTTCGCTGGCAGCTGAGTTGGAGGTCGAGCTTATGGCGGTTTTGTAGCCCTTAGGGAGAGTAAACTTTTAGAAGTGGTCTTGCACCTTGCCTTGGCCGGTGGTGGCAGATCGGAGGTGGATAATTCCGACGAGGATTTTTGACTTCCAGGTGAGTTTGGGGTGTTTTCCGGTCAAAATTGGGCCTAGCATTGAACTACAAAGTTGTTGGAAATGACGAGATCTTCAAATTCATGTATTGGTTGCAGTTTTCTGGGCCGATGAGTTTTCCGGCGGCCAGCAGCAGCTGTAGCGGTCCCACGCGCCGCCGTGGGCGGCGGAGTTCCGGCTGAGATGGTTTTCGACAAGTTTTATGTCGCTTTGGTCGGAATTGCGCACTGATCACAGTGGTGAGGTTTATAGTTTGAATTGAGCATCAGAATTTGTGTCGAGGTTTTATAATGTGTTTATTGTGATTTCGCTTATTTCCGTCGAGATATGAGTTTGTGTTTTCCGGGAATGCTTGGTTCTCGCCACATGGTTCAGTATAATGAATTATGATATTAATCGAATATTTTTTTTTATTCAGGAGGATCGTGGTCATGTTTGTGGCGAGGGATTCTTCGCCGGACAACAGGAATAACGCGTTTAGCGTTGTGCTTGTCTGTGAGTGGACATTTCTTTTCATTATTGGTTGCGAGTCTTATATATACGTTTTACGAGAATGAGCATGCAGTTATGATTATGAATTATACGAGCATGTGTTTTATGATTATGCATTTACGAATATACTTTTATAATTATGCATTACGAATATGCTTTTACATTACGCTTTATGCATTTGCATGAAAATATTTATGATTTGGTTTACACAGAGTACAGTCTTAGTAGTAGTTGTATCGATACACTTAGCATCCCGGCTGATCCCCGAGGATGTTTACTGAGGAGGACTGTTACCCTGACCCGAGGTCTTTACCGGTGGGGGGGGGAGCAGATATCCTGACCTGGGGCCTTTCTGGCTAGAATCACGTGAGGATCAAGGATCCTTTGATTCAGACTGTACTAGCGCGGATGTGTCCATGAGTGACCCCGCGGGATTTCCGATGCATGCTCTGTACACGTGAGGAGTTAGAGTCTCCCTCGTGTACCATATGATTTTTATTCATTTAGACTCGCATATATTTTATAAACATATATATGTATTCGGCGAAAGACATTTATTTTTGCCCACTCACTCTAACGATTTATATGTCTTTCCCTGGGCTCTTTGTTTTCAATGCCCAATTTGCAGTTTGGATTCAGGTGTCGCACGTCGAGGTTGGAGGCTTAGTGTTCGAGCCACTTTTCCTTCTCAGTAGGTTTCTAGTTTGGCCTACTGCTGTGTATACATGTTTATACTAGAGGTCGCTCTGAATACCATTATGTTTATATTTTCACATGATTTTCCCGAATTTCTGTAAACTTACAGTTTTGTGGTATTGCTTTACGTTATGATATGTTTTTGAGAATTCGGATGGGATTGGTGCCCACGGTTTGGCTTTTGTGGCATAGGATGAAGTGTATTTTCTGCTGCAGGTTAATGGTAACTACGCGATATAGTGAAACTCTGCCAAAATTTTTATGATTTTTGAAAATTCATGTTTACAGAAGGAGTATAATTCTGGTTTAGGAAACTAAATTGGGGTCGGGTCCTTTCACATCATGCTACAATTGATGGCAATGATTAAGTATTTTTTGGCTGGGTAAAAGTCTGCAAAACAAATTCAATAAAAACCTTCATTGTCAACCTTTTAATTATTTAATATATGGTTTATGAATAAAAAGTATTAAATTATCCTAAACTTTACTAAGTGTCTTCCATCAAACTTCATTTGTCTTTGCCTCCTTCCATTTATCCTAACTCATGAGAATATCATATGTCAATCAAAGATGAAGGAAAGAAAATGCTATTGTGTTTGCAATAGTTCTGTGTACTTAGAAGTGAAAATAAGTAGAAAATTTAAATGTAAAATATTAATAAATTATTATATGCAATTAATTCAAAGTCTAGAGAATATTCATCCACCCACCTATGGTTTGAATTAAAGATGATTTTACTAATTTATTTTTTTTAGATTTAATAATTTTATCACCTATAGTTCGGGTAGAACATTATTTTCATTTTTCACTACTATTTTTTTTTACAAATAAAAAGGTTAACTACACATTGGCGCCTTTGAAGCAACCAAAATCAAGCTGATCATGAAGCACAACTGCACTAACAAAGCTAGGGACAATGTGATCCCAAAGATGAAGACTAAAGGTACTATAATTCCATTCAGCTAAACTATATGCATGGAAATTAGCTTCTATGAAGACATGTCTGAAAGAATTTTCGTCGAACGTGGTTGCAAGATTCTTGTTGTCCAGAATAATGGTTTTGAGTCTCCAAGGAATCAATCAATGGTTGTTGATACAATTTATCACAAACTAGGAGTAACATTCCACATAAATTCTTCTGACATTCATTCTCTGAGCTTGAAGAAGACTATCTCTCAATGCAAAAGCTTCGGCTTAGGGGACTGTGGTTCTACCAAAATTTTGAAACCTACCTAGAAGGAGATTTCCATGGCAATAACTAATGATGAAACCTCCAACAGCTACTCCAACTCCATTACTTCTCACTGAGTCATCAAAATTGATTTTGTTACTGTCTTGGGAAGCCGCTTCCAAATTATAGTGCAAGGAGGCATGCTTATTCTTGGAAGCTCTTGAATTTTGGTCAATGTAGCCATTTAAAGTAGCAAGTTGCAGCCACAAACTGCATTGGCGTTCACTCATGCATTCCTGAAAGTCAGATTATTTCTCGCTTTCTAAATATGCCATAAAATCATAAACATTTTCTCAATTTGTAAATCATTATTAGTAGCAGTGTCAAAGTGAAATCTTATGATTTTGATAAAATTCAAACTCTGAGTCACACAATTTAAACTAGACAATCTCTAGATCTTTTTGTCAAGTTGCAATGACAAAAGAGAGGATAAGCAAATTCTTCATTTGTGGTAAAAAAAAGGAAAATATTACTAATAATCATGTCAAATCTTGAAAGTGTATCACTAGTTTTGAGTCTTCCTCAAAGTAAGAGCCATGCACAAATCTTAACATTAGGGGGTATTCTAAGTTTCCAATTTTTTTGGAAAAATTATCACAACCAGGGTCTGAATATTTGTAAAGTTCTCAATGTGATGCATACACTTTAAAAACTATCAAAGTGGTGCCCAAAGTCTCAAAATCGTATCAACGTGATGGCTGAAACCCTTTTTTGTCACATAATTGCTTATGTCGTTGACGTAGCAATATTTTTTTTATATTTTTTTATCAAAACTGAGGGGAAAAGATATTAACACACTTAATATTTTTTTGTATCAATCTCTCTCTCTCTCTCTCTCTCTCTCTCTCTCTCTCTCTCTCTCTCTCTCTCTCTCTCACTGAAAGGACCCAACCCCGATTTAGTTTCCTAAACCGGAATCAAACCCCTTCCGAAAACACGAACTTTCGAAAACTATAGAAATTTTGGCAGAGTTTCACTATAGCGCAAAGTTAGCATTAACCTACACCCGAAAATACACTTGATCCTATGCCACAAAAGCCAAACCGTAGGTACCAATCCCATCCAAATTTCTCAAAATCATATCATAATATAAAATAATAAGCAACACTATAACTTTATAGAAATCCGGAAAAATCATACGAAAATATAAACATCAGAGTATTCAGAGCGACCTCTAGTATATACATATATACACAACAGTAGGCCAAACAAGAAACCTCCTGAAAAAGGAAGAGTGACTCGAATACTATGCCTCCAACCTCGACCTGCGACACCTGAATCCAAACTGCAATCTGGGCATAGAAAATGAAGAGCCCAGGGAAAGACATATAAACTGTTAGAGTGAGTGGACGAAAATAAATGTCTTTCGCCGAATAATATATATGTTATAAAAACATATGCGAGTCTAAATGCATGAAAGTAATATGGTACACGAGAGAGACCCTAACTCCTCACGCGTACTCTCGTGTACCGAGCATGCATCGTAAAATCCCGCGGGGTCACTCATGGACACATCCGCACTAGTACAATCCAAATCACGGGATCCCAGACTCACACGTGATTCAAGCCAGAAACGCCTCAGGTCAGAGGCCCCCCCCCCCCGGTAAAGGCCTCGGGTCAGGGGTCACAGCCTTCCCCGGTAAACATCCTCGGGGATCACCCGGGATGCAAGTGTATCGATACAACCACATATACTAAGACTGTACTCTGTGTAAACCAAATCATAAATAATTTATATGCAAGTGTAGTGAGCATAATGTAAATGCATATTCGTCAAAGTATATTAATAAATGCATAATCGTAAAGCACGTGCTCGTATAAATCATAATCTCATATGCATGCTCATGCTCGTAAAACGTATAATAAAGACTCGCAACCAATTAGTGAAAAGAAATGTCCACTCACAGACAAGCATAGCGCGCAAACGTGCTAATACCGAAATCCGGCGGAAGATTCCTCGCCAAGCATACGATCTCAATCTCCCGAATAATCATAAATACCACTGTTCAAAATCATAACTCAAAACCCTGAACCACATCTCGAGAACCAACCATTCTCGGAAACATATAACTCGATATCAACGAAATCGTCGAAAATCCAATAAACACACTATAAAACCTCGCTACAATTTCTGATGCTCAATTCAAAATATAAACCTCACCACTGCGATCGGTGCGCGATTCCGAGCAAAACGACATAAAACTTGTCGAAAATTACCTTGGCCGGAAAACCGCCGCCGCTGCCACCGCCGCCGGAAAATGTCATCGGCCCAGAAAATTTCAACTTACACATGGATTTGAAGATCTCGACATTTCCAACTACTTTCTAGTTTAAAGTTAAGCCCAATTTTGAATGGAAAAGGTCTAAATCTCACCTTGAAGTCGAAAACCCTCGCCGGAATTCATTAACTCCGATCTCCCTCCTCCGGCCACGGCAAGGTGCAAGACCACTTCTAAAAGCTTCCTCTACCCAAGGGCTACAAAACCCCTAACAAGTTGACCCCCAACTCGGCCGCCTCCCCCGCCACCATTGCCACCGAATCTCGCCGGAATACCACCGAAATTCCCGAACTTTGACAAGCCATAACTTCTTCATCCGGCAACCAAATTGAGTGAATGACCTATCAAAAGAAAGAGGAGCTCAAGACCAACAACTTTTATGAAGACACCATGGCCAAAAGAGACCAAAAGAGGCCAAATCGAGCTCAACGACGGTGAAGAACCCACGGCCCGAAACAGGTCAAAACCACCCACGGGTGAACATGCGTCAACACCCAATTTCCAAAATTAGAAAGTTTCCTAATTCGTCACATACTCCTTCCATATTTATACCGTACATGTATCGAAACTAAACGGATAAATACGACAAAATCCAACGGCCGAAAATATTCATAACTTATTCCTCGTAACTCGCAATAATCCTCCGAAAGTTCTCACGAGCTCGAAATTAAATTCTCTACAACTTTCGTGAAGGATCTCAAATCAAATTCTTTCCCGATAATTTAGTCATTAACAAACCTGCCATATAAACCAATTACGACAAAATCGCGACTAATCACGAAACTCGCAAATCAAGCCGATAAACATACCATTTCTGGTTTGAGTTGTCACACTCACTCACTCACTCTTACTCTTACTCTTCTTCTTAGTCTTCTACACAACTCTATGCAACACATAACACTACTTATTACTACATCTCCTCCACAACCACCCTCCACCTTCCCCCTCCATATCCCTCTCCATCGACAAACACCCTCCTCGCCATCCTAGTCACCTCCCCCATCGTCTTCAGCACATCAGTCGACTCCGGCCAGTACTTCGTCCTCCTCGGCTCTCTACCGCAGTGCCTCCTCCTCGTCACCGATATTGGCAGTGATGTCATCTGGCTCCACTGATCTGCCTTCCGCCATAACTGCCACCACAATGGCTCCGCCTTCCTCGTTCGCCACTCCTCCATATTCTCCCCTTACCACTACCATGACTCCGCCTGCGACCTCATCCCTCGACCTAACCCAACTCCATTTTGCAACTACACCCGCCTCTACAGCCCGTGTCGCTACCACTACACCTACTCTGACTGGTCCACCACCACCTGTGTCGCTATCACTACTTCGATCTCTTACTTGTTCCAATCTTCGTCTGTGTTTTCTCGACTGTGTTGGAATTTAAAAATCCTAGGTCGATTTTCCCCAAATTTGGCAGAGGAGTTGGGCATGTGGCGTAGGGGATGTGGTTCTTACAGATTAGGGTTTCGATTTACACATATTTGATTGCAGAAGAGTGTTTCTTGAAGGAGAAGAGTAGAGGGAATTAAACGTTGAAGTGTAAAGAGCATCCAGAGTATCATAAGGCCAGAGCTATTGTGACTTTGATTGTCATTTGGCTGTCCAAAGTATCAGCTTAATTATCATTTGGCTTTGATTGTGGTGTTAGTGGTAGATTTGTATTCGATTGTTGCAGCGAGGAGAATAGGAGGAGGAGGTGTGGTGGATTTTGCAAGTTATAAGCTACTCAGCATGGTGGAAATCTAGGTGTAGAGTGGTGCAACAGAGAGAGAGAGAGAGAGAGAGAGAGAGAGAGAGAGAGAGAGAGAGAGAGAGAGAACAAAAAAATTACAAAAAATATATCAAGGGCATTACTGTCTTTTCTCCTCCGTTTTGATAATTAAAAAAATTGTTACGTCATCGACATAAGCGGTTATGTGACAAAAAATGGCTCGAGGCATCAAGTTGATACGATTTTGAGAATTTAGGCACCACTTTGATAATTTTTAAAGTATAAGCATCACATTGAGGACTTTGCAAATGTTCAGACCTGGTGGTGAATTTTTTCTATTTTTTTTCATCATATCTACATTATCATGCTTTTGGATACCCTTAAGTTGTAACCAAGTAGCAAACTTATTCTTGAAAAAAAAAACCAAGTAGCAGACTTAATTGAAAATTTTCCACTACGGTTGAAACATGGAACAAAAGAATCCATTTGATTAGACATAGAAAGCAATTGTCCACATATTTGATCCACAATTTCAATTTCTAGGACAGTAAGCAATTTTCCTTTACTCCAAATTCTCTCAATGATATAATCGGCCACTATTTCATTCCAAATAATGTTATGGTAATCTTTAGCTAAGTTATAGAGAGGTACCGAAAGGGTTTAGTTAAAAGTCCAAAAATTAATATCCTTACCATTTACCATGATCCATCTCATACCTTTTAAAAGAATGTCTCTACATTCCAAAATACATTTCCAAGTAGTAGATGAGGAAGCCAATTTCTTTGTCCTAAAAAATGTATGTTTCCTAAAATACTTGTTACTTTGTTAGTTACCACTTTAACTGACAAATTCTCTTGCCGAGTCAGAATCTTTCATCCTTATTTTCCCATAGTTGCATTGTTAAAAAGGCACAGGTCTTTCACACCTAGACCTCCACACTTTTTAGGAGTACGTACAAACATTACTTCAAGCCACCGGAGAACTCTCAACATTATTTTCCCAAAAAAACTTCCTAGTCTCTTTTGATATTGTTTGTGATCTGGGGGGGAGACTTGAAGTAAGACATACCATGGTTTGGAATACTTGAAATGCTATTATTAGTCAAAGTTAACCTTCTTTATTTTCTCTAGACAATGTATTCTTTTCTCAACCTACAAACTTATTATTAATCCTTCTTAGTAGAAAATTTTTAGCAATCAAATGTTCTTTCCAAAAAATAATATTATGAATTCTAAAGTACTTACCGGTCATCAATTTGTGCTGGATATTCAAAATACTATACTAGCAATTCTATTTCTAGTAACATTTGAAATCTTAGGACAAAAGTAGGTAGAAAACTTATGGTAATTTATTTAGCAGTATAGAACCTGTGTAGCACATTGAGAACAATTCTAGCAGATTTAGGAATTGCTTTACGAAAAATTAGATGATCATCAGCAAACATAAGATTAGAATTTCTAAATCATTTGGGAGAAGATAACATTCCAACATGATTTTTAACAAAATTGGTAAGAACATCATTTAAACATTTAATCACAAACTTCATACAAAGAATTAATTTGAAACTTCATACAAAGAATAAGAATATAGGGGGGGGGGATTAAAGTAACCCCCAAGCTTACCTCATGAGTGTTGGAAAAATTACCCCTATATACTTTATGCACTATTATCTAGCTCATAAGTGTAAAGAGTAATTTCTGCTTGCAAGTGTGCGGAGTTAAGTTATAATATTTATAGAAGTCGAGTGTCAAACCCAGGAAGATTAGCCAGAACTCCTTAGTTCGGAATGATAAAGCGCTTAGACTACGGCTAAACTATACACTAATCTTGACACAAAGCTTAATTAAATGTGGATGTGTATCTTACACTACAAAGTCATTTGGAGACCTAGCATTGCAATAGGTGATTATATTACAGTGAGTGATTATACGAGTTGATTGATTGATTATAACTGATGCAAAGAGAGTAAATAGCAAACAAAATCACGATAAAGAAAGATGGTTGGCTAGGGAAATTTCTACTAACCATTTGATAATGTCTCAATTCATGTATGTAGTTAAAGTCTATTTCACACAAGTGGATATCCAAATCATAACACTTTGGGTCACGTTTGGTTTTGAACCCAAGTGTGACGACCCGAACTAGAGTCAGATGAGTAAACGACTTAATTCACGAGATTATGCGTAATCACTCTTTTCCATATATTGGTTGATTTACCAGTTTTAATCACGACTTAATTATCGGCCGAGAATTTGAGTTGAGCCTCTTCTCGAGAGTTGTGGTACACGTGATTTCGAGTTCGTGGGCGGTTCCGGATGATTTTTCCGATGACCGAGGAATATAATATGATTATTTGAAGTTTAAAGATACCGACGAGTTTATCCGTTCGTATCGAGTTTATCCGAATCGTTATGGTTATCCGTTTTGGACCGTCAATCGTCCCGAGACGCGAGTATAGATATCGGAAATAGTCGAAAAATTGTCGAAAACACTGTTTGGGAAGTTTGACCGGCGTTGACCGAGCTGTGACCGTTGACTTTCCGTTGACCGGTTCTCCACCGCGCGGCCGCCGTCGGGTTTGACGATTCCGGCCACTTCCGGCCGAGTTATTAGTATGAATCGATTCCTTTTTCAATTTCCTACCGTTTAGAACTTGGAATTGTTGAAATTGATGTCGGAATGAGGTAGAACGGAGAGGTTAAAGTTTTGGGTTTTCCGGCCGGAATCGGCCTCGTTTGGGGGTGGCGCTCCGACGACTTTCTGGGGAGGAATTTAGGTGGAAACGGTTAGGTTTTGGACAGTGATCATTTCCCCTTTGGTTTCGAGGGTTGAGGTGGAGCGACGGCACCGGAATCGGCCGGGAAAGTTTTCCGGCGATTCTCAGCCGTGGCTCTTTCGAGCTGATTTCTGGCCACGGTGGTGGCTGGATGGTGGTGGTGCCTTGAGGAAAGTTGCTCGGCTTGAGGAGGAGAACAGTTGGGGAGCTTGGTCGCCGGAAAAACTCTTCGGTTGAAGGCGCGCCGTCGCCGCCGCCGGAGCTCCGGTGACCCGTTGACTTTTTGGAATTTAGTGATTTTAATGTCGTTTTACTCGTATTCGCGCCCCAATCTTCGCCTTGAGGTTTTCGAGTTGATTTGGGTATCGGATTTTTAGTCGAGGGTTTTGAGTGGAGATTTCGGGAATTTCGTCGATTATTTTGTACTGTGTTATATATTTCCGGGAACGGTTGGTTTCCGCGGTGTGGTACAGTGTTGTGAGCTGTGATTTTGATCAGATATATTTGTGATTATTCAGGGGATCGAGATCGTGCTTCGGGCGAGGGATCTTCTGCCGGGCCACTTGATTAGCGCGAGTGCGCGTTTTGCTCACCTGTGAGTGGACAATTTCTTTTCACTGATAATCGCGAGTCTTTAATGCACGTTTTATGAGCTTGAGCATGCATATGAGATTATGATTTATATGAGCATGTGTTATACGATTATGCCTATACAATTATACATTACGTATATGCATTTACATATTGCTTTATACATTTGCATAGAACTATTTATGATTTGGTTTACACAGAGTACAGTCACAGTATATATTGTTTTATCGATACACTTGCATCCCGACTAATCCCCAAGGATGTTTACTGGGGGAGGCTGTGACCTCTGACCCGAGGCCTTTACCAGGGCGGGGGGCCAGACCTCTGACCTGAGACCTTTCTGGCTAGAATCACGTGTGGGTCTGGGATCCCGTGATTCGAACTGTACTAGCACGAATGTGTCCATGAGTGACCCCGCGGGATTTTACGATGCATGCTTTGTATGCGTGAGGAGTTAGGGTCTCCGTCGTGTACTATATTACTTTCATGCATTTAGACTCGCATATGTTTTTATAACATATATCATTCGGCGAAAGACATTTATTTTCGTCCACTCACTCTAACGGTTTTCATGTCTTTCCCCTGGGCTTTTCGGTTTCCGTGCCCAATTTGCAGTTTGAATTCTAGTGTCTCACATCGCGGTCGGAGGCTAGTTATTCGAGCTACCTGTCTTTTCCAGTAGGTCCTTTGTTTTGCCTACTGATGTATAATTTGTATATATGTACACTAGAGGTCGCTCTGATACACTACTAATACCTGTTTTATACGGATTTCCTCGGATTTACTATATATTACAGTTATGTTTACTGTTTATTGCTATTATTATGATATTGAGAAATCCGGATGGGATTGGTGCCCACGGTTTGGCTTTTGTGGCATAGGATGAAGTGTTATTTTCCGGGTGCAGGTAATGGCAATTCCGCGTTAGTAGCGTTACTCTGCCGAAATTTTAATGGTTTTTGTTGGTTCATGTTTTCAGAAGGGGTTTGATTCCGGTTTAGGAAACTAAATTGGGGTTGGGTCCTTTTAGCTTGGTATCAGAGCATTAGGTTGTCAGATTCTGTAGACTCTTGTAGTTGTGATGCTTAGGGTATTTGAGTTTGTACAGCATGACTGGAGTGATGACCCGACTGGCCAGTGGTACTCATCAATACTGAGGTCTCATGATTACGTTCCTTCTGCTTGTACCTAATGCTTGTCTTGTATCAGTAGGATGCCTCCTCGACGTAGTCCCCGTGTTGATCGGGAAGCGGATCCTGATAAGGATCGCCAGACGCACGACTTGCTGATGCGAGTGTTGCGTTTGGAAGAGAGTTTTGACCCTGTGGTCAAAGCTCGTACTGCTGGTGCGACTGTCTTTTCGGGTTCAGCTGATCCAGAGATGTGTGAGGCATGGTTAGTTCAGGTTGAATGGGTTTGTGAGCGTCTACGTTTTACCCATGAGCAGATGACAGTAGTAACAATCGGATTACTTGAGTCAGACGCATACTTCTGGTGGGTTAGCACCTATAGAGTTCCAGTTGATACTCCGTGGACTTTGTTCCGAGATTTGTTTATGCGGAGATACTTCAACCAGGTTACCCAGCAGCGGAAGTATGAGGAGTTCACGAACTTGAGGCAGGGCAGTTTGTCTGTGCTTGAGTATCGGGACAGGTTTACCCGCTTATCTCGTTTTGCGTGTGACATGGTGGCCACTGAGGAAGCCAAGTGCCGCAGATTTGAGCTGTGTTTGAACTTGAACATCAAGGGGACTCTGACTACGATGCCTCGGAACAACTTCGATGAGTTTGTCAGTGTAGCACTCCGAGGTGAGGATATTGAGAAGGAGAAGCAGATGAGGTATCAGCCTAGTCGGTTTGAGGAGGGTGGACCGAGTCAAGGGCCTTCTAAGAGGCAGAGTTCTGATACTTTCGGTTCGGCTTCATCCTCGGGTAGTGGACCATATCGACCACCAGCTAGTGCGCCGAGACAGAGATCGAGATGGAGGAGAGATCGACCGCAGCGACCACAGACTAGTGGGGCTTCCAGCGGTTCCAGTTATCCTCGGCGTACCGGTGGCACGTTTGCCGTAACGAGAGAGTATCCATTATGCAACTTCTGCAACAGGCATCATTATGGTCCTTGTCAGTGAGGCCCTGTCACTTGTTTTTGTTGTGGCTAGGTGGGTCACTATGTGAGAGAGTGCTTCCAGCTTGATGGTGCTGATGGACAGGCGGCCCAGAGTTCCGGAGCTAAGCGAGGTGCCACTTCGGGAGCTGACCAGTACAGTTTGTGGGCCAGGGCAGACAACAGGGACAGCCTCAGCGTGGACAACTAGCCGGGCAGGCTAGGGTTCATGCCATGACTTTGCGTGAGGGCAGAGCTTTACCAGAGGTCGTTATCGGTACGTTGCATGTCTTTGGTATTCCAGTACTTACATTGTTAGATCCAGGTGCCACGTATTCATTCATGTCGTATAGACTATCATCTTTAGCTACTGTACCTGCGTCTCCACTTCTGGGGTTGTGGAGAGTGTTGTATCCGTTTGGTGAGGTGGTGAGTATTGGTTGGGTGTACAGAGACTGTGATATATTTATAGGAGGCCATGGTTTAGCCGCAGATTTGTTGTTGCTTGATATCGTCGATTTTGACGTGATCTTGGGTATGGACTTCTTGGAGACACATTGGGCCATGTTTGACTGTCACAAGAAGGAGGTCGCATTTTGATGACCAGGCTTTCCCGAGGTATTGTTTCGCGGCAAGAAGAATACATCCTTGCCATGTTTGATTTCCGTGATGAAGGCGGATCGGATGATGAAAAAGGGTTGTGTTGCTTATTTAGCTCATGTTGTGGACATTACGGCTGCTGTGCCGGACCTTGGTGGTATTGAGGTTGTTTCTGAGTTTCCGGATGTGTTTCCGGAGGAGTTACCGGGTATACCTCCAGTTCGGGAGATTAATTTCACTATTGAGCTATTGCCGAGCATAGGACCCATTTCTTAGGCACCGTATCGTATGGCGCCAGCGGAGTTGAAAGAGTTACAGGTTCAGCTCCAAGAGTTGTTAGAGAAGGGTTTTATTCGACCCAGTGTTTCGCCATGGGGTGCCCCGGTTTTGTTTGTACGGAAGAAGGATGGATCTATGTGGTTGTGCATTGATTACCGGAAGCTGAACCAGGTTACAGTGAAGAACAAGTATCCGTTGCCGCGGATTGATGACTTGTTTGATCAGCTCAAGGGAGCTTCAGTCTTTTCGAAGATTGATCTCAGATCCGGATATCACCAGTTGAGGATCCGAGAGTCTGATGTGGCCAGGACAGCTTTCAGATCGCGGTATGGGCATTACGAGTTTTTGGTTATGCCGTTTGGGTTGACCAACGCCCTCGCAGCCTTTATGGACTTGATGAACCGAGTGTTCAGACGGTTTCTGGACAAGTTCGTGATTGTGTTCATCGATGATATTTTGATCTATTCCAGGAGTGTGGGCCAACATAAAAAGCATTTGCGAGCAGTGTTGCGGACTTTGCGGGACAATCAGTTGTTTGCGAAGTTCAGCAAGTACGAGTTTTGGCTGGACAGTGTGAAGTTTCTGGGCACGTGATATCGGCTGAGGGAGTCAGCGTTGATCCTGACAAGATCGAGGCTGTGCTGAATTGGAGAGACCTACTACTGTACCGGAGATCCGGAGTTTCTTGGGTTTGGCAGGCTACTACTGGCGGTTTGTACAGGATTTTTCTCGGATTGCTACCCCACTGACCAGGTTGACCAAGAAAGGCATCAAGTTTGAGTGGTCAGATGCATGTGAGGAGAGTTACTTACTTCTGAAGGAAAAGTTGACTACTGCACCGGTTCTGACATTACCAGACGACAGCGGTGAATTTGTGGTTTACAGTGATACGTCGAAGATGGTACTTGGTTGTGTGCTGATGCAGCATGGCAGAGTCGTACCCTACGGTTCCAGGCAGTTGAAACCACACGAAGTCAACTATCCGACGCATGATTTGGAGTTGGCCGCTATTGTGCTAGCATTGAAGAGTTAGAGACATTACTTGTACAGAGCCCAGTGTAAGATCTACACCGACCACAAGAGTCTTACTTACTTATGGACGCAGCCATACTTGAACATGAGGCAACGCCGGTGGATGGAGTTGATCAACGACTACAATTGCACTTTCGAGTACCATCCAGGGAAGGCCAATGTTGTTGCTGATGCACTTAGCCGGAAATCCAGAGCTTCGTTGTTCCATGTATGTGTGGCCAGAGTATCTATGTTAGCCGAGCTTCGGGTTACGGGTGCCAAGTTCGAGTGGGATGATGAGGGAGCTTTGTTGGCCAGTTTCCAGGTCTGACCCGTGTTGGTTGACCAGGTTCGGGAAGCTCAGGATTCAGATTCCTACCCGTTAGGCAAGAAGACCATGATACAGAAGGGTGTGCCAACAGAGTTCGGTTGAGTGACGATGGTACGTTGCTTTTCAGAGGCAGGTTGTGCGTGCCCAGAGACGAGAGTTTGAAGAAGGAGATACTGGATGAAGCTCATTGTTCGGCGTATGCGATGCATCTCGGTGGTACAAAGATGTTTCATACTCTTCGAGCGTATTACTGGTGGCGCAACATGAAGCGGGAGATTGCCGCATATGTGAGCCGATGTTTGATCTGTCAACAGGTTAAAGTAGAGAGGTAGAAACCTGCGGGGAAGTTACAGCCACTGGAGATTCCGGTTTGGAAGTGGGAGTACATTACCATGGATTTCGTTTATCAGTTGCCTCGTACTTCGGCTGGCAACACTGGTATTTTTGTTATTGTGGATCGACTGACGAAATCCGCTCATTTTCTCGCACTTCAGGGGAAGATATCAGTGGGAAAATTGGCCAAGTTGTATTTGTCAGAGATTTTTCGACTTCACGGAGTGCCTGTATCTATTGTTTCTGACCGAGACAGTCAGTTCACTTCTGAGTTCTGGCAGGCGTTGCAGCGAGCCATGGGCACGAGATTGCGTTTAAGTACAGCTTTTCATCCTCAGACTGACGGGCAGTCTGAGCGGACTATACAGACTCTTAAGGATATATTGCGGTCTTGCGTTTTACAGTTTCGAGGGAATTGGGACCAGCAACTACATTTGATAGAGTTCGCCTACAACAATAGCTATCAGGCCAGTATCGAGATGGCACCGTATGAGGCCCTGTACGGGAGACAGTGTCTCACTCCATTGTGTTGGAGTGAGGTGGGCGAGCGATGGCTCATTAGCCCTGATTTGGTGAAGAGCACCATGGAGGACATCCAGATTATCCGGGACAGATTGAAGATCGCCCAGGATCGCCAGAAGAGTTATGCGGACGTGAGAAGGAAGAGTCTTGAGTTTGATGTAGGCGATTGGGTCTTCCTGAAACTATCTCCGTGGAGGGGTGTTGTGCGTTTCGGGAAGCGTGGCAAGTTTCGACCACTGTACATTGGTCTGTATGAGATCACCGAGAGAGTTGGAGCTATGGCTTACAGACTTGAGTTGCCAGTTGAGATGGCTCGTGTTCATGATGTTTTCCACGTTTCGATGTTGCGGAAGTATATCTTAGATCTGTCACATGTGTTAGCGCCACAACAGCTACCGATCCATGAGGATTTCACATATGTGGAGGAGCCGGTACAGATTCTCGATCGTCGTGAGCAGGAGTTGAGGCACCGTGTGATACCGCTGGTGAAGGTCTTATGGCAGAATCACTTGGTTGAGGAGGCCACTTGGGAGACTGAGCAGCATATGCGGGAGCAGTATCCTCATCTGTTCACTTGACAGGTATGTAAATTTCGAGGTCGAAATTTTTTTAAGAGGGGTAGATTTGTGACGACCCGAACCAGAATCAGATGAGTAAACGACTTAATTCACGAGATTATGCGTAATCACTCTTTTCCATATATTGATTGATTTACCGGTTTTAATCACGACTTAATTATCGGCCTAGAATTTGAGTTGAGCCTCTTCTCGAGAGTTGTGGTACACGTGATTTCGAGTTCGTGGGCGGTTCCGGATGATTTTTTCGATGACCGAGGAATATAATATGATTATTTGAAGTTTCGAGATACCGACGAGTTTATCCGTTCGTATCGAGTTTATCCGAATCGTTATGGTTATCCGTTTTGGACCGTCGATCGTCCCGAGACGTGAGTATAAATATCAGAAATAGTCAAAAAATTGTCGAAAACACTGTTTGGGAAGTTTGACTGGCGTTGACCGAGCTGTGACCGTTGACTTTCCGTTGACCGGTTCTCCACCGCGCTGCCGCCGTCGGGTTTGACGATTCCGGCCACCTCCGGCCGAGTTATTAGTATGAATCGATTCCTCTTTCAATTTCCTACAATTTAGAACTTGGAATTGTTGAAATTGATGCCGGAATGAGGTAGAACGGAGAGGTTAAAGTTTTGGGCTTTCCGGCCGGAATCGGCCTCGTTTGGGGGTGGCGCTCCGACGACTTTCCGGGGAGGAATTTAGGTGGAAACGGTTGGGTTTTGGACAGTGATCATTTCCCCTTTGGTTTCGAGGGTTGAGGTGGAGCGACGGCGCCGGAATCGGCTGGGAAAGTTTTCCGGCGATTCTCGGCCGTGGCTCTTTCGAGCTGATTTCCGGCCACGGTGGTGGCTGGATGGTGGTGGTGCCTTGAGGAAAGTTGCTCGGCTTGAGGAGGAGAACAGTTTGGGAGCTTGGTCGCCGGGAAAACTCTCCAGTTGATGGCGCGCCGCCGCCGCCGCCGCCGGTCAACGCCGGAGCTCCGGCGACCCGTTGACTTTTTGGAATTTAGTGATTTTAATGTCGTTTTACTCTTATTCGCGCCCCGATCGTCGCCTTGAGCTTTTCGAGTTGATTTGGGTGTCGGATTTTCAGTCGAGGGTTTTGAGTGGAGATTTCAGGAATTTCGTCGATTATTTTGTACTGTGTTATATATTTCCGGGAACGGTTGGTTTCTGCGGTGTGGTACAGTGTTGTGAGCTGTGATTTTGATCAGATATATTTGTGATTATTCAGGGGATCGAGATTGTGCTTCGGGCGAGGGATCTTCCGCCGGGCCACGTGATTAGCGCGAGTGCGCGTTTTTCTCACCTGTGAGTGGACAATTTCTTTTCACTGATAATCGCGAGTCCTTAATGCACGTTTTACGAGCTTGAGCATGCATATGAGATTATTATTTATATGAGCATGTGTTATACGATTATGCCTATACAATTATACATTACGTATATGCATTAACATATTGCTTTATACATTTGCATAGAACTATTTATGATTTGGTTTACACAGAGTACAGTCACAGTATATATTGTTGTATCGATACACTTGCATCCCGGCTAATCCCCGAGGATGTTTACTGGGGGAGGCTGTGACCCCTGACCTGAGGCCTTTACCGGGGGGGGGGGGGGGGGGGGGGGGCAGATCTCTGACCTGAGACCTTTCTGGCTAGAATCACGTGTGGGTCTGGGATCCCGTGATTCGGACTGTACTAGCACAAATGTGTCCATGAGTGACCCCGCGGGATTTTACGATGCATGCTCTGTATGCGTGAGGAGTTAGGGTCTCCCTCGTGTACCATATTACTTTCATGCATTTAGACTCGCATATGTTTTTATAACATATATCATTCGGCGAAAGACATTTATTTTCGTCCACTCACTCTAACGGTTTTCATGTCTTTCCCCTGGGCTTTTCGGTTTCCGTGCCCAGTTTGCAGTTCGGATTCTGGTGTCTCATGTCGCGGTCGGAGGCTAGTTATTCGAGCTACCTATCTTTTCCAGTAGGTCCTTTGTTTCGCCTACTGATGTATAATTTGTATATATGTACACTAGAGGTTGCTCTGATACACTACTAATACCTGTTTTATACGGATTTCCCCGGATTTACTATATATTACAGTTATGTTTACTGTTTATTGTTATTGTTATGATATTGAGAAATCTGGATGGGATTGGTGCCCATGGTTTGACTTTTGTGGCATAGAATGAAGTGTTATTTTTCGGGTGCAGGTAATGGCAATTCCGCGTTAGTAGCGTTACTCTGCCGAAATTTTAATGGTTTTTGTTGGTTCGTGTTTTCAGAAGGGATTTGATTCTGGTTTAGGAAACTAAATCGGGGTTGGGTCCTTTCACCAAGCTCCTAGGCCATTTTGAAATCTAGACGACTTGAGCCCAAATTTGAAGTATTTGGTGATCCGGGACCAATACCTAAATCATTTCGGGTTTACATCTCGACCGTATGTTACGTGAGTAAAGGCAAACAAATGTCCCATGTGATATTTGTGGAAAGTTCCTCTTCCCAAACCTTTAGTAGAGGACCCAAGAGAAAGTCTAAGTGAATCTCTCAATCCGCACCTTGTGAGTTACGAATCGAAAGACACAAACTAGTAGGCACAATAACATCTCGATTCAATGTGTGCTTGACCAAAGCTCTTTAAGTCTATTGAGACTTAAGAAGGCTCTAGTCTTTGCTCAGTGCTAAGGAAACCAAACCATAAGGTAAACCCTCTTGGAATAGACTCTAATTATGTTTACATGCTCATCTAGCCCTAGGTGAGTAGCTAATTCAACCAAGATCTCATTTTTAGTTCCTTAATGCATACATCAACTTAACTAAGGTCAACACATGCATAAATGAGACCATACATGAAGTTTATGCACATAAAAATCCACAAACACATACTAAAGTCATTCACAAACACGTGCTTCACACAACATACACTAAAACATAAGCCATACATAAATTTATCCATCATCTGTCTACATCAAATGGTTAAGGTTCTAACCCTACCTTCCCAAATGGGACTACTCACTACACATATTAAGAATGGAGTCTAAATACATAAAGAGAAATCAATAGGTGATAGAAATAACCGAAGAGTCCCTTAAGCAAAGCCTTCAAGTTCTTCAAGCACTTCTCCACTTCTTGTTCCCTTCTTGCTCTTGGCTCCACAAAAGATGATGAACCCACCTTAGGCTAGGGTGAAGAGGGTGGATATGAGAGTATGGTGGTGGTGATTGAGGTTCCTAGACCTTTTGGTGGTGATATATGAGTGTTTGAGGTAGAGGAGAGAGCTAAAGAGTTAGGGAATGGATGAGGCTATAGAGAGAGAGAGACTAGAAACTTGCAAAACTTGAAAAATGAGATATGTTGTGTGTGTTCAAGGGGGAGCTCGACCAAAGGGAGACATGGGAGAGAAAATTAGGTGTTTGTGAGCCCTTGGATATGCTAAAGTGGCCATGAAGTTTGATCCAAGGGTCACAACTTGTGATTCTTTTTTCTTGGCTTCTAGCTAGAGTCCAAACCATGCCTAATATATCTAAAATTCAAATTGTGTGACACCCTAGCCAAATCAGCTAGGGTTCTTATCTAGGTGGTTTGGGCCTTCCCATGGGCCTAACTTGGAATGTTTGGGCCATCCTTGATAGTCCGGCCAGCCATGGATAAATCCGATGATTTTCTGACAGCTTCCGATAACTTCCAGCGACCACTTTTCATCATTTTCCCAAAGTTGTTCCAAATGCTCTGGTGACTTTGGAAATATGATCAGATTCTTCAAAAAGTGATTAATTTCCATCTTTAAGAGCATTTCCGTGCTAACTCCCAATTTCCTAGCTTGAACAGGAAATGTTATAAGAACGATGTTTTATTCAAAGAAGACAACCAATAAGCATGAAGTTAGAAACATAATTATAACACAATTATGGACCTAACAAACTACCTCAGACTTAAACTTTACTTGTCCTCAAGTAAACAAAGAAGAAAAGAACTAAGCTAAGCTAGACTCAAAGCATAAAAACACTCAAGGTATGTAAGCATCCCGAATTGATGATCGATTTCTCTCAAAGAACCATGACTAGATATATTGAACTTCTTTTGAGAAACACTTTAAAACATGAAATCAATACATATGTAATCAGCTGAAATGGTTATGCTATATGTCAAGCCAAATGCATCACAATAAGATGTATTCAAACTAACATGTCTCATAACCATCTAACTCACAAGATATCACTTAAAGCATTCAAGTGTTTAGAAGGTTTGTGTTTGCACTCAAAAATAATCGTGTTAATTACATATTTTACATAGGCTTGCTTTTCAACCAAATGCTCCAATAATCCAAAAACACAAACATTTCAAATCAAGATGACTTGTGTTTAGGTTGTAATAGGGTTTAAGGAAGTGGCTTAATAAAAGAAGGGTATAGGAATTCAAGAACTAAACAACCTAGCAAGCAATTCACATGTCAAAGTTCCTTACTAAATATTTAGGTGCTATTAACTTTCCTTTTTTATACAAAGCTACTTCCCAAAACACTTATTCTTTATGTACAACTCACACTCTTTTTATGAACTCTATTCTACTTTCTATTTTTTTTCTTTTCTTTGATACTCTTTTCTCATTTTTCTTTTCTTTTTATTTCTTTTCTTTTTGAACAACACACATGAACATCACAACAACCTCCCTACCTCACACTTAAACTTTTGCCAAACTTCACAATAGGTACAAACTTTAAGCACAACCTAATATGACTTCATTATCGCTTGTTCGATTGCCTAGTTAAGGGTAGGAGTAACTGTTAGGCTTGGTAAGGATTTATGGTGTTCAAAAATAAAAAGGCTAAATAATATAAGGCTCAAATTGGCTATCTAAAGAATGTACGTATCATAGGGTTCAAAAATAATTTGACCAAAGTGTGATCATCCTAATGTCTCTATCATTTTCAGAAACAACTTATGATTTGGAAAATATTCTACATGGTTTCAAGCAAGTTCTAGATTACATAATTATCTAGCGATGTCACACATTAAAAAATAGGTGCATAATATAGCTATGCATGGACAAAAGGTTCAAAATCTCACATGGGGGATGGATAGCTTCAGAAACATGTTAATCATTCTTTTTCTCAAATGCGCATTTTGAATGACATACATTTTTCAAACCGATTATGCATGCATTATTTTCTCTTTTTAAACATGCTCAAAATTATGCAATCTACTAGCCATTAGTTCAATCTCATCATTAGGAGTGGTTATCGAGCACAAAGCATACCAAAACACACATACTTTTTGTAATATATTTTCTCAAAATTTTCAATATTTTATGGATTTAAGGATAACGAGTGATACGACTTAGTCTTCTACCTCACACTTTAGAATCAAATTATCCTCAATTTGTATTAGGCCACATAGTAAACAAAAGAGTGCAAGAGATAAAATAGGCATCATCATTTCACATTTATTCTCCTAACACATGTTTTCTTAGACATAACAACTAGCATGCATTCGCACTTAAAGGGCCATATAGTCTCTAAGAAGCAATGAAACTATTAGAGTTTTATCAACCACAATGAGGGCATGCATACTGATCATATTTCAAAGGAGAAACAACTTGTAAACGAGCATATAACATGAGGGGACCTCACACTTATACAAGACTACCACATTCTATGTGACTCACAACAATACACTAATGTTACATAAGCATCATTCCTAATCATGTTCAAACGAAGCAACAAAATAAAGAAAGTAGGGATAAAGAAGGTGCAAACACTTTGAAGACCGGCTCCTAGCTCCTTATGCATAAACATGTCAGCCAACGAAGACCAAGTTAGGCCTCATCATCTAAAGGTGCATAGGCTAGGTCATGATCGACAATTGGCGCCCTCGGATTGATATTGCTTCTCAAGGAATGGCGCAAAGGGGCAAGCCATCAAGTTCATAGCTCTTGGTCTTCAAAATAGGCTTGAAAATCTTGAAAAGGAGCAGGGGCCTTCGATGGATCAAAGGAAGGCTTCGATCCATCGAAGAAAGGTTGTGGGTCCAAAATGCCAGAAGACTTCAATGGTTCAAGAATTTGGCATTCGATCCATCGAAGCAACGCCTCAAGTTGTCTGTATGTAGGAAACTTTGATGGATCGAAGGAATGACCTTCGAACCATCGAAGTTATGCCTCTGGTTAGGTCTGTGCCTACTTCGGTAGGTGGCAAATGCCCACTCCAATCTCCTCATGCACTTCCCTACTCAATTTTCATGCACATACACATTACACAACACTACTCAAGCTAAACATATGCAAAATGGTAAGAGGCTCATCTAAGTTATCATCAAATCTTCATATAAGCACACAATTTTTAAAAAAAACAAGCATTACCACTAAAATACAAAGCATAAAAATGTACCAAATTGACATCAACCACAAAGATTCTCAAATGTTCAAATGGTACACAACAAAGACAAATCCTACAAAGTTTAGAAAAAATAGGGGTTAGATAAGCGAAAATAAACACATAACACACGAAGGCTTCATCACTCCATCCCATCATTATCCACATCATCACGATCCATTGGTGCTGACCCGGATACGTCTTCCCCACTGTAGTTGACCTCCAATCTAGAAACCCGTGTGCAAACATCATTGAGCATGCTCATCATTGTCTCTTGGTTGGCAAACACTTGGTTGAATTGCCTCTCTAAATACTCCATATGTGGCGGTCCTTGTTCTTGCTCTGATTCTTCCTCATGCTCCACATCTTGGACTCGTGCCACTCTCTTGGACCTTTGAGCCAAGCTCTTAACTACAATTGAGTCGGTGAACTCTCCCTTGGGGGTATAGAGGACGTGGATGATTTGCTTGAACTTCTTCTAATGCACCATCGGGTGATGGTGCATGGCAACACAAGTGGTCCCTTTTCCACCTCCGCGCATGCGACCAATGTATCATAAAGGAGTTGTCCATACTCCACCGGGCATCCACCGTGCATTATCATCAACATTGTCTTATAGCCGTGGATATAGATTTCGGCGGGAGGAATGTGTGGGGATACATTGTGCTTGACAAAGAGCCAAAGCACCTTATGAATGTCATCAAGGTCGCTATTATGGAAGCGACCATTCTTTTTTTTAGGGATTTCCTTATCCCTATATCCCACATCCTTAAATTCCGCCCACGTGACCTTGTCGTAGCGCTTTCTGAAAAGTTGTCTTGCACTTGGTGAGAGACTAGGCAAGTCGAAGAGCCCCTCCAAGGTTTGTGGGGATAGTGTCATCTTCATGTCCCGGAGAGTGAAGGTGCGGCCTACCCCTTGGGAAGTCATGTTGGCTTCCTTGAGCACTGCATAGAACTCCCGAAGCAATAGCTCATGATAGCCATCAAAATTCTTAGCGAGGTGGTTGGCCTGGTGGGCTTCCATGAGCTCTCTCAAAGTCATTAGCTCGGGACGACTAGGCGCGTCTTCAACATTACGCTCGGGATGCATACTACGCTCCTCCTTCACGGTCGACATCTAGGAGAAACCGATCTTTGAGCACTTAACCTTTAGAGGTACGTTGTCCATGTTGTAGTAAGCAGGTGCCCTTTCAAACCTTAGTGCCGCTTCTTCCTCTTCTTCTACAACTCTAGCCTTACCCCGGCGTTTGTTGGTTTCAATTGGTTTGCTTGTAGTGATGATGATGATGATGATGATGATGATGATGATGATGATGATGATGATGGATGAGTAGATGAAGACACCTAGAAAATACATCAACACACTACAACTTAGAACTCAACGCAGTAACACATTTATAATCCACACACTTAAGAGGCCACAACATTGTTTTCACATCACCATCATGTAAGTTATATTGCAACGTAGATCATCATCAAAACAACAATGTGGTACTTAGGCATTAAAATTATGACACAAAGATCAAATTTGAACCACAACTAAAACAATCGAGACCAAGACAAGCACATGACAAATAAAACACACAACCAAAGCATACTTGCATCACAATTTCGACCAAAGTCATTGATTATCAACATGTTACCAAATATTTTTTGATAGAATTAATTAGCCTCAATTCTCAATTACCCATCAGTCCTAGATCATAAATTCAAGCATACATTAGCAAGAACAACAGAAAACACAAGTTCATTCCAAAATTTTGATACTAGGGTTCACGCATAGTTCAAGGTATCCAATTTCATTAATTTCATGCATAAAAGTGTTCGAATCACACAACTCATACTTCACAATCAAGGAATATAGCATCAACTAACCACAAACATCACAAAATCACATCAAACCACCACAAAATTCAAATTCTGGTTCAATGAGTTTAAGCATAATACCTTCACAAGAATGGCTCAAAACTTTTTCAATCAATTATAAGCACACCAACAAGTAAGCACAAGCTTCAAATTCGAAGATTTTAGGAGATTTTGGATGATTTGTGAAGTTAGGAGTGTGTGGGGGTGTGTAGAGGGAGAGAGAGAGGCGGTGAGAAGAGAGAAAAATTTAGAAAAAGAGAAGAGTGAGGATAAAAGAAGAGGAGAAGAAGAGAAAAAGAGGAAATTTCATTAAAAGTCAACATCTGGTCAAGTCGGCCCAAGTTACATTCAATGGATCGAAGGATTGGCCTTCGATCCATCGAAGTAGTGCTGCAGTTTGCTTCTGTTGCATAACTTCGATGGATCGAAGGATTGGCCTTTGACCCAATGAGGCAATGCCTTAGGTTCTCTTTTCTGCAATACTTCGATGGATCAAAAAGTATGACCACTCATTCTTTGATCCATCAAAGGAGGGCCCCTAGTTTTGGACAAATCAAACACTAATTTGCATACACATGTGAAGCAATCTACACACATCCTACCACAAGATTCACATGAACAAAACTAGCATTCTAAGCACATCAACAAGCATAAAAATAGAAAAAGAGGTACGAGATTAGAAATTGTCCCCCTTGAAGACCGAAACATGTCATCCATAGTTACCGACAATGAATGGACCCGATCCCGATTTAGTTGCCTACACCGGAATTAAGCCCTAACGACACTTGAGTCAATAAAAATTTTGCTGGAATTTCTTCTAGAATCAAGAAACCCAAAAACCTGCAGGGAAAACACACTTCTAAAAAGTCCAAAAAAGCGAACCATGGGCACCAAATCCCATCCGCATTTCTCAAATCAACCAACATATAAGTTTACTATAAGTACGTATACACAGTTTACAGAAGGTGATAAGAAATCCGAGAACTGTGTGGGAAATAAAACATAACAAAGTCAAACTCTATACAATATTCAGAGCGACTTCTAATATACATATTATACAAGACTAGTAGGTTAAGATAGGAACCTACTAGATGAGTACAGTAACACAAACTCTCCGTCTCTGACGTGCAATCACAGGATAACAACTGCAAACTGGGCGAAGAAAACTGAAAAGTCCAGGAAAAGTATATAAAATAATAAAAACTGTTATAATGAGTAGACGAAAATAATATTTCACTTTTAACTGAAACTGTAAATAATATGCCTTTCATAAATAATGTGCATAGAAATAATGCAAGTCTGAAAATAAACATCCAGGTACACCTGGGTACTGTAAAATATGTGGAGGCTACGACTCGGGTTACCCGACCTCAAGTCCAAATACTGCCGAGGTCAGGTTCCTGATCTTTCTGGGTGTTCTATAAATCCCCGAGTCAGGTCTCTGGCCCTCTTAAAGCATCTCGGGGATCAGCCAAGAGGCAGTGCATCGATGCAACTCTGTGACTGCTCAATGTAAAATCAACTCATGTACATGCCTCCAAAAGTAAATGCATAATCATAAATGCATAACTATAAACTATATAACTAAAGACTTGCATAACAACAGTGAAAATAAAATGTCCACTCACGGTACAAAGGTTAGCTCCGTGGTCCGGCGAAAGTTCCCTCGCCAAAATCTTGATCACGATATCTTGAATAAATATCACATACATTTCATACTGAAATTCGATAAAACGTACGAAAATCAACTCAGAAACTACCCAGACAATTTCGGAATTTTCCCTCGCTGAAGGCGCGCGTGAGCCACATGCGCCCCCCGACCAAACAGCTCCGTTTGGAGCATTCGACCCCTCAATCTCTTCCTCTTTTCAAACCCTATATCTTTCCCTTCTGTGGCCACATCAAATTTCGGCGTATTTCACCGGAATTCCACTCGAAAGCCAGCGGGTCCAAAACCCGGCCGGAATCTTCTCGACGTTAATACGCCGGCTACGGCGCACGGTGGCCCACGGGGTTAAGAGGTTTCGAATCCTGGGACAAAACCCAGTCGAACCCACCCCACGCCGTCACCGAAGAATGGCCGGAGAGCCGCCACCCACGGTGTCCATGGGTACCGCCCCAAAAACCCCTTCGGGGTGCTCCAAATCATACCTAAAAGTCCCAAATGATCACACCAAGACACTCATGGGCAAGAGGAGAAGAAAATCCATACCTCAATCGCCTAAAAAGGTGGCTGGACGGTGAGGTTTCTGCGGGTCAAGGAAACGGGTCGGGTCAACACCCAAACTGACTTTCTAAATCGAGTAACTCGACCAAATTTCGAAACTTGCTATTAATAGGGGAACCTCCTCAATCGATCCACAGCTATTATTAGACTATATCGTGATCGTACGGTCACTAATTAACTGATAAAAACAAATTTCTTTTCGATTTATCGGTTACGACAATTTTTGATAAAAATCGCAATAGTTATCCGAAAACAAAAACTTCCAAAAATTATAACAAATAGCGCGCAAATCAGAAAAATTCTCTGAAAATTCCTACGAGGTTGAAATTAAACATTCTACAACTCTTGTGAAGGAAATCAAGTCAAATTCTTGCGCGATGAAAAAGTCGTTAATAACTCACGTGATACGACTAATTCGCGATAATACAGTTTCGTGCTGATTTATACGTGAACCTTGGTTCGGGTTGTTACAATCTACCCCCCTAATAAAAATTTCGCCCTCGAAATTTACATACCTGTTAATCGAAGAGGTAGGGATACTACTCTCGCATCTGTAACTCAGGTTCCCAGGTAGCCTCCTCAACTGCATGGTTCCTCCACAAGACCTTCACAAGTGGAATGGTCTTGTGACATAGTTTTTGGACTCTCCCCGATCAAGAATCTGAACTGGCTCTTCCACATAAGTCAAATCTTCCCGTATAGTGAGTTGATAAGGTGTCAGAACATGAGATAGATCAAAAATGTATTTTCGTAACATAGACACATGGAACACATCATGAACTCTGGCTATCTCAGAAGGTAGTGCAACCTCATACGCCACTGCACCTACACGTTCAATAACCTCATATAGACCGATATAACGTGGACGAAGTTTTCCACGTTTCCCAAAATGTAAAACACCTTTCAAAAGAGATAATTTCAAAAATACCTAATCATCAACCTCAAATTCAAGGTCTTTCCTCCTTACATCAGCATAACTCTTTTGTCGGTCTTATGCAGCTTTCATCCTATTTCGAATAATTTGAATGTCCTCATGTTTCCCGAAATGCACAACACCTTTCCAAGGAGATAATTTCAAAAATACCCAATCATCAACCTCAAATTCAAGGTCTTTCCTCCTTACATCAGCACAACTCTTTTGTCAGTCTTATGCATCTTTCATCCTGTTTCGAATAATTTGAATGTCCTCAGTAGTGTCCTCACTATATCAAGACCAATAAGCCACATTTCTCCTACTTCACTCCAACACAACGAAGTTCGACATTGTTCTCCATATAAAGCTTCATATGGAGCCATTCCAATGTTGGCCTGATAACTGTTATTGTATGCAATTCAATCAAATGAAGTTGTTGATCCCAATTTCTTTTGAACTGCAACACACAGGAACGCAACATGTCCTCAAAAGTCTGAATGGTTCTCTCTGATTGGCCATCAGTCTGAGGGTGGAAAGCTGTACTAAAATGTAATCTGGTCCCCAACGCCTTTTGCAGCGCTCGCCAAAATTCTGATGTGAACTGAGTATTCCGATCGGAAACTATAGACACAGGCACTCCGTGTAATCTCACAATTTCTGCCATATATAACTTTGCTAACTTGCTTACAGAGATCTTTCCTGGAAGAGCAAGAAAATGAGATGATTTTGTAAGGCAGTCAACAATGACCCAAATGCTAGTATTACCGTTGGAGGTATGAAGTAGCTGATACATAAAGTCCATGGTAATACACAAACCGAAATCTCTAATAGTTGTAACTTTCCAGCAGGTTTCTGCCGCTCAGCCTTCACCTGTTGACAAATAAGGCACTTGCTCACGTACATTGCTATTTCTCTTTTCATGTTACGCCACCATTAGTATGTTCTAAGTGTCCGAAACATCTTTGTACTGCCCGGGTGCATAGCATAGGCAGAACAATGGACCTCATCAAGCATCTCCTTCTTCAGTTCGTCATTTCTAGGAACACAAAGTCTTTTTCTGAACATTAAAGTACCGTCACCCCTTAGTCGAAACTCAGTTGGTTGGCCATTCTGAATCATATTCTTCTTACTCAACAGATAGGGATCCACATCCTGAGTTTCACTCACCTTGTCAAACAACACTGGTCGGACTTAAAAATCAGCTAACAGTTCTTCATCATCACACCATTCCAAGTTCTGCTCATGTAGCACACAACTCAGTTAACATCGACACTCGTGCGACTCGTACATGAAATAAAAAGGCTCTAGACTTCCTGCTAAGAGCATCCACCACAACATTGGCTTTCCCTGGATGGTACTCGAAAGTACAGTCATAATCATTAATTAACTTCATCCATCTCTGTAGCCTCATGTTCAAATCTGGTTGAGTACGCAGATAAGTGAGACTCTAGTGATCAGTAGAGATCTTACACCGCGCTCCATACAAGTAGTGCCTTCAACTCTTCAGTGCTAACACAATGGCAGCAAGCTCCAAATCATGTGTGGGGTAATTAACTTAGTGGGGTTTCAGTTGCCTGGAGCCATACGCAACGACCATGCCATGCTGCATTAAAACACAGCCCAGGCTCAATTTCGAAGCATACTGTATATAGCATATTCTCCACTTTCGTCAGGCAATGTCAACACCGGTGCCGTGGTCAACTTTTCCTTCAATGTTAGGTAACTCTCTTCACAAGCATCAAACCACTCAAACTTGACCCCATTCTTCGTTATTCAGGTAAGCGGAGTCGCAATCCACGAGAAATCTTGTACAAAACGACGATAATAACTTGATAAACCCAAAAAACTTCTTATCTCAGTTACACTGGTAGGTCTGCTCCAATTCAACACCGCCTCGATTTTATCTGGATCAACGCTAACTCCCTCAGCTAAAATTACATGACCCAAAAATTTCACATTATCCAGCCAGAATTCACACTTGCTAAACTTTGCATACAACTTAGAATCCCGCAAAGTTTGTAAAACAGCACGTAGAAGTTTCCGGTGTTGCTTCTCATCATTGGAATATATTAAGATGTCATCAATGAATACAATGACACACTTATCCAAATATTGCCTGAAGACTCGATTCATGAGGTCTATAAAAGCGGCTGGGGCATTTGTCAAGCCAAAAAGCATAACAAGAAACTCATAATGTCCATAGTGTGATCGAAAAGCCGTCTTAGAAATATCTGATTCTCGAATCCAAAGTTGGTGGTAGACTGACCTAAGATCAATGTTCGAGAAAACTGTTGCTCCCTTGAGTTGATCGAACAAATCATCAATCCGCGGTAAATGATACTTATTCTTCACTGTGACTTGATTCAATTTCTAATAGTCAATGCACAACCTCATTGAACCATCCTTCTTCCTCACGAACAACACGGGAGCACCCCAAGGTGAAACACTGGGTCGAATAAAACCCTTATCGATTAACTCCTGCAGTTGAACCTACAACTTCTTCAACTCTGTTGGAGCTATTCGATATGGTGCTTGAGAAATAGGACCAGTACCCGGAAGTAATTCAATAGTAAAATCAATCTCCCTTATTGGGGGAAGACCAGGTAAGTCCTCTGAAAAGACATCCGGATACTCATAGACCACTGAAATATTTCCGATACTCGGCACACAAATATCAGTATTAATCACATGTGCCAAGTATGCCTCACAACCTTTCCTTAACATCTTTTCCGCTTTCATTCCGAAATTATATAAGGTGGAGAAATATTTCTTTCACCGCGAAAGAAGATTTCTGGCAAACCTGGACTTCTAAAGACTACCTTCTTTTTATGACAATCAAAGACTGCCCAATGAGCCTCTAAGAAGTCCATCCCCAGAATTACATCAAAAGCTACAATATCCAACAACATTAAATCTATGGCTAGCCCATGATCTCCTATGAATATTTCACAGTCCCTATATACCCATCCAACACACAACCTCACCAGACGGATATAATACTCGCCACATACCCGGAAGTGGAGAGGCAGGTATAGTGGCCAAAGATGCCAATCTATACGTCATAAAAGAATGTGTAGCCCCAAGGTTTAACAAAGTAAGGACTGGATAATAAAAAAACATATAACGTACTAATGATAACCTCGGGAGAAGCTCTGCCCTCACACAGGGTCATGGCATGCACTTGGGCTTGCCCAGCGGGTCATCCACATTAATTGCGGTTCTGCTGATTTGCTTGTTCTGTGGGCTGTGCTGGTTGAACTCCAGAAGTGGTACCCTAATCTCCACCAGAACTCTGGGTTGCTAAACCACCAAAAGTGGCTAACTGTGGACATTCCCTGGCAAAGTGACCCTCTTGGCCACAACGATAACAACCCATGATGCCTTGCTAACACCGACCCAAAGGATGCCTATTACAAGTATTGCACAATGGAAATTCTCTCGGTGCATCTGGTGTAACATATGGGCGTCGAGGGTAAGTTGACCCACTAGAACTCCCACTTGATTGTTGCCTCTGAGGTCGATTTCTCCTCCATCTTTGGCTCCTACTCTGACCAGAAGTGCCAGTAGGAAATCTATAAGGTCCACTATCAGAAAAAGATGTTGACCCCGAAGTACTTGAGCTCACTTTCTTTAAATGACCCTGGCTAGGTCCATCCTCCTCAAAGCGGCGAGATCAAAACTGCATTTGTTTCTCCCTTTCCACATCCTCGCCTCTGATGGTTGCACTAACAAACTCATCAAAGTTATCCGGAGGCATAGCTGTCAATGTTCCCTTGATGTTCAAATTCAAACCCAGCTCAAACCTCTTGCATTTGGCTTCTTCACTCGCTACTATATCACGTGTAAATCGAGACAAACGAGTAAATGCATCTTGATACTCAAGAACTGACATACTGCCCTGTCTCAGATTGGTGAACTATTAATATTTTCGCTGCTGAGTAGCCTGATTTAAATATCGGCGTATGAAAAATTCCCTAAATGTAGGCCATGGTATATCAACAGGAACCCTCTCAATGCTGGCCCACCAGAAGTAAGCATGTGACTCCAGTAACCCAATAACTGCTATAGTCTTCTACTCTGGAGTGATATGCAGTCATTCACATACTCATTCCAACTGAACTATCCATGCCTCACAAATTTCAGGATGAGTGGAACCGGGGAAAGTAGTTGCTCCATCTGTTCTTGCCTTTGCTATAGGATCAAAATGCTTCTCTAATTGTAAAACTCGCATAAGCAAATCATGCGTTTGTTGATCCTCATCACGATCCGTAGCCCTATTAGCATGGGCACCACGTCTAGGAGGCATCTCCTATGGATGAGAAAACACATTAGTTAATATAAACGAATGATATTGTAATGAAACCTTAAACATTTAAAAACACACAGCACCGTAAGCATTGATGGGGATCCGCCAGCAGGTCGGGCCATCGCTCCTGACGTGCTGTGTATTCCTAAATGTCCTTAGTAACAAAACTACAAAAGTCTATAGAACCTATAACTTAATGCTTTGATACCAACTGAAAGGACCCGATCCCGATTTAGTTGCCTAAACTGGAATTAAGACCTAATGACACCTGAGTCAATAAAAATTTTGCCAGAGTTTCTTCTAGAATCAAGAAACCCAAAAACCTGTAGGGAAAACACACTTCTAAAAAGTCCACAAAAGCGAACCATGGGCACCAAATCTCATATGGATTTCCCAAATCAACCAACATATAAGTTTACTATAAGTATACACCGTTTACAGAAGGTGATAAGAAATCCGAGAACTGTGTGGGAAATAAAACATAACAAAGTCAAACTCTATACAGTATTCAGAGCAACTTCTAATATACATATTATACAAGACTAGCAGGTTAAGCTAGGAACCTACTAGATGAGTACAGTAACACAAACTCTCCGTCTCCGACGTGCAATCACAGGATAACAACTGCAAACTGGGCGAAGAAAACCGAAAAGCCCAGGAAAAGTATATAAAATAATAAAAACTGTTAGAGTGAGTGGACGAAAATAATATTTCATTTTCAACTGAAACTGTAAATAATATGCCTTTCATAAATAATGTGCATAAAAATAATGCAAGTCTAAAAATAAACATCCAGGTACACCCGGGTACTGTAAAATATGTGGAGGCTATGACTCGGGTCACCCGACCTCAAGTTCGAATACTGCCTAGGTTAGGTTCCTGACCTTCCCGGGTGCTCTATAAATCCTCGAGTCAGGTCTCTGGCCATCCCGGAGCATCTCGGGGATCAGCCGAGAGGCAGTGCATCGATGCAACTCTGTGACTGCTCAATGTAAAATCAACTCATGTACATGCCTCCAAAAGTAAATGCATAATCATAAATACATAACTATAAACTGTATAACTAAAGACTCGCATAACAACAGTGAAAATAAAAAGTCCACTCATAGTACAGAGGCTAGCTCCGTGGTCCGGCGGAAATTCCCTCGCCAAAATCTCGATCACGATTTCCTAAATAAATAACACATACATTTAATACTGGAATTCAATAAAACATGCGAAAATCAACTCAGAAACTACCCCGAAAATTTCGAAATTTTCCCTCGCCGAAGCGCGCCGTGGCCGGCAGCGCGTGAGCCACATGCGCCCCCCGGCCAAACAGCTCTGTTTGGAGTATTCGACCCCTCAATCTCTTCCTCTTTTCAAACCCTGCATCTTTCCCTTCTGTGGCCATATCAAATTCTGGCGTATTTCGCCGAATTCCACTCGAAAGCCGGCGGGTCCAAAACCCGGCCGGGATCTTCTCTACATTTCTACGCCGGCTACGGTGCACGGCAGCCTACGGGGTTAAGGGGTTTCGACTCCTGGGACAAAACCCAGTAGAACCCATCTCACGCCGTCACCGGAGAATGGCCGAAGCGCCGCCACCCACGGCGTCCATAGGTAGCGCCCCAAAAACCCGTTCGGGTTGCTCCAAATCATACCTAAAAGTCCAAAATGATCACACCAAGCCACTCATGGGCAAGAGGAGAAGAAAATCCATACCTCAATCGCCAGAAAAGGTGGCCAGACGGTGAAGTTTCTGACGGGTCAAGGAAACGGGTCGGCAAACTAGGTCTGGTCAAAGGGTGGGTCAACACCCAAACTGACTTTCTAAATCGGGTAACCCGACCAAATTTAGAAACTTGCTATTTATAAGGGAAGCTCCTCAATCGATCGACGGCTATTATTCGACTATATCACGATCGTATGGTCACTAACTTATCGATAAAAACAAATTTCTTTTCGATTTATCGGTTACGACAATTTTTGATAAAAATCGCGATAGTTAGCCGGAAACAAAAACTTCCAAAATCATAACAAATAGCTCGCAAATCAGAAAAATTCCCTGAAAATTTCTACGATCTCAAAATTAAATATTCTACAACTCTCTTGAAGGAAATCAAGTCAAATTCTCGCCTGATGAAAAAATCGTTAATGACTCACGTGATACGACTAATTCGCGATAATACAGTTTCATGCTTATTTATACGTGAACCTTGGTTCGAGTTGTTACAAACAATCACCAATATACAAGACCAAAATTGGTCTTGCCTTCCATGCTAGGTGTCCTTAACTTCCTTCGAAATGGCTTCTTCTAGTTCACATGATCACAACCTCTACCTCACACTTTATTCCTTGTAGCCTTCTGAATGGTGTCTGACCATCATGGGTTCAAGTTTAACGACCTTTACACGGTCAGGGTGGAGGGCAAGGCTTCAAAGCATCATAATGCATGGAAGATGCATAAATTTCACCTCCATAACATTGTCGCTCGGTGATATTCCTTCCCATGGCTTGATCTGATGTCCATTCACCTTGAAGGTTCTTCGATCTCTCAAATTTCGCAAGGTCACCGCTCCATGAAGAAAAACCTCCATAATTTCAAATGGACAATTCCATCTAAACCTTAGCTTTCCCGGGTGTAGGGAGAGTCTAGAGTTGTGCAAAAGCACTTTCTTTTCCACAACAAGTTCCTCGTGCCTCAAGAGGTTTTCATGTACCTACTTGTCTTCTCCTTCTAGATTCGGGCACTCTCATAGGCTTCTAGCCTCAACTCTTCATGCTCCATGATGTCAAGCTTCTTCTTCTCTCCATTAGCCCCCAAGTTCATGTTCAATGTGTTAATGGCCCATCTTGCTTTATGCTCAAGCTCCATCGGCAAGTGACATGCTTTCCTATAGACAAGTCTAAAGGGTGACATGCCTATGGGAGTCTTGAAGGTGGTCCAGTATGCACAAAGTTCATCATCAAGCTTTTGATTCCAATATTTCTGATTGGCACTCATGGTCTTCTCCAAGATATTCTTAAGTTCCCGATTGCTAATTTCCACTTGTCCACTATCATATGAACAAGGGAAATACCCCATGAAGTCAATACCCCAAACGTCAAAGATTTTGGTCTCCATGATTGTCTTCAATGAAATTTGGTCCCTTAAGTTGATCCTCCTAACTCGTTGGCACCGATCACATGCCATCACAAAAAAAATGGGCGTCTTAGAAAAGGTTGGGCCACTATAATATGGCTTGGAGAACCTTGTAGGTGGTCATGGAAGACCCATGATGTCCTCCACATTCAAGTGCATGACAAAAAGTGAGCACACTAAACATCTCCTCTTAAGGCATACATCTTCTTAAAATCCCATCTCTACTTTCCTTGTACAAATAGGGGTCGTCCCATATAAACTCCCGACTAATTCTCCGCAATCTTTTTCATTGGTCACTTGAAAAGTAGACAGGGATGAAGGTAGCATTGTTTGAGAGAAAGTTCACAATATCCGCAAACCATGGATAATTTGAAGTAGTATGTACCTCCTTGACATGAAATAGTTGCTCATTTAAAAATTCATCATTCAAGTTACCATCTTCTTCCTTGAGTTGAAGGCGTGAAAGGTGATCCGTAACTAAGTTATGCTTCCTGGGAATGTCCACTATCTCTAAGTCGAATTCATGAAGTAGTAACACCCATCTCAACAATCTTGCCTTAGACTCGGCTTTAGTGAAGAGACACTTGAGAGCACTATGATCATTATGCACTATGAACTTTGAGCCCACAATGTTACTCCGGAATTTGTCCAGGAAGAACACTATGGCTAACATCTCCTTCTCCGTGGTTGTGTAATTCCGTTGAGCCGAATTGAATATTCTTGAAGCATATTGTACCACACCCAACACGTTGTCCTTCCTTTGGCCTAGCACCGACCACATTGAGTAATCACTAGCATCACTCATAATCTCAAAAGGTAGGCTCCAATCCAGCTTCATGATTATCGGAGCCATAACAAGTGCTTGCTTGAGAGTCTCAAATGCTTCCTCAAGTTCCAAAGTGATTATGTAGTAGTTATCCTTTGCAAGCATGTCTGTCAAGGGCTTTGCAATTTTGCTAAAGTCTTTAATGAATCTTCTATAGAACCCCGCATGCCCCATGAAGCTCCGGACTTCCTTAACATTGTGTGGAATGGGGAACTTTTCAATAACTTACACCTTTTCCTTGTCTACTTCAATCCCCCTCCTTGAGATGCAATGACCAAATTATAATGCATGCTTGTACCATAAAGTGACACTTCTCCCAATTGAGTATCAGATCCTTCTCACAACATCTTTGCAATACTAGCTCAAGGTGATGGAGGCACTCATCAAAACTATCCCCAAACAAAGAGAAATCATCCATAAATACTTCAACAAATTCACCAATCATTCCCGAAAAAAATTGCTTGTATACAACGTTGAAATGTAGTCAATGCATTATATAAACCGAATGACATTCTTCTAAAAGCAAAGATCCCTTGAGGACATGTAAAGGCCGTCTTTTCTTGGTGCTCCAGATTTATAGCAATTTGATTGTAGCCACTATAGCCATCAAAGAAGCAATAGTAATCATGCCCGACTAACTTCTCAAGAATTTGATGAATAAAAGGCAATGGAAAATGATCCTCATGAGTAGCCACAATAGGTGACGTAAATCAATTTCGTCGTCTCAGGTCAGCCTAGATGACAAAATTTTCTCTTGTCCCACGAATTTTTTTTTTTCGTCGTCTAACGATGACTTAGATGACGAAACTATTAAGGTTTCATCGTCTAAGTGTGATTTTCTTGTAGTGTGATGTTTTCATTTTCAACATGCTCTACTGGTGCCATTTCAGTTTCCATTAATACATTGGCATGAACAATTTGCTGAACTATGAGAACACTGGAGTCATTTAAGTCATTTTCAATAGCATTATTCATCATTTCTAGATAAACAAGCCATGTTTCAATAGAATCAGACACTGAATCAGTTTTCAAAATGTCTTGAACTGACTCATTAGAAGCAAATGCTTCATCATATAATGTACCTTTATGTGTCTATACGATCTTGCTTCTTCTATTTGGACAATAAAGTCCATAACCTTTAGATTTATTACAGTATCCAATGAAATAGGAACTTACAAACTTAGAATCAAGCTTCTTATCTTATGTAACATGTAGTCTTGCTTTTGACTTGCATCCCCATACATGAAAATGGTTTAGACTAGGTTTGTAACCACACCATAGTTCAAATGAAGTCTGTGTAACAGCTTCGCTAGGAGTCTTATTGCATATGTAATTTGCAGTCTTTAATGCTTCTCCTCATAGGAATTTAGGTAAACCTGATCTCAGAATCATGCTTTTGATCATATTCATCAGTGTTCTATTTCTTCTTTCTGACACTCCATTATGTTGTGAATTATAAGGAGTGGTGTATTGAGCCAAAATGCCACATTCCTACAGATATAATACAAAAGGTCCCATTTGTTGACCTTTTTTGTAAATCTTTGATAGAACTCACCACCCATGTCATATCTAACAACCTTTATAAATTTACCATTTTACATTTCTACTTCAATTTAAAGATTTTAAACCAATCTAAGGCTTGAGATTTTTCAGAAATCAAGTAAAGAAAGTAATATCTTGAAAAATCATCTGTAAAAGTTATGAAGTAGTTGTTGCCAAAAAGGGTTGATACAAGAGAAGGTCCACATATATCAGTATGTATTATTTCCAGTAAAACTTCACTTCTTTTTTAATCAAAATTCCTCTTGTTAGTCATTTTGCCTTTAAGACAATCAACACAAGTTTAAAAATCAGAATAGTTCAATTTTGGCAAAATCTCTTGTTTCTCCAGTTCTTTCAGTCTATTTTTCGAAATGTGATCAAATCTCTTGTGCCACAAAAAAATGAATTATCAGAACTGAGTTTTCTTTCCCTTGAACATGAACTTATATTTGAAAAACTTCTTAGACTTTTGAAACAGTTGGCAATTTTCCAGTATGAACTAATTAATAATCATCAATAAGCAATGCCTTTCCAAAAAAAATAGATTTATAATATAAATAGATAGTTTTATCATTAGTACCAAATTCATGACCATTTTTTACAAATTGAGCTTTTATCCTTATTTTAGAAATACTGTAAACATTGTCCAATACTAATACATATTTAGTTTCAAATACAAGGTGGACTACTCCCACTGCTTTCACAGCTACTTGTTGGCCATATGTTGTGCATATATGTGACGCCCAGTTCTGAGCATTCTTTATTTACGATTTATTTAATGGTAATCAACGATGGTAATTAATTTTTATAGTCGGTAATTATCGATGGTATTTATCGGAATTTTATTGATCACATTGAAGTTCTTTGCGAAAAATCATCGGTAATGACTGGACGACCACCAAAAATGACAGGGCTAGTGTCAAAAGAACCGCCTCAACCTCCTCTACATATTTTTGGGTGTCTTTGTGGCGATGGGTGGCGGAGGAAGGAGAATCAACGCCGTGAAGGTCACGGTTTCAAAGGGTAACCAGCGTCGGCTCCGACGAGGTTTCCGACCACTTTTCAGGTATAATTGGATTGAGTTTTGATCCTAGATTGTATTAGTATGTTTGTTTTGATGCGAGGTTATGTAAATCAATGAGAAGTGGTGAAACCAAATAGGATTCCAGCAAGGGTTTTTGGGTCAAAGCCGTGGGTGGTGGTCGACGGTGAATTAGACGACGGGGTGATAGGGTTATTTCTCCCCTCGTCACCCTAAGCCAATTGGGGTATGCCTCGAGCCACGAGGTGGATTAACGGTGGAGAACGATCGCCGGAAAGGATTTCCTGGCCGGAGGGTTTCGAGGGAAATTCTGGTCAATTAGGCCAGAATTAGAGGTTGATCATTTATTGAATATTGTTGTTGGCTTGATTTTGCACAGGTTGCTCTGACGAGGGCATTTTTTGCAGAAACTTTATATTATTTTATTCATAATTATGTACCAAATCTAATGATGATGTTATTTAATTGAATTGGACATTATTGGTTAAGACGTTTGGTTAATCGGATAATAATTAAACGTTTTTACATTATTGATAAACGATTGCATTAATTATCAATTCGACTTCGAGTTCCTTAACGTTCAAGGTTTATGTTTCCATTTAAAAAAGGATTTAAGAATTGAAAATTGGAATTTGGAATTAGATTAGAGCTCGGTATTATTTCAGGAAGTGCAATTTTTGGGAATGCGATATTCTCGACGGTATTGCTCATTGGTAATGATCTTGGTTATTCGATATGATTTTTGATGATTAGTTTTTACATATTAATCGTTATTTCAAGAAGACATGTTAACAGCTAGTGACAGATGCATAATAACGCTAACTGACGTCTTTTGACTTGATGGAAATCACAGCATTGTACAGTGAATAGACTTTTATTTTCACAGTCGATTGTGAGTTCATTAATTATGCTTTACGTTTATGATTATGCTTTACCAACTTTATGTTTTGGAGGTTTGGATTGTGATCGTTTATTTAGTTGAATCGATGCTCTGACTATTTGTTAGATCCATAATTATGTTCTAATTATGTTCATAACTTCATGCTTATTACTTGTCTTCTTTGAATAAAGCATCCTTCTTATAATGTTTCATACTCATGCTAGGAAAGTGGGAGTTAGCTTGGAAATATATTAAACATGAAGAATTAGAAACTTATTGGAGAAGATGTATACATTTTTGAGGTCACGGGAGAATTTGACAACTTTGAGAAAAGAACGAAATAGCCTCACCGGAAGTTGCTCGCAAGTTGCTAGAATTCACCATGGTCGGTCGGACCACCCTTGCCGGCCCAATCACATAGAGTCCAGCAGAATGGAGGCCCAACCAATCTATTTGTGCATACCAATCTGATTTGGGGAGAAAGAGAAGAAGTTGGACCACATGATGTCACCTAATTAGAACTTTAGCCTTACAAAGCCTAAATAAGTGGATCATAGTCTCTCTAATTCAAAGCTAACATTTAGATCTTCCATCTCACCATTTCCTATCATCCAATGGTTCAAATTAGCCTTCTTATTTAGCCCAAATACGAGCTCTCCACTCCCGACACATATATCACTCTTCATTTTCTCATTTTCCGTAGTTTTACACTCTCTCTAAGCCCCTTATCCTTATCCCAACCCTCTAGCACTCTCTTCTACCTCTTCTCCTCCCTTTCTACGCCAAGACACCTCCATAACCACCACCATTAGATACCTAGCTCTTCCCTCTCTTGGGTAGAGCCGAACCTCTCCACCACCACACCATCACTTTGGCCTATTTGGGTGTTCCTCCTCTAACCTTTGCTTCTATGGTTTAGTTTGGTCTTTAGAGTTCAAAGGAGTGGGCAGTAATCCCTTCCCTTGGCTCCTTGGAATCCTAAGGACTATCCTTACTTCCTCTTAAAGATTTGGTGCTAGCTTGGAGTGAAGAAGTGGAGCTAGAAGCCTTGGAGTCATTTGGTGGAGCTTTGGCTAAGGGGACTCTTGGTTATTTCTTTCATGTTCTTGTTTTAAGCAATTATCTAGTCTTGTATTTTATTATGCTTAGTGAGTAGTTGCCTTTTGGAAAGCTAGGGCTATTTGATGTACATACAACTATGTTTTGAGTTATGGATTTGAATTTGGTTTAATTTACTACATGTTGTAAATGAGTTTGATAGCTTGTGATGTGATTGTGGTATGTTTGCATGTTTGGGCTTGATTCAATGTTTTCATACTCATCTCTTAGCCATGACTAAGTTGAAATATGTTTAAGGAAGCTAAAAATGAACCTAAGTGAATTAGTCACTCACCTAAGAAAGATAAGCATGTAAACATGACTTAGGTTGTATTTGAGAAGATGGGCTTAAGGTTTAGTTTTCATTGGGCTTGAGCATGGACCAAAGCTTTCTTGAAGTCTAAATGACTCAAGCAGCTTCGGTCAAGCTTACATTGACTCGAAGGGACTTTGTAGCTAATCATTACTTCTTATAATTCATGTTCTAAAAGGATTGAATTAGGAAAGTCATTAGAACATACTTTCATGTCCTTTAATAGGGACTTAGGAAGGAAAGTCATTCACATTCATCATAAGTGAACATATATTGAACTCATTAGGCATGTGGTATGATTAAGATACGATTCGTAATTGAGTTGCATTCTAGTTTCGGTTTGCTTTATATTTGAATGTTGGACCGGAACAATTCTAGTGTCCTAATGGCCTAGGAGATTTGGTTCACAACCATTGGTGACTCCAAAAGATCACAAGTTGGACAATCACGTGTGAATCAGACTAAACTCATAACTTGGACATATATTATTGGTACATTGACTTAGATAGTGGCGATATCTCTAGCCGACCAAACATTTACATTTTATTTTGCCCTCACTTTATGTTTTCACTTAATTTGGTTAGTAGTAAACATTCAATCAACCTTTCGTTTAACTACTCATTGTAGTTCAACCATCCCTTGCAATGCTAAGTTTCCAAAGGGTTTAGTCTTGTGAGATACATTTCCACATTTTACTTTAGTTTTATTGTCGAATTTAGTGTCTAGTTAATCCGTGATTTCAAGTTCTTAATCAAGTCAAGCTAAGAAGTTTAAGTGGTCAATCCTCGTGTGTTCGGCACTCGACTTCCTTACAAATACTATAACTTAACCCCGTATACTTGCGGGTTAGAGAAATTCACTTAGCCTTAGACTAATCAATAGTCAAAAGGTTGAGAGGATAAATCTCATGAACACTATTCGGCTGATCACCGGATAGTCGGTCAGACCGGGTTAGGACAAACACCCTGTCTGACCTAGATCATCTCGGGTTAGGACAAAAACCCTAGACGCTCCCATCACCTATATTTTTCATATATATAGTCATTTCGAGTTAGGACAAATACCCTGAACGACCACCTCCATTTGCAGTTCAATTTATAATATTTGAACTCGTACTATTCTACAATAATCAGCGGAAAGGCATAAAGTTATAGTTTTTCAGATTTACACAATTTATGATTTTTGTCCACTCACTCTAACGTTTTATGTTTTTATTCCTTTCCCTGGGCCATTTGTTTTGAAATGCCCAGATTGCAGGTTAGTCGGCTGAAGTCGTGATCATCCAGAGTTCGAGGCATGACAGTCCACAGCTTTCATCTTCTCAGTGTAGGTTCTCAGTTGAAGTTCAGGTTGCTCGTGCTAAAGTACGTGGTACCCATTAGTCAGTACTTGATACTCTAATACGGGTTCTGCAAGACTTACCCTGGATTAATACGGTAATCTGGGGCAGGTCTTGTCAATACCCTTGTCTCATTCCTTGCTGGGATTGTTTTCCTTATTAATCCATGTAATGAGTTGACAATATGCATGGGAGAACCAGTGTCAAACTACCATGAATATTTTAAAACCATTTCATTTGAATTAACATTGAAAACAGGTTTTGTCAAAAAAAAATTACCTTTCTTATTCAGCCAAGCCTTCAATCCCTCACAATCTTTCTTAAAATGGCATTGTTACTTACAGAAGAAACATTTCTTGTTTTCTGCAGACTTGTTATTTTTACCTTTGTTGTTATCATTTTTGGCAAATAATTTAGAGTGGTGAGTACCTGAATTTGAAGAGCTTCCCTCCTGGTACATGTTGTCCTTGAATCTCTTCTAAAAGGGTTTGTCATTTTCTTTGTCTACCAGATTAATTTCAACTTCCTTTCCATTCTTTTTAGATTCTTCCTCTATTGCCACACATAGTGAAATCAATTTATTGATACTCCACTTCTCATGTTGAGTCTTACACATTGACTTTAGATAGCAATATTGATCATGTGAAAATTCAAAAGCATATAAACTAGGAATGGCTCCTCCATAGACATATTCAGGTCTCTGAGTTTCTCAACAGTGTTTGATCCTCTCATAATGTACTCTCTCACACTTCATTTCCCATTGAACTACATCTTGATAAGCTTATTCATTAACATTCCAGTTTTAGCATTTCCAGACTGCTTGTATTTGTCACCAATGGCTTTGAAGAATTCTTTACCAGTGTTTGAATCGTTCACTTCTCATCTGACACTCTCAGACATGCTCTTCTTAATGAAAATTAATGACATCTTGATGTGTTTGTTACATCTGTCATAAGCCTCCTTTTTGTCTCTGGTTGCATTTGGTGTCAATGGCTTTGGATGATCTTCAGTAATGACATTATCATAGTCCAATATACCAAGATTCAACTCAATATCACTTTTATTTGTTGTAGTTTGAGCCATTAAGTAACTCAATATCACTCATATTCATAGGAAAGTACATTCATGTAGGTAAAACTGATCATTAAGTTAAATGAAAGGACCCAATCCCGATTCAGTTACCTAAACCGGAATCAAATCCTTTCGAAAATACGAATCAACAAAAAATTTTCAAAATTTCGGCAGAGTTTCGTTACTAGCGTAGAATTATCATAACCTGCACCCAGAAATTAACACTTCGTCCTATGCCATAAAAAGCAAACCGTGGGCACCAATCCATCCGGATTTCTCAACATCAATATAATCAACAACAGTAAATAAACTGTACTATGTATATATGTATATCCGTGAAAATCCGCACAACATGTATCAGAATGTATCAGAGCGACCTCTAGAGTAAAATATATACAACATGTACATCAGTCGGCGAAACAAGAACCTACTGGAAAATACAGGTGACTCTGATCACTAGCCTCCAAACCGCGACGTGAAACACCAAACCTGAACTGCAAACTGGGCACGGAAACCGAAAAGCCCAGGGGAAAGACAATAAACACGTTAGAGTGAGTGGATGAAAATAAATGTCTTTCACCAGATAGTATATATATACATATAAATCATATGCGAGTCAAATATACGAAAATCAAATGAAACGTGAGGAGACTCCAGCTACCACTCACGTACAGAGCATGCAACGTAAACATATCGCGGAATCACTCATGGACTACCACGCGATAGCACAGTCTGAACCACGGGATCCCAGACCCACACGTGATTCCTAGCCAGAAAGGCCTCGGGTCAGGATATCTGTCCTTCCCGGAGCGTACTCGGGGATCAGCCGAGAAGCCAATGTGTATCGATACCACAACATATACTGAGACTGTACTCTGTGTAAACCAAATCATAAATCTTTTCTATGCACATGCTTAAAACATAATATGTACGTATGAATATATTCGTATACGTATATCCGTATAAGCATAATCGTAAAACACATGCTCGTAAAATCATAATCAATCTGCATGCTCAAGTTCGTAAATCATAAATAAAGACTCGCAATCAATCCGTGAAAATAAAGTGTCCACTCACAGACTCTCGAAACGCGCACACGCGCTACACTCGTGGTCCGGTGGAAGATCCCTTGCCTGAAGCACGATCACGATCTCGATCTCCTGAATATTCACAAAAACATAACTGATCAAAATCATAGTTCTCAACACTGTACTGATGCACGGAAACCAACCGTTCCCGGAAATGTGAAATGCGGTACAAAACGATAAACGAAATTCCTGAAATCCCAACTCGAAACCTCGACTGAAAATTGGCTAATCAAATCGACCCAAAAACCTCTGGACGACGATCAGGGCGCGATTTCGAGAAAAACGACACTAATTACATCGAAATCTGAAAAGTTGACTTTTTCCTCGCCGTCAATGGTGGAATTACACGGCAGAAAGCTCCAGTTTCCAAGGTCTTATCAAGGCGAACAAGTTTCTCTTCTACCTCACAGACCAATTCCAAGCAGAACTACCTCAACCCACTAAAATCCGATCGAAATTCCAACTCCGGCAACCCATTCGGGTTCACCGGAAAACACCTCCTCGATCTAAATTTCCCACACCACAAGCATCAGTGAGGATAGGCGAGCAAAAGCCCCAACCACATCACCTCCATACCTCGCCGGAGCACAGCTCCCCGTCACCGACGAACTCCATCAATTCGGCCAACTTCGAACTCACTCGAAACTCACTCAAATTCCACAAAATCAAACACTAACCAACTCGAAATCACGAGAGGAATCGATCCCTACCTTTCACTTGGCCGGAGGTGGCCGGAAAATGGTCGCCGGAAGGTGAAGCCGAAAACGGAAAGTCTCTCCTTCTCTGGTCAACAGTCAACTTTCCAATTTGGGAAAGTCAACAACTGGTCAACTTCCAAAATGAATTCTCGACTATTTCTCGACTATTTTTCTATTTATACCCGAGCCTCGGGTCGATCGACGGTCCGAAATGAATATACAATGTGATTCGGATAAACTCGAAACAATCGGATAAACTCGTCGGAACCCGAAACTTCAAATAATCTTAAAATATTCCTCGGTTATCGGAAAAATCTTCCGGAACAGCCCTCGAGCTCGAAATCACGTACTCAAAAATTTCCGTGAAGACACCTAACTCAAATTCTCGACCGAAAACAAAGTCGCGAATCGAATCGGCAAACTACATATACGACAATAAACCGCGACTAACCTCAATCTCGAGAATCGTGCTGAATATGCATCAGATTCTGGTTCGGGTCGTCACATTAAAACTGTGTGATTCACTTAATATCAGTACAGTTTTAAAGTCCATTGAAAGGACCCAACCCCGATTTAGCTCCCTAAACCGGAGTCAAACCCCTTCGAAAACACGAACCAACAAAAACCGTAGAAATTTTGGCAGAGTTTCGTTACTAACGTGGAATTACCATTACTTGCACGCGGAAAATACACTTCATCCTATGCCACAAAAAGTAAACCGTGGGCACCAATCCCATCCGGATTTCTCAATATATCAACAGCAAAGTAAAACAATAAATATATCTATACTTTACTGAAATCCGGAGTAAAATCGTATAACATAAACAACAGATTACTCAGAGCGACCTCTAATGTATAAACATATAAGTATACCACAGTAGGTAGAACAATAAACCTACTGGAAGAAACAAGGTAGCTCGAGCACTATGCCTCCGACCATGACGTGCGACAACAGAGCCTGAATTGCAAACTGGGCACGGAAACCGCAAATCCCAGGGGAAAGACATGAAACACGTTAGAGTGAGTGGACGAAAATAAATGTCTTTCACCAGTAGATATATATGTTAAAATAACATATGCGAGTCCAGGTAAATAAAAACAACAAGTACACGAGGTAAAACCATAATCCTCTAGCGTACTGAGCATGCAAGTAAAAATCCCACGGGGTCACTCATGGACACGTCCGTGCTAGTATAGTCAGAACCACGGAGTCCCTGACTTCTACGTGATTTTAGCTAGAAATGGCCTCGGTTCCGGGGAAACGCCCCTCACCGGTCAGTCGGGGTAACGCCCCTCCTGGTAGCCTACCATCGGGGATCAACCGAGAGGCAAGTGTATCGATACAACAACGTAACTGAGACTGTACTCTGTGTAAATCAAATCATAAACAGTTCGATGCAAATGCATGAAACAACATATAAGTGTATGTATACTCGTATACGTATATTCGTATAAGTATAATCGTATAATCGTAAATCACATGCTCATGCAAATCCGAAATCTCATACGCATGCTCAAGTTCATAAATCATATAAAAGACTCGCAATCATTTCGGTGAAAAGAAATTGTCCACTCACAGACTAGCGTAACGCAGTTCGCGTTAACCCGTGATCCGGCGGAAAGTCCATCGCCAAACAAACGATCACGAACACCTGAATAATCACAATATCCAATTCTCACAATCATAATTCGACAATTCAAAACAAATCACGAGAAACCACCGTTCTCGGAAACACGAAATTCAATGTCGACGAATCGTCGAAAATCCGATATATACATCTCAATACCTCGCTATACTTTCGGACGCTCAACTCGAAAAACGAACCTCCCCACTGCGATCGGGGCGCGATTTCGAGTGAAATGACATGCAACTTGTCGAAAATCCCAAAAAGTCAAAGTTGACCGCCGTTAACCACCGCCCACGGCGGCGCCGCCACCTGACCGGAAAATTTCACGGCAGAGCAACCCCTATTCCACTCAAAATCATCCACTGAGCAACTTTGTCAACTGCAACAAAGGCCAATTCAATCTCTAACTCATCCAATTTCACGAAAAACCGAATGTACACACAAATTTCAAATCCAAAATTCTCCATCCACAAATCGAATTAGAACTCCATACTTACATGGTTAGAATCCTTGAGAGGAGAGCTACAAAACCCAGTCCAAATCATAGTTCGAATCGGCCCAAATCACCAAACCCGAATTCACCTAAAATCTTCCATTTTCGATCGAAAAATCCCTCCTCCTCCGTGAGCTTGGCCGTGCGTGGTGGCTGGAGACGAACTCGGAGCATCAGGGCGAGTAGAATAGGACAAGAATCAAGTCGTGGGGTGGCCGGACGGAGCCATGCCGCCGGTGGCCGTGGAGCACCGTTGAACACATTCCACCACCACGTGTTGACTCGGTCAACACCAGTCAACCAAACCAACTTCAGCTTTGACTTTCCCAAAGGAGCAAGTCCACTATTTAAAGCTTTCCCAATTTGGAACTCATAATTATCCATTTCGACGAACTTTGAACACCCGTAACTTTCTCGTCGTAATTCCGATTTCAATAATTCCCGCGGCAACAAACTCGTCTCGACGTACTCTTCAATTATCACCCGAAGTCAAACACATCGACCAAACGGATAAAAAGTCAACCATTCAACCCAAACACATAAATAATCCGACTAAACAACCAACAATCGGAAATAATCATAACTTAATCTCCGTAACTCAGAATAATGCTCCGGAAGTTCCCACGAGCTCAAACTTAAATTCTGAACAACTTCCGTGAAGAAGCCGAAACCAAATTCTCCTCCGGTAATTTAGTCGCTAACAGCACCACCATTTAAATCCGAACTTCAAATATTCATAATTAATTCCTCGGTCATCCAAATAACGATCCGGAACCGCCCACGAACTCGAAATCACACGTACAACGACTCTCAAGAAGAGACCCAGCTCCAATTCTCGGCCAATAATTAAGTCGTTAACAATCCCTGGCGAGTAAATCCATTATCGGAAATCCACGCTGATACGCTAACTCGCGAATTGAGCTGATTCCACTGCTGATTCTGTTCTGGGTCGTCACATCCATAGACATGAAAATTCGTAAGAATGATTATAGTTATACTAGTGCAGGGATTTAGCTCCTCTGAAGTACACTTTACGTAAAGTGCGGCTAATCACATTCTTTTGTTTAATCTAATGGTCATAACCTTGTGACCACATTAAAATACCAAGTTTGAGAACTTCAGCCTAACTGAGGTTAAGCTCAGTTAACCCCATTACGTTCAAACAAACAATTAAGAAAAACTGAAGAAGTAACTATGTATGTGATGGAACATGAACCAAATTGAATGGCGTGCTTATTATCGCAAGGATAACTGATGGCATCGATCAATTTTCTATCCAAATTTGATAATTTATACTATCATTCAGAGAGCTTACAATGATTTTATTCAAATCCTCTCTCAGCCCCGACTTTCCAATTGATATCAAGGAATAAAGAATAATTGAATTTACAGAAGCTTCAACCCCTTCCGTACGTATTCCTAGGCCTGGTGAAGTAGGCTGATTCATGGGATTTGTTAGATCTAGGTGACAGAAATATCATAATAATTAGATGATATAGGCTGCGATTATTACGATAAGATTTGACATTTGGGAAATCCTAGAAACATATGTCAAAAAGGCAGGAACTTTCAATCTCTATGTATCTCTGTTAGCTCAGATTTGTTTTGTTTTGTTTGATATCCAGATTCCTACATCTAGATAGAAAAAATTGATCATAAAGAAGCTGCTCAAATTTTATATTAGGGTTTGTCTTTGTTTTCTTCGATCAAGTGTATATTCAGTTCGTCCTTTTCTTTGTTTTTTGTAGTGGGTTAACGGAGTTAACAGATTTTAACCTCAAAATTTGGCTAGAGTTCATATTAATTTCATTTTAATGTGGCGGCAAGGTGTTATGACCATTTGATTGAACGAAAGAATGTAATTAGACACATTTTATGTAAAGTGCACTTCAAAGAAGCTGGATCCTGTCTAGTGCAGATGTATGAACAAGATGTATAATCAAGATATGGACAACTTTTGCGGTACGGCTGAACTGGGTTGAGTGTCAACCCAGTTTTTTTCCTTCACAAAGAGAGAGCACGTGCTACTCAGCAGGGGGGTGGGGGTATTATTGTGCTGGGTTTGAGCTAGGTTCACGCTTAACCCGGTTCACCCGAAAATCTTCGCAACTTTTGGGAGTAATAATCTTATATAAATCCTTAAGTTCTTCTGTCTAATATTTTACATAATACTCAACTTTATCAAATTGAAATAAATTCCTTTGGAAATTTATAATAGTTCGATTTTTAGTATTTGTGAATTTAAATCAAATCCTTATGTTCAATTCTCATTCATACTCAGCCATTTTGGCAGCATTAAGCATTTTACAAAAATTAAACTGATGATTTTTGTCAAAGAATCTATCCATTGTGAATTACTATTTCGTTTTGGTTACTTTGGTAACACTTATGAAACTGTATGATTCATTTAACAGTATAATAAATTATATTTGACTGAGTTCTTTAACCAATTTAACATGGAATATACAGTAAGGAAATATGACCACTACATAATTTGAGATTATGAAATTCTATGCATATACATGTATATGTTCGTATTGAAATGACAAAACTAAATGCAGAATGATAGATTATCTGCATTGAAAAACTTCTGAATGTGGAAATAAAACTGAATGATTTGTCCCAGAATTCCAGATTGCTTAAAACTTTAGTAACAACAAATGATCAAGATAGTTTGCTCTGATACCAATTGTTAGCTACAATCTTTAGAATGTTGTATCTATATTGATTCATATGCATGTTCTTTATTCTGGAATTTGTATATATGACAGGTTTTCATCAAGTTGTTCTAAAGATCTTAATTACAGTATTGCCTTCAGTCATCGAATTATCTTTTGATTTCACCAAGATTTCTTTATAGCAGTGAGAATATTCTGTTAGAGAATGTTGTGCATCAGTAGGGACTTAGAGCAATATATATAGGCTCGTTGGTGATTGGCAATGACAGTTTCTTCCATAAAGAAACTGCCTATCAACATCATTTTATTTGAATTCAAATTATTGCTTTGTATATAACAGATAACTATGTCTATTTCGATTTCAAATTCAAAAGCCAATTCATTCATATAAGTGTAGTTGCTGTATACATATATCAGTAATGTTAAAGTTCATTCCAACATCATCAAATAATATTGGATACAATCTAGTCTCTCTAAAGTTCTTTTAATGTTTGCCAATAGATTTCCAAAACATTCATGTTCCAATCTTTTGCCACAACATCCAAACTTTGAGCAGTCATCATGTAGTATCTATAAGGATTCTCAATATAGTTTTGAATCAAGGTTTTCTTAACTACATTTTTGAAATCAGGGTACAAAACCAAATTACCTCAGATTTTAAAGGACTAGGAATTCTTTGTTTATTTTCTTCAACACTAATATAAATGGGACCATGATCAAAACCATAGTGGAAAAATTAGTAACAGTGAAATATGAGAATCTACTAAGACAATCCACATGGACACAAGCTCTATCTAATTTCTCTAACATGATAGTATGATCCTTGTGATTATTTGTCCAAGTAAAAATAACACATATATTGGGCAAAGACACCGAGCCATTATAGTTCAGAAAATTTGCAAATTAAGTTCATCATATAATTAGTAGACACTATTTCCACTAAGAAAACTTTTCTAAAAGACAAGTAATATAATTGAAATCACCAGCAATAAACCAAGGTCTCGCTGTGATGGCCTCTTACAAAGAGATCTAGTTGTTTCTCTTTTTGAAGATAAGCGTATACAAAAGTAACATAACAGTACGAGTTAGTAATCACATTTAATTTATGATAAGACAATGTATAAAACGATCATAATGGAACAACACTAAGCTAAACTTGATAAGAGAATGTATAAATCGATCATGATGGAACACAATATTAACCTTAACAACTCTAGATTTCCAATACAGGAAGAGGGCACCACATTGACCAATTGCAGGGACATCGCAAGACTCTTTAAAAGGAATGTTTCTAGTCAAGTTTTTCCCTACTTTGCTAGACGCTCTAATATCAAAAATACACAACACATAAATATTCAAGCTTGAAACATAACTAATCACTTGTGCTTGAAAACCAGGCACTACCGCGACTATTAAACCGAGAATCTTCATGGATCAACTCTTTTTTTTAGGGAAGAGCTACCTTCCCCAGTTTCAGCCTTTTCGGTGCCCTTGTCAATCTCCCAAATTTCTAATCATTTTCTTGTCCATTCTTAAAATAATTAAGACAAGTTCCCTGAACATTCAAACCAAAACAGCTAGAAAATCTCGCAAAAAAATAAAGAAGACCAAACAAATCTCAATTAACTTAACCAACACGCCACAATTTAAAACATAACACTTGCTCTTTGCCACAAATAAATTTAATCAAAGAAAAACAAATTAATATAATGCACACCTAGATTAGGCAATTAACACTTTGATTAACCAGATCAACTCCACATGAATGCAAAACCTAAGTGAGAAAAACCTCTATCTAAAGTTGATTGCATATGAATGATGTCTTCAACTAATTCACCAAAGCAAGAGTGACTGTGTGTCATCACCAATCACTCCATCGTGTATCAGGCTCCGGTCATGGTGGCCACCAATATCGCACATCCTATGGAAATCAGGTTGTGAAGCAAACATTGAAGAAGAGCACTTACACGACATCACAAGTTGCAAGTTGAGATTGAACATCTTGGTTGTAGGAGAAAAATCTTGAAAAGGTTTGAGTCATTGGAAATTCCGATGTCTGGAATCAAATTAGATGATGAAAGAGGAACTAAATCCCCTTAAAAAGCCAAGGAACCCAAAAGAAATTGTTTGAAAACCTTAAGCCCTAATTTTCTTTGTTCTCTTAACCCTGAGCGTGCGTCGTGCGTTCTTCTCCCATGTTTTTTCATCTATGACTTAACACCACTACTTTACTTTTTAAATTTGATCATTTCACTACTCATAGTCTGGTAAAATATCATTTTAATACTAAACTTTTTGAATTTGATCATTTCACTACCCATTCGTCAAAATTCATTATGTACTACCTGATTCTAATTTAAAACATATAACAGAAAAACTATGGAGTCAAAGTGATGAAAAATGTTATGTTCATGTAATACAATCATTAAAATCGAAAAGTCAAGAAGATATATAGTACAAAGATTTTAATTGAAAAATCAAGTAGTAATATCACTAATATGATGTTGATTATGAATCCCAAGTAGTAAATTGTTTTTTCGATAATAAGTTTACCTAGCAAGGCTCTGCATTTAGGGAACTTCCATTACAGCAGTTAAGGAAGAAGTGGATGGTAGAACATTTAATATCCCATTTTTTGCCCTCTATCATAATAAACTCACATCGACGCAATATTAATACATAAAGGTAAAAAAGTAAGGAAAAAAAGTCAAAAAATTTGATCAGATCAAAATCACACAACAGTTCCAGTTTCAGTCTCAAGCAAACGACCTTACTACAAATGACTTTTGGTTTTTACTCCATCCAACGCATGATAGCAGACTGCAGTCAACGAGCTTTTAGTGCGGGTTTTGTGGAAGATGAAAGTATTGACAAGAACTCGATTAAGTGGATTACTAATTCTTCATCTTCCAAACTCAATTCAATTTGGCACTCCTCTGAAGTTTACTGTAAATTCTCTTGGGTTATAGAAAGTGGTTTGTTGTTTTGTTTGTGTGGTCATTTGGGTAAGAATGGCTAATTATTGATCTCTTAAGCACTTAAGCATGATAAGGATAGTCACAATTTTGCGTTTTGATTTGATTTGTATGTGATTTGTGGTTTTGGCTGTTGTGTCTTTGGCAGGTGGAGCCGTGGAGGTCAGATTTGCGATTTGTGTATTTTGTTTCTCTTCTCAGATGGATTTTGGTTTGTTTAAAGAATTTATTTTTATTGTTGTATTGGTATGCTCATACCTTTTGTTTGGTTTAAAAGATGATGTCTTCTTTTTTTGCATAGGTCTATCTCCTCAAACTGCTCTTCCCGAGTTGCAGTGATCTTATCAATAGACACTTTGCCTTTTCTTTCTCTCACATCGATGAACTCGACTGCAAGGAATCCGATACGTGAACTCACTAATCTGTACATTCTGCCCAAGAAAACTAAGGTTGTTTCTTTCAACTAATATTTTTTCATTGAATTCAATTTCATATTAGGCTGGGTCATCGTTGTATATTTATTAAGGTTTTGATATAGAGATTTGGTTTTACTGTTTTAGTTTTGATTTTTACAGGGAGCATCGTTCGAGTTCTTGGCTGGAAAATAATATATAAAAGGAATCTGATGCGTGATCTCACTGATCTGTACAGTCAATTTCATATTAGGCTATGTCGTCGTTGTATATTTGTTAAGGTTTGGATATAGAGATTTTGTTTTACTATTTTAGTTTTGATTTTCATAGGGAACGTCGTTTGAGTTCTCGGCTGAAAGAGAATACATATGTATTTGGGTTATGCAAAAGACCAAAACCCATTGGATTTTATTTGCTGGTTGACAGTCATATGGGGAGATTGATCAGAGGTTTTAATGTTTCTAAGCCAAGATAAAAGGTGAGTATGGATGGAGATAAAAAAGGATGGAGATCAAATAAGGCAGATGGTATGGCTGTGTTGTTGAAGGCTTGGAAGAAGCCATCCATGATCTTTGTTCCTCTTAGACACTCAATCCATTCTACAACACCAATTCGAATGGCATTTACTCATAAGTAAGTTCACTCCTATTTGCGTGATTTTCATTTCATCGTTTGTTCTTTGTCTGTTGGAATTATGCAAGGGAATGCCGTTTCCAACTCATGTTTTGATTTTGTTCATAATCGAGTTTACGCATTTGATCTGTTTTTGTTATTGGTACTGACGCCCTTCAGTCTGGGAGGAGAATATGGGGAATAAAACTCCAGGGAGGTTGTTTTTGAATATGACTTCCTGTAAAGAAAATTCATCTAAAAATTTGGTCATGTAGTTTGAATTCTATACTGATAATTTGATCTATTTTAATTGTGCTAAGAGATTTGCTAATTGGATTCTTCAGGTGTTGTTGCTACAATTAATATGGTGTAGGCATGCACTGGAGTAAACAATGCAGTCATGCTTGGTGGCTTCCCAAGGAAAGAATGCATGGAAAAGAAAGATATCATGTCCAAGAACGTTTTAATCTACAAGTCACTAGCTTCTGCATTAGAAATCTCGAATCTAACTAATTTTTTTTTGCAATATAGATATAGATATCTATATTGGAAGAGTGTTGTTTCTACTTGGGCATGATGTTGTAGTCAATGAATTTTTGCACCATTTGATTGCTCTGTTGTATTATCTATGGACTGATGGTTTTGGTGTACTCATAAAAACTTATGCACCCAATAATGATTTATACTGATAACTGTTTCTAATACAATGTTGTAGGCATTGCTTTTTTTTTTTTTGTAAGCAGGTGCATGAAACATGATATACTTGAGTAGCACCATTATCTTCAGAGTATTGTCAAGCTATCTATGGATGCTTCTATAAGTATCTTTTGGTTAGATCTTTTTATGTAGTAGCAATAATAGTATAATTCTGGTCTCAACCTCTATTTATTTTGGATGTATGTTCCTCATTAACAGGATAAAAAAGAGAAAATGACATTATTTTTCGTCGATCGAAGGTGGGTTCCATGATGCATATGTAAGACATGGAATTAATGCTTTGTATATCATTGAGGTAAACAATCCGTTGAAGCGTGCTTTAGCGTGAGTAGTAAGGATTGGTATCTCATTTTGTTTGTTATTCCACTAGCTTGCTTCACATATTACAGATGCCTACGCTCTTATATATATATATATATATATATATATCTATTTAATTAATCTGAGTATGAACAAGCTTGATTACAACTTCGATGTCTTAAATTATTAACGAGTCATTCTTTCCGCTTCCATTTGTGCGATGTAATCTATCAAAATTTTATAAAGTATCTCATACGTATATATGCACTTTAAAGTGAACTATTTTTTGTTTCGACGAAGGTATAAAATTGAATGAAAATACAATTCGCACGCGTATATTAAGAGCCGACAAAGTATAATTTGTATACCGTTGATAGATTTACCGATGATTCGCACATGCAAGCGCGAAGATTTTTGCATGTGCGTAGGCCCATGAAGGAAATATAGTATTTTATTAATAAATAGAAAGATTGTGGTTTATGGCTGTGGTTTAGCCGGATGAGCATGAGCTCGACGCATCATGGACAGAGGGACGAGAGCGAGCCGTCATGGACGAGCTCGATGCCGATCAAATCGACAATGCCGTCAATGGAGGCCAAGTCCTTGAACTACGGAATAAGTACCCCACCGCCACCAATAGTTGAGGCGGCGATGTCGATGGACGAGGCTTGACTTTTTCTTCTTCGGCGGCAATGGTGTGTAGGCATCTCTGTTTGATATGGTTTATAATCAGACGGTTATATCAAAGCTGATAATAGCCACCTATTGTCTACTAGATGTACTTGACTCCTTTAATTTCCACGGTCAGGCACACCCATTAGTGCCTTTATCATACGACTTAGTGTTGGTGTTTACAAATAATCCTTTGGCTTCCACTCAGGTTATTGTTTGTACTCCTTTCTTAGTTCATTTGATATAAGAGAAGTAGAGAACTTTGAATCTTAAAGTGAAGTGTTAATTCATGGTCAAGTCTGATTGAAGATGTGAGGTTCTTCATGATGGTAGCTCTTTGAATTATTTACAGTGATGTGCTAGTTTCTTTGATGTGGTTTTCATGGGTTAGAGAGTTGTGGTATCTGCTTCCATCAGTTTGGGGATATGTTTTTTTTAGATGCTTGTTAGGTTCTTCTGACTTTGGATATGTCCCAGACGAGCATTAATTTGATTCTTACCTATGGTTTTGGTTTCGTTCGATCGTGAGTTTCGACTGTGAGTTTTGAACAAAATTGTGGACGACGGTGATGGAGCGGATGACGGTTGAGGTATCGAGAAACCATTGGGCTGCGGCTAATTTATTTATTTTTGGTAAATGAGAAAATTAGATAATTTTAATTTAAAGTTGTAATTGTATAAAACTAATGACATGGTAATTGCCACGTCATTTGGTATTAATTTTCTGTAAAAGTTTTTAGTATTTGTAACACTACTAAAAAAGGAGTTGGAACTTATAAAAAAAGAGAGCGGAAAATCGTTTATTCAAAAAAAGAAGAAGTGGAAAACCAATTAGTACTTCAAAACGAGATAAAAAAAATAGAGTAACTAAAATAAGAAAAAATATATTAATATCCATGCATAGCATAACATGTGTGTGTAAATCCTAGTATATACAAATAACATAGACCGTATAATTTAGACAATGTTAGTTTAAACTCATTTAAACTCAAATATTGTCCTAAAAATAATAAAAAAACCCCAATTATAATCGGGGCCGGGTATATTACTCTGTTCATGGACCCGGTACGGGTATTCGGGTCGGTTTTAGTGCAGAAACGGAAACGTGCCACCCCAACTCGAAACTCATTTCCCCTCCGCTCAAACCTCTCGGGGTCTCTCTGAAAGTTCTTATATCTAAAATCCCTCGCTCCAAATATTCCTCGTTTTCTTGCCAAAAAATAATAAAATAAAATATTCCTCGTTTTGTGATCTCTCCCCTTTTCTACCGTCTCTCGTTTCTCGAAGGGGTCGTAGGACTCGTAGCCCCTTTTCCCCAGAAAAAAAAAAAAAAAAAAACCAAAAAAAAAAAAAAAAAAAAACGAAGGGTCCGTCGAGTGTTCTCAATCCGAATCCGATCGCGCAAAACAATGTCGGAGATGGCGAACATTGAGCCAGAAGGTATCGACGGCGTGCGGATGACGTGGAACGTCTGGCCACGCACCAAGGTTGAAGCCAGCAAGTGCGTGATCCCACTCGCCGCCTGCATCGCCCCGATCCGGTCCCACCCGGACATCCCCACGCTTCCTTACGCGCCTCTCCGCTGCAAGACCTGCTCCGCCGCTCTCAACCCTTTCTCGCGCGTTGACTTCACCGCCAAGATCTGGATCTGTCCTTTCTGCTACCAACGCAACCACTTCCCTCCTCACTACGCCGCCATCTCCGAGACCAATCTCCCCGGCGAGCTCTACCCGCAGTACACCACCGTCCAGTACGCGCTCCCGATCGACGCGTCACTACACGCGCTTCCTCATCCTCCTCCTCCGGTCTTTGTCTTCGTCCTCGACACGTGTATGATCGAGGAGGAGATGGGGTACGTCAAATCGGAGCTCACCAGAGCGATCGCTCTTCTCCCTGATAATGCTCTCGTTGGATTCATCTCGTTTGGGACGCAGGTACAGGTCTATGAACTCGCCTTCGCCGAATTGACCAAGGTCTATGTGTTTCGTGGGAGCAAGGAGATTTCAAAAGATCAGGTTCTGGAGCAATTGGGCTTGGCGAACCCGGCCCGCAGGCCCGGTCCACTTGTCGGAGCCAAGGCGGTTCAGAATGGTTTCCCTGGCGCCGGCTCCGCTGTGACGAGGTTCCTAGTGAAAGCTTCAGAGTGCGAATACACGCTGAATTCGCTGTTGGATGAATTGCAGACCGATCAGTGGCCTGTGCCGCTGGGGAATAGAGCGTCACGCTGCACCGGAGTGGCCTTGAGCGTTGCTGCCAGTTTGCTTGGGGCTTGTGTGGCTGGAACTGGGGCCAGGATTGTGGCATTGGTTGGTGGACCTTGCACGGAGGGGCCAGGCGCGGTACAATTCCCCTGAATTCTGATTCCCTTTATTGTTATTTTGCATTTCAGATTTGGTTATAGGCTCTAGTCCCATTGGCAATTCAGTTTGTTAGAATCCAATGTTGCATGCACTAAAGTGTTCAAGATTGTCTCATATGTGCTCTATAGATTCTCATTGTTAGACCTTGCTTAGGTTACTGTCATAGCATCATACTGGCATTGAATGTCCTAGCCCTCACCGTGTCTTATTTTGTTAGTTCTCACTTGAACTTGGGAAGAAAGACTGTATTTGTTGTTCTATCTTACGCAAAAGAAGTCTTACCCATAGGTGTAAGCTTCGAATCTTAAGAATAGATTGCCACTCTTCTGGTGTGTAATTGTAGTTCTCTTCCCTTTGTATTTAGATTTATCTGTGTCCCCAAACAACTCATATTACACATATTAACTGTGTTTGATTCGTCTTTGTTCTTTTGTATTCTTATTCTAATTACTTGATTGAATATCTGAGATTGAGTTTCTGTTCTCTAAGCAATACATTTCAAAATGTCAGATTTTTCTATCAGCTAATTAGTAGATGGTTGGCAATTGCAAAAAATTGCCCTTCTGGGCTTGCTGGTGTCAAAAATTTAAGCCTTTTTTTCCTCAGTTGACCTTCAATTCTTGGCTTCTCAGTTTTACAATTTTTTAAATATTATTTGGTTATTTAACTCGCGGTATCTTTTTCATTATAGTGATTTAGTTATTTTTGTATCTTAATGTCTGTATAGTCATTATTTCTTTACATATCTAAAACCTTTGGGCATTAAATTGTTGGTACTTGGTAGGCATATAGTACATAGGGACATGGGGTCACTTTGCGCTCAGTATTTTCTTTATTTGTGGAATTTTCTTGCGTAAAAATATTAAGGATTGGATGATGGTTTTTCAAATTGTGGAGATAAAGATTTTAAAATATTTTGGTATTATGCAGATCGTGTCAAAAGATTTATCAGAACCAGTACGATCCCATAAAGATCTGGATAAGGATGCGGCACCATACTTTAAGAAATCAGTCAAGTTTTATGACAGTCTTGCAAAGCAGCTGGTTAGTCAGGGTCATGTTTTAGACCTGTTTGCGTCCGCACTTGATCAGGTTTGTCTTGGTCAGCCAATTTTTTAGATTTGGTCATAATTCAGCTTAATCTCTAGTTCATATCTGCTCTTATCTTTGTCAACTGGAGTGTTGAATTTCATTTATGTTGCAATATATTGGTATTTATGTTTCATTTGCTTATACTATTTTAGTGATTCATTGTTCGAACCAGACCATTTTTTATTTGACAGTAAAATTTGGAGCTCAAAAAACTTGTCATGCAATTTTATATTTTCATTCCTTTATATATCACTGACCTTATATTTTAGTGATTAGCTCCTTATTAAACACTAGTCTATTTTATTCATCAAAGTACAAGATAACCTCTTAGAATTCATCATTGAACTAATGTCCGGTATACATTTAGAGCAATGTGATATAGTGATTATGGTTATGTACTTTGTGAGGCTATATCAGCTGGTTGCTAATCTTTTAGCAGAAGGTTAAGGTTTTTTTTATCAAACATTTAATTTTGATTTCATGTGAAAATGGGTTGAGTACTCTATCTCAGGGCTGTATGCGATCATATCTAAAATGTGTGATTTGAACTGTATGGTTGTCCCTTATGAGGCTATTGTGTTTATTTTTTATGTTCCCATGAACTACTCACGCATAAGAGCATTTCTATTTTAAACATTTTGAAGTAATAAAGCATTTGATACAGTTTTGAGCAAGATTGAAAGAATTTATATATATATATATATATGAATGACTGTTCAAGGCTACATAATATGTCAGCATTGGGTGCTGACATTTTATGATATTTGGATATTCTTAGTAACAGTAAAAGTAGATAAGAAATATATTAATTGATAGCACTTTCAGTCCTATTTTGTAGTTTCCTTTCTTTTTCATTTTACTTTATCAGAAGAGAAGAGCAGATATAAGTTAATATATCTATTTCTGTGTATATGTATGTGGACTAAAATTACAAGAAGAAATATTCATTTTACAACTTTGAGGACCAATTTACAAGTGATGACCATATGTTAACACATATTAGAATATTTTGATGTATATGTATATATATAGGCTTCTTCCATCGAATTATACAAGAGCTTTGTGAATACAGTAGTGGCTACCATTTTCTTGACTACATTTTAAATGTTGCTTGAACATTGATAATGGTCACTAACTCACTATGTCATGAGAAGTCTGAATACTTGGCTTTCAGGGTTTATTTTTGTATCATTTTACAGTTACTTTAATTCAGAAGAAATTGACAATATTTCAGTAATCATTTGTTATTACTGGACTATGCACTAACCCAGGGGAACTGTGATGTATAGGTTGGCGTTGCAGAAATGAAAGTGGCCATTGAAAAGACGGGCGGACTTGTTGTTCTGGCAGAAAGTTTTGGTCATTCTGTATTTAAAGACTCTTTCTTGCGTGTTTTTGAACGAGGGGAGCAGTCTCTTGGCCTTTGTTTCAAGTGAGTTTACCATTTAAAAACATTGTAGGCTTTCATATTTTAAATTGTTTTCTGGGTAACAAATACCTCGGTCATAGTTATGGCAATGATGCTGTAGATATCGAATCTTGGTTCTTTAGTTTGGAGCATATGCTTAGACCTTGCTTCTTAACTATGATAAGAGTTTGTTAATTCTCTAAATGTTTTCTTTGGGGTGTACATTTTTTGTGTGGTGGGGAGAAAGAGTGAGCAATTTTACTTTCAGCACTGTGTTGTGAATAACTAAATCAGTGAAATTCATACAGTTGATTTCTATTTGCTTTTGGGTCTGAATTGTGGGTACACATCACAGAACTCTGACTCTGAGTCCTTTAACGTTTGGTGCTTCGTGATGCATGAAAAAAAAATCTCTGAACTCAATTTCATCTGTTGATTTGCTTGAGTCTTGGTTTGCATCTTTATCTGAACTATGGTTTGTGAAATGTTAAGCTCATCTTTGATTTCTCAATGGCAGTGGCATCCTTGAGATCAACTGCTCAAAGGACATCAAAATTCAGGGGGCCATAGGACCTTGCACATCCATGGAGAAGGTTGTACAGTTTGATCATTTAGAACTGTATTTTTTACATATGGCTCATATATGATCCTTAATTGCATAAAGTTTGATATTTACTGTTGCATGGCTGGCAGAAAGGACCTGCTGTTGCCGATACTTCAATAGGAGAGGGGAATACAACAGCTTGGAAAATGTGTGGCCTTGACAAGAGTACTTGTTTGACAGTTTTCTTTGATCTTTCATCAAGTGATCAGTCAAATACACCAGGAACAGTGAACCCACAATTATATTTGCAGTTTCTTACTAGGTATGTAAGAAGATTACAAGATCACAGTATCTAATGTATTTGGTTGTGAATGTCTCTTGTTAACTGTTATCTTTGTTGTTGTCTGAGTTTCATTTGCCTCTCATGTATCTGTAGTTTTCAAAACCCCGAAGGTCAAATGATGCTTCGAGTAACGACAGTTACTAGACGATGGATAGACAGTTCTGTCAGCTCAGAGGTTTGTTCAGAATCTTTCTGTATAATATATGGTCAAGGAACTTACACTTCTAATGACATGGTTGGCAGAGGTTGATAATCCCTCTTTGGGACTGCCACGTTTATGTTCTGATATATATTACACACCAACACTGATATGCTTCCTTGTGGATAATCTTGTACTTTGATGTCTCTCAAACTTACTCATTTTCTGTGGTATCCTTTTGTATAACTGAAGTCAGCCTAATTAGGAACAGTGCATTTATCCTTGTACATTTGAAGCGAAGCATGATATGATTGTTATACTCTTTTGAGCCACATGTCCTGCCTACGGAGCTGATTTTTTTCTCTGTAAACACCGATATGGTCTAAATGGTTCACATAAGTCAAAATCAGCCATCTGCAAATGTTCTTACATGTCTGGATCATCACATCCAGGAAATATCATATATTTTACATCTTTTCTACAGTTTTCAAATACTGAGAACGTATTGCATTCAATTAGTTATATTTGATTTCCCTGTATGGATCTTGAGCATGTTATGTTTGGAGATACAATGTTTCTGCTCTGCCGGTATGGTCTTTAGGCACATTTTAGGTTTGGAGGTCTAAAAGCTGGTAGCAAAGTTGATGCTTCTATCTGTATGCTGTTTTTATTATAACAAGATTATATAAATAGAATCATAAACGTGCTTTGGGTATAGTTTCTTTTTGTTCCACTTTCTCCATATGGCAAGAATGGCAAATAATGCAGGGTTTATGTTTTTTTCCTATGGGCTGACATTTGACCTTTCAGGAATTGGTTCAAGGATTCGACCAAGAGACTGCTGCTGTAGTAATGGCAAGAAAAACTTCCGTGAAAATGGAGACAGAGGTATATTCCAACAACATTATCTTCTATTTATTTTATATATTTGTTGCCTTTCTGTACTTTTAGGCAACATATATGATATTTTCCCCTATAAATATATAAAGGTTATCTCACTTTTAGTGTTTATATATTACATTTATTTTCTTTGATTCTTCCCCGAGTTAGTTCTTTCTTGAATCTGTTATTTGTTTAAGTATATTGCCAACACAATTGTTAAATGTAGAATCGTCAACCTTGTTTCTTGTTTCATCCAGGAGTCATTTGATGCTACCCGATGGCTGGATCGGGGACTTATTCGTCTCTGTTCCAAATTCGGTGACTATCGAAAAGATGATCCAGCATCTTTTACTTTAAATCCATGTTTCTCATTATTCCCTCAATTTATGTTCAATCTACGCCGCTCCCAATTTGTACAGGTAACAATGTTTTGCTAGTCTAGTTTACATTTATTTTTTATTTTTATATTAGTTGTTATTGCCCAACAATTTACCTTATATGGTATTTGGATCTGAATTGAGGAGTTTGCAGGTTTTCAACAACAGTCCGGATGAAACTGCCTATTTCCGTATGCTGTTGAATCGGGAAAATATTACTAATGCTGCTGTCATGATTCAACCATCATTAATTTCATACTCATTTAATTCTCTACCTCAACCTGCATTGTTGGATGTGGCTTCCATTGCAGCGGACCGTACTCTCTTGTTGGATTCATACTTCAGTATAGTAATTTTCCATGGAATGACAATAGCACAGTGGCGTAACATGGGATATCAGAATCAGCCAGAACATGAGGTATAATACTTAATGTTATGGTACCTGGATTGGTTTCATGCATATGTTTGATCTAATTATTTGCACTTCCATGTTTTTCAGGCATTCGCACAATTATTGAAAGCCCCTCATGATGATACCCAGCTGATCATCCGTGAGCGTTTCCCTGTTCCTAGGTTGGTAATTTGTGATCAGCATGGATCCCAGGTTTGTCACTTTCTGAAATCTTGCTTGCATTTGTATACCTACCTTAAGTTCAGTTTCACTACATATACTTTAACTTGGATTTGTCAAGATATTATTTTTGATCTATAATTGTATAACCTGTTATGCTCTACAGGCAAGGTTCTTATTAGCGAAGTTGAACCCTTCGGCTACATACAACAATGCCCATGAGATGGCTGCTGGTTCAGATGTAATCTTCACAGACGATGTTAGCCTTCAAGTCTTTTTTGAGCATCTTCAAAGACTGGCAGTGCAATCTTAGGAGCTGGGTAGGATTTAAGATTCTACCCCTAGACTTGATTTTGGCGTGGGAAAATATACTTGTTCACATCTCCTATTCCCTCTCATCCTCTTCTGTTACAGTCTATAGTTTCCTTTCCCCTGTATCTAAGGACAAGAGGTCAGACCCCACATTCTTTAAATGAGGATTAACTCACAACATTGTTCGGGGTGCAGTCTTTGGTTGAACAAGGAACAAGGATGAAAGGAGAATTTGATATATGTGCAAAGCAACGACAGGTGCAACTTTTGAGGCTAAACTGCATCAGCAACCCAGCCATTAAAGTATGATATTTTGTCAAAATTTCTTTTTACCATATATTTTTGAGACCAGGTCAGAACTTGGAAAGTATTGTCATGTGTCTGAATTTCAAACTTATACTCGTTTGTGATACTAGGTTGTATTGACTTGAAAGCACATTAGACCAAAAGAACTGTCTTGATTTATCTGGGTTGAACTTAAGCACCATCAATGTTATTTCATAATACTCTACAATTCTTTTTCGATATTGTGCTGTTACTTTTAAGGAGACTATCCTCACTCATTTATTTGTTCTCTTGAAAATATTAAGTCTAGTCACATGTTTCTTTGATATGTACTGTTATCTCTACATGCTCTTTTTGTTCGTCTTTTGTTTCTTAGGTAATAAGCTGCTTTGGTAGACATTAGAGGCAGGAAGGCATAATGAACTGAGGATGCCAACTGCTTTGTTCTAGAATCGCACATCACTTGTATGGATCGCTGTTCTGGAGGACCACCAAGATCCTTGAAATATCTTTCCAAAATGATCAAATATCCGTGTTATCTACAGAGAACTTGACCAGTTAATTCTGAGATTCCTTAAATTCTTAGATCGGATTGGCCAAATTTTCAAACTATTAACAAATGTACTTTTCTGGTTCAATTTTATTGGTCTTACTTGGGCTGAATGATCAAATATATGCATATAGGTCCAGCTACATTTGCTTCCTGTGAAACATGCCTGAAGAAAAGAGAATACGGTGATCTTGGTCCAGAACTTTGTACTAGCTATACCATCATGTTGAGGTTTGCATAATTAGGAGGGAGATAGATTACCACGATCTCGAACAGCAAAGCAGAAACCTTTCCCAAGAATCATTAGAATATCAATTTTCATATACACTGCCCAAGTGAAATTGAATCAGTTGGTAATAGATTTGGCATTATTATATATTTTTGGTTACAAGTGATTTGTGCACTAGAGATTTAGGAGAAGGAGCACCTCAGAATCTTGCTTGTGCCTCTGTTACTTAGCTTTGATCCTGTACTAATAAAGTACTAAAGAAAAACTCTGTTTCTCTACTAACAATCTCTATCGCCAATCTGTGATCCTCCAGAGAAACTCTATACAGATACAGATGACTGATGACATCAAATCAATCAGTGTAACTTTATCATCACTCTTTTCATTACACTACCTGGTTGTTTATTATCACTCAATTCCTAAATCAGATTGATAGATGACTTCATTTAGGGTAACCTATTAGTCAGTGTTCAAAGTTGTAACAAAACTAACTGGGCATAAGCATAATGACAGATATTTAGGTGTGGAACAACAAACCTAATAATAATAAATACTAGGAAGCAGGACTTCCAGAATTGGCTTTGTTTGCTGGAAATTCTCTCAAGACCATATCCACCTCTTCCACAACTCCTAGTTTCTTAAACCATCCTGCTAGTATCTCTGCAGCTTCTTTCCCAACCATGATACCATCTGTTTCCAACCCCATTAGAAATTTTAAAGCCATTTGAAGCTTATTCTCCTTTTCATAGGCAGCCAACATTAGAGCTACGCATTTATCACTGGGCTTGAGACCAGCCTTTCTCATATTTTCAAACGCAGCATATGCCTTTTGGCTTTGGCCTGATACACTGTATGCATTTATAAGAAGTCCACATATCTTAGCATCCGGAACAATACCAGCTAGCTGAAGCGCATTGAAAACTCTTTGAGCTCCTTCAGTGTCACCAACCATGGAGTATGCTCTTAACAATGCCTTGTAAACTTCACTTCCGGCATAAATTTCTTGCGCATCCATTTCTAAGAGTAAATTTTGTCCCTGATCAGACATTCCAGCTCTAATGTAGGCCATGATCATCGAGCCATATGATCTTTTATCTAATTGCTCTCCAAGAAGCTTCATGTCTTCGAAAGTTTCTTCAGCTAGCTGAAGATGCCCAGCCTTGCTATACATGTCGATCATGGCAGTTAGGGTCACCTGATCACATATGAAGCCTCTAGACTTCATGTTTGAAAGAGTCTTTTCGGCATCCACAATTCGGTTTTGCTTCCCATAACCGTGGACAATTTTAGTATAGTCACGTAGATTGGGTTCAAAAGATTCTTCTAGTACAGCTATTTCTGCTACCTGTGAAAAAAATTCAAGAATTACATGCACTCATGGGTGTAAGTAGGCAGGAACTTTCAAAATGTCGCACTGACAGGCAAGGGACACATATAGTTGAGCTATTTCGAAATGAAAAATCCATATCTTAGAATATACTACTTACACAAACACCAGAAATTACAAACCCAAACTAGAATGAAAAGCTTAAAGCAAACTGTTAAACCATAACACAACATATATTACCTGAAGATAGAGTGGGTGTTCCTTTATCCTTAACTCTTTAAGAACCACAAGCCAGTCAGCTCTGCTGGGCTTCGTAACCTTAGCCCAAGCACCCAACACCTCACACAAACTACTACCTCTCTCTGGCTTAAAGCAAATGATCTGCTTCATCACAGCTTGGCAACGCTTGCTCATCTTGGAAGGAAGTTCATCTATGGCTTCTTGCTGGGCCTCTGTGATGATCTCATCAGGTCCTTTCGCACCCCACTTAAGCCTTGGCTTCCCTTCTAGTACACTTGAAGCTTGCTGAAAATGGTTAGTGGGTTTTAGCCGGGAATTGTTGTTGGAGAATTTGGGGTGATGGGTTTTTCTGGGTTTTGGGTTTGCTGGGTTTTGATAGTGATAACAAATCGCATTGGAAACATAGGTGCCCGCCATACTTGGTTGAGTTGAGCGAAGAAGCTCCCTGAGGTTTGATATCAAGGGGCATTATTATAGAATTAATTAAGGTCCTTACTTAAATCCATATTTACAAAACGACCCCAAATTTATTCAGATTTTCGATCGGAAGGAAAAAAAACAAAAACCTCTCCTCTCCTCTCCTCTCTTGGATTTCAATTCAAACTGCCAAAATTCAAAACTCTCTGAGATATATTATTTTACTGTGAGAGAGAGAGAGATCAGGGTTTCGGGTGATGACGATGGAGAGAAAGAAAGAGCGAGAGTTGGAGTTAGAGAGTGCAATGTACACTAACCGTTTGCTGTCAGGTTTAGATCCGACGATTATCGGAGTCGGAGTCGGAGTCGGATGCTCAAACCGTCCTCGGGTCGGGTCATTCCGCCACACCAACCCGAAACCTCTCCTCGATTCGAGGCTCAGTCCAATCCGCCAAGGTAACAAACAACTCAGTACTTACTCTCTACACTCGTCTCTGATTTTTGACCGGAGATCGATCTTGATCTTGTTTCTCAGGATTTCGATAAGGTCGCCTATCTTTGATCCTACGCAATCCCGCGATTTTCGTAAGGTGAACATCCTCCTCTCTCTCTCTCTCTCTCTCTCTCTCTCTCTCTCTCTTTTTATTGTTGCTGATGATTTTGTTTTGTTCAGTGAAATTAGGAATTGATTTTTGTGAAGGTTGTGCAAAGGATTATTAGTGAGCTTGAATCTCAAAGGGCTCTTCCCCGGAGCAATTCGAGGGTTTCTTCGCTTGCTATGTGTTGTGGACCGAGGTTCGGCTCATTGATACTACTCCTCCAACTGTTTCTGTGCTTGCTTTTTCAGTTTATTTGAATATTTTTTTTTGAGTTGTTGGAGAGAGAGATTGATCAGTGATTAGAATTTTTCAAATCTACACAGGAAATTTGATTTCGTGTAATTCATATGTGGCTGCCAAATTAACAGGGGAAAGTAGTTATGTGGGAAAACAAAACTACATTTTCCTCTGAATACTGTTAATAGAGCTGAAAATTGTGGCACTTAAATACTGTTGGTGCTAATGGCGATACAGTTGGGTATTGGTGATGGTGTTTATGTTTATATATTTTTTTTCTTTCGCTTGCTTTCGTGGGTTAACTGCACGTTTGTAGAACTTCTGTGGCAACTTTCTGTGCATGCATTGCAAGGGGTTCATAGGCGAACTTTCCATCTGATGTCGCTTCTAACCCTCTTCCTGCATCATTGACTGCATCATTGATGTCGCTTCTAACACACAGCCACTTTATTTTCTGTTACAAAGGTAGTCACGACCTGCATGTAAAATTTATCGCAAACACAATGTTTACTATCAATGAGAAATTCTCCATTGAAGACCCTTATAATGAGGACTTGGTGAGTACTTTCTCATTAAACTCATTTTTTCTTTTGACAAATCAACCTTTGGTTAGATAGATAATTATGAGCAGATTATTCATGCAAAATTTCACAAAAATTGAAAATCGTTAAGTTATTCATAATTAAGATTTATCACTTATGAACATGAACGGTGTATGTTTGACAGTTTTGGTTCGTCCATTGATTTGATCTTGTTCGATACTTTAACGATTTTCAATTTGGATGAAAATTTGTAGAAACGATGTACTCATCAATATCTAAACATCTAACGGTTAACTTTGTAAAAATGTTATCGAAAAAGGACTCTTATGACAATTTTATGAAAGGTACTCATCATGTTCTTATCCTCATTGGAAGAGTTCCCTACTATCAATTGCATATTAATAGCAATGTGTTTATACTCATGTAGTCATGTTGGTTTTTGCTCAGACATACTATATAAGTGTTTCACAAAACTCCTAATCAAGTTTATAGGCTTAGTTCAATCTGCTTTTCCTATGGAGATATTTTTGTACATACTTTGAACTTGGTTGTTCTGAAGATTGTAAATTTTGTCTATTTGTTTCAATTGTGGAAAGCATTCTAGAAGAGGCCTTGCTAGACTGCTATAAATTCTTTTATGCTGGTTCAGAGTTGTTTATTTGACCTTTGATGGCGAAGTGTTTTTATCTCATTATTTTAAACAGGCTAGAATAGCACTTGAACGAAGAAAGTTTCTTAAGAATGCAGAAACAGCAGTACAGAGACAGGCCATGTGGTCAAATTTGGCACATGAAATGACTACAGAGTTCTGTGGTCTATGTGCCGAAGAGGTATAGGAGTCATACTGAGCTTATACATTGAGACTTCTAGAAATTTGTAATTTTCATTCTGATGTCTCTCATAATACATGAATACCAGGCTTATTTACAGCAAGAGCTGGAAAAGTTACATGACCTAAGGAACAAAGTCAAGTTGGATGGGGAACACTGGGATGACATTGTGTCTAGTTCTAGTCAGAATTCCCATTAGTATCAAAGGCTACTTGTTTTTGGGAGTCGATATTAGCTTACTTGTATCATCAGTTTGGATCACACTTTCACTGTATTCATAAATTTAGTTATTTAGTTTTGGATTAAATTTATCCTCATTTAATCAGTTTGATAATTCAATTTAATTAATCTTCATCGCATATAGGTCAACATGAAGTTCTTGCTTCGGGGCCTATTGAGGATTTAATTGCTTGCCGGGAGCATAGGTAATTTACTATCAAATGTCATTTGAATTTTCTGGAGTCAACTATTTTGTAACTATGCATTGGCATGCATATTTTCCTTTATAGGTACCGCATTTCTGGATCCTCTTTGCTTGCAGCTATGGATCAGAGTTCTCAGGTTCCTAATGCAGATGTATTATCTGTCCAGTCTGGAGATTTTATTCCAACACATGTAGATGACAAAGAACAGAGTGAGGGATCATATGTCACTGCGAACAGAGAAAAGATGAAGAATCGTTTGGATTCTGCCCATTTACAAGTAAATGATGAAACTTCTCATCAAGCAGATGAAAGAAGTCGAAAAGTTCACCCAACTGTTGACGTGGCAGAAATTATCAGGCGTTGGACGCATGCTTTACAGCGTGTTCATAAACAGTCACTTCATGTGGTAAGATAATTGGAATTATGTTTTTGAATATTGGGAAAAAGGTTCAGAAAGAGTTAATTATCGTAGATATGATGCTGTTATGCTGACTTGTGCTTATCATCTTGGTAATTGAATCTGTCTGAAAATGGTATTTGTAGGCAAAAGCTCACGAGGGAGAGGGTCCAGAAATTCTAAAAACTGTGCATGAAGGCAGTTCAAGAAGTCATACTGAGTCATTGGCTGCAACACTTGCTGAACATCAGCAACACTTGGTTAGCTTTCAGGTAAGCTTATGCTTTAACTGAACTATCTATGGCAAAAGTGCTTCCCAGCTTTTGCAAATTGGGCATCATGTAGAATTCAAAAACACAATCCTTATCGAACATGGTAGGCATCTCATTTAAATGTTTAATGATATAGTTATGCATCTGAACCTACAAAGCTGGCAAATTGAAAGTAGAGACAGGATATGTAGTCTGAATTATGGGGATTATCATTACAATCAAATAGTACCAAGACTAACATGCTTCGACTCCTATTACTGAATAGAAATCATTGGAAAGCAATAAAGTGAGAAACAAGTAGTGCGTACACTTTCTGTACTGCCTTCCATGCACAATTAACATCCTTGTAACTGATGCCATGCTGAGATTTTCCATTTTCAACTTGTATAGGTACTTATTAATCAATTGAAGGAAATTGCTCCGGCAATACAAAAGTCAATATCAGAATGTACAGATAAAGTAGAAAGCATTTCCTCTAATCTGCCCGATGACTAAGCTTCCTGGTCGCTCAACCTCACCTACTCAGGTGCAGAGCAGTGGAAGGACATTGGTAATACCCTTGCCTATTATTTGAGATATGTACCTACTAAAATATGTCCACTCTTGAGTATTTGTGGTATGGCTTCACTAATTTTTATGTTATTTGGAATAATTCAGGAAAACCCTACATCCAGCACTGATGATGTAGCTGAAGTGACTTCAAAATTCTCTACCTTTCAGCTTGATAAGGTGTCAGCTAGTCCGCCTGCTCTGAAGCTCCCCCAGTTATTTAGCTTGACACCTAATTCTCATAAGTGCCTTGCTTCAGCCGCTCAAATAAGCCAAATAGAGAATATTTCTGAAAGGAAACCTTTGGAGCAGCCTCTATCAAATAATCACATAGATAATCTACCACAAGGTCTGATGTGTCTCCTTTTACTCTTACGTTTTCATTGCATGTATAAGTGTTGGCTTGTGGAAGGCCTATCATGTTATGCATGGATTCAGAATTGTTGTTTGAAGAGCTGTATCTGCACCATTTTCATACTTAGTTTCATGAATGCAGATAGTGATAGCCATTATGTCCAGAATTTAAAGAGGTCCATTAGAGAAGCTGCTCTTTCACGGAAGTCCTTACATTCAAAATCATCACAAGGCAGTCATTCTGATGAAAGCTCGGAGCATTTCTTTATGCCTCTTTCATCATCTTGGTTTTCTCGTTTGGGTCCAGAATCTAAAGGGGCTTTGTTAAATAGTTCACTTCATGATTATGACCAAGTAAATGGGTTTCTTTCAGTTATGGGTTCAAACAGTGCCCCTTCTGATGCTCAAAGATCATTTTATGACTTTGAGGAAGCTCGGGAGCAGGTCTTTTCACCCCCTATGCCAATAGAAAATGCTTATGAAGACTTACTGGGTATGTTGCTTAAGGCACCGACTGTTACAGTTAGTGAGCTTCTTCTTTATATAGTTTTTTTTTACTGGCTACATCATATAGCTTATGAAATATATCAGATAACACTTGTACAATTCATTCTATTGTAGTGAAACAGATCCACATCTGTGGTCAAATATGACCTCATAACAATAATTTGGCATAATATTGCAGCTCCATTTGTTTGTCAAAATGTGAATACATGTTCTTCATTTGAGCGTGTCTAGTTTTTCCATTGTGCCGTCTAAAACTGAAGTCTAGCTTAGATAAAATGTGATGTAGTTTTCTTTGTTCTTCCCATAGTGTCTTTGCACTGAGAGACAAGTTGACTTGTCTGCAGCGCCGCTTTCGGAAACTGAAGCAGCATTAATGGAGCACTGAAACGGGTTGGTTTGATTCTACTGTTGACTCGTCTGCAACGCTGCTTTCATGCCCCCTCCAAAACCATCTTGCTCCTTCGTGATATGGATCGAGTGCTTTATTTTGAAGGAGTTGCTAGACGATCTACTTTGCCCTATATTCTTCCATCTTATGACATTGTTCTTTTCTATTTTATTTTGCAAGAGATGTTTATGAACAAAAAAAAAATTCTATTGGTCAAAATGTGAATTCATGTGCTTTGGTTGGGCATGTTAAAGGTCTTAGAGGGAGGATGAATAGGCCATTTTTAACTTTTTCGTTTAACCTGTTCTCGAGTATAGCAGAGTAGTGAACTATTCCGATTCACAGATATTTGAGTACTTGAAATGTAAAAGCGATAAGTAAAGAATAATACTAAGATGTTTTTCTTTAACGCAGAAACCCTGCAACTAGGGAGAAAAACTGCGTGCTCCTAACTCTTGAGGGACAAACCTTTTCACTATGAACAAAACTTCTTTACAAGACTCTTGTACTTTGGGGATACATAACCAGTATGCTATCATAACCAATCTCTCTATTAGTTTTACAGAGCTACACTCTCTCTTGTATCTAAGTGTTCACAAATGAAAGGTTTTCAAAAGTCTTATTTAAGAACTTAACTATTTGTAAGCTAATTCTTCATGAGCAGCTTCTCGGGTTGAGCACATCCATACCAATCTCCATGGAGTGCGCAATGCATATGAGTTTTTAATGAAAACTGGGTTTGTGTAATACTCTAAAACTTACATGCAGTAGAAGGGGAAGCTTAGAGAGAAAGAGTAGAATCAGAAATGATTTAGAAAGATGCAGAAAAGACTCACTCACTCAACCAAGGAGCAACAACTAAACATTTGTCTATATATATTGACTGAGAGATCAGCAAAGTGATAACCCACATGGATAATGACATAAGCTAGATTTTGGATGTTTGTCAATTGGCAATTTGTGTGATGTGACAAGTGCAGAACATAAATTAATAAGAAAAGACAAACCGAAGCTTTCATTAACCATGTATAAGTTTCAAAAAGAGACAGAAAAGGTTTCTTCTACTTACTCTAAAGGGAGCATGACAAAATGAGCAGCAAGAAACACTTTTCAAGAGCAAAGGTAATCAACTCCACATGGGTGAATATCACGAGATAGAAAAGCTTGATAGTTACCAAGCAACACAAGAAGACAAGATCACAGTTTGCGAGACAAGCTATCTAAACATCTTGAGTAGCAAGTCAATAACCCTAGCTGACCTAAAGGGAGCCTTTTTCAAAGGTAGGAAGATTTGAAAGACGAGCTGCAAGCAGATGTACATATCAGGGGCAAACCAGACAGTTGTGGGATAGGTGGCAAAAATGTCATCCTCAGTGAAAAACATGATATGCAAATGCATGAGACTACCTGATTGTTATTGAGATTGGTAGGACAGAGTCTTTAATTATCTTTGTTGATCACCACTGATTTGTGTGTTTTGTTAATACTAGGAAATGCCAACTAATCAATATACCTTCAATCTCCCCTTTGACATTTCTAACAAAACACAATTTTTACCACTAACAAACAATGATCATATATATAACAACCTGCACAAAATCTCACAAGATCAAGTGAAAGCAACAAAGAAGATTTGAGATACAAAAGTAACATGCCGTCCTGAAACATCCATAACTTGCAACACAATGCAGGTTACAACAGACAACTACCAGTGCAAAGACTGGTACAAATTCTCCCCCCTTTTGTCAAGGAATGACAAAGGGAACAGAACAACCAAAAACATGTTCAGGGATAAGAAACCATAACATAAAACATAACAATGGAAGTGATCCTACAACACAGACAACAACCTACAGAGCACCACTATAGAGCGTAACCAGAGCCATCAAAACGATCTTCATCATCATCTTCGTCATCGACGCCTATCGCCTTGCCAGACTCCCCCTCAAAAGTGGCACCTGTGCTGCCCGAAGAAGAGTGTGATCCAGGAGGCGAAGTCACAGTCCCATCCCAAGCGGCGGGAGTAGAGCCACGCTGACTGGAGAGTAGGGAGAGAAGCTCGGTCTAGACAATATCAACTTGAGCATCCATGTAACCCTTAATCTCAAAGACTGCAGCAAAAATCATAGCTTGGAGATTGAGCTTGAGGAAGGTGTGTTCCATAGGATCAACATATTCCTAAGACTGATGAGTAGACTTGTTGATGGTAACAACATCCACCAAAGCAAGTTCAGGACCCATCACATCACCCTTCCAGAGAGGGGCACCAGCAGCAGAACAAAGAAGGGTAATCAGAGAGGGAAAAACCAGAGACTTGGTGACAAACTCACGGTGCTTAACACCAGTATTCCAAATAGCTTGATACATGAAGTATTCAGTAGGGAATGGAGGCAAATGGGGGCGCTTGCTTAGGTAAGCAATCAGAGCGGCTTGCTTTTTTGGAATCTTACTGGTCTGAGTAGTAGGAAAAAGAAGAGAACGAACCAAAAACCTGAAAGCCTTGAACCACTCGGTCATGCATTTGCTGGTGAGGTGAGAAGTACCAACAGGTGCAGTGGGGGCAGAGGTGTAGAGCCCACAGCTAGATCATCAATAGACTGAGTTGAGAGGAAGTCTTGAATCTGCTCTAACCCTGAATCCTGAGTTATGGGGAGACGTAAGATAGAACGCATCCTAGAGGGAGAGATGTTGACAGAAACATTGCTGACCATCATAGTGATAGAGTCCTGGAACGCAGCTTGACCTTGTCAGGGGTATCTAAAAGAAATTTGGCATAGAACTCCTGAACCAAGGTGTGGTTGTAGCGAGGTAGGGAGTTGAGAGCGGTAAACCATCCCAAATCTAAGACCAAGGTAAGAAATTGGGGATGAAGAGAGGCAAAAGCAATCGGCCATTCTCCCACAATTGGACGATTGATTATCACATACCCAAATAAATTGAAGGCATCATCAGAAATGAAATGCTCACGGGGAGGGAGATGAGAATCCTCATCGTGCCTTTTCTTGGGAGGAAGCTTCGATCTGGAGATAGTGGATGGAGCCTTTCCTTTGGCTGAAAAGCCCTTTCGAGGAGAAGGAGGGGGGACTCGAGAGAACTGAAATGCTCAAGAACTTTTGACAACCAAAAACAAAACGAACTTGGTACCAATGCATATACCAAACATTGAAATCTCCTACTCACAAAGTGCATAGATTAAAGAAAAAGAGAGAGGCACTAGAAAAGATGGTAGAATTGACAAGACAAATCCCTGGGATAGGGAGGAGCAGTCACATCCTTGTGAACATAAAAGTTTAAGCATAGACTCACAAAGCATGACACCAATTTTAGACATCTTGGTGGCTCAAATTTTACACATGAGAGTATGACTATAAACATAACATCATCATCATGGTCCTAAAAATCAGTCATTGGAACATCAAGATGTGTGTTTGTGTGTGAGAAAGTTTGACCCAAGGGGAAAGTATGGAGCATCAAATGAGATGAGAGATAGTAACCACGTGACTTTGTCACAACCACCCTTGTATCGCCAGAGAGTAACCATTTTAAGTGACTTTGTCACAATTGGCCCTTTGGGCATTAACCATTTTAGTTCAAGACATTTTGTCACTTTAATTTAGCCAAAAGCTCATCTGAGAAATCGTCCTCATAGATCCATGTAGCAACGTAGGTATCATTAACTCCGTGAGCAGATGCTCGAAAGGGCAATATGTGTAACAAAGACACTTGATGGATAACTAGGTCGGACCTATTGATCACGAAGGATAGAATGCATCTCAGGGATCCCCACTGGTTCCATAAAGGTGCACCCAGTGATAGACTAGCTCATAATTTACTCAACACATTCATTATTAATTTACCAATTAGATCTTCTTCCAGAGCATGACATTTCTAAAATAGCACATCTCATCTCAGTTTTCTAGCTCAACTTGGGACACCCCACAAGGTTCACCATTGTTATAAGTAATCTATATAGTCTCAAGAGTGATTAAGACCACAAACAGCAAGGAACTTAAGGCACAAATGCATACAATCAAGCGAGAAATGTTAAAGGACTCAACCCTAGATTACCTAGTAACCTAGGATCAAGCCCTAACGACTGACCATAATCTATAAAATTCTGTAATTTTGTTGACATAACTCTCCTTAAAAATGAGACAACCAAAAACCTGTAAGAAGAATGACACTCCGCAGATAAATCCCACAAACAAACCATGGACCACCGATGTCCATCCGGATTTCTCAACATATAGCAGAAACTAAACCAGATGTAAAACTCAAGATTAAAAACATACTTTACAAAGTACTGATTCTAAATATAAGGAAAAGCAAACTCGACGATTACTCGAGTAACAACCTATTCGCAAGTGTCTCACTGCAACAACATAAGAAAACTAGTATCCAGAGCGACTTATGTATACATATAAAACAAACTGAAAGTGAGCTGGAACCTACTGATGAGAGGATGACTAGTAGACTCGGAGCTCTCGACGATACCAAGCACGCACATGAATAACATTGCAACCTGGGCAATGAAAAACTGAAAAAACCCAGGGAAAAACATATAAAATATAAAACATTAGCGTGAGTGGACAAAAATAATATAATAATCTGTGTAAATCGTTAAACTATAATTTCATGCCTTTTAGCTATTTTATGTGAAATAATGCAAGTTCTAAACTGAATAACTGAAATATAAATGGAGGTGCTCTCCAGGCCACCTAACCTAAGGAGTTAAACTGAAATGAAAAATATTCAAATATGTGACGAGATCGTCCCCCGAGTCACCTAACCTAAGTTGATCTGGGTTAGACGAGGCCACCTAACGTCCCTTAACCAACTATCCGGTGATCAGCCGAATAGCTATTGCATTGATGAAAATAAACAAACCATCACAAAGCAAGCCTCCAAATAAATGCTTTAAAAACATACCGTAAAGCGTACTGCGTAAAAATAATGAACTCACAATCAACTCTGAAAATAAAGGTCCACTCACAAGTCTGTGACTACTGCTGGGGTCCCGCAAAATATCCTTCGCTGCTAGAGTCGTGATCACGATGTCCTGTAAATACAGATCATTAGATATCAAAATATGCGTAAAACTATGAAAATCGATCCTAAAAATAACCCTGGAATTCCCGTTGAGAATTTCTGAAAACTAAATCACTGGAAAACCACCATGGACGGCGGTGCGTGGCTCTCACGCGCCTCAACAGGTAGCAGCGCGTGAGCCACACACGCCTCCCAGCCAAACTACTCCAATCGAAGCGTTCCATACATGGCTAGAAATATCTCACTGAGTACAATAACTTTCTTAACTACACCATCCTTCGAATCGCCGTCGTTTGGCCGGAAAACAACCCGAAAGCCAAGGCCCCAAAAATTGGCTGGAAATTAAATCCGCCAAGAACGTCGTCGTCGCTCCACCTCGGACCCAAAAACCATAGGGGTTTGACCCTTGGGAAGAAACCCAGTAGAACCCACCCTCAAACGTCGCCAAAAAAGGCCGGAGCACCGCCGATCGTTAACCACGAAATCCGGCCGAAACATCGAATCGATTCGGGTCAAAAACTCCACAAAAATCAAACAATACATACACCAAATGATAGAGGAGGGGGAGGGCTTTCTATCCATACATGGGTCAACGTTGGAGGTGGCTAAAATCAGCGGTATATGTCGGATTAGTCGAAAGGGGTCGTGTACGGCGATACGAGTCTTGTATGTATTTCTGCTGAAAATGGAAACTTTCCAAAAATAACACCATATGAATACCCGTACATATAGCTAGCCCAAATCAACGGTTCAGAAACAATCTGATCCAGATTGGACGGCTCATATTAAACGACCTAAAATTAATTATATTTTAATTATTTATCGCAAAAACTTCCAATAATATTAAAAATAGCTCGCTTATCTGATACATTCCCCGAGAATTCCTACAAGTTCAAAATTAAATTCTCTACAACTCTCACGAAGAAAGTCAAGTCAAATTCTCTCCCGGTGAAAAAGTCGTTAACAACCCTAATAATGCGACTAATTCGCGATAACGCGTAATGTGATTCGATAAGTGCGTGATTTCGGTACGGGTTGTAACAAAATACAACAAATCAGACCAAGAGGAATGAAATATGGACACAAAATATAGGTCAAGTTCAAAAATAATCCTGAGGATACGTAAGTAAGCTCATATCTCAGACTACACAGTTCCAATTTTTGTTGTGTTTTCTTTTCCCTTTTTTTTAATGAATTTTTGGAAGAAGGAATATATACACAGAAAAGAAAAATCATTGAATGAGAGAGAGAGATCATGTAATGGTGAACACACCAATAGCCTTTCTAAGACTTTCAAAACGTAGGTTGTCTAAAGGCTTTGTAAACAAATCAGCTAATTATTTTTCAGTAGGGATAAACACTCATTCAAGTTGATTCTCTTCTACCAAATTTTCAATGAAATGATATATGATCTCTATATGCTTTATTCTAGAATGTAGCACAGAATTTTTTGAAATATTTATGGCAGAAGTGTTGTTACAGAATAGGGATAACATACCTTGCTAGAATCCGTAGTCACTTAGCATGTGTTTCATCTAGAGGAGTTGAGTGCAGCAATGAAAGGACTCGACTCCGATTTAGTTGCCTAAACCAAAATCAAACCCCTTCGAAAACATGACCTTAAAAGAAAATTGCCAGAGTTTACTTTGAAATACGTGAGCCAAAATAAGAACCTGCAAAGAGAATCACACTTTGAATATTCCACAAAAACCAAACCGTGGGGCTTCGTTCCCCATCCGAATTTCTCAACATCATATATAACAATAAACTACAAGGTTTAAAAGAAATTCAGAAAACATTTAGGAGTAAACTTAATTGAAAACATAACATAAGTATTCAGAGCGACGCCTATACACATCATATACAACCAGTAGGTCGAACTGAGAACCTACACGAACTGAAGTGTGACTTGAACTCTACGCCTCCACCGTCGACGTGCAACCCTGGAACCCAAACTGCAAACTGGGAAAAAGAAACCAAAAAGCCCGGGGGAAGGCAAATGAAATTGTTAGAGTGAGTGGACGAAAATAATAATATGCCTTTCACCAATCACTACCAGAAATGGAGACATTACCGGCGACCTACCGTCACCGGCCTTGTCTTTTTTTTTCGCCGAAATTGTCATTACCGGTGACAAGTCGCCGGCAATGACCTCGCCGGAAATTCCCCGCCGGTGTTAACATTGTCGGCGACGCCGTGGCCGGCAATGGCAGCGCTGCCGTGGCCGGAATGTGAGACATTGCCGGCGACTGAGGTCCATGTCGCCGGCAATGTGTGGAAAAATTTTGAAAAAAAAACGCAGTTCTGGATTGGGCCCAATTCCAGAACCTGCATTGAAAGACATAAACCGTACAATCATACAAGTTGAACAGTACACATAAATGTCCAACGTACAGTACAAATAGCAACGACGATACGAAATTAACTACAACTACAGGTCAGGGTCGAGGAACTTGCGGGTCAGGGTCGAAGTAATCCATGTACTCATTTGAATTCCGGTGGCTACCTTGGTCTTGCTCTGGTGTTGACTGGTGCGGTGGTGGTGGTGGATAGCTAGGGAAAGGAGGGACCGGGACCGGGGGAGGTGTGGGGAACGGTTGTCCGGTAGTCTGAGCCTCGTACATCGTCCGCATCCATGTGTACATCTGAGCCTGCATCTGTGTCTACTGCTGGACCATGTTTTGGTACACGGCCATCTGCCTCTTTTGCTCCTCCAACTCCCTCTGCGTCCTATGAAGCTCCGCTGCGAGGTTACGACTAGAAGTTGAACTTCTTGACCCGGTAGAGTATTGTGAAGTGGTTTTCAATACTCCTTCGCCCGCCGAGCCCATTCCCCTACAGTAGTAGGTATTCTTTCCAGTCCCGCACGCTTTTGCCATGATCTGAGCCGCTATCGGGGGATCAAGCGGATCGATCTGAGAGGCATACTGGGTGACTTCTTCCTCGGAGCAGTCAGGATGGTTAGTCCGTGCTATACTCATGGTCACTTCTGCGGTCGCCTCCTCCACTCTCGCCTAATTGAAAAGGGAAAATGAACAACGTATTAACTAACAAAATCTATTAATATCGAAAAATAGTTTTATTAACACATGGAGAGGCGAAAGACTTACCGCTTCGTCAGGGCACTGCGGATAGAACTTCTGATGAATATACACCAAGGGGTTCACATCTTGTTGTTGCTGCGCCTTAGTCGACCAACCCATGTAGTTGAGTGAACCTGCATGATGGGCCCTGGTGTTTTTCAATCTATTCGCCCGGTTCGTCTTCGAAATCGCCTTGTTTGATAAACATATGGAAAAAAATTAGTAACTAACTATTTCAATTTGATACGATACATTAGGCTTGTAGGATATATTAAGGATGCATACCTGAGCTTTGGGGTGCTCGAAGTGGGCTATCAGCCACAGCCACTCGTACTCCCTAAACCGGAATTCGCTAGGGGTAGAACCTCGGCCTAGCTCCTTGTATACAGTGTAATGGGAAGAAAGCTCGTTCTTCCACTCTTTATACCTATATTAAAACAAGGAAAAAAACTTAGAGATATTAAAACACTTGATAAACAAAAATCTAACTCGATATATATTCAAATAAGTCGAAGCACATCACCTCATATGTAGTTGACGCTCTACCCACGTGTGAATAAGAACTTCATCCACGTCAAACCACACCTGCAATATGAATATATAAAAGGTAAAATTATATATTTATTCGGACTTAATTAATAAATGTAAAATTTACGTAATGAAAATACGATTTTACTCACACTGAGTGCATTATGCACTTGCATCTTCACGTAGATAGGCACAGATTCCAATTCTGGCCAAAGCATTGGGACCTTGTCCCGCACGATCGCACCGGCCATCGGAACCGGAACGGTTTGGAACCGGAACCGTTTGTAACATAACGGGAAAGGTTACAAACAGTTCCGGTTCCAAACTGTTTCGGTTCTATAACAAATCGGAACCGGAACGGTTTGGAACCGGAACCGTTAGAAACCGGAACTGTTTGTAACCGGAAACGTTTGTAACATAACGGTTCCGGTTACAAACAGTTCCGGTTCCAACGGGTTTCGGTTCCACGCGGTTCCGGTTTAAAACCGTTATGGTTCTAAACCGTTCCGATCTCGATTTCCACCTTCATTTATACGATTAATTAACAACTATATCACCTAAATTAACATATATACATTTTCGATGTATATATATATACATCATGCATCTTAATTTAATTTAATTTTCACATATTCATCCAAATCACAAACCCTAATTAATTTTCCACATTTTTCACACATATATATACATCATGCATCTTAATTAGGTTTAATTTTGACATATATATACATCACATATTCATCCAAACCACATATATACATAATTTTCACATATATATACATCACTTAATTTTCACATACCTAAATATATATATATATACATCACATATATATACATTGCATTTTTCTTTACAACTTATCACCCTAATTTCCAACTTAGCACCCTAATTAATTTACACATACACATACACATACACATACACATACACATACACATACACATACACATACACATACACATACACATACACATACACATACACATACACATACACATACACAAAAATAATTAAAAATTGAGAGAGAGAGAGAGGGAGAGAGAGAGGATCGGACCTGCCATGGTTAACCACTACAATGCTTTGCCGACTACAATGGTGAGGGGAGGAGAGGAGGGGAGGAGGAAAGGAGTTCCGAATCGGTGGTGAGGAGGAGAGGATAAGGAGGAGTAGAGGATAAGGAAGAGGAGAGGGAGAGGAGGAGGAGGAGGTGAGCTAGAGGTGAGCTAGTTTCTCGCCAGACCGATTTGGGAGGAGGAGAGGAGGGGAGGAGGGGAGGAGGAGAGGATAAGGAGAAATACAGCTCGGGGTCGAGCTGGGCAGTTTCTATCCAGAAAACATTGCTGGCGACTTGCTTATAATTCGTTGGTAATGACATTACCAACGACTTCAACTCGTTGGTAATGACATTACCAACGACGAGTTAACTCGTTGGTAATGTCATTACCAACGAGTTGCTTATAACTCGTTAGTAATGTCATTATTTCCCGAAGAATATCCGACAACATTTTTCGTCTACGATTTCCCGAAGAATATCCGACAACATTTTCCGTCTACGATTTCCGAATACATTTTCCGACTACGTACAACGCCATGCACTTTCATGCGGTTCCCATAAATTAGTTCAACAACTGAATGAAGGACACCATAATAGTCAACGCCATCCTGCCCACCATGGACCATCACCCCACAATTCTGTGTTTTCAGTCGGTCGTCTCGATTTTCACATATAAATTTCACGCCATTGACCTGACACATTGAGTAAACTTTTGAAGCTATCGGTTTCATCGCAAGGTCCCTCAATTCGTTTGACCACTCTGGGTAACCATCATCTGCTACATGGTTCATCTGAAAACGATAAGAAACCACACAAGAAATTATGAACATAGAAACCACAAAACCACGTACGTCCACACATGCTATATAAGGAAAATGGCAATAAAAATAAAGACATATACACATATACCCTTACCCATGGACCAAAGTAGTTTGCAAACGTCCTGTTGTGGTATTCAACATTTCCGGCAATAGCAGGGCAGTGAAGATGATAGTTTTTCCAATATTGTACTTCTTCACAGTTAATCAGTACCGACCAGTGGGCAATGACTAACTCATTTTCATCCAACTTGTACGACTTTGGCAAGCTTCCCTGTACTACAACGTCATTGGAGATGATAGAAAGGTTGAACTGAGGTTCATCTATCGGCATCTGTTGTTGGGGGTCCTCAAGCGCTCCCAAATACACTTTGGTGTACGTTACACACTCGTGCGCAACATATGCTTCAGCGATACACCCTTCAGGTGCATATTTATTCTTCACATAGTCCTTATAGGCTCCCAATTGTCTACAAGTTAACAAGTGCATGTTAAAAGGGGTAAAAATAAGACTTTACATATAAAAATAGAGGCAAACCAAATGTACCTTTCCATGGGATACATCCAAGTGTAGTGTACGGGACCGGTAAGCAACAATTGTTCGGGAAGATGGATCGTTAGGTGAGGCATGATGTCGAAAAAATTTGGCGGAAATATCCTCTCAAGCCTGCACATGATAAAAATGATGTCATCTTGCATCTCCCTGAGATCTGATTTTTTAACTTCCCTGGTGCATAACTTCTGAAAGAATCTTGACAAGGCCACCAACGGCTCCACCACCTCCTTGGGCAGGTACCCTCGAATGAAAATAGGGAAAAGGCGTTGAAGCAGTACATGCCAGTCATGACTCTTTAATCCGTACATCTTATTGTCCCGGTAGTTAACACACCTGCTTATATTTCCTGCATAACCATAAGGATACATGCATGTATATATATATATATATATATATATATATATATACGGAGCTTTTCCGTTGCGGACGTCCGCACGGACTGTTCACCGTGCGGATGTGGCTTTTCCGGCCACTTCCCGGCCGCATTTGGGTAAACTTCCTTCTAGACATATGTACATACACCTGTGTAGATCATTTGTCTAGAAGAAACTTTTGGCTAATTCGATCTCTAAGGCCCTCAAAATCTCGTTTCAAAAAAACTGGACATAAATCGGACCGGTTTATGTCCAGTTTTTTTGAAACGCGATTTTGAGGGCCTTAGAGATCGAATTAGCCAAAAGTTTCTTCTAGACAAATGATCTACACAGGTGTATGTACATATGTCTAGAAGGAAGTTTACCCAAATTCGGCTGGGAAGTGGCCGGAAAAGCCACATCCGTACGGACTGTTCACCGTACGGACGTCCGTATTCGAAAAGGACCGTATATATATATATATAGCCATAGGCAACAATTATATTTCTCGCATATCACCATAATCCGGTAAAAATTAAAGGCAAACAAATTTCCGTACTGCATAGTCATATATAAGAATATTTACCTTACATTACTCAGCCACCGAAAAATTTCATGCTTATGCTTCGGCTTGACGGTGTAAGGAGCTTGCGGCATTTTTCTCTTACCATCTCTTAACCACAAATGTTTCCGCAGTCCCATAGCTTTCAGATCAATGCGTGCCTTAGGGATGTCTTTTGTTTTCCCCTCCAAGTTAAGAACTGTGCCCACCACAGTTTCACACACATTCTTCTCTATGTGCATGACATCTAGGTAATGTCTGATAGGCAACCTGGGCCAGTAGAGGAGTTCCCAGAATATGCTCTTATGTGTCCAAAACTTATACCTTTCGGGCTTGTCTGGAATTGACGCCACTATGTCAGGATGATTGCTCAGCTGGCCAAAATCATATTCATTCAACACTTCCAAAATTTCTTCCCCTGTCCATCGCCTGGGTGCCACACCTGTTTCCACAGTCCCATCAAACGCGTCTGGATCCTGCCTAAATGGGTGATCATATGGAAGCCAACAACGGTGACGCATCTGAACAATTTTACTGCAATGAGGACTGCAACAATCAACCGTCATGCACTCTGAACAAATCTGTAACCCCTGGTAACGTTGCCCGACAACATACCGCGGGCAGGAAAATCACTGATGGTGCCAACAAGCATGGCATGCATCTGGAACATCTCGTTTTTGAACCTATCGTAAGTGGGGTGGCCACACTCACTCAGGTACTTAAGCTCCTCAATCAAAGGCCTCAAATACACATCGAGACACTTTCCTGGATAACCTGGGCCCGGAATTAACAGAGTCAGCATATTGTATTCCTTCTTCATGCACATCCATGGTGGAAGGTTGTACGGTACCAAAATAACTGGCCATATACTGTATTGAAGACTCATGTTGCCAAAAGGGTTGAATTCGTCATATGAGAGCCCTAGCCAAACATTTCGGACCTCTGCTGCAAAATGATCAAACTCCCTGACCATGTGCTTCCAAGCCTCTCCGTCGGAAGGGTGTATAAGGGTGTCATCGTCAGGCAAATTCTTCTCAGCCTACCATCTCATTGCCTCGGCCGTGAAAGCACACATGAACAACCGCTTCAGCCTATCAATAAGCGGGAAATATCGAAGTATCTTCACAGCTTTCTTGTTGCCTGCAGGAGTCAACTTATACCTTTCTGTAAAACATACCGGGCAGGCTTCAAGGTCTTCGAGATCTTTTCCCCAGAAGAGAATACAATCATATCTGCATGCATGGATTTTGATGTAGGAAAGCCCAAGATCTTTCAGGATATGTCGCACCTTATGATGAGTGGTAGGAAGACGATGACCGGGTGGCAGTAGCGAAGCAGTCCACTTCAACCAAGAATCAACAGCTTTGACAGACATTTTGTTCTCCATTTTGAGCTGCATCACTCCCATCACACTTTCAAGAACAGTCTTACTACAACCGTCGTACAACGGAGTCTGTTGCAATGCAATCAGGTTGTTGTACTTATTCATGAGGAAACATATCATTGATTAACATCGATGTTGGATCATAGGATGAACTGCCCCTCTCAGCAAAATCTCCATGATCATAGCGTGGACTGGCCCTCTCACCAAATTGTCCATGATCATGCGGACCCGCTAACGATGTTTCACCGTGATAAATCCAACAAGTGTACTTATCCCAAAACCCGTATTTACTCAGGTGCCTCTGGACTTTATCAATAGGAAAACGAAATCGATCGCTGAAACACTTACATTCTTTACACGGGCAATAATGAAGTGTATTGTCTCCACAATTAGCCTTCACAAAATCCACAAAACTCCTAATTCCCTGGTGATATCTGACATCCCATCTTTCGAGGCTCATCCAACTCTTGTCCATCCTGAAAATTCTAACAAATTTACGTATTAATTATATATATACACACTCATTCACTACTAATAATCGACGCGATATCTCAATTCAACTCGCCTTAAATCAACACATGCATATATATATATATATATATCGATCTAATCTCTGAATTCGATTCAGTACTCGATGATGGTATTCTTCTTTTTTCAATTCAAAACGTATTTGACTAGGTAGAGGCTCTGTTAAGCGTGGCTCCGATAGCACTACGATAATACCAGTCGTTGATTCAGACACAACATCAACAACATTTCATATATATCTCACGAATTGGATTTGATCAACACACACACATATATATATACCTTCATTTATACGTATATATATACACATACCTATATATATAGCTTCCCGACTGATCGAGTTTTCGACACGCGCCTTAATTTTGACAATATACCGAAGGATCGATTTCAGAGCGTACGTTTTCCTTCTTTCGATTTCTCTGGATTTTTTTCGATCAAAATGAATGAATGATCGAGCTGCGACTAATATATGAGACATTGCTGGCGACGGAGTAAGTCGCCGGAAATGAAGACATTATCGGCGACTTTACGCCGGAAAATCGCCGGTAATGTTTCAAAACATTACCGGCGACTCCAACCGTCGCCGGCAATGTCGAGCCACACATTTCCGGCGAAATTCCGGCCGGAAAATCGCCGGAAATGTTCGGCTTGACATTGCCGGCGACGGTTGGAGTCGTCGGTAATGTTTTGAAACATTACCGGCGATTTTCCGGCGACATTACTGGCGACGGAGTAAGTCGCCGGTAATGATGAACATTACCGGCGACTTTTCCGGTCGCCGGCCTTGTCTCCGGTGATCTCGCCGGTAATGTTCACAAATGTGGTAGTGTCCCCAACTTTAACACGTCGTAACTTTCTCCTCCGGCTACCAAATTCGATGATCCACCTATCAAAAGAAAGAGGAGCTCGACCCCAACAACTTTCATCAAAGAAGCATGGCCAAAGGATGCCGGAATAGAGCACACCTTCTATTTGAGAGTAACGTTGAACAACTAGCCTAGGTTTGTTCTTAGTTATGATCACTTTCTCGGTTAGCCTAGCCACATCGGTTAGCCTAGGTTTGTTCTTAAAGACCCACTTTGTACCTATAACATTTTTATCTTTAGGTCTAGGAACCAAATACCAAACTTTAATTTTCTGAAATTGATTCAATTCATCTTGCATGACTACTATCCAATCTGAATCTTTAAGAGCATCTCTAATATTTTTAGGTTCAACATTTGAAACAAAACCATAACAAGAGATTCGATTGATGACTAACCGATGTATAGTAAGAAAACTTTTGAGAGTAACAGAGTTACTTACAAACTTGTTTGACTTACTTCTAGTCTTTCTTGGTTCATCAACAGTACCTATCACATTAGAGGGAGAATGGTCATTCTAAACTTGCATCTTACTCGTGTAGTATGGCTTCTGGATAGCAAGGGTCTGATCTATCTCGGAGCCTTCAGAGTCAGATTCTATATCCAAGGATACATCGTCTAGAATGGGGTTTTTCTCATCAATGGGAGTATCCACAGTTGTGGGAACTGTCTCAGCTTTAGGACTTGTGTCCTATTCCTATATAGATCTAGGAGAATGGTTGTGAGAGCACACAAGTGAGTCATTAATAACCACATTTACCGTTTCTACGATTTTACAAGTTTTTTTTTTGTAGACATGATAAGCACGGCTATTCAATGCATAACCTAGAAATATACCTCGATCACACTTGGCATCAAATTTTGTCAAGTATTCCCTATCTCTATAAATGAAACAAGGACTACCAAAAGTTTTTAAGTGTGAAACATTTGGTTTCTTCCCTTTCCATAGTTCATATGGTGTCTTATTTGTTCCTGGCCTAAGTATGACACGGTTGATAGTGTAACACGCATTATAGATAGCTTCAGCCCAAAACATATGTGGCAAGTCAGTAGAGCTAAGCATCACCCTACCCATCTCAACCAAAACTCTATTTTTCCATTCAACTATCCCATTTTGTTGTGGAATTATGGGGGAAGAAAATTTATGATGCACACCATACTCCTCACAATAATCAACAAAAGAAGAGTTTTCAAATTCAGTTTCATGATCATACCTAGTTCTAATAATGCGCTTGTTTTCAGAAAGCTTTTCATTTGAAATTCGCTTTGGAAGTTCAAAAATCTTTCCAATTCCAAAGGTTTGACTTTGAGTTTTATCACTTAAAAACATTACCCAAGTAAACCTAGAGTAATCATCAACTACAATGAGTATATATTTCTTTCCAGCTATGCTTTTAGTTTCTACAGGACCTACCAAGTCTAGGTGAAGTAGTTCAAGCACATTAGAGGTAGGTTTAGCATTCAAAACTAGATGAGAAGTTCAGGATAGCTTACCCATCTTGCAATCCCCACACATACTTGCTGCCTTTCTGGTAAATTTAGGCAAACCTCAAGCTCATTCTTTTGAGGACAGCTTCACCATGTCTTGGTGATTTAGGTGGCACATCCTTCTATGCCAAAGATTAAGAGGGCTCTCCTGTACTAGTGACCAAAAACACAGCTACGGTTGGAACCTTTTGTTGGCATGTACACAATAACAATGGTCCTTTGTTCTTTCCCCCTTCATGACACTTTTGCCTTTTCCATCAAGGACAATGCACTTAGTACAGTCAAAATTCATTGTGTCATGCTCATCACCAATCTAACTTACACTTAACAAGAAAATTTCCAACCCTTTTACCAGAAGTACATTTTTCAAGCTTGGGAGACCAGGTGTGTCAACTGTCCCACTTCCCAACGATTTCTGCCTTGGCACCATCACCAAACACAACATCTCTAATGGGGTGTGTGTCATTCATGGAGGTAAACCACTTGCTATCACCATTCGTATGCTTCGAACAACCACTATCCATGTACCAAGAATCATACTTTCTGGTGGATAGGGCAGTTAAGGCAACATTACACATGGCCACAATCTTCCGTCCATTCGTTGGGGCTGCCTTGAATCTTGACTAGAAGCAAACCACGTCTTCTTCTTGATTTTCCTTGTCTCCAGTTTCTTCAGGAGAGGTGGTGGCACTAGTATCCTGAGTCTTCAGACTTGACTTCCTAACCCAGGTTGGGATGCTTGGCTTCTTTTTTCGATTGGGGATGGCAAGTGACTGAGCAATCCTGGTCAGCTCTTCTAATGACTTCTGAAAGGATGCAAGGAGATCGTTGCCCTGTGGAGTTCTTGCACGAGAAGGACTTCTTTTTAGTTTGTAGCAAAACCTATGAATGTGCCCACTGTTACCGCAGTGGTAACACCTAAGTGGAGGAGACTTTCCAAGCTTAGGAATTTTGGGAGCTTTTGCCTTTTTGATTACCAGTTGCAGATGAGGCTTTCCCAAGATAGAATTGGGACTCTTGACAAACACAATATTTCCTAGGTTCTTGGATCCTTCTCCATTTTCAAAGCCTAAACCCATCTTGTTGCCATCCACCTTTCCCATCCCACACAGTTGCGATAGCTTTTTTGAACCAATGGAGAACTTTGTAAAATGAGCTTTGGTTTCTCTTAGGGATTCTTCCAGTGCCAACTTTTCTGCAGTTAGAGCCTCTACCAAACCAGCTTGAAGTTCAAGTTTCTTTTTGAGAGAGTTCACTTGATCCTCAAGCAGAGACTTATCATATTTTTCATTTTTGGTTCTCTTCTTAAGTGTCTAATAGGTTTTCAAGTTGCCGACTAGCTCTTCTAGAGGATAAGTATCTAGATCATGAGCTTCATCAATGACATTCATTTTAGAGTCAAAGAAGGGAGGTAAAGCACTCATAAATTTTCTAACAATCTTCTTAGACTCTATAGCCTATCCTATACTACAACACTGATTAGTTATGCTAAGCACACGACCATAAAATTCATCAATTGACTCATTTTCACTCATGGACAATCTTTCAAACTCAAAAGTAAGATGTTGAAGCTTTTGTTATTTAACACGAGAGTTACCTTCATGAGTGTTGACAAGCACGTCCCATGCATCCTTGGCAGTAGGGCAAGGGATGAGCCTTTGATGTTCTCCTTTAGACAAGGCGTTAAAGAGACAGCTTAGAGCATTGATGTTTGCTCTAGCCAAATCCTTGTCAAGCTTATCCTATTCAGATATTGGCTTTGGGATTTGATCAAGAGAACCTTCTGCTTTCGGCTTTATGGGATGTGACCAACCTTCCTCTACAACCTGCCATAACAGACCATCATCTTGGTAGGAGAGGAAGGCACTCATCATGATTTTTTATTGTGAAAAATCATGTCTATCAAAGAAATTAGGGACATTGATGGAAGAACCTTTTTCACGCTCCATCTCTAATCCTCAGAGGATCTCACTAGCGAAATCCAATGGCCTCTTTGATACCACTTAAAGTTCCTGGGGGGGGGGGGAGGGTGAATAGGCATTTTTCAACTTTTTTGCTTAACCTATTCTCGAGGATAGCAGAGTAATGAACTATCCCAATTCACAGATATTCGAGTACTTATTCATATATATTCGAGTACTTGAAATGTAAAAGCGATAAGTAAAGAATAACACCAAGATATTTTTCTTTAACGGAGAAACCTTGTAACGAGGGAGAAAAATTGCATGCTTTTAACTCTTGAGGGACAAACCTTTCCACTATGAATAACACTTCTTTACAAGACTCTTGTACTCTGGGGATACATAACCCGTATGATATCCTAACCAGTCTCTCTACTAGTTCTACAAAGCTACACTCTCTCTTGTGTCTAAGTGTTTACAAATGAAAGATTTTAGAAGTCTCATTTAAGAACTTAACTATTTGTAAGCTAATTATTCATGAGCAACTTCTTAGGTTGAGCATATCCATACCAATCTCAATGGAGTTCACAATGCATATGAGTTTTTTATTTATAAAAATTGGGTTTGTGTAATACTCTAAGACTTACATGTTGTAGAAGGGAAAGCTTAGAGAAAAAGAGTAGAATCAGAAACAATTTAGAAAGATGCACAAAAGACTCACTTACTCAACCAAGGAGCAACGACTAAACATTTGTCTATATATATTGGCTGAGAGATCAGCAAAGAGATAATCCACATGGATACTGATATAAGCCAGATTTTAGATGTTTGTCAAATGGCAATTTGTGTGATGTGACAAGTGCAGAACATAAGCCAATAAGAAAGGACAAACCGAAGCTTTCCTTAACCATGTCTAAGTTTCAAAAAGAGACAGAAAATGTTTCTTCTACTTACTCTAAAGGGAGCATGACAAAAGGAGTAGCAAGAAACACTTTTCAAGGGCAAAGGTAATCAGCTCCACATGGGTGAATATCACGAGACAGAAAATCTTGATAGTTACCAAGCAACATAAGAAGACAAGATCACAGTTTGTGAGACAAACTATCTAAACATCTTGAGTAACAAGCAATAACCTTAGCTGACTTAAAAGGGAGCCTTTTTCAAAGGTAGGAAGATTTGAAAAATGGGCTGCAAGGAGATGTACATATCAGGGGCAAACCAGACAGTTGTGGGATAGGTGGCAAAAATGTCATCCTCAGTGAAAAACATGATATGCAAATGCATGAGACTACCTGATTGTTATTGAGATTGGTAGGACAGAGTCTTTAATTATCTTTGTTGATCACCACTAATTTGTGTGTTTTGTTAACACTAGGAAATTCCAACTAATCAATATACCTTCACATGTCTAGTTTTTCCATTGTGCCATCTAAAAATGAAGTCTAGCTTAGCTAAACTGTGTAGTTTTCTTTGTTCTTCCCATAGTGTCTTTGTACTGAGAGACATTTGTTGACTCATATGTAGCGCCGCTTTCATGCCCTCCAAAACCATCCTGCTCCTGTGTGATATGGATCAAGTGCTGGATTGTGTAGGCTAGAAGAGCTGCTTTGCTCTATGTTCTTACATTTTATGACATTGTACTTTTATATCTTTATTTTGCAAGAGATGATTATGAAAATTTCTTTTGGATCGAGTGCTGGATTTTGAAGGAGTTTTAGAGCTAGATGATCTACTTTTCTTGGTGTTCTTACATTTTGACATTGTTCTTTTATAATTTTGTTTTTCAAGAGATATTAGAAAGTTTAAAGGGAACTAAAGGATTTCGGTTCTATGAACTTTCATGACTTGAATCTAGGACATAATAGCCTACTTCCTAAGTAATAACGCTCATCACTTAAGCTATCCAACTTCTTAGGTAGGGGTGAGAATTAGGCTGAACGGTTCGGTTTTTAATAAAAACCAAAACTAAAACCATAATATTTTTTTGGTTCAGTTCGATTCAGTTTTTCATTTCAGGATTTTGTTTTTGTTACTTTCGGGGTTTTACATAACGCATAAAAATATTTTTCAAAATATAACTAAAAAGTTGTCTATAAAAGACCATTTTTTGAGTCGTCTAACATTTTGATTCGTCTTTACGAGAGAATTTGACAAGGACTGTGTATAAAGAAATTGAGTTTTTAAGAGTTTAAGGTTTTTATTTTACATTATTTATATAATATATTACAAAATACCCAAAATGAGGTCATTTTTTTTTCATACATAGGTTTATTGGTTTAGTTCAGTTTTTGAAAATCAAAAATCAAAACTGAACCAATTGTCTTAGTTTTTTTTGTTCAGTTTTTATCAGGTTCAACTTTTCTTGGCCATGGTTTGATTTCAGCTTAAATTTATTCAGTTTTCGATTCCTAGGTGATATTACAATTTCTTTGTAACACGATTGAAGCTTCAAATGCAATTGAAGTTTCAATATTTGAAGCTTCAATTCCTACATCATTTTTCTAATACGATTGAAGCTTCAAATTGACCAAGATCTTACATTAATATTATCCGTACCCATATTCCTTCAAGAGGTTGATATAACTCAATATGACCGGTCAAATAGACTGCCTATGTGAGAGGCCCATCATCTCACCATAACGTGAGCCATCCAAGCTTGTGTTAGCCCAAACCATATCTTGGGGCCTACCTATATATCGCCCTAGCATTAGGACAGTATTTCTGCCTCCCTCGTCTAGTCCTCACCAACACAGGCCTGTTGTCATAATCTCTAGTCTCCCCTAACCGCATCCTCGCCCGTGGTAGCCTCGTAGCACTAAGCAAAGCCCTAATGCCACCATTAGGACTGGGATATTGAAATCAAAAATTGAAAAGACCCGGCCTGAAACCGAGCCGAGGTCGAAATAAACCGAACCAAAAAAATCTTAATTCAATTTCAGTTTTAAATCTCAAAAAATGGAACCAAACCAAAATATACAAAAATGATGTTGTTTTGGATATTTTTGTAATATATTATATAAATACATGCAAAGTAAAAATCCTAAATTTTTAAAATCTAATTTTCTTTATGCACATTCTTTGCCAATTCTCTCACAGAGACAAGTCAAAGTATTAGGAGACTCAAAAACTTGTTTTTTAAGAGAACTTTTTAATTATTTTTGAAAATATTGTTTTTTTCTACATTAAATAATAAACCCAAAAAATCTGAAAAAAAATACTCGAACCAAATAATTGCAATTTTTGTTTCAAAAAATGAAAAACCAAATCAATCCAAACCAATAAAATATTACGGTTTCGGTTTGATTTTGACAAAAAGTCGAACTGTTTGCACCGAATCCCACCCCTAGCCACTTCCACACAAAATAGAACCCATCGGCCTACCCAGTGTCACTCGCTAACCAGAGCAGCACAACGAAACCCTTGACATCCTCCTTTGAGGTAGGCTCAACCCGGTTGCACTATACCTCCACCAAGATTCGACACTGATGCCAACAAAATCATTGCTACCACAGGAATCCCCGCCCGACACTGTCAAATCGAAGTCGCCTCTAGCCACCACCTAGATTTGGTAGGAAGTGCACAAATAGCCTATGTTGGACTCCACCCTAACGTAGCCTCTGCCCCTACACCATTGTCATCACCACCTCTTCAGATCCCTTCGCTCGCCTCCCTGGTCTAAATCGTACTCTCAACACTGCCAGACACCTATTAAAGACGATGTTGCACACTCAAATCGTAGCAGCGCAAGGTTTCACGATCGCTCCTATATTTGTAGAGCTCTCACCAAAGCTCGAAGTTTATTTTGATACTTATGACAAATTCATTCCAACATGATCTTTACTTTTTGCCAAAAGATTTGATTAACGACAAATAATAAATTATAAAAGCCTGGACCAACCCATAAATGAAGGCTTCGGCCTAAATATGTAAGCCTTTATTGATCTTGGGTCTATGGGCCCTCAGGGCCGGTATATTGCAGGATTAACCCAACACAACCATATATAGTGTTGACTTTTGACCAATTTCATTCTAGTTAAGTCCAACCCTAGCCTTATTATTTTGACCCGATCCGAGCCTATCCCATGATGACCTATACTTTGTATAGGTGCCACTGTGCCACATATATACATGCAATTTCTCTAATGAGAACCTTTACAATGAAGACCTCGTAAGTATTTTCTTATTAAATTTATTTTTTAATTATAAATTAACAAATCTACCGTTAGATAGATTATTATGAATAGTTCACTCGATTTGGGGAACAATGAAGCGTACCTAGTGAGGGCAAGATCTGAAAAAGAAGAGGCGACACACATCGTGATCATAATATTTGTGGTTCACCTCCCAAAAGTGGCAATTTTGATTCTCCCTCATGAGTTGAGTCCAACTGCTTCCTCAGAGCATCCATGGCAGCCTCGCTTTGATCAAGAGAGTAGGGGGTTTAGGTTAGATCACGATAGAGATATATATAAGAAGGGATGGGGTAAGGTGATGAACCTAACCTTGAATTGATGGAGGTTTAATGGATTCTAATGAGCTTGGTTACCTTTGCAACGGTCGATGAAGGATGGAAAAGAAAAGAACCTGGAGATGAGATCAAAATCCTTGTGCTACACTTGAAATCAAATGAAAATGAGGAGGTTGGGGTTTCAAGTGAAGACTAAGAGAGACATGAACAAAACTCAGACTTTTGATGAGGACTAGGGTTATACACAAAGAAATCTGAGACTGAGAGAATTGAGAGAGAGCAGGTTTAATATAGAAAATCTCGCACGCTTCACATGCCCACAAATTTGAAAATGACGAAAAGTGCAATATTGAACAGTGATTGTAAACCGAAAATCGCGTGTAGTGATAGTAAACCCACGCTTGTTATATAGGAAATTTATACAAATTTTCAAGTAACTTGAAAATTGTTTAGCTATTTATAATCAAGATTTCTCATTTATGAATGTAAATGGTGTACATTTTCATATTTTTCGATACCTTGACTACTTAATGATTCTCAATGTCTAAAAATTACAAAAAATTTCTACTCATCAGCATTTAAACATCTAGTGGTTAATGTTGTTAATATGAGATTGTGTTAGGACCATAATTATGCTTTAGTTATGCTCCTAACTTCATGCTTATTGCTTGTTTTTCATGAATATAACATCATTCTTATGACATTTCCTATTTATATTAGGAAATCATGATTTTGCAAGGAAATGGGTTAAAAGACGATGATTAGATACTTTCCAGTGAAGGCAAGGACATTTTCGGGACCATGGAAGAAGATGGAGAAACTTTAGAAAAAGACTAAAAACGGTCACCCGAGACTCGCTGGAATATTCCGAGATTCTAGCCACTAATGGTCAACTATGGCAGTCAACTAGCACTACAAGAAAAACACACTTAGACCACAGAACCTTTACAGTTCCGTGGTCTAAGTGTAACTTAGACGACAAATTTTTTTTCCGTCGTCCAAGTATGACTTAGAGGACGGAGATGTCTTTTCCGTCATCCAAGTGTCCACTTGGACCACGGACAGACACACCGTGGTCTGAGTGGCCACTTGGACGACGGAAAAAGACATCTCCGTCGTCTAAGTACCTTAACCCTAAACCCTAAATCCTGACTTTTCACTTAGACGACGCAAATGCACGTTTGTGTCATCTAAGTGAGTACTTCGACGACGCAAACGTGTCTTTGCGTCGTCTAAGTGCTTACTTGAACGACGAAAATGTGCCTTTGCGTCGTCTAAGTGAAAGTATCGTAATTTCATCTAAGACAACGATCATCTAGACCATGTCCCATAGCATATTCTTTTCGTCGAGACCATAGAATAAACAATTCTCGGAGTGTGACCGTCGATGGTTCCAAAATAGAACTTACGGATTTTTGTGTATCCACGTTTCCAGTTTGTAAACATTTCAGTTTTGCAGTTGACTGTGCCGATGAAACCCTTAACGAACTTACTATTTTGAGAAAATTATTCTATTTATATATTGTCTTATGGCGAATGTATCCAACGATTATTTTGTCCAAATTCAATTTCGTTAATATCGATATGCAATGAGCCTATACTTAATAACACTTAAGTTATACACATTAGTAGATACTTACAAGTTTAAATACGTAAGATTATTCGTCGTTTTAAATTCAATTGTTTATATATACGATTCATTAATATATTTTATGACTATTTCATTCGAATGACAAATCGGAAACTTCCTTGCGAATTATTTTTAAAAATTAATTTTACGAGAATTTCACCTAGACCACGGATATGGACATTTTCGTCGTCTAGGTGACCACTTGGACGACGGAAACAGACCATCTCCGTCGTCTAGGTTGAAAAAGATAGCGGTTCAATTTCCACCTCCAAATTTTTGGGGAACGGCTCAAATTTTACCTGGACGACGGAGATACTTATTTCCGTCATTTAAGTGAAATTTGAAACGCTCCAAAAAATTAGGGCTGTTAACTCCCACCCGCCAAATTAATTGGGCGCCTGTTCCAAAAATTTAAACGGTTCACTTAAACGACAGAAAAAATACCTCCGCATTTTAAGTGAAACTCTATATAAAGGACCCATCTGATCATTTTTCCCCATCCCGTTCTCAATTCCTCCTCTCCTCTCACTCACTCTCGCTCTCTCTCAAAAATCCGGCGACCCTAAATCCGGCGACTCCCCTCTTCAGCGAGTTTAAATTAATTTATTATTTTACGACGACCCCCTCCCTCCGGCGACTCCCCTATTTGGCGACTTCCTCCCTCCGGCGACTCCCCTCTCCGGCGACTTCCTCCCTCCAACGACTCCGCTCTCCTTAGTATTTTAATTAATTTATTAATATTTAATTATTTAAATAAAAATTTAGTATTTTAATTAATTTATTAATATTTAATTATTTAAATGACAATTTAGCATTTTAATTAAATTATTAATATTTTACTTTAAATTCAAATTTTAATTAAAAAAATACATAATCTGTGACGACTCGGACCGGAATCAGCAGTATGATCAACTTGATTGATGAGTTACTGCATAGTCGCAGTTTGTCGGCAGTTATTCGAATCGCCGAAGCTTCTTAACGACTTAATTATTGGCCGAGAATTGGAGCTGGGTCTCTTCTCGAGAGTCGTTCTATGTGTGATTACGAGTTCGTGGACGGTTCCGAATCGTTATTTGGACGACCGAGGAATTAGTTATGAATATTTGAAGTTTCGACGGAAACGGATTAATATGGCAAGCTACTTAACGACAAAATTACCGGACGAGAATTTGGTTTCGGCTTCTTCACGGAAGTTGTTCAGAATTTAATTTCTAGTTTGTGGGAACTTCCGGAGCATTATTCTGAGTTACGAAGAATTAGTTGCGAATAGTTCCGTTTGTTGTTTGTTTAGTCGAATTAAATGTGTGATGGTGTGAACAGTTGACTTTTTTATCCGATTGGTCAATATGGTTGACTTTGGGTGATAATTGAAGAGTACGTCGAGACGAGTTTGTGGCCACGAGAATTATCGGAATCGGAGTTACGACGTGAAAGTTACGGGTAATTGAAGTTTGTCGAAAAGTGTGATTTTTGGAAGTTTCCTAAAATAGCAGGTATAAATAGTGGTTGCCATAAAGGGAAAGTCAAAGGAAACAATTAATGGTTGACCACGTTTGACTTGGTTGACCGTGGTGGAGGAGTGGTCACGACGGTGACCGGCGGTCCGTGACAGTGGCATGCCGTCCGGCCACCCCCGAGGTCGGCGTTGGGCCCGTTCTGCTCGTCTCAGCCTTCCGAGTCTCTTTCCAGCCACCCCTCACGGCGAGGGTGGCTGTGGGGAGGAGAAATTCCGATCAAAAATGAAGAAAAAAAATGGTGAATCGGGTTCCATGATTTTGATCGATTCGAGTTGAATTTCTTAGTGGGCTTTGAAGCTCTCAATCCCTTGATGCTCCCCTGTAAGTTTCGTGTTTCAATTCGATGTGTACATGGAGAATTTTGGATTTGAAGATTTGGTACCAATTTGGGTTTTCATGAAATTGAGCTAGTTAGAGTTTGAATTGGCCTTTGTTGCAGTTGACAAAGTTGCTCAGTGGACGATTTGGAGTGGAATAGGGGTGGCACCGCCATGAAATTTCACGTCCAGCGGCGGCGCCGCCGTGGACGGCGGTCAACGGTCAACGGGTTGACTTTTTGGACTTTCGGCAAGTTGCATGTCATTTGACTCGAAATCGCGCCCCGATCACAGTGGGGAGGTTCATTTTTCGAGTTGAGCGTCCGAACATAAAGCGAGGTATTGTGGTGTACATATACGGATTTTCGACGATTCGTCGACTTTGAGTTATGTGTTTCCGGGAACGGTGGTTTCTCGTGGTTTGTCTTGCATTGTCGAGATATGATTTTGAGATATGGATTTTGTGAATATTTAGGTGTTCGTGATCGTTCGTTTGGCGAGGGACTTTCCACCGGATCACGGGTTAACGCGATACGCGTTACGTCAGTCTGTGAGTGGACAATTTCTTTTCACGGAAATGTTTGCGAGTCTTATATTGGATTTATGAACTTGAGCATGCGTATGAGATTTCGGATTACATGAGCATGTGTTTTACGATTATACGATTATATTTATACGGATATACGTATACGAATATACATACACTTATATGCTGTTTCATGCATTTGCATCGAAATGTTTATGATTTGGTTTACACAGAGTACAGTCGTGGTTACGTTGTTGTATCGATACACTTGCCTCTCGGCTAATCCTCGATGGTAGGCCTTATTGCCAGGGGAGGCTGTGACTCCTGACCCGAGGTCTTTACCGGGGGGAGGCAGACCTTTGACCTGAGGCCATTTCTGGCTAGAATCACGTGTGGGCCAGGGACCCCGTGGTTCTGACTGTACTAGCACGGTGTGTGTTCATGAGTGACCCCGTGGGATTTTTACTTGCATGCTCAGTACGCTGGAGGATTATGGTTTACCTCGTGTACTATATTATTTCTATTTACCTGGACTCGCATATGTTTTTATAACATATATATTATCTGGTGAAAGACATTTATTTTCGTCCGCTCACTCTAACGGTTTTCATGTCTTTCCCCTGGGCTTTTCGGTTTCCGTGCCCAGTTTGCAGTTCAGGCTCTGGTGTCGCACGTCGTGGTCGGAGGCATAGTGCTCGAGCTACATTGTTTCATCCAGTAGGTTTATTGTTCTACCTACTGTGGTATGCGTATACGATTATGTATTAGATGTCGCTCTGAGCTTCCTATTGAATACGTTATACGATTTTACACTGGATTTCAGTAAAGTGCATATATATTTACTACTTTACTTTACTGTTGACATGTTGAGAAATCTGGATGGGATTGGTGCCCACGGTTTGCTTTTTGTGGCATAGGATGAAGTGTATTTTCCGCGTGCAGGTAATGGTAATTCCACGTTAGTAACGAAACTCTGCCCAAATTTCGAAAAGTTTTTATTGGTTCGTGTTTTCGAAGGGGTTTGATTCCGATTTAGGAAGCTAAATCGGGGTTGGGTCCTTTCATAATCACTTAGACTACGGACATATTCATATACGTGGTCTAAGTGTTCACTCAGATCACGCAAAAACTTCTTAGTCTAAGTAACCATTTGGACGACGGAATTGAATTTTTCCGTCGTCCAAGTGGAACTTAGATAGCAGACTATTTCTGCGGTCTAAGTGCAACTTGGACGACGCAACAGTAATCTTGGAGGACGTACCTTAGACCACGAAGATTCCGTCGTCTAGGTACTTGGACGACGGAAATGTTCACCTAGACGATGGAAATGATCCGCGGTTTAAGTGCATTTTTCTGGTAGTACGTCATGGTCATGGTCAAACTTAGGTTAAGACTTCAAGTCACACATGACGATATTTTGGGCTTGAAGCATGTGACATGTATAATACATGTGACAGGGTAGGTGAGTCACTTTAAGACCACATTATCTCATTAATTTTAAAATTCAAATATGAAAATATCTCCTTATCTCCAATCAAAATGAACACAAGTCAAATTCAAATTTTGACTGTTGACATGGTAATAGACATTTTTCTATATTTTTCTATTCCAACCGATATGTCAAAATGTATGTTATTTAACTATTATTTTTGAAACTCTAAACCCCTCTTCTCTATGTTCTATACTTTCGGTTCCTCTCCATTCTTAAACTCCAATTCATAAGTGCAGCACCAGGAAATGAAAAAAAATTATACACTACCTTCTTTGATGAACATCCATAGAAACCGACCCACACCCAGGAGATCGAAAAAACCCACAATTTGACATACCTACTCTAATCAAAAGAAGCACAACCGGAAGCATGCATGCATGCATGCTATTTATACCAAATCTCATAACCTAATCAAGCTGACCCATTACACAATCAATAAACATTTTATTGAATAATTCAACCTTAACCCATTACACAATACCAAATCCTGAATATCAACTCAATCAATTGATATTCTACAGATTCCAAACAATTTTAGATTTACTCGAACGATCAATTTATCCTTGGCCAGGATCTTTCTGTTCACTGCCACATTTCTCTTTATTTCCGACGACTTAAAGTCGTCGACCTTTCTATTTAAATCGTCGGTGATCATTATTACCGGCGACAACTCGTCGGTTATAAGCTCGCCGAAAGCAACCTATCACCGACGAGAAATTGACGAAGTCATCGGTGATACCTTTGAAGTATCACCGACGAGATGAGGTCGCCGGCAATACTAAATAGCATCACCGACGACTTAGTCGTCGGTGATGATACTCTGCCGGGTCAACCTGTTTGACCGGCACAATTATTGTCGATGACATTCTTCCAAATGTCGTCGGTGATGAGGAAAAATCTCGCTGGAAATTGTGAGTTATTGCCGACGAGATAGGTTCATCTCGTCGGCAATACCCGGTGACATTTTACAAAAAAAAAAGCAGGTTCTGGATTGGGCCCAATTCCAGAAACCTGCAGTGAAAAACCCTAAACCGTACAAATACACATCCAACAGTACACACATAATTGTCCAACAGTACAAACAGCAACAATACAAAAATATAATACAAATACACTAAGAGTCGGCAAAATCCATTTTGACAAAATCATTTGAACTCCGGCGGCTACCCTGGTCTTGCTGCGACGGCTGCGGTTGTGGAACACTGTGGAACACAGGCATCGGTGGAGGTGGGGGGAGCGGGTGTCCGATAGTCTGGCACTCGTACATCGTCTGCATCCATGTGAACATTTGTATCTGCTGCTCGACCATAACTCGGTGTTGCTCGACCATCGTCCAGTGCTCGGCATCTCTGACTGCCTGCTGCTCGGCCAATGACCGCATCTCCTCCACCACCCTCATTTGCTCCTTCAACTCCCTCTGCGTCCTCTGAAGTTCTGCTACTAGGTTAGAGTTCCTAGAAGAAGTTTTTGACCCGCTAGAGTATTCCGAGGTGTTCTTCAATACTCCTTCGCCCGCCGAGCCCATTCCCCTGTAGTAGTGGATATTCTTCCCAGTCCCGCACGCTTTTGCCATGATCTAAGCCGTTATAGGGTGATCAAGTGTATCGATCTGAGAGGCATACTGGGTCACTTCTTCCTCCGAGCAGTCAGGATGGTCGTTTCGAGCTATATTCATGGTGACATTTGTGATCGCATCCTCCACTCTCACCTAATTGAAAAGCGAATATGAATAACGTATTATTAAATAAAATAAATTAATAGAGAAAAATAGTTTTATTAACACATGCATATGTGAACTACAAAATAATGAGGCCAAAGACTTACCGCTTCTTCAGGGCACTGCGGATAGAACTTCTGATGAACAAACACCAACGGGTTGACTTCTTGTTGTTTCTGCGCCCTACCCGACCAACCCAAATAGTTGAATGAACCTGCATGATGGGACTTGGTGTTTTTCAATCTGTTCTCCCTGTTCGTCTTGGAAATCGCCTTGTTTGATAAACATATGTCAAAAAATTAGTAACTAACTATTTCACTGTGATACGATACATTATGGTTGTAAAATATATTTAGGATACATACATTCACTTTGGGGTGCTCGAAGTGGGCTACCAGCCACAGCCACTCGTACTCCCTAAACCGGAGTTCGCTAGGGGTAGCACCTCGGCCTAGATCTTTGTACTGTGTGTAATGTTTTGAAAGCTCGTTCTTCCACTCTTTATACCTATATTAACACCAGAAACAAATGTTAGATATATTAAAACACTTGATAAACAAAAATCTAACTCGATATATACTCAAATAACTCGAATCACATCACCTGATATGTAGTTGACGCGCTGCCCACGTCTCAATAAGGGATTCATCCACGTCAAACCACAGCTGCAAGATGAATATATAAATGGTAAAATTATATATTTCTTCGAACTTAATTAATAAATGTAAAATTTACGTAATGAAAATACGATTTAACTCACAGTCAGTGCATTATGCACTTGCAACTTCACGTAGCGAGACACAGCACCCCAATCTGGCCACAGCATTGGGACCTTGTCCCGCACGACGGCCCCGGCCATGCTAGCATACTTTCGCGTGGTGTTTTCTGTCTCGATCACCTCACCACGCTCATTGGCCTTAATGATCGTTTTCCTCCCCCCGGTGGCCTGCTCAAGATTCATCCCGGTGCAAGGGCCTCTAGTCTTTCGTTTTCCATTGCCATTAACGAGATTGCCTAATAATACAATGTTAAAAAATTGAAATTATTAATTGACACTATTTATAGTCTTAAGTAATAATTAAGTAATCAATCTTGTTAAATAAAATTTACCTGCATCGTCCGTTTACTGGTTCATGCACCTCGCACTCCAAAGATACACGGGGTCGAACGGCTTGAACACGTACGCTTCCTCCACGGTCAGGAACTCCGGTTGTCCTTCAATAAAAATAACCCTCCCCCTAGCATCGAATTGAGGGATGACATGAATCTCGTCGGGCACGAAGAGACCGGACGGCGGAGATAGACGAGGCCTGGACGATGAGGCGTCTGCACCATCTGCCTCAGATGATTCCCGTGAAAGGGGAGTAGGCACCGGGCCAATAGGGGGCATTCGGATGGAGAGAGTTTCTGATGCGCCTGTTGAGGGTCGCTCGCCTGAGTGTCTGCTGCCTGAGGGTCGAAGCTGGACTGAGGGTCGCTCGGATCCGGATCGTGCAGCTTCCCCTGTTCTCGCGCATGTAGCAAAATTTGTGTGTGAGCATTCATAATAGGGTCGCTGCGCGAGTTGCTGATTGCGGATGAGGATGCTTGACTACTGCTCCCTCCACTGGATCTAGTCCCTCTCCGTTTGATGCCCCCAAGCCAATTTGCCGCAAAACCTCCTGCACATCCAACAATTAAACAAAACAGCCAAAAATATATTCTATATGCCAAAAATAACCAACAAAAAAATATATACACAAAATATCCTACATATCATTACCAAAATATCAATTAACCAAAAAATCAAAAATATCATTAACAAAATCATTATCAAAAATATCATTACCAATATAAAAAATATCAATTAACCCAAATCTTAATTAACCAACACAAAAATAATTTTACAAAAATATATTCTACATATATACACAAAATGTCCTACATATATTCTACATATATACACAAAATTATCAACTTAACATATATACATAATTAAAATGCATACACCAACTTAATAATTAAAATGCATACATATATACATAATTAAAATGCATACATATACACATCATTTTACACCAACTTAATTAAAATTGAAGAATAATTTTACACCAACTTAAATTAGTGCATACATAATTACATAAAATGCATACATAATTACATAAAATCAAATTGAGAGAGAGAGGGGGGAGGGGACCTGTCATTCTTCGGGTTGAGAGAGAGGGCGGTGGCGGTGCTCGAATTCCGGCGGCCGGAGGGAGGGGAGGAGGTAGGGGAGGAGGGGAGGAGGAGAGGGGAGGCTAAGGGAACAAATTCTGGCAGGGTGGGTGGGGAGAGGAGGAGGAGAGAAAAGTTAGGGTTTTTTTGGGGGAGTGAAGAAATGGCCTCTGCCCGTTTCGGGCTGGGATTTAAAGGGCACTATTACCAACGAGTTGCATTAACTCGTTGGTAATACTATCACCAACGAGTTAATAAGCAACTCGTCGGTGATAGTATCACCGACGAGTTAGTGAGTAAATTGTCGGTGATAGTGTGATTCCCATTTTTCGGCAACAAATAACGCCATTATCGACGAAGGCTCCGAGTTCATTTTCCATTTCAAGTCTAATGTAGTATAAACACTGATGTGACTGATCGATATGACGTTGGCCACCTTTTTGTAATTTATATTACGAAGCTGTGCGAGTTCTTCTATTTCGGTGATAGTATTTCTGACTCGTTGGTTATAACAAACATACATGCACGTTTATATATACTAAAATACGTACATCGTTAATGTACTAAGGATGATAATCATAATCATCTTCATCACTTGAGTCTGACTAGGTTTCATAGGTAACCTCTGGCAATATGTGCCGTTCCTCGTCATCTGAATCATCGTCTACTTCATTTGGATTAACATCAAGAAGTTCTGCTCCATTAATTCGAACCACACTCCCAGATCTCACATTATTAAGGCGAATCGTAGAGGATTCCGGAATGTCAAAAGCGTTCGGCTCTTGGTATGCAGTAACTTCTTCATCATCTGCGGTCTCACCAAGTGTGGCAGCACTGTATATGTTTCTATGAGCAACATGGTTAACCACCTTCCACGGGACTTTGTTCATAAGATCGTCAAGGTAAAACACTTGTTTTACTGATGTGGCAAGAACGAAAGGGTCTTCTTTAAACAAGCTTGTAGCAGTATTCACCGAAAATATTCTGTACTGATCGGTGCTTGTGTTCTCCAGGCTAGTATCAAACCATCTACACTTGAACAAGTGCACTTTCATGCGGTTCCCGTAAATTAGTTCAACAACTGAATGAAAGACATTGTAATAGTCAACGCCATCCTACCCATTATGGACCATCACCCTACAATTCTGTGTTTTCAGTCGGTCGTCTCTATTTTCACATATAAATTTCACGCCATTGACCTGACACATCGAGTAAACTTTTGAAGCTATCGGTTTCATCGCCAAGAGCCTCAATTCGTTTGACCACTCTGGGTAACCATCATTTGCTACATGGTTCATCTGAAAAAGATAAGAAACCACGTACAAAAGAAATTATAAACATAGAAAAAGAAAACCACGTACACACATGTTATATAAGGAAATAAAAATATATATATATATACACATATACCCTTACCCATTGACTAAAGTAGTTTGCAAACGTCCTGTTGTGGTAGTCAACATCACCGGCAATAACAGGGCAGTGAAGATGATAGTTTTTCCAATATTGAACTTCTAAACATTTAATCAGTACCGACCAGTGGGCAATGGCTACCTCATTTTCATCCAACTTGTACGACTTTGGCAAGCTTCCATGGACTACCACGTCATTGGAGATGATAGAAAGGTTGAACTTGGGTTCATCTATCGGCATATGTTGTTGGGGGTCCTCCAGCGCTCCCAAATACAAGTTGGTGTACGTTACACACTCGTGCGTAAGATATGCTTCAGCGATACACCATTTAGGTGCAGATTTATTCTTCACATAGTCCTTGTAGTCTCCCAATTGTCTACAAGTTAACAAGTGCATGTTATGATACTTAAAAAATAAGAATTTACATATAAAAACAGAGGCAAACACGAATGTATGAATCATTTGTACCTTTCCATGGGATACATCCAAGTGTAGTTACCGGACCGGTAAGCAACAATTGTTCGAGAAGATAGATCATCAGGTGAGGCATGATGTCGAAAAAAATTTGGGAGAAAATGATAAAAATGATGTCATCTTGCATCTCCCTGAGGTCTGATTTTTTAACTTCTCTGGTGCATAACTTCTGAAAGAATCTTGACAAGGCCACCAACGGCTCCACCACCTCTTTGGGCAGGTACCCTCGAATGAAAATAGGGAAAAGGCGTTGAAGCAGTACATGGCAGTCATGACTCTTTAATCCGTACATCTTATTGTCCCAGAAGTTAACAAACTTGCTTATATTTCCTGCATAGCCATAAGGATACCTGCATATATAGCCATAAGCAACAATTATATTTCTTGCATATAGCCATAAGCAAAAATTATATTAATTTCCTGCATAGCCATAAGAATACCTGACATTACTCATCCACCCAAAAATTTCATGCTTCTGCTTCGGCTTGACGGTGTAAGGAGCTTGGGGCATTTTTTTCTTACCATCTCTTAACCACAAATGTTTCCGCAGTCCCATAGCTTTCAGATCAATGTGTGCCTTAGGGATGTCTTTTGTTTTCCCCTCCCAATTCAGAACTGTGCCCACCACAATTTCACACACATTCTTCTATATGTGCATGGCATCTAGGTAGTGTCTGATAGGCAACCTGGGCCAGTAGGGGAGTTCCCAGAATATGCTCTTGTGTGTCCAAAACTTATACCTTTCGGGCTTGTCTGGAATTGATGACACTATCTCAGGATGATTGCTCAGCTGGCCAAAATCATATTCATTCAGCACTTCCAAAATTTCATCCCATGTCCATTGCCTGGGTGCCACACCTGTTTGCACAGTCCCATCAAAAGAGTCTTGATCCTGCCTAAATGGATGATCATCTGGAAGCCAACAATGTTGACGCATCTGAACAATTTTACTGCAATGAGGACTGCAACAATCAACAGTCATGCACTCTGAACAAGCCCTGTAACCCCTGGTAACGTTGCCCGACAACATACCGCGGGCAGGAAAATCACTGATGGTGCCAACAAGCATGCCATGCATCTAGAACATCTCATTTTTGAACCTATCGTAAGTGGGGCGGCCACACTCACTCAGGTACTTAAGCTCCTCAATCAAAGGCCTCAAATACACATCGAGACACTTTCCTGGATAACCAGGGCCTGGAATTAACAGAGTGAGCATATTGTATTCCTTCTTCATGCACATCCATGGTGGAAGGTTGTACGGTACCAAAATAACTGGCCATATACTGTATTGAGGACTCATGTTGCCAAAAGGGTTGAATCTATCAGATGAGAGCCCTAGCCAAACATTTCGGACTTCTGCTGCAAAATGATCAAACTCCCTGACCATGTGCTTCCAAGCCTCTCCGTCGGCAGGGTGTATAAGGGTGTCATCGTCACGCAAATTTCTCTCAGCCCACCATCTCATAGCTTCGGTCGTGAAAGCACACATGAACAACCGTTCCAGCCTATCATTCAGCGGGAAATATCGAAATATCTTCACAGCTTTCTTATTGCCTGCAGGAGTCAACTTATACCTTTCTATAAAACATACCGGGCAGGCTTCAAGGTCTTCAAGATCTTTCCCCCAGAAGAGAATACAATCATATCTGCATGCATGGATTTTGATGTAGGAAAGCTCAAGATCTTTCAGGATATGTCGCACATTATGATGAGTGGTAGGAAGGCGATGACCGGGTGGCAGTAGCGAAGCAGTCCACTTCAGCCAAGAATCAACAGCTTTGACAGACATTTTGTTCTCCATTTTGAGCTGTATCACTCCCATGACACTTCCAAGAACAGTCTTACTACAACCGTCGTACAACGGAGTCTGTTGCAATGCAATCAGGTTGTTTTACTTGTCTATACCGCTTGTGTTGACATGAACTCCAGGTAATGACTCGACTGGATCAATATGGGGGAAACCTTCAACGACGGAAGGGATATTTGGTGCTTCATCAGCAAATACACCGCTCTCATGAGGAAACATATCATTGATCAACATCGTTGTTGGATCATAGGATAGACTGACTCTCTCAGCAAATTGTCCATGATCATGTGGACCCGCTAACAATGTTTCACCGTGATAAATCCAACAAATGTACTTATCCCAAAACCCATATTTACTCAGGTGCTTCTGGACTTTATCAATGGGAAAACGAAATCGATCGCTGAGACACTTACATTCTTTACACGGGCAATAATGAAGTGTAGTGTCTCCACAGTTAGCCTTCACAAAATCCACAAAACTTCTAATTCCATGGTAATATCTCACATCCCATCTTTCAAGGCTCATCCAACTCTTGTCCATCCTGAAAATTCTAACAGTACTATATATTTATGTATATACATTCACTTCTAATTAATTAAAAAATCATCATTACATGCATGCATCTATATATATATATATCATTAAACTAGCTACACAAATTTAATTAATTCTTCGTCTATATATATATCTAGCTCCCTAAACAAAAGTTGACCCATGCATATAAAAAAATATATATATACCAACAATTCACAATTACAAATTTACATGTATATATATAAATATTAACAATTAATCACAAAATAAATTTATATACATATATATACACAAGTATATTTTCATCGAAATCATCTCAAATCAACTCAAAATCAACAATCAATCACTCAAAATCAACAATATATCAACTCTATTTGCATATCAAACTATTAATCTCAACTCTAAATCAACACATATATCTAAATCAACACACATATACATCGATCCACATATATATATACATATGTACCTAGTTATATAGCTTCCCGAGCGGGTTTTGGACGCCTTTTGACAATACCCAACGATTTCAGAGCGTTTTCCTTCTTTCTCACCGGATTTTTGTAAAATGAATGAGTTGCTGCAGAGTAGATCTGATATAAGAGTTATTGTCGACGATTCATTAAATCGTCGGCTATAGAGAGTTTATATCATCGGTATTCTGGCCAAAACATCGCCGGCAACACTACACATTATAGCCGGCGATGAGGAAGGCATTACCGACGACTCGTCGGCAATAATCTCATTGCCAGCGACGAGGCAAAACTATTGCCAGTGATTGCATATTTCGTTGGCAATGCTTATTATTGCCGACGATATATGATATCGTCGGCCTTTCTTTTCCCATTTCGTGGGCAATGGGAAGAAATGTGGTAGTGGTTCATCTCCCAAGCACGGTGAAATAAAAGGTAAGAATAGTTGGTGGAAGAGAAAGACTGAAAAATGGAGGGAGATATGATGAAGGGAGAGGAAGAATAATAAAGATATAGTTTTGCAGTGATGTTCGTCTCTGTCTATTTTGGCAGCAAACCTTTAATCTGCCATCCACGCATTGTCTAGTTCAGTTTTGGCATATTGGTTAGGAATGAATTCATCGGTCATTTGTTACAGTTGCAAGCTCCACCTAGTTTTTGACACAACCGTTGGAGTTGCTCTTAGCCTAGCTAAATTTTCATATTGATTTTGTCTCTCCTTGCCCACTTCATTCAACACACCTTTCATTTTTACAAGTTGAAAGTTTTTGGCCCTTCTCTCTCTAGTTTTCTCTCAAGCTTCTTTCTAAAGTTCTTAGCTTAGTTTTCTAAAGAGAAGCCAGATTCCTCCTTAGTTTTGGCTATCCTCAATCCATATCCTCTTCCAACCTTCCAAACTCTCACCATAACACCACCATTATCAATCCTTTCCTCATGTCACCTTTGCCTCCAAAGGTTTCATTAGTACAAAAACTGTTTTACATAACGCCTCTCAGATGACAGAAAATAATTGTCCGTCATCTAATTGATTTTGAAATAAACAGACGTTGGTTCTATTTTGTCCATCATTGCATATTCTTTTAGACAATATATTTTTTAGCTTATGAGGAAGACATCAAAATTTTAGTATTTTCAAGGGTGGACATCTCAAAAAATGATTGTTTAAAAATTATACTTAATTCAGATGATGTTTGTCTGTCATGTGAGTATTTAGTGAAAAACCAAAAAAATTGTAATTTTTTTCACCAAGTCAAGGGGATGATAAGGTACTCAATTGGCGAAAAATGCATGTGTAGACATTCTCCAAAAAGCTCACAACATTGAGTTCTTGCATGAGATGATAGTTGACTGTCGTCTGAGTTTTGAAATAATTTAACTTCGACTTGTCCACCTATATACTGGCTCACATGAACGATTTACATAGCCAAACCATAGGTTATTAAGGGTTGAGTTGGCATATAAATTTATTATGGTTTTGAGATATTAGTTAAGATGGTAGTCGTATGTCATCTAATTATAATTTAACAGTCTTTTCCGTAGTTAAATGTCAAATTTCATAAACACCCTAAAACTAACCATTTTTCTAAAATTGACCATTGGATGGAATGCTCGGATTATTGTTAATACAGTCTATAAAATTTATAATTTTTTTAATTGAACTCATCCTCAATCCCGGTGTGTCATTGTTGTGACTTTAAGCCACTTAATAGTAAATGTCGATTTGTGGCTCTATTAAAATTTATTTTGAGACCAAGTTTCACACATGCATTATCGTATAGCTCATATCTGTGTTTCTATATGAGAAAAAAATTACAAAAAATTCAATTTAGGTGCTCCCAACAAAGGAAAATGAGCAAAATTCTTAAAAAGGGTTATTTTAGTCTTTTGGTAAGATTTGACTGTGACGACCCGGACCAGAATCAGCAGAATGATCAGCTTGATTGATGAGTTACTGCATAGTCGCAGCTGTCCGACGGTTATTGGAATCGCCAGAGATGTTAACGACTAAATTATTGGCTGAGAATTGGAGCTGGGTCTCTTCTCGAGAGTCGTTGTACGTGTGATTACGAGTTCGTGGGCGGTTCCGGATCGTTATTTGGGCGACCAAGGAATTAGTTATGAATATTTTAAGTTCGGATTTAAATGGTGGGCTACTTAACGACTAAATTACCGGACAAGAATTTGGTTTCGGCTTCTTCACGGAAGTTGTTCAGAATTTAATTTCGAGTCCGTGGGAACTTTCGGAGCATGATTTGGAGTTACGAGGAATTAGTTGCGAATTTTGCTGTTTGTTGATTATTTAGTCGATTTAATGTGTGTTGGTTCGAAGGGTTGACTTTTTATCCGTTTGGCCGATGTGTTTGACTTCCGGTGATATTGGAAGATTATGTTGAGACGAGTTTGTGGCCGCGAGAATTATCAGAATCGGAATTACGATGAAGGAGTTACGCGTGTTTAAAGTTTGTCGAAAATGATATTTATGAAGTTTCCAAAAATGGAAAGTCTATAAATAGAAGTTGCTACTTTGGGCAGGTCAGACCTTTCCTTTTTGGGTGTTGACCGAGTTGACTCGGTCAACTCGGTGGAGAGTGAGATTTCACGTTGGCTTCATGGTGGCTCCACGGTGGTGGATCGATTCCGGCCACCCTAGGCTTCGGCCTAGGGCTAGTTATGCTCGGCGTGGTTCCCTCGTGGTGGTGCCGGCCACCGTTTGCGGCGAGGCTCGCCGGAGAGAGAGAAAAATCCGGCCAAGTTTGCAGATTTTTGGGTTTAATGGTGAACTCCGATTTCGGCCGAATTGAGCTACAACTTTGAGTGGGCTTTGAAGCTCTCATCCCCTTGATGCTCCCCTGTAAGTTTGGTGATTCAATTCGATGTGTACATGGAGAATTTTGGATTTGAAATTTGTGAACCAATTCGGTTTTGCTTGAAATTGACCTAGTTAGAGTGAGAATTGGCCTTTGTTGTGGTTGACAAAGTTGCTCAGTGGGTGGTTTTGCATGGAATAGGGGTTGCTCCGCCCTGAATTTTTCCGGTCAACAGTGGCGCCGCCGTGGATGGCGGTCAACGGCGGTCAACGGTCAACGGGTTGACTTTTTGACTTTCGACAAGTTGCATGTCATTTGACTCGAAATCGCGCCCCGATCGCAGTGGGGAGGTTCATTTTTCGAGTTGAGCGTCGGAACGTAAAGCGAGGTATTGAAGTGGTATATACGGATTTTCGACGATTCGTCGACTTTGGATTACGTGTTTCCGAGAACGGTGGTTTCTCGTGATTTTTCTTGTATTGTCGAGATATGATTTTGAGATATGGATTTTGTGAATATTCAGGTGTTCGTGATCGTTTGTTTGGTGAGGGACTTTCCGCCGGATCACGGGTTAACGCGATACGCGTTACGCCAGTTTGTGAGTGGACAATTTCTTTTCACGGAAATCTTGCAAGTCTTTTATGTGATTTATGAACTTGAGCATGCAGCATGATTATGGTTTTACGAGCATGAGATTTCATATGAGATTATGATTATATAAGCATGTGTTTACGATTATACGAATATGTTTATACGAATATACGTATACGAATATGCATACACTTTTATATTGTTTCATGCATTTGCATCGAATTGTTTGTGATTTGGTTTTCACAGAGTACAGTCTTGGTTACGTTGTTGTATCGATACACTTTGCCTCTCGGCTGATCCCCGATGGTAGGCCGCCAGGAGGGACGTCGTTATCCCGACCTGACCGGTGAGGGGCGTTTCCCCGGAACCGAGGCCATTTCTGGCTTAGAATCACGGGGACCAAGGACCTCGTGATTCGGACTGTACTAGCACGGTGTGTGTCCATGAGTGACCCCGTGGGATTTATACTTGCATGCTCAGTACGCTGGAGGATTATGGTTTTATAACATACATAATAACCGGTGAAAGACATTTATTTTCGTCCACTCACTCTAACGTGTTTATTGTCTTTCCCCTGGGCTTTTCGGTTTCCGTGCCCAGTTTGCAGTTCAGGCTCTGGTGTCGCACGTCGTGGTCGGAGGCATAGTGCTCGAGCTACTTTGTTTCATCCAGTAGGTTTATTGTTCTACCTACTGTGGTATGCGTATACGATTATGTATTAGATGTCGCTCTGAGCTTCCTATTGAATACGTTATACGATTTTACACTGGATTTCAGTAAAGTGCATATATATTTACTACTTTACTTTACTGTTGATATGTTGAGAAATCCGGATGGGATTGGTGCCCACGGTTTGCTTTTTTGTGGCATAGGATGAAGTGTATTTTTCCGCGTGCAGGTTATGGTAATTCCACGTTAGTAACGAAACTCTGCCCAAATTTTGAAAATTTTTTGTTGGTTCGTATTTTCGAAAGGGTTTGATTCCGGTTTAGGTAACTGAATCGGGATTGGGTCCTTTCATTGACCTCATTGAACAACCACTAAACGAACTTTAACGAGGGTAATTTTTTTGAAAACTCTATGTTATTGCGAGATTCACACATTTGTAAAGACACATCTCATTAGACCATTTCGGTTTTTCATATGTTGTTAATTGCATGTAAGACTATTAATGTTTCTTACAATGTTAGTTGGTTCACTACAAGAAAACATCACTTAGACCACGGAAACATAATTGTTCTGTGGTCCAAGTGACACCTGGACGACGGAAATGACTCCGTCATCCAAGTACCACCTGGACGACGGAGAATACCATCTCCGTCGTCCAGGTGGTCAGCTGGACCACGGAGTCTTCTCCGTCCTCCAAGTGGTCACCTGGACTACGGAGATTGTATTTTCCGTCGTCCAGGTGATCACCTGGACCTCGGAGTCTTCTCCGTCCTCCAGGTGATCACCTGGACGACGGAGATGGTATTCTCCGTCGTCCAGGTGATTACCTGGACAACGGACCGACACGCCGTCGTCCGAGTATACGAAACGTGCTTCCACTTAGACGACGTACCGACACCTCCGTCGTCTAAGTGAAGCATTATATAAGCTGATCGAATTCATTCCTGGCCTCGATCTATTCATTCCATTTGAAGAAGAATTGAAGGAGAAGGGAGAAGGAGAAGCTAGGGAGCTAGCTAGCTAGAAGCGAGCTAGGTAGGCCGAGAAGAATTAGGATCGATAAGGGATCTCCGTTGACTAGCTAGTTAGCTTAATTAACGTACAGATATCGAGAAGGCCAGCAGGTACGTACGTATACGTACGCAGTTAAAATTTGCTTAATTAATTAATTAATATATATTTAGTGAAAACGTACGTACATATATACATGCAAGGATGTTAGCTGATGTTAGCTATATATATATATATGTGTGTGTGTACAGATCGATTAAATTATGTACGTACGTAATTGATGGATCGATGTAGATCGAGTACGTACGTATAATTAAGCGTAAATTAATTGACAAATTATATATATGTAATAATTAATTAATTATAATATTTTGTAGCAGTATGGACAAGAGTTGGATGAAGTTGAAGAATAGATGTGATGTCCGGTATATGGATGGAATTAGCGAATTTGTGAATTTTGCGATAGAACATGGTCAGGGAAAGAAACGTTTCAGGTGTCCGTGTCAGAAATGTCTTAATTGTCAGTATGCGGAGGTTAATGTTATGGTGCAACACCTGTACGAAAATGGTATGATGTGGAGTTACACTACATGGAGCGAGCATGGTGAAGCAGTAGAGTTCAGCGCAGCAGACTTCAGCTCAGGGTACAGTTACCATGGTGCCTCATCCAGCGACAGTAGTGCCGGACCCCCAGCTTGCAACACAACTGCAGATTTGGTCCATGATGCGTTTCCGGAATGTAGTCATGGTGGACACCAACACCAAGACGGAGGTTACAGTACCACTTATGAGCATGATGACACATTCCCCGCAGCTAGTTTGGCCACTGACACCAGTGAGATGGAAAAGTACAACCGGATACTACTTGAAGCGCAGACCCCGGTGTTCCCTGGATGTCGAGAGAATGTGTTGCAATATGTGATGGAGCAAATGAAGATAAAAGTGAAGCACAAAATGTCAGTGAGTGCTTTTGACGAAATTCAGGAGCAAATATGTAAGTTGCTTCCTGATGATCACAATCTTCCTAAATCTCATTATAAGGTTAGAAATATCCTGAGCAGCCTCGGCCTAAAGTACAGGATAATTGACGCATGTCCGAATGATTGTGTGCTATTTTACAAAGAGTATAAAGAGTTGGACTATTGTCTCGTATGTGGCCAGTGCAGATTCCAGTTGAATAGGAAGAGTTCGAAAAAGAAAATTCCTGTGAAAGTTGTTCGATATTTTCCCTTGATTCCCAGATTGCAGCGCCTGTACATGTCTCTACAGACAGCAGAGGCGATGCGATGGTACGCAGAAAAGCGAATAGATGACGATGTCCTGTGACACGCCGCGGATGGGGAGGGTTTCAAACATTTCGACAGAGAATTTGGAGACTTTGCTTCAGAGGTTAGAAATGTTAGACTCGGCCTATCTACAGACGGATTCAATCCTTGGGGAAGTAATAGCTCCGCCGTCAGCACTTGGCCAGTTATTCTGATGCCGTACAACTTGCCTCCGTGGATGTGCATGAACAAGGAATTTAATTTCCTTACCGTATTAAATCCAGGTCCTAAATCTCCATCAAAGTGCTTAGATGTCTACCTCAGACCTTTGATCGACGAGCTGAAACTGTTGTGGGAAAATGGAGTCCCAACTTATGACAAATTCACTGACACGATGTTCACGATGAGGGCTGCCGTAATGTGGACGATCAGCGATTTTCCAGCTTATGGGATGTTGGTAGCCTGCAGGACAAAAGGATATAATGGATGTCCTATATGTTTGGACGACGTGAACTCTAGTTGGCACGCGGGGAAGGTGTGTTACTTGGCTCACCGTAGATGGCTTCCTCACGACCACCCGTGGCGACAGGAGGAAGCTCCTTTCTGTTTCCCACTTTTCCCGGGAATCAATCTTTTGAACACCGACATTTTTATTAATGTCTGCAACAAAATAACATAATGAATAGCTTACAATTGAGGCAACACTAACCTAAATTTAAATTTTGTCTAACTAAAATGAACAACCCAAACTAAAATCACACTTATTCCCAATTCTAATTACCTAAACTAAATAACCAAACTAAAATCACACTTATATTCCCAATTCAACTTACATAAACTAAATAACCAAATTAAATCCTCTAATCCACAATATAATCCCAACCTAATTAAATCAACAATCCAACATAGTTCATCATCCTTACCAAAATCAAACCAAAATCAAACCTAAATAAAACCTAAATTCAACAATACAAACTAAATAACAACACAAATCCAACTAAAATCAACCTAACCTAAATCCAACACAAATCCAACACAACCTAACATAAATCACAAGACAAATCCAACACAAATCCAACTAAAATCAACCTAAATCACGTTGTTTATATATTCAAGTAAGGAGAATCATGAGAGAATGCGAACCTATATTCGGGAGAGGGCAGAATATATACTCAAGCGAGAGTAATAGGTGCGGCGGCGGTCGTTGCGGCGAGGGCGAGGGCAGAAATCTGGTCGCGACTGGGTCATTTATTCAACCTATTATAGGCAACGAATGGAAGAATCGTTGCCTATACTTTAGGCAACGAGGAGGACTTTAGGCAACGATACCAATACTTTAGGCAACGATTTGTGTCATTGCCTATACTTTAGGCAACGAGGAGGACTTTAGGCAACGATACCAATACTTTAGGCAACGATTTGTGTCGTTGCCTATAGTATAGGCAACGAAATCCATATTAAAGGCAACGAAATTTTCGTTGCCTATACTATAGGCAACGACACAAATATCAAAGGCAACGAAATCAATGTTAAAGGCAACGAAAATTTCGTTGCCTATACTATAGGCAACGAAATTTTCGTGTCCTATAGTATAGGCAACGAATTCATTATTAAAGGCAACGAACTTCAATTTATAAGCAACGAAATTCATAAAGTCTACATAGCCATTCAAGTTCACAGGATGAACCAGGGTGAACCAATTCAAGGTGAACCAGGGTGAACCAATTCAAGGTGAACCAAACTCGAAGACTATACTCAATTACATCTCTAACTAAGGCTGATAATCAGAATCAGAATCATCGCTAGAGTCTGACACAGTTTGATAGTTGAAGTCTGGTAATAGGTGTCGCTCCTCGTCCTCGTCACTCGAGTCTTCATCAAAGTCATTTGGATTAACATTTAGAAGTGCTGCTCCAGAATTTTGAACCACAATACCAGGTCGAACATTATTAAGGCGAATTGTATCGGATTCCGGAATGTCAATTCCATTTCCCTCTTGGTATGCTGCAACTTCTTCGTCATCTTCATTCTCACCAAGTGTGGCAGCACTGTACACATTCCTAGCTTGCACATGGTTTACTACTTTCCACGGGGGTCTGTTCATAAGATCGTCAAGGTAAAACACTTGTTTGACCGATGTGGCAAGAACGAAAGGATCCTCCTCATACCAGCTTGTGGCAGTATTCACGGAAATGTATCCATACTGATCGATGCGAACGTTCTCCGGACGAGTATCAAACCATCTGCACTTAAACAAGTAAACTTTCATGCGCTCACCATACATGAGTTCAACCACTGAATGGAGTACACCGTAGTAGTCAGGGTCGTTATCCCCACCATGCACCATTACCCCACAATTCTGTGTCTTCACCCTGTTGTCTCTTTCTTGACACATAAATTTCACGTCATTGACCCTACACATCGCGTAAACTTTTGATGATATAGGTTTCATAGCCAAGAGCCTCAATGCGTGTGACCATTGTGGGTAACCATCATCTTCTACATAGTTCATCTGAAACAAATAACCGTCAACATTAGATACAACATTTCATATAAATAACCGTCACAATTTGCTTTTACACGTCATATATATTATGACTAAATGAATATATACTCACCCATGTGCCAAAAAAATTTGCAAAGGTCCGGTTGTGGTACGCAACATCCCCGCGAACCTGTGGACTTCCAAGGTGTGTGTCTTTCCAATATTTAACTTCTTGACAATTAATGAGTACACACCAGTGTGCAATGTCTAACTCATATGGTGTCAACTCCCACTCCCCGTGCAACCTACTCTGTGGGTAAACATCATTAGAGACTACAGAAAGGTTGAACTGGGGTTCATCTACCGACATATTCGAATGTGGGTCCTCAAGCGCTCCCAAATACAGTTTGACGTACGTTACGCACTCGTGCGCAAGATATGCTTCGGCGATACACCCTTCAGGTGCAGATGTATTATGTACATACCCTTTGTAGTCTCCCAGTTGTCTACAAAGATGAAAACAGCTTGTTATTATTGTTGTACGTAGAACAAGAATAAATTAATATATAAAGACTTAATTAGCAAACATCATACAAATGCAAGGTATATACCTCTCCATTGGATACATCCAAGTGTAGTGAACGGGACCGGTGAGCATCAATTGCTCGGGAAGATGCATCATCAAGTGAGGCATGATGTCGAAGAAATTTGGGGGGGAAAATCCTCTCCAACTTGCACATGATAAAAATGATGTCCTTTCGCATTTCTTCGAGGTCTGACATTTTCACTTCTCTGGTGCATAACTTTTGAAAGAACCTTGACAGCGCCACTAACGGCTCTACCACCTCATCATCAAAGTACCCTCGAATCATAATAGGGAAGAGGCGTTGAAGTAGTACATGGCAGTCATGACTCTTTAATCCATAAATCTTATTGTCCCTGTAGTTAACACACCGACTTATATTTCCAGCAAACCCATAAGGATACTGGACGTTAGCCATCCACACAAAAATTTCATGCTTCTCGTCACGCGTGACCGTGTAAGGAGCTTGGGGCATCTTTCTCCCCTTCTTTTTCAACCACAGATGTTCCCGCAGTTTCATTTTTTCCAAATCAACGCGAGCTTTAGGGCCATCTTTGGTTTTACCTTGCCAATTTAGAACGGTGCCCACCACACTTTCACACACATTCTTCTCTATGTGCATGACATCTAGATAGTTCCTGATAGGCAACATCCGCCAGTACGGGAGTTCCCAGAAGATGCTCTTGTGGGTCCAGAACTTATACATGTCGGGTATCTTCGGTATAGTCGCAACAACCTCAGGATGATTGCTCAATGGCCCAAAATTATACTCATTCAGGACTTCTAAGATTTCATCTCCAGTCCATCCCATGGGTTGCAGACCTTCTTCTACAGTGCCGTCAAAAGCCTGGGCGTCCTGGTGAAATGGGTGATGTCGTGGAAGCCAACATCGGTGACGCATATGGACAATCTTCGAGCAATGAGCTTGTCCAAACATGGCAGTCATGCACTCTGGACAGGCCCTGTACCCCTTGGTTGGGTTTCCCGACAACATCCCTCGACCTGGAAAATCACTGATTGTGCCCACAAGCATAGCACGCATTCGGAACATCTCATTTTTAAACCTGTCGTAAGTGGGATGACCAACTGTACTCAATTGCTGAAGCTCCATAATCAATGGCCTCATGTACACATCCAGACACTTTCCTGGATAACTCGGCCCTGGAATCAACAGAGTCAGCATATTATATTCTTTCTTCATGCACATCCACGGAGGAAGGTTGTACGGTACCAATATAACGGGCCATATGCTGTACTTCTGACTCATGTTGCCGAAGGGGTTGAATCCGTCAGTCGATAGCCCCAGCCAAACATTTCGGACTTCAGCTGCAAAATCAGAAAACACATTCACCAGGTGCTTCCAAGCCTGACCATCAGCAGGGTGTCTAAGGACATCATCGTCAGGCGAAGTCCTCTCAGCCCACCATCTCATAGTTTTCGCCGTGAATGCACACATGAACAACCTTTCCAGCCTATCAATAAGTGGGAAATACCGAAGTATCTTCACTGCTTTCTTGTTTCCTGCAGGAGTGTACTTCCACCTTTCCGTACCACACACCGGACAGTAATCAAGCTTTGATAGATCCTTCCCGTCATCGTCTACACCCCAAAAGAGAACGCAATCATACATGCATGCGTGAATCTTGGTGTAGGAAAGTCCAAGATCTTTGAGGACATGTTGTATCTTACGATGAGTGGGGGGAAGACGATGACCGGGGGGCAGCAGATCACCAGTCAACTGAAGCCACCTATCGACCGCTGCCACGGTGCTCTTGGTCTCCACTTTTAGCTGCATCACTGCCATCACACTTTCAAGGACTGTCTTAGGACATCCGTGGTACAACGGAGTTTGATGCATCTGAATCAGGTTGTGGTACTTGCCCATACCACGTGTGTTGACATAAACTCTAGGTAATGGCTGGACTGGCTCAATGTGAGGGAAATTCTCAACTTCTGGAGGAACATATACGGGTGCTTGAGAATCATGAAATACACCGCTCTCATGAGGAAACATATCGTCGATGAACCTCCTGGTGGGATCATAATTGGATGAACTCGCAGTATCAGCAAATTGTCCATGATCATGCGGATCGGCTGCTGTTGCTTCACCGTGATAAATCCAACGGGTGTACTTATTCCAAAATCCGTTTCTATGAAGGTGTCGCTCAACTGTAGCAATGGGACAACGATTGCCGCGACACCGACATTGTTTACATGGACAATAATGCACTGGAAACTCTCCACAATTAGCCGCCACAAATTCCAGAAATCTCCTAATTCCCTGCCCATATCTTGCATCAGTTCTATCCAGCCTCATCCAACTCTTGTCCATCCTGAAATGCACTGGCGATTCCAGAACGTTTCAGATTTTTCCACCGATTTTGATTTGAATGGAGGAGCTGCTGGCTAGATCTGATATAATAATAATTATAGGCAACGAATTACTATTTCGTTGCCTATATTGTTTTTCGTTGCCTATTAAACTATAGGCAACGAAAAACCATACTTTAGGCAACGATTTGCATAGGCAACGATTTTTTTCGTTGCCTATAAACCAAACATTAGGCAACGATTTCACTTCAATAGGCAACGAACTCGTTGCCTATAGTATAGGGTTTAGGGTTTAGGCAACGATTTTTTTCGTTGCCTATAAATAAAACATTAGGCAACGATTTCACTTCAATAGGCAACGAACTCGTTGCCTATAGTATAGGGTTTAGGGTTTAGGCAACGATTTTTTTCGTTGCCTATAAATCAAACATTAGGCAACGATTTTTCATCAACAGGCAACGAGTTCGTTGCCTATAGTATACTATAGGCAACGAAAACCCTTGTCGTTGCCTATAGTATACTATAGGCAACGAATTTACCACCTCGTTGCGCGTTGTTTTCAAATTCGTTGCCTAAAGTGTTTATGTTGGTAGTGAGAGTACAGTTTATATATGATGTTGTATCGATACACTCACATCCCGGCTGATCCCCGAGGATGTGTACCGAGGGAGGCTGTGACTCCTGACCCGAGGCCTTTACCGGGGGGAGGCAGACCTCTGACCTGAGGCCTTTCTGGCTAGAATCACGTGTGGGCTAGGGACCCCGTGATTCGGACTGTACTAGCACGGATGTGTCCATGAGTGACCCCGTGGGATTTTTACTTGCATGCTCAGTACGCTGGAGGAGTATGAGTTTACCTCGTGTAATTTGTTATTTTTATTTACTTGGACTCGCATATGTTATTTAAAAAATATATATCAATTGGTGAAAGACATTTATTTTCGTCCACTCACTCTAACGATTTTCATGTCTTTCCCCTGGGCTTTTCGGTTTCCGTGCCCAGTTTGCAGTTCAAGTTTTGGTATTTCACGTCGCGGCTGGAGGCTAGTGATCTGAGCTACCTGTGTTTTCCAGTATGTTCTTGTTTCGCCTACTGATGTGTACATTGTATATATTTACACTAGAGATCGCTCTGATACATGTTTTATATGGATTTTCTCGGATATATATATATATACTACAGTATGTTTACTGTTTATTGTTTATATTATGATGTTGAGAAATCCGGATGGGATTGGTGCCCACGGTTTGGCTTTTGTGGCATAGAACGAAGTGTTATTTTCAGGGTGCAGGTTTATGCAATTCCACGTTAGTAACGAAACTCTGCCGAAATTTTGAAAGATTTTTATTGGTTCGTGTTTTCAGAAGGGGTTCGATTCCGGTTTAGGTAGCTGAATCGGGATTGGGTCCTTTCATATTGATTGATGTATATATTGTTTGGAGGTGGTTTGGTTGGTTCATTTTGGAAGAGAAATTGGACAGAATCGGGGTAAACGGGTGGAGGTTTTTCGGCGGTTTTTCGATGGGGTTTTCGGGTGGAAACGGTTGGGTTTGAGTTGGGGATGAAACCCCTTGAGTTTGGGAGGACAAGGCGGCCTCACGGTGGTGAATTTCACCGGAAAAGTTTTCCGGCTGGTTTGAGATTTCTTGGCTTTCGAGGCGATTTCTGGCCACGGTGGTGGTTGGATGGTGGTGGGCCTTTGGAGAAAGATGTTGGGGTTGAGGAGATGAAAGTTTTGGGTCTTGGTCGTCGGAGAATTTCACTGTTGACGCTGTGCTGCCGCCGGCGGCGGCGGTCAATGGCAGAGCTCCAGCGAGGGTTGCCTTTTTGGATTTTGGAGATTTTTATACCGTTTTGCTCGTAATCGCGTTCCGGTTGTAGTCTTGAGGTTTTTGAGTTGATTTGAGTACTATATTTTGGGACGATGGTTAATGGGGTATATTTTGAGAATTTTGTAATCCTCGTTGATATTTTGAGCTATACGTCTTTCGAGAACGTGGGGTTCTTGACGTATTAGCTCTGTATGTTGTGTTTCAATATATATTGATCGTATCTCTGTTATTCAGGTGATCGGGATCGAGCGTTTGGCGAGGGATCTTCCTCCGGACCTCAAGGTTAGCTTTGCTCTGTGTGTGGACATTTATTTAACCTGTCTTTGCGAGTTCTTGATTTCAGTTTTTGTTTCCAGTACAATGTTCAGATTATTTATCGTTTTGAAAATATTGTATATTTTATTGGTGATGGCATGTATTTAATTAGCATCGATGCATTGACTACGTGGTTGATCACCGGTAGTTCATCTATGAGGCTTGAGAGATTCGCCTAGTTTATCACAGTCGGGTTTGAGAGATTCGCCCGACCTGCTACTCTGGCAGGGAAATCCGCCGGAGTGGCGACTTTTATGCACTTAAGAACTCGCATTATTTTATGATTATATAATGGTGAAAGGCATATGATTATTTTTCGTCCACTCACTCTAACGATTGTATTTGCCTTTCCCCTAGGCTTTTTGGTTTCCTTTGCCAAGTTTGCAGTTTGGGATCCAGTGTTGTGCGTCGACTGTGGGGGCATAGAGTTCGGATCACACTTCAGTTTCTGTAGGTTTCTTGTTCGACCTACTTGATGTAAATGATGTATATGGGCGTCGCTCTGGATACTTATGTTTGTTTTCAGTTGAGTTTACTCCTGAATAATTCTGAATTTCTTGTAAACCTTTGAGTTTATTATTTATGTTGTTGAGAAATCCGGATGGGGAACGGAGCCCCACGGTTTGGCTTTTGTGGAATATTCGAAGTGTATTTCTTTGTAGGTTCTAAGAATGGTTTACGTATTTCAAAGCAAACTCTGGCAAAAAAAATTTTAAGGTCGTGTTTTCGAAGGGGTTTGATTTCGGTTTTGGAAACTAAATCAGAATCGGGTCCTTTCAGTAAGTACGTCACCCGCATTCTCGTGGGATTCACATCTATCTTTCCATATAAAAAATCAAAATTCTAAGACATAAACCCTAAAACTAAACCTTAATCGTAAATCCTAATCTTACCCTAAACCTTAAACCACAAGTCTTTCAATCAGATAGCGGTTGTCTGTCATTTGAGGTATGCGGTTTCTAGCAACTAGTAAGCGGGAAAATTTCCTCCATAACTGTGACGACCCGAATAAGAATTAGTATGTTAATCGGCTTGGTTTGCATATTTTACGAGTAATCACGGTTTGTCGTAATTGAGCAGTTTTGCGGCTTTATTCACGACTAATTTATCGGACAAGATTTTGGTATGAGTCTCTTCACGAGAATTGTAGTATGCGTGATTTTGATATCGTAGGCGGTTTCGGATAATTGTTTCGATAACCGAGGAATATGTTATGAATATTTGAAATCGCGTGATTTAGTCGTGTTTATCCAATTAAGTTTGAGTTATCCGAAACGTGGATGTGATTCGATTTGGACCGTCGATCGTATCGAGCCGCGAGTATAAATATCAGAATAGTCGAAAAATTGTCAAAAATCACTGCTTTGGAAGTTTGACCGTCGTTTGACCGAAATTGACTAGTTGACCTGCGTTGACCGAGGGAGAACCTCACCACCGTTTGACTCGCCGTGGACTTTACATTTCCGGCCACCTCTGTTCTTGATTTTGGTATGGCTAGCTTCCTCTCTTGATTTCCTATTGTTTAGAACTTGGATTTGTGTGATTTAATGAGGTATATGTGGAGAACGAGCTCGGTGAAGTTCTTGGTTTTTGCCGGAATCGGGTGGCCATTTTCGGCCACTTTTGGGGTCGGAGGGGTTGGGGGTTTTTCTCCCCTCAACCCAAGGAAGCTTTTAGGTGAAGATTTTTTTAAGTTGGTCGCCGTTTGGAGCTCGCCGGAAACCTCACCAGAATCCATGTATTCCGTGGGTTTCAAGGTGAATTTCGGCCGGTGGGCTTGGAATTGGGGCTTGGTGTAGAAGAGAGATGTGTTGGGCTCGAGGTGTAGATCATTTATGGAGAGTTCGGCCGGAATCCACCACTGTTGACGCTGCGCCATCGCCGGCGGCGCTCCGGCGAAGAGTTGACTTTTTGGATTTTTATCAAGTTTTATGCCGTTTTGCTGGTAATCGCGCTCCGATCGTAGCCTTGAGGTTTTCGAGTTGATTTGGATACCAAATTTTAAGTCGAGGGTTTATGTGGAGTATTTTGGGATTTTCGACGATTCTTTTGTATCCGACTTATATGTTTCCGGAAATGGTTGGTTTCCGAGGTGTGGTTCAGAGTATTGAATTGTGATTTTGATCAGTGATATTTTATGATTATTCCGGGGATCGAGGTCGTACGCTTGGTGAGGGATCTTCCGTCGGATCTCGAGATTAGCGCGTTTGCGCGCTGTGCTTGTCTGTGAGTGGACATTTCTTTTCACTGATTGGTTGCGAGTCTTTTATATACGTTTTACGAGCATGAGCATGCATATGCGATTATAATTTATTCGAGCATGTGTTTTACGATTATGCATCGACAAATATGCTTATATAATTATATATTACGAATATGCATTTACATTATGTTTAATACACTTACATGAACTATTTATGATTTGGTTTACACAGAGTACAGTCACAGTATATATTGTTGTATCAATACACTTACATCCCGGCTGATCCCCGAGGATGTTTACCGGGGGAGGCTGTGACCCCTGACCCGAGGACTTTACCGAGGTGGGCAAACCTCTGACCTGAGGCCTTTTATGATGCACGTGTGGGTCTGGGATCCCGTGATTTGGACTGTACTTGCGCAGACGTGTCCATGAGTTACCCCGCGGGATTTTATGATGCATGCTCTATACGCGTGAGGAGTTAGAGTCTCCCTCATGTACTATATCATATTCATTCATTTAGACTTGCATATGTTTTTATAACATATATGGTTTGGCGAAAGACATTTATTTTCGTCCACTCACTCTAACGGTTTATATGTCTTTCCCTGGGCTCTTTGTTTTCAATGCCCAGTTTGCAATTCGGATTCTGGTGTTGCACGTCGTAGTCGGAGGCTTAGTATTCGAGCTACTTTTCTTTTTCAGTAGGTTTCTTGTTTAGCCTACTTTTGTATATTTATGTATATATACTAGAGGTCGCTCTGAATACTCTGATGTTATATTTTCATATGATTTTCCCGGATTTCTGTAAAGTACTGTTTTACTTATTACTTTATATTGTTGATATGATTTTGAGAAATCCGGATGGGATTGGTGCCCACGGTTTGGCTTTTGTGGTATAGGATGAAGTGTGTTTTCGGGTGCAAGTTAATGGTAATTCCACGATATAGTGAAACTCTGCCGAAGTTTCTATGTTTTTTTGCAAGTTCGTGTTTTCAGAGGGGGTTTGATTCCGGTTTAGGAAACTAAATCGGGGTTGGGTCCTTTCACAAACTTACCCTAAGTATGCCATCAAAAATTGGAAGGTTGATTACTCAGACGATAGTTGCACATCGTCTAAAGTTTGGGCGCAAAATTTGTCAAAATTTTACGTGAAGTCATAGGTTTTGCAATGTTCCTAGTAGGCTCACTAGAATAAATCATTCAATCAAACATCAGTTTGACTGTCGTTTGTATGTAGGGCTCTAATTTGAGCACTTGGCGGCATTTTTACCTCCGAAACTTGAAACCAATTTTGGTCTACCTAATCAATGCCACACCTACCAAAGTGAAAAAAAGAACGAACAAAACAACCAAGTCCAAAAACCAACCAAGTCCAAAACTCATCGCACTCACACTGAAACCCCAACTCAGCCCCAACTCCAATCCATCAAAAAAACAAATCTCAGCCAAATCTCAGCTCCGTTGAATTGAACCTCAACGAGCCATCCTCTGTCAAATAGAACCGCAATAAGGACCTAGCCTCCTTCGCCGTGGAACAAAATCCTAATTTAGATCTCAATAGGTATATTCTTTTCGCCCCAAATTTTCGATTGAGTTGGTCTAGCTTGGATTACGTTTTTGATAGGGTGGCTTTTTTATGCAAAATGAGATTTTGGTTTAGGGTTTCTATGGTTTAGATCTTTTCAGCTCGCTTAATTTATTTTAGTTTTGGGTTGCGATTTGGGTTTTGTTCTTGTTCTCTGTGTGATTATGCTTTTCATATCGATTGGTTATTCTGCTTTATGTATGTTGTCTTTGAAGAAGTGAAATGTTGTGTGGTGGTTGATAATTTTTTTTCTATAATTTCCTTAGTTTGGTGTTGCAGTATGTTTGAGACTTCAATTTTATCTTGTGGTTTATCTAATTGACACATACATACATATATATATATATATATTAGATTTGTTTGGACCTGGGTTGCTTTTGTTCGGAGTTGGTTTATTGTTGAATGGATGTGGTGTATGATACAAGCTGAATTAAATTGGTACTATGGTTACTGAGTTATCAAGTTGTTTTGATGATATGTGGTTTTAAGAACTGGTTTATTTTTTTGATAAGTTAAGAACTGGTTTGTAGGGTTTAGTGTGTTATCCTTTGACTGTTATGCTGCCAAAACTAATGTTATCCCAGAAATATGTTGTTTTCCATTATTTTGTGAATCTAATATATATCTATGATATTTCTATGTTGGAGGTTGGGTGAATGTAATAAGCCGGGGATTTGCAACATCTAGTTCGTTTGCTTGGAGCGTAGTATTTTTGCTGAAATTTTTGCTTGCATTAGGTACACACTCTCTCTGTCTCTCTCTCCATGTCTCTCTCTCCCTCTCTCTCTCTCTCTCTCTGTATATATCTATGTATGTGTGATTGGAAATAGCTTGCTTATAGTTATGGTTGAATGCTAGTAAAGTCTGTTGATTGGTTTATTTTTTTTATTTTTGTTTCTTTTTAGCTATATAAAGTCATAGATGTATGCTAGTAGAACATCATTAGCTTATCAACAAGGGGTCACTAGTTTTCTGAAGTTTTCCTTGAAGAATGCTAAGGATTCTAAAAACGTTTATTGTCCTTGTACTAAGTGTGAAAATCTGAAACTAATTCCAATTTCTATGATTAAGGATCATCTATATTTTACCAAGATAGATATTACTTATACTATTTGGAAGGAACATGGGGAGATGGTCACCAATTCCTCGGGAAGTGAGGATTCAAAATCTGAATTGGCTGATGGTTTAGTAGGGAAAGACTCTAGTGTAGAGGGGGATACTAATGAAAACATGGATAGTGATGTAGAAGGAGAATTAGATTTATTATAGGGGTGTACACTTTTTAAAGCATATGTTGATGATGCAAATAAGCCATTATACCCTGGATGTGTCGACTATTCCAAATTGGGACACTACAAGAAAAGAGGACTTAGACGACGGAACAGTATTAGTTCCGTCGTCTAAGTTACACTTAGACCTCGGAGATTTCTCCGTGGTCCAAGTCACACTTAGACGACGGATGTGAAATTTCTCCGTCGTCTAGGTAAGAACCTGGACCTCGGAGACTTCTCCGTGGTCCAGGTTATCACCTGGACGACGGAGAATTACATCTCCGTCGTCTAAGTGTTACTTGGACCTCGGAGAAATCTCCGTGGTCCAAGTAAAACTTAGACGACGGAGATGTAATTCTCCGTCGTCTAAGTGTGACTTGGACCACGGAGAAGTGATCACCTGGACAACGGACCGACACGTCGTGGTGTAAGTTCCACTTAAACGACGTACCGACACCTCCGTCGTCTAAGTGAAGCATTATATATATAGGCCATGCCAAACTCTCTTAGCTTCGATCATTCCATTATATTTTCTCCCGTGGGGAATTTTTGAGATCGAAGGAGAAGGAGAAGGCCGGATTAGGCTAGGCCGGGGCTAGAAATTAATTAAAGGATCGGATCTCCGGTGTTCGATCACTAGCTAGCTTAATTAACTGCAGATATCGAGAAGGCCAGCAGGTACGTACGTAGGCAGTTAAAATTTGCATGATTAAATATATATATATTTAGGGAAACCGTACGTGCGTACATACATGCATGAATGTTAATTAGCTATATATACAGATTAAATTACGTACGTAATTTGATGGATCGATGTAGATCGAGTACGTATAATTAATGGTAAATTAATGGACTAATATATATATATGTAATAATTATTTTTTTTTGCATATTTTGTAGCAGTATGGACAAGAGTTGGATGAAGTTAAAGAATAGATGTGATGTCCGGTATATGGATGGAATTAGCGAATTTGTGAATTTTGCGATAGAACATGGTCATGGAAAGAAGCGTTTCAGGTGTCCGTGCCAGAAATGTCTTAATTGTCAGTATGCGGAGGTTAATGTTATGGTGCAACACCTGTACGAAAATGGTATGATGTGGAGTTACACTACATGGAGCGAGCATGGTGAAGCAGTAGAGTTCAGCGCAGCAGACTTCAGCTCAGGGTACAGTTACCATGGTGCCTCATCCAGCGGCAGTGGTGCCGGACCCCCAGCTTGCAATCCAACTGTAGATTTGGTCCATGATGCGTTTCCGGGATTTAGTCATAGTGGACACCAACACCAAGACGGAGGTTACAGTACCACTCATGAGCATGATGACACATTCCCCGCTGCTAGCTTGGCCACTGACACCAGTGAGATGGATAAGTACAACCGGATGCTACTTGAAGCGCAGACCCCGGTGTTCCCTGGATGTCGAGAGAATGTGTTGCAATATGTGATGGAGCAAATGAAGATAAAAGTGAAGCACAAAATGTCAGTCAGTGCTTTTGACGAAATTCAGGAGCAAATATGTAAGTTGCTTCCTGATGATCACAATCTTCCTAAATCTCATTATAAGGTTAGAAATATCTTGAGCAGCCTCGGCCTAAAGTACAGGATAATTGACGCATGTCCGAATGATTGTGTGCTATTTTACAAAGAGTATAAAGATTTGGACTATTGTCCCGTATGTGGCCAGTGCAGATTCCAGGTGAATAGGAAGAGTTCGAAAAAGAGAATTCCTGTGAAAGTTGTTCGATATTTTCCCTTGATTCCCAGATTGCAGCGCCTGTACATGTCTCTACACACAGCAGAGGCGATGCGATGGTACGCAGAAAAGCGAATAGATGACGATGTCCTGCGACACGCCGCGGATGGGGAGGGTTTCAAACATTTCGACAGAGAATTCGGAAACTTTGCTGCAGAGGTTAGAAATGTTAGACTCGGCCTATCTACAGACGGATTCAATCCTTGGGGAAGTAATAGCTCCGCCGTAAGCACTTGGCCAGTAATTCTGATGCCGTACAACCTGCCTCCGTGGATGTGCATGAACAAGGAATTTAATTTCCTTACTGTACTAATTCCAGGTCCTAAATCTCCAGGGAAGTGCTTAGATGTCTACCTCAGACCTTTGATCGACGAGCTGAAACTGTTGTGGGAAAATGGAGTCCCAACTTATGACAAATTCACTGACACGATGTTCACGATGAGGGCTGCCGTAATGTGGACGATCAGCGATTTTCCAGCGTATGGGATGTTGGCAGCGTGCAGGACAAAAGGATATAATGGATGTCCTATATGTTTGGACGACGTGAACTCTAGTTGGCACGCAGGGAAGGTGTGTTACTTGGGTCACCGTAGATGGCTCCCTCACGACCACCCTTGGCGACAGGATGAAGCTCATTTCGACGGGACGGTAGAGAACAATCCTAAACCCCGTAGTTGGTCGGGCGAAGAGATTTTAGAGAGGTTGAGCTATTTCGACTTTGGTGTGTTGACTAACGACGCGGATGTAAAGAAATGCAATCCAATTCCTCCACATGATCTGAGCTATTGGGATCACAAGAGTATATTCTTTGAACTCCCTTACTGGTCGAAGTTGAAGCTGAGGAACAACTTGGACGCGATGCACATAGAAAAGAATGTGTGCGACAGCGTGGTGGGAACAATTCTCGGTATTAAGTTCAAGACTAAAGATACTCCCAAAGCGCGCAAAGATTTGGAATCAATGAATCTACGTCGTCCCTTGTGGTTGAGGAGGGATAGGAAAGGAGTGTACAACAAGATGCCAGCTGCACCGTACACAGTGAAGCCGACACTTAGACGTTCTGTATTTCACTGGTTTAAGGGCGTTCGTTATCCGGCCACGTATGCAGCTACTATAACTGGAGCAGTGGACGAGGTGCAACACAAGTTTGTTGGTCTAAAGACACATGACTATCACGTTATGCTGCAACGTCTGATTCCAGTGGTAATTCGACCATATTTGCCTCGCGACGTCGTAGAACCAATAGTGGCATTGTGCAGATGGTGGCAGAGGTTATGCGCCAGAGAATTAAAGAAGTCAGATGTCGTGGAATTGCAACAACAAATTGTGCACATCATTTGCAAACTAGAGAGGATTTTTCCTCCTGCTTTCTTCGACATAATGATTCACCTAATGATCCACCTGCCCGAGCAGGTTCTCATTTCTGGTCCGGTCCAGTACACTTGGATGTATCCTCAAGAAAGGTACGTACAACTAATTAATTATACAGGTTTTTCGATTCATAATTTGTTCCACTGGAGATTACTAGCTAGCTATATGCATGTACTTATTTTTATTGTACGTTTGATTAATTTTGTAGACAGCTTGGACAGTATAAGTCATTCGTCAAAAACAGGTCGGCTCCGGATGGCTCCATAGCAGAGACATACCTAATGCATGAGTGCGTTACTTACTGCAACAGGTACCTCAAAGATCCACCACCTCCAACTGCCTCCGATCCCAGTGCCCGCATCAATCTTTCTGTCGTCACCAATGTCGTCCGACCGTTTAGAGGAGTATTAAAGGAAACGTTAACACAGGAAGAACTTATTGAGGCACATTGGGTAGTGTTACGAGACTGTGACGAAGTTGAGCCGTACATGATGTCATACAGGGAGAGGCTTCAGGCGTTATATCCAGACAAGAGTTCGGCGTGGATTGAGAAAATGGTTAAGAAAAAGTTCCCCGATTATTTCTTCCAATGGGTACGTATTTAGTGATTTATATACATATTGAGATCATGCATGTTTAATTTGTAGAAAGTAAACCCTTACATTTTTCCATTTTCGCAGATGATTGATCTGCAAAAATCCGAAAACCACGGGGGGTGGTGGTCTTGGCCAAAGCACTTGCTAGCAGGGAAGCCGATTAAACACTATATTTATCCGGGATGTTTTGTGAACGGTGTGAAGTTCCATTCATTGGCGCGAGATGAAGGAAGAAGAACACAAAACAGTGGGATAGCGGTTGGGAAAGACCCTGATCTATATTACGGAATGATCGTATATGTGGTTCAGCTATGTTACGGGAATGATGTCAACGTTTTCCTATTCAAGTGCAGATGGTTCAAGCGTACAAAGGAAGACCTGGGACTTTTATCAGTCGATACAAACTCAAGCTGGTATGAGGATGAGCCTTTCGCTCTCGCCACCTTAGTTAGGCAGGTGTTCTATCTCGACGATCCGAAAGCTGGTGACGGGTGGAAAATAGTGAACCAGATCTCTCATCGAGGAGTTTGGAATACAGAGACAATTGAAGGGACACCGGCGACGACTGAAGATGCTGCTGAACCAGACAGAGACATTCCTGCCTATCAAGAGCCTAATATTTCTGTCATCCGCTCCGACATAATGGACCTGGTTCAAGACGGTGAACGGTTACCCATGCCTGATGGTTGTACAGATCTAACTGAAGAAGAGATCATTGAGGTAGATGAAGAAGACGTGCAGGATGAGGACGATGACGACGACTCTGGTTATTCCTCGGACGATGTTGAGTACGATGAGGAGGATGAGCAATCGGATAACGGTGATGATGATGATGACGATTATGACGAAGAGTACGGTCACACGACGAGGATCATTACTTGGTAAACCCTAATTTATTATTGTAATATATATATGATCGATCGATGCATCGTAAAAAGGTGAAAGATTTCTATTATGTCGAGACTTTAAGATTCCTCGTCCAGCTTTGGTTGGTTTTATTGTTTTTAAATACTATTTATGTATAAATTGGATTAATTATGGGTCCCTATATATGATTATATATATTGACTTGTGATAGTATTATTGAGAGCACAAATATTGTAGTATATATATATAAAAGTTGTTTGTACCTGGACTAACATCGATCTCCGCCAGCTTAACTTCCTCAGATTTTAAGTCGACTTCTCTCTGTTTCAATTGAATGTCTTTGGACTGTTTTTCTAGTCCCGGCCCCTCTCTTTGCTTTCAACTTCATCGGTGTATTCTCTGATCTTATTAAAAGTAAGCTGAAGCTGCTCTACATTTCGCTCACGCAGCCCTTCAAACCCTAAATCCTAGACCCTAAATGTAGCAGATCGGATCGATCGATCATTTTTTTAGTTATATTCTTGAATGAGAATAATTGAACGAACATACAAATGACCGGGGACGACCTAAACCCTAAACCATACGGCCCTAACCCCTGAATTCAGGGTTTTTACACTTGGACGACGGATACAGTCATTCTCCGTCGTCTAGGTACACACTAGGACGACGGAGAATGTCGTCTCCGTCGTCCAGATGACAAACCCGATACCCTAAACCCTAAGGACCCCTAACCCCTGAATTCAGGGTATATTCACCTGGACGACGGAGACAGTCGTATATATACCCTAAACCTAAGGACCCCTAACCCCTGAATTCAGGGTATATTCACCCTAAACCCTATACCCTAAACCTAAGGACCCCTAACCGAGAACGGAGAAATTAATTGCAGATTCACCTTTGGCGCCAAATCTCAATCTCATATAAAACCCTAGCTAAATCTTGGACCCTAAATCTAGCAGTTCGGATCGATCGATCAATTTTTTAATTATATTTTTGAATCAGAATAATTGAACGCACACACAAATGACCGGGGACGACCTAAACCGTAAACCCTAAGGCCCTAACCCCTGAATTCGGGGTTTTTACACTTGGACGACGGAGACAGGCATTATCCGTCGTCTAGGTACACACTTGGACGACGGAGACAGTCATTCTCCGTCGTCCAAGTGACAAACCCTATACCCTAAACCCTAAGGACCCCTAACCCCTGAATTCAGGGTATATTCACCTGGACGACGGATATTAGCGTCTCCGTCGTCCAGGTGTCTACTTGGACGACGGAGAATGTCGTATCCGTCGTCCAGGTGTAAATTTCGTAATTTTTTCTAAGACAACGACCATCTAGACCATCTTCGAATGCGTATTCTTTTCGTCAAGACTTTAGAGTAGTATATTCTTGGTGTGTGAGCTTCGACGGTTCGAAAATCGGAGTTGCGAAATGTCCTGTATCCACGTTTCCGGTTTGTGAAATTCTCGGTTTTGCGGTTGACTGTGCCGATGAAACCCTTCCCGAACTTATTATTTCCTGGTCCTTTATAGTAATTATATATTATGTTACGACGAACATATCCAACGGTTGTTTTGTCCAAATTCAATTTCGTTAGTACTCTGCTGCAAATCAGCAACTACAAGTGAACACTAAAGTCTTAAAGATTAGTCGATACATAACAACTTTCAAAACGTAAAATTATTCGGCGGTTCAAATTTATCTGTTTATATATACGATGCGTTCATCGATATTGTACGACTATTTCACTCGAATGACAGATCGCTAAATTCCTAGCGAATTAATTTAAATATTTTTTTTTGCATAATTTGAACCTAGACGACGGATACGGTCATTTTCCGTCGTCCAAGTGTTCACCTGGACGACGGAAAATGACCGTATCCGTCGTCTAGGTTCAAATTACCATGGCGGTTCGAATAAAATTTTTATTATTTTTCGATGTAAATATTGACTTGGACGACGGATATGTCGTTTTCCGTCGTGCAAGTGAACACTTGGACGACGGAAAACGACATATCCGTCGTCCAAGTCGATATTTACATGGCGGTTCGATTTGCCGCTTCAATTTTCGGCACCGCTTGAATTTCCACTTAGACGACGGAAAACACTGTCTCCGTCGTCTAAGTCAACATTTATGGCGGTGAAACGGCCCGCCCATTTATTTGGCGCCGGTTCGAAAAAATTTGACTCTTCACTTAGACGACGGAAAGCACTGTTTCCGTCGTCTAAGTGCACTTAGACGACGGAGAATAGTGCTCCGTCGTCTAAGTGAAACTCTATATAAGGAGGAGCACCCCCCCTCATTTTCTCATCATTCCATCTCCTCCTCTATACTCTCCTCTCCTCTCTCTCTCACTCCGGCGATCCTCCTCCGGCGACGCTCCGACGACCAATTTTCCGGCGTGGTTCCCCCTCTCCGACGACTCTACTCTTCCAATATTCCGGCGAAATTCCGACGAGGTAATAATTCGAAATTTTAACTCTTTAACAATTTTTTTATTTGTTTAATTATTTAAATTCTAAATACTTTTAATTTATTAGTTTTAAATAATAAATAGTTGTAATTATAATAATTATTTTCTTGTTATTATTATTATTTAGTAATCATTATTAGTTGTTAATTATTTGGTAATGAATAATTATTAGTTAAAATTAAATAATAGTAATAATAATAATTGATTATATTGGTAAATGAATCATTATTATTAAATGCATGATAAATAATAATTAATTGATAATTATATGTATTTTCTAGTAAATTGCATGGTAGTACGTGTTCGATTTAAATTTAGTACATAGGCTTGGTGTAATTAAGTCGCACTCTTTGGAATAGATGGCGCCTCTTTTCCTTGCTTATCTCCTTAACCCCTCGTGATGTGTGGATTTCATCACCGCACACCATAACCTAAGTGAAGTTATGGACACGAGGTTGAGGGCGGAGTTTGCAAAGGACTTGAGGGAGTGTAAATTTTCGAAAAATTGGCCGAATGTCGGACATGGTGTCTAGAAACGGGTTATGACTGGTGACAGGATTTGGACTAAGAAAGACTTTTGTCGAAATTAGTCCTGCCTCTCGCGTTATCTCTATCCCTAACTGGCCATGTTTTTCGATTTAACCAAGGCTGATTAATTGAAAATTTACACTTTATCGCGCGGGTCGCACGTCCATTGAACGACCGAAAATGCCAAGCTAGTGTACTCTATTTAAATCTTAAACGTACTTAATTAATTAGCGTAAATTCTCCGTCGTTGTAATTATTATGGTAAGTAGGTATTTTAACACCGTACGTACTCTTAGGTTTAAATGGCTCCGCCAAAGATCACATCCGGGAAGAAGAAAGCCCAACAGGAGTCAGAAGATGAGATGCTCCAAATGTTGGCGGCCCAAGTCGGTTGGGTTCAACCGCAGGTAGACGCCCTCAATCCGGGGCCTTCTGGGGAAATTCCCTCTGCCCCATTTCTCTCAAGCGGTGATGACGTCGACCCCTTTTCAACTCCGACGCCCGGTACCGCTTCAACGGGAAGTACTCAGGCGTCTTCGACGGCCGAGTCTATCATGTACAGCGCCCGCCGTAAGCAAAGGAGGGCCCCCACTGACCCCCAACCGAAAAAGACTCGGGGTCTCGTTAAAGGTGGAAAGGCGGAGAAAATTTGCAAGGCGACCGGGAGCAAGATCGCCTTGCCTTACGACGAATTCACCGGTGGCCCTCCCACACCTCAGCTAGCAAGTCTCTCGGCTCATAGCATTGGGTCGATTGTTCGTAACCGGGTTCGTATCACTGCCCCTACTTGGAGGGAGGTGCCGGATTCGGAGAAGGCGAAAGTCTTTAAGGATCTTTCGGTACGTAATACGTACAATTTTAGTTATTATATACTATTTTTAATATTAGTTATATATAATTTTATAATATATACGATTATAATTTCCAATTTATTTCTGATAGGAACAATTTGCGGTGGATCCGGATCCGGCGATGTTGAGGCATATCAACCAAACCGCCAACAACATCTTCAAAGATTGGAAGTACAGGCTCCATCAGTACTTCCGAATTAACGGTCCCGTGCCTCCCCCCGAAGAGCTGCGTGGGGATAGAGAAGATGAGTGGGAGTGGTTGTGTAACCACTTTGCCGATGAGCAATTTCAGGTGTTAATTTACTTTTTTTATTTCAATTAAGATAATTGAATACTCTAAATTTTAGTTACTTATAAATTTTTTAATGATTTCATTATGTTGTGTAACAGAAATTCTCCGGTGTCAACAAAGCCAACCGGGGGAAGAAGGACAAGCACCATACTTCCGGCGCCAAGCAACTCATTCAAATTGCCAAGGAGCACAGGGATAAGGGCTCCAAACACCCTTATCTCGATGCAAGCGTAAGCGCGTACGTGACGCCTGGGCTCGATAATGAAGCGAGTCAACGCGGCGTAAGTCATATATATATATATGTGTGTGCGCTAATAATTATAGTAATTATTATTTAAATATTATTTCATTATAATAAATTTATTATTCTTTTGTAGGCAAGAGTGATAGAGCGTGCGCAGGAAGAATTGGCTAACACTCAGCTTGCGTTCCCAGATGTGCCGCTAGAAGACCTGCCTCCTCTATCTGTGGAGAGCCAAATAGCAATTGCGGATGAGGTCTACGGTCGTAGAGCTGGCAAGGAGGTTAGGCACTTCGGGCCTAAGGTGGTTCGAGATTTGTCGACCTCTGAGTCATCATCTACGGGAGGTTCGGGGCGGCGGAGAAGTTCTCAAGCTGCGGCAGCCTATGAAGAGGCTCGAATCGCACGGGAGGAGAATATTGCCATGCGCCAAAGAATGGACCAGCAAGACGAGCGAATAGCCCAACTCATCGCCCTTATGCAACAAGCTCAAAGACAATGTCAACCTCCTCCGAACCCATTCCCCGACGACGACGACCCGGCTGGAGGCGGAGGACGAGGCGGCGCATCTGCTCCTCCAGTGTTTTAGCTAGCTAGTAGTTCATTATTTCGTTTCTTAATTTCCGCATTACGAACAATATTTTCATTTTTAATTATAGGTTTTTTCGATTATGTATGTACAAATTAATTTTAATTATTTTATTAATTTAGTGTATTTAATTAATTTAATTAATTTTTTTTCAATTAATCGTATAATAATATTTTTGAATTTAATTTTTTTTTTAAATTAATTTTTCACTTAGACGACGGAGATTAATGTCTCCGTCGTCTAAGTCCCTACATGGGCCACGGAGATTGTTAGCTTCTCCGTGGCCCAGGTGGTGACTTAGACGACGGAGACATTAATCTCCGTCGTCTAGGTAACCACCTGGGCCACGGAGAAGCTAACAATCTCCGTGGCCCATGTAGGGACTTAGACGACGGAGACATTAATCTCCGTCGTCTAAGTCACCACCTGGGCCACGGAGAAGCTAACAATCTCCGTGGCCCAGGTGGTGACTTAGACGACGGAGACATTAATCTCCGTCGTCTAAGTCCCTACATGGGCCACGGACGTTCTCCGCGGTCCAAGTGAACTTGGACGACGGAGATTAAATTCTCCGTCGTCTAAGTACTTAGACGACAGCACTTGGAGCACGTACCTTGGACGACGGATTTTCCGTCGTCCAAGTACTTAGACGACGGAGATAGGCACTTAGACGACGGAAATTCTCCGTCGTCTAAGTCACTTTTTCTTGTAGTGGGAGTGATGGTGAAGTTGTTTAATCTGAAAGCAAAGCAGGGAATGAGTGATGCAGCGTTTGGTGAGTGGCTAGCTGCTATCGAGGACATTTTACCTTATGATAATGAAAACCCTACCTCTATTTCCGAGGCAAAAAAAAATTTAGGTGCATTAGGAATAAAGTATATTAAATTTCATGCATGGCCCAATGGTTGTATACTGTATAGGAAACAATATGCAGATAATGAGAGTTGTCCCACTTGTGGCTTGTCACGGTGTGGCAGAGATAATAAGGTGAGAAAATGTGTTCCTACAAAAGTGATGTGGTACTTTCCTCTGATTGCTAGGCTTATCTGAATGTTTGGGTATGCCCAAACATCCAAGTTAATGACATCACATGCAAAGATGAGGTCTGATAATGGATTCATGCGTCATTCGGGCAATGAAATTATATGAAAATTTAACAATGAGAAGTGGCCTTAGTTTGGTTTAGAGCCTAGAAATCTACATTTTGCCTTGTCATCTGATGGGTTCAATCCCCACAGTAGGGTATGTGGTAGGGCCACATATAGTTGTTGGCCAGTAATTCTTGTTAATTACAATCTCCCTTCTTTCTTGTGCATGAAGAGGAAGTACATTATGCTAACCATATTGATATCTTGGCCTCGACAGCCCGGTAATGATATAGATGTTTACCTTCAGCCCTTAATCGATGATTTGAAGGTTTTGTGGGCTAGGATTAAGGGGGTTTACGATACAGCTAGGGATGAGTATTTTACCCTTAAGGCATGCCTGCTTTGAACAATTAATGACTTTCAAGCCTATGGCAACCTATCAAGGAGCATTACTAGAGGGTGAAACGCTTGCTGGGAAGATTGACGATGAGAAATTGGAGGAGTTTGAGGAGTTTAATTGTCGTGATAGACAGATAGACGCAGCTAGAGACATGGCATGCTTGAAACCAATGCCAAGTCCAAAGGCATGTACCTAAATTTGACAAAATACTTGAAATATTCTATTGCTTGATGAAAGAATTGACCTAATGCATTATTATGTGTTTTCTTAAACAGGCTACCAATGTTTAGGTGAATTGCAAATTGGCATTGGGTTTGATCGATAACATTGTTGCTACGGTAATAGTGATTAAATCCAATGATCATTCACTTGTTTGTCATAGAAAGTCGCTAGGAGCTGAAAATTGGCGTGTTTCTGTTAATCATTCTCTGAAAGAGAGAGCTTTGATTCCAAATCCAGTTGGAGATGAAATCAGAACTGTTGTTCAAGCTTGTGGAAGCTGGGTGGCATGGCCAAAATAGTTTGTTGTATTTGATAAGGATGTAGTTCATGAGGAGGTAGATGAAGAGGTAGCTAAGGTAGATAAAGAGGTAGCTGAGGTACATGTTGAAGAGGTAGAGGAGGTAGCTATTGAAGAGGTAATGTAGTGTAGGAAAATGGCACAACTTATTCTTCTTCTCTCTTTTTTTCTATGCAGGAGCCTGCAAATTATCCTAAGCCCATCATTACTACAATTATCCTAATTTTCTGTTTTTTTTATGTAGGAACCAGCAAATGATAAGTTCAAAAAGGAATGTGACAAGTTTTCATGTCCATTTGACTTAGGATCAATCGCTGACACACTTCCACCATCATTGAAACAACTCTGTGATTGGGGTAAACATTTCTTCACAGGGCGGCAAAGTATTCAGTTTGAGATTGAAGAGAATGTGATTGGCATTATCCGTAAAACCTACATGATGGACACTGATGTTCTGAGGCTTGCAAAGATGGAAATGGTTACAGGGAACTGTATAGTTGTGTACATGAGGTATGAATTTGTATATTTACCTGCATCATGTTATTATGTGTCTCTGTATATGGTATGTATCTTGTTCTCTATAAGAAATAGTAATGCCTTTATGTTATGTGCATTTATGTCAATGTAGGTACCTATTTGATGTTCTTAAGCAATCAAAAATAGAGGACATGATAGGGTACATTGACCTAGCAACTGTTGGTGCTAACACTTCCCCGACAAGTAGGGGCAATGCACTAAAGAATCGACTTATCTCAGTAAAGGATGGTCAAATGTTCTTGATGCCTTACTATGCAAAGTAAGTTGATAATTATTATTTTTTTTGATAACCCTATCAGTGGATACCGTAAATTATAAAATTATTGGGTATATACTTTTTATTTATGTGTCTTTATAGTCAACATTGGATGTTAACGTTGATTCATCCAGATAATGAGGTGATATATTTTACGGATCCAGCTTCAAGGCGACTACTCACTGGAGAAGGCCACACTATTAATTGCGGACAGGTTCCTTTTTCCTAAACCTAACACTTACATTTTAGGCAACAAGGTTTAATTTGGAGTTTTCTAAAGGGTTGTTTAATATGATTAATTGGTTACTATGTAGTGCAATATCAAAGTTCAATGATCACCAGAATAGGAAGTGACACCTTAAGGCTAAATGGAAGAACTTGGGGGTATGTTACCTATTTTAATAGTAAAGTAGTACATTTGCCATCTATTATTTTTTTCTAGATTACTCGGTGCATCACATTATGGTTTAGGGCATTCCACATCAACCTGATGGCATACAATGTGGGTATTATGTGATGCGCTTAATGTGAGAAATTATCTATGACAAGGAACTTGAATTTGCTGCTGCGATAAAATCTATACCTGTTTTTCTATTTGCATATGATGGCTGCTATGTGATTTTGAGTTTTAGTTTTGATATATGTGTGTAATGATATCAATGGTCAAAAAGAGATCTACGTGGAAACGAATACACTCCAGAAGATATTTACCAAGTAAGGGATGAGATTGCAAGCTATCTATTGAAGAGCCATGTGAAGCTTTGAATGAGGGTTATATGTTTTGGTATTTAGGATGCTCAGAATTCTAGTGGTACCTATTTAGTATATGGCCGATCCTATTATAGTTCTGTGGACTTGAATTGGTCTTATTTAGCTATTGGCAGCTATAATTGTGATGGAAGAATTTCATTTTGGTTTTGCTGCTAATGCATGTGTTTTTAGAAGTGATTGTATAACTTCATGTTTTAAAACAGATCTAGCTAGAGACATGGTAGGTGTATTCAGTACTATCCTTTGGTTTTATGGTTTATTTGCATCAATTCAGGTTTAATTTGTAAAGATGAAACAAGACTGTTCATTTGGTCAGTACTGTACATTTGGTCAATACTGTTCATTTGGTAAGATTTCAAATGGACTCAAATGATAGACATAATTATATAATGACTGATGTAAGAAATACATTCATATGACACACCATATAATAAAACGAGTGACATATGAACCAAATTCTAATGACACACCATATAATAAAATGAGTGATATATGAACCAAGTTCTAATGATACACACAATCATATAAAACACTGACGTTTAAGAGAGCTCAAATGACTTACAATATGATAGTGTAAATGATGTCTGTGTTAAATTCAGATAACACTCGCCTTGACAATATGATCGAGGTCACATTACACTTTACATGACATTAGAGTGTCATTAGATTACATGCCATCAGACACAAGATGCACACGCATGAATGGCATAGGTTGGCACCATAAATGATAACTGTTGTCTGAACAACCCAAACCGTCTTCATTATGATCTATATGACAGTCAATTCTGAGGTCAAATGACATCAGAGTTTGATTCAGATGACACTCGTTTTGACAAACTGATTGAGGTTACAAGGTATTTCACATGACAGTTGATTGTCATTTGACTATAGGCCATTCGACACAGAAAATGCTCACCCAAGTTGGCATCAGTTGGCACCGTGAATGCCATCTGTCATCTAAATACTATGAGTGTCATCCTTATGATCGGTATCTGATAGAAATTTTTGTGTCTTGCATGTCATCTGAAAGCGCTTTCATCAGATGTCGCTGCAGTATATGACAGTCAGTATACATATGAGATGACGATCAAGAACTGTCATCTAAAGGATTTTTTGTACTAATGTTTTGTTGATTTCTTAGGATTACAAGAGGTGAGAAGTAATCTCCCTTGCCCCTTAACCTCTTGGAACACTAAGGAATTGGCATTATTTCCTCTTCAATGTGTTAGATGAAAGTTGGAGCTCAAGAAGTGGAGTTAGAAGCTCGAAGTGCTTTGGGTGAAGTTTACTAATTTGGTGGAGCTTAGCTTGGGGACCCTTTGGTTATTTCTCACTCTCTTAGCTTCTAATATTATATCTAAACACTGTTGTATATATGTGTTTTGAGTAATTTTTGTATGGAAGGCTAGGGGTCAGATCCTAACCACTTGATGTAGAATAAATGATGTTTCGATATATGATATGAGTATGTTTTGTGTTTGACATACTATTGGATTGTGGCTTATTACATGTTTGAGCTTCATATTTGTTCTCTTATGCATGTTGTGACCTTGAATAAGTCTTAATGTGTGTAAAGGAATAAAAAAAAATGGAACTTGGGTGAAATAGTCTCTCACTTAAGTAAAGATGAGCATGTAACATGACCTAGGTTTAAATCCAAAAGATTGAGCTTCTACGTTTGGTTTTCTAGGGCTTAAAGCATGGACCGAAAACTCCTTGAGTTCCAAATGACTCTTGGAGCTTCAATCAAGTTTACATTAATCCAAAAGACTTTGTGGCGAATGGTTGACCCTTCTAGTTCGTACTCCAAAAGATGCAGACAGAGAGAGTCCTTACGAACCTACTTCTAAGTCCTTCAAACAAGGCTTGGAAAGTGAAAACTTTCCTAAACACTAGAATGTTTGACCAATCAAACTTATTACGCATGAAAAATGTTTAGGGGTTAGCACCAAAAGTCTAGTCCCTAATCTTAGTTTGCTCTATGCTTTGTGGATGGGTCAAAACCTTCTAGAATCCTGGAAGGCCTAGACGTTTCGGCTCATAATCAAACGTGACTCAAAAAGGCATGATTTGGACTATGAAAGGATTTGTTCTTATGATCCAAAAGACATTTGAGCATGTAAACCCGGACTGAATTACTCATCATCATGAATTGGACTTTGTTGTGCGTCAAGCTGGCTAGTGGTGATATTCCTAGTCAATCATACTTTTACCTTGCATTTGCATCATTTAGTTTGCTATTTTTGCATATAATAATCAATCAATTGGAATATCATTCATCGTAATCAAACAACCATTATGATGCTAAGTCTCCAAAGGGCTTAGTGTTATAAGATTCACCTCCATTTTGTGTTCGTTTTTGTGTCATAGTAAGTGTTCGTGTTATGATGTAGTCCTAGGATTTAATCATATAAGTTAGGGAATTAGGGTGATCAATCCTCGTGAGTTCGACCCTAAACTTCCTTACAAATATTATTACTTGACTCTGTATACTTGCGGGTAGGGAATTACAACCTTAAGTCAACTAGTTAGTTAAGATTGAGCGATTGAGGGGAACTAAATTTCTCTAATAGATTAAAGAGCGGCTCTTACAACAATTGAATAAAAAGCATTTACCAAGTTCTAAATGTAAAAGTCCTCAATGGAGAAACTTTTCTGCCAAGTACAACTAGTATTCTCTATGAAATTAATAAATATACATCTAGAAAGAGTGTGATATTCCTTCTTCTTTTTTAATCTTACATATTGTTCTTTCAGGTGTAAATAAATCGCATACATGTGGGAGAAGTTCTCTCCCGTTTTTTCTTCTCCCTCTTTGGTGCGGCAATGCTATTTGTGTTTGGCATGGAGTTTTTGTTGGGTCTCTACTTGGGTCAAGCCTTTAGTTGTTTGGGCTATGTGTTATTTTAGGTTTTATTTTATTTAAATCAATAATTTCCTATTGTGATACCCCGGTCCTTTGGTAGAATTAGAAGTATTTTGGATATTTCGATTTCGAGTATTGGGCGTGGTAAATAATATTATCGATAGTAAATGTTAGAAGGTATTCGGTTGACTTTTTTTCGGTTGATTATGTTGGTTGACATCGAATGAGAGTCGTATTATTTTTCAAGACGAGTCCGTTGACATTTCAAGTGTTGAAAACAGAGTTACGACAATGGAATTACGATTAACGGAAGATTGAAGAAAACTTATGAATTGATAATACCGCAAGCATAAATAGGAGTTTCTAGAAAAAGAAAGAAAAACTTGCCATTCCAGGCAATTGGGCCTGTTGACCCGCGATGACCGGCTATGGCAACCAAAATCATCACCGAGTTGCCAGTCGGCGGTATCGTTTGACGTCGTTCTTGGTCGAAAAAGGAAGCTCTCCCCCAGTCCTTTACGTTTCTGGCCTCAATCAATGGATTGGAGGTCTAAACAAAGAGAATCAACGAGCTAAATTTCTAGGGTTTTAGGTGTCAAGGGTCGTCGTTGCCAGCGTAGTTATCGATCATGATTCAGGTATGGATTGACTCGTCCTGATGATGTGGATTGTGTTGATTTATAGAATTTGGTGCATGCAGGTCGATTTAGTGGAGATCGAAGTGATTACCGACAAGTCTGATTCGGGTTGTCGTCGTAACCCGCAGTCGACGTCGTTCCAGGTGGTGAGGTGATATGGCTTTAGTTCCTCTATCTTTGTTGAGTTCGAACCCGACCAGCGCCAAGCTCCATGGTGGTTCGACGACACTAGAATCGAGGTTAGAAATTTGTTAGCAAAATGGAATCCGCCGTCTTTCAAGGTCAATTCCGACCAATCTATACCGAACTAATTGTCGATCCTTAAAATAAGTTAATGGGATTGACGAAAGGAAGAGAACGATGTAATAATCTTTGTTACAGGTGGTGGTCGCCAGTGGTGGAGCGTCTGGCCAGAAAAAGTTTCCAGAATCAATCGAGTTTTATATAGTTAGAATCGTAACAACATTGCGAGTGTATACATGAGGTTAATGTAACGACCCAAACCAAAATATTGTACTTAGTAACTCGTAGTAAACTTTATCACGGATTAGTCGCACTAATTGGTTTATTGACAATATTTTCACCGCCCGAGAATTAGACTTGACTTTTTTCACAAAAAATCTAGAGTATTTTATTAAAAGACCGCAGAATTTTTTGGATAAATGAGCTATTTTTTTATGGTTTTTGGAAGTTGACGTGATAATTTATTAAAACAAAATTAGTTTTGGGTCAGTTTAATTTCGACCGTTAGGTATGGATTAGATCAAGTCTGAGCAGTTGATTTGGAGAGGGAGCTTAGGGGTATAAATAGGATTTTTTTTGAAATCCCTAATCAGTTTTGAGTTCGGGCTCGACCCGTCTATGAACACCACGATCTGTACTACCCGACCTGATCGAATTGCCATTTTCCGGCCACCTTCGACATCGAAACAGAACATCGAGATCATGACCTTAGAAAGTGAAATTCTGCTGGACCTCAGTCATAGACGCAGATTTGTGAGTGGACAATTTTTTTCAGAGTCGATACCAAGTCATTACAATATGATTTTATTGCTTCTACGAATTTCAATTTTTTGTGTCAGAGGGTATTGTGCATATTTATTTACAGTCATTATTACATCAATGCATTAGCTACTCGGCTAATCTCCGAGGGCCCCAAGATGGGTCAGAAGCTATTGTGCATATTTATTTACAGTCATTATTGTATCGATGCATTAGCTACTCGGCTAATCCCTGAGGGCTCCAAGATGGGTCAGAGGCTCTAATCTGACACACACGTTGTCTTGGGTCAGGGCTTGATGACTTTTGGAGGCTAGAGGTCGGAGTATTCTAGTCACCACTTCACTTCACTCATCACTTGGACATATAGTTACTGTCTTGGATCAGGGGTCCTTAGACAATGCCTCTAATCTGATACTTGAGGTGGATCCTTCTCCCCTCGATGTATCCTTTGAGCTATTCCTGACTCGCTTTGTTTTATATATCAGTATTGATGGCAAGGCATAAACTGTTTACTTTTACACATATAATCCATTATTGATTTTCGTCCACTCACTCTAACATTTTCATATTTGATATGCTTTTCCATCGGACTTTCGGTTTCTCATTGCCCAGTTTGCAGTTTCTACAGTATGGTTGCACGTCATCATCTGAGGCTTAGAGTTCGAGTCACACTTCTTCCCTAGTAGGTTTCCGGTTTAGCCTACTAGTTTGTATATCATGTAAAATAGTAGTTGCTCTGAATACCATGTTCTAATTAGCTTTCGTTTGTGTTGTGTATCTAAATAATCATCGGATTTCTTGTATCCTTCTAAATTCAGTACTATTGTAGTAACATTTGTAGTTTGCTAATTTGAGAAATCCGGATAAGCATCGGTGGCTCACGATTTGGCTTGTGGGATATGATTTAAGAAGTGTTGTTCAGTGCTGATTTTTGGTATCCTTCGGTTTACGGGGAGGTTATGTCAATTTTTTGTGTAGAATTTCCCAATTTTCTTTTAAGCTTTACTAGTTATATCAGGGTTGAGTCCTTTCAGTTAATATTGTGTTAGCCTTCGTCGTTCTAGTGGTTAGGAATGTGATGATGAGTGTTGCTACCAGTGGCGGTGCGGCCAATGGAGAAATTAGGTGTATTTTATGTCACTGCGATTGTATTATCGTAATGGATTTATCGATAGCATTTTCAACTTCATTCGATTGAGTTTATTCATGTTCGAGTAATTATTAAGTTTACGTGTATATTTGAGTGATTTTACGATATTTAAGTAAGGTCAGCTCATTACACCTGGGTTGCTGTTGTATGCTGGGTTTGGACGTACATGGGCTAGGGGGTAGCATAAGGTCCAAGTAATTTTAGTTTTAGTTATTTTTATTTACTTTTTATGTTTTTTTAGTGTCAATAATTTTGATATTTGCGATGTTGAAATGACTAAAGCTTGAATTTAATATTGTTTTCGCTCAGAGCACTACAAGAAAAAAGGCTTACGGTGAAACCAGTTTTGTCACCAATATTTGATATTTTGCCACCTATAGGTGTTGGTGACAAAATTATTTTGCCACTCAATTTTTCACCGAAACTTGTAACAAATTATTATAGGTGAAAAATTGTAAGTTTTTTCACTTAAAGAGTTTTATGAGACGAACTCAGTTTGTAACCAAATTCATCATTTTTTGTCACCTATAATCTGTCAAATTTTAAATTTTTCTGGATGTGGCGCCAAAGTTGTACTTACCCGCCATTTCTTGAATCAAATTTTTCTAAATTAACTTATATTTATTATTCCCTCTATATATTAAACTAAACTAATAAAAAAAATATGGCTACGTCTATTCACACTTCTAAAATTGATACTTACCCCTCTCTCTTTTCGTAGTTATTAGTTGACTTTTTCAATTGTTATAAAAAGTCAAATAATCCAAAACATAAAAAAAAAATACAATCTAAAAAATTACTCAATCAAACTCGATTTAATTGTTGAATTTACCATTCATTCTCTTATTTCTATTGAATGTTTAGTTTAAGAAAATTGTAATCGTCTCTTGTTGTCCGACCTTGTAATAATAGAGATTTCTGTAATTCTTACAAACAATTCGAATCTCATGTGCATTATCTTCCCTAACTATCACAGTATATATGATGGAAATCAAGACATATTACTTTATTCAAAAGTCCCCAACCTATATATTGGAGAATGTAGTTAACAAGGTAATCCATGATGCAGTTGATGCCGAGGAACTTTCATCCTGTTTTTTTTTTCCTTTCTACTTAACAAATGTAGTTACAAGAAAATTAATGCTTGGTTTTAGATCTAATCCACTATGTAAGCCATATTAGATTTATGTAGATCTTAAGAAATTCACATAACATCAAAACAGAAAGATATCCTAGTCGAGGAAAACCAAGGAAAAAAAGAAAAACAAACACCAATTAAGATATATAGGAGGGTATTCAATTATAGGTGAAATAAAAGAGGTGTAGTTAGCAATTATAGGTATTCAAAAATTAACTGGAGATTTACTTGAGATTTACTTAGTAGGAGAAGTGTAAATATCAATTTTGAAGGTGTGAATAGACACACCCAATTTATATATACTAACAAAAGAACTGCAATCTGAGTAAATCAATTACTCGATATATATATTAGTTACAATTGAATCTACATTCGGTTTTTTGAATAAAATATGAAGTATTAAACTTTAGCAGCGGAAAATGTAAAACTAATATGCTTATAAAGCCCTAATACTCTACAGAGCTCATCCCCATCTTCATTCATATCATCTCCATAATCAGTAAATTTAGCTTTCATCAATAACAGGTCAATGTGTTTGATGATGTCTGAAACACTTCTGCAATGTACTTGTTCATAGTTGCATCTTTTTGTGAATACCTCTGTCCTTCACGACCACAACCAAATTCCAAATTCTCAGGGTATCTAGCTGCATATATAGACAGACAACGACTTTTATTGTCAATTGATGTAGCCTCGACAAGCTTAAAAAAATAATAAAATGCTATTTATTCTCATTTAAATCAGCTCTTTCTGCGAAACATTTAAAATTTGCATAGCTAAATTAGAATTTTGTACAATAAAAAACCTTATCTGTAGTGTTCAACCCATGTATATATAACTACAAAAAGGAGCATGATTTCTAATTGCGTTTGTTTGTAGTACTGAACTAATACAAAATAAACTACTCACTAAAACCATCAATATGCAAAATGCCAACGTAATATTTTGAGTTGAGATTTGAGATTACCAATAAATCAGTTAGTTCACTGTAGAGTTTATCTAATTCCATGTGCCTTCAAGATGGCAAGTATGACCGATAATTAGCATAATACCTAAGTGTAATCTCGCAGCGCATGTCATAGGAGGAAAATAATATTAGAAGGGGTTGGTCTGATCAAATTGCGGCCTATAGACTGACAGATGAAACTTTGTAATGTGTAGCCAACCCTAGTATGCTTTGTTCTTATCTACCATCATTTAGTCAACCATATGATACATGATTAAAAAGATTTTCATTTGTACTCGACACCCAACATGAACTAGATGGAAAGTAGAAATGAAAAATATGTGAGAGTAGTATTAAAAGACTAAGCACTTTAGTATCAGATTACCTGACGTAAATAATGCTCAGCATCCCTCTTCATGGAAGCCACTTCAACTCTCAATTTCAGCCGTAACCGAAATATCAGTTAGTGTTAGAACTACAAAATCAAGTAAGAGTCAAAGAAATTTAAAACTCAAAGATAACAACACTATCGTGCAAGAAACATACACTTACTTCTAAGGTAGAAAGCTTACTTTATGAATCCCTTTGGCATTGGCATGCATGTTCCACTTCTTCCTGCCATACCTGCAATTTTACTGTTAGCTGTAGGTACAATTAAACTATGTGGAGAAAAAGGGTAATTCATTCGCCTCTTCTGGTTGGCTTCTTTTGTCCACGCCGAGCACAAACCTCAAAATCTTGCAGCTCTTGGTTTAAATTGGCACACTCAAGCTGAAATTATTCTGAGCTAGAATTAACAGAGGCTTAAGACGGTCTTTTCTTGCTGCAATTAGGCATGAACTTTGGTGAAGGGTGTAAATTTTTTTTTGCCAATTAGGCATGAACTCTGGTGAAGGATGTAAAATGTATTTTCTACCTTAGGCAAAGCCATCTTAAAACGGTCTTTTTTTTCCTCTCATATGCTATTCTCTATATAGAAAAGCAGTTGCAATATCTAATAAACCATGGTCAAACTCAAACTTGAGAAAAACTCGGCCAAAGAAAAAAAAATGGAGATTGTCCTGTGTAAACAAAGAAGCTGTCATAGCATAACTCAAATTCTTAATGTATCAGGGTAAAGCTCAGCAACAGATAAATCCCAGTGTTAAGAATTTGGAACTCCTACTTTACCTAAGTTCTTGCAAGGGCTTGGAAGTCTCAAGGGCTCTATGTTCCAATTCTATTTCTCTTTCCATAGCAGCCTGTTCTACCATAGCAATGATCAACATTTGAAAATAACCAGAAAAGGAAGAATTTTTTTACTTAGAAACTGTTCTTGGTACAAACCAATTTGGTAGCATTGTGCGCATCGCACTCTTCTTCCACTCTCCTTTCTACCGATGCCCACTCTTCCCTTACAACCTGTAAAGGACACTCACTAATTTCAAATCTAATGATAAGAACAGTGTATGCTACAGATCCATTGATATGCAATGAAGCATCAACAAATCTAAACTGCATCATTCTGGTCTCCGTCAGCTCTTAGTTTCTCATTATAAATCGTGGTGATCAACCGATGAAAATCCTATAAAATGAAAGACAATTAAAATTAAACAAGGTTAAAATAAAACCATTACCTGCAGAAATATAATCGAGTGAGACCCAAAATTGCTGCTACTTGATTAGGTCCCTCACCGTGTCGAAGCCCATGTGCGGTAACGCCGCGAAGGACGAAGAGTAGTCGTTGATGACGACCTTTGACTCTGGCCGATGAGTGTGGATAGCCTTGGGAAGTTCGGCGCCGAATGGATACAGGGATTGAAAGTAGCTTTTTCAATAGAGAGGAAGACCTCCCGGCGATGGAGGTAAGGCGACCGGCGGCGCATAAGGAGGAGGAGCCGAAGACGATGTGGTAGAGAAATTGATATTTCAGAGATGGATCTGAGGTAAAGCCTCTTGATGGAGAACAACTCAGGGTGTATATGAGATTGCTTGGTGTATATGAGATTGCTTTTAGAATGGTTAAAAGTGATTTTGGATTATTAAAAATAATTAATTAAAAATAGAAAAAAAGAATCAGAAAAATAAGAAAATGATTTGGTGGAGTTTTGGAAATACTTTGAAGTATTTTAGAAGCACATGATAGGTGCTTCTTGATTTTAAAAGCACTTTTGAAATCTTTTAGAAGTGCTTCTAGAGCTTTAGAAAGCAATCTCAAATAGGCCCACAATCACATTGCATAAGTGGTTAACTGTGTTGCAGTTGGAGAAGATAAATATGGGTTCAGTTTTGTCAACTCCTCAAGGTGAGAGAAAATTTGGTATCTTTACGTTATTAACCCTCTTTGGTATTCTAGATACAAGAGAAGGTTATTTACGGAAATTTAATTTTCTCTTGATATAGGTGACAAAAATATTTCTCATTTATTCTCATAATTATGTCACACAAACTTAAATTTAAATGACGGCTTTTAGGTCATAAAAAATAAAAATTTGTCGCTAAATCACTTATAAGTGACAAATATGATTGTTTGTCACTAAAAGGTTATTTTCTTGTAACGGAGGTTGGGACCCTCGATTGCGTTACTCCTCTTCTTTAAGCCTATTGCATGGGGTGAAAAGGATTATAGTGTAATTTACTATAGGGAGTCATTTATATCGTGTTGGTAGTCGGTCGATTCCTTGTAAATAACTAATTTTAATGATATTATATCGTTTTACCTACAAAATATTAATAAATAAATAGCATAATGATCCGACTGGAGTGCAACAATGTAGACGTTACCAAGATGAAACGTTTAGGCTGTATCTGGTATCGTTTACAAGATAATCTTTCAAAATCTATTTTGCAAAACTAAAATGGTAAATTGAATTTATGCATTTCTAAAATGTAGAAACGTATCTGGTAATTTAAATTTCATAATTGTTGAGGGAGAAAAATAGAGAATATACGCAATAGACTGAAACTGTGATTTTATTCATTGATAGATAGCCTTATACAGACATTACAATCTGTTATAAATCCATATCTCTATAAATCAAGGAACGAGAAAATATCTACTTCTATTCTAATTAGGACAAAACACACACCGAGATGCCAAGAATATTATTTCCCTTAAATACTCCCCATTGTGTCGCGATCCTAATAAATGATGCAGTTGCCTCACTAAAAATCTTGCCAAACAAACAAAATCACCGTGTTCCTCGTGGTAAATACATAATCTATCTGGGAACGTCCTTTGTAAGGGTCAGAGAGGTACCCAGTATCAGCAAAACCAACTAAGACATCACAATGTGTCTCTGAATAGGGGACTGCACTGAATTGAGAAATAGTGTTTGCAGCTGGATCACCGTTTGATGGATCGAACACTCCTTTCGATTGATAGAAAATTTCCTTCGATGCATTGAAGCCATGGCTCAGGTCCGCCATGGTGTAACCTTCGATGGATCGAAGGGTTCCTTCGGGTTTGTCCCGGGTGCTTCTTTCGATGGACTAAGAATCATTCTTGATGGATCGAAAGCTCTGGATCCTGCATGCTGCGAATCAACCATCAATTTTTCGGGAATTTCATGCTTCTCTCAGTATTCTTTGTAGGAGAAGAACAAACCCAAGTCTATGGAACCCTTCAAGTACCTAAAGATGTGTTTTATACCATTCTAATGACGTTGTATATGCATAGAGAAAAACCGAGCTAACAAGTGCACAGAGAATGCAATGTCTGGTCTTGTGTATTAAGCTAAATACAACAAAGCTCCAATGACAGGTATGGTACCTCGTCTCCCAATAGTTCATCATCATCATCTTTCAGACAGTACGGATCCTTATTGGGTTCTAGACTGCGTACAACCATCGGTGTGCTAAGAGGGTGTGTTTTGTCCATGTTAAATTGCCTGAGCATCTTTTGGACATAAGCAAACTGGTGAATAAGTATTCAACCAACTCGATGTTCTAATTCCAAACGAAGACAAAATCGAGTTCTACCAAGGTCTTTCATCTCAAAATCGTATTTCAAATAGCTAACCGTCTCATTGATTTCATCAAGAGACCCAATGATCTTCATATCATCAATATAGACCGTTACAATGAAAATACCTGAACTTGTTCTCTTAATGAACACACATGGACATAAATCATCGTTCATGTATCCCTTCTATTTCAAGTAATCACTTAGACATGTATACCATATCCTATCGGATTGTTTCAATCCATACAATGAACGCTTTAATTTAATCACATGAGCACTCTGTTGTGTAGAGTTACTTGAATTGGGTATAACCATGTCTTCCGACACTTTTATGTATATCTTGGAATCAAGGTTTCCATAGAGATATGCTGTCACCACATCCATCAGTTGCAAGTTCAGTTTTTGGACACTACCAAACTGACAAGGTAGCAAAAAGTAATGATGTCCATAACCAGAGAATATGTCTCCTTATAATCAATGCAAGGGTGTTGAGAGAACCCTTGTGCCACAAGTCTAGCTTTATACTGCATGACTTCATTCTTCTCATTACGCTTCTGACCACAGACTCATTTATGTCTAATTGGCTTCACATTTGGTGGCATAGCACTACCGAACCAAAAACTTGTCTTTTCTTTAGAGAGTCTAGTTTGGTATGCATTGCTTCTTTCTATTTCGTTCAATCCACTCTCCACTGACATTCAACAACCGAGCGAGGTTCCACTTTATCATCGTCAATGATCTCCTGAGTGATAGAATACACAAAAGCATAATCAACTACCTTGGATAATCTATCCATAACAATGTGTCCATCATTGTTAGTTAGTGAGATTTCACCGTTCGCTGACATCACATATGGGTCTGAAGCTCCCTCCAGAGATTCCATTTGTGATTCTGGGACATAACTATAGTTAGGAACAATTTCATACGTGTGATTCACAATGTTGATCATGAAATTATCATTTTGTGTATATATGGCCTACCTTTTTGCCGGTAACTCATATGTGGATTTTCTTGGTCTCCCCCTCTTCCTGGTGGGAGCCGAGGCTGATACTACTCCATCCACATAGGCAAGAGACACGTTACTCTGCTCTAGAGTTGCTTTATACCGTCCCTTGGGGACTTCTAACCTTGCAGGGACATTTGCAGTAGGAATGTGTGATCTCGTCACTGTGGCAATATCAGTGAAGGAGTTAGGCATCGAGTCTGCTACCTTCTGAAGATCAAGTATACATCGCACTTTAATCTCACTTTGAGATGTGCGTGGATCTTCTTGAAACATAGTGGGAGGAACTTTCCACGTCAATTCTTGACGTTCAATCGGAATAGCATTCCTATCTCCCCTTAACGTCGGGATATATGTTTCTTCAAAGTGACAAACTATAAATCTTGCAGTAAAGAGATCTTCTGTCAAATGTTCTAAGTAACAGACAATTTTTGGTGTTATAATGTCATAGGCTTTTGTAGATTTTGGACCTTGTAATTAATATGTATGAACATAACCATTCTTAATACTTTGAAATACTGAAAGAAAGAATTTTCATTGCTTTGCCAACATCAAAACTTACACCAAAATATTGTTCTTATTTAATAACCAAGACTAAAATAAATTCAAATACAAAACTAAACTTGATTACATAGTAGTGATATCGGTCTAATACATAGACTAAGTAAAATTCGTAGTCACTAGGTTTGTATTGGGGATATCTGCTACAATTAGATTGGCTTCACAACAATCTTCCATCTCTTCATCCACAGTGTAGTTAGTCTTATGAGCCAGGTACTGCTTGCATCTTTTGTAGGCATTTTGGTCATCTTTGGGTGTACGACATTGCTCGTGCATATGCTTGTTAGAACCACAGTTATATCAAGGTGCCAAGCTAGACGTCGAAGGAGCAGACCTTGAAAGTTTTTTATTGTTCCTAGAACAAGAACTTGATGGATTCTTGATGGAGTTATTGTGGTTGTTGTCTTGGCGAGTCCTAGTCAAATTCTGACTATTTTCTCCTCTACCACAACCTTTGCCATGACCTCCTATATCACCACGAGTTGAATAAGGTTCTGAACGATTGTTTTGCTTATCCTTTCATGCATTTCCGGTACGATGAGCCTCGTAGACTTTCTTTTTACTGGCTTGCCTAGCATTATTGTGGAGAAGAATCTGCTAGTGTCGTTCTTTCTTGGCCAACACACTCATAAGATCACTGAATGATTAAGTCTTCATTGCTCATAATCAATGCGGTACTGATGGGCAAGAGTGTCTATAGAGGTAGGAAAGGTAGTCAAAGACTTCTCAACCATAGCTTGGTCAGTCTTAACAACACCACAAATGGCAATCTCGGATTGAAGCTCTAGTATATTCTGATAAAAATCATTGATTTTAGGATAATCCAATAATCGGATTTGATCCCATTTTTTATGAGTTTAGGAAGCTGTGTGTGATGCGCATTGTTAAACTGTTCTTGCAAAGTTACCTACAAATCTGCGGGGTCGTCCTTTATCAAGTACTGTTTCCTCAAAGCAGGATGAATGTGTCTCCTGAGAAACATAAGAGCTTAAGCTTTGCGAGCTATTGTGTCATCGTTGGCTTCAGTGCCAGGTGGTAGCAATTTGATAGTACATGTGAGTCCTTTGCTGATGAGAGTATTCCTCACATCTGAGACTAGGCTTCATTATTTGGCCCGCGGGCCTTGAAGGCCCGAGAAGCCTAAGCCCGTAATAGGCCCGGCCCTTAGGCCTAGCCCATAAGAAGCCCAGCTTAAAACCTCGTCTTGTATTTTAATTTCTAATATTTTAATATATGAATTATAATTTAGACCTATATAAAAAATTGTAATAAGGAAAAAATGTTGTAATCTCTTTACTAGTTCAATCTTCTCTTTATAAAAGGAAACAAGACTAAGGAAATAAGACTACAACAAATTACTAATTTAATCTTTTCTTTATATGTAGTCACTCTTTAAAGTGAGAACAAACTCTAGTGTTTATTTTTCTTCATACTATACTTTTCTTGTCTACTCAGATAGTTGGATTTGCTCTTACATTCTCAACTTGCCTACTTGACCTTACTTAATAAATTTAGTTTTATATAAAAAAAATTATTTTATTCTTCGTTTTGAAAGTACTATATGAGTTTTGATTTAATGTTTGAGTATTATTCTAATATTTGCGACTAGTGCGTTGAAAACTTATTTTTTATATAGAAAAGAATTAGGTCCGGCCTGGCCCAAATTTTATAGAGATACCTGGCCCGACCAGCATGGCCCGGTTCTAAGTGCCGGACTTAGGCTTACACAATTTTGCTTAAAGCCCGGCCCGGCCGGCCCTACCCGAAGCCCGCAAGGCCTGACCCACGGAGGCGTGGCCCAGCCCGTTGACGACCCCTATCTGAGACCCATCTGTGGTATTATGCTCCTTGAAGATCAAGGATGTCAAATTCTAGCGTTGTTGACTCAGTCATCTACAAAAGATAAGAGATGAAATTCATTTACCGATTGAGAAACCACGATCACTAATCAAGTTTAGGGAATAAGAAACATGATCTATTGATGTATGGTCACAAAAATCAATGCAATAACCGGTGGTATTATACCACACCCCATAATACCGTGACTATCACAGAGTCACAAAAAATCGACTTCCCTTTTTTTCATATACTGTGACTTCCTCATGATCGTCACTATTTTTTAAACTTTGAAGAGGAGGATTAAATGCCCTCTCACTCATACCTGCAATAATCCATAGGAACTAGATGCATAAATAAAATTCACAGTATTTAAACCTGAATCTAGGGTGTTACAGTAATTAAGTTTTGCAACCTAATTTTAAATCAAAGAACTTTGAAAATTTACCTCATGAGTACTATGCTCGAAATGAAAACTTCGCTGAAAAGAAGTTTGAAGAGAAACATCCTCAAAATCTGGCGACGTTGACGAACTCCGGCGATAGACGACGGTGCTCTGGCAGTTGTAAGCAACGGTGAGATTCTGTCAAGAAGGAGGCAGGCAATGGTTTAGGGTATTTTTCTATTTAGGGGTTTGGGTTGGTGGCTATCAACTCAAGAGCTGCTGATAATATGTTGAAGGAGAAAAGTAGAAAAGATATGCAATAGACTGAGACTGTGATTTTATTCATTGATAGATAGACTTATATAGGTGATCTGTTACAAATATATATCCCTATAAATCAAGGATTGAGAAAATATCTACTTCTATTCTAATTAGGACAAGACACACACTGGGGGGGGGGAATATTTCTCCATGTCGACGAGCTGAAATGGATGTTCGACGAAAAACGAAGTCTCGGGTCACTTGGACAAAAAGTAAACGAGAAGATTTGAAAAATGGGTAAAGCTTGACGAGGAAGGAATTGCATGCCAAAAGCTCAATGAGAGAAGGTCACGCACCTAGGGAAGCACAATGAAGTCAATGTCGTTGAGATATTCGCGGCGTCTGACCCGGTCTCACCGAGAATAACTCAAAGGAGTTTTGGCCTCGATTAAGGAATCTCGGGTGGTTTATCTCAACGAGTAGCAAAACATAGGCCTTCGGGTAAGGAGTCATTTTTGGATGGGAATGTCCAAAACTTGAGGCCCACGAGTTGGTTACCGATTTGGAGGGAAGGTATGCACTATAAATACTGCCCTTCCGGGCAGATTACAAAGAGAGAAACTTCGCACATTTACTTGCATTTACACTCTTAACTAGAGCTCTTGAGTGACTTGAGCGTCAGAGTGTCTTTGCAGGTACCCCCCCCCCCCCCACCTCATATCGGCCCGAAGAAGCCAAACCTTGGGCTTGTTAAAGACATTGAATCATTCAATGTTCGTTGAGAATTTCTTGTTGAGCTAACTTGTCATTGACAACATTTTCACGCTCTAACAGGTGGCGCCGCCTGTGGGAAATGATGGCACCAAATATCCCTCAAAACAATGACAACGAGCCTTTTCCATACAACGATGATGGAAACCGATCGGTGGATTATGGGAGTGGTGAGATTTCGGAAGGAGGAACGGCTCGATGAGCCGAAAAGCGACCTATCTAGTCGGACGTTTAAGTAGTTCAGGAGAATGGTGAAAGCTCAAGGAGGACTCGATGTATAAGAGAACACCAAAGAAGAGACCCTCTTAAGATGAATTTTGCCACCCAAGGCATCCAAGATATGTGTTTGGAACTCGAGCGTCTCCGAGAGAGAGAGAGAGAGAGAGAGAGAGAGAGAGAGACATAGAGAGAGAGAGAGAAGGAGAAAGAAAAGAAGAGAAACCCCAAAGGATGAGCTACCAGAGGATGACGAGTTATGGGAAGATGACGAATCCTCCGACAAGGATTACGAACCACAGAAGAAATCTCATCCAGAGGGGAATCCAGTCGAGAAGAGCTCGTCGATGCCCACAGGCAATCAACTAAATGAGCTTGTGGCCAAAGCCATGAAAGAAGCCACAAGGGCGAGGTGCTGAGACATAGCTGCGGAACTGGCAAAAGGAATTATATAATCTCCTTTTTTAGAACATATGTTGGGGGCTAGGAAGCCGAAACATTTCCTGACATCAGCTACATTACCCAAGTATACGAGCAACACCAACCCCATCGATCATCTAAAGGAGTATGCGGGGATAATGAGGCTCGAGAGGATCGATGAGAGGTTGATGTGCAAGCTTTTCCCAACGAGCCTCTTAGGGCTGGCAGCAAAGTGGTTATGGGAACTCACACCGAATTCTATAGCTAGCTTCGACCAGATGACTCAAGTTTTCATCTCGTAGTACTTCTTCTCGAGGAGACCAAAGAAGGACCTATATGTCTTATTCAACGTGAAATAGAAGAAGGATGAGAGGTTGGAAAAGTACTTCGAGAGGTTCATAGAAGAAATGACTAGTATCCGATGTGACTCAAGCGTAGCTGTCATAAATTTTCGATAAGGTTTGCTTGATAGATCGCAACTCTACGAGGAGCTTATTCGCCACCAACCGACGGACATGGATGATATCCTTGAAAAAATTGAAGGAGAAATAAGACTCGAGCGCCTGAAATACTCTCGACGAGGAAGGATGGCAGCCAATGTCGAAAAGAAAGTGGAACCAAAAAATTTGGCGGGGAAAGAGAAGGCCAAAGCCATCCAGACTGGGGCAAAGATAGCGCCCGAAGGCAGTGGGGAAAACATGAGAATAGAAACACGAATGATGAACTGTGATTCACATGGATCCCTGCCTTTATCTACAGGACACACGAGGCTGAAGGCATCTTTAAAGATCCTGCACCTCAACCAGAATCCCCTAACCTCTTTGAGCGGAGGAGATATTGCATATACCATAAGACAAAAGGACACAACATCAACACCTGCGAAACGATCAAACTGACTATAATGGAGCTCATTAAACAAGGAAAACTCCAACAGTACAAGCCGGTCGAGAAAGAAGATCAACGAAAATCATCGATGAGAAACCCCATGTTCAAGAGGTCATCACCGTCCATGGAGGACCCTCAACCATTCGGGAAGAGAAGTGCGGCTAAGGAGCAAGAATAGGCAAGCCGAGAAAATAAGAAGAATATGCAAAGTGGAATGGGAAGTAGTGAAGGCAGAGGACGCACGGGAAGAACCCTTCATCAGCTTTTCGAGCAAAGATGGAGTTGGGATATAGTTCCCACACAAGGATGCACTCGTCATCTCAACGAGGATTAGCAACTGCTTGGTAAATCGAGTCCTTGTTGACGTTAGAAGTAGCGTTGACATTATTTACCACGGCGCGTTCAAGAAGCTCAAAATCAACCCAAAGAGGGTAAAAAGGAGAAAATCACCAGTTTTTGCCTTCCACAAAACTGAATCGTGGTCTTATGGAGAAGTAAAGCTACTGGTGGTAATGACAGGAAAGAAGGTCAACGTCACTTTCGTGGTAATCGACAAGCATTCATCATACAAATCATGCTAGGCCGAGGATGGCTACACATGATGGACGCGAAAGCTTCGATGAGATATTAAGTACTCAAATTTATCTCCACAGATCATAAGAAGGTCATATCCATTCGAGGGGATCAACCGCAAGCAAAGAAGTTATACGTGATGGAAATAAAGAAGAAGTTCGTCGAGCAAAAGGATGAAGGAGAAAGCTCGATGAGATTATAGCAATCACAGAAAGGCTTAGGGGGCACAAACCATGTTAGATGAAGAGGAGTGTCATACACCAGTCACAATGGAGTCCACGAGAGAAATGTTCCTCGACGAGGGAAGGAGGAAACCAGTCTTCATCGGTGAGTTTCTGTCCCACGAACAAACACGGTTATTAATGGATTTGTTGGAATTAAATCAAGACGTGTTCACATGGACTCATAAAGAGATTCTAGGCATTGATCCAGGGATCGCATGGCATATTCTGAACACCAATCCAAACTTTACACTGTATCAACAAAAGACAAGGAGGCACGCCTCCGAGCGCAACAAGATATCAACGAGGAGATCGACTGTTTGCTCGATGTGGGTTTCATAAGGGAGGTATGGTGTCCTACATGGATCTTCAAAGTGGTCATAGTGTAGAAGAAGAACGAAAAATGGCGCGCGTGTGTGGACTTCACCAACCTCAACAAGGCATGTCCCAAGGATTTCTATCCATTACCAAAAATAGACCAGATGGTTTATGCTACTGCCGGTTACGAAAGGTTCTCGTTCCTTGATGCGTACTCGGGGTATAACCAAATACCACTGGCCTAGGAGGATCAGCTCAAGACCACATTCGTGTCTGAAAAAGGATTGTATTACTTTAAAGAAATTGCGTTCAGGCTCAAGAACGCTGGAGCAACTTATCAACGATTGATCAACATGATGTTTAAAAAGCAGCTCGACAAGACAATGGAAGCATACATTGACGACATGAGGGTGAAAAGCAAGCAAAGAAGTGACCACATCAAGCATCTCGATGAGGTTTTAGGGATACTAAGGAAGTATAGTATGAGATTAAACCCAGCAAAATGCATCTTTTGGGTATCCTCGGGGCAATTCTTGGGATACATCGTGAACCAGTGAGGAATAGAGCAAAATTCGGAGCAAGTGGGGGTTATATGTGCAGGAGCCGAGTACCAAGAGAGGCATCCAAGTTTTGACGGGTAGAATGGCAGCATTAAGCAGGTTCATCTCCTGAATGACTAATTACTGCAAGCCATTTTTCAAGGCTTTGAAAACCTCCAAGGGTCAGGAATTTTGGGGAGAAGAACAGAGATATGCATTCGCCGAGCTAAAGAAGTACATCGCTAGTCAAAATTGTCTCGTAGTACTAAGGGACATGGAGCCTCTATGCCTATACTAGGCAGTAACAGAGATCGCGACGAGCGTGACACTATTCCAGGAAGAAGGAACGTTCCAATGGCTGGCCTCATTTGTCAGCCACAGTCTGATCGATGCAGAAACCAGATATACGTCCGCCGAGAAAATCATCTTGGCTTTGGTTCACGCGAAGAGAAATTTTTTCCAGTATTTCAAAGGGAGGCAGATATCAGTTTATATGGACCTTCCACTTCAAGGAATACTGACGAAGCCAGACGCATCAGGGAGATTGATGAAATGGGCAATAGAGCTCAACGAGCATGACATAGAGTTCAAACAGAGGACGTCAATAAATGGTCAAGCATTATCTGATTTTCTCGTCAGTGTCATCTACCGTTGTCCATAGACAATGCCCTGTGGGATAACCTGTAACAACCCGGACCAGAATCAGCAGTTTGATCAGCTATATACGTTAGTTACTGCGTAGTCGCAGCTGTCCGACAGTTATTCGAATCGCCGAACTTGTTAACGACTAAATTATTGGCCGAGAATTGGAGCTGGGTCTCTTCTTGAGAGTCGTTGTACGTGTGATTACAAGTTCGTGGGCAGTTCTGGATCGTTATTTGGTCGACCGAGGAATTAATTATGAATATTTGAAGTTTCGACGGAAATGGATTTAAATGGCAGGTTTGTTCGCGACTAAATTATCGAACGAGAATTTGGTTTCGGTTCCTTCACGGAAGTTGTTCAGAATTTAATTTCGAGCTCGTGGGAACTTCCGGAGTATGATTTTGAGTTACGGAGATTAAGTTATGATTATTTTTGATTGTTGATTGTTTAGTCGAATTATTTATGTGTTTGGGTTGAATGGTTGACTTTTTATCGGTTTGGTTGATGTGTTTGACTTCGGGTGATAATTGAAGAGTATGTCGAGATGAGTTTGTTGCCGCGAGAATTATCGGAATCGGAATTACGACGAGGAAGTTACTGGTGTTCAAAGTTCGTCGAAAAGGATAAGTATGAAGTTTCCATTTCGGGAAAGCTATAAATAGTAACTTGCCATAAAGGGAAAGTCAAAGTTGTGAATTAAATGGGTTGACTGGGTTGACCAAGGTGGGTCGACCCGTTTGGGTGTCGTACGTGACCGAGTTTTGTTGCCGGAATTGTGGCCGATTCCGGCCATAATTGAGCATGGTCTCTTCATGAGTTTTGTTGGGTTTGGGATGCTCTTTGTCATGGTGGTTGAATCCCCTTGTATGGTGGCCGGAGGAGGACAAATTTCAGTGGAGAAATTCATGGTTTTCCGGCGAGAACGGTGGCGGACGGTGGCGTTGATTCCGGCCGATTTGGTGGTGCTCATTTGAGGGCTTTTGTTAGCCTCGTGCCAAGGAGTCTTTTCCAAGTGGTCTTGAAGGTCACCGTGGTCGGAGGAGTGTGAGATCGATCAATTTGATTCCAGTAAGGGTTTGAACTTTGGGTTGAGTTTTGGAGGTTTTCCGGTCAAAATTGGCCTTAACCTATAACTGGAAAGTTGTTGGGCTCGTCGAGATCTTTGAAACCATATATAGCATGTAATTTTCTGGGTAGGTTTGGATATTCCGGCGACTGTGGCAGCGGCGACTTTTCGCCCGGCATGGTTTTCGATGAATTGCATGTCATTTGACTCGAAATCGCGCCCCGATCGCAGTGGGGAGGTTCGTTTTTTCGAGTTGAGCGTCCGAAATCAAAGCGAGGTATTGAGGTGTGAATATCGGATTTCCGACAGTATGTTGTAATTGAATCGTGTGTTTCCGAGAACGGTGGTTTCTCATGATTTGTCTCGTATTATCGAATTATGATTTTGAGGAATGGTTATTGTGATTACTCAGGGGTTCGTGATCGTTGTTTTGGCGAGGGACTTTCCGCCGGATCACGGGTTAACGCGAACTGCGTTACGCTAGTTTGTGAGTGGACAATTTCTTTTCACGGAAATCTTACGAGTCTTTTATATGATTTATGAACTTGAGCATGCAGCATGATTATGGTTTTACGAGCATGAGATTTCATACGAGATTATGTTTAATATGAGCATGTGTTTTACGGTTATACGGTTATACTTATACGAATATACGTATATGAGTGTACATACACTTATATGTTGTTTCATGCATTTGCATCGAACTGTTTATGATTTGGTTTACACAGAGTACAGTCTCAGTTACGTTGTTGTATCGATACGCTTGCCTCGTCGGCTGATCCCCGACGGAGGGCCGCCTGGAGGGGCGTTTTCCCAACCAGACCGGTAAGGGGCGTATCCCCGGAACCGAGGCCATTTCTGGCTTAGAATCACGTGGTAATCAGGGACTCCGTGGTTCAGACTGTACTAGCATGGAGGAGTCCATGAGTGACCCCGTGGGATTTTACTTGCATGCTCAGTACACTGGAGGAGTATGAGTTTTACCTCGTGTACTTGTTATTTTATTTACCTGGACTCGCATATGTTGTTTTAAACGTATATGTATACTGGTGAAAGACATTTATTTTCGTCCACTCACTTTAACGTGTTTCATGTCTTTCCCCTGGGCTTTTCGGTTTCCATGCCCAGTTTGCAGTTCGGACTCTGGAGTCGCACGTCGTGGTCGGAGGCATAGTGCTCGAGCTACCTTATTTCTTCCAGTAGGTTTATTGTCCTACCTACTGTGGTATACTTATATGATTATGTATTAGAGGTCGCTCTGAGTTTTCTGTTGAATATGTTATACGATTTTAAACCCGGATTTCAGTAAAGTACTATTATATGTATTGTTTACTTTACTGTCGTGATATTGAGAAATCCGGATGGGATTGGTGCCCACGGTTTGCTTTTTGTGGCATAGGATGAAGTGTATTTTCCGCGTGCAGGTAATGGTAATTCCACGCTAGTAACGAAACTCTGCCAAAATTTCTACGGTTTTTGTTGGTTCGTGTTTTTGAAGGGGTTTGATTCCGATTTAGGAAGCTAAATCGGGGTTGGGTCCTTTCAGCTTGGTATCAGAGCATTAGGTTATAGGTTCTGTAGACTTCTGTAGTCGTGTTTACTAAGGATATTTGAGAATGTACAGCATGTCTGGAATGGTAACCCGACCGGCCGGCGGATAATCATCAATATTCCGGGTGTTGTATACTTTCAAATATTTAAAGTTCCATGATTACGTTCCACTTGTTGTGAACGATGTTTTATTCATTAGGATGCCTCCTGACGTGCTTTCCGTGTCGTTTCGGTTGTGGATCCTATTAAGGATCAATCGACGTGTGATTTGCCAGTGAACTGTGGATTTGGATGAGTATTCAGAGTTCAGATAATTGTGTGGCACGGTTTGCCTGGTTGTGTGGGTATGAGCGTCTACATATTGCCTCAGAGCTGAGAACTGTGGCGTTGATGTTTGCCTGAGTCAGATTGTTGTATTTGGTAGGCTGATATGGTGTGAGTTCCGGTTGTGACTCCATGGCCTACATTCAGAGTGTTGTTTATACGGTAAAGGTTTGACTGGCTACCCAGCAACCGAATGTGGAGTGTTTACCCACCTGAGGCAGAGATGCATTGTTCACATGTTTGTCTCTGTTTGCACGGGTATGTGGCTTTAGAGGAAGCAGTGCACGAGGTTCGAGATGAGTTTGAACCTGAGTATCAGAGAGAGTCTTATTGATGTGCCTCGAGATAGCCGCGAGGAGCTTAGTGTGTTGCACTCAGTGGCGAGGCTATTGAGAAGGAAGGCTTGCGCGGTTTTCGATGTGATGGTTTGAGGAAAGTGGACTTAGTTGAGATTTTGATGAGGTTGAGTTCCGACACTTCGGGATCAGTGACTTCATCAGGCTGTGGTCTTTTCAATTATGTTGAGGATCCTCTGCTGATCCGTTTGACGATGGCGGAGATCGCAGAGTGGCAGATTTGCTCCTATGGCATGAGTTTGTGTAATCGTTGGTGATTCTTTTACGCAGCAGGTGTTGCGGTGACTTGTGTTCGTGGAGTACTTTCAGTTGCTGTTTCAGTGGCCAGGAAGGTCACGTTACGAGGGAGCGTCCTTAGCCAGCTGTGTTTGCGGTTCGACAGCTCAGAGTTCGCGAGGAGATCCTCATGTTGATCCTGAAGTCTGATCAATGTACTCTTTTGATGAGTTATTCAGCAAGTCGCGATTGATGTGTGTGGCTAGTTGGGCATGTTGGAGTTTATGCCATGACCTTGTTTGAGGACAGACTTTTGTCCGAGGTTACTGTTGCTTGATATCCATGGCAAATGTACCTGTATCTCCACTTCCGAGGTTTTGGAGAGTGTTGCATCCATCCGGAGGTTGCGAGATCCTTGTTGGAGGTTATGTGTTAGCCGCGGACCTATTATTGCTGGACATTGTGGTTTTGGTGAGATTGTGTGTATGGACTTACTAACGATGCATTTGGCTGTGTTCGAGTGCCTCGAGAAGGAGGTTGTGTTTCGACGACCAGAATTTTCCCGAGATACTGTTTCGCGGTGATGGTCGAGCGGATGGTGGAGACGAGTTGTGTTGTTTGCTTAGCTCATGTTGTGGATACTACGGTTACTGTGCCGATATTGGTGATATGGAGGTGGTTCCTGAGTTTCCTGGCGTGTTCCGAAGGAGTTACCAGGTGTTCCTCCAGTTCGGGAGATTGACTACACCATTGAGCTTGTATCAGGCGCTGGACTCATTTTACCGACATCTTATCGTTCAGAGCCAGCGGAGGTGATGGAGCTACAGTTTCGACTCCAGGAGTTGCTAGAGGAGGTTTCAGGAGATTTCATGTGACCCCGCGTATGTGCGTGGTGTACTCTTGCATTGTGGTGCGAATGTTGGATGGTTCGGTGAGGTGATGCATTGACTACCGGAAACCTGATTTGCTTCAGAGGAGAGTGTGTATCCTCCGCTTCGGATTGATGAGTGGTTTGATCAGCTTGCGAGAGCTTCGGTCTTTTCGAAGATTGATTTCGGGACCGGATACCATCAGTTGAGGTTTGATGAGACAGATGTAGTTTGGACAGCTTTTTGATCTCAGTGCGGGCATCATGAGTTCTTGGTCACGCCATTTGGTTGACCAATGTCCCGTAGATCGTGTGGACTTGATGGACCATTATATTCAGACGGTTTCTAGACGAGTTGCAGTCATGTTCGTTGGCAACATCCTGATGTACTCCAGGAGTGTGGGCCAGTACCTGGAGTAATTGTGAGCGGTTTTGCGAACTTCGTGAGATGATCAGTTATTTGCGAAGTTCAGCCAGCGTGAGTTTGGCTGATTAGCGTGAAGATTTTGGACTGTGTGATGTCAGCCGAGGGAGTGGCGTGGATCCTGACCAGTTAGAAGCCATGTTGTTTTGGGGATTGCCCTACCACGGTACCAGAGATTGGGAGTCTCTTGGGTTTGGCAGGCTATTACCAACGGCTTGTGCAGGATTTTCTTGGATTACCACTACACTTTCCGGATTGACGAAGAATACGTCAAGTTCGAGTGGTTCGATGCACACGAGGATAGTTACTTACTCCTGCAGGATGGTTGACCGTTGCTCGGTTTTGATCTTACCTAACGACAGCGACGAGTTCGTGGGTTATGGCGATGCATTGAGGTTTAGATTTGGTTATGCGTGATGCAGCTTTATAGAGCGATGGCTCATGATTCCAGGCAGTGGAACTTTGTGTAGTTGCATATCCTGTGTATGATTTGAGTGTAGCTGTCTTATATTAGTATTGAGGGGTTCGAGACACTATAGCTATGGCGTGCAGCGCGGTGTAGGACGTACACTGATCATTTGAGTTTCATCCACTTGTATTTTCGGCCAGATTTGGGCTCGAGACAGTGTAGATGGATGGGGTCGACTAACGACTATGGCTGCACCTTTGAGCTTGTTCGAGGAAAGCTTGTGGTTGTACCTTGACCATCCGTTTGGGATGTTTTTGCTGATGCATTCAGTCGAGAGTCGGGATTTCAGTGTTTCATGTGTGTGTGGCTCGAGTTTCCGTATTAGCCGAGTGTATGCTACGGAAGCTGAGTTAGTGTGTGATGATGTTGAGGCTCATTGTTTTGCGTGCGTTTGGCAATAGTGGTACGGAGATGTGTCTGATACTTCGAGTTTACTACTCGAGAAGCAACATGAAGAGCAATATAGCAGCTTGTGTATGCTCAGCATGTGTGTGCAGATGCCACAGTTATCGACTGGCGATGGCTAGGAGGCAGAGACTTGCCGAGATGTGTCAGCCATTTGAGATTTCCAGTTAGACGTGGCGATTGTTGCTGTGATTGTGTGTGTTGTATGCACTTTGATTTGTGGTACCAGTTGTCAAGCCTTTGTGGATCGTTTAATGAACTCAGTACAGTTCCTTGTACTTTCGATAACGAATTTAGTAGCAGGCTGGCATAGTTGTGTTTGACGGAGATTGTCCATCTACGTGGTGTACCTATATCCCGGTTCGCCGATCGAGAGAATCAGCTACAACTGAGTGTTGGTGAGCTGTGCAACGGGCATTGGGGACCAGATTACAAGTTGGTACCGGTTCTTATCCTCAGATTGGCGAGCGATCTTTGAGGACTATTCAGGCCTTGGAGGGCATATTGTGGACCTCGGTATTGCTGTACCGGAGGACTTGGGACCAGCAGTTTCACTTGTTTGAGATTGCATGCAGTACCAGTTTGTTGACCACTGTGATTTTGATGTTGCATGATGTCGTTTTGAGGAAGGATGTTGTACTCCACTGTGCTGGAGCGAGTTTGGTTTGAGTTTGAGTCGATGTTGATTCTGATTTTGTGGAATGTGTTACCACAGACTTTCGGATTAGCGGAAACAGGTTGATAATTGCCCGAGTCCGATGTTTGAGCTATGTTGATATGAGTGTGTGAGTTATGTTGATGTGTGTAAACTGAGTTATGATTTGCCATATTGTTTTGATCCAGATGCGGTCGTATGCGAGTTTGTATTGTGCCGTATAGTTCGACATCGCCTATATCGTTGGCCTTTATGTGTGTTGCGTTCCGTGTTGCGGAACTGTGTTTCAGGTTTGTTACATGTTGTGTGTACCCTATTTGTTCCTTATGCAGGAACACTTGGCTATTATGTGGAGCCAGTTCAGATTTGTGATTTGGGGGTACAGAGATTTCAGCACGGAGCTATCTCCTATCGTGGAGTCTGTTATCAGAGTGTTCAGTTGATGTAATCACTGGTGAGTTGAGCAGTATGCAGAGGCAGTGCTCCTACTTTCAGTCGACAGATTCGGAAATTTCGAGGTCGAAATTTTTCTAAGGGGGGTGGATTTGTGACGACCCGGACCAGAATCAGCAGTTTGATCAGCTATATACGTGAGTTACTGCGTAGTCGCAGCTGTCCGACAGTTATTCGAATCACCGAACTTGTTAATGACTAAATTATTGGCCGAGAATTGGAGCTGGGTCTCTTCTTGAGAGTCGTTGTACGTGTGATTACGAGTTCGTGGGCGGTTCCGGATCGTTATTTGGACGACCGAGGAATTAATTATGAATATTTGAAGTTTCAACGGAAATGGATTTAAATGGCAGGTTTGTTCGCGACTAAATTATCGGACGAGAATTTGGTTTTGGTTCCTTCACAGAAGTTGTTCAGAATTTAATTTCGAGCTCGTGGGAACTTCTGGAGCATGATTTTGAGGTACGGAGATTAAGTTATGATTATTTCTGATTGTTGATTGTTTAGTCGGATTATTTATGTGTTTGGGTTGAATGGTTGACTTTTTATCAGTTTGGTTGATGTGTTTGACTTTGGGTGATAATTGAAGAGTATGTCAAGACGAGTTTGTTGCCGCGAGAATTATCGGAATCGGAATTACGACGAGGAAGTTACGGGTGTTCAAAGTTCGTCGAAAATGATAAGTATGAAGTTTCCATTTCGGGAAAGCTATAAATAGTAACTTGCCATAAAGGGAAAGTCATGATCTTTGAAACCATGTTGTTGGCCGGTCAAAATTGGCCTTAACCTATAACTGGAAAGTTGTTGGGCTCGTCGAGATCTTTGAAACCATGTATAGCATGTAATTTTCTGGGCAGGTTTGGATATTCCGGTGACTGTGGCAGCGGCGACTTTTCGCCCGGCATGGTTTTCGATGAATTGCATGTCATTTGACTCGAAATCGCGCCCCGATCGCAGTGGGGAGGTTCGTTTTTTCGAGTTGAGCGTCCGAAATCAAAGCGAGTATTTTATATGATTTATGAACTTGAGCATGCAGCATGATTATGGTTTTACGAGCATGAGATTTCATACGAGATTATGTTTAATATGAGCATGTGTTTTACGGTTATACGGTTATACTTATACGAATATACGTATACGAGTGTACATACACTTATATGTTGTTTCATGCATTTGCATCAAACTGTTTATGATTTGGTTTACACAGAGTACAGTCTCTGTTACGTTGTTGTATCGATACGCTTGCCTCGTCGGCTGATCCCCGACGGAGGGCCGCCTGGAGGGGCGTTTCCCCAACCAGACCGGTGAGGGGCGTATCCCCGGAACCGAGGCCATTTCTGGCTTAGAATCACGTGGTAGTCAGGGACTCCGTGGTTCAGACTGTACTAGCATGGAGGAGTCCATGAGTGAACTCGTGGGATTTTACTTGCATGCTCAGTACACTGGAGGAGTATGAGTTTTACCTCGTGTACTTGTTATTTTATTTACCTGGACTCGCATATGTTGTTTTAAACGTATATGTATACTGGTGAATGACATTTATTTTCGTCCACTCACTCTAACGTGTTTCATGTCTTTCCCCTGGGCTTTTCGGTTTCCATGCCCAGTTTGCAGTTCGGACTCTGGAGTCGCACGTCGTGGTCGGAGGCATAGTGCTCGAGCTACCTTATTTCTTCCAGTAGGTTTATTGTCCTACCTACTGTGGTATACTTATATGATTATGTATTAGAGGTCGCTCTGAGTTTTCTGTTGAATATGTTATACGATTTTAAACCCGGATTTCAGTAAAGTACTATTATATGTATTGTTTACTTTACTGTCGTGATATTGAGAAATCCGGATGGGATTGGTGCCCACGGTTTGCTTTTTGTGGCATAGGATGAAGTGTATTTTCCGCGTGCAGGTAATGGTAATTCCACGCTAGTAACGAAACTCTGCAAAAATTTCTACGGTTTTTGTTGGTTCGTGTTTTTGAAGGGGTTTGATTCCGATTTAGGAAGCTAAATCGGGGTTGGGTCCTTTCATAACCAGATATGGAAAATGGATATCGATGGTTCATCAAACTACGTCAAGGCCAGAGTTGGGATCGTATTGAGAAGCGCAGAGGGATTCAACCTAGATTACGCCGTAAAGTTGCAGTTCCCCGCATTTAACAACGTCACCGAATACAAAGCGCTTGTGACCGGACTCAATTTGGCCAAGCGATTGTGTATTCAATGTGTCCAAATATACTCGGATTTGCAACTGGCAGTGAGACAGTGTAACGACGATTATACGGCAAAAGACCCGAAGATGATCAACTACCGGGAATTGGTGCGCAAGATGATTCAAGAATTTGAGCAGATCTCGTTGGTAAAAGTTCCACTAGAATAAAATCGGCGAGCAGATGAACTAGAAAAGTACGTTTTGGGATTCACCCGGGAATCAATACCTATTCAGCTCGATGTGCTTGAAGTTCCCAGTATCGACGAGAAAGACAAACGAAGCGCAATGGCAATAGACTCGATTCCAAATGACTAGAGAGGAGAGATAATCAATTTCTTGGAGTTTGATATTCAATCTGAAGACCTGTCGAGGCAAGAAAATTGAGAATGAAGGCCGCATGACAAAATTCATTATCGAAAATCTTTCGGTGGGACATTATTGCGATGTGCACGACCAAGGCAAGCCGAGAACATCATGGAAGAAATCCATGGAGGATTGTGTGGGAGCCACGTTGGTGGGAGAAGTTTGGCGAAAAGAATAATCACACAAGGATACTTTTGGCCATACATGGCAAGGCAATCATAGCAGTATGTAAGGAAATGTCCTAAGTGTCAAACGCACGTGCCAGTAAGCCATGTGCCTGCACAAGAGCCCGTCGCACAATTCGGTCCATGGCCATTTGCTCGTTGGGGAATGGATATCGTGGGACCTCTCTCAGTAGCACCCAGAGGGCTCAAACTGGTGCTTGTTGCGACATATTACTTTATGAAATGGGTAGAAGAAGAACCGTTCATCGCCATTTCTTCAAAGGTCGTGGTCAACTTCGTTTGGAAGCAAATAATATGCAAATTTAGAGTACCTCGAGAAATCGTATGCGACAATGGAACTCAGTTCAACAATGCATCATTCTGCAACTTCTGTGACAAGTATGAAATTAAGTTGAGGTTCTCATCGAGAAGTTATCCTTGAGGAAACGGTCAAGCAGAAATCACCAATCAAATTATTTTGAGGGGGTGAAAAAGAGGTTAGAAAGAAAACGTGGTGCATAGGCTAACAAGTTGCCAGGGGTGTTGTAGGCGTACAAAACAACTCAAAGGAAGACGATGAAAGAGACTCCCTACTCGTTGGTGTACGGAGCTGAAGCAGTAATACCCATCAAGAATATGTTTCCAATGACAAGAATGATGGCATATGTTGCTGGGGGCAACGATGAGTGCATGGTCGTCGAGTTGGATCTAGCAGATGAACGACAAGAAGAATCTGTTGCTCGAGTGGTCGAATATCAAAGGTAAGTCGAGAAGTATTTCAATAAAAATGTTCGACCATGAAGTTTTCAGCTCGGCGAGCTAGGGTTAAAAAGGACAGTCGAAGATGTACGAACTCACGGAACGGCAAAGTTTGAAGCAATACTACAAGTATCATGTGAAGGACCATTCCATATGATGGAGGTATAAAATCAAGGAGCTTACAGGCTCATGGAAGTTGGCACGGGGTATTATCTCCCAAGGACGTGGAATGCAGTTTATTTGAAGAAATACTACAAGTGAACCGGGAGAGATACGCCAGAACAATAAAATCGCTTTTTAATGTCAGCGATGTACTTTGAATTTATTTCCAAAAATTGTCGAGTGCTTATGGTAAAGACAAAGTGAAATAAATAAAGTCTTCGTTGAGGCCAAAACATTGGTATGACATCCTAAGATCCAAACGCCTCGGGCAATATGGGGATTATAAGGCATAAAAGCTTTAGAGAAAAAATGTGTAAAGATCGAAAAGCTAAAGAAGCATATCGATGTAAGCGCTCGACGAGAGGTTCTTGATGAGCACATGACCCAAAAGCCTCGAGCAGTATGGGGATTACAAGGCATAAAAGTTTTAGAGGAAAAATGCATAAAGAAGGAAAAGTTGAAGAAGCATATCGATGTAAGTGCTCGACGAGAGGTTCTCGACATGCACATGACCCAAAAGCCTTGGGCAGTATAGGGATTACAAGGCATAAAAGCTTTAGAGCAAAAATGCATAAAGATCGAAAAGCTAAAGAAGCATATTGATGTAAGTGCTCGATGAGAAGTTCTCGACGAGTACAAGACCCAAAAGCCTCGGGCAGTATGGGGATTACAAAGCATAAAAGATTTAGAGCAAAAATGCATAAAGATCAAAAAGCTGAAGAAGCATATCGATCTAAATGCTCGACGAGAGGTTCTCGACGAACACATGACCCAAAAGCCTCAAGCAATATGGGGATTGTTGGTATAAAAGCTTAGGAGCAAAAAAAAATGCAGAGAGGTTGCAAAGCTCAAAGCATACCGACATGGCCAATATACCAAAGGGTAAAATGGTATACGAGAAGTTTCTCGATGAGATATTTCCTGTCCACGAGAAATATCTTTTGATGGAAATTCTCCAACGAAAAGACAATGAGGGCATATATAGGGGAATAAGCAAGAAATACGTGCTTTACATAGGAATAAAGGCTAAAAAAATTGAAATAAAAGAGCTTGCCCACCGCGAAGCCCAAAGTTATTTGCCATCAAGAAATCATTCGAAGGACTTTCTTCGACAAGTCTGCGAAAGGAAAATTACAAATGTAAAAGAAAACTACTACGCATTGGAGTTTGAGAACAATGGCAGGAAGTGAGCAGGGATCCCTTTTCGAGTGATCAAGTCGCTGCTGTAGCTGCTGGCTCCGACAATAATCCCGCGATCATATGCGATGCTTACTTCGATCTGGTGATGGCTGACATCGTTACGAAGATGCCTTATAGTATCTTCGGAATACGCAAGCTCACTACGAAGGCAGTTGATAACACTTTCCAAGGAATTGATCTTGAAGAGTGCACCCTCCAACTCATGCTCAAGATCGCGAAAGGTGGGGGGTCAGCGACTCGATCAAGGAGAGTTGGGGGCAATACGACCACGTTCTCTGGTGTTAGATTTTTTCGTGGATCGAACTCCTAATCTCGAGGATGGGCACATTAATTCAATCGAGGAGGAACATGAGCTGGGAGGTTGAAAACTTCGAGGCTTCGACTTCGGCGAATGGTAGAAACATTGTCAACATGAGATCGTGGAGGTGACAGCAAAGGAAAAATGACATGCTCAAGATTACAAACCCGAACATCTAGGGAAGTCTTCTGATCATACCTTCGTTGCAATACGTATACCATTCAGAGCTAGTGATCATCCCAAAAGAGGAAGATAAGCCGTGGGACCTAGGATTGGACCACATATTAGCATAAGAGTGCATGAGATAATAAGGAACGTACAAGATGAAGAAGAAAGACTTTACATGGTTGATGACTGCTCAGGAGATAGCTCAATGGTCATCCGAGAAAGTTCCTTTCCTTTATAATGCCTTGGAGGAGGAGGAAGGAGAATGAGGCTGTTCGAGGGTGAGGCCATCACGAAATCAACTTCCGAAAGTGTGCCAGACATAATGGAGGACTTCTTTTGGGATGCGCCTATTAAAGGCGTGGCAAAACAGGTTTATAGAGCCCAAGTGATTTAGAGTTCCTCGTGCGAGACACAAGGAAGAAGAGAAGACAGAGCCCTGAAGAAACCGAGATCAAAGAATTTTTTGAAAAGATTCCTAACTAAAGTTGGTTTCAAAGTGGAGACGTGGTCAAAGAATCGTTGGGAAAATCTCATCGACTGGAGAGGTTGAGCCTCTTTTGATGAGATCAAGTTTGTTGAGGAGTTATCGAAAATAGGGGTGAACGCTCGTCAAAGGGAGAAAGGCGGAGTAACGTTTGACGAGCACAAATTCAACAAGTATGAGAAAAGGCATGAGTCTCAGAAAATAAAGCATCCGTATAAAAGGGAAAACCGATAAAGATATCCAAAATTTGGCTTATGCCAAAAGTTACAAAGTGGAAAGGTAAAAGGAAATGCAAAAAAAAATAGTCAAATTGGGACATCGGTGGAAATGGTAGCCATTGAGTTTTACTCCTCGATTTTCTCCTCAATGGGATCCTTGGTGCTCAAGGTGATCATTATGGGGGCATATGTTGTTGAGGAAGGAGGCTCGGCGTGCTCGGAGATCACCTAAGTTGTGGGGATGACTTCAAGGTGCTCGAGAATTACCTTGGAAGAGGGGACAACCTCGTTGGCAAGATGGGATATGTTCTCGATGGGAGCATCATTTTCCGGCGTTGAAGGAGTGCAGACCTCACTAGGGTTGGAACCAAACAAAGGCTCATACTTGTCGGCGTACTTAGACATGTTCCTCGATAGGAAGAGAAGACTGAGCCCATGCTAGGTGGAAGTACTTCGCCAAGGATTGCCTCACCGTTCGGTTGGCATTCTCAAACTCCTCGTCGTGAATCTTCTCCATATTGTCAATTTGTAGTTCCAGCGAGGAAATGCGCTCAATGGCCTCTTAGTTCTCTTTCTCGAGCTTGGCATTTTTTCTTGAAGCCTCGTCAGCCTCTCGATCCTTGATGAGGCACCTCCCTTAAGCAAATTTGAGGTTGTCAGAGAGCTCATCGTTGGATTTCTCTAGATTGATAAAGTGCTCTTTGAGGGACTCAAGCTCTTGCACTTTGCTCCAGTATTGGGAGGTAGAGGCAGATATTTTGGTGTAGGCCTTGTTGAGTTCAATCTCGAGGGCATCGATGAGATGAGAGTTGAAGGAGAAGATAGTTTATGCGTGGACCTTGATCTGAAAGAAGATAGATCAATTAAAGGTGAAAGATGAAGGGTGAAACATTTGAGGGAGGACAAATGTTTCTCAGCGAACATACATCCAAAGCCTTGGATAACACCGCCTTTTGTGTTCCGAACGCGATCCATGTAGGAGGGTATCGCGGTTCAGTGAGCGCTTGTAGAGTTGAACAACCATGCTACGAGCTGCCTCGGGGTTGCTCCCTGTTGAGGAGAGGTTGGACCTTGGCGGGCTTTGAGCTGCTGGTCGATGAACTCTTCTCGATAGGGTCTACGAGCTCTTTGACAGAAGAGGCTTGGGAAATTGTGAAGCTGCATGATCGATAAAGTTATTCGAATGGAAATGAAAAGAGAAAAGCTTAAAGAGCAGTTCAAAGCAAAGAGAAAGAAGTACCTTTGGTAGCAGAAGGATGAGACGTTTGCTCATGGAAGAGGGGATCAAATTCCTCCACAGGCGGTGGACGAGCTTCAGGTACGGGAGAAATAGGTGGGCGAGCCTTTGGATGATTGATGGGCTTGGGTGAGGTGCCACCGATGCTCGGCGAGGTTTTACGTCTCTTTTCCTCGAGAGGTTATTTGAAGTTGACCGAGAGAGGAGGAATGTGACTTCTTTTCTTGCTGCTAGGAGCAACAACAGTTGGGGAGTCCACGGGGGCTTCTAAGGGGATTGCAACAGTCTTGGCTGGGGCTTTGAGTAGGATAAAGGTCTCGACAAGGACGAAAAATGGCAGCTCCACCCATATAAGCCAAGTATAGATGTCCTCCTCAGTGATGTTTGTTTCGGCAAACCGAGTGTACATCGATAAGGAGCGCTTGGGTTCAAGCGAGAATAGAGAGGTGGAAGGAGGTTAAGTGAGCCAAATACTAGTGTCCTTAGGTTAGGTTCTGGATGAGCCATGTTGCTTGATCATCGTCGAGAAAGAAAGGGTTGGAATCCACCAAGAGAGTTGCATGCGAAATCGGAGAAGGGTAAGTTCTCGAGGAGGAAATAAAAATTGAAAGCTCGACGAGAAATACTTGTTGAAGAGATATCATCGAAGGGAAAAATGTTACCTAGTTTTCCTGAACCTCTTGAGGATGCCAAGAGGGAAGTCCTTATGTTCCGGGGGCTACCAGTTGCCCTTAATCATCACTGGGCTGGAGTACCACCCCCGGTAGTTAGTGTTACGCAACTCAAAGCACTTTCAATTGTGGTGGGGCTGGAAATTGAAATGGCGACGGGTCTAATTGATTCTTGAGTACTTGTGGAGGAAAAGAAAGTCCTTGATCCCGAGGGGTACCTTCATTTACTGGCCAAAGGCAAACAACATCGAGATCACGGTAAACGAGTTTGAGCTCAACTGCATGGGATGCAGATTGAAGACCACGAGTAGCAGGAAAATAATGGGATGCAGTGGAGATCTAAAGAACTTAAGGTGAAGCTGAGAGAGGCTAAGGCAGTCAGCGGGTACTCCCTCACCGGAGACGAAGTCCACACTGTCGGGGACGTTGGCTCTCAGTGGGAGCTCATCACTTCTTCTCATCTTCTAGAGATTCAACATCCCCTTGAACATCATCCCCTCTTTATTAGCGACCTCATCATCATTGGGGGAGCGATCCTCTACGGTCGGCTCGTGGGTCGAGTCAGCAACAGATTTGGCTTGGGCTTTGGACCAAATGGTGTTCATGGTTGAGATGATGGAGAGTGAAAATCGGAGTAGATTTCTGGGTTGAGGGAGATCGAGATTTCAGTTTTACTCTTTCGGGGGAGGGGAAGAGTTTGAGATAAAGTGAAATGAAGAAGGAGAATGGGGGATAAGGATATATATGGTGCGCGAGAATCAAAGGGGAACAAACAGTGGGATGGAATTTTAAAAGATGAGGGAGACGAAGTGGAGTTATGGCAGCGTTGAGTACGCTGAACGTGGGGAACGCGGATGAGACATGTGGGAAATCGAAGGATTTTTTGGTTTCTTGACGAGAAAATTCCTTCTTGATTCTTCCGTGAAGATCCAAAAGAAATTTTAGGGGCATTTGTGGGGGAAAAATATTTCCCCACGTCGACGAGCTGAAATGGATGTTCAATGAAAAATGAAGTCTCGGGTCACTTGGATGAAATGTGAACGAGAAGATTTGACAAATGAGTAAAGCTCGACGAGGAAGGAATTGCGCGTCAAAAGCTCAATGAAAGAAGGCCGCGCACCTGGGGGAGCACGACGAAGTCAAAGTCGTTGAGATATTCACGGCGTCTGACCTAATCTCACCAAGAATAACTTGAGGGAGTTTCAGCTTCGATAAGAGCATCTCAGGCAGTTTATCTCGACGAGCAGTAGATCGTGGGTCTTTGGGTAATGAGTCAGTTTGGGATGGGAAGGTCCGAAACTTGAGGCCCACGAGTTGGTTACCAATTTAGAGGAAAGGTTTGCACTATAAATACTGCCATTCCCGGCATATTACAAAGAGAGAAACTTCGCACATTACCCATATTTACTTGCATTTACACTCTCAACGGGAGCTCTTGAGTGACTTGAGCATCGGAGTGTCTTTGCAGGTACCCCCCCCCCCCCCCACCTACCTCATTTTGGTGCGAAGAAACCAAAACTCGGGCTTGTCAAAGACGTTGGATCTTTTGGTGTTTGTCGAGAATTTCTTGTTGAGGTAACTTGTCCTCGACGACATTTTACGCTCCAACACACACCGAAATACTAGGAATATTATTTCCCTTAAACAAGAACTGAATTTTCATAATTAAAACAATAAAACATGTCTGGTATAATTATACAAGATCTACAATATTTGTTTGATTTTAAATTTCAACATTCTGAGGAAGTGGTTCAAAACATGGTATTGATGCAATGCTTGTTAGGGGGAAGCAATTATTTCTTTTTAGTTTTATGTCATACTTGTAAAGAAAATAGAATAGTTTGTATGATATTTTCTGCTAATTAGTGCATGTTTGATTAGATAGTTATCGTATGATGTTTTGTGACTATCTGAGATGTTCTACATGTGTTTCTTATAAGAGAAAATTTTACTTTACATGCTTGTAGTTTACCATGGACATCAGTTTACTACTTGAAGTTTTGATTTCATCAATTTACTACTTATAGTTTTAATTTTTCATCACTTCTAGCTTTCTGTCAAATTAGTCTATTAAGTCCTCCATGTCATCAGCACGTGGGAGTCGATGATGGCTCTTTGGCTGTGTGTGGGACCAAATGTAGAGCAAGACTTCCCTTCTTGCCATTGCCAACAATTTTAAAATGACGATGAGCCTTAGTCCAAGCACACGATTTTGTTCCGACTGCTAACTCCGACTTCTCTCCGATCTTCATTTACTTTCAACTTTCTTAATTACCAGTCTCTGATATTCAAAATGGTGTAAGGCTGATTGTCGAAGGAAGATTTTATTGCAAGACTACCACAAACAAATCACCGTCAAGTAGTTGACTAAGGTTGATTGTCGTTCTCTTCAAGCAGCTAGCAAATTTGGGCCCACTACCAGCGTGGACTGTCACGTGGCAATGATGTGGAAGAGTTAACAAACTAATTTGACAGAAAATAAGAAGTGATGAAAAATTAAAACTACAAGTAGTAAACTAATGACATCAAAACTTCAGGAACTGACGTCGATGACAAACTATGAGTAAGTAAAGTGAAATTTGCCCTTATTATCAATTTATAACATGAGGTTTATGTTTTATATCCCACTTTATGTACTCAATTGTTTTATTAGTAAAAAAAATTGAGGGTTGTCGCACTCGCTTTTAGTTTCAAAAAATATTCTCAGAAAACACAATGAAAACATTATTTTGACATTTTACGGAATGTAGTCTATTTTCTATTTTTAACGCTCCAAACACATTGAGAATAATTGTTGATAATAATTGGAATATTGAGAAGTTATCTTTGTTTTCTGAGGTGATTAAGCAGATGATTGGAATCTCCATTCTCCTATGGTTAATCAGGGTGATGTTTTATTTCGGGCTCTGCCTCAAATGAAAAGTTTTTTATTAGAACTGCAACTTGGATGCAAAGAGGTTCGGGTGAGAGAGGTAATAAGCAAAACTTATTAGATAAATTGTGGAAAACTTGCATGCCTCCAAAATGAGAATCTTTGGTTGGATTATGATTCATGGAAGACTAAAAACTAGAGATAGACTTTTGAAGATGGACTTACTAAAAGGACCCAACCCCGATTTAGCTCTCTAAACCGGAATCAAACCCTTTCAAAAACACGAACCAACAAAAACCAACAAAATTTCGGCAGAGTTTCGTTACTAACGTGGAATTACCATTACCTGCACGCGGAAAATACACTTCATCTTATGCCACAAAAATCAAACCATGGGCACCAATCCCATCCGGATTTCTTAATATATCAACAGTAAAGTAAAACAATAAATATATCTGTACTTTACTGAAATCCGGTGTAAAATCATATAGTATATACAACAGAATACTCAGAGCGACCTCTAATGTATAATCATTTAAGTATACCACAGTAGGTAGAACAATAAACCTACTGGAAGAAACAAGGTAGCTCGAGCACTATGCCTCCGACCACGACGTGCGACACCAGAGTTCGAACTGCATACTGGGCACGGAAACCGAAAAGCCCAGGGGAAAGACATGAAAACCGTTAAAGTGAGTGGACGAAAATAAATGTCTTTCGCCGAATAATATATATGTTATAAAATCAAATGCGAGTCCAGATGCATAAATAAATAAAGAAATGGTACACGAGGGAGACTCTAACACCTCACGCATACAGAGCATGCATAAAAATCTCACAGTCAGAACCACGGGGTCCCTAGCCCACACGTGATTCTAGCCAGAAATGCCTCAGGTCAGAGGTCTGCCTCCCCCCGGTAAAGGCCTCGGGTCAGGAGTCAGAGCCTCCCCTGGTAAACATCCTCGGGGATCAGCCGGGATGCAGGTGTATCGATACAACATATATAACAACTGTACTCTGTGAAAACCAAATCATAAATAGTTTAATGCAAATGCATGAAACAACATATAAGTGTATGTATACTCGTATATGCATATTCGTATATGTATAATCGTAAAACACATGCTCATGTAAATTGAAATCTCATATGCATGCTCAAGTTCGTAAAACGTGTATAAAGACTCGCAAACAATCCGTGAAAGAAATGTCCACTCACAGACTAGCGTAACGCAGTTCGAGTTAACCCGTGATCCGGCGGAAAATCCCTCGCCAAAAGAAAGATCACGAACCCCTGAATAATCACAAAGTTCATTTCTCAAAGTCATAACTCGACAATTCAAATCAAATCACGAGAAACCACCGTTCTCGGAAACACGTAATCCGATTACGACAAACTGTCGGAAATCACACCTCAATACCTCGCTATAAGTTCAGATGCTCAATTCGAAAAACGAACCTCCCCACTGTGATCGGGGCGCGATTTCAAGTGAAATGACATGCAACTTGTCGAAAACTCCAAAAGTCAAAGTTTGACCGTTGACCGCCGCCGTTGACCACCACCGTCGGCAGCGCCACCACCAACTTGAACATTCCTCGGCGGAGCAACCCCTATTCCACTCAAAATCACCCATTGAGCAACTTTGTCAACTGCATCGAAGACCAATTCTCACTCTAACCATGTCAATTTCAAGCAAAACCGAAGTGCCTCACAAATTTCAAATCCAAAATTCTCCAAGCACAAACAAAATTAGATCACCAAACTTACATGGTAGCTTGTAGGTGAGGAGAGCTACAAAACCCAGTGCTTGATTAAGCTCAATTCGGCCGGAATCATTGAACCCGAATTCACCTAAAAATCTCCATTTTTGATCGGAAAATTCCTCTTCTCCGGCGAGTCACGCCGTGGAGGGAGGCCGGAGTCACCACCAAGGGACAGAGGCGCATCTTTTGGGACAAGCCCCACACCTTGGGGTGGCCTCACCGTCGTGGCCGACGTCCTCCGTCGCGTTTCTCCCTCTCTCCACCGAGTTGACTCGGTCAACTCGGTCAACACCATAAATGTCCCAACTTTGACTTCCCAAAATAGCAAGTTCACTATTTATAGCTTTCCTAAAATGGAAACTTCGTAATTATCTTTTCGACAAACTTCAAACACACGTAACTACTTCGTCGTAATTCCAATTCTGATAATTCTCGCGGCAACAAACTCAACTCGACATGTTCTTCAATTATCACTCGAAGTCAAACACATCGACCAAACGGATAAAAAGTCAACTGTTCAAACCAACACATATATTAACCAATTAAGTGATCAACAATCGGAAATATTCGTAACTTAATCTTCGTAATTCGGAATAATGCTCTGGAAGTTCCCACAAACTTGAAATTAAATTCTCAACAACTTCCGTGAAGAAGCCAAAACTAAATTCTCGACCGGTAATTTAGTCGCTAAGAGCATCACCATTTAAATCCGATTACGTCGAAACTTCAAATATTCATCATTTATTCCTCGGTCGTCCAAATAACGATCCGAAACCGCCCATGAACTTGAAATCACACGTACAACGACTTTCGAGAAGAGACCCAGCTCCAATTCTCGTCCAATAATTTAGTCGTTAACAAATCTGGCAATTCAATCATCTGTCGAAAATCTGCGATTACGCGATAACTTCATGAACTAAGCTGATCACACTGCTGATTCTGTTCCGGGTCGTCACACTTACTTAATTCTAATGTTTGTCCCATATGTAACTCTGAGAAAGAGAGTTTATCTTGTTTTGTGATTGCAGTTTTGTTAACAAAGTTTGGAATGTGGTAGGTCTTTTCAGACCAACCCATGGAAGGAACTTTGTTGAAAGGACCCGACCCCGATTTAGTTGCCTAAACCAGAATTAAGCTCTAACGACACTGCTAACCTTAGTTACTACTCACTAATTAACAGCCAATGTAGAGATCCAAAACTCAAAAGTCAATAAAATAACGAAATTTCCCACATATAGGTTCACTACTAAAATATATAAGTTATACAATTGATTTGACATCAGAGTAGCTAGACAAATTAAACTGAGTATGAAAAGTAAAATACTCACTCGCAGGATCAACCTTGGATCCTACGGTAGATACTGCTATGTCATGAACTGCGTGTGCGCTCGACCACAAACGAACTATGCAAACTGGGCAATTAAACCGAAAAGCCCAGGGAAATGCATATAAAATAATAAAACTGTTAGACTGAGTGGACAAAAATAAAGTTTCACTTTAAACTGAAAACTATAAATAATATGCCCTTCACTATAAATGTACATAAAAATAATGCGAGTCTAAAAATATGATCATATAGGTACTCCTGGGTACTATAAAATATGTGGAGGCTACGACTCGGGTCCTCCGACCTTAAGTCCTAATACTGCCCAAGTCAGGTTCTTGGCCCTCTTGGGTGCTCTATAAATCCTCGGGTTAGGTCCCTGGCACTCTTGGAGCATCTCGGGGATCAGCCGAGAAGCAGTGCATTGATGCAACAACTGTGACTATGCTCTATGTAAAACAATATGTTGTATGCCTTCAAGCTAATGCATAACTATAATAATGCATAATTGAAAAGTGCATAACTGTAAAATGCATAACTGTAAATGCATAACTATAGACTCGCAAAACAACAGTGAAAATAAAGTGTCCACTCACAGTACTGTGTCATGATTTCCACCGAACTGAAGTCTGTCGGTCGGCGTTTCTATATATCTGCCACTGGTAGGTAATACGTCGTCCTGAAACAACGATTCATATGTAAAAACTAATCGTCGAAAATCATATCGAATAACCAAGTTCGTTACCAACGAGCAATACCATCAAAAATATCGCATTCTGGAAAATTGCGCTTCCCAAAATAATGCTGAGCTCTAATCTAATTCCAAATTCCAATTTCAAATTCTTGAATCCTTTTTAAAAATCGTAACAAAAATCTTAAACCTTAAAGAACTCGAAGTCGAGTTGATAATCAATGCAACCGTTTAACAATAATGTAAAAATGTTTAATTATTTCATTAATGTCCGATTAACCACACGTTTTAATCAAAAATGTCCAAATCAATTTAATAACCTCTTCACTGCGATCAGTACGCGATTGCGAGTAAAACGACATATAACTCGACCTGTTTAGAAAATTAATTTTTCGATCAACTTTTTCGGCCACGCGCCGCCGTCTGCCGCCCACGCGCCACCACCGACAACTACCACCGATGACGATAAATGACCCACCAAAACAAAGCTCTCGAGGAGCTGAACAACTTTGTCCAAAGCACCCTCACCTAATTCTGACTAGTTTAGCAAGAAATTACCCTGAAAGCTCATGGCCGGAAAATCATTCCAGCGCGGTTCTCTGCCGTCAAGCTACAACAGGGCTCGAGGCACATATCAAATGACTCACGAGGATGAGGGGAGCAAAACCCCTCTACCCTCAACAACCCAGAACGCTGGAAACTGCCACACACAGCGGAGCCCGAAACCCACGAATCGGAATCGATTCGATTCCGGCGAGTATCACCTGCAAATCCAAAATTTCACACAACAACACATAGAGCATACAAAGGGTTTCCAATATTTACCAAAATCTTGACCGGAGGTGGCTGGAGCTATCACCGACGACAATAGCGATTTCGTCGTGAAGCCCTAAAACTTCCCGTCGTCATTTCTCTCCTCTCCGGCATCATCATCGTCAATCAAGCCCATAAATGGGTAGAAAAAGACTAGCCGCGTTGAACCCACCGGATCTCGAGGTTGGAGGTGGCCAGATGGCAACCCTCTACCAGTGCACCGCTTCACCGTCCCAGTTCACTCTCTCTCCTCACGGGAGGGATGAGTTGACCAAAGTCAACCCTCCAAAATAGTCTTCCCTTCCATAAAGGGAAACCTCCCCATTAAATACCTTCCATTTACGGTAACTTCGATAATAACTTTACGACAAATTTTCGTCGATCGTAACTTTCATGTTGTAACTCCGTTTTCAGCATTCTTTGCATCTACAGAATCGTCTTGACAATTTCTACGACTTCCAACCGAAGTCAACCAATTTTGACAATCTGATAAAAATTCAATTAAAAAGCTCGCAATAATTATCGATGGTAACAAATCTAACTACCTTCATTGATTAACACTTAATCAGAATATAAGAGGTTAGTTTTCGAGTCGGGATGTTACATTTGTAGAACAACTTCAGAAGTTACATAAGAATAATTTGAATGATGATTTATGGTTTGAAAAAAATTGTGTCTATTTGTTGGTAGATTTGGAAAGTTAGAAATAACATTGTTTTCAGGAATGGGAAGACTACTCTTGTTGTTGTATTGGCTTCCTTTGGTACCATCCTCAACCAATATTTGGAGTTCAACAAGCCTCATGAGAAGATGAAGAAGCAGCCCCTCTAGAATGTCAAGTAGCGCCCCCCCTACCAATTGGCCACTACAAAATCAATTTTGATGGTCAGTTCTTAAGCAATACAACAATTCCTTTGGCTGAAGCTCTTGCTCAAGCAACAAGGAAATGTCTCAACAACATTATTATGGAGGGAGATTCGAGCCTAGTTATCAATTGCATCAATAGAAGACATATTTGTGCCATAGAGGATCCAATAAGTTATTTAGGACATCAAGAGCATTGACACCTATTTCCAAAGTATCTCTTTTAGTTATGTCTTTCGTGAGGCAAACCTTGTCGCTGATAATCTTGCTTCTTTAGGTCACTAATCTTGTAATCTTCACATTTGGGACAATTGTATCCGGGGGAAGCCTGAAATGCTTTATGTTTTGATCTCCTTGTGAGTGGTTGTCCAAGAGGAGCCTCTTTGTAACCTTTTCCTTTTCTTATATATAAAAAAGGCTCTAAACTCATTTTCGTTTAATTTTTGGTTCGTAAGACTAGGGATAGCAATGGGTAGAGTATGATACAAATATCAAAAATACCATACTCATACCCAAGTCCATATTGTACCTGTACTCGATCCGATACCCGTAATATTATATTGGGTATTACCCGTCCCCGTATCCGTTGGATACTAGGGTATCTGCACTCATCCATTACCCGTAAAAAAATGTTAATAAATAAAAAACTATTTTAAGCAAATCCATCAATCCAAAGAATATAAATTAATTTTGTCCAACAATTTTTTAAATACTAGTAACACAAGTCTAACTCATTTAAAATATCTCTACTTTTCTACTATTATAAAGCCAAGCCGAAAGGCTTCACCAAATTTGAAGTTGACAAAAATACCCCTTATAATAATAACTAAATTACAAATAAAAAAGATAAAAGTAGAGAATTATATTGTAATTTTTTCTCCCACTGCGCACCACACCCGTACGGGTGGGGTTTTTCCTAGTAACAAAAATAAGTAAACTAGGGTACCAAGTAAACAAATGATTGTTTACCGCAAAAATGTATATAAAAACTAAATTATTAGACATAATATTAATTTTATAATAAATAAATATGTAATATTTTTAGATTTAATATTTTTATTGGGTGGATATAAATACAAATATTGAAATACCATATCCGTCCATATCCTTTTAAAAAGCTGAGTATTGGGTATACTTATATCCATTATTCATCTTTACCCATAATTATCCTGTATTAAAGTTAAATACCCGATGAATACCTATCTCCCACTCGTAATATTGCTAACACAATGCCATATGCGGCCAGAAAATACGAAGGCTGAAATACCCCAATCTATTTAATTATTAAAATTTAAAAATTACTAAGTAGACCCCGTTTCCCTCATGAGTTTTGCAGCAAATCGCAAATTACCCACAACCCTATAGAAAGCAAAGCCTGCTGATCGCAGCCAAACCCTATCATCGATAAACAAACAGCTTCTTCTTCACTTCACAGCAGCAGCTTATTTGTGTTGCTCCCCTTTCTTCCTTGCTCTTCTTCTACTTCTTCTTTTGTTTATTTTATATTTTATTTTATTTTATTTATCACTCGGTGATTTCTTCTTTCATCCTTTTAAAGCCGTCGTTGTCAAATCTGAGCTCACACGAATTGGGTTCTGGGTTTTTGCCCTAATAGCCATGGAATACAGAACCCCCGCGATATATTTTTGACCTTGAGAGGAATGGCGGCCGAAGCTGAGAGAGAGGGAGATGGAGTCGAAGCGAAGAGAGAGGAGGAGGTCGGAGATGCGAAAGAAGAAGTCGAATTGAAATTGGAGAAGGATGATGTCAAATTAGAGAGAGAAGAGGTCGAATTGGAGGAGGAGGAGGTCGAATTAGAGAGAGAAGATGTGAAATTGGAGTTAGAATTAGATGAGAAGGCTGAGTTAGAGCAGAGACATGATACCGAGCTTGAGTCCGAGGTGGTGGTGGAGGGAGGAGGAGGAGATGAGGCGGTTGTGAAGGAGGTGGTTAATCAGACCTGTGAGACTACGGACACGGCGGAGGGTGGAGCAGTGGTAAATGAGGCCGATATGACAATGGGAGCAGAGGTGAATGGGGCGAATGCGACTGGGGACATGGTTGACGAGGCTGTGGAAGAGGGGGATGTTACTGTGACTGATGATGTCATCGAGAATAGTGAGGCCGTGGAGGATGCGGAAGTAGATGGACGTGGTGAAAATGTGAAGGACATGGTTGAGACTGATGCGGAGGGACTAGAGGTTAAAGTAGAGGGGGAAGAGGCCAATGCATCCACTGAGACTGGGGTGGCCGTGGAGGAGGGACTAAAGGTTAAAGTAGAGGGGGATGAGGCAAATGCATCCATTGAGGCCGAGGCGGTTGTTGTGGAAGGGAATGTCGCTAATGCATCGGCCGTGGAGGAAGGAGAAGAGGCTGAAGCAGAGAGAGATGAGCCGGATGTTAGTGCAAAAGACATGATTGATGAGACCACTGAGACTGAGGTGTCTAGGGAGGAGGGACTGGAGGGTGAAGCAGAAGGGGTTGAGCTGAATGTAAGGGCTAAAGACATGGTTGATGGGACTGAAGTGTCTAGGGAGGCTGAAGCAGATGGGGTTGAGCTGAATGTAAGTACAAAAGACGTGGTTGATAAGACTGAGGTGTCCGGGGAGGAGGAACAAGAGGCTGAAGCAGCGGAACGTGAGTTGAATGCGACAGTGACGGACATGATTGATGATGCAATTGAGACTACTCAGGCAGTAGAGGAGACCACAGAGGCAGAGGAGACTGAGGCAGCTGAGGAAGAAGCAGAAGAAATGGAGGCTGACGAGAAGGAGGCAGCAGTGGAAGAGGCAGAAGCAATGGAGATGGTAGAAGAGATCAATTTGGCTGACAATAGTGGAAACAGGAAGCGTCGGAAGAATTCTAAGGCAGCCTCGGAAAAAGTCCTTTTGAAGAAGAAAGAAGAGGATGTATGCTTCATTTGCTTTGATGGGGGTGAGCTTGTGCTTTGTGACAGGAGGTCAGTTAATCTCTGCTGAGTTGTTGTGCTTCCTTTATAGCTTGATGTAAGGGTACTGATATACTTGCTGCTTTCAGGGGATGTCCTAAGGCATACCATCCATCATGTGTTAATCGTGATGAGGCCTTCTTCCTGGCCAAGGGTCGATGGAATTGCGGTACGGTTCTGTGTTAATTGTCTTATTGTAACCCAGTTCTTTAATTGTTTACTTGTACCTACTCTTTCAGATGTTTGATATTTGAAGATTTCATGTTCGTAAGATGGCTTAGTGTTTCATGTTGGTCTTGTTTTTGTCTCAATAGGTTTTGGAACTTGCGTTGGTGACTCGGTGTAGTTTGATGTTAGTCTCTTTGAAAACTTTAAATGTGTTTCTGAATAAAGATCTTTAAACATAAGGGATGTGCAGCGGGTGAAAATGCTGCAAACTTCACCTAGATTGTACATTCCAAAGTCACACAAATGTAAGAAAATTTTGTAGGACGAACACGAAAAACATATTTAATATGGCAAGTAACTGAGTTTGATGTGACATTTAGAAAATCACTGACAATAATTATAGGTAGAGCTTTGAAGCTAGTGCGAGAGTTTGACTAATCTTTTACTGAATTAATGGAAGAGAAATGAGGCTCTTCTAGGGAAGTGGTTGTGGAGAGTTCAGGGAGAGTAACCTTTGGTAAACTGTCATTAGAAGTATAATGGGCAACACACAATTGGTTGAGATTAGACTACTGCGATCCAGTATATTTACATACGTGATCCTGTATAAATCATGGCTAACTTATGTTGTTAATTGCTGTATTATTGAACTAGTTCATCATAAAGCCTCCTTATTGAGAATTTCTATGGTCTCCAGTGGTTCAAACTACAATTAACCCCAGTGCATTGGCCTTGAGTTTAGTAAAATACTTGCCTAGATAATCGCATTCTAGGCAACATTGGTCACCTTGTCTTTTCTCGTCAAAGATTCTTAATGATACATGCAATGTAAATATTATAGAGCAATTCTACTTCGTAGTTAAGACTCTTGCTTGTTAACTAAAATTTGGAATTTTTGTGCTTGTTCTGTGCTTGGTTGTATGGTTTTGTAGCTTTTGTGCATTTAGTAGTCTGTGTTCTCTTGAAGAGTGAGCTCATTCATTGCGACTGTTATTTTGATTTCTGCATCTAAATATACATTTTATCAGGTATTTGATTTACATGTGTGGCTCGGTTACTACAACTTAGCATCATCTTAAATCATAGTTTTTCATGTTTGGTATCTAATGGATATATAATTAGGTTGGCACCTCTGTAGCAACTGTGAGAAGAATGCGCAGTACCTGTGTTATACCTGCCCCTTTTCATTGTGCAAGGCGTGTACAAAAGATGCTGTTATATTGTGTGTTAAGGGAAACAAGGGCTTTTGTGAGACATGCATGAAAACTGTTATGTCGATTGAAAAGAATGAACATTCACACAAGGTCAATGTAAGTGTGCACTTATCGTTCCATCTTTTGTTCTTGTGCTGCTGTACTCTATGCCTGAATTTTCATTATTTGGCAAGCTATATTTTTTTCGTACATATTTTACATTGGAGGATTTTAGTGTGGAAATAGGGTGTGGTAGAATCAGCTTTTGCTATAGCCTAGAGAGCACTTGAAAGAAACAATGGGTGCATTTGTGGACTGATCATGTAGATGAAACTAACAGTACACCTGATAGATCATGCTATAAATTTGGTTTCAAAAAGTGAAGGGAGACATTGTTGCAATTTATCTCATATGGAAACCAAACACTTGGCTTTTATTTCTTTAAGGAACAATTGCAACAATATTTTGAATGGATCATCAGTTGGATTTCGTAACTTTTATTATTTGGCCAAAGTTAATTCTTTCATGTCTTATGTTTTCGCTTTCCTCAGAGGCTTAGACTTCCTTTGCTTTTAGTCTGAAGTGTAATCATTCAGGTCAGCCTCACATTTCACTGTTCATTCCTAGTTATCTGTGCAGGATGCTGTAGATTTTGATGACAAAACCAGCTGGGAGTACCTCTTCAAGGATTATTGGATAGATTTAAAAGAGAAGTTATCTCTAACGCTAAGCGACCTGAGTAAGGCCAAGAGTCCATGGAAAGGATCAGCTGGACATGCAAATAAACATGGGTCAAATTATGAACCTTATGATGCTAATGATGATGGAGGGTCTGATTCTGATAATTCCGAGAGTTTGGATGCATCCAACTCTAAAACAAGAAGGGGTAAAAAACGATTAAGAACCCGTGCAAAGGGGAAAAATTCATCAAGTCCAGCAAAAGGCTCTGGAGGTCGAGCTACAGATGATGAATGGGCATCGAAAGAACTGTTGGAGTTTGTTATGCATATGAGAAATGGCGATAGTTCGGCTTTGTCTCAGTTTGATGTACAGGCTCTCCTGCTAGAATATATAAAAAGGAACAAACTTCGTGACCCTCGCCGAAAAAGTCAGATAATTTGTGATTTAAGGCTTCAAAGTTTATTTGGAAAATCACGTGTTGGGCATTTTGAAATGTTAAAGCTTCTAGAATCCCACTTTTTTATGAAAGAGAGTTCTCAGGTAGATGATTTTCAAGGAAGTGTCGTTGATACAGAACGTAATCAGTTGGAGGGTGACGGGAATTTTGATACTCCGGCAAAAGCTAGCAAGGACAAGAAGCGTAAACGTAAAAAGGGTGAACCTCAATATAATGTCGAGGACTTTGCAGCCATTGACAATCACAACATTAGTTTAATTTACTTAAAGCGTAATTTGGTGGAAGATCTACTAGATGATGTGGACAACTTTCAGGACAAGGTTGTTGGTTCGTTTGTCAGAATTAGAATTTCTGGTAATGTCCAAAAGCAAGATTTGTATAGGCTGGTCCAAGTTACGGGTAACTATTAAACAACTCTCTTTCATTGTAGTTTGGCCTCAGTAAAGAAGAGGCAGGAAAATTCTCCAAATTGTAAAGTTCATTTTTCAAAATGATTTTCTGAAACAGGTACATGCAAAGCTGGTGAGCCATATAAAGTTGGTAAAAGGGTGACAGACATCTTACTAGAGATTTTAAACTTAAACAAGACAGAGATCGTTACAATTGATATCATCTCAAATCAAGAGTTCACTGAGGTGATTTAGCATGTAACATTCCCTCGTAATTAGTAGGAGAGTTAGAATAATAATTATCACATATCTGTTGATTCAAGATTTTGTTGAGAAATAACATAATGGTGTTCTTAAAATAGCTATAATTGGAAATGCCCTTGTTCTAAGGGGGATAACTTCATTAAAAATTTTACTCAAAAAATAAATATGGATTTGCTGTCTCTTCATTTGGATAAGTTGCAGCTTCCTGAGCTAAAAATTGCAGGAAAAGCTACTTTTACAGGAAATTTTCATTTTATTTACTTATTTCGATGTTAGTTACGAGCTTCTTTCTGTTGATTTCAGGATGAATGCCAACGATTACGACAGAGCATAAAATGTGGACTTATCAAACGGCTGACTGTGGTAAAATATCCTTTATTCTTGTTGCTGTTCATGTGACTTCTTATTTATTTACTTTCTTGTTTTGAGAAGTTCTTGTCCTGAGATAGTGGCTACTTGTAGGGTGATGTTCAAGAGAAAGCTGTTATACTCCAACCGGTCAGAGTTAAAGATGTAAGTTATAAGTTCTTCTTTTCATATTAGCATGTAGCACAACTTGCTTGTTGTGTGTTTCATTTGTTCTTTTTATACATCTCAATCTTAGCTCTGTATGACATCGGTTAATATTTAGAATAAGGTTCTAGGTTGGGTTTTAAGGTTAGGTCTTTATTAATGGGATCATGGAGAAAACAGAACACATATTGCCACTCAGCAGTATTCAAGTGAATTGCACGTAGTTGAAAGACAATGATTAATATGCCCAAATTTCTAAATTAATAAATACATACTTGTTATCAGTAGTGTTTAGACTATGGAACTCCCATAAGATCTGTGAAATATTACGTTCACGGTTGAAACAGAAATCACTTATTTAGAGTAAACATATAACTATATTAGTTGTTTGTGTCCATGGTAGATGAGCTGCATACTTGGTTTCTCTTAATGTCAAATGGCCTTAAAGTAAATTTTGAAGACAAATGGTGTGATCACAAATGGGTGAGGCGGATTCAGTGTTTGAAAAATGTTCGAGTTGTGCTAGGAAACTAGGTGATAGGGTACACTAACTAGAATGACTAGCGAAAGGCAATTATATACAATGTGTTTCTGGACTGGGGAGAAACTTGTTGTACATAAGCTAGCTGCAAGTATGTTTAAGATTGGTTGATTTTATGATTATGAAATCTATGCTATTGCTGAAAGAGTGAAGAGAAAAGCTGAAGCTTTTTTTTTTATGTCTTTTCTCAAATTCCCTTTCACACTAGAAACTTGGCTTTGTCGTAGAACTCAAGATAGCCTCCTGAATTGCCAACATTTTTTCCAAAGACCTAACATCTTATTTATTATTTATTGTTCAAAGATCCAACATCCTTAAATCTTGATCCACTACTTTGGATATCAGTCCATAAAGAGGGAACTTATTTGGCATAGCTGCTATTCTCATGCCTAGTTTCCCGAAGCGCTTCAGCTGTTTCCTGGTTTCGATTAAAATGGGGTTGAGGTTTGGTTAGAGGTTGTGGGTCTGTTGGCTTTTATTTTTTGTTTTTTATTATATCACCCATAATGACCATATGTTAAACTGTGTCATAGGTTCTTTGCAAGTATAGTTGAGCTACCTTATTTTATATTCCAATGTGAATGGTTGTCTGAATGGTACAGATGTAGTTTCCACATATTTGAGTTCGACTGAAGCTTGTATAGGTTTGGTTCGGCTCAACTTGGGAGTGATATACCTTTTTTTGGTGGAAATGTTTTCGATTTTCTGTATGGCGACAAACATAATCGATTTTGAGGTTTAAGGTATGCAAAAAACAGAAAGAAAAGAAGAGACTCCAGACGTCATCTCTACACTAAACTCTTCATCATTATGCAATTTTGATTTTTTGACACAGAAATACTAGAAAGAGAGTTTCTGAAAGGTCTTGGCTTTTTGGTAGAATGAAGTTGGGATTGGTTTTAAAATGGTAATCTTTGAAACTGAATGGGTGAGATTAGAGTTAATCAGAAGGCGTTTTCCTTCAGCATCTAGTGGCATCTACTTCTTCAAAATTTGGGGGCCATTTTCTATCTATAACTTTTTGGACTGAAATGCCGATGTGTTGGTTTGTGTGTTGCGTATGAGCTATCATTTCTTAACCAAAGAGAAATTAGCATAGTTGTTTCAACACTAGTAGATCTTGTACTGGACTCGTATGTTCTTTCCCTAGTTCTTAATAAGTTCCCATTTATCACAACAAATAAAAATGACGTTGACCCATTAAAACGTAGTGAATATCCTCTTCTTTTTGAGACCACAAATATTATGGGTAGGTGGCAGAAAGACCATGCATGACATCCTATTGACTTGATTTGAATCTTATGGTGTAAATTTCAATACAGTTTATGTTCTATATCACAGATGTTACATAATTTTGGATCAGTTTTTTTTCTTTCCTGTTTTAAGCATTAATGAATTATTTTATTCTGACAGTGGCTAGAAACAGAGACTGTGCGACTTCAACATCTTTGTGATCGAGCTAGTGAAAAAGGCCGTCGGAAAGAATATCCTTATCTTATCAAGTTTAATTTTTTTTCCTTGTGGGTTTAATGCTTGACTGTTTACTTGGAGGATTGCTTTCTTTGTTAGGGTCTGCTTTTTGCATAAGTTTTTTTTAATGAACCTTTGATATAATATAGTCTTTCGATGCTGCAGCCCTGGATTGAATTGACCTATTCCTTATGTTAGTTTCTACTTTCTATGAAGAATAAAAGAAGAGTGTAAATTTGCTTGGGCTTTGTGCTAATGGTTTTGAAAGAAAGAATTGCAATTTGTAGCTGCTATTTTTTTTTTATCAAAGTATTTCATTTGACTCATTTACAATTTTGGTTTAAATGCCAAACTTTGTTCAACAATATGATTTACCAAAAAATTGTACCTTTTGTGGGCTTATTAGTAATTTTGTAGCATTGTTACCAATCTCTGTCTGATTTGGTGTGCGGCGTATTGTTGAAAAAAGTTTGTGCCTTGGACTGGGGATGGTGTATGTTTTTAAGATGATATGATGTGAAATAATTTAATTGATAAAAGTGCCAACAGTCAATCTATGCAACTCTTGAGCTTGTTCTTCTGATGCATGTTTAAACACGAGTTACCTACTGAGTAATAACTTCTTTCTTAACTACTTGCTCCAAGTCATTTTTTTCTTTCACAAAATTGTTTTTTACTATTTTTTCGTCCGGTTGAAGAACCTATAAAACAATGTTCGATTCATTTGTAGGACACTCGACTTTCTCTTTATGTGATAGTTTCTGTTTATGTTGCGACTGTTATCTAACGGGACGAGGGGCTGTGAAGTAATCCTTAACTTTGTTTCACGCTAAGAGAATGTGTAGAAAAGTTGCAGCTTCTAAAGACACCTGAGGAGCGCCTGCGTAGACTGGAGGAAACTCTAGAAATACATGCTGATCCAAAGATGGATCCAAGTTATGAGTCTGAGGAAGACGAAGACGAAGGAGGTGATAAGATACAAGTCCCCGTTTAATGTGTTATGCATTTTTTATGATAATTCTCTGGTGCACTTTTCTTGCTGTTAATTATTAATTAATGACAAAGCTTGGCGTTTGTTGCAGAAAGTTATAGTAGGCCTACAGGCTCTGGCTTTGGCAGAAAGGGTAGGGAGCTGATTTCTCCCAGAAGAGGTGGATCTTCTTTGAATGATTCCTGGAATGGGACAAGGAACTATTCTAGTATGAATCGTGACTTCGGAAGAAATATGTCTAGTAAAGGAATGTACAACAAAGCAGAGTATACAACTGGGGCTGGTGAGATAGAAAATGATACATGGAGTCAAGGAAGAGAGACACCGCAAACAAACCACTGGGAGAACAAACAAAATATGTCGAGTTTAGATGGAGGTAACAGGAGTACAGAGTCTGTGATACCATCTGAAGTATCTCCTGCTGCTGCACCAGAAATTGGAGTGGCACCTCTTTCCACAGGAGTGACACAGTCTGTGGTCAATATCAATGAAACTGAAAAAATATGGCATTACCAGGATCCATCTGGGAAAATCCAGGGGCCATTTTCCATGGTACAGCTGCGAAAATGGAATAACACTGGCTATTTTCCTCCCAATTTGAGAGTTTGGAAGAACACCGAGAAACAAGAAGATTCTGTACTAGTTGCTGATGCATTGGCTGGAAAGTTCCAGAAAGATCCTTCAATTCCAAAAGCTCAAATGATGCATGATTCACATCTCATTCCTGCAAGTTCTGACAAACCACAAGTATCTCAATTACAGCAGAGTACAGAAAGCCAATCTGGCGGAGTAAATTGGGGATCAGCAAATGACTTTAATTCCTCCGCGGGCAGGGCTGCTCCAGCATCAGTTGAGGTCCCCAATTATCCTTCAGATGGATGGGGTACACCAAACTTTCCTTCACCTACTCCTCATACTCCCATTAGTGGGGCTAAGAGACAAGCATATGAGAATAGCTGGTCACCCAGTCCAGGAGTCAATGGAGTGCAGCAGTCTCCTGCAGTACGTACTCCAGAAAGTACAGTGCGAGTTGCCGGAAATGATGGCATAAGTTCTCAAATGCATAGTCAAGCTACGGTGTCAGGACAGGTATTGGCCAATTCCCCGATGAAACCGGTACCGGATGTGCAAAACATTGTTTCAAATTTGCAAAATCTGGTTCAGTCAGTGACTGGTCGTTCTACTGCTAGTGATACTCGACCATGGGGTTCTGGTACAGTACCTGGCAGTGAATCTCAGCCGTGGGGAGGTGTACCATCTCAAAAGATAGAACCAAACAATGCCACTATTGTCCCAGCCCAACAGCAGGCTCATGGTTATTGGGCTACTGCTCCAAATAATGGTACCTCATCCATCAATACTGGAAACCCAGGTGTAAATTTCCAGACACCGAACTTCTTAAGTGTTCCAAACTCTGATACTTGGAGACCCCCTGTTCCTATTCCTACTAATCAGTCATACGTTCAGCCTCCAGCACAGCCTCAGGTACCTTGGGGTATGAATGTTTCTGATAACCAAAGTGCAGTGCCAAGAATGGGGCAGGATAGTCAAAATTCCGGATGGGTGCCAGTGGCAGGAAATCCAAACACGGCTTGGGGAGGACCAGTTCAGGGAAATACAAACATGAATTGGGTTGCTCCTAATCAGGGTCCAGGATGGACTTCATCTGGTCAAGGTCAAGTACGTGGAACTGCAGTTCCCAATTGGGCACCACCTGGTCAAGGACCACCATCCGGAACTGCAAATTCAAATTGGGTGCCTCCTGGTCAGGGGCCGGCACTTGGGAATACAAATACCGGCTGGGGTGCTCCCACTGCTAATCAAACTCAGAACGGAGATAGGTTCTCAAATCAGAGAGATCGTGGTTCGCATGGTGGAGATTCTGGTTTTGGTGGGGGAAAGCCTTGGAATAGTAGGCAGCCGTCGTTTGGTGGTGGAGGGGGAGGAGGTTCTTCCAGGCTTACCTTCAAGGGGAGAGTGTGCAAATACTACGAGAGTGGGCACTGCAAGAAGGGCGCAGCCTGTGATTATTTCCACCCTGACCACTGAAAGTTTTGGAAGTCTGTCATAGCAGCAGAGCAGTAATACTGTACAGTAATTTCCCATGGAAGGTTTTAGATTTTGTATAAGCCTGTTTTGATCTGTTATAATGTGGGCAGTGTAATGTTTTGCTTAATTTCATTCTCCTTTTAGCAGTAGGAAGCCTGGTTAGAAGGCCTTTAGTTTAGATCAGTTGATGTTGGTTTGGTACTTGGATCATGTTACTTATTAGTTAATACTGCTATCTGAATGTACTGACATATGTCTTTTTTAACATTGGCATTTTGAGATTGGGAGGGCAATCAAAACAATCTCTTCTGCTGAAATGCTCTCTTTCTCAATGCCTATAAAGTTTATAACCTAACGTTCATAAAAAAAACTTAATTATTTTTTCGCGGGTTGAAAACCTATTCTTCTAGTGGCTACGTTCTTGTGGCGGCTGCTGTCTCTTCTTCATCGGAGTTATGGCAGAGTTTAAGATCATTGTTTGGAACTGTAGGAGGATGGTTAACAATGCCAACCAATCTCTTCTGGTGAAATGCTCTCTTTCTTAATGCCTATAAAGTTTATAACCTAAAGTTCATAAAAAAATCTTAATTATTTTTTCGCGGGTTGAAAACCTATTATTCTAGTGGCTACGTTCTTGTGTCGGCTGCTGTCTCTTCTTCACCGGAGTTATGACAGAGTTTAAGGGCATCTCCAATAAGAGGTACTAAACCCTATAATTTTGGGGTACTAAAAAAAATTGGACTCCAATGGCAGTTTTGTGAAGTCCTAAACCCTATATTTATAAGACTTGGTCTCATCCCAAGTCTTATTTTGAGACTCCATATGAGACTTGGTCTTATAATTTTGGGTTGGGGCCACTTGGTAGAGGGGAAAGAAATTGGAGGGATAAGATCCTATTATAAGACCCCTACCATTGGAGTTGTACCAAGTCTTATATGAATAGTGTTCATTTGAGGTCTCATAATAGGTATAAGACCCCATTATGAGACTTCTCCATTGGAGATGCCCTAAGATCATTGTTTGAAACTGTAGGAGGATGGTTAATAATGCCAACCAATCTCTTCTGGTGAAATGCTCTCTTTCTCAATGCCTACAAATTTTATAACCTAAAGTTCATAAAAAAACTTTTTTTTGCGAGTCGAAAACCTATTCTACGTTCTTCTGCTGGCCGCCGTCTCTTCTTCACCGGAGTTATGGCAGAGTTTAAGATCACTGTTTGGAACTGTAAGGGGATGGTTAACAACGCCACCTAAGACGCAGTCATATCGTTAGTCAAACAGAGAAACCCTAGTCTTCTGTTTCTCTCAAATACCTGCTTCGGTGGTGGAGACTGTTTGAGTGAACTCGGGATTTGATGGTGTATATTGCAAATAACGCATTATGGATTTCCAAGGTTCAGCCTTTGTTTGGAGGAAAGATTATCCGTTGAAGCTTCGTAACTATTCCACGAATCATATTAATGTGGAGATAGGATTATCGGGTTCATCGTATCATTGGATGTTCATTGGTCTGTATGATTGGGTCGGCAGTGGAGATAAGGAGCAAACATGGGCTCTTCTACGAAACTAATGGCGCAGTGTGATAATCCATGTTTGGTAGAAGGTGACTACAATGAGATTCTATCCAACGAGGAGAAGTCGAGAGGTCCTCTGAAGTCAATTTCTCCCACGAATCATTTTAGGGAAGCTTTGGTTGATTGTAATCTTTGCGATTTGGGGTTTAGTGGCTCAAAGTTTACGTGGTTTTCGAGCACCATAAAGGAGAGACTGGATTAAGCTTGTTGTACTGAGAGTTTGAGAGATCTGTTTCCATATTAACGGGTTGTGACACTGCCACTAGATAAGTCAGACCATCTACCTCTTTTGATTGAGATCGCGCAGAGCCCTATTATCAATGGGAGAAGGGCGATTTGGTTCAAATTTGAGGAAACTTGGGCACAGTATCCTGAGTGCGTGAAGCGAATCAAGCAAGGTGGACGCTTCTGGTGACTGGGGATCTCCTATTTCAGTGAGGAGAGGAAATCAAAAGCATCAGGAGGACCCTCTCTCAATGGAATCAAGGCACTATTCGTCAACGCAAGAATAGATGCTACTGCTTCAAACAAAGATGCATGATACAACTGACCGACCATTCCAATTAGGACAGTATAAGGAGTTTCATGCTCTTCAGTTACGCTACAATGAGTTATTATCACAAGAAGAGATTTATTGGAGACAACGTTCTAGGGTTTTAAACTTGAGAGATGGAGATCAAAGTACCACTTATTTTCACAGAAAAGCTTCCAATAGGAGAAGCCGAAATACCATTCAAAGGTATTGAGAATACCTCGGGAGTGTGGCAATCTGAACCGGCAGATATTGTTAGGGTGTTCTTCTCTTACTATGAAGATGTCTTCAAGTCAGAAGGAGTTGATGAGGCAGCCATGCAGGAGGTTTTGAATTGTATCCATCTAAGGGTTGATGTCTCCATATATAAGGAATTGTTGTTGCCATTTACTGATGATGAGATCAAAAAAGCACTTTTTCAAATGCATCAATCTAAAGCTCCGGGTCCGGATGATATGTCGCCTTTCTTTTTTCAGAAATACTGAGATATAGTATGCATGGACTTGTGCATGGTGGTACGTAGTTTCCTTCAAACAGGAGCGATTCCTCTTTAGTCAAATTTCACGCATTTGACTTTGTTACCTAAGATCAAGGATCCAAAGATGGCTAGGGACCTCCGTCCTGTAGCTTTGTGTAATGTGTCATACAAGGTGGGTTCGAAGGTTCTTGCAAACCAACTAAAATGCATTCTTCCTCAAATTGTTTCTCCTCTGCAAAGCGCTTTTGTTCCAAGAAGGATAATCTCGGACAATTCTCTTGTTGCAAATGAAGTGGCACATTTTATGCATACTCTTCGGCGTAGTTCCTGTGATGTTTTCTTTTCCTTAAAGCTTGACATTAGCAAAGCATATGATCAGCTTGAGTGGAAACTCATGGAGTTGATGCTGCGTAAATTGGGATTTGCAACTAGTTGGGTGAATATTATCATGTGTATTATGAAGATGGTGAGCTATTCAGTTATGCACAATGGCACTTCTCATGGATATATTATTCCCTCTCGGGGAATTAGACAAGAAGAGCCTCTCTGCCCTTATTTATTTATTCTTTGTGCCGAAGGATTGTCGGCTATGATCTCCAAGGTAGTGGTGACCTGATCTATTAGTGGTTTGAATGTGAGTCTATCTGCTCTAGTACTTCATCACCTCCTTTTTGCTGACGATTCTTTTCTTTTTGCAGAAGCTACAGTGAAGGATTGTTCGGAGTTCAAACGCCTGCTGAATGTGTACCAATGAGCTTCAGGTCAACATGATAATTTTCAAAAGAGTAGTGGTATTTAGTAAGAATGTTCATATGTATACAAAAGAAAATTTGGCAGATATTCTTGGTGTGGAAAGGGTCGACGATCATGGGATTTATCTCGGGTTGACCCTTATGGTGGGACAGTCAAAGACAACTATCTTTGCATACTTGAAGGAGAAACTCATTAATAAATTGGTTAGTTGGCGCATAAAGTTGTTAAGCGCTGCGAGTAAGGAACTTTTGCTTAAGGCAGTTGCACAAACAATGTCTTCTTATGCCATGAATGGTTACTTGTTACCGAAAGGATTATGCGAGGATATGCATTAATTGTGTTGTCAATTTTTGTGGGGAGAGGATGAAGAGACTCGGAAGATACATTGGAAGTTGTAGGATCGCATGTGTTTGAATAAAGAGGAAGAATGCCTAGGTTTCAAGAATTTATATGCTCACAATTTAGCTATACTTGTGAAGTAAAGGTGGAGACTGTTAAAAAATTTGGATTCCCTCATCGCTTGAGTTTATAAAGCAAGATATCACTCATTTACTCATTTTCTTCAAGCTATAGTCACTGATTCTTGCTCTTATTCTTGGCGTAGCATTATGCAAGCTATGTCTATCATTCACCCGGGGACCATGTGGAGAATGGGGAATGGGGACTCTATTATTATTTGGGATGATGAATGGAACTCTATAGTGGCTTCTAAAGAGGTTGTGAGGCCGGTTGGTTGCAAGTTTTCCAAGGTTTCAGAACATTTTATGAAGGGCACTACAGTATGGGATGAGGACGTAATTAGTTCCTTGTTCCCCTAAGAAATCATGACTGCCATTAGAAGCATACCTAGGAACTCTAGAAGCTCGGTGGATGTATTAACATGGAAGTTGGACTGGCAAGATCAATATTCAGTGAAAAACGGGTATGTTGTTGCTCGGGACATGGTCTTGGGGAATGTCTTGGCACCCTCCTTTGATGGGGTTGGTTATATGAATATATGGAAAGTTATATAGAAAGCAAATGTTCCAGGTAAGGTTGGTATATGTATTTGGCGGGTTTGCAATAATATCCTTCTGACAAGGGAACACCTTATTATAAAGGGATACAATGGTGAGTTATGCTGTCCCTTGTGTGCTGCCTCTTTCGAATTAGTTGGTCACATATTTTGTTCATGCCCTACGGCGAGGAGTATCCTCCGGAGAAGTCCTTTCAACTTGGATGTTTTTGTCTTTGACATTTCAATTTAAGGAGTGGATGTTTGAGTAATCGGTTGCCCTTCTAGACCACAAGTTCGAGCAACTTATGATGATTATTTGGGGCTTGTGGTTGAATAGGAATGATAAGGTTTGGAATAACAAGTCTACAAATGCAAAGATGATTGCGGATATGATTATGGCACGTTATGAGGAGTACAAGCAGTCTAAAGCTCGTGCGACTATCTCGGTTTTCCTAACCCCAGCTAGAGTTACTCATTGGCAACCTCCTTCTCACAATGCTATCAAGCTTAATGTTGTTGCTGCATTCAGTGAATTGAAAGGAGGTGGAGGAGGGGTGCTTCGTAATGAGAGAGGGGATTTGCTTGCTAGATTTGCTTGCCACTTTTCCCATGTTGCGTCGGCTGCTCAAGCCGAGTTGATGTCCATACGGGATGGCTTGGTACTCCTCCAGCGTTTAGGACTACAAGATGCAATGGTTGAGTCAGACTGTCTTGTGTTGTGACGACCCAGATCTGAATCAGCAGTATGTTCAGCTTGATCGATGAGTTACTGCGTAGTCGCAGTTGTCCGACGGTTATTGGAATCGCCGAGTTTGTTTACGACTTAATTATTGGCCGAGAATTGGAGCTGGGTCTCTTCTCGAGAGTTATTGTACGTGTGATTATGAGTTCGTGGACGGTTCCGGATCGTTATTTGGACGACCGAGGAATTAGTTATGAATATTTGAAATTCAGATTTAAATGGCGGGTTTGTTCGCGACTAAATTACCGGACGAGAATTTGGTCTCGGCTTCTTCACGGAAGTTGTTCGGAATTTAATTTCGAGTTTGTGGGAACTTCCAGAGCATGATTTGGAGTTACGAGGAATTAGTTGCAAATTTTGCCGTTTGTTGATTATTTAGTCGATTTAATGTGTGTTGCTTTGAACGGTTGACTTTTTATTCGGTTGGCCGATATGTTTGACTTTGGGTGATGTTGGAAGATTATGTCGAGACGAGTTTGTGGTCGCGAGAATTATCAGAATCGGAGTTACGATGTGGAAGTTACGGGTAATTGAAGTTTGTCGAAAAGTGTGATTTTTGGAGGTTTCCTAAAATAGCAGGTATAAATAGTGATTGCCAAATGGGGAAAGTCAAACCTGCATTCATTATGTTTGACCCGGTCAACTCGTGTTGACCGAGTGGGAGAGGCCTTGCGCGACGGTGACCGGCGGCCACGGCGGTGGTTCGCCGTCCGGCCACCATGGATCACGGGACTTGGCCCTTTAGCTTCGCCTTGGCGTCCCGAGCTCGTTCCCGGCCTTGTTTTCCGGCGTGGCTCACCGGAGAGAGTGGAATTTCCGGCAAGAACGGTGAGAAAATGGGTTGATTTGGGTTCATTGATTTCGGTTTAATTGAACTACAAAATTGATTGGGCTTTGTAGATCTTCCCTCCAAGAATCTAACTAAATTGGTTTGGAGTTTCAATTCGGTTTGAGTTGGGAGAATTCTTGATTTGAATTTTGTGTTTCATTTCGGTTTATCATGAAATTGGATGAGTTAGAGTGAGAATTGGCCTTTGTTGTAGTTGACAAAGTTGCTCAGTGGGTGATTTTGCATGGAATGGTGGTTGCTCCGCCTTGAAATTCTCCGTCCGGCAGCGGCGCCGCCGTGGGTGGCGGTCAACGGCGGTCAACGGTCAAAGTTTGACTTTTTCAGACTTTCGACAAGTCGCATGTCATTTGACTCGAAATCGCGCTCCGATCGTAGTGGGGAGGTTCGTTTTTCGAGTTGAGCGTCCGAACGTAAAGCGAGATATTGAGGTGGTATATATGGATTTTCGACGATTCGTCGTATTCGAATTGTGTATTTCCAAGAACGGTAGTTTCTCGTGATTTGATTTGAATTGTCGGATTATGACTTTGAATAATGAACTTTGTGAATATTCAGGGGTTTCGTGATCGTTCGTTTTTGCGAGGGACTTTCCGCCGGATCACGGGTTAACGCGATACGCGTTACGCTAGTCTGTGAGTGGACAATTTCTTTTCACGGAAACGATTGCGAGTCTTTTATATGATATATGAACTTGAGCATGCGTATGAGTTTTCGGATTAAATGAGCATGTGTTTTACGATTATACGATTATATTTTTACGGATATACGTATACGAGTATACATACATAAATATGCTGTTTCATGCATTTGCATCGAAATGTTTATGATTTGGTTTACACAGAGTACAGTCTTGGTTATGTTGTTGTTGTATCGATACACTTTGCCTCGTCGACTGATCCCCGACGGAGGGCCGCCTGGAGGGGCGTTTCCCCAACCAGACCGGTGAGGGGCGTATTCCCCGGAACCGAGGCCATTTCTGGCTTAGAATCACGTGGTAGTCAAGGACTCCGTGGTTCAGACTGTACTAGCACGGAGGAGTCCATGAGTGACCCCGTGGGATTTTACTTGCATGCTCTGTACACTGGAGGAATATGAGTTTTACCTCGTGTACTATGTTGTTTTTATTTACCTGGACTCGCATATGTTATTTTATACATATATATTAACTGGTGAAAGACATTTATTTTCGTCCACTCACTCTAACGTGTTTATTGTCTTTCACCTGGGCTTTTCGGTTTCCGTGCCCAGTTTGCAGTTCAGGCTCTGATGTCGCACGTCGTGGTTGGAGGCATAGTGCTCGAGCTACTTTGTTTCGTCCAGTAGGTTTATTGTTCTACCTACTGTAGTATGCGTATACTATTGTGTATTAGATGTCGCTCTGAGCTTCCTATTGAATACGTTATACGATTTTATACCGGATTTCAGTAAAGTATATATATATTTATTGATTTACTTTACTGTTGATATATTGAGAAATCCGGATGGGATTGGTGCCCACGGTTTGCTTTTTGTGGCATAGGATGAAGTGTATTTTCCGCGTGCAGGTAATGGTAACTCCACGCTAGTAACGAAACTCTGCTCAAATTTTGAAATTTTTTTTGTTGGTTCGTGTTTTCGAAGGGGTTTGATTCCGATTTAGGGAGCTAAATCGGGGTTGGGTCCTTTCAGCTTGGTATCAGAGCATTAGGTTACAGGTTCTGTAGACTTCTGTAGTCGTGTTTACTAAGGGTATTTGAGAATGTACAGCATGTCTGGAATGGTGACCCGACCGGCCGGCGGATAATCATCAAATTCCGGGTGTTGTGTGCTTTCAAATATTTGAAGTTCCATGATTACGTTCCACTTGTTGTGAACGGTATTGTATTCATTAGGATGCCTCCTGACGTGCTTTCCGTGTCGTTTCGGTTGTGGATCCTATTGGGGATCAATCGACGCGTGATTCACCAGTGAATAGTGGATTCAGATGAGTATTCAGAGTTCAGAGAATTGTGTGGCACGGTTTACCTGGGGATGTGTATATGAGCATCTATATGTTGCCTCAGAGCTGAGATTTGTGGCAGAGATGTTTGCCTGAGTCAGATTGTTGTATTTTGTGGGCTGTTATTGTGTGAGTTCCGGTTGTGACTCCATGGCCTACATTCAGGATGTTGTATTTATGGTAATGGTTTTATCAGGCTACTCAGCAAGCGTTATGTGGAGTGTTTACCCACCTGAGGTAGAGATGCATTGTCCACATGTTTGTCCCTGTTTGCACGTGTTATGTGGCTTCAGAGGAAGCAGTGTACGAGGTTCGAGATGAGTTTGAACCTGAGTACCCGAGAGAGACTGTTTGATGTGCCTCGAGACGTCCGTGAGGAGCTTAGCGTGCTGTACTCAGTGGCGAGGCTATTGTGAGGGAAAGCTGTACGCGGTTTCCGATATGATAGTTTGAGGGAAGTAGACTTAGTCGAGATTTTGATGAGGTTGAGTTCCGACACTTCGGGATCAGTGATTTCATCAGACTGTGGTCTTTTCGATTATGTTGAGGATCCTCTGCTGATCCGTTTGACGATGGCGGAGATCACGGAGTAGCGGACTTGCTCCTGTGGCATGAGTTGGGCGATCGTTGGTGATCCTTTTTCACAGCAGGTGTCGCTGTGACTTGTGTTCGTGGAGAATTTTTTGTTGCCATTGTGGTGGCCAGGGGGATCACGTTACGAGGGAGTGCCCTCAGTCAGCTGTTGTAGCGGTTCGACAGCTCAGAGTTCACGAAGGGATCATGATGCTGTTCTTGCAGTCTGATCAATGTACCCTTTTGACGAGTTATTCAGTAAGTCGCATATGACGTGGGCGGCTAGTTGGGCATGTTGGAGTTCGTGCCATGACCTTGTTTGAGGACAGACTTTTCTCCGAGGTTACTGTTGCTTGATATCCATGGCTATTGTACCTGTATCTCCACTTCCGAGGTTTTGAAGAGTGTTGCATCTATCCGGAGGTCGAGAGATCCTGGTTGGAGGTTATGTGTTAGTTGCGGATCTGTTATAGCTGGACATTGTGGTTTTGATGTGACCATGAGTATGGACTTACTGACGACGCATTTGGCTGTGTTCTAGTGCCTCGGGATGGAGGTTGTGTTTCGACGACCAGATTTCCCCGAGATGCTGTTTCGCGGTGATGGTTGAGCGGATGATGGAGGCGAGTTATGTTGTTTGCTTAGCACATGTTGTGGATACTATGGTTGCTGTGCTCGGCGTAGGTGACATTGAGATGGTTCCTGAGTTTCCTGGCGTGTTCCGGAGGAGTTATCAGATGTTCCTCCAGTTCGGGAGACTGACTTCACCATCGAGCTTGTACCAGGCGCTGGACTCATTTTACCGACGTCTTGTCGTTCAGAGCCAGCGGAGCTGATGGAGCTATTGTTTCGACTCCAGGAGTTGCTGGAGGAGGTTTCAGGAGATTTCGTGCAACCCCGCGTATTTGCATGGTGTGCTTTTGCATTGTGTGTACGGATGTTGGTTGGTTCGACGAGGTGGTGCATTGACTACCGGAAGCTCGATTTGCTTCAGAGGAGTGCGAGTATCCTCCGCTTCAGATTGACGATTGGTTGATCAGCTTGCGAGAGCTTCAGTATTTTCGAGGATTGATTTCGGGCCCGGATACCATCAGTTGAGGACCGATGAGTTAGATGTGGTTTGGACAGCTTTCGGATCTCGGTACGGGCATCAGGAGTTCTTGGTCACACTGTTTGGTTGACCAATGCCCCCGTTGATTGTGTGGACTTGATGGACCAGGTGTTCAGACGGTTTCTGGACGAGTTGCGGTCATGTTCGTTGGCAATATCCTGATGTACTCCAGGAGTGTGAGCCAGTACCTGAAGCAGTTGCAAGCGGTTTTGCGGACTTCGCGAGACGATCTTGTGTTTGCGAAGTTCAGCCAGTGAGAGTTGTGGTTGATTAGCGTGAAGATTTTGTGCTGTGTGATGCTATCCGAGGGAGTTGGCGTGGATCCTGACCAGTTCGAAGCCGTGTTGATTTGGGGTTTGCCCTACCATTGTGCCAGAGATCAGGGGTCTCTTGGGTTTGACAGGCTATTACCGACGGCTTGTACAGGATTTTCCTGGATTGCCACTTCACTTTCCGGATTGACGAAGAAGGCGTCAAGCTCGAGTGGTTCGATGCTCGCGAGGAGAGTTACTTACTCCTGTAGGATGGTTGACCATTACTTCGGTTTTGACCTTACCTGACGACCGCGACGATTTCGTGGGTTATGGCGATGCATCGAGGTTTAGAGATGGTTGTGTTTGGATGCTATGTAGCAGAGCAGTGGCTTGTGGTTACGGGCAATGGAGACATTATGTAGCTACATATCCTGTGTATGATTTGGGTGTAGCTGTCCTTTTGTTAGCATCAGAGAGTTTGAGACACTATAGATATGGCGTGCAGCGCAGAGTAGGACGTACACTAATCATTTGAGTTTCATCCACTTGCATTTTCGGCCAGATTTGAGCTTGAGGCAGTGTCGATGGATGGGGTCGACTCACGATTATGGCTGCACCTTTAAGTTTGTTCGGGGAAGGTTAGAGGTTGTACTTTGAACATCCGTCTGGATGTTGTTACTGATACATTTAGTCGAGAGTCGGAGCTTCAGTGTTTCAGGTGAGTGTGGCTCGGGTTTTCGTGTTAGCCGAGTTATGGGCTACGAGAGCTGAGTTTGAGTGTGATGATGTTGAGGCTCGTGATTTTGCGCGTGTTTGGCGCTAGTGACGCGGAGAAGTGTCAGACACTTCGAGTTTATTACTCGTGGCGCAACATGGAAGAGCGATGTAGCAGCTTGTGCGAGCGCAGCTTGTGTGTGCTGATGCCATATTCGTCGGCTGGCGATGGCTAGGAGGCAGAGACTTGCCGAGATGTGTTAGCCATTTGAGATTTCCGGTTAGACGTGACGGTTGCTGCTGTAATTGTGTGTGGATGTGTACAGTTTGGTTGTGATACCAGTTGTCGGGTCTTTGTGGATCATTTGACGAACTTAGTACAGTTCCTTATACTTTCGGAGATGATTCCAGTGGTTGGCTGGTATAGCTGTGATTGACGGAGGTTGTCAATCTACGTGGTGTACCTGTGTCCCAGTTTGCTGGTCGAGGTAATCGGCTATGACAAGTGTCAACAAGCTTTGCAGTGAGCATTGGGGACCAGATTGCGAGTTAGTACCGGTTCTTATCCTCAGATTGGATGGTGATCTTTGAGAACTATTCAGACCTTGGAGGGCATGTTGTGGACCTCGGTGTTGCAGCTCCGGAGGATTCAGGACCAGCAATTTCAGCTGTTCAAGGTTGCTTGCAGTACCAGTTTGTGGACCACTATAGTTTTGAGATTATTTCATGTTGATTTGAAATGTGGTGCTGTACTCCATTGTGCTGGAACGAGTTTGGTTGAATTTGAGTTGATGTTTGTTTTCGATTTTGTGGAGTGTGTTACCACAGACTGTCAGATTAGTGGAAATGGATTGGTTATTGCTGAGTTCGATGTTCGAATTATGCTGATATGAATGTATGAGATATATTGGTGTGTGAACTGATTTGTGATTTGCCTTGATGTTTTGATCCATATGTGGTCATAGGCGAGTTTGTGTTATGCCGTATGATTCGGCATCGCCTATAGCATTGGCTTTTGTGCGAGTTGTGTTCCGTGTGGCGGAACTGTGTTTCAGGTTGGTTTCGCATTGTGTACCCTGTCTGTTCCTTATGTAGGAACACTTGGCGATTGTGTGAGCCAGTTCAGATTCGTGATTTATGGGTACAGAGATTTCAGTACAGAGCTATCTCCTATTGTGGAGTCAGCTATCAGAGTTGTTCAGTCGACATTATTACTGGGCAGTTGAGCAGTATGCAGAGGCAATACTCTTACTTGTAGTCGGCAGATTCGGAAATTTCGAGGTCGAAATTTTTCTAAGGGGGGTGGATTTGTGACGACCCGGATCTGAATCAGCAGTATGTTCAGCTTGATCGATGAGTTACTGCGTAGTCGCAGTTGTCCGACGGTTATTGGAATCGCCGAGTTTGTTTACGACTTAATTATTGGCCGAGAATTGGAGTTGGGTCTCTTCTCGAGAGTTGTTGTACGTGTGATTATGAGTTCGTGGACGGTTCCGGATCGTTATTTGGACGACCGAGGAATTAGTTATGAATATTTGAAATTCATATTTAAATGGCGGGTTTGTTCGCGACTAAATTACCGGACGAGAATTTGGTCTCGGCTTCTTCACGGAAGTTGTTCGGAATTTAATTTCGAGTTTGTGGGAACTTCCAGAGCATGATTTGGAGTTACGAGGAATAGTTGCAAATTTTGCCATTTGTTGATTATTTAGTCGATTTAATGTGTGTTACTTTGAACGGTTGACTTTTTATTCAGTTGGCCGATATGTTTGACTTTGGGTGATGTTGGAAGATTATGTCGAGACGAGTTTGTGGTCGCGAGAATTATCAGAATCGGAGTTACGATGTGGAAGTTACGGGTAATTGAAGTTTGTCGAAAAGTGTGATTTTTGGAGGTTTCCTAAAATAGCAGGTATAAATAGTGATTGCCAAATGGGGAAAGTCAAACCTGCATTCATTATGTTTGACCCGGTCAACTCGTGTTGACCGAGTGGGAGAGGCCTTGCGCGACGGTGACCGGCGGCCACGGCGGTGGTTCGCCGTCCGGCCACCATGGATCACGGGACTTGGCCCTTTAGCTTCGCCTTGGCGTCCCGAGCTCGTTCCCGGCCTTGTTTTCCGGCGTGGCTCACCGGAGAGAGTGGAATTTCCGGCAAGAACGGTGAGAAAATGGGTTGATTTGGGTTCATTGATTTCGGTTTAATTGAACTACAAAATTGATTGGGCTTTGTAGATCTTCCCTCCACAAATCTAACTAAATTGGTTTGGAGTTTCAATTCGGTTTGAGTTGGGAGAATTCTTGATTTGAATTTTGTGTTTCATTTCGGTTTATCATGAAATTGGATGAGTTAGAGTGAGAATTGGCCTTTGTTGTAGTTGACAAAGTTGCTCAGTGGGTGATTTTGCATGGAATGGTGGTTGCTCCGCCTTGAAATTCTCCGTCCGGCAGCGGCGCCGCCGTGGGTGGCGGTCAACGGCGGTCAACGGTCAAAGTTTGACTTTTTCAGACTTTCGACAAGTTGCATGTCATTTGACTCGAAATCGCGCTCCGATCGCAGTGGGGAGGTTCGTTTTTCGAGTTGAGCGTCCGAACGTAAAGCGAGATATTGAGGTGGTATATATGGATTTTCGACGATTCGTCGTATTCGAATTGTGTATTTCCAAGAACGGTAGTTTCTCGTGATTTGATTTGAATTGTCGGATTATGACTTTGAATAATGAACTTTGTGAATATTCAGGGGTTTCGTGATCGTTCGTTTTTGCGAGGGACTTTCCGCCGGATCACGGGTTAACGCGATACGCGTTACGCTAGTCTGTGAGTGGACAATTTCTTTTCACGGAAACGATTGCGAGTCTTTTATATGATATATGAACTTGAGCATGCGTATGAGTTTTCGGATTAAATGAGCATGTGTTTTACGATTATACGATTATATTTTTACGGATATACGTATACGAGTATACATACATAAATATGCTGTTTCATGCATTTGCATCGAAATGTTTATGATTTGGTTTACACAGAGTACAGTCTTGGTTATGTTGTTGTTGTATCGATACACTTTGCCTCGTCGGCTGATCCCCGACGGAGGGCCGCCTGGAGGGGCGTTTCCCCAACCAGACCGGTGAAGGGCGTATTCCCCGGAACCGAGGCCATTTCTGGCTTAGAATCACGTGGTAGTCAAGGACTCCGTGGTTCAGACTGTACTAGCACGGAGGAGTCCATGAGTGACCCCGTGGGATTTTACTTGCATGCTCTGTACACTGGAGGAATATGAGTTTTACCTCGTGTACTATGTTGTTTTTATTTACCTGGACTCGCATATGTTATTTTATACATATATATTAACTGGTGAAAGACATTTATTTTCGTCCACTCACTCTAACGTGTTTATTGTCTTTCACCTGGGCTTTTCGGTTTCCGTGCCCAGTTTGCAGTTCAGGCTCTGATGTCGCACGTCGTGGTTGGAGGCATAGTGCTCGAGCTACTTTGTTTCGTCCAGTAGGTTTATTGTTCTACCTACTGTAGTATGCGTATACGATTGTGTATTAGATGTCGCTCTGAGCTTCCTATTGAATACGTTATACGATTTTATACCGGATTTCAGTAAAGTATATATATATTTATTGATTTACTTTACTGTTGATATATTGAGAAATCCGGATGGGATTGGTGCCCACGGTTTGCTTTTTGTGGCATAGGATGAAGTGTATTTTCCGCGTGCAGGTAATGGTAACTCCACGCTAGTAACGAAACTCTGCTCAAATTTTGAAAATTTTTTTGTTGGTTCGTGTTTTCGAAGGGGTTTGATTCCGATTTAGGGAGCTAAATCGGGGTTGGGTCCTTTCAGTCTTGTGGCAGTACAGTGGATTCTAAGTGTTGATGAAGATTGTTCTCTCCTCGGGAATTTAGTGGATGATGTGAATGTGCTTCTTCAACTCAAGCCCATATTCGTAGTCTCATATGTTCTTAGATCTTGTAATAGGATTACTCATAGCTTTGCTACTCATGCGTATGACCCTACCATTCTATTTGAATGGTTCTCCATAGCTCCAGTGTTTGTTCTGGATGCTCTAGCTTACGACTAGAGCCATATATTTTAATGAAATCACCTTCTTCGAAAGGTTGTTTCCCTTGAAAACCTAAAATTCATAAAATTACAATGAAAGTAGTACCAAACCCATCATTGGCCTGGTCAGAAAAGGTTGATTGTATAGTGAAAACAAAAACTAATATCCCCTTTCTCGAGCAACCATAGCCTCAATTTTTTTTTTGGGAGAAAACTTTTCTGTCAGCCAATGTTTCCCTTATGTATGCTTTTTCGTTCAATGATCTCCCCTTTTCGCTTTGTCAGATTCTTGTGGTACCTGTTCTCTTTCTCTACCTTCAAATCTTTGTTTTTTCATGGTTTTTTCTTGAAGCTTTTGAGATCTCTCTTTCTTCTCGGTCTCATCTCTTTTCTTTCTTTGGGAGTTCACGGGATAGGTGAGTGGGAAGATGAAGCTCGTCCTCTTGCTATTCTTCTTGTGTGGTATGTTGGTGTTGCATATGTTATGATTGTCGGCTGCTTGGATCCCGGTTGGTGGATTCTTGTTTGGCGAAGATAATATTTTTCTCCTTGGAAGTAAATTCAAAGTGCATGATGGTAGTGGATCTCTTGTTGGTGGTGATGACATAACGAGTGGCGGCGGTGACACACCTTTACTTGAAAGCAACTTTGCGACGGACGGACGCACATGAAAATGTGGAGGCTAGAATTTTTTTTTTCGGTCTCTTAGTATAATCGGGCTTAGTGGCCTAACTGGGTTTATTTGTTTTCTTTGTTTGATTGCGTAGAGATGATACTAGCTGGTTAGGAGGGTGAGGGATATTAATTTTTTGACAATTCGCCTTACCTAGGTTTGCTAGTTTAGGTGTTGTTCCTAGTCATCGGTTAGTGTAGTATTGCTTTAAACTTTGTTTTATCAAGTTTGATGATGTGGTGAAGTCTTATAGTATTACCACATGTGCGATATAATTATCGATCTATCCCAATTTTTTTTTTTTAAAAGAACAAAATTCATAATGTTTTTCGTTTAAGCTCGGGCCACCCTAATAATCAATTGATTCAAACTTCTGACATCATTTTTAAGAACATAGTCATGTTAATTCAAAATTCAGATTCACCCGCAATTTATTCGAAAAAGAAAAAAAAATTGAAAAAAGAGAAGGAATTATTCTAAAAACTAAAAAGAAAATTGAAGAAAAAGAAGAAGAAAAAAAACGCCTCGTAGTGTAGACTGTAGAGAGATGAGAGAGCAAGGAGAGAGCGGCGGCGGCGGAACAACAAGAAGGGGAAGATCGTGCAAGGGTTGCCTCTATTACTCATCCTTACAGAAGTCAAAATCCAAGTACCCAACTTGCGTTGGCTTCTACAAAACTCTTGACCAACAAGTCCCCACCTACATTGTCGGCGAAACCGAACTCGAAGCCTCCAAAGCCGATCGCACCCTCACTCATTTCAACTACGCATGCTTAGGTTACTCGGTCTTCTTGGATTCATCAACAACAACTCCACAGAATACTAATAATACAAAGGTTGCCGAGTTGCCCTTTTGTGCCGGTCTTGAGGTCACCACCACTCTCTTTTATTTGATCATCAATCACCTCTGAGTTTTGTGTTGTTGATTATGCTTTGTGTGTGTGTGTGTGTGTGTCTGACAGGTATTATATGACAGAAATCCAGCGGGAGAGGCCCACGTTGCTGCTACTCCTGTGAGTAAAACTCGAGGTATTATAAATTTCTTTGATTGGATTCTTCAGGATATCAATAAGTTTCTTGGTCTTTCTTAGCTCTTACTTCTACATTCATGACTTGAATGTTAATTTATTTAGAAAATAGCGCAACTTAGATGAAACTCATGGCATCCGACAAGTGAGGTTTCCTGCAATTGATTAGCCTGCAATGAACCTTCTTCTTTAACATTTCACATGTAAATAGTCAATAGATACAGGAAAGGAGAGATCGATCTGTGTAAAGACAAGGGAAGGCGATGATCTAAGTGAATAGATACATGTGAAAGTAAATAAGAAATACATTCCTAAGAACTGACTAGTAGAATCAAAGTGATCAGTTTCATTAGAAGTTGAAGCATTCATTAATTACCTAAAAGAAAATAGTTGCTCGGATTAGAGTTGTCAAGTGTAGGTACCTAAATAAAGAGCGGACGTAACCTTCAAACTTGATCACTCATCATGCCATAGGGGAGTTATAGAAGTTTCAGGTATGTCACAGGTGTATATGTAGACAGACACGCTCTCTGTATGTGAATCCTAATAGTTGGCAAGCTACTTTATGGATTTTGTTCTGGAGAAAATTCTTTGGAGGAAAAGGATGAGGTGAAGAGGCCAGAGAGAGGCATTTGATGGAAGGTCTAACTGTGGAGAGAGAAGGCATCAAGATATCTCATTTGCAATATCTCTTTCTCTCTCCAAGGGAACAACTTGGTTGATCTCTCTGCGGTAATCGAATCATTTTGTGGGTTTTTCTGTGCTAAAGTTCAATAGGGAAAACTGGAGAAGTGTTCAGTATAGTAGGAAGAGTTGAGGAATTTGGGGATACCACTGGCATGTGGAGTAGGAAGTTGGCCAATGACGTATTTGGGGATACCACTGGCAGAAAAATCGAGGACAGTGAGTTTGTGGGATCCGCTAGTCAAAAAACTGGAGAGAAGGCGAGAAGGGCAGGAAGTGGCATTATATAAAGAGTGAGGGAATAACTTTGATTCTTCACTATTGAGCACTTCCACCACATTAATATCTCTTCCTGTTTTGAGAAGAGGAGTGAGTCATTGATGAGACTTTTTATGGGAGGGGATGTAAAAAGAAGAAAATGATCATTCAGCAAATATGGAAATCTTAACAGAAGAGAAAGAGGTGATCAGGTCATAAGGGGGTTGGGAATTTGATGAAAAGAAATGAGGCTCCACTTGGGAATGGCTTTGGGAATCCAGGAATAATTCACTATGGACGTGCAGTCATTAATAGTTAAAATTGGACTTAAAGAAATTGGATGTGATTCTAATATTGCGTTTCCCTGTTTAAGCCATAATCCTCAGGAAGTATGTATCACATGGGATCAATTTTTGTATCGCTTGTTGTATTTTCCTTTATTTATTTATGTTGGATATGTTTGTGTGGGGAGGGGAGTAAGGTTCTGGGAAAAGAGATGGGATATGGATACATATTACTTTTATTTCTTTCCTGCACAGATCATTTCATTGTTGTACAGAATGTGTGTCAACTCTTGTCCCTTTCCTAGTTGGTAGTTTGGGTTTTGAACAAATCTGAATAACTAGTTGATGAGCTCTTACCACTAGTATCGTAAAAATATGAAAGTAGTGCTGCTTCCTTCTAGATCAGATTGGAGGTGGTGAATGTTAGAGGCTTCAGGAAAATTTTCTTGTTAACATTATCCAGAACATATATGTTGGACACCCCAATGCTTACTCCCTCTGTAATTTAAAACTAAGGTGCCTCCTAAGGTACGCTAGCATGGGTTATGGGAAGATTAAATCTGTGATATATGGTGACAAGGAGAAGGGCTTTTTGTATTTCTCCTCGCTGGTGTGTGATTCTGCGTAGCTGGAGCCGAGACAGTTGGAATGATTTTTCTTTTTTGGTCACGTTGCAAATTATGTAGCACTTTGGCTGTTTAGAGAAGCTAAATTATAGATGGGTCATTCAGCTAATCCTATTTCTGCGGAAAATTCAAACTCTTTGGTGGGAAGAAGAAAGCTTTGGTGTTGGAAATGGGAAGCTGTACCATGATAGGTATCTGTGTGTTATTTGAATGGAAAGAAACAAAGAATGTTGAAGGTGTGAGGAATGAGCTCGATCATTAAATGTGTTATTGAGTTAATGATGTGGTTCCTTGTGGAATTGTGGGTATTCTTTCTTCAAAATTTAGGCATTTGTCTTTGTTTTGCTATTTCTCATGATACTTATTCAGTAGTTCTTGCTGGCTTTCGGTGTGCACTGATATTGCACTCTCTGTTGTATATCCTCTTCTGGTTTTTAATAAACTCTAGTCTCCTGTCAGAAAAGAAATGATTTTTCTCATAACATTCATATTGATATTGCTCATCAAGTGTCCTATTGTCTTCAGATAATGGTCAGCCAAATCCTCAACATCGAAGCTACAAACAACATTCTACAGGGGTTGAGTATCTAACCAGGTAAAGATGAATTTGAGCTAATAGTGTTATCACCAAATGTTTGAACAGGGCATTCATATGAAATTTTCTGTTCGTTATCATCTGTTTATTGTCGATATGGATTTAAAGCCCAAGTATTCGGATATGCAGATTGAAGAGGAATGCTGGCCTAGTAGCATCAGGTGTTGCTACGAATTTGAACAGAGTAGGCCACCATATAAAGCAGAGCGTAGATAACATCTTCAGAAGGTCCAAATAACATGTTGATTTTACCTGTAATAACATTGTGGTTGACCAATGGTTTTTTGTTGTTCTCAACCTTATTGTAGTATTACACTTTTACTCGTATACATGTTTGTCAAGTCGAGATTGTCGTTGCAGTCGTGGACATGATCTATGGGCCTGTCTAGTAATAAGAAACTCACTAGATAATATGATCTGTTGCAGCATTTAGTTGTTTCCAAAACTCCCACTGATAAATTAGACGATTTGAATCAACTTTGTGAGTAGACCTAAACCTACTGCAGCAGTACATATGAAGACTAAGCCGTCATACCAGCAGGCTGGATGGGTTGCAGCTCACCCGATTTTTTTAGCCAATGAAAAAATATATATATATTTAAATTATTAATTAAAAATAAAAAGAGAAACATATTTGTGTATCACTGGTAGTATATATTGATAATGATTTATTTTTTGTTGAGTTTCAAGTAGATTTTGCAGATTGAGATATAGTTGGTTAATATCAATGTAAACCAATCGCTTTACTTATTCGGTGCATCCACATTTCGGTATATCACATCTTCGGTGCGGAGCGATACAATTTTAGTTTAAACACATATTTATTAATTTTGAAATAACAAGTAAATTTAAAAATTTGAATAGTACATAATCAATGTCTAAGAATATCAATAATTAAATATTATATAATCACTAACTAAGTCGTGATTTATATTTATATTTATATAATTATAAACCCTAGAACTATGAAGAAGAAATAGTGACCATAGGGTTTAATAGTTCCGATATTTATATACTATTAGGATTTTAGGTCAGGTTTGTCGTATTCTCACTTTCAAATAAAAAATTAAATAGAGGTTGATACGCATAATTAAGCAAATATACCAATGAAATATAAACATGATGAAAACTTACATTATACATATGAAAAAAATTAAATGCGGTGTGGTACTGTGACAACCCGAACCAGAAATGGTAGTTAACTGGCTTGATTTGCGAGTTTCGCGATTACTCGCGGTTTAGTCGTAATTGGTTAATATGGCGGGTTAGTTCACGATGATATTTTTGGTAATGAATTTGATATGAGTTCCTTCACGAGAGTTGTAGAGTTTATGCTTTCGACCTCGTAGGAGTTTTCCGAGGATTTTTCCGATGTCCGATGAATATGTTATGAATATTTCCGACCGTCGGATTTAATAGTGTTTATCCGTTTGGTTTTGATTCGTTTTAGACCGTTGATCGTCTCGGGCCGTGAGTATAAATATCGGAATAGTTGTAAAATTGTCAAAAAGTCACATTTGAGAAGTTTGACCGTCGTTGACCACGTTGACCGAGCTCCACCGCGACCCACGAACTGCCGCCGTCCGACCCGGCGATTCCGGCCACCTCCGACCACAATCTTGGTATGGTTAGAATCCTCTCGTGATTTCCTATGGTTTAGAACTTGATTTTGTGAGAATTGATTGAGAATTGAGGGAGAACGAGCTCGGTGAAATTAAGGATTTTTACCGGAATCGGGTGGCGTTTTTTGGCGAATTTTGATGTCGGGGTGGTAGGGGGAAAGGTTCCCCTCAACCTATAGATGCTTTTGGGTGAAAGAATTTTGGGATTGGACGCCATTTGGGGCTCGCCGGAATCTCGCCGGAATCCATGGAGGCCGTGGGTTTCGGGCTTGATTCCGGCCGGTGTGTTTCGAATTGGAGTTTGGTGTAGAAGATGAAGTTGTTGGGCTCGAAGAGTAGATGAGTTCTGAAATTTTTTACCGAAATTGGTCACCGTTGACACCTCGTCGGCGGCGGCGGCCGCAGTCAACGGCGGAGCTTCGGCGATGTTGACTTTTTGGGATTTTTGGGAAGTTTTATACCATTTTGCTCGTAATCGCGCCCTAAGCGTAGTCTTGAGGTTTTTGGGTTGATTTGAGTATTATATTTTGGGACGAGGGTTAATTGGGTATATTTTGTGAACTTTGTAATCCTCGTCGATATTTCGAGCAGTACATCTTTCGAGAACACGGGGTTCTCAACGTATTATCTCCGTATGTTGTGATTCTTTATGTATTGATTGTATCCCTGTTATTCAGGTGATCGAGATCGAGCGTTCGGCGAAGGATCTTTCGCCGGACCTCAGGGCTAGCTTTGCTCTGTGAGTGAACATTTATTTTCACTGTTGTAGCGAGTTCTTGATTTCAGTATTTGTTTCCAGTACAATGTTCAGATTATATATCGTTTGAAAAATATTGTTTATTTTATCGGTGATGGCATTTATTTATTTAGTATCGATGCATTGGCTACGCGGCTGATCACCGGTAGTCCATCTATCAGGCTTGAGAGATTCGCTTGATATGCCAGCTAGGCTTGAGAGATTCGCCTAGTTTATCACCATCGGGTTTGAGAGATTCACCCGACTTGCTACTCTGGCAGGAAAATCCACCGGAGTGGCGACTTTTATGCATTTGCGAACTCACATTATTTTATGACTATATAAATGGTGAAAGGCATATGTTTATTTTCGTCCACTCACTCTAAGGATTTTATTTGCCTTTCCCCTGGGCTTTTAGGTTTCCATTGCCCAGTTTGCAGTTTGAGTTCCTTTGTTGCGCGTCGACTGTGCAGGCATAGACTTCAGATCACTCTTCAGTTTCCGTAGATTTCTTGTTTGACCTACTCGTTGTAAATGTTGTATATAGGTGTCGCTTTGAGTACTTATACTGTGTTTTAGTTGAGTATACTCCTGAATGATCGATTCTGGATTTCTTGTAAACCTTTGTGTTTATTATATATATGTTGTTGAGAAATCCGGATGGGGAACGGAGCCTATTTTTGGCTTTTAATATTCGAAGTGTATTTCTTTGCTGGTTCTAAGAATGGTTTATGTGTTTTCAAAGTAAACTCTGGCAATTTTTTTTAAGGTCGTGTTTTCGAGGTGGTTTGATTTTGGTTTAGGCAACTAAATAGGAGTTGGGTCCTTTCAGGTGCGGTATATTCGGGTGGTTTGGTTACTCAACCCGTAACCACCCCGTTAATTCGGTAACGGTGCGGTTCTTCTGTGAACTTGCATCCACATTATTTGGTGTGGTTTCCGTTTTACTTTTTCGGATATCGGTGCATGCAGTGCAGTTCTCACTTGTAAAGCAGTTTTTACCCAGCCCTATATTATATTATTATAATACTATATGCATAAAGATGAGTCTTCTAATAAAGATACAAACCTAAAAAAAATTATGCGTTACACGCACAATACACAACCCACCCTGTTTCTAAATCCTGGATCCGCCCCTGCATATCAGCCAAAACACCTCATTTTTTTTCTTTCATTTTTTTCCCATAAACAAAGCTCTTTGGGGTGATTCTAACTTGAGGCATCATGTCTAAGGTAATAATATCGTTAGGTTTTTAGACTCGGAGACATTTTAGTAAAAAATCAAATTGATATAAATATTCAAAATTAATATATAAGGTATGTAACACAAAAGAGACTATTGAGAAAACTAGACATTGATTGGTTAATCACCAAAATCAAGTATACATGTAATTGATCTTAAGATGAGTTGTCGAAGAGAAGAGCAGTGAGGTTTGTAAAAAAGGGTTCACTCTCTAACATCGATTTATGAAAAATGTACAAATGTGGAAAATAAATGAAATGATATATAGTTTAAAATGTAACTATTTATGAAAAATGTACAAATGTGGAAAATAAATGAAATGATATCTAGTTTAAAATGTAACTAAACAGAAACAATTCTTAAAAAATTGCCACTTCAGATTAGTCTCATGGCTCTGCTAAAGTATACTCTCTCCCAACCTGGTGATGCGAAACCCTTCATCGCCGATGGAGCTTTATGTCGGTCCTTTCTTGGGTTCCGAGCAATTCGAGAGGCTCCCCCATTCTCTCATCATGGTGCTCCTTTGTGGTGGAGGCACTTTCACTATGTTCTATGCAGCGGATATCAAGTGGAAGAAGGAGTGGTCATGATGAAGCAATGGCTTTGCGGTGGGAAATTACGGCACCCAAGCGACAGGCCGTGCCCGACTGAAAATTTTGGGGCCGCAATGCGCGGATTCAGGTTTCAGGGCGGTGCTGCGTTGCTCTCATGGGCATGATGAGCGACATGCTTATTTGACGTCATTCTTGGGTAGGCAGTCTATCTCCAGGTGGTTGCTGTCCATTTTGGGCAGCGTCGAGGTGCAGACTTTATCAGCCGATTCTTGGATGGTTGATGTTCGCGGTTCATGTCGTTCAGTCTGGCTGTCGACGACGAAAAGGGCTTCTTGATAAAAGAGACTTCAACAACTGTAGACTTGGTCGGTTGTCGGTGCCGTGCATGAGAATGGAGCGGATCTTGGGATCCATACTAGGGTTTGAAAACGCGTAAAACATGCATCAAATATTAACACAAAGTAGACACTCAACACATAGTTCACACGTATGCAATTTAAAACCCTTCTTTGTAGATGTAGCATTGATAAGTAGGGATCGTTCTTAACCGGGGATTGAGGGTGCATGCATAACTATGCTAAGGTTGTTGAGGGGGGTGCAAGATTGTTGGTTTTAAGTTTCCTATGAAATAAAACAAGAAGATGGTTAGATACATATCAATAAATCACAAGTTCTAACATGTTTAAGCTCATAGACAAGCAAACAATCAAGAACACATAATCCTAACATGCATCTAGCCGAAAATAAGTTCATTAATCTATTATTTACATGTTGATCATCACATCTAGTTACCTAGTCGATTATCTCATCTTTGTTTAAGTCCTACGAAATTTCTAGGTTAATTAAAATACATACACATGCTTACATCGAATTAGAGAGCAACCAAATCATCTAGTTAACTTCCTAACTCAATTTTATCTTGATTAATTCGGTGGAACATGCTAGGGTGAACCAAATCATCTAGTGTCATCCTAAACAAGTTTCAGAGCATTAAGAACTTAGTAAGCAAGCATACATGTTCGAATCCAACCTACAAACACATGGAAGAGCTCAAAACAAGTCAGAAATAATCATCTTTACACTAAAACATTAGTCTTTTATTACAAAGTCTCGAAAAACCAATATAAACCGAAAATAAATACAAAGAGGCCATGTTACACTTTTTGCTCCGAGGTAGTCTCTCTCCGCAAGCTCCAAGCGCACGTCCCTTTGTTAGTGATGGTGAACGCAAGATTCCAAGGCCAAATCTAGCACAAGTAGGCTCACGGGTGAAGGAAGGATTATTTGAAAGGTGGTGGAGATGATATTTCGGTTTAGGGAGAGGCTGATCTTAACTAAGTATGAGAGGAGTTAGTGTTTGGACAAGGGTTCGGCTCTATGATGTGTGATCCTCATGAATGAGTCGAGCTCTCCTTTATATAGGAGAAGGGTAGGGTTTTTCCTACCAAAACAAGACATTCCATATTAAAATCGGGGAAATCTGACAAGCTGTAGTAAAACGCGTTTTCCTGAAGTTCCAGATCTTGAAAAATTCTGATTCTTATTTCATTGGAAAGCTTATTCAAAGGGCTATAAAATCCATATAAGGAACTCCATATTTGGAATTGAATTGGATTTACTACGGATTTTAGAAGTTAAGTGACCTGGCTGCCCTGTTTTCTTCTTCTTCAAGGAAAAAGAAATCTTCATATCTTCAAATCTTGCATTCCTTATTCCCTAATAATTCTTGGCCGAATCTAGCATATTCTTGCACATACTTTGGCCCTCAAATCAGGTCTGGAAATTCATATAATATCTCCTAAAATTCGTCCATTATATGTTCCATATATTCCGCCATATTTGCTCTTTCCTGAGTCGCGTAGGAGAAATGTCTTCATCTTTTTGTCCACCATTTTGGTATCCATTTCATTTGGCATTTGGTTTCCAATTCTTGACACCATATGGGAATGCATTTTAGTAACCATTTGAAGACCATTCCTCGGACAATTTCTTCTCTGGAATTAAGAACTTTTCTCCTTAGCCCGCTTTTAGCTCCGAAACGCCTCCTTTATTATTTCCTCCTTTATTTCTACCTAAAAATATAAAGTAAGTTAGAAACATATTTACTAAGCATAAAACAAAGTTAAATGTAGAGAGAAAGACATTAAGAATCAAGCATAAAATGCGTAGATCAGGGTTGCGCTTATTAGGCCTGAGCTTTGGGTTCGGGCCAACATGCTGGTGTTTTCGATCATGATATTAGATCCGGGTAGATTTTTTCTCTCGTAATTAAAAGGAGGGTCCCTTTAATTACCTTATAAGTTTAGGCGAGCATTACCTTGGTTTACCTGTGTTGGTGCTTGTTTAATTATCGCGTGGCATGGTTCTCGGTTACTTTTCGTACTTTAATTTGATTACGATGTTCGTAAGTTGATTTAGGGAGTTTCTCGTTAGCTTAGCAGTAGTCTTTTCTCTTGTATACTATGGGTGTCTACTGTGTAACATTGTTTACTGCATTAATAAAATGTTGCATTGTGTTTGAGCCTTCAAAAAAAAAAAACAGAAACATTTAAAAAATTTCTTTAATATTGTTGAAATATGTCAAGATATTGTGTGTTTATTCTCACTGTAATCTAGATAGATATCCTTACCTTATTTTGTCATAGAATATATTCTTACTTGTCCACCAAGTAATAGTTTACCTATTCTTATATGGACTTTGTAATGATGAACTCCTACATAAGGGGCCATCCTCTATGAATAATATGAATGTTCTCTTCTCTTTTCCAAACTTATTCCAGCCCGTTAACAAATATGAGCTTTAACTCTGAGAAAAACCCAGAAAGTCTTTTCCTCCAACCTTTCCCGTCGACCTTCTTCTTCTCCTTTTCCTTTTCTGATCGACCGCTGCCTCCTCCACCGTGAAGCCACAGCCGAGCTACTCTTCACGCACCCCAAGGTGCTCCGCTCTTCTATTTTCCTCCTTGGAACCTGAAAACCCTAGGTTTTCCTAGCTCGACTAGGAAACCAATTCGGCTTCCTTCTCCGCCAATCTCAGTAGCTAGGCCGTTCCACTGACTCCGTCAGTCGTACTCCATTATCAGCCGACGCACACAAGACCAAGAAAAAGACCATCTCACTTAAAAAAATTAGTCCCCTTACAGAACAAAAGTTTTCTCTTCTCCCTCCTCACGACTTCGTGATTCTTTTTTCTTCGGGGCTTACAACACCCCTCTTCTACTCCATCTTGCCAACTTCTCTCGGAGACATTAAAGATCGTATTCCCAACTTCATCAAAAGGAGATGTAAAAGATAGTATATATATTAGGGATACAACGCGGTTTCGCGCACCTGTGATCTACATAGACTCTGATTACTTAATCCAGATCTAGGAAAGTAAACGTTCTTCTTTCACCTTTCAGATGTCCCATCACATGCGTTGGCCACGACTTCAATACATGGCATAACGATTTGGTAGTTCGACTACAATAATTGGGGTTGACTCATCATATCGACGAAGGGACTAAAATCAAATGCCCTCTCTATCAAGTTCTGTCTCGGTTTGAGAAATTCAGAGTAGAAATTCAACCTAAATCTCTAGAGAACCTGAAACAATTGTGTGTGAGATTAGTGGAACTCGACATTAGTAGAGGGACTATACTCGAGCCAGTGATTTCTTCATCCGATGCATCTACCTACACCGAGGAAGGATTAAGCTACCAGTTTGATATGAGGAATGCAACACCGATGACGTCACCACCGGACATCACCGTGAGACTGAATGGACAAGCAGCATTGCCGATTATCCATGTGTAATGCCGTCGACACACCCCCAATGGGCAGCCATTGCGAGTTAAGGGGCTAAGTGAGTTAAGGGACTAAATAGCATAAAAAAAGAGGATCTGCAAGCTAGAGCCCCCGTAAAGTATTCTGTCGCTTACGAAAATGATTCTCAAGTTTTCCCCCTTCGATATATTTTTTGTTCTTAGATTCAGTGCACTAGACACTTTTGTAATAAACTTACACACAATTCTTAATAAAGAGATTATTTTCCGATTCTACTATCTAGTACGGCTCACCTTAGTAATTCATGATGTGTAGAAATAGTGGCGGAGCCAGGATTAACTTTCAGGGAGGGCCGAGATTATATTAATTATAAAAATAATAATTAGTTGAAATTACACAAATTATGCTCGTAAATATACTTTCAATTACAAGAATAATTGTCTTCATCGAAGTTTCATATCATGTAAATGTTATGATACACGCTAAAACTAACTACTAACTTAACACTTAATATTCAGCAATAACGCATACAATTAAAACCCTTTGTTGTAGATGTAGCATTGGTACATAAGGTATCATTCTTAACCGGGGATTGAGGGTGCATGCATGACTACTCTAAGTTTAGGGGGGTTTTATAAGTTGGTTTTTATAAGCTACAAAAATTAAAGACAAAATATGGCAAACAAACACATAGAGGAATCCTAGAATTCTAACATGCTTAGCTCATAAACAAGTAAACAATCAAGAACCCTAAAATCACTAAACATGCTTGTATACAAAAAATAAACCTAAGTTTAACATAGTTACATGATCAACTCATCTTTTTACCTAGCCTTTAATAACCTAACCGATTTCATGCAACCTATTTAGCATCTAAGTCTTTAGCTACGTTTTACATACATATTTCATAGTTAAGTGCTAAACTCGGGAATTTCCCTACATTCAAACACTTTCATAATCTAAACCGGGAATTGCCCTGCGTTCAAATTAAGAATTAGATACCCATAAGCATGTTAGGGTACCCGGTGATGAAATTCGAGCATCACAAAGCCGCAAGAAGGTTATTCAAGCTAAAATACAATGTCGTCAATCCTTTACAAGTATAGTAAGTAACTAATGTATAAAAAACATAAAACTTTCTAAGTATTATGTGTGACGACCCGAACTAGAATCAGTTGCGTATTCGGCACGATTATCAAGATTGAGTTTAGTCGCGGTTTTACGATATTTGTGTGGTTTGCCGACTCTATTCGAGACTATATTTTCGGCCGACAATTTGAGTTGAGTGTCTTCACGGAAATTGTAGAGTACGTGATTTCGAGCTCGAGGACGGTTCCGGAAGATTTTTTCGATAACCGAGGAATATTTTATGATTATTTGAAGTTTCAGTTTTCGACGAGTTTATCCGATTGTTTCGTGTTTATCCGAATCATTTCGTATATTCATTTCGGACCGTCGATCGACCCGAGGCGCGAGTATAAATATCGGGAATAGTCATAAAATCGTCGAAAAACACTGTTTACCGTTGACCAGCTTTGACTTTCCCGTTTTGGAAAGTTGACCTTTGACCGCGAGGGGAGAGGTTTCCCGTTTCGGCTTGCCGTCCGACGACCCATTTTCCGGCCACCTCCGATCAAGTGGAAGGTATAGTTCGCATCCTTGAGTGATTTCGAGTTGATTGATGCTTAGTTTGATGGAAATTGATGAGGATTTTATGGGTTTCGAATCGGGTCGAGTTCCTCGATTTCGCCGGTGATGGTTGGCCGTTTTCCGGCGAGATTTGGAGGTGGAGGTTAAGGGGGTTCGACTCCCCTTGAACTTGTGATGCTCCCCATGTGATTTATTTTGGAATTGGTTAAGGAATTGTTGGAACCCGAGTTGTAGCCGGAGGGATTTTCCGTTCACCTTTCGAGCTGGAATTGACCCTGTTCCGGTGAGTTTTGGCCTTGGGGCCAGTTGAGAAACAGTTTGGGCTCGTGGATATCTTCTTATCTGGAGAATCCCGCCGTGAAATTTCACCGTTGACGGCGCGCCGGCGGTGGCGGCGGCGGTCAACGGCGAAGCTCCGGCCAAAAGTTGACTTTTTGGATTTCGACGTTTTTAATGTCGTTTTTCTCGTAATCGCGCCTTGATTATTGTCCAGAGGTTTTCGGGTTGATTTGGTTAGCCGAATTTCGGTCGAGGGTTTCGAGTGGAGATTTCGGGGATTCCGTTTATTGTTTTGTACTGCATTGCATATTTCCGGGAATGGTTGGTTTCCGTGATTCAATACAGGGTTGTGGATTATGGTTTTGATAAGTTGTGTTTTTTGAATATTCAGAAGATCGAGATCGTGATCTGGATCGTGATCGTGCTTCAGGCGAGAGATCTTCCGCCGGACCACGAGTTTAGCGCGAGTGCGCGTTACGCGAGTCTGTGAGTGGACATTTCTTTTCATGGATGGTTTGCGAGTCTTGATATATGTTTTATGAACTTGAGCATGCATATGAGATTTCGATTTACGTGAGCATGTGTTTTACGATTATACATATACGGATATGCGTATACGAGTATACATATACTTATATGTTGTTTCATGCATTTGCATCGAACTATTTATGATTTGATTTACACAGAGTACAGTCGTTACATATGTTGTTGTATCGATACACCTACATCCCGGCTGATCCCCGAGGATGTTTACCGGGGGAGGCTGCGACTCCTGACCCGTGACCTTTATCGGGGGGAGGCAGACCTCTGACCTGTGGCCTTTCTGGCTAGAATTGCGTGAAAGTCTGGGAGTCCGTGATTCTGACTGTACTAGCACGGATGTGTCCACGAGTGGCCCCGTGAGATTTTTATGCATGCTTCGTATGCGTGAGGAGTTAGAGTCTCCCTCGTGTACCATTTAATTGTTTATACTTTCGACTCGCATATGTTTTTATAACATATATTACTTGGTGAAAGACATTTATTTTCGTCCACTCACTCTAACAGTTTTCATGTCTTTCCCCTGGGCTTTTCGGTTTCCGTGCCCAGTTGCAGTTCAGGTTTGGTGTTTCACGTCGCGGTTTGGAGGCTAGTGATTTGAGCTACCTGTGTTTTCCAGTAGGTTCTTGTTTCGCCTACTGATGTATATGTTGTATATATTTTTCACTAGAGGTCGCTCTGATACATTCTGATACGTGTTTATACGGATTTTCACGGATATACTATATATAGTACAGTATGTTTACTATTTATTGTTTATATTATGATGTTGAGAAATCCGGATGGGATTGGTGCCCACGGTTTGGCTTTTGTGGCATAGGACGAAGTGTTATTTTCAGGGTGCAGGTTATGCAATTCTACGTTAGTAACGAAACTCTGCCGAAATTTCAAAAAGTTTTTGTTGGTTTGTATTTTCAGAAGGGGTTCGATTCCGGTTTAGGTAACTGAATCGGGATTGGGTCCTTTCAGCTTGGTATCAGAGCATTAGGTAATCAGATTCTGTAGACTCTTGTAGTTGTGACGCTTAGGGTATTTGAGTTTGTACAACATGACTTGAGTGATGACCCGACTGGCCAACGGTACTCATCAATACTTCGGGTGTTGTGTATTCTCAAATATCTGCGGTTTCATGATTACGTTCTTTCTGCTTGTACCTAATGCTTGTCTTGTATCAATAGGATGCCTGCTCGACGTGGTCCCCGTGTTGATCGGGAAGAGGATCCTGATGAGGATCGCCGAACGCGTGACTTGCTGATGCGAGTGCTGCGTTTGGAAGAGTGTTTTGACCCTGTGGTCAAGGCTCGCACTGTTGGTGCTACTGTGTTTTCGGGTTCAGTCGATCCAGAGATATGCGAGGCATGGTTGGTTCAGATTGAACGTGTTTGTGAGCATCTGCAGTATACTCCTGAGCAGATGTCAGTAGCCGCAGTTGGTTTACTTGAGGGTGATGCATACTTTTGGTGGGTTAGCACCGACAGAGTTCCAGCTGACACTCCGTGGACATTGTTCCGTGATCTGTTTATGTGGAGGTACTTTAATCAGGCTACCCAGCAGCGCAAGTACGAGGAGTTTACGAACTTGAGGCAGGGCAGTTTGTCTGTACTTGAGTACCGGGATCGGTTTACCCGTTTGTCTCATTTTGCGCGGGATATGGTGGCTACTGAGGAAGCCAAGTGTCGTAGGTTTGAGCTGGGATTAAATCTGAACATCAAGGTGACACTGACTACGATGGCTCGTAACAACTTTGATGAATTTGTTAGTGCTGCACTCCGAGGCGAGGATATTGAGTAGGAGAGACAGCAGAGGTACCAGCCGAGACGATTTGAGGAAGGTGGACCGAGTCAAGGGCCTTCAAAGAGGCAGAGTTCTGATACTTCCGGTTCAGCTTCATCCTCAGGCGGTGGATCTTATCGCCCACCAGTTGGTATACCGAGGCAGAGACCGAGATGAAGGAGGGATCGACCGCAGCGACCACAGACTAGTGGGAGTTCCAGCGGTTCTAGTTATCCGCGGCGTACTGGTGGCACGTTTGCTGTACCGCAGGAGTACCCATTGTGCAGTTTCTGCAACAGGCATCACCTTGGACCGTGTCAGCGAGGTCCTATCACCTGTTATCGTTGTGGCCAGGTGGGTCACTATTCGAGGGAGTGCCCCCAGTTGTTTGGTACCGACGGACAGGCGGCCCAGAATTCCGGAGTTGAGCGAGGTGCCACTTCGGGAGTTCGACCAGCACAGTTTGCGGGTCAGGGTAGGCAGCAGGGACAGCCCCAGCGAGGACGACCAGCCGGACAGGCGATGGTTCATGCTATGACTCTACGTGAGGGCAGAGCATCACCGGAGGTCGTTATTGGTACATTACATGTCTTTGGTATTCCTGTACTTGCATTGTTAGATCCAGGTGCCACACATTCATTCATATCATTTAGACTGTCATCATTAGCTACGGTACCTGCATCTCCATTTTCGGGGTTGTGGAGAGTGTTGTATCCGTCAGGTGAAGTTGTGAGCATCAGATGGGTGTACAGAGACTGTGAGGTGTTTGTTGATGGTCATGGACTAGCCACAGATCTGTTATTGCTTGATATTGTGGATTTTGACTTGATCTTGGGTATGGACTTCTTGGAGTCGCACTGGGCCATGTTTGATTGCCACATGAAGGAGGTCGCGTTTCGACGACCAGGGTTACCCGAGATACTGTTTCGCGGTGAGAAGAACACTTCACTATCGTGTTTGATTTCCGCGATGAGGGTGGATCGGTTGATGAAGAAGGGTTGTGTTGCTTACTTAGCTCATGTTGTGGACACTACAGCTGCGGTGACGGATCTTGGTAGTATTGAGATTGTGTCTGAGTTTCCGGACGTGTTTCCAGCGGAGTTACCTGGTATACCCCCTGTATGGGAGATTGATTTTACCATTGAGTTGTTGCCGGGTACAAGACCGATTTCCCAGACACCGTATCGTATGGCGCCTGTGGAGTTGAAGGAGTTGCAGATTCAGCTCCAGAAGTTGTTAGAGAAGGGATTCATTCGACCGAGTGTTTCTCCGTGGGGTGCTCCGGTGTTGTTTGTACGGAAGAAGGATGGGTCCATGCGTTTGTGTATTGACTATCAGAAGCTGAATCAGTTTACAGTGAGGAACAAGTATCCGTTGCCGCAGATTGATGACTTGTTCGATTAGCTTAAGGGAGCATCAGTCTTTTCAAAGATTGACCTTCGATCCGGATATCACCAGTTGAGGATCCGAGACTCTGATGTAGCCAGGACGGCATTCAGGACACGGTATGGGCACTATGAGTTTTTGGTTATATCGTCTGGGTTGACCAACGCCCCCGCAGCTTTCATGGACTTGATGAATCGGGTGTTCAGACGGTTCTTGGACAAGTTCGTGATTGTATTCATTGACGATATTTTGATCTATTGCAGGAGTGTAGGCCAGCACAAGAAGCATTTGCGGGCAGTGTTGCAGACTTTTCGGGACCATCAGTTGTTCGCGAAGTTTAGCAAGTGCGAATTCTGGTTGGATAGCGTGAAGTTTCTGGGCCACGTGATTTCGCCCGAGGGAGTTTGTGTTGATCCTGACAAGATCGAGGCCGTGCTGAACTGGAGTAGACCCACTACTGTGCCGGAGATTCGGAGTTTCTTGGGGTTAGCAGGCTATTACCGACGGTTTGTACAGGATTTCTCCCGGATTGCTACACCACTGACCAGATTGATGAAGAAAGGCGTCAAGTTTGAGTGGTCTGATGCGTGCGAGGAGAGTTATTTGCTCCTGAAGGAGAGATTGACTACCGCACCGGTTCTGACATTGCCAGACGACAGTGGTGAGTTTGTTGTGTACAGCGATGCGTCGAATTTGGGACTTGGCTGTGTGTTGATGCAGCATGGTAGAGTTGTGGCATATGGTTCCAGGCAGCTGAAACCACATGAGGCCAACTATCCGACGCATGATTTGGAGTTAGCCGCTATCGTGTTAGCGTTGAAGAGTTTGAGACATTACCTGTATGGTGCTCAGTGTAAGATTTACACTGATCACAAGAGTCTCACCTACTTGCGGACGCAGCCGGATCTGAACATGAGGCAGCGCCGATGGATGAAGTTGATCAACGATTACGATTGCACTTTCGAGTACCATCCGGGGAAGGCCAATGTTGTAGCAGATGCACTTAGCCGGAAATCTGGAGCCTCGTTGTTTCACATGTGTGTGGCCAGAGTATCGATGTTAGCCGAGCTTCGAGCTACAGGTGCTGTGTTTGGGTATGATGATGATGGAGCTTTGTTGGCCAGTTTTCAGGTTCGACCCGTACTGGTTGATCAGGTATGAGAGGCTCAGAATTCGGATTCTTACCTGTTGGGCAAGAAGACCATGATACGGAATGGTGTGCCTACAGAGTTCCGATTGAGCGATGACGGTACGTTGCTGTTCAGAGGTAGGTTATGTGTACCCAGAGACGAGGACTTGAAAAAGGAGATTCTGGATGAGGCCCACAGTTCAGCGTATGCGATGCATCCCGGAGGTACGAAGATGTTTCGAACACTTTGAGCGTATTATTGGTGGCGCAACATGAAGCGGGAGATTTCCGCGTACGTGAGTCGATGTTTGATTTGTCAGCAGGTAAAGGGGGAGAGGCAGAAACCTGCAGGGAAACTACAGCTACTTGAGGTTCCGGTTTGGAAGTGGGAGCACATTACGATGGATTTTGTCTATCAGTTGCCGCGTACTTCGGCGGGCAACACTGGCATTTGGGTTATTGTTGATCGACTGACGAAATCCGCACACTTTCTTGCACTTCCAGGGAAGGTATCAGTGGGTAGATTGGCCAAGTTGTACTTATCCGAGATTGTTCGTTTGCATGGTGTGCCTGTGTCCATTGTTTCTGACCGAGATAGTCAGTTTACTTCTGAGTTTTGGCAGGCGTTGCAGCGAGCTTTGGGTACGAGGTTGCGATTTAGTACAGCTTTTCATCCTCAGACTGACGGGCAGTCCGAGCGGACTATTCAGACTCTTGAGGATATGCTGAGATCATGTGTGTTGCAGTTTCGCGGAAACTGGGATCAGCAGTTACACTTGATTGAGTTCGCCTACAACAACAGCTATCAGGCCAGTATTGAGATGGCACCGTACGAGGTTTTGTACGGGAAGTAGTGTCGCACTCCATTGTGTTGGAGTGAGGTGGGCGAGCGTTGGCTTATTGGTCCTGATTTGGTGAAATCCACGATGGAGGACATACAGGTTATCCGGGATCGATTGAAGATCGCCCAGGATCGGCAGAAGAGTTTCGCGGATGTGAGGAGGAAGAGTTTAGAGTTCGAGGTTGGTGATCGGGTCTTCCTGAAACTATCTCCGTGGAGGGGAGTTATGCGTTTCGGGAAGCGTGGCAAGCTTCGACCACGATACATTGGTCCGTATGAGATTACGGAGAGGGTTGGAGCTGTTGCATACAGACTTGAGTTACCAGCTGAGATGGCTCGTGTGCATGATGTCTTCCATGTTTCGATGTTGCGGAAGTACATCTCAGATCCTTCACATGTGATAGCCCCACAGCAGTTGCCGATCAGAGAGGATTTATCGTACGTGGAGGAACCAGTGCAGATTCTCGAACGTCGTGAGCAGGAGTTGAGGCACCGTGTGATCCCGCTAGTGAAGGTCTTGTGGCAGAACCATTCAGTTGAGGAGGCCACTTGGGAAACTGAGCAGCGCATGCGGGAGCAGTATCCTCATCTGTTCACTTGACAGGTACGTAAATTTCGAGGTCGAAATTTTTTTAAGGGGGGTAGATTTGTGACGACCCGAACCAGAATTAGTTGGGTATTCGGCACGATTCTAGAGATTGAGTTTAGTCGCGGTTTTACGATATTTGTGTGGTTTGCCGACTCTATTCGCGACTATATTTTCGGCCGAGAATTTGAGTTGAGTATCTTCACGGAAATTGTAGAGTACGTGATTTCGAGCTCGAGGACGGTTCTGGAAGATTTTTCCGATAACCGAGGAATATTTTATGATTATTTGAAGTTTCGGTTTTCGACGAGTTTATCCGATTGTTTCGTGTTTATCCGAATCATTTCGTATATTCATTTCGGACCGTCGATCGACCCGAGGCGCGAGTATAAATATCGGGAATAGTCGTAAAATCGTCGAAAAACACTGTTTACCGTTTACCAGCTTTGACTTTCCTGTTTTGGAAAGTTGACCGTTGACCGCGAGGGGAGAGGTTTCCCGTATTGGCTTGCCGTCCGACGACCCATTTTCCGGCCACCTCCGATCAAGTGGAAGGTATGGTTCGCATCCTTGAGTGATTTCGAGTTGATTGATGCTTAGTTTGATGGAAATTGATGAGGATTTTATGGGTTTCGAATCGGGTCGAGTTCCTCGATTTCGCTGGTGATGGTTGGCGGTTTTCCGGCGAGATTTGGAGGTGGAGGTTAAGGGGGTTCGACTCCCCTTGACCTTGTGATGCTCCCCATGTGATTTATTTTGGAATTGGTTAAGGAATTGTTGGAACCCGAGTTGTAGCCGGAGGGATTTTCCGTTCACCTTTCGAGCTGGAATTGACCCTGTTCCGGTGAGTTTTGGCCTTGGGGCCAGTTGAGAAACAGTTTGGGCTCGTGGAGATCTTCTTATCTGGAGAATCCCGCCGTGAAATTCCACCGTTGACGGCGCGCCGGCGGCGGCGGCGGCGGTCAACGGCGGAGCTCCGGCCAAAAGTTGACTTTTTGGATTTCAACGTTTTTAATGTCGTTTTTCTCGTAATCGTGCCCTGATTATCGTCCAGAGGTTTTCGGGTTGATTTGGTTAGCCGATTTTCAGTCGAGGGTTTCGAGTGGAGATTTCGGGGATTCCGTTTATTGTTTTGTACTGCATTGCATATTTCCGGGAACGGTTGGTTTCCGTGATTCAGTACAGGGTTGTGGATTATGATTTTGATCAGTTGTGTTTTGTGAATATTCAGGAGATCGAGATCGTGATCTGGATCGTGATCGTGCTTCAGGCGAGGGATCTTCCGCCGGACCACGAGTTTAGTGCGAGTGCGCGTTACGCGAGTCTGTGAGTGGACATTTCTTTTCATGGATGGTTTGCGAGTCTTGATATACGTTTTATGAACTTGAGCATGCATATGAGATTTTGATTTACGTGAGCATGTGTTTTACGATTATACATATATGGATATGAGTATACGAGTATACATATACTTATATGTTGTTTCATGCATTTGCATCAAACTATTTATGATTTGATTTACACAGAGTACAGCCGTTACATATGTTGTTGTATCGATACACCTGCATCCCGGCTGATCCCCCAGGATGTTTACCGGGGGAGGCTGTGACTCCTGACCCGTGACCTTTACCGGGGGGAGGCAGACCTCTGACCTGAGGCCTTTCTGGCTAGAATTGCGTGGAAGTCTGGGATTCCGTGATTCTGACTGTACTAGCACGGATGTATCCACGAGTGGCCCCGTGAGATTTTTATGCATGCTCCGTACGCGTGAGGAGTTAGAGTCTCCCTCGTGTACCATTTAATTGTTTATACTTTCGACTCGCCTATGTTTTTATAACATATATTACTTGGTGAAAGACATTTATTTTCGTCCACTCACTCTAACAATTTTCATGTCTTTCCCCTGGGCTTTTCGGTTTCCGTGCCCAGTTGCAGTTCAGGTTTGGTGTTTCACGTCGCGGTTTGGAGGCTAGTGATCTGAGCTACCTGTGTTTTCCAGTAGGTCCTTGTTTCGCCTACTGATGTATATGTTGTATATATTTTTCACTAGAGGTCGCTCTGATACATTCTGATACGTGTTTATACGGATTTTCACGGATATACTATATATAGTACAGTATGTTTACTATTTATTGTTTATATTATGATGTTGAGAAATTCGGATGAGATTGATGCCCACGGTTTGGCTTTTGTGGCATAGGACGAAGTGTTATTTTCAGGGTGCAGGTTATGCAATTCTACGTTAGTAACGAAACTCTGCCGAAATTTCGAAAAGTTTTTGTTTGTTTGTATTTTCAGAAGGGGTTCGATTCCGGTTTAGGTAACTGAATCGGGATTGGGTCCTTTCAGCTTGGTATCAGAGCATTAGGTAATCAGATTCTGTAGACTCTTGTAGTTGTGACGCTTAGGGTATTTGAGTTTGTACAACATGACTGGAGTGATGACCCGACTGGCCAGCGGTACTCATCAATACTTCGGGTGTTGATCCTTCGATCGTTCAATGAACGTGCGACCCGAATGATAAAGTATAAACTTTCAATCAATCAGCCTTGATTCAATCGAAAAATATGGCTAGTTAGGAATAGAGATAACGAAAGAGGGAGGACTAATTGTGAAAAAACACCCCAAGGCTAACCGGGCTAATGATATATACTCTATTGGTGTTTAGTCTTTCTTAGATCCAGAGCCTGTCACCAATCATAACCCATTTCTAGACACCATATCCGACATTCAGCCAATCTTTCAAAAATTTATACTCCCTCAAGTCTTTTGTAGACTTCGCCCTCAACCTCATGTCCATAAATTCACTTAGGTTATGGTGTGTGGTGATGAAATCCACACATCATGAAGGGTTAAGAAGATAAACAAGAAAAAGAGATGCCATCTATTCCCAAGAATGCGACTTAATTAACCAAGCTTATGTACTAAATTTAAATCAAAGACTACCTTTAACATGTATAACTGCAAAATTAAATTGTAAGTGTAAAAATATATTGAATTCTAAATAAGTATGTAAATTTCGAATATAGACATGCTCTCTATTTACACAATTTCACATATTTACAAAGAACACATGTAAATTTCTAAAATCGCGTAAAGTTGAACACAGCTGCTTGTCTAATTTTTTCAGAATTATTGGCTACTCAGAATGCAATGACATTTTACAGGCACAAAAAAAAACACAAAACCAAACACTTCTGAAAATTTTCGGATTTTTAAGGGACATCTAGCTATGTCTAGTAATTTACACAAAACAGGGAAGTGCACAGTTCCGAAAACAGAAAATTAAAACATATTTACACAATGAAATCACACAATTATTTACAATCACCGGCAATGGCGCCAAAATAAATATATGCTAAAACTAACTACTGATTTAACACTTAACATTTAGCATAACGCATAAAATTAAAATCCTTTGTTGTAGATGTAATATTGGTAAATAGGATATCGTTCTTAACCAGAGATTGATGGTGCATGTATGACTACGCTAAGTTTAGGGGGGTTTTATAAGTTGGTTTTTATAAGCTACAAAAATTAAAGATAAAACATAGTAAACAAACACATAGAGGAATCCTAGTTCTAACATGCTTAGCTCATAGAGAAGTAAACAATCAAGAACCCTAAAATCACTAAACGTGCTTGTATACCGAAAATAAACCTGAGTCTAACATATTTACATGATCAACTCATCTTTTAACCTAGCCTTTAATAACCTAACTGATTTCATGCAACCTATTTAGCATCTAAGTCTTTAGCTACGTTTTACATACATATTTCATAGTTAAGTGCTAAGCTCGGGAATTGCCCTACATTCAAACACTTTCATAATCTAAACCGGGAATTGCCCTGCATTCAAATTAAGCATTAGATACCAATAAGCATGTGTAACTAAATTCAAAGAATAATAAACAAAATACAAGAAAAACATATTATAATTATTTAACTAAAAGACATCTTGAAATCAATCTATAATGACCGAAAATACATACTAGGAGGAATAAAGAGAAGAGGACATGGTTACACTTTCTAATCAGGGAATTGCCCTAGACTAGCCCGTGTAGATGTTCTTCAATGGAAGAAGATGGTGACATCTTGGGATTTCCTAGCTATGCCTTCGGCTTCAATGAAGGATAAGACACCTTGGGATTGCTAAGCTATGCCTTCCTTGGAGGATGGTGGAGACGGCTTGTGAAGGAGGGCGGTTTCCTTGGAGAATTTCGGTGCTTTCGAGAGTAAGATGACTCTTAGTCAAGATTTTGGCTCTAAGATTAGTGATACTTTTGTTTTGGCTGAAGCTCCCTTTATATAGGCAGCAAGCAAAGCCTAGTTCGACTCCTTCTAGGGCTCTAACTACTCCTTCTAAGACTCTTCTCCATGAAAACAAGAATTTCTGTCATTCTAGGATTCCAAACGCCGCTGTGATTCTTTTTGCGTTGGAAACTAGACTTTTAGATCTTTCCAACCATATGCTAATTGTGTCTAGATTCATCCGGATCTGTTCACAGTGGTCTTTCGAAGTGGGCTGATGTACAAATGCCGATTTCTGATAATTAATTTTAATCCATCTTCTTTGTTTGGGCTTATTTGGACATGCTCTTGGTATTTGAACCATCACATTAATCTTGGTCCATTCTTGAGTAATTTGGACTCTCATTCAGCAATAGGGTCGACATTTTCAATATATAAGCAAGCCCGTGACAAATTCGTCTTCTATCACAATTAGGAAAGGTTTCCTTCATCAATTAGGAAAGATCCGGACACTTTCTCTTCACTTTAGGAAATATTTTGCACATGTATTCCGAATTCACTTTCCTATTTTTCCAAGGACTTCTACTTCACAAAGGATTCCTAGGCGAAATATGATTCTTCATTTTTCTGCATTTCTGCTCCATTTTAACCTCCTTAATTCATCTCCTTTATTTATGACCTAAAAATAACAAAGTAGTTAGAATAGAGAATATTAAGGTCAAAACAAAGCTAAATGTGAAGAGAAAGACGTTAAGAATCAAGCATAAAATGCGTAGATCAAATTCTCTCACACTTAGACTTTGCTAGTCCCTAGTAAAAACTAAATAAAAGAAAGACTAGAAATAAGAAAACACATAAAGCCAACGTTGGAGCTAAGCTCTATGTTGGAAAAATTCTAGGGACTCAAAAACTTTAAAATATTACAAACACTACTAAGGCCTTAGCTAAAAATTTCTCAAAAATTTCTTAAGTGTATGGCAATGGAATCACAAGATTTTTAGAGTCTAAAGCTCAATAATTTTGAGAGATAATAGAGATATGATAATGTCATGAACAAGTAAGACTTAGAAGTAAACAATGGTGATGTTTTAAAGCTATGCATGTTTCGAACAAGTCCAAATCAATCTCAGATGGATGCACTCATCATATTTTCACTCATGAAAAAGGGTTCACTCAAAATGTATATGAATTAAATCGAAAACCTCATGAATACAATAAATTACTTGCACAAATGAACCTAAACCATATGTTTACTCATGCAATTTACTCAACCAATCGAAGGCTAATAATCTTAAGGATTATAAATGACTTTAGAAAGGTTGTAATGGGGCTGAGGCTAAGGCAATCAGATTTTAGATATGTGGTGGTAAAAAATTTCAAAAAACTTAGTCAACACTTCATCAATTCGAGCTCATCCTTTCTCATGTGCCATATTTCAAAAACGGGGCCAAATTTCATATTTTTGAGCCTAACTTCATTCTAAACTTCACTTGAGGTTTGTGAATAGAGCAAATGCCATATTTCTTCATTATTGGGCATTCACTTAATTTCAAACTCCAAACGCACAAGTACGGGGGACATTAATCCAAAATTCAAACACTAAGAACTATTGCCTGAGAGCTTATGATTTTTTTTTTCACTTTATTTATTTATTTTTCAATTTTTGTTCTTTCTTGCTCTCAAATTTTTTCTTTTTCATTTTTTTTCTTTTTCAAACAATCGGCAATCACAATTTTTCAAGTCATTTGGACAAGTCTATCCCCATACACACTATTGACAGTTGTAGATATTTGGGATTCCCAGTGTAGTTATAATTGATCTGTTTATTATTGCAGATTTCTTTTCCTATTAGAAATTTGTCATGTAAAGTGTATATATACCCCTTTTTGGGACTGAATGAAATAAGAATTTCAACCTTAAACATTGTTTGTCTATCCTTTTCTACTTGACATCAGAGCCAATCCTGTCGATCTACTGACAAAACCCTATTTTTTTGTCACCCACTGCACCTTATTTCCGCTGCCATGGCTGAAGGATTCGACTCTGCTGTGATTTCTTCTCCTCTACCTCCACCTACATCTACATCCATACACTACCATCAAGAAAATTCCTCTTTTCCCATTGGAGTTCTCTTGAACGATACCAATTACTCTACTTGGGCCCCTACTATGCAGATGCGCATTGGAGGCCGAAATAAAGTTGGTTTTCTTACCGGGGCTTCCATTGCTCCACCTACAGACTTGCCTGAGTATACTGCTTGGGCAACCGATAACGAGAAGGGGAAAAGTTGGCTGATTGACAATATGTCCCCAAGCATCGTTCGACGCTATCTTCGTCTCAAGACAGCTATCGATATTTGGAAGGATTTTCATCTTACATACTATGATGATCAAGATTTTACTTAGATCTACGAGTTGCACCACCTTTGCTTCACCACCAAACAAGGTGAGCGACCTCTTTATATTTTACAACGAGTTGGCTGCTTGGCTTGAGGAACTGGATCAACGTGTGACCTCATTTTCTAACACTGTGACTACAATTGTTCAAGACAACAACTACTCATCCATGCTTCGAGTTCACATGTTTTTGGGTGGCTTAGACCCAGAATTTGATCAAATCCGGGGAGAGCTTCTTCGGAGAGAGGAGCTATTGAGTCTTGACAAAGCATATTTTCATGTTCATCGAGCTCACACTGATCGCCTAACACACTTTACTAGCTCTAGTCAGCCTGTTCTTATGGCAACCACCGCCGCTGCCGTCGCTCCTTCACCACCGCCGGTCCCCGCTCCCGGTGCTCAGGCTGCCGTCGCTCAATGACGGTCCATCTCCTCCTGCACTTCCTCTCGACCGATCCGTCCTCCAAATCTATTTGCTAATTCTATTTGTCTACTATGCAAGGACAAAGGACATTCATCGGACAACTGCTTTGCTGCTATTGGATACCCGGACTGGTGGGGTGATCGTCCAAAAAAGACTCTCACTTCCTCCAAAACTGCCTCGGCTTACATAGTTCAGTCAGGTATGTCTGGTAAAGCATCTCTTGCTACATCTTGTGGGAATAATGCCTGGATAATTGACACCAGTGCATCAGATTGTATGACTAATACCCCTATCCTAGTTCAATCTCTTCACCCCTTTGCTTTACCTAGTGTCTCTACTGCAAATGGTTATCTTTCTTCTGTTATTGGTGAATGCTCTGTTAGTCTCTCTCCTACCCTTACTATTGATTCTATCTTAGTAGTCTCCGCTCTAGCATATAATCTCTTATCTGTTAGCCAAATTATCATGACTCTTTCTTGTTCTGTCACGTTTTATCCAAATTACTGTGTTTTTCAGGACATCCTAACACGTCAGATTCTTGGTTATGGTACTAGACGGGGGAAGCTGTACTATCTTGATTTGGCATCCCATGGAGAATAGAAGTTAAGTCAAGCCAACAGTGTTAGCAGTTTAAATAAAGCCAAAGAGACTGTTTGGTTATGGCATCGTCGTTGGGGTCATCTTTCTTTTGGTTATCTTAGGAGATTACAACCCCATCTATTTTCGGGTGTTGATGAGTCTGACTTTAAGTGTGATATTTGTGAACTGGCCAAGAGCCACCGTGTGTCCTACTCTCCAAGTTTGAATAAATGCTCTATTCCTTTTATGAAAATTCATTCTAATGTTTGGGGTATTGCTTGCATCCCTACACCCACTGGGGCTCGTTACTTTGTTACGTTTATTGATGAATGTACCAGGATGACATGGGTGTCGTTATTGACAAGCAAGAGCGATGTCTTCTCTCGCTTCACTGAGTTTCATAAGATGGTGATGACACAATTCCACCAGCCTATTCGTGTTCTTCAATCTAACAATGGAGGCGAGTATGTTAATGCCCCCATGACTTCCTATCTGGCTTCTCATGGGATCGTTCATCAAACTTCTGTTGCCTATACTCCTTAACAGAATGGTTTGGCCGAACGTATGAACCAGACATTACTTGAGGTTGTTCGTGCCTCGTTGTTTGACATGAATGTCCCTCGATCTTATTGGGGCGCTGCTGTTATCTCTGTTGCTTACCTGATCAACCGTACTCCCTCACGTGTTATTGATTTTTAAAGTCCACTCCAGAAGCTACAGGAATTATTGAATGTTCCTGCCCTGCCTAACCTTGAGCCTCGCATGTTTGGTTGCACGATTTATGTCCATGTGCATAAACAATTGCGTGGCAAGCTTGACCCTTGTGCTTTGAAATGCATCTTCATTGGCTATGCCGATTTTCAGAAAGGGCATAGGTGTTATAATCCCCTCACCAAGAAGACTCATATGTTCCTTGATGTCTCTTTCCGTGAGTCTGAACCTTTCTATTCAGAGGGAGTTTCGGAGTCTTCCTTTCAGGGGGAGAACGGCTGTGAAGTTAATACTCTTACTTTACTAGAATTTGATGAATTGGAACAATTGGAGATGCATTTTGGCGAATCAGGAACTTCTGAAAAAAACTGAACCGACAGTTTTCGACCCGTCGAGAAAAATGTCTCGACTAGTCGAAAAAGGTAACCTGGAGCGGCAGATTGACATCATCAACCGGTCGAAGGTTTCTCGACCGGTCAAATTTGGTACATCGGAGGAACAGATCGACATCATCGACCGATCGAGTGAGTATTATCGACTGGTCGAAAACCTGTGCCAGTCGAACAGCTTGACTTCATCGATCGGTCGAGAGATATGGCTCGACCCGTTGAAAACTGGCTGACAAAGAGTTTTCTTCTTCTTCGTTTTTACAACATCAAGATAGTACTGTGACTACTGCTCCCTCGTCTACATCACCAGCGGAGCTCTCCGTTCAGGATACTTCTTTTGAGGTACGTAAATCTAACCGAATTAATTACCAAAGGAATTCCTAAACCTTAATATGAACGTAATATAGATGCAAAAACCAAATACCCTATTGCCAACTATATCTCTCACCATAGATTGTCTAAAGCCCATGCATTAGTTGTGGATCAATTAGACGCATTGCAGAAGAATGAAACATGGGATATCTCTCACCTAGCAATGTACATGATACTTTAACAGATTCAAAGTGGAAACAAGCTATGAATGAGGAGTTAGACGCATTGCAGAAGAATGAAACGTGGGATATGGTCCCTATACCACCAGGTAAGAAGGTAGTTGGATGTCGCTGGGTATTCACTGTGAAGCTCAATGCTGATGGAAGTATTGATCGTTATAAAGATAGATTGGTTTATAAGGGCTGTACTCAGAAATATATAGTTGATTACCAGGAGAATTTTGTGCCAGTTGCTAAGTTCAATACTATAAGAATTCTGGTTGCTCTTGCATCTCGCTATGATTGGCCTCTTCATCAATTCGATGTGAAGAATGATTTTTTAAACGGTGACTAAGAAGAAGAAGTGTACATGGATGCTCCACCAGGTGTTTGATGTAAACCGGGTGATGAAGGAAAAGTGTGTTACCTTAAGAAGTCTTTATATGGCTTAAAGCAATCACCTAGAGCATGGTTTGGGAGGTTCTCAAAAGTAATGAAGAAATTTGGGTATCGCCAGTGTAATTCTGACCACACCTTGTTTGTCAAGCACAAGGATGGTAAGACGACTGCCTTAATTGTGTATGTTGATGATATGGTGGTTACATGAGATGATCCATGTGAAATGACAAGTCTTCAAGAACGTTTATCGCTAGAATTCGATATGAAGGACCTTGGTGAACTAAAATACTTCTTGGAAATTAAGGTTGCAAGGTCCAAATAAGGGATCACATTATCCCAACGGAAGTATATTCTAGATCTCCTTGCTGAGACAGGGCTGCTGGATTGTAAACCTGCTGCTACTCCTATTGAGCAAAATCACAAGTTGGAACTTCTACCCGACCAAGTTCCAACAAACAAGAGCAGGTACAAGCGTCTGGTTGGAAGACTTATTTATTTAGCACATACTAGACCTGATATTGCGTATGTCGTTAGTATGGTGAGTCAATTCATGAATAATCCTGGAGGAGAACACATGAGTGCTGTAATACGCATTCTCAAATATTTGAAAGGCACACCAGGTAAAGGTCTTCTATTTGCAAAAGATACTAGTGAGATGCATGTTTCGGGTTATAGTGATGCAGACTGGGCCGGAGATCACACTAATAGGGCATCTACATCTGATTACTTTACTTTTGTTGGTGGATGTCTTGTAACTTGGCGTAGTAAAAAACAGAACGTGATTGCCCGCTCTAGTGCAGAAGCAGAATACGGAGGAATGGTGAATGGTGTGTGTGAATTTCTATGGATCAAGAATGTGTTGAAGGAATTAGGTTTTAAGCTTCAAAAACCAATGGATTTACATTGTGACAATACAACTGCCATCGAGATTGTTCACAACCCGGTACAACATGATAGAACTAAGCATGTAGAGGTGGATAGACATTTTCTAAGAGATCACATTGACAAAGGAATTGTTCGTTTTCCTTTTGTGTCGACCACATAACAGGTTGCCGACATGCTTACAAAAGGTTTATCTTGTGCGTTTTTTAATAAATGGTTGGACAAGTTGGGCATGATCGACATCTACGCGCCAACTTGAGGGGGAGTGTTGACAGTTGTAGATATTTTGGATTCCCAGTGTAATTATAATTGATTTGTACATTATTGTAGATATCTTTTCCTATTAGGAATTTGTCATGTAAAGTGTATATATACCCCTTTTTGGGACTGAATGAAATAAGAATTTCAACTCTAAACATTGTTTGTCTATCCTTTTCTACTCACACATCTTCTTATGTGTCTCACATCATCTTCATGATGCTAGCTTCAAAAATCCTCACCAAGTCTTTAGAACAAGGGTGGGAAACTCTACACTAAGCTGATTGTTTAGATATATATGTGGTAAATGAAAGACGTAGGCACAAATGGGTAATCTAAGGGTGTCGTAACTCGTGCGCTTAAAAGGGACACATGGCTATTAGGTTAAGTGGTGGAAAACCTAAATGCCTTTAATCATATCCAAAGTCAGAGCATATATCAACTTAAAAGCTTTGTAAATCTACATGAGTAAGTTCTAGTAATTTCTAGTTTATTGAAATCTATGACAAGCAACTAGATGAGGCATGAAAATATTTTTGAGACCATAATGTATGAAATCCACTCTCAAAGGAAGTAATGTAGGCTCAAAAAATCACTTTAAGGTCTATATGGTCTAAAAACTTATTCTAACATATGAAATATGTACCATGTTTATGCAAACTATATCCACTACATGTTATGACAATCAAAATATCTCAATTAGCACTACAAATTGTTTAAGTGATTTGCAACGCCATATGTATTCTTTTCGGTCCATTTTCATCATAGACTAACTAAGGACATCTAAAAGACTCTTTAAAACACTAAGTTAAACAAAAAGACTCAAGACACTCAAACAAGCTTAGATTTAGTTCTTGTCTTCTTTGGGCAACCTTAGTAAAATGGCCAGTTGGCGAGAGAGACTAAGAGAGGTAGGAGTGATTTTTGAACTTGTCTTTTTTCACATCTAAAACTTGTTCTAGCAACCGTCCCCTTCTAGACACCAAATCACAAGGATTTGTTACTAAAAGACAAGTGTTCATCCACTACACTAATTAGACTCTAGAAATACACTAATTAAAAACAAGAAAACACTAAAGATTTTTTTAGGACATCATCCACCGGAAAGTTTCATTATCCGCCCGGTTTTTACAATTTAAGACTCAAATAAAGTTGTAAACCCCTCCCCCATACTTAAACTCTACATTGTCCTCAATGTACTAAAGTAAAGTATAGAATTCAGTAGGAAGGCCAAGATTTACGAAAACCTAACTAAGTAAATTTAAAAGGTAAGGGGAAGAGAAAGCAAATCTGATTTGTAGACTCCTCTATTGGGTTGCCTCCCAACAATCGCTTATTTTTTTTAACGTCTTATAGCCTAGACGTGATACTGCTTCATGTGTTTGAAGTGATGAGATCCTCAAGCTTTGTATCTTCAACGAATTCCTCCTTGAGGGCTTAGTGGTATGGCTTTAACCGATGGCCATTGAATTTGAATTCATTGCTGGTTATTGGACACTTGATCAAGACAGCTCCATGGGAAAATACCTCGGTGACAATGAATGAACCAATCCATCTAGAGCGTAGCTTGCCTGAAAATAGCTTAAGGCGTGAGTTAAAGAGGAAGACTTCTTGGCCGATTAGGAACTCCTTCCTATGGATCATCTTGTCATGAAACGCCTTTGTTTTCTCCTTGTAGATCCAATCATTGTCGAAAGCATCATTCCTTATCTCCTCAAGTTCACAAAGTTGTAGCTTTTGATGCAAACTAGCCTCATCTCGATCCATATTGAATTTCTTGACAGCCCACCATGCCTTGTGTTCTAGCTCTACCGGAAGATGCCATGCTTTCCCATAAACTAATCGATAAGGTGACATTCCAATGGGAGTTTTGTAGGCCGTTCAGTACGCCCATAATGCATCAACTAAACATTGGCTCCAATCTTTCCGGTTCGGCTTAACGGTTCTCTCCAAAATCTTATTAATCTCACAGTTAGATACTTCGGCCAATCCATTCGTTTGAGGATTGTACGGTGTAGATACTTTATGCGTGACACCATACTTCCTTAATAATGCTTCCACCGTCTTGTTGCAAAAATGACTCCCTCCATCGCTGATTAGAACGCGTGGCATTCCAAACCTTGTAAAAATGTTAGCTTCGAGGAAATCTGTAACAACTCGAGAATCATTAGTACGGGTGGCTTTTGGCTTCCACCCATTTCGACACATAATCAACGGCGAGTAAAATATAAGTAAAACCATTATATGGAGGAAAATGCCCCATAAAATCTATGCCCCACACATCAAATTTTTTGACATTTATAATAAAAGCTTGCGGCATTTGATCTCTAGGTCCTAAATTACCGGATCTTTGGCACCTATCACATTTATCACAAAATTCATGAGAGTCACAAAATAAACTAGGCCAAAAGAATCCACAATCTAATACTTTAAGAGCTATTTTCCTAGAACCAAAATGACCTCCACATGCACTATTATGACAAAACTAAAAAATGGACTGAAATTCACTATCTGGAACACACCTCTTAATAACTAAATCAGAACATTGTTTCCATAAGTAAGGTTCATCCCAAATAAAAGTCCTAACACTACTCTTAAGTTTATGGCGTTGAGAACTATGCATGGAAGATGGAAACTTATTGGTAACTAAGTAATTAACTATATCCGCATACCATGGAGTTTCAGAGGCACTTACCTGAATTCTGAAGAGTTGTTCATCCGAAAAATTCTCCTCAATTGCAACGGCCTCTTTCCGATGTATGATTCTTGACAAGTGATCAGCCACCACATTTTCAACTCCCTTCTTGTCTTTTATTTCGATGTCAAACTCTTGAATTAAGAGTATCCTACGAATTAGCCTTGGTTTTGCATCCTTCTTTTGTCATCAAATACTTCAAAGCCGCATGATCCGTGTAAATGATAACCTTACTTTGAAGTAGATAAGATCGAAATTTGTCCAATGCAAACACCACAGCTAGCATCTCCTTCTCGGTGGTTGTATAATTTGCTTGAGCATCATCGAGTGTCCAAGAGGCATAATAGATGGCGTAGGGCTTTTTATCCTTCCTTTGTCCCAAAACAGCTCCAACGGCATAATTTGAGGCATCACACATAAGTTCAAATGGAAGAGACTAATCTGGTGCACAAAGGATAAGAGCACTCGTGAGCAACTCCTTCAATCTTTCAAAGGCAGCTTGGCAATCATCATCAAACACAAAAGGAGTGTTCTTTTGGAGTAGCTTACACAAACAGCGAGAGATGTGGGAAAATTCCTTGATAAATCTTTGGTATAAACCTGCATGACCAAGACAAGAACGAATCTCTCTAACCAAAGTCGGAGAGGGTAAGTACCGCACAAGATCTACCTTAGCTTTATCAACTTCTATCCCTTTTTTCGAAACTATGTGTCTTAAAACGATCCCTTGAGTAACCAAAAAGTGACACTTCTCTCAATTAAGCACTAGGTTAGTTTCAACATATCTTTGCAAAATTAATTCTAAATTCCCCAAGCATGCATTGAAATCCCTCCCAAAAACACTAAAATCATCCATGAATACTTTAATTATTTTCTCAATGTAATCGAAAAAGATAGAAAGCATGCAACGTTGAAACGTACCTGGTGCGTTGCACAAACCAAAAGGCATCCGTCGATATGCAAATGTTTCAAAAGGGCAAGTGAACGTTGTCTTTTCTTGATCCTCCTCTGCGATGCTTATTTGGTTGTAACCCAAATATTCATCAAAGAAGCAATAGTAGGCATGACCAGCCAACCTCTCTAGCATTTGGTCAATGAATGGCAAATGAAAATGGTCCTTTCGAGTGGTGGCATTAAGCTTCCTATAGTCGATGCAAACTCTATGGCCGATGATAGTTCGTTGTGGCACTAACTCATTCTCCACATTCTTGACAACGGTAATTCCGGATTTCTTAGGAACAACTTGCACGGGTGAGATCCATCGGCTATCCGAAATAGGATAGATAATGCCACAATCCAAGAATTTGATCACTTCTTTTTTATGACCTCCATCATTAGCAGATGGAGTCGTCTTTGAGCTTCCCTAGTCGGTTTAGTTCTATCTTCAAGCAAAATTCAGTGCACACATATGGCTGGATTGATACCTTTGATGTCCACGAGTGTCTAATCAATGACAGTTTTGTACTTTGAAAGTACACGAACTAGCTTGACTTCTTGTTCTTCCTCCAACGTTGATAAGATGATAACCGGCAAAGTGTCATTTTCTCCTAAGTACGCATACTTAAAATGAGCCAGTAACACCTTGAGTTCTAATTCTGGTGCTTGTATAATGGAGAGAACAAGCTGATTTGTACCACAGGACAAAGGAATAAGTGGCGGCCTAGTGGTTATCTTGGGAGCCTTGTTAAGTAACATAGCCATTTCACGAATTCTAGGCTCCAAAATGTCGATCAATGCATCAATAAGGGCTTCATCCCCGAGTCGAGTCAGCCCCACTCCTTCTTGAATGACAATGTCGAGGTCATCTTTTCTAATGGTGTCTAAGTGATGTTGCACCATGTCTTCAAGCATATCCACCGAAATACATGCATTGACACTTGCCGTAGGAACCTTCATGGCATCTAGAATGTTAAACTCGATCTTTTCTCCATCAATCTCCATGGAAAATGTTCCTTCAAACACATTGATCTTTGTTCTTGCAGTTCTCATGAAATGTCGTCCGAGTAGCAATGACGTGGTGTTTAATGGACTCTCCTCCATGTTAACAATGTAGAAATCAGCTAGAAATATAAGATTATTAACTTGCACAAGAACATCTTCAACGTGCCCTCTTAGATACTTATGAGAACGGTCGGCTAGTTGGATGATGACATTGTCTTTCTTAAGCTCGCCAAGCTCCATGGGTGCATACAAGTAATAAGGTATGACGTTGATAGATGCACCAAGGTCTAGCATGACATCTTTGAATTTGTTGTCACCAATCACACAAGGAATAGAAAAGATCCCCGGATCCTTCAATTTGGGGGATAGCCGATGTTGCAACACCATTGAAACAGTTGCATTCACCTTCCCAACCTCCTTCTCTCTCGTTTGCCTCCTTTAGGTGTATAACTCTTTCAAAAACTTGGCATAGATAGGCACTTGCTTTATGCACTCGATCAAGGGTAGATTTACTTGCACTTTCCAAAAGATATCTAGGATTTCATCGTATTGATCATCTTTCTTAGATTTTGTCAACCTATGTGGGAATGGTGCATGAGAAAACAATGCATTAGTATTAACCGAACTTGAAGGGATAGGGTTAATACCTTTGGTTGGGGAAGGTTGCGTAGATGAAGGGCCTTAGTGGCGTTGTATGCCACATTCTTCTTCTTCTCGATCTCTTGAGTTGCTGGATCTTCTTCTAAGTCTTCATCCTCAAAGATGGTGTGATAAGGCGTCTTGCTTGTCTTTGGCAAAGGGGATGCCAACGTTCTCCCACTCCCAGTAACCATAGCACTGGCATTCTGTGGGTTTGGAAGTGTTTGAGGAGGTAGTTGTCCGTTCTCCCTTATTTGGCCAATGAAGTCAACGATTTGGCCCATTTGCTTCTTCATCTCGGATATATCTCAGCCATGACTATCTAATGTCTCCTTTGTTTTTGCTTGTCCGTCCAAGAGCACTTGTGTTAAAGCAGACAGTTGGGCCAACATCTTATCATAGTTCGGATTGGTGGATTGTTGTTGGACCAGAGGAGCTTGAGGCATAGGTTGCAAAGATGCTTGAGGAAGTGGTGGCCTTGCTTGAAATGGAGCACGTTGATAACCTTGTTGAGGTGCTGGAGGGTTCAAACATCTCTCATTGCTACTCCACTTGAAACCCGGATGATCTTGGAACTACTTGAGACTTCAAATTTGCCAAAAGGTTTGTAATTTGCTCGGAGATCAACTTTAGGAGTCGAGTGGGAGCTGAGCATTTGTAGAAATCTGATCATCCATCAAAGATCAAGTGTTAGTATCAAAAGAATACATAAGGAATAGAAGATACTAACAAAAAATGTTGGAAAATAAAAGAAAACAACAAAAACACACAAAACACACTAAAACAAGCCAAAAACACACTAAAATGACACAAAAGCTCTAAAACACTCTAAAACACTAAGTTAGACATTCTAAGTAATTTAAACGTGAATGCATGGCTCTAGAGATCCTAAAATGTACGCAAAATGGTTAAAATGATCTAAAAACAAGCTAAGACACAATATACAACGTTTTCTGCAAAATTAGGCATATATACAATGCAAGACTTAGAATAAACGTTAAACACACATATGTACATGTTAAAATGCAAGAACACAATAATCACATCAAATTCATGCATAACACACTCAAATCGTCATGCAAATGCATCAAACAGGAACCTATGTGAAGTATGAAATAAATGCATAAGAGAAAACGTTAGAAACCTGTAGAAATACACAAAGTTACGTGCTAAATCATGAATGCAATGTGACCTTTCTCTTGGCCTCATGCCCCTAACTTCACTTAGGTTAGGGGTACTCGGTGATTAAATCCGAGCATCACAAAGCCGCAAGAAGGTTATGCAAGCTAAAATGCAACGTGGTCAATCCTTTACAAGTTTAGTAAGTAACTAATGTATAAAACACATAAAAATTTCTAAGTATTATGCACATGTATTTTGTATTTTGAGTTGCGTCTTTGATTTAAAGAGAGTACACTAGCTTGATCTTTAGATCGTTCAATGGACATGCGATCCACGCAATAAAGTATAAACATTCAATCAATCAGCCTTGGTTCAATCGAAAACATGGCCAGTTAGGAATAGAGATAACACTAGAGGTATGACTAATTTTGACAAAATACCCCGAGGCTAACCAGGCAAATGGTATATACTCTATTGGCGTTTAGTCTTTCTTGGATCCAGAACCTGTCACTAGTCATAACCCGTTTCTAGACATCATATCCGACATTCAACCAATCTTTCAAAAATTTATTCTCCCTTAAGTCCTTTGTAGACTCCGCCATCAACCTCATGTCCATAAATTCACTTAGGTTATGGTGTGAAGTTGTGATGACCTGAACCAGAATCAGTAATGTAATCAGTACGATTCACGAGATTAAGCATAATCGCGATTAATCGTTAATTGTGTGATTTGCCGGATTAGTTCGCGACATAAATATCGGCTGAGAATTTGAATTGAGTTTCTTCACGAAAGTTGTAGAGCACGTGATTTTGAGCTCGTGGGCAGTTCCGGATGATTTTTCCGATAAACAAGAAATATATATGATTATTTGAAGTTTCGGTTTATCGACGAGTTTATCCGTTCGTTTCGTATTTATCCGAATCGTAATGGTTATCTGTTTTAGACCGTCGATCATCCCGAGACGCGAGTATAAATATCGGAAATAGTTGAAAAATTGTCGAAAACACTATTTGAGGCGTTGACCAAGCGTTGACTTTCTATTTTGGGTAGTTGACCCGTTGACCCGTGGAGAGAGACGCGACCCGTTTGAGCTCGCCGGCCGACCCAGTTTTTCCGGCCACCTCCGGCCACATTTGGGGTATAATTCTCTTCCTCTTGAGTTATAGAGTTGTTTGGTAATTGGAATTATGTGATTTGGTTGTGAATTGGTTGAGTTCCAATCAGGTTTGGTATCCGGTTTTCGCCGGTGACGGGGAGAGGTGTTCCGGCGAGCCACGGTGGCAGGGGAGTGAGGGTTTTGACTCCCCTTGCTGCCGTGATGCTTCCTAGGTACTTTAATTTGGACGAGGTGGTGGTTCCGGTGGAACCCGTGGCGGTTGTTGGAGTTGGACTCCGTTTGAATTCGAGCTGATTTCGTGATGATACAGGTTGAATTGGGTCGTATGGTAGTCGAAGAAATGGTTGGGCTTGAGGAGAGCTTCAAGACTGGGTCTTCCTCGCCTTGGAATTCCTCCATTGACGGCGCGGCGGCGGCGGTCAATGGCAGCGCTCCGGCGAGAACGTTGACTTTTTGGTTTTCGATGATTTTAGTGTCATTTTTCTCGTAATCGCGCTCCGATTATAGCCTTGAGGTTTTCGAGTTGATTTGGGTATCAGATTTTCAGTCGAGGGTTTTGAGTTGAAATTTCGGAAATTCAGTCGATTGTTTTATACAGTTTTATATGTTTTCGGGAACAGCTGGTTTCCGTGGTTAAGTACAGAGTTATGAGCTATGATTTTAATCAGATATATTTTATGACTATTCAGGGGATCGTGATCGTGTTTCGGGCGAGAGATCTTCCGCCGGGCCACGTGATTAGCGCGAGTGCGCGTTTCGCTCACCTGTGAGTGGATAACTTCTTTTCACTGTTAATCGCGAGTCATTACATACGTTTTACGAGTACGAGCATGCATACGAGATTATGATTTATATGAACATGTGTTATATGATTATGCTTATACCTTATACATTACGTATATACATTTAAATATTGCTTTATGCATTTGCATCGAACTATTTATGATTTGGTTTACACAGAGTACAGTCTCAGTATATGCTATTTTATCGATACACTTGCATCTCGGCTGATCTCCGATTGATGCCTACCAGGAGGGGCAGTACCCCAACCTGACCGGCGAGGGGCAGTACCCCAGAACCGAGGCCTTTCTGGCTAGAATCACATGGGGGTCTGGGATCCCGTGATTCGGACTATACTAGCACGGATGTGTCCATGAGTGACCCCGTGAGATTTTCCATGCATGCTCTGTACGTGAGTTGGAGTCAGCGTCTCCTCGTGTACCATTTGATTTTTATATATTTTGACTCGCATATGTTTTTATAACATATATCATCTGGCGAAAGACATTTATTTTCGTCCACTCACTCTAACGGTTTTCATGTCTTTCCCCTGGACTTTTCGGTTTCCGTGCCCAGTTTGCAGTTCAGGTTCTAGTGTTTCACGTCGTGGTGGGAGGCTAGTTGTTCGAGCCACCTGTGTTTTCCAGTAGGTTTCTTGTTTCGCCTACTGATGTATATATTGTATATATTTACACTAGAGGTCGCTCTGATACATTCGGATACATGTTATATACGATTTTTCCCGGATATACTATATATTACAGTATGTTTACTGTTTATTGATATGATATTGAGAAATCCGGATGGGATTGGTGCCCACGGTTTGGCTTTTGTGGCATAGAATAAAGTGTTATTTTCTGGGTGCAGGTATTGGCAATTCTGCGTTACTAGCGTTACTCTGCCGAAATTTTAATGGTTTTTGTTGATTCACGTTTTTAGAAGGGGTTTGATTCCGGTTTAGGTAACTAAATCGGGGTTGGGTCCTTTCAGCAGTGATGAAATCCACACATCATGAGGGGTTAAGGAGATAAACAAAAAAAAGAGACGTCATCTATTCCCAAGAATGCGACTTAATTAACTAAGCTTATGTACTAAGTTTAAATCAAAGACTATCTTTAACATGTATAACTGCAAAATTAAATTGTAAGTATAAAAAAAATATTGAATTATAAATAAGTATGTAAATTTCGAATATAGACATGCTCTCTATTTACACAATTTCACATATTGACAAAGAACACATGTAAATTTCCAGAATCGCGTAAAGTTGAACACAGCTGCTTGTCAATTTTTTCCAGAATTATTGGCTACTCAGAATGTAATGACATTTTACAGGCACAAAAAAGAAACAAAAACAAACACTACTGAAAATTTTGGGGTTTTTATGGGATATCTAGCTATGTCAAGTAATTTACACAAAACAGGGAAGTGCACAGTTCTGAAAATAGAAAATAAAAACATATTTACACAATGAAATCACACAATTCTTTACAATCCCTGGCAACTACGCCAAAATTAATATATGCTAAAACTAACTACTAATTTAACACTTAATATTCAGCATAACGCATACAATTAAAACAATTTGTTGTAGATGTAACATTGGTAAATAGAGTATCGTTCTTAATCGGGGATTGATGGTGCATGCATGACTACGCTAAGTTTAGGGGGGTTTTATAAGTTAGTTTTTATAAGCTATAAAAATTAAAGACAAAACATGGGAAACAAACACATAGAGGAATCCTAGAATTCTAACATGCTTAGCTCATAGAAAAGTAAACAATCAAGAACCCTAGAATCACTAAACGTGCTTGTATACCGAAAATAAACCTAAGTCTAACATATTTACATGATCAACTCATCTTTTTACCTAGCCTTTAATAACCTAACCGATTTCATGCAACCTATTTAGCATCTAAGTCTTTAGCTACGTTTTACATACATATTTCATAGTTAAGTGCTAAACTCGGGAATTGCCCTACATTCAAACACTTTCATAATCTAAACCGGGAATTTCCCTGCATTCAATATAAGCATTAGATACCAATAAGCACGTGTAACTAAATTCAAACAATACTAAACAAAATACAAGAAAAATATATTAGAATTATTTAACTAAAAGACTTCTTGAAATCAATCTATAATAACCGAAAATACATACTAGGAGGAATAAAGAGAAGAGGACATGGTTACACTTTCTAATCAGGGAATTGCCCTAGACTAGCCCGTGTAGATGTTCTTCAATGGAAGAAGATGGTGACACCTTGGGATTTCCAAGCTATGCCTTCGACTTCAATGGAGGATAAGACACCTTGAGATTGCCAAGCTATGCCTTACTTGGAGGATGGTGGAGACGGCTTGTGAAGGAGGGCGGCTTCCTAGGAGAATTTCAGTGCTTTGGAGAGTAAGAGGACTCTTGGTCAAGATTTTGGCTCTAAGATGAGTGATACTTTTGTTTTGGTTGAAGCTCCCTTTATATAGGCACCAAGCTAAGCCTAGTTCGACTCCTTCTACGACTTTAACTACTCTACCCGGGTAACCTGACCATTCTCCATGAAAGTAAGAATTTCTGTTGTTCTAGGATTCCAAATGCCACTGTGATTCTTTTTGCGTTGGAAACTAGACTTCTAGATCTTTCCAACCATATGCTAATTGTGTCTAGATCCATCCGGATCTGTTCACAGTGGTCTTTCTAAGTGGGCTGATGTACAAAGGCCGATTTCTGATAATTAATTTTAATCCATCTTGTTTCTTTGGGCTTATTTGGACATTCTCTTGGTCTTTGAACCATCTTCATTAATCTTGGTCCATTCTTAAGTAATTTGGGCTCCCATTCAGCAACATGGTCGATATTTACAATATATAAACAAGCCCGTGACAAATCCTTCTTCTATCACAATTAGGAAATGTTTCCTTCATCAATTAGGAAAGATCCGGACACTTCCTCTTCACTTTAGGAAATATTTTGCACATGTGTTCCGAATTCACTTTCCTATTCTCCCAAGGACTTCTACTTCATAAAGGATTCCTAGTCAAAATAGGATTATTCATTTTTCTGCATTTCCGCTCCATTTTAACCTCCTTAATTAATCTCCATTATTTATGACCTAAAGATAATAAAGTAAGTTAGAATAGAGAATACTAAGGTCAAAACGAAGTTAAATATGAATAGAAATACATTAAGAATCGAGCATAAAATGCGTAGATCATGTTACATAATAATTTCGTTGTCAATAGTAAATTAAATGACGTGTATTTCTCAATGTATGATATCAAACAACCATTCAACTTGTAATTCATATCATTGTGTAACAATTCTTTATTTTCTTAACAAATTAAGGGTTTTAATATAAAAAAAATTCGACTTATTATCAGTTTTCTCCGATATGGTTATGAACTGATAATAAGTTAAACTATGATTCTATCTATAAGGAAAACTTTAATCTCTATTCACTATAAATACACAGCATACTTGTTGGTCTCAACATAATATACAAAGTATTATACTTTTACATTTTATCCGAATACAATTAATGTTGGCTAATGGACCATGCGACATGCCCTTGATTTTATCCATAGTATGCCTTGACTTTAGACAATACAACAATAATCAAGTAGTTGATTAGATTAAGTGTCTAATTAGAGAGATACATTGCATAGTTATCTAGGTATAGCGGTGTACTAAAAATTTGCACTTTTAGGTAGATGTGAGAGAATGGTATCAGAGCCTGTCCCGATCGGAAGTGTGCCGACAAGGACGTCGGGCCCCTAAAGGGGGTGGATTGTGTTGACCCATGTGTGGGGGTGCCAAGACACTAGCTTTCTACATGGGGATGCAATCCCACATCGCTCGGGAGTGGGAAGGTGATGTGATTATATGTGCATGTCCACATCTCTATAGTAAGAAGTATACTATATAGATGTGGACATGCACATATAAGCACATCACCTTTCTACTCCCGAGCGATGTCAGCCATGCCCCTTAATAGCTATGCCTCTGTCTAGAAAGAGACTTTTAATAAAGTGCACTTAAGAGAGCTCATCCCCGCCTACACTGATTTCTCAGTCTGGTCAGGAGTGAAAAGAGTTACCCGAATGATTTGTAGATGACACGAAATTTATTCAATCTCAAAACTATGTTGTAACGATCCAAACCAAAAGTTACGCTAACTTTTACGATTTAGGTTTTCCGCGAATTATGCACCTCGTGAAATTTTGTTAACGACATTTTCTTCGGGCGAGAGATTGATTTGAATTTCTTCGCGGAAGTCGTAGAGTTTTTAATTTTGTGCACGTAGAAATTTTTGGGGAATTTTTCGGGTTATCGAGCAATTTCTATTGATTTTTGGGAGTTCGTATTTGAAATTATGTATTTTAAAATATTTTTCTTGACAGTTTACTTTAGACTGTTGGATCTTGATCAGATCAAACCTCAGCCGTTGATCTGATCAGAAATTTTTGGTATTTATAGTGGAAATACGGTGGAAATACAGAGAAAATCAGAAAAATACGAAGAGTATACGTACGCGACTCGTATATATACCCATTTTGACCCGTTTTGGATTTCGATTGCGACCCACCGGAAAACGCCATGGTTGCCGGCGTTCTTGGTATGGTTTTGAAGCTCTTTCTCTCCTTTTTCCATTCATGTATATATTGTTGATCTTTGGGTGAGTTTTGTGGTAGTTTTGAGGCAGTGAACCCATGGGTTTTTCGGGTTAGTTCACCGGCAGTTTTCCGGCCTTTTTTTGGCATGATGGTGGGGTGGGGGCCGAGGTGCATCACCGGTGACTGAATCGACTAGAGAAGTTTTTCGGCCATTTCGGCCACCGTGGGTTTTGGGCTTAATTCCGGTCAAACGCTGCGAAATTGGGTCTAGGTTCAGTTGGCAAATGTGTTGGGCTAGTTGAGATCTTTCCAACAAGTGGTCAAATGCTCCCATCGGAGCAGTTTGGACCGGAGGCGCGTGTGGTTCACGCAGCACTGCCGGTGGCCACGCGCCGCCGCTAGTGGCGGAGCTCTGGCAAGTCAAAAATTCTAATTTTTCCGTGGGGTTTTCGGGATGGTTTCTGAGTTATTTTTCGCGTGTTTTATCGAATTCTGAAATTAAATGAACCTGTTATTTATTCAGGAAACCGCGAGAGAGATTTTGCCGAGAGTGGAACCCGCATTTTTTAGACTCGCATCATGTTTATTTGCATATATATTGCGAAAGGCATGCTATATTTATTACTATCAGTTTAAAAATAAAAGTTTATTTTCGTCTACTCACTCTAACAGTTATTATTATTTATATGCCTTTCCTTGGGCTTTTCGATTTCCTTCTTGCCCAATTTGTAGTTTCTATCCTGTGGTTGCGCATCGTTGTCGGAGGCCTAGAGTTCAAGTCAATGTTCTTTTCTAGTAGGTTCCTAGTTTAACCTACTAGCTTTATATATATATTGGTAAATTAGAAGTTGCTCTGCGTACTATGTTAGTTTATTTTCCTTTGTAATGCTTTTCGAGTACTTACTGGATTTTGAATAATAAGTGTAAAGAAATACTTTTACTGTTATTCAGTAGTTTGTGAACTTGAGAAATCCGGATGGGAATTGGCGTCCCACGGTTTGGTTTTTGTGGACTATTTAGAAGTGTGTATTCATTGCAGGTTTTTGGTTTACTCATTTTATAAAGTAAACTCTGGTGAAATTTTTTAAAAGGTTGTAGTGTTGTTAGGATCTAATTTCGATTTAGGCAACTGAATCGGGGTTGGGTTCTTTCATATGTAAAGTGTACAATGGATTCTATAAAACAGAGATATGTAAATACATTGGCTAATTAGTAAAGCAACTATTGTTGAGTTCGAAATTTTTCTAACTCCAAACTTTACTTTTTGTAGGCATAGGCAATGATGAAGTTCAATGCATTGTCGACTGTGGTGCGACACGCTCTGTGTTCAAACACAAATCTCTGTTCACTGATCTGACTCTTGCAAAATAATCCATGATCGACTACACTAGATGGAACTTCGAACATAATTGAAGGACACGGACGCACCATTGTGGCGTTGCCTGTGATCACCATCTCTAACACCCTTTATGCACCTAAAGGTTTTCAGACCCTCTTATGCTTTAGGGATATCAGAGCTAATGAGTTCCACCTTGAAACGCATGTTGAAAAAGGTGAAGAGTTTATTTACATCACTTTTACGAGAGGCGGATTCAAACGCATCCTAGAAAAGTGTCATCAAGTCAAAATGAGCTTATACTCGACGATAATTCGAGCAGTTGAAGTCAATTATGCGTTATGCTCATATCTCATTACTGTAGCATCAGAAACTTACAAGTTATAACATGACCATCTTGGACATCTAGGTCATCAATTAATGGTGCGGATCCTTAAGATTACACATGGTCATCCCTTCCATCGGATTATCTAGAGATCAGGAAGATCTGAGGTACAAGCGATAGAGATATCAAGTGCTTATGAGTTATATATCTCTGTACACTTAGACATGGCTTCCATAGAAGTCATGACGGTTGAAAGAGCCGACCCTAAGATTCTGCACCTTTCCTAGGTACCGCAGATAAGAAGGGACGAGTGGGCAAATCACTATGAAAAGCGTGTTCTTTAAGGAAACTTGGAACATGCCCCGCCTATGTAAGATCTTAGAAAGAAACCTATTCCTTTCTCCAACGTATTCAAGGAAATAACTTTGGACCTATTCATCCAGAAAGCAGACCATTTAGATACTTAATGGTTCTGGTTGATGTATCATCACATGTCACGATGTTGTCCACAAGAAACTCAGCCTATGCTAAACCCTTAATTAGCTCAAATGATTATCTTGAGAGCTTGTCACCCTGATTGTTGGTTTCAATCTATTCGACTTGATAATGTTGCAGAGTTTACATCGAAATTTTTTAATGACTATTGCACCACGTTAGGCATTGAAGTTGAATACCCTGTTCCTCATGTCCACATGCAAAATGATCTAGCAGAAGCCTGTATCAAATGATTACAGATGATTGCTAGGACGCTCCTTATGCATTCTAACCTCCCTACCACTACTTGGGGCCATGCAATATTGCATGCAGGCTTGCTTATTCTCTTGAGGCCGGTAGTCACACAAATGTTCACACCATTACAGTTAACCACTGGAGCGGAACAAGACATTTCACATCTTAGAAAAATTGGATGCGCATGCTACATACCCATTGCTCCACCAAAGTGTAATAAAATGGGACCTCAATGCCGAATGGATGTGTATGTTAGCTTTGACGCGCCAGATATAATCCGCTATATCGAAACCTCTACATGTCAAGTTTATAAGGCAAGATTTTTCGACTGCCACTTTGATGAGGAAGACTTCCCATCGTTAGGGGAAGAGTCGAACAGAGTTCTAAAGGAACAATATGAAGTGTCGTGGTCCATCCCCACTCTGTCTCATCACGATTCTAGAACTTCAGAGTCTGAATCTGAAGTTCACTGCATTATTGATCTACAAATGCTTTTGGATAAACTCCTCGATACATTTGCAGACATTGCACGAGTGACAAGATCTATTATACCAGCTGCAAACATGCTTGAGAGGATATATGTCGCTGGAATGCATCCAGAATTTGGCGATACCCAAGGGAGGGGTACTATCGCAGGAAAAACGTCCTATGAGGCCTTAGACCCTCCTTGCAAGAGAGGGAGACCGATTGGTGCTACAGATTCATGTTCAAGAAAGCGAACGGCCAAAGGACCTAGACGAGATCTAATGAAAATTGATGTCACCGAGCCCTCACATGAGATCATACCCAAATATAGTGAACCTCAAGAGGTTAGTCTTATAGATTATAATAGGGAGATCACTGTAAACTATACTTGTTACACAGACATGTGGGATCGAAGTGATATTGTGACGACCCGAACCAGAATCAGATGTGTGTTTGGCACGATTCTCAAGATTTGGTTTAGTCGCGGTTTTGCGATATTATGTGGTTTGCCGATTCGATTCGCGACTTTGTTTTCGGTCGAGAATTTGGGTTAGGTGTCTTCACGGAAAGTGTAGAGTACGTGATTTCGAGCTCGAGGGCGGTTTCGGAAGATTTTTCCGATAACCGAGGAATATTTTATGATTATTTGAAGTTTCGGGTTCCGACGAGTTTATCCGATTGTTTCGTGTTTATCCGAATCATTTCGTATTTTCATTTCGGACCGTCGATCGACCCGAGGCTCGAGTATAAATAGTGAAATAGTCATGAAATAGTCGAAAATGAAAGTTTTGAGCTTGGACCGTGTGTTGACCGCCTGTTGACTTTCCAAAATTGGAAAGTGACCGTTGACCCGTAAGGAGGGTGTGCGACCCGGTTTGGTTCGTCGGCGACCCGACTTTTCCGACCACCTCCGGCTAGACCGAGGGTACAGCTCGAATCCTCTCATGCTCCTCTTTCATTTTATGTATGGGATGTTTGAAATTGATGGTGTTTACCTTGGGTTCGATTAAGGACCGGTTTGGGTTGATCGGTGGTGTTGGGTGGTAGGTTTCCGGCAAGGTTTTGATGTTGGGTTTATGGGGGTTTGCCTCCTTTTGATCTGGTGATGGTTTCCCTTAGTTTTGATTTGGGTTTTAGTGAGTTTTCCGGCGAACCGTGATGGTTGCCGGAGGTAATGTCCGATTTGCTTTCGGCCTTGATTTGGAGGGTTTAAGTTGAGAATTGAGCCTAGGGACAGAAGAGTGTTGTGTTCGAATGGGCAAGACCTTGAGGACTGGGAGTTTTTCGCCGGAAAATCTTGCTGTTGACGGCGCGCCGCCGCCGCCGGCGGCGGTCAACGGCGAGAAAAAGTCAACTTTTCAGATTTCGATAATTTTAATGTCGTTTTTCTCGAAATCGCGCCCTGATCGTCGTCCAGAGGTTTTCGGATTGATTTGATTAGCCGATTTTCAGTCGAGATTTCGAGTGGGGATTTCGGGATTTCCGTAATTCATTTTGCACTACATTTCGTATTTCCGGGAACGGTTGGTTTCCGTGCATCAGTACAATGTTGTGGACTACTATTTTGATTAGTTGTGTTTTGTGAATATTCAGGAGATTGTGATCGAGATCTGGATCGTGATCGTGCTTCAGGCGAGGGATCTTCCGCCGGACCACGAGTGTAGCGCGTGTGCGCGTTTCGAGAGTCAGTGAGTGGACATTTCTTTTCACGGAAAATATTGCGAGTCTTTTATATGATTTATGAACTTGAGCATGCGTATGAGATTTCGGATATACGAGCATGTGTTTTATGATTATACGATATACGTATACGAGTATACATACACTTATATGCTGTTTCATGCATTTGCATCGAAATTTTTATGATTTGGTTTACACAGAGTACAGTCTTGGTTACATAGTTGTATCGATACACTTGCCTCTCGGCTGATCCCCGATGGTAGGCCATACCAGGAGGGGCGTATCCCCGACTGACCGGTGAGGGGCGTTTCCCCGGATCCGAGGCCATTTCTGGCTAGAATCACGTGGAAGTCAGGGACTCCGTGGTTCTGACTGTACTAGCACGGTGTATGTCCATGAGTGACCCCGTGAGATTTTTACTTGCATGCTCAGTACACTGGAGGAGTATGAGTTTTACCTCGTGTACTTGTTATTTTATTTACCTAGACTCGCATATGTTATTCTACATATATATCAACTGGTGAAAGACATTTATTTTCGTCCACTCACTCTAACGTGTTTCATGTCTTTCCCCTGGGCTTTTCGGTTTCCGTGCCCAGTTTGCAGTTCAGGTTTGGTGTTTCACGTCGCGGTTTGGAGGCTAGTGATCAGAGTGACCTGTGTTTTCCAGTAGGTTCTTGTTTCGCCTACTGATGTACATATTGTATATGTTTTACTTTAGAGGTCGCTCTGATACATTCTGATACATGTTGTACGGATTTTCACGGATATACATATATACATAGTACAGTTTATTTACTGTTGTTGATTATATTGATGTTGAGAAATCCGGATGGGATTGGTGCCCACGGTTTGCTTTTTGTGGCATAGGACGAAGTGTTAATTTCTGGGTGCAGGTTATGGTAATTCAACGCTAGTAACGAAACTCTGCCCTAATTTCAAATTTTTTTTGTTGGTTCGTGTTTTCGAAAGGGTTTAATTCCGGTTTAGGTAACTGAATCGGGATTGGGTCCTTTCAGCTTGGTATCAGAGCATTAGGTTGTCAGATTATGTAGACTCTTGTAGTTGTGACGCTTAGGGTATTTGAGTTGATACAGCATGACTGGAGTGATGACCCGACTGGCCAGCGGTACTCATCAATACTTCGGGTGTTGTGTGTCCTCAAATATCTGCGGTTTCATGATTACGTTCTTCTGCTTGTGCCTAATGCTTGTCTTGTATCAGTAGGATGCCTCCTCGACGTGGTCCCCGTGTTGACCGGGATGTTGATCCTGATGAGGATCGCCGAACGCGCGACTTGCTGATGCGAGTGCTGCGTTTGGAAGAGCGTTTTGACCCTGTGGTCAAGGCTCGCACTGCGGGTGCTACTGTGTTTTCGGGTTCAGTTTATCCAGAGATATGCGAGGCATGGTTGGTTCAGATTGAGCGTGTTTGTGAGCGTCTGCAGTTTACACCTGAGCAGATGACAGTAGCCGCAGTTGGTTTACTTGAGGGTGATGCATACTTTTGGTGGGTCAGCACTGACAGAGTTCCTGTGGATACTCCGTGGACATTGTGTCGTGATCTGTTTATGCGGAGGTATTTTAATCAGGCTACCCAGCAGCGCAAGTACGAGGAGTTTACGAACTTGAGGCAGGGCAGTTTGTCTGTACTTGAGTATCGGGATCGGTTTACTCGATTGTCTCGTTTTGCGCAGGATATGGTGGCTACAGAGGAAGCCAAGTGTCGCAGGTTTGAGCTGGGATTGAATCTGAACATCAAGGCGACGTTGACTACGATGCCGAGGAATAACTTTGATGAGTTTGTTAGTGCAGCTCTCCGAGGCGAAGATATTGAGTAGGAGAGACAGCAGAGGTACCAGCCGAGACGATTTGAGGAAGGTGGACCGAGTCAGGGGCCTTCGAAGAGGTTGAGTTCCGATACTTCCGGTTCAGCTTCATCCTCAGGTGGTGGATCTTATCGACCACCAGCTGGTGTACCGAGGCAGAGGCCGAGATGGAGGAGAGATAGACCACAGCGATCACAGGCTAGTGCAGGTTCTAGCGGTTCTAGTTATCCTCGGCGTACTGGTGGCACATTTGCTGTACCGAGGGAGTACCCGTTGTGTAGTCTCTGCAGTCAACATCATGTGGGTCCATGTCAGCGAGGTTCTGTCACTTGTTTCCGCTGTGGCCAGGTGGGTCACTATGCGAGGGAGTGTCCTCAGTTATATGGCGGTGACGGACAGGCGGCCCAGAGTTCCGGAGTTAAGCGAGGTACCACTTTAGGGGCTCGACCAGCACAGACTGCAGGTCAAGGTAGACAGCAGGGTCAGCCCCAACGAGGACGACCAGCCGAACAGGCGAGAGTTCATGCTATGACTATGCGTGAGGGCAGAGCATCACCGGAGGTCGTTATCGGTACGTTACATGTTTTTGGTATTCCAGTAGTTGCATTGTTAGATCCAGGTGCCACACATTCATTCATATCATTTAGACTGTCATCATTGGCTACGGTACCTGCATCTCCACTTCCGGGGTTGTGGAGAATGTTGTATCCGTCAGGTGAGGTTGTGAGCATCGGTTGGGTTTACCGAGATTGTGAGGTGTTTATCGATGGCCATGGTTTAGCCGCTGATCTGTTACTGCTTGATATTGTGGATTTCGATTTGATATTGGGTATGGACTTTTTGGAGTCGCACTGGGCCATGTTTGATTGCCACAGGAAGGAGGTCGCGTTTCGACGACCAGGGTTGCCTGAGATACTGTTTCGTGGTGAGAAGAACACTTCCCTACCGTGTTTGATTTCCGCGATGAGGGTGGATCGGTTGATGAAGAAGGGTTGTGTTGCATACTTAGCCCATGTTGTGGACACTACAGCTGCGGTGCCGGACCTTGGTAGTATTGAGGTTGTATCTGAGTTTCCGGATGTGTTTCCAGCGGAGTTACCTGGTATACCCCCTGTGCGGGAGATTGACTTTACTATTGAGTTATTGCCGGGTACTGGACCGATTTCCCAGACACCGTACCGGATGGCGCCTGCAGAGTTGAGGGAGTTGCAGATTCAGCTTCAGGAGTTATTAGAGAAGGGATTCATTCGACCGAGTGTTTCTCCGTGGGGTGCTCCAATGTTATTTGTGCGGAAGAAGGACGGGTCCATGCGTTTGTGTATCGACTACCGGAAGCTGAATCAGATTACAGTGAGGAACAAGTATCCGTTGCCGCGAATTGACGACTTGTTCGATCAGCTGAAGGGAGCAGCAGTCTTTTCGAAGATTGACCTTCGATCCGGATATCACCAGTTGAGGATCCGAGATTCCGATGTGGCCAGGACAGCTTTCAGGACGCGGTATGGGCACTATGAGTTTCTGGTTATGCCGTTTGGGTTGACTAACGCCCCCGCTGCTTTCATGAACTTGATGAATCGGGTGTTTAGACGGTTCCTGGACAAGTTCGTGATTGTATTCATTGATGATATTTTGATATACTCGAGGAGTGTGGGCCAGCACAGGAAGCACTTGCGAGCGGTATTGCGGACTTTGCGGGACCATCAGCTGTTCGCGAAGTTTAGCAAGTGTGAGTTCTGGTTGGATAGTGTGAAGTTTCTGGGCCACGTGATTTCGGTCGAGGGAGTTAGTGTTGATCCTGACAAGATAGAGGCCGTGCTGAATTGGAGTCGACCCACTACTGTACCGGAGATCCGGAGTTTCTTGGGGTTAGCAGGCTATTATCGACGGTTTGTTCAGGATTTCTCCCAGATTGCTACACCACTGACCAGATTGACGAAGAAGGGCGTCAAGTTTGAGTGGTCTGAGGCGTACGAGGAGAGTTACTTGCTCTTGAAGGAGAGATTGACTACCGCACCGGTTCTGACATTGCCAGACGACAGTGGTGAGTTTGTTGTGTACAGCGATGCGTCGAAGTTGGGACTTGGCTGTGTTTTGATGCAGCATGATAGAGTCGTGGCATATGGTTCCAGGCAGCTGAAACCGCATGAGGCCAACTATCCGACGCATGATTTTGAGTTAGCCGCTATTCTATTAGCGTTGAAGAGTTGGAGACATTATCTGTATGGTGCTCAGTGTAGGATTTTCACTGACCACAAGAGTCTCACTTATTTACGGACACAGCCGGATCTGAACATGAGGCAGCGCCGATGGATGGAGTTGATCAATGATTATGATTGTACGTTCGAGTACCATCCAGGGAAGGCCAACGTTGTAGCGGATGCACTTAGCCGGAAATCCGGAGCCTCATTGTTTCACATGGGTGTGACCAGAGTGTCGATGTTAGCCGAGCTTCGAGCTACGGGTGCTGTGTTTGGGTATGATGATGATGGAGCTTTGCTGGCTAGTTTTCAGGTTCTACCAATATTGGTTGATCAGGTACGGGAGGCACAGGATTCAGATCCTTACTTGCTGGGCAAGAAGACCATGATTCGGAATGGTGTGCCTATAGAGTTCCGATTGAGCAACGACGGTACGTTGTTGTTCAGGGGCAGATTATGTGTACCCAGGGACGAGGACTTAAAGAAGGAAATTCTTGACGAGGCCCACAGTTCAGCGTATGCGATGCATCCCGGAGGTACGAAGATGTTTCGTACACTTCGAGCGTATTGGTGGCGCAATATGAAGCGGGAGATTGCCGCGTACGTGAGTCGGTGTTTGATTTGTCAGCAGGTAAAGGCGGAGAGGCAGAAACCTGCAGGGAAACTACAGCCACTTGAGATACCGGTTTGGAAGTGGGAGCACATTTCGATGGATTTCGTCTATCAGTTGCCGCGTACTTCGGCGGGCAACACTGGCATTTGGGTTATTGTTGACCGACTGACGAAATCCGCTCACTTTCTTGCACTTCCGGGGAAGGTATCGGTAGGTAGATTGGCTAAGTTGTACTTATCCGAGATTGTTCGCTTGCATGGAGTGCCTGTGTCCATTGTTTCTGACCGTGATATTCAGTTCACATCTGAGTTTTGGCGGGCGTTGCTGCGAGCTTTGGGTACGAAGTTGCGATTTAGTACAGCTTTTCATCCTCAGACTGACGGGCAGTCCGAGCGGACCATTCAGACTCTTGAGGATATGTTGAGATCGTGTGTGTTGCAGTTTCGCGGAAACTGGGATCAGCAGTTACACTTGATTGAGTTAGCCTACAATAACAGCTATCAGGCCAGCATTGAGATGGCACCGTACGAGGCCCTGTACGGGAAGCAGTGTCGCACTCCATTGTGTTGGAGTGAGGTAGGGGAGCGTTGGCTCATTGGTCCTGATTTGGTGAAAACCACGATGGAGGACATACAGGTGATTCAGGATCGGTTGAAGATCGCCCAGGATCGGCAGAAGAGTTACGCAGATGTGAGGAGGAAGAGCTTAGAGTTCGAGGTTGGTGATTGGGTCTTCCTGAACCTATCTCCGTGGAGGGAAGTAGTGCGTTTCGGGAAGCGTGGCAAGCTTCGACCGCGGTATATTGGTCCGTATGAGATTACGGAGAGGGTTGGAGCTGTTGCTTACAGACTTGAGTTACCGGCTGAGATGGCTCGCGTGCATGATGCGTTCCATGTTTCGATGTTGCGGAAGTACATCTCAGATCCTTCACATGTGATAGCCCCACAGCAGTTGCCGATCAGGGAGGATTTATCATATGTTGAGGAGCCAGTGCAGATTCTCGATTGACGTGAGCAGGAGTTGAGGCATCGTGTGATTCCGCTGGTGAAGGTCTTGTGGCAGAACCATTCAGTTGAGGAGGCCACTTGGGAGACCGAGTAGCGTATGCAGGAGCAGTATCCTCATCTGTTCACATGACAGGTACGTAAATTTCGAGGTCGAAATTTCTTTAAGGGGGGTATATTTGTGACGACCCAAACCAGAATCAGATGTGTGTTTGGCACGATTCTCGAGATTTGGTTTAGTTGCGGTTTTGCGATATTATGTGGTTTGCCGATTCGATTCGCGACTTTGTTTTTGGTCGAGAATTTGGGTTGGGTGTCTTCACGGAAAGTGTAGAGTACGTGATTTCGAGCTCGAGGGCGGTTCCGGAAGATTTTTCCGATAACCGAGGAATATTTTATGATTATTTGAAGTTTCGGGTTCCGACGAGTTTATCCGATTGTTTCGTGTTTATCCGAATCATTTCGTATTTTCATTTCGGACCGTCGATCGACCCGAGGCTCGAGTATAAATAGTGAAATAGTCATGAAATAGTCGAAAATGAAAGTTTTGAGCTTGGACCGTGTGTTGACCGCCTGTTGACTTTCCAAAATTGGAAAGTGACCGTTGACCCGTAAGGAGGGTGTGCGACCCGGTTTGGTTCGTCGGCGACCCGACTTTTCCGACCACCTCCGGCTAGACCGAAGGTACAGCTCGAATCCTCTCATGCTCCTCTTTCATTTTATGTATGGGATGTTTGAAATTGATGGTGTTTACCTTGGGTTCGATTAAGGACCGGTTTGGGTTGATCGGTGGTGTTGGGTGGTAGGTTTCCGGCAAGGTTTTGATGTTGGGTTTATGGGGGTTTGCCTCCTTTTGCTCTGGTGATGGTTTCCCTTAGTTTTGATTTGGGTTTTAGTGAGTTTTCCGGCGAACCGTGATGGTTGCCGGAGGTAATGTCCGATTTGCTTTCGACCTTGATTTGGAGGGTTTAAGTTGAGAATTGAGCCTAGGGACAGAAGAGTGTTGTGTTCGAATGGGCAAGACCTTGAGGACTGGGAGTTTTTCGCCGGAAAATCTTGCTGTTGACGGCGCGCCGCCGCCGCCGGCGGCGGTCAACGGCGAGAAAAAGTCAACTTTTCAGATTTCGATAATTTTAATGTCGTTTTTCTCGAAATCGCGCCCTGATCGTCGTCCAGAGGTTTTCGGATTGATTTGATTAGCCGATTTTCAGTCGAGATTTCGAGTGGGGATTTCGGGATTTCCGTAATTCATTTTGCACTACATTTCGTATTTCCGGGAACGGTTGGTTTCCGTGCATCAGTACAACGTTGTGGACTACTATTTTGATTAGTTGTGTTTTGTGAATATTCAGGAGATTGTGATCGAGATCTGGATCGTGATCGTGCTTCAGGCGAGGGATCTTCCGCCGGACCACGAGTGTAGCGCGTGTGCGCGTTTCGAGAGTCAGTGAGTGGACATTTCTTTTCACGGAAAATATTGCGAGTCTTTTATATGATTTATGAACTTGAGCATGCGTATGAGATTTCGGATATACGAGCATGTGTTTTATGATTATACGATATACGTATACGAGTATACATACACTTATATGCTGTTTCATGCATTTGCATCGAAATGTTTATGATTTGGTTTACACAGAGTACAGTCTTGGTTACGTAGTTGTATCGATACACTTGCCTCTCGGCTGATCCCCGATGGTAGGCCATACCAGGAGGGGCGTATCCCCGACTGACCGGTGAGGGGCGTTTCCCCGGATCCGAGGCCATTTCTGGCTAGAATCACGTGGAAGTCAGGGACTCCGTGGTTCTGACTGTACTAGCACGGTGTATGTCCATGAGTGACCCCGTGAGATTTTTACTTGCATGCTCAGTACACTGGAGGAGTATGAGTTTTACCTCGTGTACTTGTTATTTTATTTACCTAGACTCGCATATGTTATTCTACATATATATCAACTGGTGAAAGACATTTATTTTCGTCCACTCACTCTAACGTGTTTCATGTCTTTCCCCTGGGCTTTTCGGTTTCCGTGCCCAGTTTGCAGTTCAGGTTTGGTGTTTCACGTCGCGGTTTGGAGGCTAGTGATCAGAGTCACCTGTGTTTTCCAGTAGGTTCTTGTTTCGCCTACTGATGTACATATTGTATATGTTTTACTTTAGAGGTCGCTCTGATACATTCTGATACATGTTGTACGGATTTTCACGGATATACATATATACATAGTACAGTTTATTTACTGTTGTTGATTATATTGATGTTGAGAAATCCGGATGGGATTGGTGCCCACGGTTTGCTTTTTGTGGCATAGGACGAAGTGTTAATTTCTGGGTGCAGGTTATGGTAATTCAACGCTAGTAACGAAACTCTGCCCAAATTTCAAAATTTTTTTGTTGGTTCGTGTTTTCGAAAGGGTTTGATTCCGGTTTAGGTAACTGAATCGGGATTGGGTCCTTTCAGATATTTCTATTGATGATGCTTTTGCATTTATGGTTGCTCAAGAGATAATCGATGCTGATGTCATAGAACGCCAAACCGTTGCTGAATGTGAAGCACGTTCGGTATGGCCTAAATGGAAAGAAGCAATCCAAGTTGAAATTGATTCTCTAACAAAGAGGAACGTTCTCAACCCTATTGAACCTACACCAAGAAGGGTGAAATTCGTTGGTACTAAATGGGTCATTATTAGGAAACGCAATGAGAAAAACAAAATTGTGAGGTACAAGGCTTGCCTTGTCGCCCAAGGTTTCTCTTAGCGTTCAGGAATTGATTATGATGAAACTTATAGTCCTGTCATGGATGTCATAACTTTCTGATCCTTGATCATTTTGGTAGTTTCTGAAAACATGCAGCTACTTAATATGGTTACTGCTTATCTATATGGGGATCTAAATACAGTAATTAACATGAAAATTCTTGACGGTATTCAGCTACCTCCACTAAGTAACACTAGTTCTAAAAAGTGCATTTTCGATTCGTTTTAAATGTTCACTGTACGGATTGAAACAATCTGGGCGGACGTGGTATAATCGACTCAGTGAGTACCTAGTGGGAAGAGGGTATACGAACGATCAACTGTGTCCTTGCATCTTCATTAAGAAGAGAGATTCCGGATTTGCAATCATAGCAGTATATGTCAATGACATGACTATAGTTGAAACTCTTCCAGAGTTAAACCAATCTGCTACAGAGTTGAAGTTTGAGTTCGAGATGAAAGATATTGGGAAGACACGATTTTGTCTAGGATTTGAACTAGAACATCGTGACGATGGAATCTTCATTCATCAATGAGGCTACACATATAAATTGCTCAGGCATTGTAATCTAGATAAAGTTAAGCCTTGTAGTACTCCCATGGTTGTTCGAAGTCTTGATCCGTTGAAGGATCCTTTTCGAACTCGAGATGAGGACGAAGAGCTACTTGAAGCTGATGTACCATATCTAAGTGCTATCAGAGCTTTGTTGTACTTAGTCCTATGTATTAGACCGGATATCTCGTTTGCTGCGAATTTATTAGCAAGATACAGTACAACACCAACTCATAGACATTGGGTTGGTGTCCAAAGTGTTTTTTGATATCTGAAGAATACTGTAGATTTGGGTTTGTTCTATCCCTACAGAAAGACAAACAATGTAGTGTTAGAAGCTACAACTACAAGTTACCCAGGTTGCTGACTGGGCCCTAAACCTATGTATGACCAAGTCATAAATAGAGCTCCTTATACTAATCAGTGTCCGATTGATACTCTCACCAGATACGCTGATGCAAGATTCCTCTCTGATCTACGTAAAGGACGTTCCCAAACTGGTTATGTATTTACCATGGAAAATTCAATGATATCTTGGAGGTCTACCAAACAAACCCTTGTTGTTGTGTTATCTAATCACTCAGAGATCATTACTCTACATGAGACAGTTCGCGAATGTGTTTGGCTTCGCAGTATCATCTCTCATATTAGGTTGACATGTGGACTTAGATCTATAACATATGATCTTACTATTTTGTTCGAGGACAATGCAACTTGCATTGAACATATGAAGTTTGGATTTATAAAAGGCGACAACACCAAGCATATTTCACCCAGGTTCTTTTATAATCAACAACAATAGACTCTGCTTAACATTGCTATTACGCAAGTTAGTTCAGAGAAAAATTGAGCAGACTTGTTTACCAAGGCACTGCCTAAGTCCACTTTTGAGAAGCATGTATGGAGCATTGGTATGCGTCGTTTATCTGAGTTAAATTGATCCACTATCATTCAAGACACCAATTTTAGGGGGAGCTTCAAGTCAGAAAGGTGTCGTATTTCATTCGAAGTGTAGGATGTTTTGTACTCTTTTCCTAGTTCGAGTTTTTGCATTTTCTCTCCTACTTGTAGGTTTTTGATTTTCTCGGCAAAGTTTTTAACGAGACAACATAATAACATCAGAAGAGTAGATACTATCAAGATTACACAATGGTGAATGTTTCGGACACCACAAGGGGGTGTGTTGAAATATGTCAAGATATTGAGTGTTTATCCTTTCCGTAATTTAGATAGATATTCTTATCTTATTATGTCATAGAATATATTCTTACTTGTCTACCAAGTTATGGTTTACCTATTCCTATATGGACTTTGTAACGATGGATTTCTATATAAGGGATCATACTCTATGAATAAAATGAATGTTCTCTTCTTTTTTCCAAACTTATTTCAACAAATATCTCATTATTTAGTTAAATGCTCTAATTTTAAAAATATCTCACTTGGGTGATTTGACGCTCTTATTTCTATACTTTAGGTGATTTGATAATCTTATATATCAATACATCTCGACACTTTCAATTTTTTTTTTTGAAGAATGAGACGTTAGCAATAAAAGAGAGAAATGAAGTACATGGAAGGAGGATATGATTCCAAACACTACCTGGAATCATTCCTAGCCAATCCAAGTTTAAATTTTCATACAAAGCCAATTTCCCTAGGGTATGAGCAACATGGTTTGCCTCTCTAAAGACATGCCTAAGCTTAGCACTCGGCATACTAGCTAACAAGATCCCAATGTCTTCGATAATTCTTCCTGCAAAAGAGTCATCTTTAGTCCCAGTCTGTACTTGTTGAACCAACAACAAGCAATCAGTTTCAATTATAGTTGGAGATAGCTGTAGTGCCATTGCCTTCTCGCATGCCTTTCTAAGGGCCATTGCTTCTATGATGAGAAGTGATGAAATCGACTCAAGACGGCAGCATGCACCTCCCAAAACTTCACCCGAAGCATCACGCCATACCACTCCTATGCCCCACTTTACTTTAAAGATAAAACATATTTTTTAATGAGAAAATGTACTAGGGGCATTAAATTTATAAATAGCCAGATACATAAGAAAACATATAAACATATAGACTAATCTTCTTGAATATTAAAAAGAACAAACTAGTCCTTTCAAAAAATAGAAGAAGAAGAAGACGAAGTCAATGTCAATAATAAGGATCATGCTACTATGCATCTTAAGACTATTCACCCAATAGATTTTTTACCAAATTTGACACGTGACAAATTATCATCTGTCAGATCTTTCAACTTATAAAACCTTTGACTGAACTTATGATATTATCATGCCATGGCATAAAATCCTTCCCAAGAAATCAAAATCACTTTTGTCGCGAGGATACTGTCGCCCACCACTGCAAAATCTCTCTCTCTCTCTCTCTCTCTCTCTCTCTCTCTCTCTCTCTCTAATCTACTCTGGATACCCAAAGCAGTTTAGATTGATCTTATGCGGCTTCGCCGGTGATTGTAGTCTTTTCCCACCAATCAAACCGAGGAGTGGTTTGGAACGACGGGTCGAGGCAGAGGATGTGACACTGTGTGTTAAACGGAAAAGGAGTGACGCCGTTGTTCGCGCATGAGAGAGGGATAAAGATGCGACGATAGCTCGACAACGGGACCGCATGTTCCTTTGGGCAAAGAATAGGATCACATAGGCTGAGCTTATGATAAAAGCTCTGGTAAAATTTGACAAAAACAACCAACCATATTTTGACAGGTGTCACAGTACTAAAAAGTCTAAGGGGTGCATTCTAGAATTTTCTGAAGAATAAATAATGAAACAACCTAAATAGGATGACAAATTAACTTGAACCCAATTTTTAAGATAAATAAGGGGTATCGAGTATTTACCGACCCGAATCTAACCCAAATGGTGACGGATTTGGGTCGACTATAAATATGCATCTACCGAATCCGAACCCGAACCCGACCCTCCTATTTTCTTAAATAAAATTTGTTATATTTTATAATTTATATCCAATTATATATATATATTTTTATATAGAATAATACATATATAATCCAATTATATATGGTTTATTGGCGCGTGCATCGCGGGGAAAAGACTCTCGTTACTTGTACAATATCCCAACTGTAGTCGCTGCGTCCGTTTGCCGCAAGCATCGCCCAAATTACCAACCTGCCCCCTTACACAAAACTATTCCGATGTCTCTCCGCCACCGCTTCCTTCTTCTCAAATCCGCCGCCGATTCCGTCTCTCTCCTCCGGCGAAGCCTCCACTCGTCGTCCGCAACGATTTCCACTAACGGTGTCGTCACCCACGCCGCCGCCGCATCGGAGCTAGTCAAACCCAGTCGGAACCAAGCTTTTCCGGTCGACACTTTGGCTCTGGTGAGAGCTTTGGAAGCCAAAGGAGTCCCGACGGAGCAGGCCGAAGCCATGACGTCCGCCATTACTCGTGTCTCCAACGATAACTTCGACAATGTCATGCACTTGGTAATTGCTCACCAACTGTTCGACGATTTGCTCCACTGAAATTTTTTAGTTTCAAACATTTTTTTTTTATTTCTTTCGTTTGTTGGAATTCGCAGTCTCGGATGCTTCAAGAAACGAAGCAGTCAAAGTTTGAATCGGACATCAAGAATTTGCAGGTTCCGTATCTTTATAACTGTTCATTTCATAGCTTGCGCTTACGTTTATGGACTCTGAAAAAAGAAAAGCAAGAATTTGATGCCAATTTACAAGAGTGAATCATGATTTTTATCTAGGCAAACTCTTTGATGTATTGCACAACTGGATTTTTCCTACATTGTTATCAAGTTTTGTTGAAATTGGATAGGCTTCCTGCGAAACTGGATGGCATGAGAAATGAAACGCTGAAATCTCACAGGTTTTCTTTGTGAAGAATTTGATTTGCTTCTCCATGCACCATATACTTAATAAAATAGCTATGGTAGTTAGCTGTGGTATATGGGTGGATGAGAGCAGCGGATAAGTTAATTTGATGGAAAGGTCGGGGAACAGTTGGACGCATTTTTAAGTCTATTTCAACATTTCAATTCATATGTGAAACTAGTAGCCAGATTAGCTTCGTGCATTTTGATTTTGATTATAGAAACACTAGTAAAGAACATGAAGTTGTGTTCAGTAATGCAAAACTAGTTGCAAAGCATTGAACTTTAGCACCACTCGTTTAGAGAAGTTGTTTGACTCTATGATGGAGTCGCGATATTTCCATGCTTCAAAGCTAAGAAGAGTATCCCATCAACTGAGTTGGATGACATTCTTGATCTGGCTTACTAAATGTATTGTTATATGTGGTGTATATTTGAGTCCTAATTTAATGCATATTATGGTTTTGCAATTCGGTTCAACCCTGTGGAAGTGCATAATGTGGTTATAATATATGTGTGTAACTGCATAATAATTCTTTTTTATTGGACAAAAGAGAAAAAAAATTGGTTGAATTCCAAATCAAAATAATCACTTTCTGCCATTTCTGGATTCTGATCAAACCTTGGTTGCATGCAGGAACAACAATATTCTATGTTGACACGTGAAACTGAAAAGCTTCGGACTGACATAGACAAGATGGCTAGTGAATTGAGGACCGATGTGGACAAGATGCGTAGTAAAGTGAGTACTGACATAGACAAGATGCATACTGAATTGAGGTATGCCTTTTGTAGCTTTGATTATATATCTAGACAATTAAGATCTTGAATTTGTGAATATTTCTTAAAGTTGTGTTTATGGTTCAGTATTGGTTTTCTTGAAATAGGTATGAGATGGACAAGGTCACATCAGGGTCACGCTTGGATTTAAATCTTGAAAGAGGGCAAGTAGCCTTCTTTGTTCTGTACTGTTGTACTTATCATGTTCTGTTATCATTTCCTTGGTATAGTTGTGCTTTATTTTTACCCTTACTTTCTTGTTCCAATCCAGGCGCACACGTGATGAGCTTGCCAATCAGAATGCAGAAATGGCCAATCTCACAAACAAGATTGAGCGAGAAATGGCCAATCTCACAAACAAGATTGATCGAGTAACAACCATTTCTGCCCTACCTATCTACATAATTATTTGGTTATAGCATTAAGTTTTCAGTTTTCCTATTCTCAATTTATTACGAACCTTGTCTACAGGAAATTCATACGCTGAGAGCTGAGTTAGGAGCGGCAAAATATGACGTGATAAAATACTGCATAGGAACTCTCGTCTCCATATCAGCTGTTGGTCTTGCTATACTTCGTCTTGTGGTGTAGGGATCAAGCCTCTAGTCATCAGAGTGGATAGACAGCTGTTCAATGATCATTCTTTTACAACAATCTGATTCTAGAACATGTTCTTATAGGTTATAGCCACTGCTGGCATCAAGGATCGTGAGTATTCAAATAGTTATTTTCATATTCGTTTGATGTTAGAACATTTAGTATATTGAATGGAAATGTGAGATAGTCAGTCTCAAGAGAACACAATCCCAGGTTGGTTTAATCTGCCTTCTATTTGCCGTCTCTGTAGTCAAGGCTTGGACTACTTGGTCAACCATGGAAGTATCTTAGGTAAAAAGTTGGGCCTTTGGGCTTGATTTTTGGTCTGGGTTTTCCTCTAGGCCTTTCCATTCATTACTGCGGGCCCGGGCCTGGGTCTATGACAATCTGTTTGGTGATTGTGCTGGTAATTGGACCTGGATTAAAACTCTAGGCCCAGACTTTCTATTTTATCGTTTTTGTGCTTAGGTCAAATAATTGATTTGGTGATATTTTGCATCACAAAATTGCTTACATCCTTTGTGGTGGCTGTCTTGGATTTGTCCAGATCATACGTACACCTTAATGGTGGTTGTACCCTTTGTGGTTGTTGTATTGGCTCTATCAGGTTTAGTTTTTCACATTGTCACATTATGTCATATGTTTCCGTCTCTAAGATTAGTCAACACCATAATAGCTTACGTTTTTTCTAACTTCAACCTCAATGAAATGAGAGGATTGGTCGAGTGTGCTTATGGGAGTCACCTATTAGTGCAAGTCACTCATTGTTGTGATTATGGGGGCTCACGCATGGGTTTTTTGCCTTCCATTTTCCATCTGTTTTGGTTATATTCTTGTTCTTGGTTGTGTTCTTTGATTGAGATTTTTCATTTCGATCGGTAGCCATGGCTTCTACTTAGTCTCGGGGTTGGAAAGAGTGTTATTGTTGGTGTTAGTTTCTGTTGAGATGTGTTTTGGCTTGCTGTTGGCATCGGTACAAATTATATTCCTTGGTATTATATTGACTCTTTTGATGACATTTTCGTTGATCATTGTGCGGTAGCTTGTGACAATAAGACACGATGATGGCGACAGTAGTTGTTTAGATTTTGGATATTTTTCTTTTATTTGTTAGGGTTGCTCTCTTTGCTAGACCCTCTAGTGGTTTATGTTTGAGATGGCAGGTTTTTCATTAAGATTATCTTGTTGTACTATCTGGTGGGTGGATTTTTTCTGCTCTTTAACTGGTTTTTGGGCGTTTAATAAAGTGATTCATGTCAAAAGAAAAAAAATTGGAGCCCGTTTTATTTTTCATTGACATCATGTTTGATATAATCAGTTTCACCTCTTTTACTATGTCACACAGACTTCCCTTCAGCAGGCAGTAGGCACACTTCATACCTTTCCAACATCGTCACTTGTGTCATACATATCGTGATCATCCCCATCACCTTTTCTGTTTCCAAGCAGACCTTCCCCCACTTTACCATCATAATGTTTTACATTCTCATCCCTAGTTTTCGACTTTCTCACGTTCTCACTTTAGGAAATGTGCAAATCATCCCCATCAGTGTTTAAGTTTACATACTTTCTCACATCTAACATCAGTCTCATGTCCTGAACAAACATGCAGAATTGCATAACATCCCCATTTCCCTTATCACTTGTGTCATCACTATCATAACCAGAATAAAAAAAGCAAATCAAAATGCTGAGAAGCATGTTGACCTTCTCAACGTACATAAGACTGTTAATGTAACATCTCGTTCCGAGGAATTCTTTTTAAGGTTTGATTAAGGTTAATCAAGAAATGTAATTAGTTTTTACCGTCGATAATTATCGATGACCTTCCCATCAGAATTTTATTGGTTAAGTTTTTTTGAGAAATTATATTGAGAAAAACTATAGAGTTCGTCAAGACGAGTTCGCAGTCATGTCAAGTGTTAAAATTGGAATTACGATGAAGAAATTACGATCAACGAAAATTTTGTACTATTTTACGAAGTTAGTTAGTCGCAAGTATAAATACAACTTTCCAGAAATGGAAAGTCAAAACTTTTTATTTTAGTCAGTTTTTCCTCTTTCTTTTCTCTCTCCTCTCTCCCGCACTCTCCTCCTTTCTTGTCGGCTTCGTCGGTGATGAACCTCGGCTAGCCACCAAAAATGGCGAGGCCGGTGTCAATCTCTTCGTCTTCCTCTCCTCTTTCAAACCCCCATAGTCTCAGCCTCCATTTCTCAAAGATTAAGCTGTGGTTTTGAGGTAAAGAGCCGTCGATGGCATAAAATCTTAAGTTTTAGGGGCGATGGTTTCGAGCTCGATTTGATGGTTGTGACCTACTAGGATTTGAATCTCTTATCACCACGAAGCTAAAGACACCAAAAACAAGCTCTCATTCAACCGGAGCAAGGAGAATCGAAGGATTGAAAATTTATGGATTTTTTGGTTCAAAAAGGTAATTCGACGAGTTTAAGTTATAATTGGACTTTGGAGTAGTTTATAAATTTTTTGTTGGGTTGATTTTGAACAGGTTGAGCTTCGGTTCGCCTGGAAAAGTCACTAGCGCCGCCGCCGGCGGTTCACGGTGGCACATCCGGGAGAGGATTTTCGATGTAAATTTTATACCATTTTGCTCGTAATTATGTACCAATTGTAATGAAGAGGTTATTGAATTGATTTGGACATAGTTGATTAAGACGTGTGTTTAATCGGATATTAATTAAACGATTTTATGATAATAATGAGTGGTTGAGTCGAATGTCGATTTGACGTCGAGTCGTGTAATGTTGAGACGACTTTTAAAAAGGATTAAAGATTTAGAAATTGGAATTAGATTAAATCATGAATTTAGTTTAGAAAGCACGATATTCAAGAATGTGATGTTCTCGATGATAATGCTCGTTGGTGAACGAGCTTAGTTTTTCGATATGAGTTTCGGCGATTGGTTATTAAATAATAAACGTTGTTTCAGGACGACGTGTTAGTAGCCAGTGACAGACGTATAGAAATGCTGATAGATAAGCTTTTGCTTGGTAGAAATAACGGCACAGTACTCTGAGTGGACATTTATTTTTCACTGTCGCTTGCGGGTTCTATAATTGATCATTATGTTTTACGGTATGTTTCAGAGCATTTAAATTTGGAGGTTTGCTTTATGATGGTTTCATTTAGTTGCATCGATGACTTGGCAATACAGCTGACCACAACATAGCCGGGTCGGACCGAGTTAGGATAAACACTTTGCCTAACCCCAATCGTCTCGGATTGGGACAAAAACCCTAGAGAACCCCATCACCTATACTTTTCATATATACAGTCGTTCCGGGTTAGGGGAAACACTCTGAACGATCACCTCCATATTTATTTAAGTTTTACGATATTTCGAACTCACGTCAGATTATCGAAAATTATGGAAAGGCATACAGTTATATTTTTACATTTTTACATGTATCATACGATTATAACATTTGTCCACTCACTCTAACGTTTAATGTTTTAATGTCTTTCCCTGTGCCTTTTGTTTTAAATTTCCCATATTGCAGGTTAGTCGGTTGAAGTTGTGACCGTCTAGTGAGGCATGACAGTCCATAACTTCTGTCTTCTCAATGTAGGTTCTCAGTGGAAGTTCAGAGTTGCTCGTGCTATGGTAGCTGGTATTGATTAGGCGGTGCTAGATACTCTAATACGGCTTTCGCAAAACTTATCCTGGACTACAACAGTAATCTGGGGTGAATCTTGTCAATTAGTATCAGAGCATTAGGTTTACCAGATCCTATCGATTATTTTATATTCTCAGTGAATCTTAGAGTACGATGGTTTGATTTCAGCGCATCCTCTCGTATGCTTCTGAGCATCTGGATCACTAATGGTATAAGATAATCTTCTAGGTGTGTCTTAGATGATAGTGAGTCTCTTCGATCTCTCGTGTCATGCCTCATGGACGTCATCAACGACATCAATAAAGCATGCCGACAGTTGTTTACAAGAAGATTTTGAAATATTTTTCGATATGCCCTACTCTTGAGATTTCCGCGACATAGTGGGTTGAGATGTTGTTTTTGGCAGTAATTATGTTAGTTCTTTCCAACTCTGTGTAGTTGGGGTTGCCATAAGGGATGATGTGTGATGGTGTGAGTTCATGGGTTAGTGAAATGTAACATCCCGTTCTGAGAATTTTCTTTTTAAGATTTGATTAAAGGTTAGTCAAGAAATGTAGTTAGTTTTTATCGTCGATAATTATCGATGGCATTCCTATCAAAATTTTATTGATAAAGTTTTTCGAGAAATTTAAAGTTTATCGAGACGAGTTCGTGGCCACGTCAAGTGTTAAAATCGGAGTTACGATGAAGAAGTTATGGTCAACGAAAGTTTTATACGATTTTACCAATTTAAATTAGTTGCAACTTGCATATATTTATAGGAGTTGCCAGAAAGAGAAAGTCAAAACTTTCCATTCCCGGTCAACCCTTTTTCTCTTATTTCTCTCTCCTTTCTCCTGCGCCCTCTCTCTTTACCGTTGGCTTCGTCGGTGACGGATCACCGGCCGACCACCAAACCGGCCATGCAATGTGTCGAAATCTTCCTCTCATTCTCCCCTATCATTTTCCAATAGCCCCAGCACCCATCTCTCTCTCTTTAGTTTTGCTCGAATTGGGAGAAGAAAGTTCAAAAACCTCAAGAACCATAGAATTTGGGGTTGATTGATTTGGCTTTAATTCGATCATGGAGACCTACTGAGCTTTGTAGACCTCTTCAATGTGAGTCTTTTTATACTAAAGACGAGTCTTGATTCAACCTGAGGAGGGAAAATCGAAGATTTGATTTTTTTTATATATATTTTTGGTGTTCTTGAATTTAAAGGTAAATTAGATGATTTCTATGATGAATTGGACTTAAGTGTAGTTGAGAAAGTCGTTGATTTTGAGCAAGATAGCTTCAATTCGCCGGAAAAAGTCGCAGCGTTTTGCTCTTAATTTCGTACCGATTGTAATGAAGAGGTTATTGAATTGATTTGAACATACTTGTTTAAAATGTGTGTTTAATCGGATATTAATTAAATGATTTGACGATAATATTGAATTGTTTAGTCGAACACTGAATAAACCTCGAGTCGCGTAACGTTCGAGAATTTTGTTGTGACTTAAAAAAAGATTCAAGAATTAGAATTTAGAATTAGATTAAAGTTGTCTCTCTGATCTTAAACAACCCAGAAAATTTTAAACTATGAAGTTAAACTCAGAAACTATTATGCCCATTAGGCATAACATATTGTAATTGGAAATTAGACTTTGATTGATGGAGATTGGGGCATTAGGTTGTGTCAAGGCTTGCAGGTACGATTTTGCAATGCCAAGAAGTTTCCAAAATATCCAAACATGAAGTATTCCGACCTTTTTAAAGTGTTCGAGGCGGAATTAATTAATTACACATTCCCCGAACACATTCCCCTAACACTGGGACTTTTAACGTAAATGTACAACATTGATGCATGATTGATTGATTTTTCATATACTTAAACCAAAAAGGATCTCAAATACACTGTAAAATTTGAGATCCCACCATTGTACTGATCGATAATTTTTTTTAGGGGTAAAGTTGGGTATTAGATGTTTCAAACAAATTGGGAGTTGCAAATAATAAAAGTGGATGAATGAATAAACGCACCCTATCTCTCTAAAAAAAAAAGGTGAATATTATATGTGTCATTTAATATGCCATCTGACTTAGATTACCATTTTGAGAGCATCTCCAATAACTTCTCTATAATTTCTCTATTATAGAGAAACAAAAAACACAATTTATGATACATTTTCTGCTCTAACTCCAACAAATTCCTCAGTTTGCAGGTTTTATCATTCTTCCTCATTTCCTTCCCTAAATACATAGAGATAACTGTAAATATAGAGAACTTTATTTTCTCTCTCATCACATTCTCTATTTTAGGGAATCTGATTAGGGATTATGTTGAAGCAAAACAACCAAAATATTTCCTAAAATGGAGAAAAATCCAAACATAGAGAAGTTGTTGGAGTTGCTCTGTGGGCGTGCATTTCCGTCATTCCCTGATTAATTTTATCGTTCATCAAATTCATTTTCCACTTTTTTATTTTTCTACTAAATGAAGAGCTTCACTTGTTAGACCTTGGGAAGGTTTTTGAGGACTATGGGAATCTTGAGGAGGTGGTTCCAATCGATGCAGAGCATATGGATATGACTGAGGGTGCAAGTGATGGCACTGGAACTTATGTGAATGGAGCTACTCCTTGATATTAGTATATCATTTTTATTTATTTTTGCTTTTTACTTTTAGCAGAAAGTTATATCATTTCTATTTATTTTTGCAAGTGATGGCACTGGTTACATTTTATTGTTTGAGCTTATTGTTGGTATTATTATTTGGTCTAGTTTAGCAGGTTATGTTAAATTAAGCTACAGTCTAGAATAGCTACAAAATAAAGTCGTCTAACTAACCCAAATAATCCTACCAACAATAAACTCAAAAAAATATAACCAAGTAACCATGACATATCTATATCGCTCAAACTTAATTTTACAATAAATTAAAGGGCAAATGACATATTAATTAGGTCATGTATATTGTTTTTATTCAAAATCAGGTTATCTTATATTTTTATCCAAAATCAGGTCACTTAAAATATAACTTAACCACTAGAAAATACACTATTCATAATATTTCCATCTTATATAGATGATTAAGAGCCTCATCATCTCTCATTCTCTCACAAATCCAAAATTGTAGCAGAGCCTCGTGTCATTCTCATCCCTCTCCATCATCGAAGCTTCATCATCGCCACTCTCATCCCTCTCTCTCTCTCTCTCTCTCTCTCTCTCTCTCTCTCTCTCTCTCTCTCTCTCTCTCTCTCTCTCTCTCTCTCTTACTCTCTCTCTCTAGCTCCAGTCGTCGCGAACCACCACACTCAAACCAAATCAGTGTGCTCATCTCCTCCTCTAGGTACTCCTCTGCCTAACTTATGCAAGAAATTTTGTTGCTCTATGGTTAATGTATGAAGATTTGTAGTAGAGTGGATGAAAATGGAAATGAGGTTATATAGGACACTCCTGATGATTAAGATTGCAAAGCAAGAATGATAAAACTGCCCATGCGGATTCGTCAAAGGGGAAATTGAAGGCAAGGAAGGTAGTGAAAGGTAAGTTACCTTTCTTCAATGGCCAAAGGTCTGAAAACAAAGAAGAGTTATGTGACGAACAAAAATGAGCACTTCGAGTACCCAACAAGAAAGAGACAACAAAGTGTAGCAAAGAATCCCAAGAAGTAGCTAGCATTCTATATGTAGTGTGTTTATCAAATAACAAAAGTGTTTTTGTTGTGATGTAGTAGTGCGTTTGATGAACAACAATAATATATTTTAAAAAGATGATAATATTGCTGACATGAAGACTAGGAAGAAGTATTATAAATGTTTCGAAGTACTATTCCTAAGTAATGTGATGATACATTGATGACAGATTATGCTAGTCGAGTTTGATATCTATTGCGACTTAGTGGTTCGACTTAGTGTTGGTCATGTTTGATATCAAAAAATATTATGTTAGTCAAGTCTATAAATAAACTGTCCCAGGTAAATGTATAACCCTTCAAGTTAAACATACAACATATGACTCACAAACACATTGCTTGTGACTAGTAAATGTATTTCATCTTCAATCAACTTTGGTAACATTACATCAACACGTAAAACAAGTAAAAATATGTCAATTGAATGAAAACAACAAGAATATACTATTTAAGGTTGACAAAAAAAAAACTAGAAGTGTTCTGTAAATAAACTTACATGTCCCATGAAAAATGTATACCTCTTCAGTTTAAACATACTATATGTCACTAATAAATACACTATCAGTGACTAGTAATTTTACTATATCTTTAGGTTTCAGTAGCTAAGGCTTTTCGGACAATTTTCTTATTGTGTCTCCCAAACTCACCACACCGACCACATTTAATGGGCTTCGTCTTCCCTCCTTCAACATAAGACTTTTATACGAGTATTCTTCGAACAGCCAGATTGGATTCTCATCATTGGACGCTTTACAATGGGAGGTTCATTCAATACATCATGGTAAAACTTCTCAATATTGGGTAGAATTATGAAATTTATCAAACAAGAGAGTTACAGAAACTAATTAAAGGACCCAAACCCGATTCAGTTACCTAAACCGGAACCGAACCCCTTCTGAAAATACGAACCAACAAAAACTTTTCAAAATTTCGGCAGAGTTTCGTTACTAACGTGGAATTGCATAAACCTGCACCCTGAAAATAACACTTCATCCAATGCCACAAAAGCCAAACCGTGGGCACCAATCCCATCCGGATTTCTCAACATCAATATATGAATCATAAACAGTAAACAGTACTGTAGTAGTATATATATATATCTGAGAAAATCCGTATAAACAAGTATCAGAATGTATCAGAGCGACCTCTAGAGTAAAATATATACAATATACACATCAGTAGGCGAAAAAAGAACCTACTGGAAAGCACAGGTAGCTCAGATCACTAGCCTCCAAACTGCGACGTGAAACACCAGAATCCGAACTGCAAACTGGGCACAGAAACCGAAAATCCCAGGGGAAAGGCAAATGAAAACGTTAGAGTGAGTGGACGAAAATAAATATATGCCTTTCACCAGTTATATACATAATCAATGTAAAATAGTGCGAGTTCGGAAAACATATATATAAGGAGGTTGTCGGGCGACCTCTCAAACCCGACGTCAGGTGAATCGCTCAAACCCGACGGTGATAGACCAGGGGACCTCTCAACCCTGGCGGCGTACAGGGGACCTCTCAACCCTGCCCAGAGGACCTCTCAACTCTGGTGGACTACCGGTGATCAGCCGAGTAGTCGAAGCATCGATGCAATAATGCCATCACCAATAAATATAAATAATACCTCCGGAAACAATACATATCATAATATCGTATAAAGTAAATACGAAAATCATAAAATCCACGAACTCGCAATTCAACAGTGAAAACATAAACTTGTCCACTCACAGATCTGCTAGCGCGAATTCGCGCTAATCTCGTGGTCCAGCGGAAGATCCCTCGCCTGAAGCACGATCACGATCCCGATCTCGATCTCCTGAATATTCACAAAACATAACTGATCAAAACATAATCCTCGACTCTGAACTGAACCACAGAAACTAACCATTCCCGGAAATATGCAATGCAGTACAAAATAATAAACGGAATCCCCAAAATCTCCGCTCGAAACCCTCGACTGAAAATCGGCTAACCAAATCAACCCGAAAACCTCTAGACGATAATCAGGGCGCGATTACGAGAAAAACGACATTAAAAACGTCGAAATCCAAAAAGTCAACTTTTGGCCGGAGCTCCGCCGTTGACCGCCGGCGCCGCCGCCGGCGCGCCGTCAACAGTGACTTTCTCCGGCGAGGAAGCTCCAGAATTGAAGCTCCCCTCAAGCCGAACCATTCTCTCAACTACCACTCAGGCCAAATCCACCCGGAACCTAACCAATTCACTCGAAACAGATCGGCGAACCCAGATTCCGGTGACCTAATCGGTTGCCCTCAAAACCTCAATCAATCCTCAAATCAATCACATGGGAAGACTCACAAGGTCAAGGGCAGTCGAACCCCCCTAACCTCCACAACCGAGGCTCGCCGGAAAACGGCCAACCACCACCGGCGACTTCCTCGAATTGGACCCAATTCGGGTTCAATCAAAACAGCATCAATTTCACTCAAATCAAATACCAATCGACTCGAAATCAAATCATGAAGCTAACTATACCTTTCACTTGGCCGGAGGTGGCCGGAAAATGGTCGTCGGACGTCGAAACCGAAACGGGAAACTTTCCTTCCTCAGGTCAACGGTCAACTTTCCAAAACGGGAAAGTCAAAGCTGGTCAAACTCAAACAGTGTTTTTCGACGATTTTACGACTATTCCTGAAAGGACCCAACCCCGATTTAGCTCCCTAAACCAGAATCGAACCCCTTCGAAAACATGAACCAACAAAACCCGTAGAAATTTTGGCAGAGTTTCGTTACTAACGTGGAATTACCATTACCTGCATGCGGAAAATACACTTCATCCTATGCCACAAAAATCAAACCGTGGGCACCAATCCCATCCGGATTTCTCAATATATCAACAGTAAAGTAAAACAATAAATATATTTATACTTTACTGAAATCCGGTGTAAAAATCGTATAACATAAACAACAGATTACTCAGAGCGAGCTCTAATGTATAAACATATAAGTATACCACAGTAGGTAGAATAATAAACCTACTGGAAGAAACAAGGTAGCTCGAGCACTATGCCTCCGACCACGACGTGCGACACCAGAGTCCGAACTGCAAACTGGGCACGGAAACCGAAAAGCCCAGGGGAAAGGCAAATAAAAACGTTAGAGTGAGTGGACGAAAATAAACATATGCCTTTCACCAGTTTATATACATACTCAATGTAAAACAATGCGAGTTCGGAACACACACATATATATATGGAGGTTGTCGGGCGACCTCTCAAGCCCGACATCAATTGAATCGCTCAACCCGACGGTGATAGGCCAGGGGACCTCTCAACCCTAGCGGCACTCAGGGGACCTCTCAACCCTGCTTCAGAGGAATCTCTCAACTCTGGGCCAGATGAATCTCTCAACTCTGGTAGCATCGATGCAATAAATGCCATCACCGATAAATACATAATAACACCTCCGAAAATAACATATATCTCAATCATCGTATAAAATAAATACAAAAATCATAAAATCCACGAACTCGCAAATCAACAGTGAAAATAGAAACTTGTCCACTCACACGCTTGCGTAACGCAGTTCGCGTTAACCCGTGATCTGGCGGAAAGTCCATCGCCAACGAACGATCACGAACACCTGAATGATCACAATATCCAATTCTGACAAACATAATTCAAAAATTCAAAACAAATCACGAGAAACCACCGATCTCGGAAACACGTAATTCGATTACGACAAACTGTCGGAAATCCGGAAATCACACCTCAATACCTCGCTGTAATTTCAGACGCTCAACTCGAAAAACGAACCTCCCCACTACGATCGGGGCGCGATTTCGAGTGAAATGACATGCAACTTGTCGAAAATCCAAAAATTCAAACTGTTGACCGCCGTTGACCGCCGCTGACCACCGCCCACGGTGGCGCCGCCACCTGAACTGAAAATTTCTCGGCGGAGCAACCCCTATTCCATGCAAAACCACCCACTGAGCAACTTTGTCAACTGCAACAAAGGCCAATTCTCACTCTAACCATGTCAATTTCATGAAAAACCGAATGTTCACACAAATTTCAATCCCAAAATTCTCCATCCACAAATCAAATTAGGACTCCATACTTACATGGTAGCTTGTAGGTGAGGAGAGCTTCAAAGCCCACTAAAAATTGTAGCTCAATTCGGCCAAATCAAGCAACCCGAATTCACCAACTTTTCCTCCATTTTTGGCCGGATTTCTCTCCTCCTCCGGCGAGTCTTGCCATGAAAGGAGGTCGGCAACGTGACGAGGACGTCAAGCCGAGTCCAGAGGGTCCAATCCCAAGGCCCGGGGTGGCCGGACGGCGTGCCACCGCCGGTGGCCGTCGTGCACCGTCGAGCAACACCTCCACCCCCGCGTTGACCGGTTAGCAATTAAATGAACTTGTTGACTTTCCTGATTTAGTAATCCCACTATTTATAGACTTACCAAATATGGAAACTTTCCCAATTAATTTGCGACAACTTTAAACATCCGTAACTCTCGCGTCGTAACTCCGATTCCGATAATTCTCGCGGCCACAAACTCGTCTCAACATGATCTTCAATTATCACCCGAAGTCAAACACATCGACCAAACCGATAAAAAGTCAACCATTCGACCCAAACACAAATAATCCGACTAAACAATCAACAATCGAAAATAATCATAACCTAATCTCCGTAACTCAGAAAAATGCTCCGGATGTTCCCACGAGCTCGAAATTAAATTTTGAACAACTTCCGTGAAGAAGCCGAAACAAAATTCTCGTCCGGTAATTTAGTCGTTAAGAAGATCACCATTATAATCCGATTCCGTCGAAACTTCAAATATTCATAATTAATTCCTCGGTCGTCCAAATGACGATCCGGAAACGCCCACGAACTCGAAATCACACGTACAACGACTCTCGAGAAGAGACCCAGCTCCAATTCTCGGCCAATGATTTAGTCGTTATCAAATCTGGCGATTCAAATACTGTCGGAACTCTGCGACTACGCAGTAACTCACGTATATAGCTGATCATACTGCTGATTCTGGTCTGGGTCGTCAAAATTCCCGATATTTATACTCGCGCCTTGGGTCAATCGACGGTCCAAAATGAATATACGAAATGATTCGGATAAGCTCGAAACAATCGGATAAACTCGACGGAAACCGAAACTTTGAATAATCATAAAATATTCCTCGATTATCGGAAAAATCATCCAGAACCGCCCTCGAGCTCGAAATCACGTACTCTACAATTTCCGTGAAGATACTCAACTCAAATTCTCGACCAAAAACATAGTCGCGAGTAAAGTCGATGAACCACACAATATCGTAAAACTACGACTACGACCAAATCTCGAGAATCGTGCCGAATACGCAACTGATTCTGGTTCGGGTCGTCACAAATCTACCCCACTTAAAGAAATTTTGACCTCGAAATTTACGTACATGTCAAGGGAACAGATGAAGATACTGCTCCCGCATACGCTGCTCGGTCTCCCAGGTGGCCTCCTCAACTGAGTGGTTCTGCCACAAGACCTTCACCAGCGGAATCACACGGTGCCTCAACTCCTACTCACGACGATCAAGAATCTGTACTGGCTCCTCTACGTACGATAAATCCTCTCTGATCGGCAACTGCTGTGGGGCTAACACATGTGAAGGATCTGAGATGTACTTCCGCAACATCGAAACATGGAAGACATCATGCACACGAGCCATCTCAGCCGGTAACTCAAGTCTGTAAGCAACAGCTCCAACCCTCTCCGTAATCTCATACGGACCAATGTACCGTGGTCGAAGCTTGCCACGCTTCCCGAAATGCACAACTCCCCTCCACGAAGATAATTTCAGGAAGACCCAATCACCAACCTCGAACTCTAACTCTTCTGCCGATCCTGGGCGATCTTCAACCGATCCCGGATAACCTGTATGTCCTCCATCGTGGTTTTCACCAAATCAGGACCAATGAGCCAACGCTCGCCCACCTCACTCCAACACAATGGAGTGCGACACTGCTTCCCGTACAGGGCCTCGTACGGTGCCATCTCAATACTGGCCTGATAGCTGTTGTTGTAGGCGAACTCAATCAAGTGTAACTGCTGATCCCAGTTTCTGTGAAACTGCAACACACACGATCTCAGCATATCCTCAAGAGTCTGAATGGTCCGCTCGGACTGCCCGTCAGTCTGAGGATGAAAAGTTGTACTAAATCGCAACCTCGTGCCCAAAGCTCGCTGTAACGCCTGCCAAAACTCAGAAGTGAAATGACTATCTCGGTCAGAAACAATGGACACAGGCACACCATGTAAGCGAACAATCTCTGATAAGTACAACTTGGCCAATCTGCCCACTGAAATCTTCTCCGGAAGTGCAAGAAAGTGTACGGATTTCGTCAATCGGTCAACAATAACCCAAATGCCAGTGTTGCCCGCCGAAGTACGCGGCAACTGATAGACGAAATCCATCGTAATGTGCTCCCACTTCCAAACCGGAATCTCAAGTGGCTGTAGTTTCCCTGCAGGTTTCTGCCTCTCTGCCTTTACCTGCTGACAGATCAAACATCGACTCACGTACGCGGCAATCTCCCGCTTCATGTTGCGCCACCAATAGTACGCTCGAAGTGTACGAAACATCTTCGTACCTCCGGGATGCATCGCATACGCTGAACTGTGGGCCTCATCCAGAATCTCCTTCTTCAAGTCCTCATCTCTGGGTACACATAACCTGCCTCTGAACAACAACGTACCGTCGTCGCTCAATCGGAACTCTGTAGGCACACCATTCCGTATCATGGTCTTCTTGCCCAACAGGTAAGAATCCAAATCCTGAGCCTCTCGTACCTGATCAACCAGTACCGGTCGAACCTGAAAATTGGCCAACAAAGCTCCATCATCATCATATCCGAATACCGCACCCGTAGCTCAAAGCTCGGCTAACATCGATACTCTGGCCACACACATGTGAAACAACGAGGCTCCAGATTTCCGGCTAAGTGCATCTGCCACAACATTGGCCTTCCCCGGATGGTACTCGAAAGTGTAATCGTAATTGTTAATCAACTCCATCCATCGGCGCTGCCTCATGTTCAGATCCGGCTGCATCCGCAAGTAGGTGAGACTCTTGTGATCAGTGTAAATCTTACACTGAGCACCATACAGGTAATGTCTCCAACTCTTCAACGCTAACACGATTGCGGCTAACTCCAAATCATGCGTCGGATAGTTGACTTCATGCGGTTTCAGCTGTCTGGAACCATATGCCACAACTCTACCATGCTGCATCAACACACAGCCAAGCCCCAACTTCGACGCATCGCTGTACACAACAAACTCACCACTGTCGTCTGGCAATGTCAGAACCGGTGCGGTAGTCAATCTCTCCTTCAGGAGCAAATAACTCTCCTCGCACGCATTAGACCACTCAAACTTGATGCCCTTCTTCGTCAATCTGGTCAGTGGTGTAGCAATCCGGTAGAAATCCTATACAAACCGTCGATAATAGCCTGCTAAACCCAAGAAACTCCGAATCTCCGGCACAGTAGTGGGTCTACTCCAGTTCAGGATCTTGTCAGGATCAACACTAACTCCCTCAGGCAAAATCACGTGGCCCAGAAACTTCACACTATCCAACCAGAACTCACACTTGCTAAACTTCGCGAACAACTGATGGTCCCGTAAAGTCCGCAACACTGCTCGCAAGTGCTTCTTGTGCTGGCCCACACTCCTGGAATAGATCAAGATATCGTCAATGAACATAATCACAAACTTGTCCAGGAATCGTCTGAACACTCGATTCATTAAGTCCATGAAAGTTGCGGGGGCGTTGGTCAACCCAAACGGCATAACCAAAAACTCGTAGTGCCCATACCGCGTCCTGAAAGCTGTCCTGGCTACATCATAGTCTCGGATCCTCAACTGGTGATATCCGGATCGAAGGTCAATCTTCGAAAAGACTGCTGCTCCCTTTAGATGATCGAACAAGTCATCAATCCGCGGCAACGGATACTTGTTCCTCACCGTAACCTGATTCAGCTTCCGATAGTCGATGCACAAACGCATGGACCCATCCTTCTTCCGCACAAACAACACTGGAGCACCCCACGGAGAAACACTCGGTCGAATGAATCCCTACTCTAACAACTCCTGGAGCTGAATCTGCAACTCCTTTAACTCCGCAGGCCCCATACGATACGGTGTCTAAGAAATCGGTCCAGTACCCGGCAACAACTCAATGGTAAAATCAATCTCCCGTACAGGGGGTATACCAGGTAACTCCGCTGGAAACACATCCAGAAACTCGGAAACAACCTCAATACCAACGAGATCCGGCACTGCAGCTGTAGTGTCCACAACATGGGCTAAGTAAGCAACACAATCCTTTTTCATCAACCGATCCGCCCTCATCGCGGAAATCAAACACGGTAGTGAAGTGTTCTTCTCGCCGCGAAACAGTATCTCGGGTAACCCTGGTTGTCGAAACGCGACCTCCTTCATGTGGCAGTCAAACATGGCCCAGTACGACTCCAAGAAGTCCATACCCAAAATCAGATCAAAATCCACAATATCAAGCAGTAACAGATCCGCGGCTAATCCATGGCCATCAATAAACACCTCACAGTCTCTGTAAACCCAACCGATGCTCACAACCTCACCTGACGGATACAACACTCTCCAACACCCCGGAAGTGGAGATATGAATGAATGAATGAATGTGTGGCACCTGGATCTAACAATGCGAGTACAGGAATACCAAAGACATACAACGTACCGATAACGACCTCCGGTGATTCTCTGCCCTCACGTAGAGTCATAGCAAGAACCCTCGCCTGTCCGGCTGGTCGTCCTCGCTGGGGCTGACCCTGCTGCCTACCCTGACCTGTAAGCTGTGCTGGTCGAACTCCCGAGGTAGCACCTCGCTCAGCTCCGGAACTCTGGGCCGCATGTCAATCAGCACCATACGACTGAGGACACTCCCTCGAATAGTGACCCTCCTGGCCACAACTATAACAAATAACAGGGCCTCGCCGGCACGGTCCAACATGGTGTCTGCTGCAGAGACTACACAACAGATATTCCCTCGGTACAGCAAAAGTGCCACCAGTACGTCGAGGATAACTAGAACTGCTAGAGTCTGCACCAGCCTGTGGTCGCCGCGGTCGTTCTCTCCTCCATATCGATCTCCGCCTCGGTGCACTAACTGGTGAGTGATAGGATCCACCGCCAGAGGATGAAGCTGAATCGGAAGTATCAGAACTCAGCCTCTTTGAAGGCCCCTGACTCGGTCTACCCTCCTCCAACTGTCTCGGCTGGTACCTCTGCCGCTGTCTCTACTGCTCAATGTCCTCGCCTCGGAGTGCAGCACTAACAAACTCATCAAAGTTGTTCCGAGGCATCGTAGTCAAAGTCGCCTTGATGTTCAGATTCAATCCCAGCTTAAACCTACGACACTTGGCTTCCTCCGTAGCCACCATATCCCGTGCAAAACGAGACAAACGGGTAAACCGATCCTGATATTCAAGTACAGACAAACTGCCGTGCCTCAAGTTCGTAAACTCCTCGTACTTGCGCTGCTGGGTAGCCTGATTAAAGTACCCCCGCATAAACAGATCACGGAACAATGTCTACGGAGTGTCAGCTGGAACTCTGTCGGTGCTAACCCACCAAAAGTATGCATCACCCTCAAGTAAACCAATTGCGGCTACTGTCATCTGCTCAGGAGTAAACTGCAGACGCTCACAAACACGTTCAATCTGAACCAACCATGCATGCCTCGCATATCTCTGGATCAACTGAACCCGAAAACACAGTAGCACCAGCTGTGCGAGCCTTGACTACAGGGTCAAAACGCTCTTCCAAACGCAGCACTCGCATCAGCAAGTCGCGCGTTCGGCGATCCTCATCAGGATCCTCGTCCCGATCAACACGGGGACCACGTCGAGGAGGCATACTACTGATACAAGACAAGCATTAGGTACAAGCAGAAAGAACGTAATCATGAAACCGCAGATATTTGAGGGCACACAACACCCGAAGTATTGATGAGTACCGTTGGCCAGTCGGGTCATCACTCCAGTCATGCTATATCAACTCAAATACCCTAAGCGTCACAACTACAAGAGTCTACAGAATCTGACAACCTAATGCTCTGATACCAAGCTGAAAGGACCCAAACCCGATTCAGTTACCTAAACCGGAACCGAACACCTTCTGAAAATACGAACCAACAAAAACTTTTCAAAATTTTGGCAGAGTTTCGTTACTAACGTGGAATTGCATAAACCTGCACCCTGAAAATAACACTTCATCCTATGCCACAAAAGCCAAACCGTGGGCACCAATCCCATCCGGATTTCTCAACATCAATATATGAATCATAAATAGTAAACAGTACTGTAGTAGTATATATATATATCCGAGAAAATCCGTATAAACAAGTATCATAATGTATCAGAGCAACCTCTAGAGTAAAATATATACAATATACACATCAGTAGGCAAAACAAGAACCTACTGGAAAGCACAGGTAGCTCAGATCACTAGCCTCCAAACTGCGACGTGAAACACCAGAATCCGAACTGCAAACTGGGCACGGAAACAGAAAATCCCAGGGGAAAGGCAAATGAAAACGTTAGAGTGAGTGGACGAAAATAAATATATGCCTTTCACCAGTTATATAACTTAATCAATGTAAAACAGTGCGAGTTCGGAAAACATATATATAAGGAGGTTGTCGGGCGACCTCTCAACCGTGGCAGCATACAGGGGACCTCTCAACCCTGCCCAGAGGACCTCTCAACTCTGGTGGACTACCGGTGATCAGCCGAGTAGTCGAAGCATCAATGCAATAATGCCATCACCAATAAATATAAATAATACCTCCGGAAACAATACATATCATAATATCGTATAAAGTAAATACAAAAATCATAAAATCCCCGAACTCGCAATTCAACAGTGAAAACATAAACTTGTCCACTCACAGATCTGCTAGCGCGAACTCGCGCTAATCTCGTGGTCCAGCGGAAGATCCCTTGCCTGAAGCACGATCACGATCCCGATCTCGATCTCCTGAATATTCACAAAACATAACTGATCAAAACATAATCCTCGACTCTGAACTGAACCACAGAAACCAACCATTCCCGGAAATATGCAATGTAGTACAAAATAATAAACGGAATCCCCGAAATCTCCGCTCGAAACCCTCGACTGAAAATCGGCTAACCAAATCAACCCGAAAACCTCTGGACGATAATCAGGGCGCGATTACGAGAAAAACGACATTAAAAACGTCGAAATCCAAAAAGTCAACTTTTGGCCGGAGTTCCGCCGTTTGACCGCCGCCGGAATCAAATGATGAAGCTAACTATACCTTTCACTTGGCCGGAGGTGGCCGGAAAATGGTCGTCGGACGTCGAAACCGAAATGGGAAACTTTCCTTCCTCAGGTCAACGGTCAACTTTCCAAAACGGGAAAGTCAAAGCTGGTCAAATTCAAATAGTGTTTTTCGACGATTTTACGACTATTCCCGATATTTATACTCGCGCCTCGGGTCAATCAACGGTCCAAAATGAATATATGAAATGATTCGGATAAGCTCGAAACAATCGGATAAACTCGTCGGAAACCAAAACTTCGAATAATCATAAAATATTCCTCGGTTATCGGAAAAATCTTCCGTAACCGCCCTCGTGCTCGAAATCACAATTTCCGTGAAGACACTCAACTCTACAATTTCCGTGAAGACACTCAACTCAAATTCTCGACCGAAAACATAGTCGCGAATAAAGTCGATGAACCACACAATATCGTAAAACTGCGACTACGACCAAATCTCGAGAATCGTGCTGAATATGCAACTGATTCTTGTTCGGGTCGTCACACTAATAATACTACCACAGTTGTCTAAAAACACTAAGTCGTTGGAACTTGATGACACCAACACTCTATTGAAAAAAATATAACATACTAGTTATATAACAATACTACCACTGTTTACAAAACATACTACCACAGGTTACTAAACAAACCAAGGTTTTGGAACTTGATGACACCAACACATTAAAAAAGACATAACCTAATAGTTTTATAAAAATACTGCCATAGTTTACTAAGCATACTACCACAGGTTTCTAAACACACTAAGCTGCTGGAACTTAATGACAGTTATATAACAATACTACCCTAGTTGTGAAATAGTACTTTTGTAGTTATATAAACATACTATCAGTAACGAAAAAATACACACTACTACTATGTCCATATTAAAGGCCCCAACCCCGATTTAGTTGCCTAAACCGGAATCGAACCCCTTCTGAAAACATGAACCAACAAAAATCATTCAAAATTTCGGCAGAGTAACGTTACTAACGCGGAATTGCATTAACCTGCACCCTGAAAATAACACTTCGTCCTATGCCACAAAAGCCAAACCGTGGGCACCAATCCCATTCGGATTTCTCAACATCATATCATAATCAATAAACAGTAAACATACTGTAATATAGATATTATATCCAAGAAAATCCGTATAAACATGTATCAGAATGTATCAGAGCGACCTCTATTGTAAATATATACATCAGTAGGCGAAACAAGAACCTACTGGAAAACACAGGTAGCTCAGAACACTAGCCTCCAACCGCGACGTGAAACACCAGAATCCGAACTGCAAACAGGGCACGGAAACTGAAAAGCCCAGGGGAAAGGCAAATAAAACGTTAGAGTGAGTGGACGAAAATAAACATATGCCTTTCACCGGTTATATACATAACCAATATAAAACAGTGCGAGTTCGGAAAGCATATATATATGGAGGTTGTCGGGCGAATCTCTCAAGCCCGACGTCAGGTGAATCGCTCAAACCCGACGGTGATAGGCCAAGGGAATCTCTCAACCCCAGCGGCATACATGGGAAATCTCTCAACCCTACCCAGAGGAATCTCTCAACTCTGGTCCAGATGAATCTCTCAACTCTGGCGGACTACCGGTGATCAGCCGAGTAGTCGAAGCATCGATGCAGTAATGCCATCACCAAGAAATATAAAATAATACCTCCGAAAATAACATATATCTCAACATCGTATAAAGTAAATACGGAAAATCACGATAAATCACGAACTCGCAAACAACTGTGAAAATATAAACGTGTCCACTCACAGATCAGCAAGCGCGCACTCGCGCTAATCTCGTGGTCTAGCGGAAGATCCCTCGCCTGAAGCACGATCTCGATCTCGATCTCCTGAATATTCATAAAACACAACTGATCACAACTATATCCCTTAACTCTGTACTTAACCACGGAAACCAACCGTTCCCGGAAACATATAAACTGTATTACATAACCAACTAAATTTTCGAAATCTTCACTCGAAACCTTCGACTGAAAATCTGATACCCAAATTAATACGAAAACCTCTAGGCGATAATCAGGGCGCGATTACGAGAAAAATGACATTAAAAACACCGAAATCTGAAAAGTCAACCCTCTCGCCGGAGCACCGCCGTTGACCGCCGCCGCCAGCGGTGGCGCGCCGTCAACAGTGGAATTCCACGGCGAGGAAACTCCAGAATTATAGCTCTCCTCAAGCCCATCCACTTTGATAACTACCACATCCATCAATTCAAACCACAACACCCTCAATTTCAGCCAAAACCGAACGAAAATTTCCCCTCCGGCAACCTATTCGGGTTCTCCTCAAATCTCAACCTTAGCCAAAATTAAACACATAGGGAGCCTTACCAGGGCAAGGGGAGTCGAAACCCCCTAACCACCACCACCGTGGCTTGCCGGAAAACTGCAAACCAATACCGGCGACACCCACGAACTCGACCCGATTCGAACCCAAACAAAACCTCATCTATTTCCACAAAATCAAACACCAAACAACTCAAAATCACAAGAGGAAGCGAACCTTACCCTTCACGTGGCCGGAGGTGGCCGGAAAATGGAAGTCGGACGGCAAAACTCAAACGAGAAACTTTCTCCCTCGGTCAACGGTCAACAGTTTCCAAATTTGGAAAGTCAACGCTGGTCAACGTCAAACAGTGTTTTTCGACGATTTTACGACTATTCCCGATATTTATACTCGCGCCTCGGGTCAATCGACGGTCCAAAATGAATAATCAAAACGATTCGGATAAACACGAAACAAACGGATAAACTCGTCAAAAACTGAAACTTCGAATAATCATATTATATTCCTCGGTTATCGGAAATATCATCCGGAACCGCCCCCAAGCTCGAAATCACGTGCTCAACAACTTCCGTGAAGAAACTCAATTCAAATTCTCGACCGATAATAATGTCGCGAACGAAATCAACAAATCACACATATAAGGTGGAACCGCGACTACGCACATTCACGTGAATCGTACTGAATACACTACTGATTCTGGTTCGGGTCGTCACAAATCTACCCCTCTTAAAAAAATTTCGACCTCGAAATTTACGTACCTATCAAGTGAACAGATGAGGATACTGTTCCCGCATACGCTGCTCAGTCTCCCAAGTGGCCTCCTCAACTGAATGGTTCCGCCACAAGACCTTCACTAGCAGGATCACACGATGCCTCAACTCCTGCTCACGACGATCGAGAATCTGCACAGGGTCCTCCACGTACGTCAAATCCTCTCTGATCGTCCACTGCTGTGGGACTAACACATGTAAAGGATCTGAGATGTACTTCTGCAACATCGAAAAGTGGAATACATCATGAACACGAGCCATCTCAGCCGGTAACTCAAGTCTGTAAGCAACAGCTCCAATCCTCTCTGTAATCTCGTACGGACCAATGTATCGTGGTCGAAGCTTGCCATGCTTCCCGAAACGCACAACTCCCCTCTATGGAGATAGTTTCAGGAAGACCCAATCGCCTACCTCAAACTCGAGGCTCTTTCTCCTCACATCCGCGTAACTCTTCTGACGATCCTGGGCGATCTTCAATCTATCCCGGATAATCAGGACGTCCTCCATAGTGCTCTCCACCAGATCAGGGCCAATAAGCCATCTCTCGCCCACCTCACTCCAACACAATGGAGTGCGACACTGCTTCCTGTACAGAGCCTTGTAAGGTGCCATCTCAATACTGGCCTGATAGCTGTTGTTGTAGGCGAACTCTATAAAATGTAGCTACTGGTCCCAATTCCCGCGGAACTGCAACATGCATGACCGCAACATATCCTCAAGTGTCTGGATGGTCCGCTCGGACTGCCCATCAGTCTGAGGATGAAAAGCTGTACTGAATCGTAACCTTGTGCCCAAGGCTCGCTGCAACGCCTGTCAAAATTCAGAGGTGAATTGACTATCTCGGTCAGAAACAATAGACACAGGCACACCATGCAGACGAACAATCTCTGACAAGTACAACTTGGCCAATCTGACCACTGATATCTTTCCTGGAAGTGCAAGAAAGTGAGCGGATTTCGTCAGTCGATCCACAATAACCCAAATACCAGTATTGCCAGCCGAAGTACGCGGCAACAGATAGACGAAATCCATCGTAATGTGCTCCCACTTCCAAACCGGAATCTCTAGTGGCTGAAGTTTTCTTGCAGGTTTCTGCCTCTCCGCTTTAACCTACTGACAGATCAAACATCGACTCACGTACGTGGCAATCTCCCGCTTCATGTTGCGCCACCAGTAATATGCTCGAAGTGTACGAAACATCTTCGTACCTCCGGGATGCATCGCATACGCTGAACTATGGGCCTCATCCAGAATCTCCTTCTTCAGGCTCTCATCTCTGGGCACACATAACCTGCCTCTGAACAACAACGTACCGTCGTCGCTCAATCGGAACTCTGTAGGCACACCGTTCCATATCATGGTCTTCTTGTCCAACAAGTAGGAATCTGAATCCTGAGCCTCTCGTACCTGACCAACCAACACGGGTCGAACCTGAAAACTGGCCAATAAAGCTCCCTCATCATCCCACTGAAACTCGGCACCTGTAGCCCGAAGCTTGGCTAACATCGATACTCTGGCCACACACACATGAAACAACGAGGCTCCAGACTTCCGGCTAAGTGCATCAGCTACAACATTGGCCTTCTCTGGATGGTATTCGAATGTGCAATCGTATTCGTTGATCAACTCCATCCACCGGCGCTGCCTCATGTTCAAATCCGGCTGCGTCTGCAAGTAAGTGAGACTTTTGTGGTCGGTGTAGATCTTACACTGAGCTCCATACAGGTAATGTCTCCAACTCTTCAACGCTAACAAAATAGCGGCTAACTCCAAATCATGCTTCGGATAATTGACCTCATGTGGTTTCAGCTGCCTGGAACCATAGGCCACAACTCTACCATGCTGCATCAACACACAGCCAAGCCCCAACTTCGACGCATCACTGTACACTACGAACTCACCGTTGTCGTCTGGCAATGTCAGAACCGGTTCAGTAGTCAAGCTCTCCTTCAGGAGCAAATAACTCTCCTCACATGCATCGGACCACTCAAACTTGACGCCCTTCTTCGTCAATCTGGTCAGTGGTGTAGCAATCTGGGTGAAATCCTGTACAAACGGCCGGTAATAGCCTGCTAACTCCAAGAAACTCCGGATCTCCGGTACAGTAATAGGTCTACTCCAGTTCAGTACGGCCTCGATCTTGTCAGGATCAACACTGACTCCCTCAGCCGATATCACGTGGCCCAGAAACTTCACACTATCCAACCAGAACTCGCACTTGCTAAACTTTACAAACAACTGATGGTCCCGCAAAGTCCGCAACACTGCTCGCAAATGCTTCTTGTGCTGACCCACACTCCTAGAATAGATCAAAATATCGTCAATGAACACAATCACGAACTTGTCCAGGAACCGTCTGAACACCCGATTCATCAAGTCCATGAAAGCTGCGGGGGCATTGGTCAACCCAAACGGCATAACCAGAAACTCGTAATGCCCATACCGTGACCTGAAAGCTGTCTTGGCCACATCGGAGTCCTAAATCCTCAATTGGTGATATCCGGATCGAAGGTCCATCTTCGAAAAGACCGATGCTCCCTTAAGCTGATCGAACAAATCATCAATCCACGGCAACGGATACTTGTTCTTCACTGTAACCTGATTCAGCTTTCGGTAGTCGATGCACAAACGCATAGATCCATCCTTCTTCCGCACAAATAACACCGGAGCACCCCACGGAGAAACACTAGGTCGAATAAAACCCTTCTCTAGCAACTCCTGGAGTTGAATCTGCAACTCTTTCAACTCCGCTGGCGCCATACGATACGGTGTCTGTGAAATCGGTCCTGTACCCGGCAACAATTCAATAGTGAAGTCAATCTCTCGCACAGGGGGTATACCAGGTAACTCCGCTGGAAACACATCCGGAAACTCAGAAACAACCTCAATACTACCAAGATCTGGCACAACAGCTGTAGTGTCCACAACATGAGCCAAGTAAGCAACACAACCCTTCTTCATCAACCAATCCGCCCTCATCGCGGAAATCAAACATGGTAGTGAAGTGTTCTTCTCGCCGCGAAACAGTATCTCGGGAAAGCCTGGTCGTCGAAATGCGACCTCCTTCTTGTGACAATCAAACATGGCCCAGTGAGTCTCCAAGAAGTCCATACCCAAGATCAGATCAAAATCGACGATATCAAGCAACAGCAAATCTGCAGCTAAACCATGGCCTCCAATAAACACCTCACAGTCTCTGTATACCCAACCGATACTCACAATCTTACCTGATGCATATAACACTCTCCACAACCCCGGAAGTGGAGATGCAGGTACCGTAGCTAATGATGATAGTCTATATGACATGAATGAATGCGTGGCACCTGGATCTAACAATGCAAGTACTGGAATACCAAAGACATGTAACGTACCGATAACGACCTCCGGTGAAGCTCTACCCTCACGTAGAGTCATGGCATGAACCCACGCCTGTCCGGCTGGTCGTCCACGCTGAGGCTATCCCTGCTGCCTACCCTGGCCTACAAACTGTGCTGGTCTAGCTCCCAAAGTGGCACCTCGCTCTCCTCCGGAACTCTGGGCCGCCTGTCCATCAACACCATCGAACTGATAACACTCCCTCGCGTAGTGACCCACCTGGCCACAGCGGAAACAAGTGACAGGGCCTCGCTGACATGGACTAACATGATGTCTGCTACAAAGACTACACAATGGGTACTCCCTCGGTATAGCAAAAGTGCCACCAGTACGCCGAGGATAACTAGAACCGCTGGAACCCTCACTAGCCTGTGGTCGCTGTGGTCGATCTCTCCTCTATCTCTGCCTCTGTCTCGGTACACTAGCTGGTGGTCGATAAGATCCACCGCCTGAGGATAAAGCCGAACCGGAAGTATCAGAACTCTGCCTCTTTGAAGGCCCCTGACTCAGTCCACCCTCCTCAAATCGTCTGGGCTGATACCTCTGCTGCCTCTCCTTCTCGATGTCCTCACCTCGGAGTGCTGCACTGACAAACTCATAAAAGTTGTTCCAAGGCATCGTAGTCAGAGTTCCCTTGATGTTCAGATTCAAACCCAGCTCAAACCTGCGGCACTTAGCTTCCTCAGTAGCCACCATATCACGCGCAAAACGAGATAAGCGGGTAAACCTATCCTGATACTCAAGTACAGACAAACTGCCCTGCCTCAAGTTCGTAAACTCCTCATACTTGCGCTGCTGGGTAGCCTGATTAAAGTACATCCGCATAAACAAATCACGGAACACGGTCCACGGAGTATCAACTGGACCTCTGTCGGTGCTAACCCACCAGAAATATGCATCACCCTCAAGTAATCCGACTGCTTCCACTGTCATCTGCTCAGGAGTAAACCGCAGACGCTCACAAACACGTTCAACCTGAACCACCCAAGCCACACAGTAGCACCAGCAGTACAGGCTTTGACCACAGGGTCAAAACGCTCTTCCAAACGCAGCACTCGCATCAGCAAGTCGTGCGTCTGGCGATCCTCATAAGGATCCGCTTCCCGATCAACACGGGGACCACGTCGAGGAGGCATCCTACTGATACAAGACAAGCATTAGGTACAAGCAGAAAGAACGTAATCATGAGACCACAGATATTTGAGAAAACACAACACCCGAAGTATTGATGAGTACCGCTAGCCAGTCGGGTCATCACTCCAGTCATGCTGTACAAACTCAAATACCCTAAGCGTCACAACTACAAGAGTCTACAGAATCTGACAACCTAGAGCTTTGATACCAAGCTGAAAGGACCCAACCCCGATTCAGTTGCCTAAACCGGAATCGAACCCCTTCTGAAAACACGAACCAACAAAAATCATTCAAAATTTCGGCAAAATAACGTTACTAACGCGGAATTGCATTAACCTGCACCCTGAAAATAACACTTCGTCCTATGCCACAAAAGCCAAACCGTGGGAACCAATCCCATCCGGATTTCTCAACATCATATCATAATCAATAAACAGTAAACATACTGTAATATAGATAATATATCCGAGAAAATCCATATAAACATGTATCAGAATGTATCAGAGAGATATCTAGTGTAAATATATACAATATGTACATCAGTAGGCGAAACAAGAACCTACTGGAAAACACAGGTAGCTCAGATCACTAGCTTCCAACCGCGACGTGAAACACCAGAATCCGAACTGCAAACTGGGCATGGAAACCGAAAAGCCCAGGGGAAAGGCAAATAAAACGTTAGAGTGAGTGGACGAAAATAAACATATGCCTTTCAACGGTTATATACATAACCAATATAAAACAGTGCGAGTTCGGAAAACATATATATATGGAGGTTGTCGGGCGAATCTCTCAAGCCCGACATCAGGTGAATCGCTCAAACCCGACGGTGATAGGCCAGGGGAATCTCTCAACCCCGGCGGCATACATGGGAAGTCTCTCAACCCTGCCCAGAGGAATCTCTCAACTCTGGTCCAGAGGAATCTCTCAACTCTGGCGGACTACCGGTGATCAGCCGAGTAGCCGAAGCATCGATGCAGTAATGCCATCACCAATAAATATAAAATAATACCTCCGAAAATAACATATATCTCAACATCGTATAAAGTAAATACGAAAAATCACGAACTCACAAACAACTGTGAAAATATAAACGTGTCCACTCACAGATCAGCAAGCGCGCACTCGCGTTAATCTCGCGGTCCAGCGGAAGATCCCTCGCCTGAAGCACGATCTCGATCTCGATCTCTTGAATATTCATAAAACACAACTGATCAAAACCATATCCCTTAACTCTGTACTTAACCACGGAAACCAACCGTTCCCGGAAACATATAAACTGTATTAAATAACCGATTGAATTTCCGAAATCTTCACTCGAAACCTTCGACTGAAAATCTGATACCCAAATCAATACGAAAACCTCTAGGTGATAATCAGGGCGAGATTACGAGAAAAATGACATTAAAAACACCGAAATCTGAAAAGTCAACCCTCTCGCCGGAGCACCGCCGTTGACCGCCGCCGCCGGCGACGGCGCGCCGTCAACGGTGGAATTCCACGGCGAGGAAACTCCAGAATTAAAGCTCTCCTCAAGCCCATCCACTTTGATAACTACCACATTCATCAATTCAAACCACAACACCCTCAATTTCACCCAAAACCGAACGAAAATTTCCCCTCCGGCAACCTATTCGGGTTCTCCTCAAATCTCAACCTTAGCCAAAATTAAACACATGGGGAGCCTCACCAGGGTAAGGGGAGTCGAACCCCCCTAACCACCACCATCGTGGCTCGCCGGAAAACTGCAAACCAATACCGGTGACACCCACGAACTCGACCCGATTCGAACCCAAACAAAACCTCATCAATTTCCACAAAATCAAACACCAAACAACTCAAAATCACAAGAGGAAGCGAACCTTACCCTTCACGTGGCCGGAGGTGGCCGGAAAATGAAAGTCGGACGGCGAAACTCAAACGGGAAATTTTCTCCCTCGGTCAACGGTCAACAGTTTCCAAATTTGGAAAGTCAACGCTGGTCAACGTCAAACAGTGTTTTTCGACGATTTTACGACTATTCCCGATATTTATACTCGCGCCTCGGGTCAATCGACGGTCAAAAATGAATAATCAAAACGATTCGGATAAACACGAAACAAACGGATAAACTCGTCGAAAACTGAAACTTCGAATAATCATATTGTATTCCTCGGTTATCGGAAAAATCATCTGGAACCGCCCACGAGCTCGAAATCACGTGCTCAACAACTTCCGTGAAGAAACTCAATTCAAATTCTCGACCGATAATAAAGTCAAGAACGAAATCATCAAATCACACATATAACGTGAAACCGCGACTACGCACATTCACGTGAATCGTATTGAATACACTACTTATTCTGGTTCGGGTCATAACACCATAATCATTATGCTTCACTATAATGAAAATTGAGAGTACATCGAGTTCAAGCATACTCCTCATCATCAACTTCAAGTGCTGGTAATTACACAAAGCACAATTCAGATAACTCGATAAAGAGAAGTGAGAGTAAATGCATCTGATCTCAAATTAGGAAAACGAGACGACACCTCCATCTCCACATCACTAAAAACTAACGTAGGCATAAGAAAGAACATAATTGTGTGGTTGTTGTAGGTGCACTTCACATACAATTCTGATTCAATAGCTAGTTATCTGCAAATGAAAGAGAAACTGCTCACAGAACAGAAGTAGTATGTCTAATTAATGGCCATCGATAGTATGTTTAGAAAACACGGGTAGTATCATTAGTCTACAATGGTATTATGCGACACTAGCAACAATCTAAGTCACAGAATAGCAACAGTAGTATATTTAGAGGCTTGCAGTAGTATAATAACGAAACACACATAGTATATTTTGTAGTATTTGTCACCAAAAACATATCAAACCCATAGAATTGACACAAAGCCTATCATTATGATCACTACAATGCATATTACCATATTAATCCATCAAAAGAAGTATAAGAATATGAAATCAACTAAACAAAAAACCCAAAATTCGAAATAGAAATTTCAAAACAATGCGCAAACAATACAAAATCGAACAACAGAGAATAACAAGCATGTATAGAAATGAAGAATCGATGGCTCACCCACGTCATATCTATAAAAAAAACTTCGCCGGAATCATCGAGTCCTCTCTCTCTCTCTCTCTCTCTCTCTCTCTCTCTCTCTCTCTCTCTCTCTCTCTCTCTCTCTCTCTCTCTCTCTCTCTCTCTCTCTCTCTCTCTCTCTCTCTCTCTCTCTCTCTCTCTCTCTCTCTCTCTCTCTCTCTCTCTCTCTCTCTCTCTCTCTCTCTCTCTCTCTCTGAGGTAATTGAGTAAATGAAAGCACATTTAAAATATGTAGAAGGGAAAAATTGGGAATTTAGGAAATAAGAAAAAGTGAAATTGAACTTATTTAAAATAAATAAGTTGTCTAACTTAAATGAAAAAAAAATTACTTAGTGACCTGTAATTTGTTATACTTTAAATTAAAATTCTTCGCGAATATCGTGACCCAAGATACACGGCCCGAAAGAATATCCTTCTAGATCCCAAATGATCCATCTCTACAACCATTTCCTGACCTAGTTGAAGAAGCCCGATGTCCACTCAAACCAAAAACACCCTAAGCCTAGTATGAGCCCAAGGATATGATGGATTGATAGCCCATGTACAACATCGATTGAAGGTGTACCTAACCACCGTCGTTGTATTGCTTTGGACGTTCAACATTGGTGGACTACCGACAGCTAAAACCCACTGACGGTGACCAAACAACACTCAGAGCGGAGCTCGTCGTCAGATTTGCCCTGCTGGAAAACTGTACACAAGGGAACAGCCATCTTTGCCCCAGCCAACGTCTGCAAATCCATATTCGAGGAGCAACATCCCTATATCTAAACCCTAACACGTCATCCTTGAGTCGAGTATGACATGGTTGACGACCACCCACCAATTCAGGCCAGAGCGTCGACAGAGCAAAACCCAATAGACCCGAACTCGGGAACGACACCTCTATAGAGGACTACCATGGTAAAACTCGCCAAAGGAAATCGACAAGGCTGTAATGAGGACGAGAGGGCCTCAAGATGCTCGGCTGCAATGGAGTGGTCACTGAATTCTCATCCGGAATTTCCATCCGGATTTCTCATGCTACAAATAAGCCATATTCTACTTTACTATTACTTCAGGACTAATTAATGTGCATTTATTCTTGAATAACAATGGTAACAAATCAAATTGAAACATTGCAGGATTATAGAAGAAAGAATTAACACTAAGGAGATTAATTAACTCAAGTATGAAATTAATCATCAATCCCAAAAATTAAATGCATTGAAGACTAATAGAAACAACATATAATGATAATCTCATCATACAAAAATCCTAACTATTGTTGAAGATTATATCAAGAGAGTCGGCCATGAAAAATAAGTACATTTTTCTCGTGTGATGTAATGTCAAACAAGAGAGATCCAAATATTAACTTTGGAGTGTGAATAAAAAAAAATACTTATATGAATTTGAGTCGCAATATTATTACTGGGCCTCACGTACGCAGACTTGTAGGTGTCCAGGAGATAGTCCTTCGGACCCTTGTCTTTATGCTCCAACGCCTTGTAGATGATCGGTTGCGGGCCCGTGTGATGTAATGTCACCTTCTTCCCTCGGTTGTTCATGTTGGTGGCTGACTTCTTCTGTTTCAAAAAAAAAAAACTATTAAACAATAATAATTTAGTTAAAAACTAACAATACTTTTATTTAACATGTATTACCTCATATGCATCGATCTAGAAGTGCTCGACCAACCAATCCCATTGATGACACCTATTAACGAGCTCTTAAGAGACAACAGATGCCCCATGCTCCAGAAAGTGTTGGTGCAACTTGTACTTCCCTCGGTCCTCCATGTAGTCAAACAGATCCTTTGTTAATTTCAGGTTAAAGTGTGCCTACATAAAGTATAAAGAGAAATTAAAATTTAGGAAAAATGACCCAAATGATCACTTAAGCTTTCATAATCGACAATTTGATCACTGAACTTTAGAATATATTAAAAATGTCACTGAACTTTAACTTTGTCTGTCAATTTGATCACTTTGTCTATTTTAAACATTCTAATTTGTCAAATATTTTGCTTATATAGATGAGATTATGAGAGAAATGCACATAGCATAAGTGGGAGAAGTATGAAAACCACCATGAAATAAGAAAAATTGACATCCAAGATGCGCAAAGTGATCAATTTGATAGACAAAGTTAAAGTTCAGTGACCTTTTTGATATTTTCTAAACTTGAGTGATCAAATTATCGATTATGACAAACTTGAGTGATCATTTTGGTCATTTTCCCTAAAATTTATATTAATCGTGAATTATTTATAAATTTAAATTAAATTTCATTAATGAAAACTCTTACCGAGACAACGACGTACACTTTGTCTCACTCTTTCTAGGAAGATCCGGTCAAGTCGCCGCAGTCATTAATACCTTATTTCGTACGGCGGCCCCGATTTCTTTCGCCCCCAAGCTGTTGATATCTTTCGTCGGAGGGCCTTTGGTGAATTAGTTGTACTCCACCACGATCTTTTTCCCAATCGCCTTAACGATCACCGTAACTTTACCCCCCCCCCCCCTTCAACAACCCCTGAGCGCATTTCGGGGACAGACCTACAAAAAAGAAACACAAAAAGGCTTAGTACTTAATTAACACTTAATAAAAATAAAACAATGAAACAATATACATATTTATTTAATATTACCCGAGGAGTCAATATAAATGAACAACTTTGTGCCGGACATTAATGTGATGTACTTCTTTCTTCGATTTGTTGTTTCCTCTTCCCGCCTGGCATCTGTTGCACTATCCAACAATATAAACAAAAAAAATAACATATTCATAAGAGCATACACAACTAACCCAAATTCATACCATTGTCAATCACACTCAAACAATCTCAATATTCAAGCACAATCATGCATAAAACAAAACCAACACAACAATTACAACATACCCAATTACCACTAACTACACAACAATCACATCTTCCTACTTCTCCAGGCAACCCAATGACCATGAGTTTTAGCGATTCAATCTCCATAAGTCGATATCTTTAACTATCGATAATTATATTTCAGAACTCTACACTAATACAACTAATAACATAAACCAATATCAACATTCACAAACAACAATAGGAAATCAAAATCAACACTGAAATTGAACCTTACCCGGAGTTTAGGGTGGAGAGAGAGAGAATTTTAGGACGGTGGTGGAAGCGGCGGCAGCGGGTTGTAGTGGTGATGGTGGTCTATGTCAGGTCAGGTGACGTCAACGACATCGAGGAGGTGGGGGAGATTTTGAGAAAGTTAGAAATTTAGGAGGATTGGGTTTATTTGGGGAAGAAGATCGATTTTATCGATCTTATTATACCCACTTACGATTTTATCAATCGTAAAATATTATTCGTAAACATATATCTAAAGTTATGAGTTTTTCCACTGGCGTAGATACTATTTTTATCAACCAGATAGAAATTAGTTTGAATTTTAGATAAAAATTGGATGGGAGAGTAAAGATATGTTGTACGTCTACTAATGGTGTATAGCCTAAGTGTTCTCATGTCTATTCACACCACATCAATATTTTTGAAATTGAATTTGGACAAAAAAAATCATTAAATATATTCATCACAATATAATATATAAGTAGATGAAATTTAGATCAAAATGAAGTTCGTTAAGGGTTTGATCAATGTAGTCAACCATAAAACTAAAATTTGAATGAAATAGAAACGTTCATAAACAAATATTCGTAACTTTATTTTTCGAACCGTCGAAAGTTACAGTCTCAGAATTGTTTACTCTGTACCTTCATAAAATAAAATAAAAAATTAGATGGTATACATGATTGTGCTCATTGATCAGAGGCAATGATATTCATCTTAGAGGACGAATTTGTTTACTTTTCGTCGTCTAAGTGATACTACAATGACGAATGTATACGTATTCATCATCTAAGTTTATCAGAGTTAAGGGATTTTATCTCAAGGTTTAGAGTTAAGAGTTTAGGGTTTAGGGTATCCACTTAGACGACGAAGTTAAACTTTCGTTGTCTAAGTTTTAAAGTTTTACATTACATTAAATATTGTATATTTCTTGAGGATACATCCAAGTGTAATGTACGGGACCAGATAACAGCATTTGTTTGGAAATGTGGATCATTAGGGGGTGAAATCCTCTCTAATTTGCAAAGAATGTAGACAATTGCTTCTTTCAATTCGACCACATCTGGCTTCTTCAACTCTCCAACGCATAAGTTCTGCCACCACCTGGACAACACTACTAATAACTCCACGACATTACGTCGAAAATATGATCAAATTACCACTGGAAGAAGACATTGCATCATAACATGACAGTCATGAGTCTTTAGTCCAAGGAACTTGTTTAGCCTAACTTTTACACATCGAGATATATTTGCTGCATAATTAGACGGATACTGAACACCATGAAACCAGTCGAACACTTCCTGCTTCTTTGTCGCCTTCACTCTGTAAGGTGAAAAATGCATCATGGGTTTATTCCTCAACCCTAAGTGTACATCGGTGTATATTCATAAATTGCAAATCATTATGCGCTTTAACAGTATCCTTACTCTTTTTATCAAGACTAAGAATTGTTCCCACCATGTTATCTCATACATTCTTTTCAGTAAGATAGTTCAAATAAAATACTCATGTGACTCCAATATCCAAGAACGTATTCGCAAACGGGATTGTTTTTGGTCATAGAAGCAAGACTGCTCAAATCTCTGAAATCAACGCCGAACAACCTCTCTAACATCCCATAAGCAGAAAAATTGCTAATGGTCCACATCACTGCTACTCTTATGATGAATGAAGTTTTACTATACTATTCAAAAGTGAGGACTCCATTTCTCACACATCTTTCAGCTCATCAATCAAAGGTTTCATAAACACATCAAAACACTTTCCTGGAGAGTAAGGACCTAGAATTAAGAGAGCAAAGAAATTAAATTTTTTTTTCATACACATCTAGGTACATAGGTTTTATGGTATGAAAATAACTGGCCAAGTTTTGTATGTGCTATCATTATAAGGATTAAACCCGTCTATAAAAAATTTGAGTCTCACATTTCGAACCTCTGATGTGAAGTCTGGAAATGACATGTCAAAAGATTTAAAAGCGTCCCCATCTATGGGCTATCTAAGCAAATCATCATCTCTCCTTTATTCTCCGTACCATCTTATTGCCTCTGCTGTGCATGGAGACATGAACAAACGCTGCAGTCTAGAAATCAACGAAAAACTACAAAACACCTTCAAGCTAGGGAACATTTTTCTTCTTCTCGGTGTTCCATCTCGACTCGCTACATACGGGACAGTAATGGAGTTCTGCATGTTCTTTGTAAAATATGACACAATTATTTTTGCAGACGAGAATTTTCTTGTACCTAAGACCAAGGCGGTTCAAGATCCTTCTTACCTTATAATGACTATCCGGAAGATTGTGATTATGAGAAAGCAACATACTTATATGTTGTTAGATATCATCAAAACAAACATTTGACATTTTGTTCTTCACTTTTATCTCCATTATGGCTCTCAAAATTCAACCACACTATACTAGGGGTACAGGGGGTCTGGGCTTGAAGTAGAAGGTTGTTGTACTTATCGTAATCACTAGTGTCGGAGGCTGGAGGGACCGTGTCATGGTTAGAAGTATCATATCATTCATCTTTGAATCCGTATCTACTTGAACTATATGACAGAAATGCATCTTGTGCCAATTCCATAGTGGGGTTTCGAGAAGGGACAACAATATTGTTCGATAAGGCACCCTGGTACCTTGGTCTAAAGTAGGTCATTAACGTATGAACATTAGTATCTGATACTTCACCTTGCTCAGTCCATGTAGTGTAATCAAATATCATACCGTGCTCAGACAAGTGCTGGTACATTTCTTAAACTGACAGAAGTTGTATTACGATATCTTCTACGCGGACACATGTAACTCTCATTTCTTTGACCATGTTCAATTGGAAACATCATAAATTTGAAAAATTCCCTTTATATGCCTTGAATCACCTCTTACCAAATGTATCCAGCTCTTGTCCATATTCTACATAAGTTGTAATGAGCGAAACAACAAATAAGCCCCATAAGTTCCAAAAAAATGACGAAGTATATTTTAGTCATAAACATGATATAAAAAACCTACCTGGCTACCTAATTTTGAGTCATAGCTAATATAATTATCACTACCCCATTCGATACAAGTCGCCGGCCTTATTTTTTTTTTTTCGCCAGAAATGACATTACCGGCGACAAGTCGTCGGTAATGATGTCGCCAGAAATTGCCCGCCGGAGATAGCATTGCCGACGACCTATTTTCACGTCGCCGGCAATGTTTGCGCCGCCGTGGCCGGAATTTGAGGTCATTGTCGGCGACTTTGGTCCAAGTCGCCGACAATGGTTGGAAAAATTTGAAAAAAAAAAAAGCCTGTTCTGGATTGGGCCCAATTCCAGAACCTGTATTGAAAGACATAAATCGTACAAATACAACTTCAACAATACACACATAATTGTCCAACGTACAGTACAAATAGGAACGATACGAAAATAAACAACAACTACACGTCAGGGTCGAGGAACTTGCGGGTCAGGGTCGAAGAAATCCATGTACTCATTTGAACTCCGGTGGCTACCCTGGTCTTGCTATGACAGTGACTGGTGCGGTGGTGGTGGTGGATAACTGGGGAACACAGGGACCGGGGGAGGTGAGGGGAGCGGTTGTCCGGTAGTCTGAGCCGCGTACATCGTCTGCATCCATGTGAACATTTGTGTCTGCTGCTGGACCATGAGTCGATGTTGCTCGATCATCCCCCGGTACTCGGCATCTCTGGCTGCCTGCTGCTCGGCCATCTGCCTCATCTCCTCCATCTGCCTCCTTTGCTCCTCCAACTCCCTCTGCGTCCTCTGAAGCTCCGCTGCGAGGTTACGACTAGAAGTTGAACTTGTTGACCCGGTAGAGTATTCTGAAGTGTTCTTCAATACTCCTTCGCCCGCCGAGGCCAGTCCCATACAGTAGTAGCTATTCTTTCCAGTCCCGCACGCTTTTGCCATGATCTGAGCCGTTATAGGGCGATCAAGCGAATCGATCTGAGAGGCATACTAGGTCACTTCTTCCTCGGAGCAGTCAGGATGGTTGTTCCGAGCTATATTCATAGTCACTTATGTGGTCACCTCCTCCACTCTCGCCTAATTGAAAAGCGAATATGAATAACGTATTATTTAACAAAATAAATTAATATCGAAAAATAGTTTTATTAACACATGCATATGTGAAGTACAAAATACAGAGGCGAAAGACTTACCGCTTCTTCAGGGCACTGCAGATAGAACTTCTGATGAATATACACCAACGGGTTCACTTCTTGTTGTTGCTGCGCCTTACTCGACCAACCCAAATAGTTGAGTGAACCTGCATGATGGGCCCTGGTGTTTTTCAATCTATTCGCCCGGTTCGTCTTCGAAATCGCCTTGTTTGATAAACATATGTAAAAAAATTAGTAACTAACTATTTCAATGTGATACGATACATTAGGCTTGTAAGATATATTCAGGATGCATACCTTCGCTTTGGGGTGCTCGAAGTGGGCTATCAGCCACAGCCACTCGTACTCCCTAAACCGGAATTCGCCAGGGGTAGAACCTCGGCCTAGCTCCTTGTATACAGTGTAATGTGAAGAAAGCTCGTTCTTCCACTCTTTATACCTATATTAACACCAGGAAAAAAAAGTTAGAGATATTAAAACACTTGATAAACAAAAATCTAACTCGATATATACTCAAATAACTCGAAGCACATCACCTCATATGTAGTTGACGCTCTACCCACGTGTGAATAAGGCACTCATCCACGTCAAACCACACCTGCAATATGAATATATAAACAGTAAAATTATATATTTATTCGGACTTAATTAATAAATGTAAAATTTACGTAATGAAAATACGATTTAACTCACACTCAGTGCATTATGCACTTGCATCTTCACGTAGATAGGCACAGATTCCCAATCTGGCCAAAGCATTGAGACCTTGTCCCGCACGATCGCCCCGGCCATGCTGACATATTTTCGCGTGGTGTCAAATGCCTCGATCACCTCGCCATCCTCATTGTCCCTAATGGGCGTTTTCCTTCCCTCGGTGGCCTGCTCAAGTCTCTTCCCGGTGCAGGTGCCTCTAGCCCCTTTCCGTTTTCCAGTACCATTAACGAAATGCCTAATAATACAATGTCAACAAATTGATATCATTAATTGAACCTATCGTAAGTCTTAAGTAATAATTAAGTAATCAATCTTGTTAAATAAAATTTACCTGCATCGTCTGTTTGTTGGTTGGTGCACCTCACACTCCAAAGATACACGGGGTCGAACGGGATGAAGTTGTACGCTTCCTCCACGCTCAGGAACTCCGGCCGTCCTTCAACATAAATAGGCATCCCCATATCATCGAATTCAGGGATCACAGGAATCTCGTCGGGCAGGAAGAGACCGGACGACGGAGATAGATGAGGCCTGGACGATGAGGCGCCAGTACCATCTGCCTCAGATGATTCCCGTGAAACGGGAGTAGGCACCGGGCGAATATGGGGCATTCGGATGGAGCGAGTTTTTGATGCCCCCGTTGACTATCGCTCGTCTGAGGGTCTGCTGATGGAGGGTCTGCTGACTGAGGCTCGAGGCTGGACTTCCAGTTACACGGCTCCGGATCGTGCAGCTTCCTCCTCTTCTCGCGCAGCTAGCAACATTTGTGTGCGAGCATTCATCATTGGCCCACTGCGCGTGTTGCTAACTGCGACTGAGGAGGAAGCTTGACTACTGCTCCCTCCACTATTTCTAGTCCCTCTCCGTTTGATGCCTCCAAGCCAATTTGCCGCAAAACCTCCTGGACACCGTAATAGTCATGGATTCGGTTCTATAACAAATCGGAACCGGAACCGTTTGGAACCGGAACCGTTTGGAATCGGAACCGTTTGAACCTGGAACCGTTTGGAACTTGAACCATTCGGTTTCAAACAGTTCCGGTTACAAACAGTTCCGGTTCCAAACGGTTCCGGTTCCACGCGGTTCCAGTTTAAAACCGTTCTGGTTCCAAACCGTTCCGATTCCGATTTTTCACCTTAATTTATACGTTAAATTAACAACTATATCACCTTAATCCAAACACGTTAAATTCCGATTCTGATTTTTCACCTATTATACGTTAAATTAACAACTATATCACCTAAATTAACATATATACATACATCATTTCCGACTTTAAATTTTTCACATATATATATACATCACATATACGTACATCATCTTAATTAAATTTTCCACATATATATATACATCACATATATATACATCATGCATCTTAATTAAATTTAATTTTCACATATATATATACATCACATATTAATCCAAATCACCCTAATTAATTTTCCACATTTTTCAAACATACGTATATATATATACATTACATATAAATTAATCCAAATCACCCTAATTAAATTTAATTTCCACATACATATATATATATACATTGCATATAAATTTTCCACTTACGTACATACGTATATATATATGCATAAAAATAAATAAAAATTGAGAGAGAGAGAGAGGGAGAGAGAGTGAGCTTGCATGCACCTGCCATGGTGGAGCTCTAGGTGATTTTCCGGCGACGGAGGTGAGGGGAGGAGGTAGAGGAGGAGGGGAGGAGAGGAAATTTCAATTTGAAATGGGGTTTTTTAGTGTGGAGAGAGGAGAAGGGAGAGGAGGTGAGGGGAGGGGAGAGGGGAGGAGAGGAAGAGAGATTTGAGGAGAGGGAGGTGGAACTGTTTGGAGAGGAGGAGAGGAGGAGTTTTAGAGTTGAGATAGTGAAGAAATGAGCTCGAGCTCGAGCTGGGTTAAATCTATTCAGTAACCATTGCTGGCGAGTTAGTTGCAACTCGTTGGTAATGTCATTACCAACGAGTTAACTCGTGGGTAATGTCATTACCAACGAGTTGATAACTCGTGGGCAATGTCATTACCAACGAGTGTCTTATCAACTCGTTGGTAATGTCATTATTTCCTGAAGAATATCCAACCAATTTCCGACCTATCTCCAACCATAATTTCCGACCAATTTCCGACTATATAATTTCCGACCATATATATCGATCGACTACAATTTCCGACTAGATCGAATTTCCGACTACAATTTCCGACTACAATTTTCAACTACGATTTCCGACTATAATTTCCGACTATAATTTCCGACTACAATTTCCGACTATAATTTCCGACTACAATTTCCAACTACGATTTCCGACTAGAATTTTCGACTACGATTTCCGACTATAATTTCCGACTACCATTTCCGACTAGAATTTCCGACTACAATTTCCAACTACAATTTCCGACTACGATGTCCGACTACGATTTCCGATTAGAATTTCCGACTATAATTTTCGACTACAATTTCCGACTACAATTTCAGACTACAATTTCCGACTACAATTTCCGACTACAATTTCCGACTACAATTTCCGAATACGATTTCCGACTATAATTTCCGACTATAATTAAAATACGTACACCATTAACGTACTAAGGATGATAATCATAATCATCTTCATCACTTGAGTCTGACTCGGTTTCATAGGTAACCTCTGGCAATATGTGTCGCTCCTCGTCATCTGAATCAGCGTCAACTTCATATGGATTAACATCGAGAAGTTATGCTCCAGTAATTCGAACCACACTCCCAGATCTCACATTATTAAGGCGAATCGTAGATGATTCCGGAATGTCAAAAGCGTTCGGCTCTTGGTATGCAGTAACTTCCTCATCATCTGCGGTCTCACCAAGTGTGGCAGCACTGTATATGTTTCTATGAGCAACATGGTTAACCACCTTCCACGGGATTTTGTTAAGAAGATCGTCAAGGTAAAACACTTGTTTTACTGATGAGGCAAGAACGAAAGGGTCTTCTTCATACCAGGTAGTAGCAGTATTCACCGAAAATGTTCCGTACTGATCGGTCCTTGTGTTCTCCGGACTAGTATCAAACCATCTACACTTGAACAAGTGCACTTTCATGCGGTTCCCATAAATTAGTTCAACAACTGAATGAAGGACACCGTAATATTCAACGCCATCCTGCCCACCATGGACCATCACCCCACAATTCTGTGTTTTCAATCGGTTGTCTCGATTTTCACATATAAATTTCACGCCATTGACCTGACACATCGAGTAAACTTTTGAAGCTATCGGTTTCATCGCCAGGACCCTCAATTCGTTTGACCACTCTGGGCAACCATCATTTGCTACATGGTTCATCTTAAAACGATAAGAAATACGTATACAAGAAATTATGAACATATAAACCACAAAACCACGTACGTACACACATGCTATATAAGGATATATATAAAAAATAGACATATACACATATACCCTTACCCATTGACCAAAGTAGTTTGCAAACGTCATGTTGTGGTAATCAACATTTCCAGCAATAGCAGGGCAGTGAAGATGATAGTTTTTCCAATATTGTACTTCTTGACAGTTAATCAGTACCAACCAGTGGGCAATGGCTACCTCATTTCCATCCAATTTGTACGACTTTGGCAAGCTTCCCTGTACTACCACGTCATTGGAGATGATAGAAAGGTTGAACTGGGGTTCATCAATCGGCATCTATTGTTGGGGGTCCTCAAGCGCTCCCAAATACACTTTGGTGTACGTTACACACTCGTGCGCAACATATGCTTCAGCGATACACCCTGCAGGTGCATATTTATTCTTCACATAGTCCTTGTATGCTCCCAATTGTCTACAAGTTAACAAGTGCATGTTAACTTGCTTAAAAAATAAGAATTTACATATAAAAACAGAGGCAAACCAAATGTATGAATCATTTGTACCTTTCAATGGGATACATCCAAGTGTAGTGTGTGGGACCGGTAAGCAACAATTGTTCGGGAAGATGGATCATCAGGTGAGGCATGATGTCGAAAAAATTTGGGGGAAATATCCTCTCAAGCTTGCACATGATAAAAATGATGTCATCTTGCATCTCCCTGAGATCTAATTTTTTAACTTCCCTGGTGCATAACTTCTGAAAGAATCTTGACAAGGCCACCAACGGCTCCACCACCTCTTTGGGCAGGTACCCTTGAATGAAAATAGGGAAAAGGCATTGAAGCAGTACGTGGCAGTCATGACTCTTTAATCCGTACATCTTATTGTACCGGAAGTTAACACACCTGCTTATATTTCCTGCATAGCCATAAGGATACCTGCATATCCATAAGGATACCTGCATATATATATATATATATATAGTAATAGGCAACAATTATATTTCTCGCATATAACCATAATCCGGTAAAAATTTAAGGCCAATTTCCTGCATAGCCATAAGAATATATACCTGACATTACTCAGCCACCCAAAAATTTCATGCTTATGCTTCGGCTTTACGGTGTAAGGAGCTTGCGGCATTTTTCTCTTACCATCTCTTAACCACAAATGTTTCCGCAGTCCCATAGTTTTCAGATCAATGCGTGCCTTAGGGATGTCTTTTGTTTTCCCCTCCAAGTTTTGAACTGTGCCCACCACACTTTCACACACATTCTTCTCTATGTGCATGACATCTAGGTAGTGTCTGATAGGCAACCTGGGCCAGTAGGGGAGTTCCCAGAATATGCTCTTGTGTGTCCAAAACTTATACCTTTCGGGCTTGTCTGGAATTGACGCCACTATCTCAGGATGATTGCTCAGCTGGCCAAAATCATATTCATTCAACACTTCCAAAATTTCTTCTCCTGTCCATCGCCTGGGTGCCACACCTGTTTCCACAGTCCCATCAAACGCGTCTGGATCCTGCCTAAATGGGTGATCATATGGAAGCCAACAACGGTGACGCATCTGAACAATTTTACTGCAATGAGGACTGCAACAATCAACCGTCATGCACTCTGAACAAGCCCTGTAACCCCTGGTAACGTTGCCCGACAACATACTGCGGACAGGAAAATCACTGACGGTGCCAACAAGCATGGCATGCATCTGGAACATCTCATTTTTGAACCTATCGTAAGTGGGGTGGCCACACTCACTCAGGTACTTAAGCTCCTCAATCAAAGGCCTCAAATACACATCGAGACACTTTCCTGGATAACCTGGGCCCGGAATTAACAGAGTGAGCATATTGTATTCCTTCTTCATGCACATCCATGGTGGAAGGTTGTACGGTACCAAAATAACTGGCCATATACTGTATTGAAGACTCATGTTGCCAAAAGGGTTGAAACCGTCAGATGAGAGCCCTAGCCAAACATTTCGGACCTCTGCTGCAAAATGATCAAACTCCCTGACCATATGCTTCCAAGCCTCTCCGTCGGAAGGGTGTATAAGGGTGTCATCGTCAGGCAAATTCCTCTCAGCCCACCATCTCATAGCTTCGGCTGTGAAAGCACACATGAACAACCGCTCCAGCCTATCAATAAGCGGGAAATATCGAAGTGTCTTCACAGCTTTCTTGTTGCCTGCAGGAGTCAACTTATACCTTTCTGTAAAATATACCGGGCAAGCTTCAAGGTCTTCAAGATCTTTTCCCCAGAAGAGAATACAATCATATCTGCATGCATGTATTTTGATGTAGGAAAGCCCAAGATCTTTCAGGATATGTCGCACCTTATGATGAGTGGTAGGAAGACGATGACCGGGTGGCAGTAGCGAAGCAGTCCACTTCAGCCAAGAATCAACAGCTTTGACAGACATTTTGTTCTCCATTTTGAGCTGCATCACTCTCATGACACTTTCAAGAACAGTCTTACTACAACCGTCGTACAACGGAGTCTGTTGCAATGCAATCAGGTTGTTGTACTTGTCCATACCGCTTGTGTTGACATGAGCTCCAGGTAATGGCTCAACTGGCTCAATATGGGGGAAACCCTCAACGACGGGAGGGACATTTGGTGCTTCATCAGCAAATACACCGCTCACATGAGGAAACATATCATTGATTAACATCGATGTTGGATCATAGGATGAACTGCCCATTTCAGCAAAATCTCCATGATCATAGCGTGGACTGGCCCTCTCACCAAATTGTCCATGATCATGCGGACCCGCTAACGATGTTTCACCATGATAAATCCAACAAGTGTACTTATCCCAAAACCCGTATTTACTCAGGTGCTTCTGAACTTTATCAATGGGAAAACGAAATCGATCGCTGCGACACTTACATTCTTTACACGGGCAATAATGAAGTGTAGTGTCTCCACAATTAGCCTTCACAAAATTCACAAAACTCCTAATTCCCTGGTGATATCTCACATCCAATCTTTCGAGGCTCATCCAACTCTTGTCCATCCTGAAAATTCTAACAATATTACGTACTATATATATACACATTCACTACTAATAATCGACGCGATATCTCAATTCAACTCTAATTAAATCAACACATGCATATATATATATATATATCGATCTAATTAGATCGATCAACACACATATATATATATACATACACATATACGTATATATATACGTACCTATATATATATAGCTTCCCGAGTGATCGAGTTTTCGACGCACGCCTTAATTTTGACAATACCGAAGGATCGATTTCAGAGCGTTTTCCTTCTTTCGATTTCACCGGATTTTTTTCAATCCAAATGAATGAGCTGCTGCGATCTGCATCTAATATAAGAGGCATTGCCAGCGATTCATTAAATCGCCGGAAATGGAGACATTGCCGGTGAAATTCCGGCGAAAAGTCTCCGGTAATGTTTCAAAACATTACCGGCGACTTTTCGGACACATTACCGGCGACGGAGTAAGTCGCCGGCAATGATGATCATTACCGACGACTTTCCCGGTCGCCGGCCTTGTTTTTCCAAAAATCGCCGGTAATGAGTGAGAATGTGGTAGTGTATTGGACATTTTAAGAACCTAGCTAGCTAACTAATTTTGGGACAATTCAAGAACCTAGCTAGCTAACTAGCTAATATTTAGTCGATCATCAACATAGTTAAATAACGGCAATTCTAAGGTAGTTAATTAAACATCGGGAATCATTTTAGCATTCTTACGCTAATCCAGTCATTAATACATTACATTGTCCAAAATAATCTAATATATATGCATTTAATTTTTTTAATCCAAAAATTAATAATTTTCAAGTAATTAATCTAACATTTCACTATATATATAATCAACACATGCAAGAAAGGTGGTTAGTAAAAAATGTTATAGCAACAACGGTTGCCGGAAATCATTTGTTGAAAAACTCGAAAATTCACCAAATTTGGAAAACAAAATATTGAGAGAAAAGTGATTATATGAACACTAACCGATATTGATGGTGAATGCTAATTTCGTAGTCTAAGAGGTACTTAGACGACGAAACTAATGATAAATCTTTATTTTGTCATCTAAACTTTTAGTGTTTGCGATGAAAACACATTTGGTCGTCTAAGTGATTGTCAGATGAAGAAATTTATAACTTTTGCGACGAATTTAATATTCGTCGTTTAAGTAGTTGTTAGACGATGAAACCTAAATGGGTTCGTCGTCGAAGTTATGATTTCTGGTAGTGTTCAATACCTCACTTTCACAAACTATCACTTTGGTATTTTACATTTAAATCCTAATATAGGATTAGTACTTGCTGTTAATAGTACCGTTAATTGAATTTTTGACAAGGTATAGAAAAAAAATATATATGTCAATTTTTAAGGGTCAATGTTCAAGATCTTTAATATTTATCATGGGCATCTAATACTACTTTGGACACCCAAATATGTAATTTCTATACCCCAGCAACTAGAAAGAGAAAAAGTATTTGAAATATAATTTTTTCAATATTAATTTTCAATCTAAAGTACTCTCATTAATTTATATAGTTTTCTATTTGTGAATCTCATAATAATAGAGACCACTTAACATATAATACCTCTTAAGGATCATGCATACAAAAATTTGATTAAATCGGAGATCGTTTGCTCATTAAAGTTTGGAAAACTTGGTCACCCAACTTTGTCAAGATCGACAATTTGGTCATTATTAAATGACATATATCAAAATTGTCACTCAGCTGAACCTTCGACTATTAATTTGGTCACTTAATCTCAAACAAATGTTTATGTAATGCTAAAATGGACGGTTGTTAATTCACTTATGAAAACAAATGAACGGTTGTTAATGTAATACTAAAATTTATCATATAATTGTTCATTTATTTGATAAAACTAAATAACCAAACGATCTTAATTTTGATACATATTTTGTTGCGTTGATCTTCTACTTATGGTTTATATGATGAGTGGTCTTGATTAAAAAATCACAAATCGAAAGTTATAGATGAGATTTATACTAAACTTCTAGTAACAAGAAAATTAAAGATCATAAAACTACTTGTGTTTGATAGCATAGAAAGTTGTGCACTATTCTACATATGATGAGGTTGCTAGAAAGTTGTTTGGAAGCTTTGTAGCTTCAGGAGGTGCATGAACATCTACGTAGGTATGAACTTGCCTAGTTTGGGCGTTGAGTCTGGTGGGCCCATGATTTGACTGTTTTTGAGACGTTTAATTTGGTGCAAATATGGGCTATTTCAAGAATTTCATCCATATATAGTGAAAATATCAAATATATCGTGATATTTTCCCTGAAACATATTGGAAAGTGTTTACAGCATCGGAAGGGGAGAAAAAAGATAATTTCGCCTGCAATATTATCGATATTAAATTTCTTGATTTTTATGGAAACATAACCGACGGATCATAATGCTTCAGAAGCTGAGGTCGTGGCGGCATTGGAGGCAATCCAAATAGCAAGACTTAAAGGTTGGTCAAGGTTGTGTATTGAATCAGATTTTGCTATGGTTGTGCGTCACTTCAACATTTCATGTATACTCCCAAGGAGATTAAAGACAACTTGGAGGAATTGTTTGCATGAGGCTGATTTACAAAGTAAAAGTAACACATTTCAAAAAGAGAACGGATGCACTGGCCAATTATGGGGCTACTCATAATGGCTATGTTTGGTGGGCGGAGGTTCCTTCTTTCCTAACAGATCATTATTGTTAGTACGTGATCCCATAAATATAATTATCGCATATTTAGTCACTTTAAACGGATCGATACAGTCCAGATCAAACGCAAGACAGCAACACAGGGTTCAACTTTGAACAAAAAAGTAATACCATCTGATAGCCCACGCGCTCGGAATTGCAAACAGAAGATATCAGGACACAACATGAACAAACAAGCAAGATCTCACATCGAAAAATAACAAAAGATCTCATACTCAACGGCCAATATATACAACACATTTATGACAGTTACAAGGTACGCCATATCACGCTCGTTACTCAACCAATACTATTTGTTACGCCTCATACACTAACTTGAGCGTCGGAGAGTCGAAGGCGGGAACAACCCGTCAAGGCTTTTAACGACCGTTTGGTGTATTACTCTTAACAGCAGGTAAATGACGGTACACGCGCGACAGCTCGGATCATCAGAACTGACCCCATCCGTATCTCTGCTGGAATCCTTACGGAATCTGGTAGAAACAATTGACGCCGTCTGTGGGAATCGAGCAATCGTAAACCACCCAAAACCATAGCAGCGAAAATGGTAACAGACCACGTTACACCCGAAAACCAGAAGACGAGAGACCCACCCTTCGACGCGATCAGCAGCATCAACGACTTAACGGAGGACGAAGCAGCAGCCCACCTAGTGAAAGAACTCCAAACAGCCCAAGCCAAGAGAGACCAGGAATGCCAAGCCCAACAGCGCTTGGAGGATCGGCTTGACGCGTTCATCCGAAGCCAAGAGACCCAACGAGAAGAATCTGGACCAACAGAGGAGCCAGGAACGAGCGGGCAGGCCATTAGGGTAGACCCACCGTGGGGACAGCGAAACAATCGACTCCCAGGACCTCCACCGCCGCCCGAAAGGATATGAGGATACGACGACGAGGAACCCACCACGACGGCAAGGAGCGCCATGCTCCGGCGAATGGTGGAGATGGAGGCCAAAATCATGTCACTCAAGAAGAGCACGCACACCGGACCGAAATGAATGTACACTCCCCGCGTGAGCCCTTTATCGGATGATATCCTGGCACAGGGCAGGGATCCGTATTCCAAAACCGTCAAGATCAGCAGGTTCAACGGGAAGGGAGACCCCCGAATGCACATCGATGAGTATCAGTCCGCCACTGCAGGTACCCGATAGTCGGATGCAACCCTCTGTTTCTTGTTTCAGGAGACACTGTCGGAAGAAGCACGAAACTGGTTCTACGAGGTGCCGACGGGATCCATCCGCTCTTTCGATGAACTCACGGAGTGCTTCCTCAAGCAATACCGGCTACAGGGCAAGTACAACACCACCAGCATGCTACTAAAGGTCCGTCAGAGGGACAACAAAAACCTATTTGACTTCATCAACCGATGGAGGGCCCTTGCGAACACGTGCAGGAACCTAGACAAGAATGTAGCAAAAACGGCGTTACTAGAGAACCTGACGGAAACCCCATTCGTGGAAAAGATGGTCAGGAAGGACTACCTTGGGTACGATGAGATCATCGATCTAATCGTCCAGAAGGCACTGGTGGAAACCCACGTATACGGAGCGCAAGGTCCGAGCACGACGCAGACCCCGAAGACACAGAGCTACACGCAAGATCGCCCGTCATCACCCCATACAGCCAAGGATCCACCACCAAAAGTACAACCCACCGCGTCCCGCAAGGGCGAAGACCACTATCGCGAGTACAGGAACCACAAGCAATATCAGCAGGCGCGCTGCGAGCCAACACCACCGCGAAACCCTCCGCCCAGAGATCAACACCAGCGACGCGCGGTCTTCTCCATCACACTGGGCACAAACGAGGAAGTGCTGAAGCAGAACAAACGCCAAATCCGCCCGCCCATGCCTAGGGTGCCCGGCATCGCCCCCATGTGGAACAACCGGGGAAAGTGGTGCATATATCATGAGTTGAACACCCATAACACTAACGACTGCGAAATCCTAGCCAAGGAAATCAAACGATTGCTCATGGAGGGAACATTGATCTTTCGAACGACGAACGTGGAACGCCCTATTACGGATATACGAATAAGGGGCATCATCAACAACATCATGCGCAGGAAGTGGAAGGCTGAATGCCCACGGGAACGGGAAGAACCCCGACCTAGGGACGTGTTTGCGGTACATCCCGGAAATCAACTGCGGGCAATCAAGAAGGATTGGCCCCCAATCACCTTCACCTACGAGGAAGAAGGCAGCCAGAATAGCACTCTCCCATTTGTCATTGACGGAATGGTGGATCGATACTTAGTCAAGCGCATTCTCATCGATAACGGAGCCTCAAGCGCCCGAAGTGCAAGATGACGCAGGACCACGAGAGCATCGCCAGCTTTTCAGGTGAGACCACCTACCCCCTCGGCAGCGACTACATGCGATTCGGCGTCGGTGCACCAGGAACCCCCCAGAGTGAAATCAGAACAGACTTCGTTATCATAGACCTCCACACGTCCTATTACATGATCCTCGGACGACCAGGTATCTCGAAGCTGAGGCTGATCATCGCAGGCCATATGCTCATGGAAAAATTTCCCACAGACTACAGAATCGGCACGGTCAGAGGGTATGATTTCGTGGAAAGAGTTGTTCGACCAAACAAAGACAACACACGATTGGAAGTACTCGCAGTGGCGAAGTGTTCCCCTGAAGAGCAACAACCCAATGACCCGCGTGACAGATTGAACGCTATCTGACACGCCGAGGAACGGGAGGGGCAACACACGATACAATTTTCCCCTGAACACCCGAAACGCACGATCCACATCGGCGCGCAATTAGAGCCCGACATGGCAACTCGGTTAACTCAGGTCTTGACGGACTGCCAACAGGTATTCACATGGTCCTACACGGACATGCCCAGAATCAACCCAAGCATCATCTCCCACAAACTCAGCATCAGCTCACTCGCAAGGCCGGTAAATCAGAAACGACGGGCATATGACCAAGTACGGTATGCGGCTATGCATGCGGAGGTCGACAGACTGTAGAAAATCGGATTTATCCGAAAAGTTGACTACCCGAAATGGATCTCCAATGCCGTTATGGTCAAGAAGCAAAACGGATCCTGGCGCATGTGCATAGATTACAGCAATTTAAACAATGTCTGTCCGAAAGATAGTTTCCCGTTAACCCGGATCGATCAGCTCGTAGACGCCACTGCCGGGCACGAGCTACTGTCCATGATGGACGCATACTCAGGATACAACCAGATCCTCATGAAACCCGAAGACCAGGAGGCAACGTGTTTCACAACGAACAAAGGGCTCTACTATTACGTAGTCATGCCGTTTGGGCTGAAGAATGCAGGCTCCACGTACCAGAGGTTGATGAACATCATATTTGACGGGCTGATGGGCGAAATTGTAGAGGTCTACATCGATGACATACTGGTCAAGAGCACCAAGGTAGCAGATCACCCCGAACACCTATGAACCGTGCTCGAACTCCTAATCAAGAACGGCATGCGATTGAACCCGGCCAAATGCACGTACGACGTAACAACAAGCAAGCTTCTTGGATACATCATCAGCAAGGAGGGCATCGAGGCATCAACAACAAAGTTTAAGGCAATATTGGACATGCAACCCCCTACGACCAAGGTCGAACTCCAAAGCCTCACGGGAAAACTGGCATCCCTCAATCGCTTCATCTCCCGTTACTTCGATGAGTGTGCGCCGTTCTTCAAAGCCCTCCGAACGGCAAACAAGCGAAGCGTCGTTTGGACAACCGACTGTGAAATAGCATTCGCATCGATCAAGCAGTACCTCGCCTCCATCCCCCTCTTGTCCAGACCCGTGAAAGGAGAAGGCCTCTACCTGTACCTATCTGCCTCCCTAACGGCCGTCAGTTCGGCTCTGGTCTGAAGCGAAATGACTTCCGAACTACTAGTCTTCTTTACCGGAAAGGGCATGACGCCCCCAGAAACCCGCTAGCCTACGATCGAGAAAGTGGCACTTGCACTCGTCTCGGCTGCAAGGCGACTCAGGCCATACTTCTAGGCCCACAACATCCACGTCCTCACCAACGTCCCATTACGACAAATATTGCAATCGCCCGACCACAGTGGTCGACTGGCGAAATGGGCCGTCGAGCTAAGTGAATACGACATCCACTACGCGCCCTGAACAACAATAAAAGGCCAGGTTATCGCAGACTTCATATCCGAGTACACGGAGGCCAAAGGGCCAATAGCAACACAACCCATCCTCGAGGTACCACCCATTAGCATGGAAAAACCCCCAACACCCGAATCACCATGGAACATTTACGTGGACAGATCATGCACCCAGAACACCAGTGGGGCTGGGATCATCCTTACCGGGCCCGGGGGCGTACGAGCAGAGTATGCACTAAGATTCGAATTCAAAGCAACAAACAACGAGGCCGAATACGAAGCTCTTATCGCCGGACTACAGCTGACCCGAAACTCAGAAGCCCCGAGCATCAACATCTTCAGCGATTCACAGCTAGTCGTTAACCAAATCCGGGGCGACTTCAAGACGAATGGTGATACAATGACGGCATACCATGACCTCGTATGCACAATGTTGAGCAAGCTCAAGTACTTCAACATCAACCATATCCCGAGGGGAAGAAACACCAAGGTAGACGCACTTGCCCGTTTAGCAACATCGCCCGTACATACGGAGCCAGGACAGCGAGTATGGAAGTACTGAAGAGGCCAAGCATCACCAAGACAACAGAAGAGATCCTCATGATCGAACTGCACACAGCTAGCTTGATGGATCCGATCATCAAATACAAGACAAGGGGCGAACTACCAGCTGATCGGGCCTAGGCCCAAAACATCATAGCCCGAGCAGTCAACTTCAGCATCCGACACAGCAGCTTATACAGACAAGGGAAGACATGGGCCAACCTCAAATGCGTTACACCAGGGCAAGGCGACAAGATACTCAGGGAAATCCATTTGGGCGTATGCGGCCACCATGCGGGAGCACAATCCATAGCACAAAAGGCACTCCGTTGCGGATTCTGGTGGCCCACCATCCACGCAGACGCGACCGAAATCACTACGACATGCCATCAGTGCCAACTCTACACACACAAGAATCACGCGCCCGCGGTTCCCTTATCAATCCTCACATCTCCTGTTCCGTTTGCACAGTGGGGACTTGATCTCATCGAAGAGCTTCCGAAATCCAAGGGCCAATACCGATACATCATAGTCATCATTGACTACCACACCAAGTTTGTCGAGGCAGAACCAATGGTCAAGATCACGACCGAAAAGGTGAAGAGATTCCTATGGCGTTTCCTTTCCTTTATAATGGACCACAATTCCATAATAACAAGCTCAAGGCATTCTGCAAAAGGCAATGCACCAATTTGATATTCGCATCACCAGCACACCCACAAACGAATGGACAGGTAGAAGCAGCAAATAAAATCATCAAGGAAGGAATCAAGAAGACGATTAAGCTAATCGAGAAGGGAGATGTTTGGTATAGACGATGGCTCACTTTACTCCTCGAAATACTATGGTCAATCCGAACTACGGCAATAGCAGCAACAGGAGAAACCCCGTTTAGCCTCACAATCAGAACGGAGGCCATACTACCACTCGAGCTCGCATACAAAAGTCCAAGAATCGAAAGTTACAACCCCACCACCAACGGTGAAGGACTCAGACTCGACAATGACCTCCTCGAAGAAAGGAGCGACACGGCACACCTTCACAACACTGCGAACAAGCAGCGAGTCGCTCGACTATTCAACTAGCATGTGAAGGAGCGCCTACTCCAACTGGAGGACTGGTTCATGAAAGAAATTCAAACGAAACCCAAGGGATTACGCCCGTCATGGGAAGGACCCTACGTCATCGATGCAATCGCAAGTCCGGGTACGTTTTACATCAAAGATATGTTTAGGAAAAGGATAGGCAATCCCTGGAACACACAGCATCTAAGGAAGTATTTTCACTAAATACTTATCCGGCTGCGTTTAAGCACCTTCTGTAATCTAAACGTACGTTAATCTAGTGATGTACGTTTTGCATATGTACGTTTTGTTATGTGCCAATAGCAATATAAGTATACATCAAACGCAATCAAACAAGCAATGTAAACGAAACAAAAGGCACTTAGATATATAATCCAAAAAGTGTACAATTCATCAAACGCATGAAGGCGCAAAAGTACAAGGCAAAAAAAGAAAAGAAAGCAAAAGTAAACGATAGTCTAGCTGGCCCCAGCAGCAGCATCTTCTCTACCCTCCCCAGGCACTGGCCTGTCACCCCTAGTTGACGCCTCCACCTCTGGCCCCTCCAGCGAGCGCTTCAGCTTCTCCGCCTCAGCAGCCTGTCATGCCTCAAACTCGTCCACCTTGACAAACGGCAGCACGAGTGAGGAGAACTCCTCACATTGGACGTTGACTCCAGCAGCAACCAAGTCCTCGAACTCCTCGTAATCTCTGAAAGCCTGGACCGCATCAGCCCTGACCTTCTCAAACTCGGAAAAAGCCTTATACTCAGCCACTGCCTCCTCCGCAATCCTGTGACGAACCTCCTCCGTCACGGCATGAGCTCGGGCCTCCGCCAGCTCTTGCTCTAGCTCCGCTATGCGCGCACCACTGGATGATCGGAGGGCAGCCATATCGGTCTCCAGGATAACAACCCCAGATCGCGCCTCCCCAGGATCCTTCTTCAGCTCGTCGGTCTCTCGCACGAGCTCGTTCACCCACGCGATCTTTCGGTTGGCTATGTCAATGGACTTGGTCAGAGCCTGCTGCAGCTTGCCCGCGTCAGCATGAAGCTTCCAGTTCTCGGCCTTCACCTTCGACAGCAGGGTGGTCTGCAGCATTGACCCCTCAAGCCCCTTGATGAGGAAGAACTGATGTTGGAGCTGCGTGCAAGTATCAAACGCTGCACTGAGAGACTCGCTCGGGTTGGCGCCCAGCTGACGCCACTTCTAGAGAGACTCAATGCTCGCACCCATAGAGCTCTGGATACGAACAATGAACTCTGACGAGAGCGTTGTCTCGCCCGCCACTGCAACAGTCACGGCAGAGGAGGCCTCGTTGGACGGACGAGGGCACTTCTGCGGGCGGCTAAAGGTGCCTTAGCTGTCTGGCCTCCTAGCCGAGGTCTGGGACCGGCGACCATCCGCCTCTCCAGGTTGACGGATGGGGGAAATCTCGAACGAACTCCTCGAAGAGCCCGTATGGGTGGAGGGAGACTTGCCCTGACTGACGCGCCTATCCACGCGTTCGACGAGACGCTCGCCATGCTCTCGGCTGCGCATCTCCTTCTCCTGCTGGAGGCGGTCCCTTCGGGCCTATTCACCCTCTTTTGTTTGAGCTTAGGAGGCAACTTCTTCAGCCCGTCCCTCTGGGATGGTGGCTGGGGCTCCGACAGCCGCGCCCAAGGCTTCAACCTCCTCATCACCCTCTGGAACTGGGTCCAGGTACTCATTATAGTTGGGGGGCTGCATGACACCTTGAGGAGTGTTGCCTTGCCCCAGCTGGCCGCTCGGGTCTTTGACGACCATGCGGGCTTACCGAGCCCTCTCCATTAGCACCAGCATACGCTGATGGGCGGCATCTTGCTTCGTGGAGGATCTGGACTTCTTCATCTTAGCTACAAAGTGTACACAAGGTCAGCCCGATAATCTACATAAATGGATAACTCAAACAATATACACAAGAAGATACATACCAGGAGAGCGTGAAAGACCACAGCGTTCGACAAGCTCCCAGTGATTGGCTGCCTAGAAGTTTCGCGCGTCTAGGTGGGGGTCGAAAGCGAACTTGATTCTCGCCAACCGCTTCTCTTCCAAACGGGTGAGGGGATATGAACTTTGATATGCAAATAGCACAAACGAATTAGCCAACACGAATACAAACTTCAAAGAGGGCAAACGCCGCTAGTCGACACTTATCACACCTAGCGATTGGAAAGACTCGGGGATTCGATGTATCTGATCACGCCCGCGCGATAGAGCGCTATCTGGCTTGTCGAATTCACACTCGCCTCCGACAAGGCAGTGATACCGGCGCCAGGCAGTGGAGGAGGAAGGGGGCTCCGTTAGCCACCACTTCGTTCGGGGCTCGACCGTCATCGTACCCTTGTCCTTCATGCGAGGAGAATACTTCAAATGAAAGAAATGCCCGATCTCCGCCCGTGTGGGGAACTGCAGCCCACTCAGCTTCCAGATATTGTGGAAGGCAATCAGTATACACGTTAACGTTGGCTCACATTGGCCTAACGTGATGTTGAAGAGCACGAGCACGTACTGGAAGAACGGATGCAGGGGAAGCTTCAGCTCGGCCTTCAGCTGGAATTCACTCACGCACACGTAGCTGTGCAGGGGGCGTGTGAACAATTCACCCTGACGGAGTACCCTCAGCTTCACGGTACGGGGGATATGGTTGTGCCGATACCATCGCTCGATCTCCCGCACTGACGGGGACCCCTCTGGCTCCTGCACCACTTGGTCATCCGCCAGTCGCCACAATACGGGCCCGCCTTGAGGAAGAACGGGAAGAGCAGCCCCAAATGCCTGCCCACCGCGTGGGAGCACGACATACCCATCTGATCCCCCGGAAGAGGAGGACGCGTCAGCATTTGGCACACTTGACCCAAGCTGCTCCATGTTTGGCACCGATAACCTACGCAAAGCACTACTAGCGTTAACAGACAGTGGGGAGATGCTTAGTACGCTATCAGACGAGGAGTCCGAAACACTATGGGATGAAACCCGGGACCCTACACGGAACCTAGGGGTTAACGGAGGCGACTCATCACTGGATACAGCTACCAATTCCATGATCCTAAGAGAAAAGAAAACGGGCGATAAGCCAAAACAGGCGAACGTACAGATTGTCGCAACCCCAATCCCCCAACAAAAAGTACAAAATCTTTCCTAATACCCAAAAGTCGATCAAACAGCCAAAAAGCAACAAAAATCCAAGAACTTGAAGTTGTTCTTCCCAATACCCAGAAATCCTCTCTACATTACAACACAAAGCAACGTAAACCCAGAAATTACCCCAAAAATAGTACCCAAAACAAGTACAAAAGCCATACACCACAAAATAATTTTCAAAAAGCAACAAAAACAAGAACACTACCTTTGAAGAGATGAGATGAGAATTCACGAGATAGCAACACTCCAAGATTGACAAGCACACAGATTCAAGAGCACGTCTACGCAGAGTTTCAGTTCATGCAAGCAAAGTGTAAAAAGGTGAAAGTGAAAGCACCACTATTTATAGGCCACAATTCTAACCCTAGGCAAACGCCTACCATTTATTTTCAGCGCTTCCATCCGCAGGATTACGACACGTGTCTCACGCGTCCCACGGACTCCCACCAAAATTAATTACCCTACCGCTTCGAATTCGGCGCGCCACGCGTCATGCATGCAGCAAACAACTGAAATAAACCGCCTGGCACACGATCACCTCAAGTGACAGATAACCGTTACAAAGACGAAAAGGTCAAAATACAAAAAGAAAAGTGGGGCCCACTTCGAAAACAGCAACACCATTTTGGAGTCCACCTGATAGGCAAGTGGTAGTTATGCTTGCGCTATCATGGGCACAGTTGATACCATCATGACCTGCGCCATCGTTCGGGGCTAATGGACTGAGGTCTGGGACCTCCCGTTACGCATCCACCCGATAGAGCAATACCCGATAGGCAAGTGGCAGTTATGCTTGCGCTATCATGGGCACGGTTGATACCATCATGACTTGCGCCATTGTTCGGGGCTAATGGACTGAGGTCTGGGACATTTTTGAAGAACAACAAAAGACCACATACTCAACCGCTAATATATACAACACATTTATGACAGTTACAAGGTATGCCATATCACGCCCGTTACTTAACCAATACTATTTGTTACACCTCATACACTAACTTGAGCGTCAGAGAGTCGAAGGAGGGAACAACCCGTCAAGGCTTCTAACGACCGTTTGGTGTATTACTCTTAACAACGGGTAAATGACGGTACACGCGCGACAGCTCAGATCATCAGAACTGACCTTATCCGTACCTCTGCTGGAATCCTTACGGAATCTGGTAGAAACAATTATTATACCCGAGATTTGTCATATGTTATTTGGTATCGATTTCGATAGCAAGATTTTCCTACACATTTGCTCTAGGCTTGTGTTATGTTACATAAGAGCTCTTGGAGAAAAACTGAATGTGGTTGTGAAATATAAGGAAATAACTCCAGGCCCGTACTTAAGATGAGGCGAAGGAGGCGGCCGCCTCAGGCACCAAAATTCTGGAGGCCCAATTTTTTTGTAGATATATGTATATAAATTGAAAGAAAAATTATGCTTATAAAAATTACTTTTGAAAACTCCGAGTCGAACACATTTAAGTAGCTTTGTGATACCTTTGAGGAAATAAGTTATGACATGTGGATTGTTTTATTTTCTTTTTTATTAGTATTTCTATGAATGTCAGTTTTGTTTTTATGTATGGTGTTGAAATATTGTTAATTTTATTTATTTTTTTATGTACTATGTTGAAGCATCAATTTATATATATTAGCTTGATTTATAAATAGTTGATTATAGGATTGTATTTCGATTGTGGTTAACAAATCTTTAGTTTTATTATTTTATGTACAATACTGGAACATCAACTTATATTAGTTTGATTTATAAGTATTTGGTTATAGTTTTGTATTTCACTAATGATTAATAAATGAAACATAAATGTTAGTTTACATTGATTTAGATTTGTTCTTGTAGATACGAGAACAACATGAGAGTAAATTAGTTTGAATATGTAACATAATTTTGTATATTTATCTTTTTTTTGTATGATCATGAGAGGGCGCCATTTTTTATTGTAGTCTCAGGTCTCAAATTTTCAGGTCCGGCCATGAATAACTCCTCAAATCATAACTATCATGCCTGGTAATGCAGGTGGATGTAACTTTTTTGGAGATGTATGCAAAATTACGCGGTAGAATAGGGCAGCAAGGATTGCTACACTTTCAGAGATTGGTAGCAAAGTACCAAGAGGGGAAGAAGAGACTATATCAAGCAAGTGTTTTGTTGTTGGGCTAGAAAATGATGGGGCATGTAGTATATCTATTGAAGATGTTTATGAGGACAAATTGAGAAATCGTATCCAAAGAAAAGTTCTTATGATTACCAAGAATAATTTTGTTGTAACTGGTTGTGGCAGTGCTCATGCTTACTTGGCATGGGAGAGGGAGTTAAGAAGACATGCTAATCAATTAATGGGACAAATTGTTGTCTTAAATGTGGTAATTGAGATGGCTATGGAAGCATTGTTACAGTTACCTTTGTTCAGAGAGAATACTCGAGGAAAACTACGAGTGATCTATATGAACCTAACAAAAATTGAGAAGATACCCAACAAGTCTGTTGTGGAGCTTTACTTGAGATTTTATGATCGGTACATGTCACTTGAGTAGATATCTGTTTTTCTCTTCTATGTGCCATCGCTTAAGAAAAAAGATCTAATAGATTGGCTACTACAAATCATTGTGAGTTCTCTAGTTACTCTTTAACCAATCTTATGGGCCGTTATTATATGCATCGAGTTAGTTTTGATAAATAGGATATACAAGCTATGACATGGCTACTTAAGAGTGGGAGATCAATTCCCAACTCCAAACAACCCAAGTTTACAGATTTACCTTTGCGTCAATTGAAGTTGACCTACATTGTTTGCAAAAAGCTTTATTTTGCAAAACAATGAGGCCACTCTTGGAATCGCTCAGGTTGCTTGAAGAAGCAAACTTACCTATTCCATGATATTTGAGGATGACTCTGATTTGGAGTGCTTCAAGGTCAAGCCCCTACACATGCACCCATATCCTAATAGACACTATGTTTACATTTAAGAAAGACTACCGGCTCAATCTCTCTCTTCTACTTTCTAAGTTTGTACACTTACTTTAAAGATCATACACACACTGTAAGCAAAATAAACAAAATTGTGCAACTGTACACAAAGAACATACCCCGAATATGATCAGAGATCAATGACCCATATTGAGTGAAACAACTCAATAGGACTGGGACTTTGGAACCAGGAACCGCAAAATCAATTCAAATCGAATCGGAACTGGGTGATTGGAATCGATTCTAAAAGTTTAGAGTATATATTTTATCAGGATGTAACGACCCGAACCGTGGAATGTGTACGTATTGGTCTGAGCCGTGATTATTGTGAATTAATCGTACTCGTGGGTTTGTTCACGACTTGATTATCAGAAAATAATTTGGTTTGAGTTCCTTCGCGGGAATTGTAGAGGATGTGATTTCGAGTTCGTAGAAGGTTTCGGAGGATTTTTCGGATAATCGGAGAACATAAAATGGATATTTGAAATTGTCGTCGAGTTAGTCATACTTATCCGATTGGGTTTGAGTTATCCAAATCGTGAGTTTGGTCGGTTTGCGACGTATAAATATCGAATAGTCGTAAAAATCGGAAAATCACGCATTTGGGCCATTTGACCTGCTTTGACCCGCATTGACTTGGGTTGACCGGAGCTCCACCGCAACCCGTTTTGGGTTTGCCGTTCGACCCGCCATTTTCAACCACCTTCGGCCACAATCTAGGTATGGCTAGAATCTTCTGATGATTCTCTATTGGTTTATGCTTGATTTTGTGGGAATTAGTTGAGATTTTGGTGAGTTTGAGCTCGGTGAAATCCTTGATTTTCGCCGCCGTCGGGGGCGGTGCTCCAACGAGCTTTGGTGTCGCGGATAAGGGGGGTTAGGTTCCCCTCATGCCCTTGATGCTTTCTGGGTGGATGAATTTGTACAAGGATGAGTTTGGGAGGAGCCGTGGTGGTTGCCGGAGGAGGTTTTGGCCGTGAGCTTTCGAGCTCAAGTCCGGCTGATTGGGCTATGGTTTGAACTTGGGGTTTTGAGGAAAGGTATTGGGCTTAAAAAGAGGAAGATTTTGAGGTATGGGTCGCCAGAGTTGATCACCGTTAGCGCCGCGCGGCCGCCGCCGGCAGCGGTCAACGACGGATCTCCGGCGAGGGTTGACTTTTTTGGATTTTTGGAGATTTTTATACCGTTTTGCTCGTAATTGCGCCCCGATCGTATTCGTGAGGTCTTTGAGTTGATTTGAGTGTCCTATTTTTGGACGAGGGTTGTTTGGATGTATTTTGGGTATTTTGTTATCTTCGTCGATATTTCGAGCGATACGTCTTTCGAGAACGTGGGGTTCTTGTCTTATTAGCTCTGTATGTTGTGTTTCAATATGTATTGATCATATCCTTGTTATTTAGCTAATCGTGATCGAGTGTTGGGTGAGGGATCTTCCGCCGGACCTCAGAGTTAGTTTTGTACTGTGACTGGACACTTTATTTTCACAGTTGATTTGCGAGTCCTGATTACGCATTTATTTTATGTATTTATGAATATACACTTTGCGATTATGCATTGTATTAGTATGCATTTACAATTATGCACATACAAGTATGCATCTTATGATTTCATTTTACGATTATGCATGTGCATGGAAAGTATTTATGATTTGGTTTACACAGAATACAGTCTCAGATATAGAGGTAGCATCGATGATTTGGCTTCTCGGCTGATCCCCGAGATGCTCCAGGGGGGACAGATATCCTAACCCGAGGTCTTTTAGACTTATAATCACGAGGGGGTCTGGGATCCTGTGATTAGACTGTACTATGCAGAGGAGTCCGTGAGTGACCCCACATAATTTTATGTGCATCTTTATGGATCAGGAAAAACGTACCTGATCGGGATTTTCATTTGCATTGACTCGCATTATGCTTTTATAGGCATATATACTTATATGTTGGGAAATGCATATTATTATTTTCGTCCACCCACTCTAACGATTTTATTTTCCTTCCCCTGGGCTTTTCGGTTTCTTTTGCCCAGTGTGCAGTTTGGGTTCCAGGGTTACACGTCGACGGTGGAGGCGTAGAGTTCAAGTCACACTTCAGTTCGTGTAAGTTCTCAGTTTGACCTATTGATTGTATATGATGTGTATAGGCGTCGCTCTGAATACTTATATTATGTTTTCAGTTGAGTTTACTCCTGAATGTTTTTCTGGATTTCTTGTAAACCTTGGTTTGTTATATATGATGTTGAGAAATCCGGATGGGGAACGGAGCCCCATGGTTAAGCTTTTGTGGAATATTCGAAGTGTGATTCTCTTTGCAGGTTCTAATATTGGCTCACGTATTTCAAAGTAAACTCTAGCTAAATTTTTTTAAGGTCATGTTTTCGAAGGGGTTTGATTTCAGTTTAGGCAACTAAATCGGAGTCGGGTCCTTTCACAGGAACCGAACCGTATTCTGACGGTTCGATTCAGTTCTAGTTCCTTGTTTTTATTTTACAAGGAACCGTTAAGAACCGTATATAGTCTATATTTTAACTAAATATTAGAATTATATGTCATTATATCAGTACATATGAAATATTTGTTATTTTGTTTGTCACTCAAATCATCAAGTTACTAATCATGGGTAATATATTGGGTATGTCATTTATTATTTATTTATGTCACTCAAATGATTTATTTGGTGATCATCAGATCATGAGTCAACCCTCTTTTATGAAGTTGTATGATATTTTTATTTGATTCTATCACTCAACACAAGAACTATGAAATATATTTGTATGTTAATATTAACCAGTTAATGTATTATGATTAGTATAAACTCAAATATAATAGAAACAACAATCAAAAATTATAGTTTGGTTTCAAACTAGGAACCGTGAAACCGTGGAACCGAATCGGTTCCTAAACCGGTACGGTTCCAATCGATTTTGCCTTTTAAATATAAGGAACCGAACCGTATATAAATAAAACGGTTCAGTTTCGGAACCTGAAAATTATAAGTGGAACCGAACCGTTCCCATGCCTACAACTCAACAAGTAAAAGAAATGTCACTTTAATTTGTAATAAAAAAATGGGTCATACGAGAATTAAAGTTTAACACTCTGAAAGCGATTGTGTCCTTTGCAAGGATCCAAAAATAAAGCTGTAGATTGTTCACATATTTCCAAAAATTCTTCCACACACGCATCCACATCCACAATTTTAAAGCGGAAACTACTGACTGATCATAATAAATAAATTGGGCTAGAGTGGTCTTACTAATCTCAGCCATGCCCAATATTGATAAAAAGAAAAGAACAAATTTTTGTTTACCTACCTGTGGTTTACCATCAACATCATTTCACTACATGAGTTTTTGATTTTGATCATTTCACTACTTGTTGTTTGTCATCACCTTCAGTTTAGTAGCTGACTTTTTATTTTTAATCATTGTACTACCTTAATTTTTTGATTGTAATCATTTTACTACATCAACTCAATATTTTTTATTAGTTTTAACCTCCTTTTAGTTTAGGTGTTAAGTTTAAAATTAAAAAGTCAGGTAGTACAATGATTAATTTTGACCAATTCAAGTAGTGAAATGATCAATTTTAACAAGTCTAGGTAATGAATGATCAATTTCAACAAGTGGAGTATTAAAATGATGTTTGACTTAAACCATAGGTAATGAAATGTTGAAATTTAAAAAGTGAATTAGTGAACTGATGTTTGACCAAAACCACAAGTAGGTCAACAAAAATTTGCCCTGAAAACATTATATTCAACAGACGATTCTTGAATAACTAGTCGATTACCTAATTCAATCATCTCATTTTCCCTCCTAATAATTTGGAATCACTCATCGAGTGAGCACTGGTAATATGAAGACTCTAAGGTATATATTTATAAATTTATCGTTAAATAAGGCAACCAATCATTTATCCCATTTTTCAATAGCCTCCAAAATTTAAGTTACCTTCTTATTTAACTTTACTGCCTCAATGTCTTAAAACAAGTCATCTGTATCTGGGAGAAAATGTCACACTTTTTCCACCAAAAATTGACAATGACTAGAGATGCATGGTTTTTCTCGAAATCCTTCAGCAAATATCTTAGTTCTGAAATCTTGATCTTTTACTTAACAAGCTTGTCGTTTGTATCCTTAAGTCGTTCATAATTATTAAGATAGCATCAGCAATCTTCTCAGCTGATGGTGATACCGTCAATAAAACCAACACATCTATATTCATCACGAATTGAGTTACTTCACCACACCTAATTTCTATCTGCTAGAAAAAAAATACCCACACATATTTCAGTCATATAACAACATACAATTGCATCCATGTAGTACGGCCACCATTCCTATCACAATAAGATGACTTCGACCCTTTTTCTATCATAAAAAATAATAGTGATTAAGACTAGCCTATACAAAAAAAGTTGCTGGCATAGAATTATTCTTCACGGTTTTTGTTTTATGGTCGCAAGAGAAAAATATTTCATATATAAAAATTTAATAAGAGTTACAATTACAAATAGGAAATTAAATTGTAAACATACACATAATATGCTTTTTCTTTACGGCTTTGAAAAACAAATATGATATAAAAAAAGTCAGTACCCAATTTGAATTTGCAAAATCAGAAAACAAGGAGATTTCCAGAATTTAAGACACTAAAATAGGTGAAAAGGAAAAACAAGTATGAAAGACTCTAAATTTTTAAGTTAGTCAAAATTAAGTTTTGAGACCGGTACTAGATAGTAGACGTTACTACGAGTTTGTAGGATTTTTTGTTGTATTTTTTCGGAATCGCAAGTTATTTCCTACGATTATTCGAAGTTTGGAATTTTCGGTAATTAGTGATCACGTGTGAACTTTACATTGGCTGAGAGATAAACTTGAGGACTAATTTTTGGAGCAAACGTGATCATTTTAAGGTTTTAAGGTGGCTGAATCATTGCTACGTGTAAGGCTTTTAGAGTTGAAGAAGTGTGGTTTTGACACTTGGCTATTTTTACTCAAGGATAAGTCTTCTTTGACAAGTGACAATTTCTTATTGGTGGACATTTCTTATAAATAGGCTGCTAGCCTGCTAGATTACCCACACCAAATTTTTAGAGAGTTTCTTTCTCTAGAAACTTCTTCTCTCTATAGATCTTCTCGATATTTGTGAAAATTCAGTATCTCATAACTTTTGATCCGTAATTTCGAATTAGGATCTGTTAGTACCTATGGATTTTTCTTGACGAGCTCTATCCAGTAGTGGGTAGTATGTCGGACATAGTTTAATAATTTTTGAAGGTGTTCGTTAGGTGGCTTGCGATGTCGTTGTTATGCTCGATGATTATCTCGAATTTAAGGTGAATGGGTTATGTAATATGTTCCAATGTTCTTTAGGTTACTTTCAATGTCTTTCAATCTTTTTCAAGTGAAGCATGTATTTTATGTGTGAATCGGGGTAATAGATAGTATATGAGTCATAATATTAGTACTTGGGAATATTCATGGAACATATGTACTTACTTATTTGTTATAGCCAAAGTAAGGATGTGTCACACAGAGATATAGGGCCGAAGTTTCCATTAGGGTTGCATGTGATGGTCACTAAATTGAAGGATAACAAATAAGAAGTTACGATGTGATGTGATGTCAATTTAGGTGTATCTTTATATATTAAATAGAGTATGTCTTTTTATTTATTGAAAAAACACAACTTCATTGGCATATTATATAATTTATTCACTGAGGACGTGGTTAGCTCACCCCTCCAAAGATCTTGCAAGTTGGGTCAGAGAATCGAAATGATTAGCCAAGCATAGAACGACAAGGCTAAAGGAGTTGTTGTCATTCGAGTAGCTTGTATTAGTGTTTCCGATGTGTTCAATAAAACCGAGTAGAGTTTACCATTTTCTGTTCTATTTTTTTTTTTCTATTTGTGCTCGCACCTCTGCTACGGCTCCGAGCAAATCGCATGGTCCGTCTGGCGGTCAAAAATCAGGGCGTGACAAAGTAACTGGCTGAACCTGAGTGATCGAACATGAATTTCTGCAAAACATGAAAGATTAAATTGAATATCATAATAGATTCTAAGGATTTTATATACATAACTAAATAGTTTCAGCTAACCGGAAGAATCACATGAACAAAATCTAATACAACGTATCAGCACTTGGATAGAGAAGTGATTTATTTGTAATTAGCACTACCATCACGACAAGGGTTTTTGATATAACCTTTTACAATATGCATGATCTTTTTCCTTCTTATTTCGTCTTTGATAAATAAGTCAAATTCACCTAAAACAAAACATATAACAGTGAGAACAGGCACAATTCTCAAGTAGAGAAGTAATCTCTCACATATATGTGAAAAATTATCTAAAGCTCTTAATAAAATGGCATGAATTTCTTATAAACAGTTAAAAACACAAGTAGATTACTAGTATGGATGCATCCCTAATGAAATTGTTAGATGATAATATTCTCATCACTAACGATACAATGTTCAGAAGCCACAACCAATATAATATATATCCCAAAGAACCTTCCATTTTAAGCTCTGATTTGGTGATTAATTTGATCTTAGACTAGAAGTGGAAGAAGTGTAGCATTATCAATTCTAATTCTGCTATGTTTTTATCTTAGCATCATTGCCTTATGAGGTGCCTCATTGGCGGTGGCCAAGAATATGAACTCCAGAAACCATCGTCAATTAAGAGTGGAAATTGTAATATGTTCTTGTATTTCTATCTCGTTTATACAAAACCTATCATGGCAGCACGTAATTGAAATTCTTCTGGTTCTCTATAATGCAACTATGAATTTAAGACTAATATATAGGCAAGTTCTTGGCTTATTTCATGTTTCATATGACAAGTACCACTATACAGCAAAAACATTTAGAAAATCATATTCTTGAGACTCATTTTATCAAACAAAAAAAAACATTCAAACTATGATATATTTGAGATAGATCCCCCTATATAACTACACACCTTAGAGATCAGAAAGTAATTGCAGGAGAATCTGCTCTAAGTGAGTTCCTTCAATCTTATTTGCGTCCCTTGTACACACCTCAGCATAAAATGCTTTCAATAAGTTTTACAATAAATAAATAGCATCCAAGATGCATTCCATGCTCAATTAATCAATCAAAACTTTGAGTAAACCTAGGATCTGGCAGAGCTGCAGGAGGCTTCATTATTAGAGACAATCCAGGCAGACCAACTAATGTTGGTCAAGGCATTTTCAATCAGGGGTAGTCTTGTTCAAGCTAATAGAAATGACCTCAGGAAAATCTTAGTGGAAGGGGACTCGCTCTTGATCACAAACAACGTCAAGGGCATGACCGTTGTCCCCTCGAAGTTGTGTTCCACCATCAGGGATATCAAGTTTCTTACTAGGGGGTTTGAGTCTATTACTTTCAATCATGCCTACAAAGAAACAAATTTCACAACAGCCAAACTGGCGGTCATGGGCACATTATCTCCAACCCCTACATCTGGAAAGAATCTATTCCCAATAGTATTAGAAATGTTGTCTTGTTTGACCAAGTTGGATTTGGGTGCCCCAGAGGGGCTTATCTATAATATTTCTATCTTAACTAAAAAAACTTTTGAGTTAACCTATAACAAAGTTCGATGACAGTTCACAACTCAATTTTAAGAAAAGTACGTACGGGGACGACAAAATTAAGTCCTATCTAGCTTACTACCAGAAAGAATTGGGTTCACATTGACTTGTATTGTTGTTCCTCTATTCTTCTGAACCCTATGAAATAATTGGAGTCAAGGAGAACACAAAAGATGAAGAATTTTCTTATATATTGATTATTTACAAATTGGGACGTATATACAATAATATTGACATATCAACTAGGAAATTAATTACACCTTTTAATTAGAAAATATATACCTTCAAATAATCCTAGGAGTATGACTCACTCCAACACTCCTCCTCATGTTGGTGCATACAAGTTTTGAATGTCAAACTTATCAATTGAGTCACTGAAGGTTTTGGACAAAACAATTTTGGTAAGGATATATCAACTAACTGCTCCTCTGTATGAATAAATGGGAATGAGATAGCATGAGCATCTAGCTTCTCCTTTATGAAATGTCTGTCAATCTCCACTTGCATGCTTTGCTTGATCATGATGAACAAGATTAAGTACAATTTCTACTGCAGCCTTGTTATCACAATAAGGAGACATTTGTCGTTTCTGCCTAAAACACAAATCCTTTAACAAATACTTGGATCATAACAACTCAAAAATACCTTGAGTCATACGTGTATGTTCAGCTTCTACACTAGAATGAGCCACTACATTCTGCTTCCGACTCTTTCAAGTAACTAGATTTCCATCAACAAATGTAAAGTAGCCAAAAGTAGAACGTCTGTCAATAATGATACGTGCCAAGTCAGCATCAGTGTACCCACTAGCACCTAGACCTCCATGCTTATGAAACACCAGACCTTTACCAAGAACAGACTTCAAGTATCTCAAGATTCTTATCACAGCATCCATATGAACTTCACTAGGGTTGTGCATATATTGGCTCATCACATTATCACCATAAGCAAGATCAGGTCTAAGGTGAGACAAGTAGATTAATTGCCCAACTAACCTCTGATACTGAGAATTTCAGTAGGGACTTGATTTAGATCCTCTGCAATGCGAAGATTCCGCTCAATTGGTGTATCCACTGGTTTAGATTCAAGTATACTACTCTTTGTCAAAAGATTTAGAACATACTTCCTTTGACTCAACATAATATAGTTCTTATTTCGAGCTACCCTAATGCCTAAGAGAATACCTCAAGTTTCCAAGGTCCTTCATCTCAAACTCAGAAGACAACTAAACTTGTAATTCCTCAATTTCATCAAAATCATCACATGTCATAGCCTTGTCATCCACATAAATTATCAAAGCAGTTATCTTACTCTTCTGATGTTTCAAAAACAGAGTGTGATCTAAATTGCTCTGTCGATACCCAATCTTCTTCATAAAAGATGCGAATCTTCAAAACCAAACTATTGGGGATTGCTTCAATCCATACAAAGGCTTCTTCAATTTGCACACCACCTTCTCACATGTAGAGGACAATATCCTGGGGGAAAATCCATGTAAATTTCTTTATTAAAATCTCCATGAAGAAAGGCATTCTTCACATCAAACTGCTATAAGGGCCAATCTAGGTTAGCTACCAAAGACATGAAGACTTGAATGGTATTGATCTTTGTCACTGGTGCAAAAGTCTTATATAATCCACTCAATAGTTCTGAGTATATCCTTTTGCAATCAACCTCGCCTTTTATCTATCAATATAACCATATGCATTATGCTTCACTATATAAACCCACCTACATCCAACTGTTTCCTTTCCTGGTGGAAAAAGTACCAGATCCCAAGTACCGTTCTTGTTGAGAGCATGCATCTCAACCTCCATCGCCTTGGTCCATCTCTCCTCCTTCATTGCATCCTGCACTTTACTAGAAAGAGATATAGTAGCTAATTGATTCACAAATTCTACATAGGGTTTAGATAAACTATGGGTCAACATATAATTAGCTATATGGTACTTGGCTTTAGTTGACAAGGTAGGCTTATATTTATCTAAAGGTTGCCCACGGGTTGACGTATCAGATAAACTTTTCAAAACTCATTAATAGAAAGATGAATCAGACACTGGAAGACTACTATAATCAGATAATGGAAGAATAGCGCATGCCTCCGGGCGATTTTCTTACTTGGTAAACTAGTCAATGACATGAAGTTGACCCGTCGATTACTGTGCTGAACGGATTTTCAACTTCCACAATTATAACTTGCTGGCCTTCAAACTGATGTTCATAGAACACATGGTTCTTCTCCTCAATTGTAGGCATTATAGGAGAGAAATAACACAAGTCTTTACTAAATGTTACATCCATGGTGACATAGAACTATTGAGATGGAGAATGTTATCACTTGTATCCGTTTTAATTAGAGCCATAACCAATAAACACACATTTCAGAGCAAGAGCATCTAATTTTGACATCTGATTCTTATGCAAATGAACTATGCCACACAACTAAAAACTCAAGCAAGAAGAGTGTTGAGATATGGGATGGCAAGATGTTGGGACAAAACCTCAAATGGAACACAGGTCTGAAGAGATGCAGGCGATAGACAATTGATAAGATGTGAGGCACAGTGTACAGTTTCTCCCCAAAGATACTTTGGCATATTTGCACCCAACAAGAGCGCTCTTCACATATCCAACAGATGGCGATTCTATCTCTCAAACACTCTATTCTGTTCCGATGTTTGAGGACCAGTAGTTTGATAAACAATTTCATGCTCTTGAAAATATTCCCTAAAAGAGTGATTAACAAACTCTCCTCTGTTGTCTAATTTGGAACACCTACATAAGCAATATACTGAAAATACAACATCCTTCTTTTTCATCAATACCACTCATGTCAATCTTGTAAAATTATCAATGAACAAAACAAAGTATCTCATTCCTAACAGAGTAGAATTCTTTGAAGACCCCCAAACGTCCAAATAAATTAACTCAAAAGGAGTTGAACTGAAATGAAAGCTCGGATGGTAACTAAACTTGTGGCTCTTAGCAAAAATACAAGTTTCACAATGAAGGCTAAACTTGTTATTCCCAAAAACAAGAATGACATAGATTTCTTCATAACACCAAAGGATGAATGACCAAACTGATGATGCCATAACCAAATTTTTTTTACTCGATCAAAATTCAATGTCAAGAAAAAATGTCTTGATGACGCTTATGTCTCCCCGTTATACATGCAATCTGAGTGAAACGGTCTCCCCTTCCGATCTCCCTTGTCTATTATTGTCTGAGGACATGGATCCTGAAATACCACATACACAGGATCAATAAAACGTGCCAAAGCATTTATTTTGGGAATTCAACTCAGATATCGACAACAGATGATGGGACAACTAGAGTACATAAAGATCATTATGTAACACAAGAGATGGAGTACCTTGGATTGACTCAATACCTAAGACCGAAAAAGACACACCATTTGCATTAGACACTTCAGATATAGAGGATGTAGACATACTTGAAAACAGAGATTTATCAAATGTCATATGATCAGACGCAACAAAATTAATTATCCATGCATCATCACTAGAAAAGTCAGAAACCTTTAAAGCAATACCAATTTTATCTTGGTGTTTCTCAATTAAATAAACATTACCCTTCATGTGGTCTTGACTCTCCAGAAAAAAGGTTCTTCAAACAATGAAATATCCAAAGCCATGAAAAATTCTTCACAAGCGAACAAGACAAGCAACGAACAGATAAAAATTGATGGGTCAGTTGGTCAGGAAAGAGACAATTCATGACAAGACAATATTGAACAAGGAACAAGATCGAATAAATCTCCAAACAAATTCGCAGTGGAAACAAAGACAAATTTTTAAGAAAAAAATCAAGGAACAAACTTTGACTCTGATGCCAAGTCAAAGAGAACACAAAATAAGGAAATTTTTCTGATACTGGGAAACTAACTACACCAATTAATTACATAATATACACCTTCTAATAATCCTAGGAGTATGACTCACTCAACAATTACAACAAAATAAATGAAATCTTGACAAAACAACTAGAAAGACACCAAAGACTAAAGCGGAGATTTTGAAAATATATGTATTGGAAGTCATGAGCGTTAATTTTTCTTTTTTTTGAGAGGGCGCGGAAATTATCCACTATAGGATCAAAGTTGGTAATAGTACAGAATTCCACCAGCTTACCCGGCACACTAAAATAAAAAATTTATTGTACCACTACACCTGAAAACAGTATGACAAACAGTCCTTAGACTAACAAACGGGAGTAGCATAAGTAACTATCAAACTTTTGGGCGCATAACTCCTTAATTAACTAGGAACCCCCTCTATTGATGTACGTTGCAGTGCAGCGCCTCTACATCCGTATCTACCAGAAGAAGGACCGCAGACTTCTTGGGCAACACCTTTTTCATGCCACTCTTCTCAAGACCCAGGCAGGCCTTGTCCTTCTTGTTGTTAATGCGTCTTGTCTCCTTGTTGGACTTTATTCAGCCCTCCTGGTCAATCAGCATCACATCCAAACTATGGACATGAAATGGGACTATGGAACTTCCACTTGCCTCCACATCCCCAGTAGACATGATGGTGACACCTAGAGTCGCTCCCGCAGCCCTAGAAGAGCATTGAAATGAGATTGTGGAACTTCAGGGGTACCGCCGGAGGGTGGTATCACCAAAACTAGGACCTGCAAAACAACTTTCGATCGTGTTACGGAACCTATTCAGATTAGGGATCAGAACCTCATTTGAAGATGGCTTCGAGCCATTAGTCGAAACAGGTGCCATAAAAACACTAAGAACCTGCTAGGGAACCCCATGAATCGGCCCCCCTTCCCTATGTAGACCCTAAGATGTAACAGTCTTCTCCATTACCTCCATAGTGTTTGACAGCTTGAAAGGTGTAGCCATAGGGGAACCAACACAACCCGCAACTCCATGCTTGAAGGCACCACACTCAGCAAAGTAGCCCTTCAAGCGATCATACTCCATAGTCACATTCACAGAATAGGTACTACAAACATGGAAAGTAGTACTTACCACCAGTGGCCGACGAAGATCCATGTCCACCCGAAGCTTAATCTCGGACCGATGATTGGCTAAAAGTGGATCATGAGATCTGTAACCACCCAATGCATTTCCCATGCGTTTCAGCCTCTTGACCAACAAGGCTGCCGGAGCAAAGTGGCCTGAAATGGGTCGGATATAAACCCAACCCAAACACCTGGATGCAGGAATTGAAAGTGGATTAGAAAAGTCATCAAAACTCTCCGCCACTATGGTGGTTTCTCGGTGAAACTAGGGATAAGTTCCACTGCCCTCTTCTGATATGCCTCAAACCAAAACTTGCACACAAAGCGATCAGCAGCGACTTGGTAGAACCCAATGTTCCGCGACCCAAAAATATCACACCATAAACTAGCTAATAATTTTCATTTTGAACCCCTAGATCTTGTCGAATTCAGAGAGAGAGAGAGAGAGAGAGAGAGAGAGAGAGAGAGAGAGAGAGAGAGAGAGAGAAGAGAGAACGAGCAATGACATAGAGCCTTTCCTCCTCCTTCTGACCCAGCGAGGTCAACCGCCTTCAAGGTCGCGGGAAGGATCTGCGGATCCTTCTCGAAACTGGGCTCGGCCTCTGGTAGATGAGACTCATCCTCCATGATTGGCAAAATCAATATACAGAGACGAAACAAAAATTGGTATAGGAGAGGGAAAGAAGATCGACGACCAATAAGTATGTCGACGAACGAAAGTAAGATCGAAAAAGGAATCGAGAATGGGACAGTAGCTGTAGGTATGGTGTTTGAACGGTTTGGAAGTGGGATATCGTGGGAATCAACATGCAAGGGTATGGTTAGGATTGAGATGCGATGAGGAAGAGAAGGCTGGGCTCCGATCTGTGACGAAGCAACGACGGGGGAGATCAGCGGCAAAGAAAGTTCCGGCGCACTAGGGTTTTAAGAGCAAGTCGGGTTACTATTTAGTCGAGGTACTTAAAAGTCGGGGTATTTTTTTCTTTCTGATTCTAGTAATACCTTGCAACTTTGAATATAGTCTTGAGCATTAATAAGGCCATTGGAATAAATATATCATGAAGAAAAATCACATATATAAGGCAAATTTATGTTTACCTACTTGTGGTTTGTCATCAATATTATTTCACTACCTGAATTTTTGAATTTGATCATTTCACTACCTGTGGTTTGCCATCAACTTCAATTTAGTACTTGAATTTTCGTTTTTAATCATTGTATTACTTAACTTTTCAATTGTAATCATTTTACTACTTCAACTCAATATTTTTCATCACTTTTAACCTCCCTTTAGTTTATGTATTATGTTTAAAATTGAAAAGTCAGGTAGTATAATGATCAATTTTGATAAGTTTAGATAGTGAAATGATCAATCTTAACAATTTTAGGTAGTGAAATTATCAATTTCAACAAGTAAAGTAGTAAAATGATGTTTAACTAAAACCATATGTAGTGAAATGATGAAATTTGAAAAGTGAAGTAGTGAACTGATGTTCGACCCAAACCACAAGTACGTACACATAATTTTCCCATATATGTAATAACCCAAACCAAAGTTCACGTATTAATTAGGACGAAACAATATTACCGCGAATTAGTTGTATTACATGAGTTATTAACGAATTTTTTATCGGACAAGAATTTGACTTGATTTCTTTCACGAGAGTTGTAGAATATTTAATTTCGAGCTCATAGAAATTTTCAGGGAATTTTTCGGATTTGCGAGCTATTTTTTAGGATTTTTGAAAGTTTTTGGTTTTCGAATAACTATCCCGATATTTATCGGAAATTGTCATAACGGATAAATCGAAAAGAAACTTATTTTTATTGGTTAATTATTGGCCGTACGATCATGATATAGTCGAATATATAATAGTCGTTGATTGATTTAGGAGCTTCCCCTATAAATAGCAAGTTTTTGAAAATAGCCGGGTTACCCGATTTGGAAAGTTGAACTGCCCGTTGACCGATACGTTGACCGACCCGGTTCGCTGACCCGTTTTGTGACACGATACTTGAGAAGGATCAGGTGTCCCCCTCGCCGTATCCTTATTGTACGTTTTCAGTATTCTTGACTCACTATCAAAGTTGATGATTTTATTTACAAAAAGGCATAATGTAGATTTTACATTATATATTTTGAAGTTATTATCATCCACTCACTCTAACGGTTATTATTTTATATGTCTTTTCTGGGCTTTTCGGTTTTCTCTGCCCAATTTGTAGTTGTTATCCTGTGATTTCACATCGGAAGCGGAGGCATAGAGTTTGTTTTATTATACTCATCTAGTAGGTTTCTAGCTTAACCTGCTAGTCTTGTATAATATATATATTAGAAGTCACTCTGAATACTGTATAAAGTTTGACTTTGTTATCTGTTATTTTCCACACAGTTCTCAGATTTCTTATCACCTTCTGTAAACAGTGTATACATATAGTAAACTTATAATTTGGTTGATTTGAGAAATCCGGATGGGATTTGGTGCCCACGATTTGTTTTTGTGGACGTTTTAGAAGTGTGTTTTTCCTACAGGTTTTTATTGGGTTTCTTGATTCTAGAAGAAACTCTGGCAAAATTTGTGTAGACTCAGATGTCGTTAGGGCCTAATTTTGGTTTCAGCAACTAAATCGGGGTCGGGTCCATTCAATATATATGTACAGTTCTTATCAAGTGCGAAGCTTCGGACTGAAATTTCTGTTTGACATTGCATTTTACACAAAATTGACAATGTATTTTGATAATTGAAGTCAACCATCATTTAGATACCATCGTGAGAATCATGCCTGCAAAATTTCAGCTTAATCGAAGATGTTTTAACCATTTGATCGTGTCATTGTTTAACAATGCACACACATTATTTGGTTTAGCTCAGATCTTTAATGTGGTGATCAAATGATTAAAAGATATTTGATTGGGCTAAAATTTTGCAAGCACGATCCTAGCACATCTACCTAAAAGATGACTGATTTCAATTATCGAATTATGTTGCCAATTTTGTTTAAAATAATTTGATCATGGAAGTCACTCATCTTTTAGGTACCCATACACGGATCGTGCTTGCAAAATTTCAGTTCAATCAAAGATGTTTTAACTATTTGATCATGACATTGTTTAACAATGTACACAGATAGTCCAATTTAGCTCAAAACTTGAATATGGTGATCAAATGGCTAAACGATTTCCGACTGGGCTGAAATTTTATAAGCACAATTCTTACATGGGTATCTAAAATATGAGCAGTTCTAATGATAGAACTATTTTGTTGATTTTGAGTAAAATTGAACTTTACACCAAAGTTTCAACGCGAAGCTTCAAATTTAATAGAATATATATATACTGTCCTTTTGAGCTAAGGACATCTGCTTGGTGCGGATTTTTTAGTTTTACCTCACATAGACATCAAATGTTGACAATCAAGATCACTCATGCTATAGATACTAATTCAACTAAGTCACTGAAAGGACCCAACCCCGATTCAGTTACCTAAACCGAAATCGAACCCCTTCTGAAAATACGAACCAACAAAAATTTTTCAAAATTTCGGCAGAGTTTCGTTACTAACGTGGAATAGCCATAACCTGCACCCAAAAAATAACACTTCATCCTATGCCACAAAAGCCAAACCGTGGGCACCAATCCCATCCGGATTTCTCAACATCATTATATGAATCATAAATAGTAAACAGTACTGTAGTATATATATATATATATATATATATATATATATCCGAGAAAATCCGTGTAAACAAGTATCAGAATGTATCAGAGCGACCTCTAAAGTAAAATATCCACAATATACACATCAGTAGGCGAAACAAGAACCTACTGGAAAGCACAGGTAACTCTGATCACTAGCCTCCAAACTGCGACGTGAAAACACCAAAACCTGAACTGCAACTGGGCACGGAAACCGAAAAGCCCAGGGGAAAGACAATAAACACGTTAGAGTGAGTGGACGAAAATAAATGTCTTTCACCAGTTGATATATATGTTTAAAATAACATATGCGAGTCCAGGTAAATAAAATATAACAAGTACACGAGGTAAAACCAAAATCCTCCAGCGTACTGAGCATGCAAGTAAAAATCCCACGGGGTCACTCATGGACACACACCATGCTAGTACAGTCAGAACCACGGAGTCCCTGACTTCCACGTGATTCTAGCCAGAAATGGCCTCGGATCCGAGGAAACGCCCATCACCGGTCAGTCGGGGATACGCCCCTCCTGGTATGGCCTACCATCGGGGATCAGCCGAGAGGCAAGTGTATCGATACAACAACGTAACCAAGACTGTACTCTGTGTAAACCAAATCATAAACATTTCGATGCAAATGCATGAAACAGCATATAAGTATATGTATACTCGTATACGTATATCCGTATAAATATAATCGTATAATCGAAAACACATGCTCATGTAATCCGAAATCTCATACGCATGCTCAAGTTCATAAATCATATAAAAGACTCGCAAGATTTCCGTGAAAAGAAATTGTCCACTCACAGGTGAGCAAAACGCGCACTCGCGCTAATCTCGAGGACCGGCGGAAGATCCCTCGCCAGAAGCACGGTCACGATCCCGATCTCGATCTCCTGAATATTCACAAAAACATAACTGATCAAAATCATAGTTCTCAACCCTGTACTGAATCATGGAAACCAACCGTTCCCGGAAATATGCAATGCGATACAAAATGTATAACGGAAATTCCGAAATCCCCACTTGAAACCTCGACTGAAAATCGGCTAACCAAATCAACCCGAAAACCTCTAGACGATAATCAGGGCGTGATTTCAAGAAAAATGACACTAATTACATCAAAATCTGAAAAAGTCAACACCTCCGCCGTTGATCACCGTTGACCGCCATCGCCGACGGCGGCGTGCCGTCAACGGCGAGATTCACCGGCGGAGAACTTCCAGATCACAAGGTCTCGACATTTCAAACCACTTTCATAACTGACACACAAGCCAATTCCAACTCTAACATCATCAATTTCATCAAAAATCAAATCGGAAAACCCACCGGAAAACCTAATCGGGTTCGAGCCAAAACTTAACCAATTCCAAAACAAAACTTATGGGAAGCTTCACAAGGTCAAGGGGAGTCGAACCCCCCTAACCTCCACCCTCGAAACCCACCGGAACCACCGTCACCATCACCGTCGAACCACCACGATTCGGCCCGAATCGAACTCAATGAAAACACCATCAATTCACTCAAATCCAAACACCATTCAACTCGAAATCATACAAGGAAGCTAACTATACCTGTCTCGTGGCCGGAGGTGGCCGGAAAGTGGTCGTCGGACGGCGAAGACCAAAACGGAAACTTTCCCTTTCGGGTCAACAGGTCAACTTTCCAATTTTGGAAAGTCAAAGTTCAGTCAACGGTCAAACAGTGTTTTACGAATAATTCTCGACTATTCCGATATTTATACTCGCCCTCGGGTCAATCGACGATTCGAAATGGATAACCATCACGATTCGGATATTCTCGAAACAATCGGATAAACTCGTCAGAACTGAAACATCAAATAATCATAAAATATTCCTCGGTTATCGGAAAAATCTTCCGGAACCGGCCACGAGCTCGAAATCACGTACTCTACAATTTCCGTGAAGACACTCATCTCAAATTCTCGACCAAAAACATAGTCGCGAAATAAGTCGACGAACCACACAATATCGTAAAACTGCGACTATAACCAAATCTCGAGAATCGTGCCGAATACACAATAGATTCTGGTTTGGGTCGTCACAGTCACTTACAAAATTTAAGTCCAATCGGAAATCGTTTGGCCATTTGATTTGCCATTTATATATCGTCAACATTTATCCTACGCTCCTTATTTGTTTATAATGTTTCACCATTTTGGATGACCAAATGATTACCAAATTGGGTGAAATTTTTTGGGTCTACTCCTTGAAGAAATATCAACGGTTTAGTTCACACTATAAAAAAAATGCACTTAGACGACGGAACCTTTGACACTTAGACCGCCAAAACTTTCTCCGCGGTCCATGACACTTAGACGACGGAGATGTCTTTTTCCGTCGTCTAAGTGGCCACTTGGACCGCGAAAAAGGTCTCTGCGGTCTAAGTGTCACTTAGACGACGGAAAAAGACATCTCCGTCGTCTAAGTGAAAATTCTGAATTTTTAGAACCGGCGCCCAATTGATTTGGGTTTAGGGTTTGGGTGTAGGTGACACTTAGATAACGGAAAAAGACATCTCCGTCGTCTAAACCCTAAACCCTAAGGCCCTTACCCCTAAATTACGAAATTTTCACTTAGACGACGCAACTGCACGTTTCCGTCGTCTAAGTTCTTACTTAGACGACACAAACGTGCCTTAGTGTCGTCTAAGTGCTTACTTAGACGACGCAAATGTGCAATTGCGTTGTCTAAGTGAAAATTTCGTAATTTCACCTAAGACAACAACCATCTAGACCATGTCCCAATGCATATTATTTTCGTCAAGACCATAGAGTAAACAATGCTTGGAGTGTGAGCGTCGACGGTTCCAAAATAGGACTTACGGATTTTCGTGTATCCATGTTTCCGGTTTGTAAAAATTTCTGTTTTGCAGTTGACTGTGCCGATGAAACCCTTAATGAACTTACTATTTTGTGAAAATTATTATGTTTATATATTGTCTTATGGCGAATGTATCCAACGGTTATTTTGTCCAAATTCAATTTCGTTATTATCGATATGCAATGAGCCTATACTTAATAACACTTAAGTTATACACATTAGTAGATACTTAACAAGTTTAAAGACGTAAGATTATTCGTCGTCTTAAATTCAATTGTTTATATATACGATTCGTTAATCGATATTTTACGACTATTTCATTCGAATGACAGATCGGAAACTTCCTTGCGAATTATTTTTTAAAATTAATTTTACGACTATTTCACCTGGACCACGGAGATGGACCATCTCCGTGGTCTAATAGAATTTTATTTTTAAACTAAATATCTGAAAAATTAATTTTGGAGAAAATTAAAAAATTAAAAAAATTAAAAAATTGACTTAGACCACGGAGATGACCATCTCCGTGGTCTAAGTGAATTTTATTTTTAAACTAAATATCTGAAAAATTAATTTTGGAGAAAATTGAAAATTTTAAAAAAAATTAACTTAGACCACGGAGATGGTCATCTCCGTGGTCTAAGTGGATTTTATTTTTAAACTAAATATCTGAAAAATTACTTTTGGAGAAAATTGAAAAATGCCGCCAATTATTTTCACTTAGACGACAGAAAATAAGAACTTCCGTCATCTAAGTCAAAATAATTGGCGGTATTTATTTCCCACTTAAATTTTGGCAAAAATTTAAATCACTTAGACGACGGAAATATTGATTTTTCGTCGTCTAAGTCAAAATAATTGGCGGTATTTTTTTCCCACTAAAATTTTGGCAAAACTTTAAATCACTTAGACGACGGAAAATCAATATTTCTGTCGTCTAAGTCAAAATAATTGACGGTATTTTTTGAAAATTTAAAGCACTTAGACGACGAGAATATTGATTTTCCGTCGTCTAAGAGTTTTAAAACCCTTTAAATTCATCATTTTCTCAATCTCTCTTCATTTTTTCCTCTCTCAATCCACTCTCCCTCTCCCTCTTCCCCCCCCCCCAAATCAAACCACCCACCATATATCATCACCACCACCATCACCATCCACCATCATCACCACCACCACCATCGCCGCCACCACCATCGTCGCCACCATCACCGACATCACCACCGTCACCGCCATCACCGACATCACCACAGTCGCCGCCACCACCACACACCACTAGCTACCACCTACAATGTCACCTCCACCACCGGCCTCCACATTTCGGCCACCACCTCCACCACCACCGGCGTCGCCGCCACCACCACACACCACCACCACGTACAACGTCGCCTCCACCACCACCACCACACACCACTAGCTACCACCTACAATGTCGCCTCCACCACCGGCCTCCACATTCCGGCCACCACCTCCACCACCACTGGCGCCGCCGCCACCACCACCGCCTATAATTAGTTTAGTTTTAGGTTAATTTAGTTTATTTAGGCTAGATTAATTTATTTTATTATATTATGAATTTTATTTAAATCCATACTAATTTAAATTATTTATTCATTATGAATTTTGTATTATATATTATTAATAATTCACATTCAATAAATTTTGCAATATTATGAATATTGATATACAAAAAATTAAATGAAAAATTCATGTATTAAATGAAAAATTCATGAATTCATGAAAAAATAAATGAAAAATTCATGTAATAATGAAAAATTACATTATTAATATTTTACTTTAAATTCAAATTTTAATTAAAATAAATAAATAATTACTTAGACCACGGAGATGGACGTTTTCCGCGGTCTAAGTTTTCACTTAGACGACGGAGAATTAGACCGCGGAGTTTTTTGTGCGGTCTAAGCTCCGCGGTCTAGGTGTGTTTTTCTTGTAGTGTCATTGCTATATATATAGTTCTCATCAACGGAGAAGCTTCGCACTGAAATCGACAAAATTATTCGAGCATTGGAATACTTATATTTTAGATACAGATACAAGGATCATGCTTATAAAATTTCGGCCTAATCGTATATCGTTTAGCCATTTGATCACCACATTTAAGATTTGAGCTAAATCGGACAATTTGTGTGCATTGTTAAAAAAATGTCACGATCAAATGGCTAAACAATTTTCGATTGTACTGAAATTTTGCATGCACAATCCTTGCATGGGTATCTAAAAGATGATTGACTTTAATGATTGAATTACACTTTTAATTTTGGGTAAAATACAACTTCACACCGAAGTTTCAATGCGAAGCTTCACACTTGATGAAAACTATATGTGCGTGTGTGTGTGCACGCGTGCCATATTCTGATGCAAAAATATCATTTTTCGATGGAAGGCTATATTAATGTAGTAATATAGAAGTAGAGGTCATTACCCGCTGAGAACTAATGAGACTATGTACTTTAGACAAACTAAACACTTAGTACCAGATTCTAGCGGACTGACCATTAGACAAAAACACACTAATAAACCTAACCTAGACTGCTCCTAAAATCATGAAATAAAGATACAAAGAACGAGACAAAGAGGCGGACTACCTCTCCATATTTCAGGTTATTTCGAGTTGATTTGATATGGTAAAGAAATTTGACTGACAGATTATAATGTTGAAAACCAAATATAAAAACAAAGTAGTAAACAATAGAATAATGGTTACGGGGAATTGCCATCCACCACCACCAATCCATATCTACATGACATATGCTTAAACTAAGTTCACTTATATCATGAATGAAAATTCCCAGAAAGATCAAAATGTTATGAACACATCCTATTACCCAATTTTTATGTTTATGTCAACCAAATCGTATATTCTTAAAAACTAACCTTCCAATAGGGTTAACAGGAAGGAAACATGATGATCTAGAAAGGGCTTGGAATTCTACAAGGTTAACAAGTACACTACTAACGTGTCTTGCTAGACTAAGGGTTTCAATTATCCAATGAACATTAGTTTTCACTTAGAGAATTCAAGGGAGGTCATTAATCAAAGTCAATGAACACTCATAGACATAGAATCTTAGCATGCATACTGAGATAAGAATAGAATTCATCAATGATTAAACCATAAAACATACCTCATTCAATCAATAAACAAAATTAGGTCAAACTGTATGCATTATATAAACTTCATGCACAGGGCTTTAAAGTAGACTCTTAACAAGTATTTAGCTATACATAGTATTAAAAACAAAAGCTAAACAATCATGGTAGAAAGGTTCGCAGTTAGAGAAGAAGATGAAGAACTGTCGACGGGTCGATGGGTTGTGGTCGACGGGTCGATGGCAACATGTTGCTACTCTTCATGTGGCTCCTTGTTCCTTGCTCAAATGTAGCTCTCCCAATATGTTGATTAGCCTTCCCAAAAATCCTAAAAAGAGTTTATATACTAGCTTCTTTTGATCTATTCCTTTTGGATTTAGGCTTCTTTAACTCTACTTCTTTTTTCCTTTTTGCATTAGGACTCTTTTTAGTTCATTTTCTTTATTTTCTCTACAAAATCTATTAAAAATAATAAACCCAAAAGCATATTTAGTATACAACAACAAATTTTCCCTAAACATAATAAATATAACCTAAAGCATAACAAATTGGGACCAATTAAGCACAACAAAATTGCATATTTATGTGACTATCAATATGTAATATTTTAGTGACCAGAGTAAAATGAGGTAATTTGAAAGACTAGAGTGATATATGTCATATTTCAGGGACTAAAGTGTATAACATGTCATACTTGAGGGACCGTTCCTCCCATTTTCTCATCGAAAATATTTTATCTTCTCCAGTTACAACAGTCTACCTAAAACTTGAACTTGATGGAAAATATTTGGTTTCTTTTACTTGTGTTTGCATGATTTAGAGAGCATATATACGAGCCTGCTTGTGTTTCTCTTGATCAATGGATTTTGTTGTCTGTGACGACCCGAACCAGAATCTGTTGTGTATTCGGCACGATTCTTGAGATTCTGCTTAGTCGCGGTTTTATGTCGTATATGTGGTTTGTCGATTCGATTCGCGACTATGTTTTTGGTCGAGAATTTGAGTTGAGTGTCTTCACAAAAAGTGTAGAGTACGTGATTTCGAGCTCGTGGGCGGTTCCGGAAGATTTTTCTGATAACCGAGGAATATTTTATGATTATTCGAAGTTTCGGTATCCGACGAGTTTATCCGGTTGTTTCGAGTTTATCCGAATCATTTCGTATATTCGTTTTGGACCGTCGATCGACCCGAGGCTCGAATATAAATAGCGGAATAGTCGAGAATTAGTCGTAAAACACTGTTTGACGTTGACCAGTTGTTGACTTTCCAAAAATAGAAAGGTTGACCGTTGACCCGAGGGGGGTGAGTTTCCATTTTCGGCTTCACCGTCCGACGACCACTTTCTGGCCACCTCCGGCCACGTGACAGGTACGGTTAGCTTCCCCTTTTGATTTCGAGTGGATTGGTGTGTGGTTTGATAAGAATTGATGAGGATTTGTTGGGTTCCGAATCGGGCCGAGTTCGAGTTCGTCGCCGATGTTGGTTGACCGTGTTCCGGTGAACCTCGGTGGTGGGGGTTAGGGGGGTTCGACTCCCCTTGACCTCGTGTGTCTTCCCATGTGTTTAATTTGAGTTGAAATCGAGGAATTGAAGAGGTCCGATTAGGTCACCGGAGGAGATTTCCGTTCGGGTTTCGAGCTGATTTTGGACTGGTTCCGGTGGGATTTGGACGTTGTGGTAGAAGGGAAAAGGGTTCGCCTTGGTTTGAATTTTTGATCTGGAGAATCTCGCCATGGGATTTCACGGTTGACGGCGCGCCGCCGTCGGCGGCGGCGGTCAACGGTGGTCAACGGCGGCGCTCCGGTGGAAAAAGTCAACTTTTCAGATTTTAACATTTTTAACGTCGTTTTTCTCGTAATCGCGCCATGATCATCTTCTAGAGGTTTTTGGGTCGATTCGGTTAGCCGATTTTCAGTCGAGGTTTCGAGTGGAATTTCGGGAATTTCGTAATCCATTTTGTACCGCATTACATATTTCCGGGAACGGTTCGTTTCTGTGCATTCAGTACAGTGTTGTGGTTTGTGTATTGATCAGTTATGTTTGTGAATATTCAGGAGATCGAGATTGGGATCGTAATCGTGCTTCAGGCGAGGGATCTTCCGCCGGACCACGAGATTAGCGCGAGTGCGCGTTTTGCTCACATGTGAGTAGACAATTTCTTTTCACGGAAATGATTGCGAGTCTTTTAATATGATTTTCGAACTTGAGCATGCATACGAGTTTATGAATTATATGAGCATGTGTTAGACGGTTATATTTATATGCATTAATATGTCGTATATTGCATTTGCATCGAAATGTTTATGATTTGATTTATACAGAGTACTGTTGTAGTTCATGTTGTTGTATCGATACACACGCATCCCGGCTGATCCCCGAGGGTGCCTACTAGGGGGGTACCGTACCTTATGCCGATGTAGTTCCGGGTGGGTACTGGTTTCTGTATCTTGTGCCGATGTATTTCCGGGTAGGTACATATGTCTGTTTCTTATGCCGATGCAGTTCCGGGTGGAAACAGATACCTTGACCTGAGGCCTTCCTGGCTCGAATCACGTGAGAGTCTGGGATTCCGTGATTCGGATTGTACTTGCACGGTGTGTGTCCATGAGTGACCCCATGGGATTTTTACTTGCATGCTCAGTACGCTGGAGGATTGTGGTTTTACCCCGTGTACTTGTTATATTTTATTTACCTGGACTCGCATATGTTATTTTAAACATATATATATCAACTGGTGAAAGACATTTATTTTCGTCCACTCACTCTAACGTGTTTCATGTCTTTCCCCTGGGCTTTTCGGTTTCTGTGCCCAGTTGCAGTTCAGGTTTGGAGTTTTCACGTCGCGGTTTGGAGGCTAGTGATCAGAGTTATCTGTGCTTTCCAGTAGGTTTTTGTTTCGCCTACTGATGTGTATATTGTGTATGTTTTACTTTAGAGGTCGCTCTGATACATTCTGATACTTGTTTATACGGATTTTCCCGGATATATATATATATATATATATATATACATAGTACAGTTGTTTACTGTTATTGATTATATTGATATTGAGAAATCCGGATGGGATTGGTACCCACGGTTTGGCTTTTGTGGCATAGGATGAAGTGTTATTTTCAGGGTGCAGGTTTATGTAATTCCACGCTACTAACGAAACTCTGCCGAAATTTTGAAAAATTTTTGTTGGTTCGTGTTTTTGAAAGGGTTTGATTCCGGTTTAGGTAACTGAATCGGGATTGGGTCCTTTCATTGTCACACTTCCTTTTCAATCAAAAAGACATTGGAAATTAGCTCGTACAAAAATTGTTTCACAGGACGCATCTCATATAACAAAAATGAAATGCTTATCCTCTGAGAATTTTGAGCGAAACAAATGATGATCTTTTATCCATCATGTCATATTCAGTAAAATAAAGCCGGTTTTCAGTTTTCAAGGACCTGCATCCAAAATTGCAATTTTTTAAGCAGTGCATCTCAAAAATTGGATGTTCTAAATATTTGGTGCAAAATTTATGATTTTTTTATTACACAAATGGTGACCTATAGGCAATCCTTCGATGGGGATCACTAGAATAAGTCCTTCAAATAGATGACAGCAGCTATTGTCTAACACATCCAATTTCTAGATGAAATTTAAGCGCCAAATTCCGAAACGTTCTCTCCTAGCATGCTCAACGGCATCACAAATTGAAATATTGTGACATCAAATGCCCTGCACCTGTCGCCCAAACTTTTTGGCACAAATTTTGTGAATTTTTCTGTCATGAAATGATAAGATTTTTGATGTTCGGGAGGGGCCCACTAGAACTAGTCATTCATTCAGAGGACTACCATGTGTCATCTGAGCTATGACATACTCTTCTTGTAGTAAATAGAGTATCTCCAACAGTAAAATTAAATCTATATTTATTTTCAACTGAAAAACTAAATGTAACTCACATTTTTTACTTCAATTTTAGCAGTTATAGCTACAGCTAAGTCATTTTAAATACTTAAACTGTGAATCACTTGTTGGATAGTGAGACCATTTTTTGGATGGTGGGAGATATAACTTTTAAACTATTTTTTCTCTCCTTTGTAGTTAAATATAACTTATGAATATAGCTCAAAGTTATATATGACTTAGTTTTAGCTACTCTATTAGAGATGCTCTAACAATCAAATTAACTAAAATGCTAAATATAACCATTCACCTTCTTTCTAAAAAATAACACTACTAATCTGTAACCAAAAAGAAAAATTACATTGCAAATAAAAAACTTACTCTTTTGAGCATTTATTCAAAATGAAAAAAAAAAACATTAGTGTTTAAGAGAAATAATACTTCTGGTATGTCGGTGTGTGTCATGTCTTAATTAGAATAGAAATAGATATTCTCTCAATCCCTGATTTATAGGGATATGCATTTGTAACATATTATAATGCCTATATCTAGTCATCTATTAATGAACAAAATCACAGCTTCAGATCTATCATTTGTGTATCTATATTTCTCCTTCAACACGTTATCAGCACGACGTTCTAACCAGCTAAGCTAATAGGCCACCAACCCAAACCTGAAAAAAAAAATCCACTAAACACCCTACAACACCGCCGGCCTCCTCCTCCTGGCCGGAAAATGTTCATCATCGCTGAAGCATCTACACCGTCCGTCGCCATGAGTTCGTCATCTCCGTCGGATTTTGAGGATTTTTTCGCTTCAAACTTCTTTTCACAGCGAAGTTTTCATTCCAAGTATAACACCCACGAGATGTTTGAAGGCGAGATTGAGTGTCTAGCAAATAGTGGTACTACTCATATTATACTGCGGAATAGACAATTTTTTATTGATCTTGTGCCATATACATCATCAGTGACAACCATGATTAGTTCCGCGCCGGTTATACAAGGGCGTGGTTCAGCACAACTTTTGCTACCACATGGTACTAAAATTCATATCACTGGTGCATTATACGTGCCTAAGACCAACCGGACCTTGCAAAGTTTTAAGGACATTAGAGCCAACAATTTACACTTGGAAACTCATAGTGAGAATAGAAAAGAATTTTTATGCAAAACTTCAGAGGAGTGCAGTAGAAAGCACACCTTGGAGAAGTTAGAGATAATTCGTAGTGGATTATATCTTACTACAGTTCGGATTATTGAATCCAATGTTGTCACACTCATTGCTGTATGTGACAGGGCCTAGTACAAGCTTTGGAATTTTTGACTAGGACACCCAGGTCGTAACACGATGATCAAAATATTGAAAAACTCTCATGGTCATCCATTTTTCAAAGGCAAGAAGAATGTGGAAATTCCTAAAATTATCGGATTTGATGGAGTGGATGAGATTAAAAACCTCCATCCGGCCTCAACACCTAGTGTTATTCCACAAGATTCCTTTATGGCAATCTTTGATGCTCATCGGTCTTTTTGCAAAGCTTGCTCATTGGGAAAGTTGCAAGGTAGACCCTCCTTTGTGGTTGATAATACTGAAAATATACCATTCTTACAGAGAATCCATGGAGATATTGGTGGACCTATCAAATCAGTGCCGACCATTTAAATGTTTTATGATTTTGGTAGATACATCAACGTGATGGTCACACGTTGTTTTGCTATCCACAAGGAATGTTGCATTTGCAAAATTCCTAGCATAGATTATTAAGCTTCGGACTCACCACCCGAAAAATCTGATCAAGTCAATTAGATTGGATAATCCAAGAGAATTCACATCAAAGACTTTTGATGACTAGTGTATCTCGATTGGGATTGAAGTTGAACATCTCGTCCCTCATGTTCAATCCCTATAACACGCCAACCATTTAGTGCGTACCAGTTGGTAACTAGATATGAGTCTGACATTTCGTTTCTACGCATATTTGGTTGTGCAATGTATGTGCTAATTGCGCCACCACAGCGCACTAAAATGGGTCATCAACATCGATTAGGCATATATGTTGGATATGAATCACCAAAAAGTGTCCGTTACTTAGAACCATCGACAAGAGATCTCTTTACTACAAGATTTACAAATTCTCACTTTGAAGAAACATACTTCCCAACGTTAGGGGAAGATTGGAATGCCTCCATTCTGGTTGAACGTCAGGAACTGATGTAGAAATCTCCTCTCACTATATTTCAAGAAGATCCACGCACATCTCAAAGTGAGATTGAAGTGCGACGTATACGTGATCTTCAGAAGGTAGAAGATTCAATGCCTGATCCCTTCACTGATATTGCCAAAGTAACGAGATCACACATTCATGCTGCAAATGTTCCTGCAAGGTTAAAAGTCTCCAAGGGGTAGTTTAAAGCAACTCCAAGGCAGAGTAACTTGCACCTTGCCCATGTGGATGGAGTAGCATCGGCCTCGACTCCCACTAGGAAAGGGGGAGACCAAGAAAATCCACAAATGAGCTGCCGACAAAAAGGCAAACCATCCAGGCACAAAATAACCATTTCATCATCAGCATGGTGAATCCCACACATGAGATTGTTCCTGACTACAGTTATGTCCTAGAATCACAAATGGCATCTCTGGAGGATGCTCCAGACCTATATGTGATGTTATAGAACGATGGAATCTCACTAAATAACAATGATGCACGCATTTTTATGGGTAGAACATCCAAAGTAGTTGATGAAGCTTTTGCTTATTCTGTTGTTCAGGAGATCATTGACGATGATGAAGTGGAACCTCGCTCGGTTGCTGAATGTCAATGAAGAGCGAATTGGCCAAAATGGAAAGAAGCAATGCATGCCGAACTAGAATCTCCAAAGAAAAGACAAGTATTTGGTCCAGTAGTGCTATGCCTACCAAATGTGAAGCCGGTTGAACATAAATGGGTCTTTGTTTGGAAGCGTAATGAGAAGAATGAAGTCATACGATATAAAGCTAGTCTTATGGTGCAAGGATTCTCTCAACGTCCTGGCATTGATCATGAAGAGATATACTCTCTAATTATGGACATCATTACTTTTCGCTCTCTTGTCAGTTTGGTAGTGTCCGAAAAATTGAACATGCAGCTAATGGATGTGGTGACTGCATATTTCTATGGAACCTTGATTCCGATATATACATGAAAGTGACGAAAGTCGTGGTCATACCTAACTCAAGTAATTCTACACCACGAAGTGCTTATGTGATTAGATTGAAGCGTTCACTGTATGGATGAAAAGATCTGGTAGGATGTGATACACATGCCTCAGTGACTACTTGATTGGTAAGGGATACAAGAATGGTGATTTATACCCATGCGTGTTCATTAAGAGAACAAGTTCGGGATTTGCCATTGTAGCAGTCTATGTTGATGATATGAATATCATTGGGTCTCTTGATGAAATCAATGAGATTGTTAGCTACTTGAAATTCGAGTTTGAGATGAAAGACCTTGGTAGGACTCGATTTTGTCTTGGTTTGGAATTAGAACATCGAGTTCGTGGAATACTTATTCACCAGTCTGCTTATGTCCAAAAGATGCTCAGGCGATTTAACATGGACAAAGCACACCCTCCTAGCAAACCAATGGTCATACGCAGTCTGAAACTCAATAAAGATCTATACTAGCCGATATATGATGTGATGAAGAGTTATTGGGAGCTTAGGTACCATATCTTAATGTCATTGTAGCTTTATTGTATTTAGGGCAATGTACAAGACCAGATATTGCATTCTCTTTGAACTTGTTAGCTCGGTTTAGTTCTGCGCCTACACAACTTCGTTAAATGTTATAAAACACATTTTCAGGTACTTGAAGGGTTTCATAGACTTGAGCTTGTTCTTTCTCTACAAAGAATATATAAAGAAGCATGAAATTCTCAAAAAATGGATTATTGAATCGCAGCATGCTGGTTCCAGAGCCTTCAATCCGTCAAAGAATCCTCCCGACCCATCGAAAGTTGAGATTGTATACGCAACACCCTAGATCTGTGAATGGTTCAAGTTTGTATACGCAAGTGGATATTATACCATAAAACAGGTTATGAGCAATGCAAGCATTACAAAAGATAGTACATTGATAGATGTGCAAACCCTATGGTGCATCATACATTAGGTTACGCAATTTGTTTATAAACTTGATACCTAGACTATTAATATCACTATAGAGTTAGATATCAGTGAATGGGATCTGAAATGTTCATACCACAAATATTACCATTTGCGTATAAATGAACTTATCCCTGATTTATAGGGATCAGAGCAACCTAGACATCATAAGGTGTCTCTGAATAGGGGACTGCACTGAATTGAGGAACAATGCTTGCAGCCAGACCACTATTTGACGGGTCGAATAGTTCCTTCGATGGGTCGAAGGAATGGCTCTGGTACGTTCTGGGTGAAGCATTCGAAGGGTCAGAAGGATTCTTCAACGAGTCAAAAGCCCTGGAATCAGCATGCTGCTATTCAACCATCCATTTTCCGAGAATTTCATGCTTCTCTCTATATTCTTTGTAAGGAAAGAACAAGCTCAAGTTTATGGAACCCTTCAAGTACCTAAGAGGTGTTTTATACCATTCCAATAACATTGTGTAGGTGCAAAACTAAACCGAGCTAACAAGTTCACAGAGAATGCAATATCTGGTCTTGTACATTGGGCTAAATACAACAAATCTCCAATGGCACTAAGGTATGGTACCTCAGCTCCCAATAATTCTTCATTATCATCTTTCGGACGGTATGGATCTTTATTGGGTTCCAGACTGTGTACGACCATTAGTGTGCTAAGAGGATGTATTTTTTCCATGTTAAATCGCCTGAGCATCTTTTGGACATAAGCAGACTGGTGAATAAGTATTCCACCAACTCGATGTTCTAATTCCAAACCAAGACACAATTTAGTCATACCAAGGTCTTTCCTCTCAAACTCGAATTTCAAGTAGCTCATCATCTCATTGATTTCATCAAGAGGCCCAATGATATTCATATCATCAACATAGACTGCTACAATGGAAAATCCCAAACTTGTTCTCTTAATGAACAGGCATGGGCATAAATCATCGTTCTTGTATCCCTTCTCAATCAAGTAGTCATTGAGGCGTGTGTATCACATCCGACCGGATTGTTTCAATCCATACAGTAAATGCTTCAATATAATCACATAAGCACTTCGTGATGTAGAGTTACTTGAGTTGGGTATGACCACGCCTTCCGGCACTTTCCATAGAAATATGCAGTCACTACATCCATTAGCTGCATGTTCAGTTTTTCGGACACTACCAAACTGACAAGATAGCAGAAAGTAATGATGTCCATAACTGGAGAGTATATCTCCTCATAATCAATGCCAACATGTTGAGAGAATTCTGGCGCCACAAGACTAGCTTTATACCGCATGACATCATTCTTCTCATTACGATTCCGAAGAAAAACCCATTTATGTCCAACCAGCTTCACATTTGGTGGGCATCGCACTATTGGACCAAAAACTTGCCTTTTCTTTGGAGAGTCTAGTTCGGCATGCATTGCTTCTTTCCATTTCGACCAATCTGCTCTTCATTGAAATTCAGCAACCGAGCAAGGTTCCACTTCATCATCATCAATGATCTCCTGAACAACGGAATAACCAAAAGCTTCATCAACTACTTTGGATGTTCTACCCATAAAAATGCGTGCATCATTGTTATTTAGTGAGATTCCATCGTTCTCTGACATCACATATAGTTCTGAAACATCCTCCAGAGATGTCATTTGTGATTCTAGGACATAACTATAGTCAGGAACAATCTCATGTGCGGGATTCACGATATTGATAATGAAATGATCATTTTGTGCCTGGATGGCCTGCCTTTTCGTCAGCAGCCCATCTGTAGATTTTCTTAGTCTCCCCCTCTTCCTGGTGGGAGCTGAGGTTGATGCTACTTCATCCACATGGGCAAGAGGCACGTTACTCTACCCTGGAATTGCTTTAAACCGCCCCTTGGGAACTTCCAACTTTGCAAGAACATTTGCAACAGGAATGTGTGATCTCGTCACCTTGTGATCTCTTCATTGTTTTACATAAAGCGGTCGAGGAGTGTGTTTGTCTTAGGTCAATCATACACCACATTCGAGGAACCAGTAGATTATCTTCCACTACTACAGCGCCAACTTGTATTTTTTAGGACAATGCGGCTTGCATTGAACAAATGAAGTTGGGATACATAAAATGTGATTATACCAAACACATATCGCCGAAGTTCTTCTTCAATCATCAATAACAACAGCTATTAAACATTCATGTGAATCAGGTTTGTTCGACAGATAATGTTACAGACTTGTTTACCAAATCGTTACCAAAATCTACATTTGCTAAGCATGTAAAGCGCATTAGTATACGAAGATTGTCTAAACTCCAAAATTGAGTTACTGATCAAGGGGAGTTCATTTTGTAGACATCAGGATGAGACGTACTATTTTTCCCTTCGACCAAACTTTTGTTTTACCCAAGTTTTTGTTTACTTCACAAGATTTTTAGTGAAACAACATATTATGCATTATACATTAAGATTGCGACACAAAAGTGAGTGTTTAAGGAAAATAATATTCCTGGTATCCCGCATGTCTTATCCATTTTAGAATATAAGTACATATTCTCTCAATCCCTAATTTATAAGAATATGGATTTGTAACAAATTGTAATGCCTATATAAGGCCTTCTATCAATGAATAAAATCACAATTTCAGATCTATCACTTGCGTATTTTTATTTCTCCTTCAACAATTAGTAATTTCTTTACATGAGATCTCAAATTTTCTATCCAACTGTTGCTTTCTAATGCCCGCCTATGGTATAATGAATGCCTCACATGTTGGAGGAAGAATAATTGAATCTGCTAGAATTTGTTTGTCATTGTTCTTCTTTTCACAAAGTCAGTAATCTGATATCCTGATGAAAATTAAATCTTCTATGCACCACGGTCTGTAGCATCCTTTTCATTTTTCGACTTTGGCATCCTACTCTGCGGAAAGTGCAACCTGGCGATTAAGGGTTTGGGTGCTCTTGTACTTCTGTCAAAGCCTCTTACACAAACATATCCTGCAAATAAACCAATCAGTCAACAAGTAAACAATATGCTGTATTGAACGGTTGAAGTTTTTATTTCAACTGCCAACACTATGAACTTATAATGGTGTTGTGTGATCTTTCTAGTTTCATACTATGTGCATGGATGTGCCTAAATATTTGTTCTCAAACAAGTACATTACTATGCCGAATACAAGTTAGTACATACCTCTCCAAAAGCAGTACTGGATTTCCTCTGTTGTTAGACCTGTTACACAAGTAAATTGTAAGTAACTTAAACTTCATATCTTCAACGGTCTTGCTATGTATCAAATACTTATAATCTTCTTTTTTGTTACCTCTGAATATTGATGTTGCAGAAGTTCCAAAGTACACGGTCCTTCTTCGCAAATGCCATATCCACTCCGTTGGAACATCTATTGGCTTGACACTAGAAGCATGATCCGCGAACATCTGCATGGTGATACAACTTCATTATACATTTAACCTTGGTTACAAAGTGGATGAAGTAGTTGATAGCTTAGTAAATCTAGCCATGAAAGTGTACTTCTGATACTGGTTATAGTTCATCATGAATCTGCACAGTTGAGAAAACATAATTTTGAAAGAGATCTACCTCGTTAACCTGAAAGTATGTGCCATTGAGTGGAAAGCTCCCTCTCATTGCTGTTCTACAAGGTATCTGTGACAGGTTAAGTTAATTTCAATTAGCATTTGCAGAGAAGTCTCTATATTACATATCACAAAAATTGATTCCTTACCAAAATTGTCCCTCTAACTATTTGCGAATGTTGTTCTCTTATACTGCTGCATGAAAAGCATGTCTTCTCGTTGCACAATTTGTTTCCATCTTGGGAGTGACACCTGCTTTCCGGTGGTTGAAATGAATTTGCAGTTTCACCTAAGGATATGTAGTGTACAGTCTATGTTATTTGTTTCCAATATGCATAAACCACACTTCAAAACTAATAGGAATTCACATGATTTCAAAACTGCAACACAGTTCTCTAGGTGCAAATGTATATGATGACTTATATGATTGGATAAACAATTGCATCTTATTTATTCTCTGTAATCTGAAATTAAAAAATTACCACTACTGAAATTCTAAATTAGAATAACCTCTTCAGGAATGTTGTCTTTTGAGCTTACCTGGTGTCCATATAGCAAGAAGGTATGGGCTCGGATCATCTGGTTCCCGAATATCCATCTGTAAATAAATAATGCTCAGCTCACCATACTACTTCAAGTAAATCATAACTTTTACTAGATATACACTTCAACTGGCTTACCCCTGCCAAGAGGTGATGTGAATCTGGTAGTTCATACCTGCATATAGCAGCAAGAGATGGATAAGTGGATCATCGAGAATTTGTTCCGCCGATGTATATATATGCATATCTATATGGATATCAAAACCAAATTCTCCTTGCCGGAGAGTTCAGTAAATCTTACTTAGTATTAAGGTAAATACGGTAGTCCTTAAAAACAAAAAAAAGATAAAAACAATAGTAAGACATCAAATGTTTTCTGAACTGAACATGCCAGTCAGTGCTATGTGGCTTTAAAATAGGGAGTTATATGTACTTACACTTGGTGCTCTGTTCTTAGTCGACTCACATTCTTGAGCTTGGGTGGAGGGTGAAAAGCAGCTTTTGGATTCAAGGCAACTAAGGCCTTGGACATGTCACCTTCTTGGAGCTCCATATCATTTTTCATTATGTTTCGTAATGTCTCAGTGAACTGCTCCACGCTCATATCAATGGCTGGAATATAATCACGATCCTCATCCTCATGACAATTGTGATCCTCCTCACGGACCAAGTCCTCCATGTCACTTTCTGATAAGTTCTTGAATTCCTGATCTGGTGTTGCTGGTTCTTCTATGATTGGTACACAATTGTCAATAAAAATACCTACATTCTGAAGTGAACAATTTTCAGGTGGAGGTAGTGCCATGATATTGCCAGCTATGGTTGGATTTCTGCCACTTATGATCGACTTAGTTGAGCTCACAATACTCTTCTCTTCTGGCCCCGGAAGGGCTAGTCTAGAGCTGCAGCAGATAATGTTGTTATTAGCTCCTCAATAATAATCTATTCTGTTCTTTTCTTTTATATTCGAGATATTCTCCATCTTGTTTCCCTTGTAGTCAGTGAAAGACTTTCTGATTGCATATAAATGACACAAATTCCTCGCGTCATATATCTGAATTTCTGACAACTTGCTCCTAGGTTTGTTGCCTGCAAAGTGACTACAGCATATATATGTGTATCTTTTCAGAGATCAGTACAAACCTTGCAAAGGCACTTGCGAAGTGTCTACACTCTCCTCTCATTGGACATGCATTGCAATTTGGTTTACTTTTTGTACAGAAAACCTGCTCGCAACTCAAGATGTGAGACTTTATTTTATTATCCACATATGAATCATGTTTGTAACTAATGAAACAGCATGCATACCTTTCCAAATGTAATCATCTGATAGTGTAACTCGTATCTGTGGTTCAAAAGTAATTGATTAGTGTTAATTGTTTAAAGAAAATATACATCAATATGAACTTGCAACTAAAAGTGCGGGTCTCGATTGAAAAAGAATAGACTTAAGGGGACGGGAAATTACAGTGTTCGTTGATCAAGTTTGCATAATCTTGGCCAGAGATACTTTTGAACTGTCTCCAGCATAGGGTATCTACAGAAGCATACCGTTAGCCTTTGTCCATCTGAAAATACTATTTAAGCATTCACTTTATCAAATATTCTTTCTTACAGTTCTAGGAGGTGTAACTGAAGTGATTCGGGTAGTGGTTGGAGGGGCACCCATCCCAGTCGCACTGCTATCCTTCCCACATTTGTATCAACCTTTCAATAGAAATTGAGAAATAAAACAAGTCAACGACTATGATGTTATCTGATCCATTTTAAAATCAGTAATTAGCCATGAAAATGTTACCGGGAAAGCAAGATGGTGAAGTGTCAATAGGCGAACACATTCCACACTCTTCAGGCCCAAACCTCTAATACTTAATAGATAATCCCTGCAAAAGGATCAAGTTGGAGAACAATATGAAGTCCATGCATTTCGGTTTAATTTTGATATTCATGCAATACGCATAAGCTCTGTTAGACCGTTATAAGGGGCAGTAGTATCTTAGAAAAGAAAAGAAAAACGAATTTACAAAATGGCTTGGCTCAACTTACTTTGCTTGATCAGGTGGCACATCTCTTAACCATTCCAAATCAATACTTCCATGATCTTTAACAACTCGATTTAGGAATTCCTGCCAAAAAACATTCAGGCGTTAATGAGAGTACATGATCTTTCTTTTTTATAAACCAATGGAATCATAATGATGCTGTTAAATTATACACTAAGAAAAGGGAAAACCTGAATTCGCTCTGCTAGCATGTTGTTCATGCCCCGCTCCCTGATAGCATTAGAAATTTCTTTAACATTAGCATTCATAAGAGCTTCATAATCAAGCGAGTCCATTGCATCTTTGTTTCGTTCCTTTTTCACGCCATTGGCCTGCACCTGCTGTCTTAAATTGTCCCAGTCAACTGCAGTCTTTTTGTCACTTTCAGCCTTTCCCTTTCTTCCTTTTGAAATGTTAGAATTTATCTCCTTCTGTGACTGACCATAGAAAGATATTTGTTCCGATCCATTGTCTTTGTTCAATTGTGTATTCACTTTAGAGATACTATCTCCAACACTTAGAGATTTATTTTTCAGCCGATTGACATTTGGGACATGCTGCATGCCAGTATTCTTCTTTCCTGGTAGTGGGTGACTATCTTTTAGAAGGTCCATGAATGAAATATTCTCTAACTGGAAGTTTTGATGCCCCTCATGTTGAAAACTGTTGCTAGAAGGTTCATTGCTCAATCTTGTCATAGAGTAATTTTGTTGGTCAGTTGAGCGCTGCCTGAGAGCATCATATGGATTCTGAGTGGCAGATTCGTGAGAATTCCACAACGTATTTTGTTCCACGGAGGAATTAACAACACTTCCTGGCAGTTCTTTATTTCTCAAGCTCTTATAAATGACTTCTTTTACAGTACTGACCCTGGAAGCAGTTGAAGTCCAACAAGAAGATATGCTTTCTTCACTGAAACTTTCCGATCCCCATGGCTCTGGTTCACCAGAATTTAGGTACATAGGCAAATGATTTCTGCTGGAAGGAGCAACAGATGGGGGTAGCAATTCTCGGTTGTCAAGATTGATTGGATTTGTGAATGTAGTGCCACTAAATTCATCCATTCTGTCTGTTTTTGTCTTTAGTCCCCATTGTTTATGACCATGCTTGGATCCCTCATCAAATAAACAATTTCCACTTACTTCATTGTAGAAGTCTTGAAACACGGGAGCTCTGTCCATCGGTTGATGTTCTGAATTGGCACTATGAACCTTGTTGGGTATGCACCTGCTGGCAGTAGGTTCTTCTGCTTCTTGGTTGCTGACCAAGTATGGTTTAACTAATGCTGTTCCTTGAGTGACGGAGGAACCAATAGAATCTTGAGATGATGATACAAATTCTTTCCCCAAAAGTTGACTATGTGCCGCCATTAAGTTCCTTTCTATCCTGGAGGTCTCACCATCTCCCTGAGGTTCTGCACATCTATGCTGTGCCACAGAGATTAGATTATTAATTGGTTGACTTATGATTTCTTCGTGCCATTTGGTAGCATCATCTGGGATCGTAATGCATACTTCTGGTTCTTCAACCAATATGTCTTTCCCAATCTTGTCCTGTGTTTGGTGATTGCTCACTGACTTAAGCGGAAATCTTGCTGCCAAAGACATGAAGGCAGAGCTGCAAAAAGAGAAAGGAATAGAAGTCAACCTTATGACTTCATTTATGAGAATGATCTGCTAGTACATTCAGGCTAAAATTGAGAATATACCTAGACAAATGGTCAGAAACATTTTGAGTAAGGTAAACCCCAATCACTGAGTCAACAACTGATCCTTTCCACCGTGAAAAACGCCTGTCCCCTGTGTGATGTAATCTTACATTAATAGAGTATTTGCTACAAGCAACTAGCAGTACATCATAAAAGTAGAGAGCTTAATTTTTAAAGACTTCCTTAAAAAAACATTTAGAGAGCTCTTGAAACTATAGAATGCTATGTTACCTGGTCAGGAATAATGATCCAATTTAAGAGAATGGTATAAGATAGTGTACCTTGAACAAGGTGCATACGAGCAATGAATGAGTCAACTCGACCTTGGAAAACTTCTCTTTCCTCTTTCCAATACTTCTCCTTTTGCTTATCAGTGCCCTCAGTGCCTTCACTTGCTTCCTTCCCCATCAAAAGGTTCCAAATCCTATTTGTTTCTGAGTCAAGCTCTACTTTAGGTCGTGGTTTACGTTTCTTAATAAACTCAGAAGCTTCATAGGGAACAACCGCACCATCTCCTTTGTATGGGACAAGTGCGTGCTGATCTTTATCTGGAGCTTTGTTGGAGCTCCCATCGATGCTCAGGCCTTTAAATCGCTGTATGATGTAATCCACATATGAAAGATCTGTTTTCCTCATTGAAGGCTCTGCATTAAAATCAAGAGGGGTTGTCATCAAATATGTTAGTGGATTATAATGAGCTTAATTAGGTACAGATATATGGGTTTCTTTAGGTACCTAATGCTCTTGCATAGGATTGTTGATAATCATACACGGAATTCTGTTCTTGCAGCCTTTTATCTGTAGTTGACACAGCAGATTCCAATATAGAGGAGTCCACAGTCTGCTTCTTTGCCAATACCTGCCTTTTTCCTCGCCGAGAGGATTTTTTAGGAGCTGAAGAGATACGCTCATCAAACATTTTGTTTGTTGGCTTGCTAGATATGTTCATAACTTGAGTGATTTCTTGACATGAGTTTGATTTGAATGGTATCTGCTGCTTTGGCAAATTATGAACAGAGTGTGTGGAATCGATGAGCCTGTCACCGGTACACCAGTTGGTCTCATCACTCTCTCTCATTCTGCTACTTCCAATGTAGGAATTCAATATTGTATGGTTCAGTGCTGCTGCAAATCCATTTGACTTCTTGTCATACACCCTTTTTCTTCCAAGACGATCATCAATTGCTGTGACATTACAAGGGATATCATGGAAAGATAAGCATTGATCGTCAACTTTCTGTTTCTTTCGGATTTCTTTGCTGATAGTGCAGCTACTTTCATGTTGGCCATCAACTTCAAATGTCCCCTGGCACAAGAGTGAACTAAGAAGATTGTCGGTACTGGACATAACCTTTAATGCTGATTGACAGGCACTCTGATTGACTTTTTCATTAGTCTTCTCACGGTTTTCACCGTTAGCTTTAGCTTGAATGGCCTCTTTGCTTATTCCTTCAGCATGGCTACAATGTCGCATGGAAGCATATTCAAATCCATTATCTGCATGTCTTTTCCCGACATGCAAATTTCTAATTTGTGTGGGTCCTCTTGTAGCAACAACAGGTGATGCGGAGTCTTGTTCTTCTGTGAGGATTATGCAGTTACTTGGCATATGACTCGTAGCTCCCAGTGACTGGCTTTCCACGGTCACTTCATTTTCCAGGTCAATCACTTCAGCAGACCTCATTATAGACACATGATTAGTTTTAGTGGCCCTGTGTATTCCTTCAAAGCCAAAAGTCACATCAAATGTCCTTGAGTTCCCTTGTTGCATCTCTTCTTGCTGATCAACTGGTTTCCCCTTCTTTTTATCTGTGTTCTTTTCCGGATCAAAGTCTAGAACTCTCCTGCATGATTTAGCACCTTTTCCAGCAGCTTTATTGCGCCTTGTTTCACTAGTACCATCAGCCGGCTGACTTGAGGAGTCCTTTTGGATATTTTTCCTCACATACTTCCTCTTTCCTGTTCGGACTTCCTTAGGCTCTGTATTCTTTGGAGTTGCAGACTTTGGAGTTCTTTTGGGCTTGCCTTCTGTGATCACTTTGGGCCTGTGTTTTCTTCTCTTGGGTGGTTTCTGCTCGGGTGTCATGTTGAGATCAAGATCTCTGTCACCTTCATGGTCAGAATCTTTATTTCCTTCGTGTGGTAAAGAAAGGCCTGCAGAAGCTGATTCCACAATACTCTGCAATAGTTCTCCACCATGTTTCTGACTTGCTACATCTCCTGGAGACATAAAGAGTCCCATCTCCTTGTTGTTGACCTTACTGGAGGTTTCCCCTGTCAAGGATTTCTGTAATGCTGAAAGGTTGTTGTTCTCCAAAAGGTTGACCTTATTTGTCGTAGACTGAAGTTGACTGGAAATACAATAATTAGTACTGGATGATGTTCTGGGTAAAGAGTTTAGAGCGTCCGTGCACATGAACAAGTCTGCCTGCTTTTCATAATCCTTGCTAGAGCCTTCCCCTGTCAAGGATTTCTGTATTGCTGAGAGCTGGTTGTTCTCCAAATGCTGGACCTTATTTACTCCAAATTGAAGTTGACTGAGAACACTTGAAGTAGTATTGGCTTCTGTTGGTAAAGAATTCAGATCATACATTGGTCGCATTGGCATGGGGAAAACATCTGCTGAGAAAAGCAGTTTTATTGTGAAGTAGTGTTAACAATGTTAATGTGATAATTCGTATCTCACGTTTGATTATATACTAATGTAGTACCCCAAACCAAACTGAAAAATACAAGTTTATAAATTTGTCGTATAACATGGAAAAACTAAATCAAACAAAATAAAAGTATTAAAAATAATTTATAGTACATCTAGATCTTTACCTCAACCTATACCAGTATCATCAAAGATAGGATTGTTCAGGATATGTGTTGTTTTTAATTAAAAGAATGTATTTCGACATTTCTGCCAAATGATTTAATTTCAGTAGGACAAGAAATTTCTCATAATAATAAATCTCATGTACTGAACATAGTGATATGTGTATTGATTTCCCTTTTTCTCCCAACTTCTGGTCATTATCAATGGAATTATAGCCAAATACTGTATAATATGATTCTACTTGACATTTGTTCATGCAAAACTTTCGGTTTGTAAACAAAAGAAATATCAGAAGTGATCCGAAATACTTACATTGGCTTATAGGGGCGGAGCTGTCACCGTTATTCAACAGGTTAGAACTGGAGCAGTGATTCTCATTGTTAAGCAGCCAATTGGCTACATTTGATTGTCCCCGAATGTTATTACCATATTGAGAAGGGAAATCCGCAACCACAGGCCTCCTTGTCACCGCACTGGAACGATATGATCCATTGTCGTAATGTAGATTCGTCAGCAAGAAACTGCTTGAATTGTTCCTTTGGTTGGCCACTTGAAGATGCATGTGAGGAGTACGAGGTGCATTTGCTGCCATCTCAACACTTCTACTAAGACTCCTGTTTCCAGAGGCACCAAAAATTGCAGTTTCATTATCCTCAAGTAGTAGTTGTGTGAAAGATTGAGTGTTCCAACTTGAGCTGTCAATGCTGGGCAACTGTGAGTAATAGCCTGCTATATGATTACTCGTTCCATACTGCTGAGCCATACCTCCGTCAATACCATAAACCCCTACATTTCCAGGGAACTGGGGGCTTATAGCTTGTCTCATGCCATTGTAAGTATCACACGATTGTACATTCCCCAAGTCATGTCGCCAATTTTCTTGTAGGTGATTCCCATGGGGGTTAAGTAGGACATGATGAGGTTTCAATGGAAGAGGCTTCTGGGGTGTTACCGGCACCCAAGGAGGTATGGATCGAAAATCCTCATCCACCGGAGTTGAAAATTCCCCTCCAAAGTTCATCCTTGAGCTCAGGCCCCTAGCAAACTAACACAATTTTCTTCACTTTCCTATTTCATTGATCTGTATTGAAATGTCCAATACTTCTTCTGCAGACCAAAATTCACAAATGGATTCCTTTGAAAAAGACAACCTCCACCTGAAATGCAATGCATAAATATAACCCACATTTAAGAAACTAATTTATTTCAATTTGGAAGAAGAAATTAGGATACCATATCTGACATAAGGCTCAAAATGCATTTGAACCAGACAATTCTCTACAACAAAAACCAGCTATGTTTGTTTCCCGGATAGCATCAATTGTAATAGAAAGCCAAAATTAAAGCAAAAGATACAGACTTTAACTGTGAAATGATATAACCAATGCAAAATATTTCAGAATTAACTGAATTCTATAAGAACTGAATGCCAGAATTATGAGCCAAACCATGATATCTTCACAGAATCTTCAATCTCTTGGTCAATATAGGCAAATTAATTGAAAAATCTTCAGAATACTAAAATGTATTTGACATAATGCACCATATCATTTACAATCAAACATTCTCTCTCACACAACAAATACCAGACATACATGTTTCTTTCCAGGCAAACATGAATTAAGAAACCCAAAATTAAAAGCAGAGAGAGAGAGAGAGAGAGAGAGAGAGAGAAACTCAGGATTGATATTAACACTTATGAAAAAACTTGTGTAAATTGACTGACTTTAATATGAATTAAATTTCAAGAACGCAAAAGATATTATCTTTGGAAAGTTGGAAGCACAGAATCTTCATTTCTTGGTCAATACTGCATGAATTAAATGAAAAAAAATCTCAAATTAAGAAACAGAAAAATGTAATGGAGCTCAGCTCACCGATCTGACCTGTGAGTATCAGAGTCGCCCAGCTTCGACTCATGGGTCAGTCAATGCCGGAGGGGAGAGAGAGAGAGAGAGAGAGAGAGAGAGAGAGAGAGAAATGAGCTGGCTAAGCAGTAAAACAACGGAGAGGTTTTCTCTCCACCTCTCATGTAACTTCACTTGCATATAGTATATTATCTCCCCAGTAAAAACAACTAGTAAAAAATGTTATTTTACGTCGAGGCAAATGTCTCTCCGATCTGGGTCAGGGAACTCACCCTCGCCGCGGCCCCACTCCATCTCCAGCCGCGACAGATAGCTAGGCCGGCCGCAACTAGACCGCAACAACCACGTCATGTCGGCTTAATTCCATGTCGACGACGGCGAAGTCGTAGACAGAGAGAGGCCGGCTATCTTGGCGAGGGTGAGGAAGAGGCTATAGGCTATAGAGAGAGATTCCGGCAGCGGAGAGGTTTATGACTTTGGATGGGCCGAAAGGGAACGAGGTCTTCTTTTTAGGGGCGCCTAAGTGAAAGCCTAATTTTAGGCCTGGGCGCCCAGATAATGGTTTTGAATAACCAAAGTTTGATCACTTGATGAAATCATGAAATCAATCGCCTTCAAGAATCAAGATTATTGGTTTTCTGACCATATATTATACCAAGATAATGGATTTGATGCATACAATTCGACTCGCTTCGGGCTAGAGAATGAAGTGAGTACTGTGAGTATGAATGTGTATGATCAAGACTAAAACTAGTGGTTATTTGATTTTTCTGTTCAAGATACGGGTCCAAGTCACATGTTATGTACAAGTCTTTCACTAGTAATTTCATGGCTTCTCTCCTCTACTGGGTTAGTCGAATTAATGTTTAACCGAATAGTGAATCTGAATCTAAGATAATGGTGCTTGACTATTAACCAAGAATCAAGATAATTGGACAATCACAACTTCACAAGAACGATAAGATTTGCCTAGTCCATATGTTATACCAATTTGTAACTTTGCATAGATACTGGCATATTGCAATTTTCTAGTCGAGAATGTTAATGCATGGTTTTGTGAGTTTAGTTTGTTAAATTGAGATAGATGGTTTGGATTTTTGAGCAATTATACACTTATAGTTCTTGTTTAGGTTACTTGATTTCAATGATTTGTTCAATGTGTAATAGGAGCTATTAAAGTTCTGGTGACCTTTAGCTTGTTGTATTTGTATGATTTCAATGATTTGTATAATTCAATAATTGTGTGATTTGAATTGTGAATTAGGTGAAATGGCTAATGAAAATGAAGATCTTGAGTCCGATTTTTCGGATAGAGATGATAGTGTTGAAGAAGAAGCAATTAGCTAAAGAACTTGATGATGATGTTGAAGAGTCCGAAGATGATATCAAAGTTGAAAGAACCAATAAGTTCAATAACACATTTGAGTTTGACACTTTTGAGTGATCATTTCACTTGAAACATTTTCTTTTTGTGTGTTTTTATTTAGATTTGAACTATTGTTTGATCACTTTGATGACATTATATTTGAATTTTGAGACATTATATTTTGAATTTTTGATGAAATTTCTTCATAATTTTTCTTTATTATTCGTATTATAATATATCATATAAATATATAATTAATTAAATATATATATATATAAATAATCTACCTAATTATCAATTAAACTCCGTCGAAGCGCCTAGGCCTTAAGCAGTACCTCCACCGTCTAATCCCCACTAGCGCATTTTAAACCTTGGCGCTACCTCACTGTTTTCAATAAGAAAAGTGACCGCGGCGAGGGTGGGTTCCCAATTCGATGGAGGGGCTATGGCGGTGAAAATGGTTCAACCAAAGAACAACCAATTAAGTTATCGTGCTAGTTAGGTAGATTGACCATTCAAACTGGGTAATTTTCAAAAAATTCCGAATCTCAGAAAGAAACATAATTGAAAAGGACGGTATTGATTATTGGGTGCATTACACTGCTGCAAGCAAAGTATCCTAGAGGTGGAGGGAAGTCCTTCTGGTAAAACAAACCAAACAAATAAGGCAAAAATTTAGGCATAAAAAGTGAACTGAGCGCCCTCTCCTGAGATTAGATTTATAAAAGCGTAGACACCCATAATTAATTAAGAGAAAATTATTTAAAAATTTAAAAAAAACTAACTTATGACACCAAGGTAAAAAATACCCAACTTATGACCCTTTTTTTTCAAAAAAATCTAGCTAATGTCATTTTCTCCCAAAAAAAATCCAGTAAGTTATAAAACCAATTTTGTCATTCCAATTTTGCCCCTAAAGAAGAGGTTGCTGGTTAGTCAGTTCATTCCCTTCCATTTTAGTCTCTCTATCTCTCCTGACCTTCTCTCTCTTCCTCGACTCTATCTCTCCAGCGACGAAATCGCCGGCGATGGAGCAAGGTTGTCCGGCCACCAAAACCTTTGAGTAAGGTACCAAAATGACCACATCGACATCTTCTTTCTCTTTCACTCAACTTGTGCTCTTATCCTTGGCCAAATCACGCAGAAAAAGAAATTCTGAGGAAACCCAAAATCCTAGAAATTAGAGGTTGATTGATTTCAAGCCAAATCAGAAGACAAGACTCACTAGGCTTTGTAGCTCTTACCTCCATGAAGCTAACCATATCTTGGTTGCTTCCTAATTCAATCGGTGTTCTCTGAATCGAAGAATTTGAGATTTTGAGATTTTGATGTTCAAAGGTAAATTCGACGTTTTGTAGTTAAAATTGGAGGATGTAGTAGAAGAGAAAGTTGTTTGTTGTTTGATTTTGAGCAAAATAAGTTGACAGCTCTCTAGACAACTACTTAGACAGCTCTCTAGACTGCTACCTATTTTCTTTTATTTTGAGACTGCAAAGACAAGTTAACAATTAAACAGAAGAATGAAGGAATGACACTTAACACTTTATGATGCATTTTACAATACAAAAACAACTCAAAGTTTGGTGTATATATATGTAATGAAATATATATATATATATATATACACACACACATAAGTAAGCTAAGGTAGTCTACAACCATAAATCATGGGAAAAAAATGATGTGATGGAGAAATATGAATAAAAGACCCCACAATTAAATTCAACATTACTTTCTCATCATATATATATATATAATTTCTCAAGAAAAAATATTCCCTTTCATTTGTATATATATGCATGTGAACCATGAAGAAGAAGAGATTAAAAGAGAAAGAACTTGATTAATTGATTAAATTATGGAGTCCATTAAGTGAAGTCTAGGGTAGTATAGGGCGTCATTAATTCAAATGGAATTATTTTTTGAGACAAAGACAGCTCTCCAGACAGCTACTTAGACAACTCTTCAGAGAGCTCTCCAGACAACTATCCAGACAGCTACAACCATAAAATCATGGAAAAAAATTATGTGATAGAAAAATATATTGAATAAAAGACCCCACAATTAGATTCAACATTACTTTCTTATCATATATAATTTCTTAAGAAAAAATGCTCCATTAATTTGTATATATATACATATGAACCATGAAGAAGAAGAGATTAAAAGGGAAATGATTTGATTAAATAATTAAATTATGGAGTCAATCAAGTGAAGTGTAGGGTAATATAGGACGCCATTAATTCAAATAGAATTGATTTTTGAGACAGAGACAGCTCTCCAGATAGCTACCCAAACAGTTACAACCATAAATCATGGAAAAAAATGATGTGATAGAAGAATATATTGAATAAAAGACTCCACAATTAGATTCAACGTTACTTTCTTATCATATATAATTTTTCAAGAAAAAATGCTCCCTTTAATTTGTATATATATGCATGTGAATCATGAAGAAGAAGAAGAAGAAGAAGAAGTTCAAATGAAATTGATTTTTGAGACAAAAACAGCTCTCCAGACAGCTACTTAGACAGCTACCCAAACACTTCAAGTATCTGTCTAACACCAGCCAGATATCTGTAATAAATTCTTGTATTCATTAATTATTGTGAGCTACAATTTGCATGAATACACATACATATATATGATCAAAGACAACAAATGTTTTTGAATCTCCTATAGACCTATGAATTCCACAACATAGGTATGATACAGCCCCTGACCACCCAACTCCGCACCACCTCTGCGCTTTCTTCCATACCAATATGTAAATGCAGCGATTGATGCCGCCAAAAGAACACCAGCAGTAATGTAGAAAGTGTATATTAGTCTGTCCATGATATTGTCAAAACCAATGGCTTCACATGGCTATGATGATGGTGGTGGTTGCTGACTGACGGCCAATGCAAAACTCAAACCTTGCCTTTCCAACTCGGTTATGTCTTCAAACACTGCCTTTAGCCTGATGTCCTTGGTTATTGCTTCGTACTCTTCCTTGGTTCCACCGTCAAGAAAAGACCCAACCATTGTTGATCGAATAAGCCTCGAATGTCTCTCCTGTGAAATCTCTATAATGGACTACTCAATAGTACAAAACCTGCCTCAGACAACTGTGCTCACACAATTGAATGTGAATTGTCTGTTGTCCCAAAGTGGAGACAATTGTACTGTTGGAATATTGTTTAAACATTATTTGTTCATGTGGATCACTTTTGAGAAAGATTTAAGATTTGTGGAAAAATTCAGACAATTGAAATAAAAAGTTTAGTTGTCTTAACTTGTTAACAAAATGTTTAAACGACAAATATTCATTTCAGTTATTTGATAGAATTTAAATTTGTATTCTTCAGACAACAGTTATAACGACCAATCGTCTAAATCACATTCATATTAAAAAAAACGTAACTAATATTTGAGCGGCAATTAATGGGCTCTTTTTCTCTCTCGCACAATTAATCCACAGCTCCCATTGTTCAAACACTAGGAAAAAAAAAGCCTCGACCTAGAGCGGCTCTCTCTTTGATCGAAACAAAATTAGCTCTATCTCTCTCTCTCACCAAATCTTCCTTTGATTCTGATCCACTCTACGTCGCGACACATGAAGCTCAACCCCAACCTTGAACCCAATCAGCCTCCACAACATCCCATCACCGCGTATGAAGCTTTCTTCGACCCAAGCCATGGACTTCTTCACCTCGCGTCGGATTCCTTCGCTAGCTTTCCGATCTAGCCTCTTGCGGCTCAGCTTGCTCGTGCTCAGCCGCTTATCAATCTCTACTCTACCTTCAAATCAGAAACCCTAAAAGAAGCTCTGAGATGAACATGACCACATATACTCACTCTATACCATCTCATTAGAACTTGAATTCTTCTTGAGAAAATTGAACTATGATTGAATAGATGGTGTATGTTTGAATGAATGTGATATAGCTTGGATTTCTGAGTTTTGTGTTGCTAATTGGATACTTGATAATCTGATGGTGTTTGAAAAGCATGGTGGAGATGTCAATGCAACTGAGATTATCTTCGTGCTTCTCTATATGTTCTCTTACAAGTATGACTCTCTCTCTCTCTCTCTCTCTCTCTCTCTCTCTCTCTCTCTCTCTCTCTCTCTCTCTTAAAGCTTCATCTTTCTCGTAGCTACAGTTACTCAGTCTCCAAATTTGGTACAGGAATTGAAGTAAAACCCTAGATCCCTTTGGCTGTGAAATTTTGTGCTTAATTTAATTTCAAACAAAATTAGTTTATCTTTTGTGTGGTAGTTACGAGTTGGATTTTAGTGATTTTGTGTTTTTGATTTCAGGATAAGAGGATGTTGAGTTCCACGTAACGCTTGATTGCATTTGCTGTTCTTCATCAGGCTTATGCTTCTCAGAAAACTTCTGGGAATCCGTTTATAAATTTTATTTAAAGTGTAAGTTTTGTTCAATATCGTTCTTAGCACTTTTTGCTCGCAGAGGAAGCATAATTTTGCTCCATTGGGATCACATTGCACTGATTTCTGCGGTTGTCTGAAGAAGTTTTTGTATTAATGACTTCACCTATATTGTCACCATAAAAGTGCCAAGACAAGGCTGGTGTTGTCTGGATCGGGTATGGAGTTGAATCGAGTCGTGCGCCATAGAGAGAGGGAGAAGGAGAGAGAGAGAGAGAGAGAGAGAGAGAGAGAGAGAGAGAGAGAGAGAGAGAGAGAGAGCTTTAGGTGATTAGGCTTGAAAAATGCGGAGACATTTTTTTTTGTAAATAATTCATACATGTGAGAGAGAGCTTTAGGTGATTAGGCTTGAAAAATGCGGAGACATTTTTTTTGTAAATAATTCAAACAACATGTATGTTATCTATTTAGAAAATAGAATGAGTTTTTTTTGGATTGAAAACTTATGGTGGATTTTTGAGGAAAGAAAAAGTCTAAACTGGGTCTTTTTCTCATTTATCCATTAATTAAGGACTTTTCCAAACTATTGCTCCAACAGTTTTGTATCTTCAATTTACTATAATTCTGCCATGAATGGAAGGTAAGTGTGTGATTAAAGTTTTTGCACTGTTGCCAACAATGACCATTGTGATTCTCTACTTGCACTTTTTTTTTGTAACAAAAAGTTTTGGTGAGAGCTTGGTTACGCTACACCACCAGGGCCAGAGCATACCTACAATCTAAACCCTGAAAAACTTACAGGTAACAGGTACCTGTCACACCAACCCATAGGTAAGGATTTCCGTAGGAAAATTTACAGATCGCCCCCCCCCCCCCAACATGGGACTACTAGCAGCGGGGATCGAACACGGGTGAGGGTACCAACAGTTGTCCACCCTTACCAACTGTGCCAACCCACACAGGTTACTTGCATTATTTTCTGTGAGATTGATTTTTTTAATTAACTTCGAATAAATATTCACCTAGAAGTATACAAATAGGTGGGAGATGCTCTACACTAAAAATTGATGTTGGTAACTGAGTCTAGACTCTAAAGACTCTAGAGGGAGATAGTACGAGTGTTATGTAATGTCTTCTCTAAGATTGTACCGAGACTTAACATTGAACTAATCATGTGTATGTGTATGTTTATGTATGTTGATGTGACTACTCTAAGTTATGTAAAGCCATGTGAGGAAAACAAATAAGATATGTAGCCAGAGTACTTACACAGAATAGAATACCAACTCAGAACAAAGTAGCACAATACTCGTATTGAAAAGTTTCTGTTTCTTTGCATAAGAGAACACTGTTCTGATGTTTCAACGCAACAATCTTTTTATACGACTCTTAGGGGGGTTGATTCTGTAGAACATGATTCATTTCTATCTCGGAACAGTACTCTTTTGAAAATGCGGATTTGACTGCATCTGCAAATATTTATATCGGTCAATACAACCGTGAATCTTGGGATGTGCATCTATGAATTGAGAACAAAAGCAGAGTCATTTATAATGAGACCTAGTCTGCGTGAATTTCGCGTTGTTCGACGTTGCAATGTCTCACTATTTCGTCATTGCGTCAACCAACAATACTTTTTTTTCTTTTTTAGTGGCAAACAGTTCATAAGAGACAATTTTAATATATAAATCTTCTTAAAAGAAACTTCAACCACATCTTTAAACATGACATCTTGCGCATCGATCTATTGAGAAGAAAAATAAATTTTCATTTATGATGAGACTTGCGTGAATTTCGTGTATGTACTTTGACGTTTATTGTCTCAATTGTCTCGTTCACTACATCAACCAAGCATACCTAGCTTTTTCTTTTTCTATAATAAAAGGTTAATGACAAGTGATCTATTTGTTGAGAAGCAAATTTCATTTATGACGAGACCTATGTGAAATTTGTGTACTTTGACGTTGCAGTGCCTCACTATCTCGTCGTAGCCTCAATTAGTAATACCTTATTTTCTTTTTTTGTAAAATAAATAAATAAAAATTTAAATTTAGATATAAATTTCTATAAAACAAACTTGGACCACATCTTTGAACATGATCATCATATATGGCATATCCATAGATATCAATGTGTATCCTATTGTGTCTTGCAAAATAATAAAAATGATATCACTAGTGCAAATCGATACAGTCAATTGGGCATTGGAATGTCAGTTTTATTAAGAAAAGTGATAATGAGAGGAATGATTTGATGGCCAACGTTAGAATAAATCATCGTCTAAGTAAGCTAAGTTATTTAAGAAAGCTATTTCTCACGTCAAACTCAAGGTTCACCTCAAATGTGTACAATAGGGGAGATTAAATGGGTCTCCTAGGGTTTACAAAAACTACTTTGGCGGCAGTGACACTCCGACTCCACCGTGAGATCTATGCGACATACGTGTGGCTTCTCCGACATTGTCTCAAGGGCGTTCTCACGTGGCGTCGCAGCCAGGATCTCTCCTTGAAGGATTGGCAAATCTCCAATCCAACGGTTTTGGATTATTCATGTGTTGAAGAGCTGGATTCAGGGTGGGAGCCAAATTTTGTTGTGCTAGGATGATAGCGAGGTTGTCATTGAGTTCGGCTACAGCCTCCAGCTCAAGCGTGCTCGCCTGAAGGCGATTTTTGTCCCGCAACTCGAGCGATGGAAGCTACGGGGATCCGAAAGCCTCTGGGTCTCATTGTTTAAGGAAGAAATTCCTTCTTTGACAACAAGAGCGGGGTGCCGAGGCGTGCATCATTTAGGGCTCAACCAGGTTGGTCGGAGCCTCGACGAAGTCAACGAAGTAGTACATGTCAGCGGTACTGATCTGGTAGACGGGGACGGCGTCGGTGACTTCTTGAAGGAGTATGAGGGCTATGTTTAGCAATGTTTTTCTTAAAAGAAAAGCTAGCTTTTTTCTTATTTAAATAAGATTCTTAATAGAAAATTGGGGGGGGGGGGGGGGGGGGGGGGGGGGGACGGGGGACGGGGGGTTGGCAAATGTTTTTTTTCAAATTACTTTTAAAAATAGAAGTGTTTGGTAAATCTAAAAGTCATAAGTACATTTATTTTTCATTTTGTTTTGTTTTCTTTTTGATTTTATTTTAATTAAATATTACCTAATAAAGATTGTAAAAATATCAATCATCTTACATATGTTCTTGATGTCATGCTTGATATTTTAAATGACTGATACCAAATGAAAAGATATGTCCCCAATTTAAATGCTAAATTAACATTAGGCGTCTCTGACTACATAACTCGACACATACATAGAAATCGTTATGTACAAAATCATTAGAATCCCCGATTTACATATGGTGATCTTACAAGAGCTTTCTTCAATTGAGAGGCGAGTAGATAGCATGACTTATAATTTTGCACAGAATCGTTAGGATCAGCTGCCATCTGCTAGCTTCATCTACGCGAGTAGAGCTGTCTAACAAGATCTGTTTGGTCTGAGAACAAATGCTTATTCTAGATGATGAAAAACAGCTCTATATTATGATGTGTGTTAACTTTTAACTTGGTGGATTACCGTGGTTGTCCTGCATTAATTGTATAATTGTGAACTGTGAACATGTGCGCAATGCCGGCAAGGCAGGAATTGAGGAAGCTCCAAGCCTCCAACCCTAACAAAGAGAAGTGCTTTGCTATAGCTACCACATTTTATATCATTAATCATGTACTTACGATACCATTAACTTTACTTAATCACTTGTCTTAGTAGCTAACTTTACTGTAATATTATAAATCAGAAAGGTACAAATGCTGTCTGATTTTTTATTTTGTTACTTTTGATGATTAGATGTATTTGTTTGGGAATAATGCAGGTTGGAGCTGATAATGATTTATCAACAAAGCAAACAGTTTTGCATATACCATCAGTCAGAAGTAGCTTACACTACTTGAAAGAGCTAGGAGTAGCAAAGATCCTGCATCTTTCATCGCGGTAGCAACTCGGATATCTGTGCATCATTAACTGAACTAGCTTGCTGTGATGTAGGTGTAATTGGACTTGCCACATTTCCGTATCTTTTACCCGAAAAAGCCATCTTTGTAGGAATTAGGACGGCGGCTTCATTGTCAGACTTGAGCATTGAATATACTTCCAGCATTGTAGGCCTATCATCCGCGTTTTCCTGGACACATAATAGCGCTACTTGCAAGCATGTCAACAATTTACAGGAACAAGATAAATTCCATTCCTTTGTCTTCTCTCCATGATTCATATGCCTAAACAAAATTTCAATGTGACGTAGTAGTTAACACTTGAGAGCCATATGTAAGTTTGCATTTCTAAGTAGTGGTACAAACCAATGTAACTTACATATTCCAAGAGGTGCTGACTGTTGTTAAGACCATAGAAGCTTGTGTTCCTCTTTCCACTGATCATTTGCAACAGTAGAACTCCAAAGCTGTAGACATCATACTTCATGGAGTAATATACCTTTATGTACATATTCGGGAGGAACACAGCTGCGTTGGATAAAAAACACTTGTCAAGTATACGAACATCTGTGAATAATAATAATCCAAGGAAATTAATGTACAGTAGTACTCTTACTATGTTCCAACAATCCGGCCTGTGTTTCCTTCGAGTGAATCTTTCTTGAATAGTTTAGCCATTCCAAAATCTGATATCTTGGCATTCATATCCTGGTCTAGTAAAATGTTGCTAGCTTTTAGGTCTCGGTGAATAATGGTCAGATTAGAGTATTCTTGGAGATACAGGAGTCCTTGAGTAACACCTTCGATATTATGTACACGCTTTTTCCAGTCTAGGATATGCTTTGTGGAAGGATTTGCAAGATATCAAACTCACTGTCAGTAACAGTGATCTTACGCATAGTCACATAGATGATCTTAACAATGTGATCAGCATTAGCTGTGTCTATGCATACCGAAAAGGTAGAGGTCCAAGCTCTTGTTAGGCATGTACTCGGAGATTAACATTTTCTCTTCCTTCTGAGTACAAAATCCAAGAACTCTAACTAGATTAACATCTTCTAGTCAGTGAAACTTCATTTCTGAGTTCCTGAACCCCTTGAGTTGATGTTTTCAAAAGCCTTTTTACAGGTATTTCCTGTCCATTTCGCAATTTTCCCTATAAAATTAACAAATCTGTGATCAGATTAAATTGCTAAAAAAAACAATTCTGTAGCTGATCCAAGGAGAACTCTACAAGTGGTATACAACATGTTACCTTGTAAACAGAAACAAATCGACCCAGTTGGTGTAGTTGAAACCAAATACAACATGTTACCTTGTAAACAGAACAATGAGAAAAAAGCTGAAGGTACAAAACAAATTAGCAAACGATGAATTAGCAACTATGTCAGGTTCACTAGTTTTTTAACAAAATTGAAAAGAGAGTGAAGGTGAACATGGCTTGTTTTAAGCCTAAGCCTAAGCTGAAATGAGGTGAAATATCAAGCACGAAGTATTAGTGAAATCGGGGACCCAACTCGATCAGGTCGGTAACAATTTCCAACTGAAGCAACTTTCAGTGACCAATTTTGGGTTGGAGATCCAAATCAAACAACTGGGTACTTTGTAATTAGTGAAAAAATTACTACATCAAAGATTAAGCTACTTGCTTCAGAGCGAATTACTAAATTTAGGTCCCTAAAATCAAAGATAGTTACTTCATCAAATCAAACAACTAACAACTGGATTTGGTTCTGTTTTTGATAATCCAACTGACAGTATATTGGAAAAGGATGCTAGAATATTTTTGGCCTCATAAGGCTGGCTTTTCTTGTTCAAACCATATGTAAGAGCAGAAATACTTATCAGGAAAACAGAATCAGAATCCAGTAAAGACAGACCAAAGCGTTTTTTTAATAACAAGTGGTGATCTTACAAGAGCTTTCTTCAACTGAGAGGCGAGTAGATTACCCAAATAGATTGAAATCAGAGTCCCCAAGTGGTGAACTCTACCAGGATATCATGCAATAACCCCCAAATAGAATTGAAATCAGAGCAGCACTCAGAAATCAATAAGGGGATCAAACCCAGATCCAAAACCTCATGTAAACTCAAATAAGTACACACTTTCTCAAAAGCAATTCAATTCCACGCGTTACAAAATACTAATTCTAAAATTAAAAACACTAACCCTAAAACTGAAAGAATATCCAGAAAATGGGATTTGATTCAACTTCGAGGGGAAGTTTACCAATATAGAGAAGCTTGATTCATGGCAGAAAAGATTTCTTCTTCGCGCTTGTGCAGTTTTTTAAGTTTAGGTAAAAGAAACAACTCGTCGAAACAATTTTGGAGTGGATATCTATCTGTCTGCAACGAGAGAGAGAGAGAGAGAGAGAGAGAGAGAGAGGGATACCAAGTCGATGAAAATATGGAGTTTCCCGTCAATCTCCAATTGTATAACGATATTCTCGAAAAAATTTATAAAATTTAATTTAAAACACTTTTCACGTTTGTTTTTTGAAAAACCAACAAAAACTCCTTGTGCTTTTCGAAATAGTTAAGAAACTTTCTTTTTTTAAAATCTCCTACAAAAAAAAGTCAGTTTGTCTTCTTCTTTTATGAGAGAAGTTTTACCAAACGCAGCCAAGGTTAACTTATGTTTTCTTGGGCTATGGCTTAAGGGCTAAGCCTTTGGGGCTGGAGGTTTAGGCCCATTCTGGAGGATGTGATTTGGGTTGGAAATATGTGACCGAAAAGGGGATCTATGTAGCAATTGGACTCTGGATCCGTCTTTGGGATCTTAGTGAGTGGACGAAAAATCAGTGGGGATGCTTGTTCTTTGCTTCGGATCTAGGCAACCTCATTAGAAGTGATAAGTTTTTATGTTTCCTCAATTCTCTATTTTGTAGCTATATTTTTTTGAAGATTAAGCCATATGGTTTCAATGAATGTCACCAGGACTATTGTTTTGTGAGTACAACAATTGCGTGCATTAGCGAACAACACAATCAATCTAGTTGGTATGAAGATTTCTTACATCAGAGTGTGAAGTACCACAATCAATGAATGTCATCAGGACTATTGTTTTCATACGTTTCATCTTGATTTTTGCACTGTGAGTACCACGATTGGCTGCATTGGCCAGCAGTACAAGTAGTCTTTTTGGGACGAGACCAATCTTCTTCGACTTATAATTCTTATGTTATTCCATTTTACTGATATGTGCTTATGCGATGTAAAACAATCAACTAGCTTACTACTGTATTATTATGCTTTTGACCGCGTAAAACTTAAATATGCTTGTTTTAAACAAGAACCTTCTAAGGATTCCAACGATGTTGTAACCGCTCCACACCTAATTCTAAATGCCACTGCTTATGATATTAGTCGCTTCAACAAATAAAATCTCTTATCTGGAAGGGCGTTTGTTATAAAAAAATATTATTTAAAAGAGCCAAGACTACCTAACCAACTTAATTAACCAAATTGTTGCTCTTGAGTTCAAATAGTAACTCAAAACCAATAACCACGACACCATAACACTATTTCAAACGGTCGCAATCGAATGAAATAATCTAATTTATCTGGAAGGGTGTTTGTTAGAAAAGACACCAACAAACACCGCCACCCAAATGCATGCCGGGTCTCATATTTGTATCTAAAATTGTCTGATCCAAATGTAAAAAATAATCTAATTTACTTTGTATATCACATGCATATCCAACCATAGAAGGCATAACAAAATTCTTAAGGAGGAACAATATAAAACCGGACCGATTAATTCACCCGACCTCCCGCTCGCCATCAACCAAATACATTTTCCCAGATGTCCTCCCCATGGCTAAGCAACTGACATCCCGTCACACCAATCATATTTTCTTGAAATAGCAACAAATCCATCACAAATGATTGACCGAATAAATCAACGTCAACCTAAGGAAGAACTGCATTCCATCGATCTCCACCATTTGGGCTCGTTAGTTTGACCAATACCCAACCCTACCCGTGACCAAAGTTGTCATCGTCTTTGACATAAACTTGCCAATTATTCCTTATTCCGCAAACCACAACCCAAATGAAGTTGAATCCCTCCCATCATGAATAGATCGAGGGCAGTGCACGTACATGAGCTTGAGTCATGCTCGACTCGGCCTCTCTCCCTTAAAGGATGACTTATCCCAACCGAGATAGAGAGTAATCTGAAATTATTGGATGAAGTAAGTAGGAGCCAACCACATCGTGCACCGATCTCTTAAAGTGCAAACAAAGAAGTACTTCTATAGAGATCGGGGTGGTACATTTAAAATAAAGGGTACATTATCTCTATTATAGTGACGAGAGAGACATCAGCTTTTGAAAAGAAAACTCGCTTTCATAGAGTTTGTATTGTCTCAAATAAATTGCACTTATAATTACATAAATTCAATTTTGAAATGATTACTAAAGAGTAATAGTATTTTTTATTATTAATTTATATAAGGAAAAAAAATCGTGTATTTAAATAAGTACTTCCTACCAATCGAGTAAATTATAATCTAGATGGTTCATCAAATGGCCAAAATATATTTATTTTGGTAGAGACAAGATTGCTCGTAGATGATAGCTATTCAAATTGTGTTAAATATGAAAACCACTTGAACTGAACCTTCGATGTCAATGAGCATGGTCTATCTAAGTTTTATAGGACTAAAATGAAACCTAGCAGTGCTTTGCTGGGTTTCCACGGCGGCTTCATATCTGGTTTGATCACCTGTGTTGATTCTGTTTGGAAAGGGCAGGCGCGAAATGCACGGTTGAAGGATATATAGGCTGGTCGATGGCGACACCCACTACCTTGGATGAGCATGAGAGCAGATAAGGTCGGGGTTCTGATCTTGGTTTCAAAAGTGTCGGCGTGGTCCTATATGCCACCGAATTTGGTGACTCTGAACGTTACCGGTGCCATACGGTCGTGTGTATGTTCGGCTCGTGTCGTATTCCTATACGGTGCAAGTCACCCTAGGCTTTTGGGCTCTAAGGTGGTTTAGGTCTTTTTAGGCCTGCACTTTCTGTGAGTCTCTAGAGCCATTTGGAGGGCTGAAGTTCATTTTTTTGTTGCTGTCCGAATCTGGTACTTGGGAGACTTTTGCAGTTTTAATTTTAATTTTCTTACTATATTTTTGTTTCGGAGTATGGTTCTAATAGAAAAACCTTTCTAAAAGTTTTTTCTATTAAGATTTTCAAAAGTCTAGCTCTAGTTGAACTATATAATTTCCGATAAAGGTCTTGTTATATAAACGATTACTACAATCTTGAACCAGTTCAAGTAGACTTAGATAGTTATGTCTCTCTAATTAATTATTAACAATCTTTGTTTTTGTTGCAGGAGAAAGTAGAATAAACAGAAAATAGTTGCCCTTTTTATTGATAGAATATCTTAAATATAGGCTGATACGATCTGTTACAATAACTATCCCAATATAACAGGGATTTTCTGTATTCATCTAATCAATATCCATATCTAATTAGGACAAGACACACATCGGGATTAATGAAGAATAAATCCCCTTAAACACTCCCATTTGTGTCGATGACCATAAGAATGATGCATGACTTGTTATCTCATTAAAAACCTCGCCAAACAAACAAAAACTTCATGGGTAAAACAAAAACTTGGTCTAAAGGAAAAAGAGTACAACGTACAAATTACTAAAAATACTACATGTAAGGTAGACTCCCTCTGATGTCTACAGAAATGTAACTCCCCCTGACTGTAAACTCAGTCTAGGAGTTCTTATAACCTGCGTATACAAATGCTTCTCACATGTTTCACAAAAGTAGATTTAGGAAGTGACTTGGTAAACAAGTCCGTAACATTATCAACAAAACCTATCTGGCTCACATGAATATTCAATAGTTGTTATTGTTGCTGATTAAAGAAAAACTTTGGCGATATATGTTTTGTATTGTCACCCTTAATGAAACCCAACTTCATCTGTTCAATGCATGCAGCATTATTCTTAAAGATGCAAGTAGGATCAGTAACAGTAGATTTCAATCCACTAGAGCCTCGAATATGACCTATGATTGACCTGAGCCAAACACATTTTCTAACTGCTTCATGCAGAGCAATTATCTCAGAATGATTCGAGGAAGTAGCAACAAGGGTTTGCTTTGTTGATCTCCAAGAGATCGCCGTGTTTCCTATAGTGAAAACATAACCGGTCTGTGAACGACCTTTGTGTGGGTCAGAGAGGTACTTAGCATCAACAAATCCAACCAATACATCAACCGGTGTTTTGGAATAGAGAATAACATGAAAACTATTTGAAACATGACCATTTTTCGACTGGTCGAGGGAATGACTCTGGTCGATTTAGGGTGCAGGTTTCGACGGGTCGAAATCCCCAAAATTTGTTTCAACTTTCTCTTTTCCGAGAATCTCATGCTTTTCTCTGTATTCTTTGTAAGGGAAGAATAAACCCATGTCAATGAAACCTTTCAAGTATCTAAAGAGTTGGTTCACTCCGTTCCAATGACGTTGCGTTGGTGCAGAGCTAAATCTTGCCAACAAGTTTACTGAGAATGCAATATCTGGACGTGTGCATTGAGCTAAATACAACAAAGCTCCAATAGCACTAACATCTGGAATTTCAGCTCCTAATATCTCATCATCATCATCTAACATACGAAATGGATCTTTCTTGGGGTCTAGACTGCGTACAACCATTGGTGTGCTAACAAGGTGTGCTTTGTCCTTATTGAATCGCCTGAACATCTTTTATCAGAAGACTGGTGAATAAGAATTCCACTAACTCGATGTTCTAGCTCTAATCCAAGACAAAATTGAGTCCTACCAAGGTCTTTCATCTCAAATTCAAATTTCAAGTAGAAAATAGTCTCATTGATCTCTTCAAGAGTTCCAATGATATTCATATCATCAACATAGACCGCTACTAGCAAATCCTGAACTTGTTCTTTTAATGAACACGCAAGGGCATAAATCATCATTCTTATATCCCTTCCCAATCAAGTAGTCACTGAGGTGTGTACACCACATCCTACCAGATTGGTTCAATCCATACAGTGAACGTCTCAACTTTATAACATAAGCATTCTGTGGTCTAGAGTTACTTGATTTAGGTATAGCAATGTCATCTGGCACTCTCATATATATATATATATATATCTATGAATCAAGATCCCCATAGGGATATGCAGTAACCACATCCATCAGCTACATACTAAACTTTTCAGACACTACCAAGCTTATCAGGTAGCAGAAGGTGATGATGTCCATAATTGGAGAATAAATCTCCTCATAATCAATTCCAGGGCACTGAGAGAAACCCTGCACTACAAGTCTAGCTTTATAACTTAAGATCTCATTCTTCTTATTACGCTTCTGAACAAAGACCCATTTATGTCCAACTAGCTTAACATTCAGTGGGTATAGCACAACCGGACTGAAAGCTTGTCTTTTATTCAGAGAGTTTAGTTCAGCTGCTCTTGAGTATGGAAGATCTATTCATAAGAACATGCGCATCATTTGTTGTAAGTGAGATTTTTGAGTTCTCTGATATCAAAAACGGTTCTGGAGCATCCCTTAGAGATACCAATTGTGATTCAAGGACATAACCATAATCAGAGACAATCTCATGTGAAAGATTCACAATGTTGATGATAAGTGGATATTTTGGTGCCTTAATGGCATACCTTTTAACTGGCAGCTCATCTGTGGATTTTCTTGGTCTCTCCCTCTTTCTGGTATGAGCCGAGGCCGAAGCAACACCATTGTTGCTATTAACAAATCCCTTTACTGGGATTTCCAACCTTGCAGGAACATTAGCAGTAGGTATATCCTATCTTGTTACTTTAGTAATATCAGCAAATGAATCAGGCATGGAGTCTGCCACTTACTGAAGATCAAGTATTCTACGCACTTCTATCTCACTCTGAGATGTGTGTGGGTCATGATGAGACACAGTGGCATCAAACCACGTCAATTCCTGACATTGAACTGGAATAGAACTATTCCTATCTTCCCCTAACGGTAGGAAATATGTCTTATCATTTTGACAATCTGCAAATCTAGCAGTAAAGAGATCTCATGTCGAAGGTTCAAGGAAGTGGATTATCTTGGGTGATTCGCAACCAACATAAATGCCCAATCTTCGTTGAGAACCCATCTTAGTACGCTGTGGAGGTGCAATAGGCACATAGACCACGTAACCAAAAATGCGTAAATGTGAAATGTTATGCTCATATCCAGTTATCAACTAGTACGTACTGAATGGTTGACGGGCAACATGTCTAAAATGAAGGAGTATTATTGCGTGTAACACTACATAACCCCAAGCAGAGACCGATAAATTTATATGCATTACCAAATCTCTAGACACAAGCTATAACCGCTTGATATGAGTCTCTGCTAAACCATACTGAGAATGGACGTGGGGAACGAGATGTTCAACATCAATCCCAAGAGACATGCAGTAATCATCAAAAGATTTGATGTAAACTCTCCTGCATTATCCAATAGAATAGACTTGATTGGATGGTCTGGGTGGTGAGCTAGGAGTTTTGCAAACACAGTATTCCTGTGGATAGCAAAGCAACGTGTGACCATTGCGTTAATGCGTCTATCAAAACCATGAAATATTTAAATGGTCCGCTTTCAGGTTTGATAGATCCATAAATATCACTTTGGATCCTTTGTAAGAATAGAATATTTTCATTGTTATCAGCAGCAAAAGAAGAACGAGCCATCAATTTTGCTAAATTTTGCTAAAGAACAAGCTTTGCAGAACGAGCGATGCATATTAGAGATGGCAACATAAGAATCTGGTGGGATAACGCATGATGCCTCAACAGTATGTCATTGGGAAGCTGCTATACTTGTCGTGGAGACCAGGTTAAGATTGAGATGGATAGTCTCATCCTCACTATCTAAACCGATGGAAATAGGTAATCCCACATGTTTCTTGGCTCTAAAGAACGGATGACCATGAGTATTTTTTAAGATATTGATCATCATATCACGACCTGGGTGTCTCAGTCATACATGCCAAAGCTTATATGAATCAAAATCACACGTAGTAGTGTGAGTCACGACATTGGATTCAATGATCCGAACTGTGGTTAAGTACAAACCACTACGAATTGCTGGAAACGTTTCTAGAATGCACTTGCGGCCACATTCAAGATAGTTTATACACAAAAATTCTTTGTCATTCTCACAATAGGTTTCCAAGTGAAATCCGTTGGCACGAATATCCTTGAAACTTAGCAAGTTTCGATTGGCCTTTGGAGCATATAAGGTATCAGTGATATATAATTTTGTACCATGGGGCAGCAGAAACTCTGCACTACCACACCCTTGAATAACGGGCGCTGTACCAATCATGGTTGTCACTGAGGATTTGTATGGAAAAAGATCCACAAACAATTGCCTATTTCACAGAATGGTATGAGTAGTACCACTATCTGCTAGATACTCAATTTTGCCTTGATACATCTACAAAATCAATGTAAACAAGTAAGTCTTTGTAGCAAAGATGAGGCGCACACTTCAAGTATACACTCGAAGATTGGAGAAAGGGTGTAACCCTTGTTGAGAGCTGATATGGCATGACATAAACCGATGTAATAACAACATCTGGTGCTGAATTTTTTTCTTGATATTTTCCAATAAAACCGATGTATAAATAACATCATGAGCCAATGAAACAGATGAAAAACTCATCTAAAAATATCACATTTGGATTGGATTTTCGACGGGTCGAAGAAAGGCCTAGACCGGTCGAGAAAACCCAAAATAACTTGTGATTTTCCGATACCAGAATTTCAACCGGTCGAGAAAATTTTCGACGGGTCAAAAATAGACCAATGTTGGGACAGAGGTATGGCGTCGACGTGTCAAAAATTCTTTAGTTCAATTTTTCGACGAGTCGAATTCGAATCAATATCAGACAGAAGCGTGGCTTTGACTAGTTGAAATTTGTTTAGTTCAATTGTTTGACGGGTCGAATTCGAACCACTTTCGGACAGAAGCATAGCTTTGACAGGTCGAAAATGGTTTAGTTCAATTTTTTGGCGGGTTGAAGCTGCTTTGTGGACTGCTTCAATTTTTTCAACATTTTTTTTCTTTCAAAAATGGCATCTTGGCTTGCTTTTTGCCATATATGTGTAAATATCGAACCATACATAAGTATCACATGGAATAGAACATTCTCAAACACTTTCATATACCAAAAATAGAGAAATATTCATTGCTTGCTAACAAAAATTACATCATAGCTGTGTTCTTATCATAAAACAAAGACAAGTGTCTTTAAAAATTTGTGACTGAAAAGTATGCCAAAAATAAAACTAAAACTTGAAAGATTACAAAGATAACTGCATTTTACATAGGCTTAATCAAAATCCGGGGTAGCAAGTTCTTTCCCCTTGTCATCTGCTAAAACTAGGTTGGTGTCAACCTCCATCTCATAATCTCTAGTGTAATTCGACTCTTGAGCCAAATACTGTTTGTGCTTCTTGTAGATATTCTGGATTTCTCTACTAGCAGGGCACTGTTTGTGCATATGTCTAGTAGAGCCACACTTGAAACAACCAAGTTTACCAGATTGTTGATACCGTTGATCATCAGGAACCGAACCAGACTGGTTCTTTTAAGAAGGGCGTTATGATCTCTATGCCAAGTCATATTTTAGCTGGGCCTTGGCCACGCCCACGCCCTCATCTTCCTCCACATGGAGCATGTCCACCATAATTACAAGGTTCTGAACGAGCAACCTTCTTATTTTTTAGAGCATTTCCTCCCGTATTATAACTCTCAGGCTTTTTGGTACCAGCTGGTCTTGAGTTATTATTCAAAATGATCTCATGATACTTTTCTTTAGTCGCAAGGCTGTTAATGAGATCACTAAATTCGGTAATCCTCCCTTGCTCGTACTCAATCCAGCACTAATGAGCTAGAAGACTCATAGATGTGGGGAAGGTTTGTAACGCCTTCTCAATCATGTCTTCCTTAGATTTTTCCACACCACAAAAGCTTAGTTCAGACTGCAGATCGAGCATTGCTTGGTTAAAAGCGTTGATTTTTGGGAAATCCACCATTCTGGTGTTGTTCCATTTTGCAGTCAGCTCAGGAAGCTGTGCATTATACTTATTATTGGACCTCTTTTTTAGAACATCCCACAAAACCATGGGATCTGTCTTGTTCAAGTAATGCTTCTTCAGAGATAGGTGAATATGACATCTCAAAAACATGAGGGCTTGAGCTTTTGTCTCTTCAGTAGATGGGAGGAGGTTTGTTCCAGGCCGATTGGGTTTGATGGTGTTGGTAAGTCTCTTTCCGATGAATGTGTTCTCTATATCAGAGAGCCAACAATGGTACTCCTTGCCTTCAAGGTCAAGGATATTGAATTCCGGCCTTGCAGGCTCATTATAACTCATCTACAAAAACACGCAGAGATGTTTTATTAGAAATGATCGAGTACTGCGATCACAAAACTTTCAAGTTTAATTGAATAAGAATGTGATCCATGATGCATGGTCACAAAATCGATTATAAAACAAGGGTAAGAACCACACCCAGCGACCGTGACATAACAGTCACATAGAATCGATTTCCCTTTTCGTTTCTTTTTCTTTTCCAAACTGTGACTCCCCTATGACCGTCACGTATACTCTATGGATATATGTCCATAGGAACTAGGGTATAAACATGTAATATTCACAACTCATATTACAGTTATCATCAACTTAGATCTTGGGCTTTGCGGTAAGTAAGTTTGGCCTAGATCTATAAATAGGCGGCTTAGAAAATATTTACCCCAACATGTATTGTGCTCGGTATGACCGCTACACTTGATGAAGAAGAAGTTTTTCTAAAACGATTTCTTGGAAGTGGTACAATCTTGTTAACTTCTTAAAATTTTGTGGGATTTTGTTGAAGACGAAAAGAGGCAGACGGTGACCTTAGCAGCCGGCGGTGGCAGCGGTGGTTAGCGGTGGCAGTGGTTTCTCCAAGTTTTAGGGTTTTTCTATTAACTCTGTGAGTCGCGTTGATAACGTGTTGCAAGAGAAAATAGAATAGACAGAAAGTAGTTGCCATTTTCATGGATAGAATGCTTTAAATATAGGCTGATACAGTCTGTTACAATAACTATCCATATAACAAAGATTCTCTGTATCTATCTAATCAATATCCATATCTCACTAGGACAAGACACACACCGAGATTAATGGAGAATAAATCTCCTTAAACAGTTTCATAATATGATCATTTTATATTAGGCATAATTGCCTATTTGTTATCCAAAAATTACTAGGGTAAAAACTGTATTCTATCATCACTATTGATTTTATATTATCCAACAAGAATCCTTAAAATGGTTTGATTAACTCAAATTTGTGCCATAGAAATATAATTAAATGTACAATGGCAAGCGGATCTAGGAGAACCGGAGAAGCCAACTTCTGAGCAAGATTTAAGTATACAAGGGCTAAAATTAAATGAGTTGGGAATTCGAAAACCTCATACATATATCAATTAATTTAAACCATATACCTTTTGATTTATAATTTTTGTAACTATTTTTGAATTAATTCATAATAATTACTATGTATATCTTCTTGTTTTGAGTTTTTTTTCTTATATCTCCCTAGATTATTTTAGTTCACCTAAGATTGAAACCCTATACCCGCCACTATGTACAATACTTTCAGTGTTATATAATATTACAATAAGATCAATCTGTTTAATTCTTTTCTGAATAGTGACAAAAAAACTAAAAAATATAGACAATTGTACAGGTTTTATATCATCTATTTCATATATCTATTTGAATTAAGAGATATGTAGAACAAAAATAAACATATATAATATACAATTAATACCTTATAATGATTTGAATATTGCAGTTCGATCTCCTGGAAAGCAAGAAAACTACCGAAATATGCATGGTTTTGTGGCTCCATGTCCCCTAATTGTTGATCTAAAAATAAATTGATGAATAATGGTATGAGTCTAATGTTTAAACGACGACAACAGTATCTCCGCAATGACGTACGGCGATCACAATTGTGCAACCTTGAGCATATGAAGAGGAATGAAATATATAGTATAAATAGCCATATTTCTAACACCACCTCGATTTGAATTCTCAAAAAAAAAAAATGAAATAAAAAGAAAATATAAAATAAACTTAATGATACACAATAAATGAAATAATTACTATGTATATCTTCTTGTTTTGAGTAATTGTTTGAAATAGATCAAGAATTTTATGTATATTCATCGTGAATTTATTAATATCTATAGTAGTATTTTTTTTGGAAATAAAGTAGTATATGCATATAGTTTTCAGTTTTTTAATTTCTTATATCCCCCTAGATTATTTTAATTCACCTAAGATTGAAACCCTAGACCCGCCACTATGTACAATACTTTCAGTTTTATATAATATTAGTCTTCCTGCACTCGCATATAGCGTCGTGCTTGTGCGTGCGAATTTATGGTGTATTTTATTGAGTGAATACACTTATATTACTTTCACAATACATAATTTAACCATCTTTAATTCTTCGTTTCCAAATCCTTTGTGAATAAGTATTTTGTAAATTGGAGTCATAAAACTCCAAAAAAATCTATAAAAAGATACAAAGTTTAGATATCCCGTGAAGTCAAAATTTATAATGGCATCGAGATATTCAATGAAATCAACCGTAGCCACCATGTAGAAGGACTTATCAGTCCGACTACAAATTAAGAATAAGAGATTAAAGAAAATTTCTCACTCTACTTAAATTGTACTTTAGCTTATACTCAGTTATGTAATTACCTCAGTGCATCAACTTTATACAGTTTTAGTAGATTTGTAAGAGATACATATAACTTGTTACCGTTTCAAGATGATTCTATGTCAAATTTGCTTGCATTTATAGGCCATAAGAAAGGTATATAAGTTCAATGTAGATGTCACACTCTTACACGGAGTGAACATAAATTCAAACATACATACTATCCGAAGGCAACAATTTACTTTTCCTAACGGTTCCTTTCAGTTTTCCATAAGCTTCATCATTTACTTGCACACACTGTTCACGTTGGCACATCGTGGGAACTTCCTAGCTTGTGGCAATGAGAATGTGGGGGGACACATTCGTAACAACTTTATGATCGGCTACCAATTTTGTAGTCATTTCAATGTAGACAGTGTCCAATATCTTTTCCGCTGGATACTTGTTGATCATTCTGCAAAACAAAGGCATAGAAATGATATATAGAATAGGTATTTCGAATGATTATCATATAGATCATGGATATGAAGTCAACCACATATCCAAAGTAAATCCACTACAATACTCACAAAAGTAAAATAAAACTATAAAGTTGATATGCATCCAGCAGACCACACATACGATCAGATTCTTGATTTCTCGTAACTTCCAAATTGCAAGGCCTCCATACAATTTCTACTGCTATTATCTCTATTATGGTTGGATCTCAATCTTCAACTCCCATACCCAGCAAACAAAAGATTACCAAAATAAAGGACAAAAAAAGAGCCTTTGAGCCTAAAAGTCTCAAACTCCCATCCTATCTCACATTAAAACCAAACCATTCAAATAAAAAATGTCAAACCAATATGTTTAAGTCTTTGAACGTATAGTAAAAACAACCCTAAATTAAAAAAAAACAGCTTTATTAATCACATATGTTCTACCTTGTCCTACAACTATACTTCCTATGATGTATTAAGAAATACACACCATTCTTATTTAAAAAATATATGCCTCTCATTTACCGATTCCTTACTTTATGCCTAACTACACCATTCATTGATTATTTTGTAAAAAAGACAAATGAGATTCAAAACTACACCATTCATTAGCTGAATCTATTCGTCTTCTACCTACCTACACAATTTTCTATATTTTCATACCTAATAATTTAGTAGAAAATAATGGATTCAAAACTCATTAAGCAGCATTCTTATATGGGGGTAGTTGATGTTCCAAGTGGTAAATCTTGACGCCCTTGAGAACACTGCAGCAAATGGAGTGCATCCTCAAGCTGATAATCTCTGAGTCATTGTAAAAGAAAAAAATTGGCAATCTCTACTATACTATACAATATATACAGGGGATATTTTCAACAACATATCTGCGTGCAACAGTTTGGAAGGGGGGATATAGACAAACTGCTATGCCCATATCAGGATTAGCAGCCTCTCTCTAGTCTCAACTCATTTTAGGGCTATCCCATACTCCGAAACATGACCAGCAAGATTCCTGATCGTCACACTTACAGGCCAGCATAATATACATCTACAATCACATCTACGGTCGTACATATCTTGCCAAAATATGTAAAGTCCATGATTCAAACGGTTTTAGTCGGTAATGTCTTCTAAGCGATGTATCACTATCGTATACGATATACCAGAGAATCCAAGCACTTGGGGTGTGGTGCAAGGCCCTACAGTAGCCGTCACTATACTACACAAAAATATGCATCCAACTATGTATGAGAAAACTCGGGCCTAAATTTCAAACCAACATTGCACAAAACGCAAAGGCGATTAAGCTGAAAACTATGAATGATACCAAGGCCCAAGGGAAACAAACTAATGAGGTTTTATAACTGAATGAATCATAAAGATGACACTTACGGGAGGTGCTCCATCTTCACCATAGATGACGGGTAACCATGATTGCAACCCATTCAAATTTGCTACTGTTTCCAATATTTTATGCCTGCATAATGACAAATTTTAACCCATTAGAAGTGTCACCAGACCATTATATAACATTGGCTAATTCTGAATTTTATCTGGACCACTCTTCTATCTGTATCATCCCCTTTAATTCAAATCTACAACCAACCCAATTTAACAAAAGAAGAAGACGCCAATTAAACGAAATTGTGATTCATCATACACTCAACAAAAGATTGATTAGGAAACTTTGAAACGTTTTCAGCCACGGATTCGCCATCGTCTCCTCCTCGAGAACCAAGGTTTTTTTTCCCTCTCTAACTCTCTTCTCTTGCAGCTTTGAATTTTTATGAAAATTGCAATTGGTTCTCTTGCAGTTTAAGATTCGGCAGCAGTTGAAACATTGAAGTATATCGGCTGAAAATCTGAAATCATCGATGTTCTGTCCTTATAGGGTCTCTTTACCAAATTTTCCATGGATTCAATATAATTCTCTCCCCGAACGCATTTTTCAATCAGGGGTATTTTTAGAGTTTTCAAAAGTTCTACCTCCCCAACTGTCGTGAGCACTGTTTCCTTAATTAATACTAGACTTCCGACATGTACGCGTATGCGAAAGGCGTCGCGCTCACGCGTGTGAATGATCGTATGCTTATTAAGCGTGTGCATTTATATTTTTTTATGCATCACCAAAAAAAAATCTATATTAATTTTTTGATTCCAAGTCTCTATTTAAACCAAGAGCATATACAAATCTATATTGAAATCAAATTATCCAATAACACCAGAATATTCATATTCATACTCCCCTCTTCGGTTATTGGCTAAGAAACATCGAGAAGCCGAGAGTATGTAATTATCGAGTGTAGGGGACTTCAAGTAAAAAAAATTACGTTGAGATCTCCGATGAAGTCCATTCACTATAATTATCATATAGAATGACTCGTCACTCCAACTACAAATAAAAATTAGGAGTGTTAAAACAAATAAATACATTGTCACATATATGCATATGTAAAACATGAATGCATTACATAATTACCTCAGTAATCTGCATCAATTTTTTTCGCTTTTTGTAGAACTGTAAAAGATACAAATAACTTGTAAGAAATTTTAAAATTAATTTATGTCGGTTATCAATGCTTATGTCTTGTACATGTAAAAAGTTATAAGACCATGTTTAAGAAGCTATTTCGCTCATGATGACGTCTCCTTCTGATAACATTTTTGTAACTGTTAAATTCTAACAAAGAAATAAAAAAAGTTGTACCATATCTCATATAATATATATAGCATATACCTCAAGTGTAAAACTTTTCTCCATGTTTGTGTGACTTTGGATAACGTTTTTATTATCATAAACTCTCTTCGTTCCATTCTGTAGCGCCAACTAATGATAACATTTAAGATTGTTTAGTCAAGTTGATTACAGAACTTGGAATATAATAAAAAAAAGTGTTTAGTTGTACATACTATTCATGCTTCTTTTCCTTCCATTCTTTCGAAACCAAGTTACTGAGACAACTGCTATTTATTTTTATTGACTTTCCCATACACCACCCGAAAATATAGAAAAATGTTTGGTAGTGTTTTTGTCCATTTGAATTGTTTTCTTATCTAAGAACAAACAGAAAGAATTATAGACAACATAAAAATTATAAATAATTAGGCAAGTAACTAATATTAGTATGTTAAACAAATTAGATATTAAAATACCTAATGAGACGCAGGATTATTTGTGTCTGAAGGCAACAAAACCTCTTTAAATACCACATTTCTAGTACATACACCATCTTGACCAGATATGGAGCTTTTTAAAACAAAATTGTTGTAGTGGACTCTGATGTTCCCCTCGACAATGCCACATACAATTGGCCGTGATCGAAAACATGATCGGGGAGGTATACACCAACGCGAAGAATTATCTGACCTTGAGACTTGTTTATAAGGGAGAAGCTTAATTTGACTGAAAATTATTTTCTTATGAGTTTGGAAAGTAAACCAACATTATTGGGTGGGCTCAATGGGATTCGAGATAGAAAAACTCTAGTCCTAGCAAACTGTCCAGTTAGAATCTCCGCATCTAAGAGATTCTGATATAAATTACGACATAACAATCGAGTTCCATTCATCAATCCCAAGTTTGGGTTGATATTCCTTAAAATCATAATTTTTATGGTCAACTTATGTGGCGGGAGTCCTCAAATTGTTATTGAGTTCAAGAACTCATGTTGATATAAATTTTTGGTGTCGTCTTGCACTGACTCAAAAGAATAAAAAGTGATTTGTTCACCCGGAAACATGTTGATGATCTTTTCATTTAACATATCCACGTCATCATTTAGATGAGTAATCAATGCTCTCTCCACCATATAACTTGTATCATATACATGATCACCCAAATTGGGAAAGATTTCATCAATGATTTGATTGATCAATTGAGCTCATACCTATGGAATCACCATGTTTTGCGGTAACTTTATCATTTCACCATCTAAGGCATGTTCATTGCCGTCGCCAACACAAAGTAAAAAAAGTTAAAAATTGAGGGTCATTGATGGATCACATATTATGTCTCAACCTTAACATCTTTGTTTGTGCCCAAAATGAAGATTTCACAATTGAAGCTTCAATGAGTTGAGACTTGGTTCCTTTCGGAACAACTGGAGGAACTTGACAAAAATCTCCCACAAAAATCATTATCTTTCCACCAAACGGTAATTGAACATCTGTTATGTGTCTGAAAGTCTGATTAAGTGCTTCGAAAACATCTCGATGTGTCATAGGTGCCTCATCCCAAAGTAGTTGTAATTCTAACCAATTCAGCCATATCAGATTGTTTATTTATAAAAGTCGGGGTTGATGCATCTACATGAAGTGGAATACTTAACCTAGAGTGAGGTGTTCTACCACTAGACATATTAATTGCAGCTATTCCAGAAGATGTTGTGGCTAAGGCGATATGATTCTTTCTTCTTAGATTAGCTAATAATGCTCGGTATAAATACGTCGTTCCCATTCTACCTGGACCATCAACAAAAAATAATGCACCACCCTCACTTTCCACAACAAACATTATAGTATCAAACGCAATTTTTTGATCGTCGTTAAGGCGACCTATTACATCAATGTCTACTTGCGGGACTGGTACCGACATTTCATCTTCAATACATCTTGGGATACTTGAATTTTCTTCTTGTTCACTTGTCATTGCAGGAAGATCGAATATTCCAACATGTTGCACGAGAAAGTAGAATAGACAGAAAGTAGTTACTCTTCTCATTGATAGAATGCCTTAAATATAGGCTGATACAATATGTTATAATAATTATCCCGATATAACAGGAATTCTATATATCTATCTAATCAATATCCGTATCTAACTAGGACAAGACACACATCGGGATTAATGGAGAATAAATCTCCTTAAACACTCCCCCTTGTGTCGATGGCCATAAGAATGATGCATGACTTGTTGCCTCATTAAAAACCTCGCCAAGCAAACAAAAACCTCATGGGTAAAAAAAAAGCTTGGTTTAAGGGAAAAAGAGTACAACGCACTAACTACTAAAGCTACTACATGTGATGTAGACTCCCCCTGATGTCTACAAAAATGGAACTCCCCCTGACTATAAACTTAGTCTAGGAGTTCTGATAATCTTCGCATACCAATGCTTCTCACATATTTTACAAAAGTAGATTTAGGAAGTGACTTGTAAATAAGTCCACAGCATTATCAACAGAACCAAACCGGTTCACATGGATAATCAATAGCTGCTGCTATTGCTGATTGTAGGAATACTTTGGCGAAGAGAACTAAGTATGACACCCTTAATGGAACTCTACTTCATTGACTCAATGCAAATGCATTATCCTCAAAGATGCAAGTTAGTGATGTCATAGTAGATACTAATCCACTAGACCCTCAAATGTGGTGTATTATTATCTTATAACAGACACACCCATCAACAGCTTTATAGAAAAGCTTAGCTTTAATCTTTTGAATAATTTGAGGCAATAGCAACATGGGTTTACTTAGTTGTTCTCCAAGGAACCGCCATGTTTCTCATGATGAATAACATGTACGGGAACATCCTATATACGGGTCAGAGAGGTACCCAATGTCAGCAAATTCAACCAACACATCAACTGGTGTTTCGAAATAGGGGATAGCATAAAAACTTGTCCGAAACAGGACGAATTTTCGACGGGTCGAGAGAATCCCTCGACGGGTCGATGAAGTCACTCTGGTCAATCCGGGGTGCATTTTCGACGGGTCGAAATCCCCAGAGTGCCTTTCAACTTTCTCTTTTATGAGAATTTCATGCTTCTCTCTGTATTCTTTGTAAGGGAAGAATAGGCCCAAGTCAATGGATCACTTCAAGTACCTGAAGATTTGTTTTACTCTATTCAAATGACTTTGCGTTGGCGCATACTGAGAAGGCATGCATATATGGATATGTATACTGAGCTAAATTCAATCAAGCTCTAATCATACTAAGAAATAGAATCTCAGTTCCAAAAGTTCCTCATCATCATCTTTCCAGATGAAATTGATCCTTTTGGTTTTCAGACTGCAAACAACCGTTGGTGTACACATAGGGTCTACTTTGTTCATAGCCTGATTAGACATAAGCAAACTGGTGAATAAGAATTCAACCAACTTGATGTACTGTCTCTAAACCAAGAATTAATCGAGTCCTACCAAGGTCTATCATCTCAAAAAATTTGTTCATATACTGAACACACATGGGCATAATTTTTCATTCTTATATCCCTTCCCAATCAAGTAGTCACTAAGACGTGTATACCACATCTAACCGGATTATTCTAATCCTTATGGTGAGCGTCTCAATCTAATCACATGAGAACTACATGGTTCAGAGTTACTTGCTTTGGGTAGAACTATGCCATTCTGCACTATCATGTATATCTCTGAATTAAAATCCCCAACGAGATATACAGTAAACACATCTATATGCTGCATACTCAGTATTTTGGACACTACCGAACTGATAAGGTAGCGGAAAGTAATGATGTCCATGACCAGAGAATACATCTCTTTATAATCAATACTAGGGCATTGAGAGAATCCTTAAACAACAAGTTCTTCTCATTTTGCTCCCAAACAAGACTCATTTGTGTCTAACTAGCATATCATTCGAAGGTTATATTATTACCATACCGAAAACTTGCCATTTGTAAGAGAGTCTAGTTCAGCCTAGATTGCAACTTTCCATATCGATCAATTTGCTCAACATTAACTATTGACAATCTGCAACAGAGCAATATTCCACTTCATCGTCGTCAATTGCTGAGCGACGAAATAAGTAAAGACATCATCAAAGAACATGGAAGAACTATCCATAATAACGCTAGCATTTGTTTCACTTTGTGAGATTTATTTGTTTACTAACATCGTTATTGACACTGAGGCGTCCCCTAGTGTATGTCAATGTCGACTTTTAGACACAATTGTAGTCAGAAATAATCTCATGTATTGATGATGAGTGGTTGTACCTTGATGGTTGCCTTTTCACTGGCAACTCATAAGTGGATTTGGATCGACGCTACACCCCCACTATGGGTAGGAGAAAACACTACATTACCCGGGTGTTGCGTTTAACTTGCCCAATATCAGGGACTTTCAACCTTGCAGGATTTGCAGCATGTATAAACGATCTTGTCACTCTCATGATATCAATAAAGAAGTCAGACAGTGAATCTACTACTTTCTGAAGCTCAAGAATACATTGCACTTTAATCTCAAACTGAGATGTGCAGGGATCATGATGAGACATAGTGGGGATATACCACGTCAATTTTCGACGTCAATCCAGAATAAAACCATTCCTATCTCCCCCTAACGGTGAGAAGTATACCTCATCACAGTGACTATCTGCAAAACTAGCAGTAAAGAGATCTCCTGTCAAACGTTGGTGAACCAACATAGATGCTTAATCAACGTTGATGACCCATTTGCATACGCAGTGGAAGCGTAGTAGATGGCACATGTATTGCGCAACAAGAGATATGTAGATGTGAGATATCAGGCTTATATCGGGTTACCAACTGGTACACACAAAAGGGTTGGCGGTTTTATGGGTATCAAGCGAATAAGTATAGCTGCACATAACATTGCATATCCCCAAGCAGATACCGGTACATTAACATTCATTACCATAGTTTTGGCCACAAGCTTGAACCGCTTGATTTGTGCCTCTGCTTGGCCCGTTCTTAGGAAAGAACATGGGGAACCGGGATATTAAACAACAATCCCAAGTAATATGCAATAATCAACAAGGTATGTTGATGTAAACTCTTCTATATTAAACCAATCTGAATGACCAGATTGAAACGTTTGGGTGGTGAGCCCGAAGTTGAATAATATATGCTAGGAGTTTTGAGATGCAGCGTAGCATGTGGATTTCAAAGACGTGTGACCGATACATCGATGCAGCAATCAAGACCATAGATAAATAGTCCGCATATTGGTTTGATTGATCCACAAATAGATTCTTGGAATCAATAGAGAAAGAAAGATGTGTCATTAACCAAATATTGTCATGCGTGTAAATAGTATTACAACATTACAAACATAATCCAGCTTTGCGAAACGAGCAATGTGCATCAAAGATCACAACATATGAATCTTGTGGGATAACGCATAACGCCTCAGCAGTATTTTGCCGGGATGGTGCTACACTCGTCTTGGAGGCCGAGCCTGAACCGAGTGGAGTAATCTCAGTTCCTCCATCTAAATCGATGGTTTTAAATATTCCCACATGCTTCTTTGCTCTTAAGAACAGATGACCAGAAGAATTTCTCAATGGGTTGATCATCAAAGTGCAAAAGCTTACATGAGGCAAAGTCACACATAGTAATATAAGTGACTGCATTGGATTCCAACGATCCAAACCGTAGTAAGATATAAACAACTACAATGCCTCATAAACTTCTCCATATTGGGCCGTTGGCAGCAGTCTACGGAGATTTAGACACAGGACTCTCTTTCATTCTCACAATGTTAAGTGAAGAACGTTGGCACGAAAGTTTTCAAATTTGAGTAAGGTTCGAATGGTAACACTCAATCTTGCCCCATCATATATCAACCAAACAATGTCAATAAAACAGTTTTTGAATCTAAGACATGGCGAACACTTTAAGTGAATACTTAAATATTTCAAAAGGATTTAACCCTTGTTGAGTGCTGATATGGTATGATAATACCTAAATACAACCGATGTATAACAACATCATATCGATCAAGAAAACCGTTTTTTCGATGTTTTCCAATAAAACCGATGTATAAACAACATCATAAGCCAATGAAACAGATGAAAAACTCATCTAAAAACATCACATTCAGATTGGATTTTCGACGGGTCGAAGAAAGGCCTCGACCGGTTGAGAAAATCCAAAATGACTTGTGATTTTCTGATACCAGAATTTTGACCGGTCGAGAAAATTTTCGACGGGTCAAAAATGGACCAATTTGGGACAGAGTCGTGGCATCGACCGGTCGAAAATTGTTCAGTTCAATTTTTCGACGGGTCGAATTCGGACCAATGTCGAACAGAAGCGTGGCGTCGACCAGTCGAAAATTGGCTTAATTTTTCGACGGGTCGAATTCGAGCCACTTTCGGACAGAAGCAAGGCATCGACCGGTCGAAAATTGTTCAGTTCAATTTTTCGACGGGTCGAAGCTGCTCTGTGCACTACTTCAATTTTTTTTTACTTTTTTTTTTCTTTGTCAAAATGGTATCTTGGCTTGCTTTTTGCCATATGTGTAAATATCGAACCATACATAAGAATTGTATGAAATAGAACAATCTCAACACTTTCATATACCGAAAAAATAGAGAAATATTCATTATACTGCCAACAAATAACATTTACATCATGGATGTTCTTATTCCAAAATCGACTAAAACAAAGTCTCAAAACATGACTAAAACCAAGTCAAAAATAAAACGAAACTGGATTACATAGCAAAGACATGAGCCTAATACATAGACTACTCAAAAATCGAAGTCACCAGACTTGCTTTTGTATTGTCTGCTATAATAAAATTTGCTACAGAGTAATCTTCCATCTCATAAACTTCAGTGAAATGAAGTCTCATGTGCCAGATATTTTCTTGCACTTCTTGTAGGCATGTTGAAGATCCTTGGGTGCACAACATTTTTTTGTTTTTTTTTTGTGTGCATGTGCTTGGTAAAACCACATCTATAGCAAGATAATAAGCACAATAGTAGAAGCGGAATGTGAAAAATTCTCATCATTCCTAGAACTAGAATTGGAATGATGCATATTTGAGTAAAAGATATTGTCATGGGGAGTCCAAGTCAAGTTTCAACTATATTCTCTACCATGAAAATTGCCATCTCCTTCTCTTCCACCATGGTTATTTGTAAGGCTCAGAACGACTGTTCCATTTTTTTTTCTTACATGTCTTCCCACCAATGAGGTAGAAAGTGTACTAATAAACTTCTCGATTATAGCCTGATCAGTCTTTATAATGTCACAAATGCTCAACTCTTATTGAAGCTCTAACATTGCTTGATCAAAAGCAAAAATATTTGGATAATCCAATAACCGGATGAAATCTCATCCTTTTCGTAGTTCATACAGTTGTGTATGATGCACATTGTTGAGTTTTGGTTTGTAAAGTCACTCACAAAACTGTGGGGTCATTCTTGTACAAATACCGTTTCTTTAGAACTGGATGTATATGACACCTCAAAAACATGAGGGTTTGAGCTTTGCGAACTAGGGTTTGTGGCTTAGTACTAGGTGGTAGTAGTGGTTGGATTGTAACCATCAGATTCATACCAAGAAGTGTATACGAAACATCTGACATCCAACGATGGTATTCTGCTCCTTGAAGATCAAGGATATCAAATTCAAGCCTTATCGGCTCAAATAATGTCATCTACAAAAGAGACACGAGACATTGATTAGTATCGATCGAAAACTACGATCACTAATAACAAGTTTCAATGAATAAGAACGTGATCCATGATATATGGTCACAAAAATAGATTATAAACGGTGGCAAAAACCACACCTAGTAACTGTGACTAACTGTCACATAACATCGATTTTCAATCGTGACTAATTGTGACCCACTGTAACACACGATTATAATCCCGCTCAGTTGATGAATGTCAATGCAAAGGAACGGGATGTTTTATTAGAAATGAACGAGGACTATGATCACGAAACTTTCAAGTTTCCAAAAACAATGATCCATGATGCATGGTCACAAAATCGATTATAAAACGGTGGTAAAAACCACACCCAGCGACCGTGACGAACTGTCACATAGAATCGATTTCTATTTTCTTTTCTTTTCCAAACCGTGACTCCCCCAGGACCATCACGTATACTCTATAGATATATGACCATAGGAACTAGGGTAAAAACATGTAATATTCAACAACTCATATCACAATTATCATCAACTTAGATCTAGGGTTTTGCGGTAAGTAAGTTTGCTAGATCTAGAGATTGATAGTTTAGAAAAGTTTACCTCGAGGGTGTTATTCTCAGTATGAAAACTTCGCTGTGAAAGAAGTTTGAAGAGAGGGAACATGTCCACGAAAATTCCAGCAAAAGGAAGACTTCTTCTTCTTTTCGGGTAGACTGACTTTCGTGCACTCAAATATCTATAACTTTCTTTAGACACCTTCGAATTGAGATTTTCTGGATGTTCTGGAAACTAAACATCTGGGGCTTTCTGTGAATATAAAGATCACCCTCTGGTTCGTTTTGAACTTCTCACAATATTCTGTCAAAGTTGGTTGAAATGCACATGCTCGATTTTAGTTTTTCGATTATAGAGTTTCTTTCTTATCTGTGGTATTTGCTTTAACTCTGGGAGTCATGCTGATAACGTGTTACAGGAGAAAGTAGAATAGATAGAAAGTAGTTACTCTTCTCATTGATAGAATGCCTTAAATATAGGCTGATACAATCTGTTACAATAACTATCCCGATATAACAGGGATTATGTGTATCTATCTAATCAATATCCATATCTAACTAGGACAAGACACACACCGGGATTAATGGAGAATAAATCTCCTTAAACACAACATTTTTTTTTCCAGAATTGTTCCCCATAACACGATATGGTCATTCTAACAGGCTGATGTCATTCTAACAAACAATCTTCTGGTATCTCTGCTCTAACAATATGGTCATATTCATTTGGATTATTAAGCTTATCCCCATCTTCTACCATGGTCAACATATGACCATGCGGCAAACCCCTCTTCTGAAATTCAATGACAAAAGCACGAGCAACCACATGCAACCACATTTCCCAACACTTCCTTTTTTATAATGTTTTCTTTTAAATGATTGAGTTTTGCATGGAACACTCGTGTGACTAAATCTGGACGATCTTGGGGTGTTTGATCAGGAAGTAGTTCATCTCTCACTTCTTTCCAATTAGGATTGCAATTCACGATGATAAAAAGATGTGGCATTCCATATTTTTGAACCAAAGCCATAGCATCTTGATACTATTGATACATGTCATGGGGGCTCCCAATAAATGAAGATGGCAAAAAGATTCTTTTATAGACATTACCTGAAATTTTTTACATTACAATGGTGAGTTGGCTATTTAACAAAATTTGATTAGTACATGGAGTTATATAATTTTAAGTTTAATGGTAATATGCATTCACACCTGCATTATGTTCTTCTACATGTAGAGAGTCTTGAAGTCCCTGATGGGGCTCTATCCAAAACTTATCTTGATTCAGAAAAAAATATCTGAGTTTTTGTGATTCAATATTTACATAATTATCTACTGCATATTCTAGAAAGAGACATCCACCTCGACGTAAAAGAGTGTCATGACCTTGGCATATCTATAAAATTTAGATTGTTAACTATGTTTTAAAGCATGTTGGCTATGTTAGGAAGGAAAAGAAGAAATAATAGACACTAACCTGTAACACATATGAGTAATAGTCATAATAACTCATAGACTTTCCATTATTGTCTGTAGTGTTAATGACCCATCCATATGACCTATACGGTAATAGTAACAGACACTACATGGGATAATATCCCACAGAGTCTTGTATATTTCAAAGTTGTCCAGAAGCGGTTTGAATCACGAACTCTCTCCCATTTGGATTTATATTGTCCCCCTCTACTATAACAGTAGCAACCTGAGATGCTGATGGTAAATTGTACTGACGACGATCAGAAGGTTATTCTCTTAAGATCAATATGCAATTAGGCAAGTCTTGACGTTGTCCAAGACTTCATAGTGTATGAACATATGGGTTATATTGGTTCAAGATATATTGTATCCTCTCAACTGTGTCCCTCTCTAAAACACTACTTTCTGACAATCTATTATCAAGTTCATGGTCGGTGTCGTATATATAAGTTTGTAGATATCGTGGTATTCTCTCATCAATCGGCAGAATGCCACCAATCTTATGGTATATAGAACCCTGAGCACGAAAGGTGTAATATGATCGAACGTTAATTCTCTCATCAACATGAACGCCCATTGAGGTGAATGAAAAAATATTGTTGTATGCACGAATATTTTATCTGAATCTCTTTCCCATTATTGTTTGGTCACAGAATAGGTCAGGCATTTCTTGGGGACATTGAATTTGAGGTAGACTAATTCCCTCGTTCAAACAACACAAACTTGAAATTAATTTCTTTATAAAACAAATGTGAATTGCACTTGGGGCATGTTCTTGGTTGTGGTAGTTGACATATTAGTACTCCCATTTCCTCATGAAAATTTCTTGCATCATTGAACCTTATCCTTGCTCTCCTTGTTTGTGGCATGGGCCAGACTCGACATTGCATTTCACCAATAAGCATGTTCTCACTTCGTTCACTTCTTCATCAATAACTATGTTTTGCTCCGTTGCGATAATCATTGTCGTATCAGGATCTTCTGATTTATAATAAAGAAATATGGTAATTTAATAGACATATTTTTTTTTATTATTCAATTGTAGTGATTAATTTTTTTTTTCAAAACAGAGATTATTTAAAGTTTAATTACATCTCATATATAAAGTGAGGATGCTATACCGGAAATCTCTTGATTTCTATCATTCGTAAGGGGCTGTACTTGATTACCATCATTTATCTGTATCCCTTCCAAACGTGCTCTTTGCCTAATGTGAGTTAAGCACACTCTTTCTAAAAATAAATAATCAATAAAAAATGTCAATATATAAGAAAATTTACAAACACGACTATAGCGTAAAACCTTTCATAATCAATATTACTAGTAGTTGGTTCGTTTATATTATTTGGCTGTGAATTTGGGTCATCATCAATAGATTTAACCATGGGTCATTTTCCATGAGCATGATCTCAGCGTCGGGACAAACAAGCTTGATATTGTTCGGGACTCAATGTGTCTCGCGATTTTCTACTGCTTCGAGCACTTCAACTATTTGTCTGATTCATACTTTTATCTGTCACCAAAAACTTTAAGTTTTAAATGTATATTTGAGAAAATAGCAGTGCCACATGATTAACCAAAAAAAGTTCAATTTTTTTTTATAGAACTTCGTTAGTGACATGATTTTTTTTTTCCAGAAGGTCAAAACATTAACTTTGTTCTTATACGAAATGTCATAAAATCAACACATGATTAAGGAAATTAAAAAAGAAAAAAATAACTTCAACAATATAACCGCTCCTCTATCAACTTTGGGCAATATGTCATCTTCATAGCCTCATACTTGTATATTTCCTTCACTTTTATTTTTATTCAAAGACGCTTGAAGTCCGTGTTCAATAGACTCTAGGATTTAAGCAAATGAGTACTAGATTTTGCACACTTGACACTAACAATATAATTGCACACTCTCGATGTATACACTGAATTTGTAAGTCGTGAGCATGATGTTCTTTTGCATATAGAATGTGTATACAATCTCAAAATGTGCATCGACAATGTTCTTCAAATTCATCGACCAACCTAATTCTAAACAATAATCTATGAGAAATCAACAACCAAAGGAGAATAGTTACCAATCAAAACGTCTAACTTCACTGAGTCTGTCATCATCATCCTCCTTTGAACTTTCTGTAAACTTGAGGGAAGTCGTACGTAATTTGGGAGCAATTGAAGAACCTGTGAGCAGTAGCTTTCGTTCCATCTTCTACTTGCATAATAAATAGATATCAGATGGATAACTGTTCTCATGATAACTGCATCTTGGGTTCTTGACGTGTCTCTCTATGATGTTTGGCTTTAGTTTTTCTTTTGCACTTGTCTCGGTTTTTTTCCAAGAGATACACGTGTCCATGCTTATTCTTTGTTATATTTTCTTACTTCTTTGCCCCTTCTTTATAAAATTTGAGGGTTGTAGACCTTGTGTTAAGGGAAGCGCTAATTATAGGATTACGAAAGTTCTACCTTGATAACTATCTTAAGAACTTTTGCCTTAATTAATATGTGAGCCTCCTAGAGTAACATTACATAGACATTGATATAGACATTACTAAGAATTGTAAGGTTAGTGGTGAGTTAAAATCTATTAAGGCCCTTTTATTCTAACTTTTGAAATTGCTTCCCAAATATGTTTTTTTTTTCATGTACAAGTTCAGTTACTTGTCAGTATGCTACAAAGGTAAAACTTGCCATAATTCTATTTACTTTCTCTTCACTTATTACCATGTAGAGAGTAAAGTTATCCCCCCTTTCTGTTTTCTTTTCATTTCTCAGATGATGTGCAATAAAGAAGATACACACATCATGTAATAGGATGTACAAAAAATAGAAAACGAAAGAAAAAAAATTAGATTCAATTTCAAAATGAACTCATATGTTCATGCTTCTTAGTCATCTATGCAGAAAAATCAACGGAGTCAGCTTTCTTCCGCACATATGGGCATACTCAAATTTTCAAAAATGATGTCCACCGAGCTGTAGTCCTCTGAAGTATTCGTGAAGAAGGGCATCATGTGCAGATATTCTTCTCTCTGGAACATGATCCAACATCCTACCGGCTGGTATACCTTGAATGGCTCCAAACTGATTCCACTGGAAATTTGGCAGTGAGTTTCTCTCGTCCTTAGACGGGAAACCGAGGTAGAAAAATTGTGCACAACTGATCCATATCAATTCCCTCATGCCGGGAAAGATGGTTATGGTTAACTAAGCGGGCAAGTACTACTCCCAAAGACCACATGTGTGCGGCTAGGAAGTATACTTGAGATCTCATCAACAATTCAAGAGCTCTGTATCGACGTTCAACATAGTAGATGTGAGAGGGTGGGATCAGATTGTCATCCACTCTAACTAAACGAAAGTCCCATAGCAAAATTAAAAGACTGGGCTAATTCTAATCACAGAGCCTCCCAGGTGAATACAACGGTGCGTAACGCCATTTTCATGGCAAAATTGAATCGCGGAGCAAGTCTCGTACACTAGAGGGAAGTGATCTGTAAAGGTACAGTGGGTGGTTGGAGAGTAGCGACAGGAATCGAAGCACAGGCAATCACTGTATCTAGGTGTACATGTGTGGCCAATCATATATCAGGTATAGTGTATCGTCATCCTTAAAGTGATGAGCCGTGAGACTCATTATCTACTCTGATATGGGTATTAAACTCGTCACTTCCAGCTTACGAAACCCAAATGTAGGACCACGCTGGTTAATTTCTCTCACCATACAAATCGTCCGGTTGCATTTTCAATTGTAATATAACTACATTCATAATCGCGTGGACTTCGCGAGTAAGTTGTCCATAATTCTCTATGACCAATCAGTTAATCTGAAAAATTGAAGATGATGCAAACAGAGTCAAAATTGAGCACATCTAACGTATATGAGAGGCTTGACGAAACCCTTGCACTCGATGCAAGGAAAAGCACCAATCGAACAAGGTCAAGCAAACTCCTCAACATTAATAGTTGTCTGGGGAAACGGAAAAAACGGAGGACGACGAGGTTGAGGTGAGTCCACCGAACACGGCGAAATTGAGTTGCTCTGAGATGTCGTTAGTAGTCTCACTGAATCTCAAACCGAGATCGATCGAGATGAGTGAGAGAGAGTGAGATGAGAGAGACGTCCTCCCCAAACATGTTTATACTTCTAGGCACTAGATTGTAAAAGTTATCAATTGCGGTTTATTTGGATGAAATATTCTCAATTCTTATCGAAAATGATGAAAATTGTAATTTCAATTTTCATAACTCGATAGAATTTAACTTCTTCCTAATAAAGATCTCAGCTGTCCAATTTAATGTACAACCATGATTAATTTTTTCTTTTGTCTTTTTTCATTTCATTCTGTACATCTCTCTCTCTCCGACACTGACTACATCTCTTACTTTTCGCCGGCTATAGATTTGAAAGAGATCGCAAAGATCAAAATCGAAAGACAATTACAAAATTCAATAATCAAACATATCAAAGAAAAACTCAATTTGGAAACCCAAAATTGCCTTGGATTGTCAAAAATAAAGTTAAAAATCAAAGGGGGCCAATTTTCTCGAATTCAAAATATGCAGACCCAAGAAGGTGCAAGAATAGTGTTTTTCTAACAATTACCATCTAATATGAGTCGAGTGTTGTTCTAAAAATTTCCAATCAAGGATATATTGAACATAACAGAAAACAAGATTTTGGGGTTCAAGAGAAGTCTTTGTACATGTAAATGTAAGATGTAACAGAGACTCATATACATGATTTTGTCTTGTTCGTCAACGAAGTCGCGGCTGTAGTGGACGATCTAGTCAAGCTTGCCCGAATGGTGTCATCGACATCAATGAAGCTTTAGACATAGAGTGGGCTGTTATGATGGTCTTTGGAAGGAAAGAACAAAGAGTCGATCAATTTCACACGCCTTAAGTTCATACCAATCACGTTTAATTTTACAAAAACTGTATATACATTTGAAGGAAAGGAGAAACAAATATAGATGTGAAGGAGAAGATGAAGAGAAGACGATATGAGTTGATGGAATTTGCAGTTTAGTACACAGAAAATAATAAGGAAAACTAATTATGGATTTACATTAGATCGGACGGTCCAGATTGTGAGTTAGGCAGAAGTTAGGTCCTCTCAGGTTAGGAGAGGATCTGAGTCCATTAAATGACATTATTTAGAAATTCTAAATTATGAATTTATTCAGAAAAAAATTCAAAATAACATGGAATTCAAACTTTAAAATCAGTAATTCGAGGGAATTGTAATGACACCTCTTAAAGGACTCGATCCTGATTTAGTTGTCCAAACCAGAATTAAGCCCTAACGACAACCGAATCTACAAAAATTTTGTTAGAGTTTCTTCTAAAATCAAGACATCTAAAAACCTGCAAGGAAAACACACTTCTAAAATGTCCACAAAAATAAACTGTGGGTACCAAATCCTATCCGAATTTCTCAAATTAGTCAAACACTGAATCTACTAAAAATATAAACTGTTACAGAAGGTGATAAGAAATACAAAGACTGAATGGAAAATACAACACAACGAAAGTAAACTCTATACAGTATTTAGAGCGACTTCTAATTTACATAATACGCAGGACTAGCAGATTAAGCTAGGAACCTACTAGATGAGTATAGTGACACGAACTCTATGCCTCCGTCGTTGACGTGCTATCTCAGGATGTAAACTGCAAACTGGGTGGAAGAAACCTAAAAACCCAGGGAAAAGTATATCAAATAATAAAATTGTTAGAGTGAGTGGACAAAAATAATATTTTACTTTAACTGAAAACTATAAATAATATACCTTTCACTATAAGTGTACATAAACATAATGCGAGTCTAAAAATATGATCATCCAGGTACTCTTGGGTAGTATAAATATGAAGAGGCTACGACTCGGGTCATCCGAATTCAAGTTCTAATACTGCCCAAGTCAGGTTCCTGGCCCTTCTACGTGCTTTATAAATTCTCGGGTCAGGTCCCTGGTCCTCTCGGAGCGTCTCGGGGATCAACCGAGAAGTAGTGAATCGATGCATCAACTGTACTATGCTTTGTGTAAAATCAAATCATATATACCTCCAAAGGCAAATACATAATCGTAAATGCATAACTACAAATGCATAACTGAAGACTCGCAAAACAACAGTAGAAATAAAGTGTCCACTCACAATACAAAGCTAGCTACGTGGTCGGGCGGAAGTCCCCTCGCCAAAATCTCGATCACGGTCTTCTGAATAAATAATAAATTCATTTAATACTGGAATTCGATAAAATGTGTGAAAATCAACTCAAAAACTATCCCAGAAATCCCCGGTAATTTTTTTATTTTCGCCTTGTTGAGAGCATTTGACACCTTGTTGGAAAGATCTCAATGAGGCCAACAACTTTACCAATTGACAAAAAAATCCAACTCACCGCCGTTTGACCAAAAACTAGATCGAAAGTCCATGGCCAGAAAATCGCCAAAAAAGAATTCCGGCTGATTTCAACCCCGTCGACGCCCCTCGGTCCCCCCAACCATAGGGCTTTGACTCCTGGGGAAATACCCCATCGATTCTACCCCTCGCCGTCGCCAGAAAGTGGCCGAAACACCACTGGCCATTAAACCCAAAACCTAACCCAAAACTCTCCACGATTTGCACCTAAAATCGACCCAAAAATCAACAATACATACATGAATCGAAAGAGGGAAGAGAGGGCTTTAAAACCATACCAAGAACGCCGGCAACGATGGCGTTTTCCGATGGGTTCGAATTCGAATATGGTCGGGCCGCGAAATGGGTCGATGGGTTAACCGAATTTTCTGGTATTTCAATATTTTCTAATTTTTCTTCCGCATTTACACCGTAAATACCGCATTTATACCCCATACACCCCCAAGCATCTGATCAGATCAACGACTAAGGTTTGATCTGATCAAGATCTAACGGTTCAGATTAAACCGACCTAAAATAAATACTTTTAAATATTTTCTCCACGTAGACTTCCAAAAATCATTAAAAAAAATAGCTCGCTTATCTGAAAAATTCCTAGAAAATTCCTACGAGCTCGAAATAAAATACTTTACAACTTATGTGAAAAAAATATAGTCTAGTTTTCGCTAAGTGAAAATGACGTTCACAAACCACACGATACGATTAATTAGCGATAATCCTAATTCGTGCTGATTTGTGCGTAATTTTTTGTTCGGGTTGTTACAACTTCATTTTGAGAGAATTAAACAAGAGAATTTGAATTTCCCTAAATTTTAAGAATTTGAAATTACAAAATTCTCAAGAAGCTTATCCAATGCAAACAAAGAACTTAAGAGATAGAAGGTGACTTTCTAGATTTTTTTATTCCCTCAACTATTCATCTATCCAAACACGCCATAACTTATAGCTTTCGACAATTGCCCATATCGTACACTTTTCCTCTTGCTGATATTCATTTTTTTCTTTTAGTTACCAATTCGAGTTCATTTTCCTATTTTAGTCATTGCTTGGTACTCACGGTTCAGTCTCAGAAGGTAATGCTGAATTTTCATCCTCACTCGTTTCTTCTTATCCTCAAATCCAAAATCTAGTAGCACCATGCCAATTCTACGTGCTTCGTGCGTTAACTCCATGACATGTTGTGATGGGTCTCGAGTCTCCTTATGTGATATTTATACCCTAAAGACCTATCGTATACCATTTTGGAGATGTTAGTGAGAAGGACTTCTTCTCTGTAGTGATGGAGATATAGTTGGTTGTACATATGGTTAGCGTTCATTCGATACTTTTTACTACCCAAATCAATGGCTCAACTTTGGAAGGGTTTCGGTTGTGTTTGGGTCATCAAACTTGCAACATTCTCCTAGCAATTTTTGCCACTTTCATGATCTTACCAAAAGCAATGGGGATTAGGATGGACTCCTTGGTTCTAGAAAGAAGTGATGGTGATGGTAGGGGATTATGATGGCTCTTATGACAGGGCGTGTCAACACTAAACTGACAGTGTGGCTTTGGGTGAGGGGTCTCCTGTTATCGTGCCTTGTCGCTAAGTGGGCTCGACAGATTGGCTATTTGCTTGAGGTCTATCAGTCCCCATATGGGCAGTAGCAGATCCAAAAATTCCTTTTAGGGTGGGCAAAGACTAAACATAAGAGAGCGTAAAATTTCATCACAAAAATGATGATATAAATATGCAGAAATACAATGACCGGTAAATTACAAAATCAGCAAATTCATAAAAAAAATTATATACTATTCTTCAAATCGATAAGTAATGTCTTCAAATAGAGCTATTGATTAATATGTATTATTTTTTCTGATAAGAGATGAATATGTATTATTTTTCTATGAAATAACTTATTGCAATGGTATATTTAAATTGATTTAAAGAAAGTAAAAACAAAAAAGAACTAATACATTAATCAAAGTGTAGTCGTACACATACTAGAGAAATGAAAGTCAGTAATGTAGGATAATTATGATTTCTAGCTATTCACCTTTCCCCACCCACCCATTCCCACGTTAACGCAAAAATAAAAGAATAAGAGTCCGGCTCAACAACTATCAGAGTGAGTAGATGACGAACTTCTAACGACGTCGTTTACTTAAGGTTTTCTGGCCAAAAATGACTATCTTTCTATCTTGCTTTCTGTCATCTTATTCCATCTGCTGGCATTTTTACTTGGATTTTGACCAAATCTAGAACACCCAACCTATAAAATTCAAGCTGAAATTCAAATCTCAGGTTGGGCAATTGCCTAACCTCGCCTATGAGTGGATCCGTCCCTGCATATGGGAAAGGGTTGGAGGAAGTGGGGATGTGATTGCTAATAAGAATAAACTCATTATATCCACTTGTGCTTGGAACCGATCGAAAACCTGATCGGTTTTTGTCGGTCTCAGCTCACATCGATGGCGGAGGTTTCGGAGATGGTGTTCCAATCGAAATCGCAGGTCCATCGGCCCGATGCTGTGTGTCTATGGCCGTGGTGGGAGGCCAACCGACTCTGAGCTAACGAAGGCAATGGTGGCGGTGTGATCCGAGAGGTTTTGGGATCGAATCAGTCCTGTTTATCTCCGGGTTAAACCCTAATTACATCATTAGTGGTGATCGGAGGGTCGAGGTAAGTCGGCAGAGACGAGAAGAGGTCGTCGGAGTCACCAATAGGTGCCTAGCCGGAGTAGAATCACTGATGACCTTCGGGTGCCCATAAAATTCCTTTCTGGGTGCTTTGGAAACTTCCCAAAAATCTCATGGGCTTAGATGCAAATTCTGAGTTTTTGAAACTTCTGTGTTTCTTGTTATATCCCCAAAATACAAGACCCAAGCCAAAGTTGGAGCCCAATCCCTTTTACATTATACTAGCTCATATTAGCTCACTATGTTAGCTATATAGGGTTTTCAGTCTCATTAATGGCAATTTGAATATTTAATCAATTTAGATTTTATTTCTCTTAGTTTCTTTCCTCTTCCTTTACTTCATTCTCCGATGACCATTCACTGTTATGATCTCAGTTGGGATCCTAACATTTATGTCCCTATCTTTTCCAGAATTTAATATAACTCAAAATAACTAAGTGTTTGGAGACATGTAGACCTCCTTAAAGTTCTCTAATCGTCGAGAAACTAAAACACATAGTTTTGTAAACTAATTCCATAGAGAATACAAATTTTGTTGGTGATGATCTTATGCCATAAATCAAGAATCGTACTTGAGCATAATCATGTTAGCGGTCCTTAAAACAATGATCAATTATGCGATCAAAACACAAATTTTTCAAGAACCAAAAAAAGTACATAAAGTTCGTAAAGATAAACTGATTTGTAATCCGATAGAGTAAACTTACATCTTCAAATCACACAAAATAAAATTGTTTATTGATTGCAGGAAACGATTACAATGTAATCAACTTAGCCAAAAAGAAACTAAGGAAAATAAAGATGACCGACGAAGCAGTCTTATTACGTAGAACAAAACATTACGATCTAAATCATGGAAGGAACTAGTCTCTGTATCCGTGAGTCTCTATATTCGTAGGAACATGGGCATCTGGATCTTCTTTATTGATGCTATGCACTTCCGCAAAGCTTTTGTAGGTTTGGTAAGCATCAATTATGGCCTTTGATGCTCTATATTATGGTTGCCAATGATCGGTCATATCACACCTGTAACATATGCTACTAGCTAGATCTAGCAGCGAGCTAGACTTGAGGCTTCCCATGAGAAGGAGGGGGAGGAGGAAGCTTTTTAGCCTCCCTTTTAGGCCTTTTTTCGGCCTACCTCTTATGGTGGCTGCCACTCTTGGTTAGCAGTTCCTCCTCAGCACGCTTTCCCCTTCTCATACCGCTACCCTTGGACCTCGCTTTTGGTTGTTCTTCTTGGCACTTACAACATGCGCTTCTTTAGCGGGGATTGCCCCAACAAGTCCAGCATTATAATTCTTTAGAAGAATCATGATGTTCTTTTTTGCCTTTACCATCTTCGTGAGGAGCTGAGACTACTAGATAATGCATCCTACGTCTACCTCAATCTGATAATTCTCATAGAGGGCTTGCGATGCAGGTGGAAAGGTAGAGAGAGTTTTATCTGTCTTGGCTGTGTCGTTCAGTGATTCTCCATAGAAGCGAAACTCTGAGCATATATGCAGGAGTTCAGAGTTGTAACCTTAAACGATCTTAAAATCAGCGACTCTAAGATGTGTTCAATGATCACGAGCTTCTGGAAGGTTAGTCTCCTAAAAAGAGCTGAGTGGCTTATGGAGCTGATTCCAGAGTTCCCGAGGGTTCTCTTCAAGATAATAGATAAGATAACTTAGGGAACGACCTTCCAACATGGATTGGTCCTCAGATGTGATGATATTGCCATTGAGAATCATGATCTACGCAAGTAGTCCATGGCCTTTGAAGAGAGTCCTCATGTTTTGAACCCAAACATGGAATCTGGCGCCCTATTGCATTAAGCAGCTTATGGTCCAATTTTTTCGAGCTTGTCATATGGTAAAACAAAGAGAGAGAAGGTTAAGTTCTATGTTTGGACTAAATCAAAACTCTATGTAGGTCGATCTTTGATCAATACTCCACTATAGGATTTCTTTAATGTCTTTGATTATAGATCTCGTAAAGACGGAATAGAAGAGGGTATTATAAGCTCCGAAGAAAAAGAATCGCAAAGTTGCGAGGAGGGAGAATAGAAAAACTTCTATCATAAGAAAACTTACTTTTTAATCGAGGTGTAGAACACTATTTTGACGTCTTTTTGTTGGCCTTGGGAGTCGTGCATGCGGGAGTGGGAAGAATAACAACGGTCAGCAGTAGACGATGGTGGTTGTTTAGTAGGAAGAAGAAGAAGAAGAAGAAGAAGAAGAAGAAGAAGAAGAAGAAGAAGAAGAAGAAGAAGAAGAAGAAGAAGAAGAAGAAGAAGAAGAAGAAGAAGGGTTTTGTGGTGAAAATCTAGGGCTAGAGCTCATGCTTGATAATATGTTAGAATATAACAGTATTTGAGAGAAAGATATCTTGTGTTATTGTGTCATTGATGTGTAGAATACATAGTCTACATATAAGGACTTAAACCAAGTTCATATATGAGAATTTATTTACTTGATCACCAAGTAATAGGAATCTTAATATATAATATAATCCACATCTAAATCTTCTTGAGGATTATCACACCACATAATATCTTGGATATTTCAACACAAAACATAATATATCTTTTTGGATTTTTTTTAAATGCACCCAGGTCTATTCCATAGTAATGGCATGTTGCACAATCTCAGTCTTCTCTTTTTATAAGAAAAACTCAACTTTATGCTTGTATTACCCGTTTTAGATAAGACGAAGTTTCTGAGTTTTTTTTATATATATATTGAAAGAGATAGTGTTTGTTTTTGTTTTAGTTTTGAATGGTAGAGTTGCGGTGGAGACGAAGCTTGAGTAATGGCCAAAGAGAGGTTCACATGTACTATGTTTATCATAAACTCAGTGAAACTTGAATAAAATTGAAATAATCAATAAATCATATTGTGATACCTATCACCTGAGAAAATTAGACTATGGAGTGTTTAGCCTTGAGGTGCATAGCAGCGAAGAAGTTATCCTTTTTTTAATTGAGTTTATTCTCAGTTACTCTAATTATGTTTGGTATTTTTTTTAAAGAGTTCTTCTTTTTTGGAAAAAATTCATGCATAGTGCTTGAATTCTTTTAGTAAGGTCAAAATAATGCTCAAACTCTAAAAGATATAAAAAAGTTGCTCGAACACCTAAAATGATATATGTTTATTTTCGTCACGTCTTCATTTCTCTTGATGATGTGGTAGAGTGAATATTTGAAAAATAAGAGTATTATGATAAATTATATCTATTTTAACCTCTCTCTCTCTCTCTCTCTCTCTCTCTCAGTTGTTGATCTTGAAAAAAACTGAGTTTACAATAAACTCAGGACATGGGATCCTCTATCTCTCAAATATTTGCGGTTGCCAAGCCCGATCTCTCAGCTTGCCTGTGTCGAGTGCCCGCCTCCAAACCATAGCTCTGCTTCAGATTCTTTATCACCATTGGCGCTTGTCGACACTACACTACACCCTCTTCTGACCTGTTCTGAACGTGATGCTAGAACAGGGTACATGGGAGCCACAACGCAAGTATGGATCAAACGCAAGGTGTTCCCTCTCACCATCGTCGTTCCCCAACCACAACCCAGCAATTTTATTTTATTTTTGCAATTTTTTCACTCAAACTCCGCAGCTGCCGCGAGCTCATCACCGACCCCATGATTCGGCATTCACGTATAACTCCAAGGGTTTGAAGAAGCTTTCCATTAGGTGTATGTTTGGTGCTAAAGCTATAAACTCCCGTCCTCGAGTATTGTGCAGTGCCATGAGTCATGTTGCGATCGACTTTGTGGTTTTTCCCCACACAACTCTGCCTTTGGCGACACAAATCCACATGACCAGAGTCTGCTTGGTGCTTTAGATTGCAGCCTCACAGGCTTGCTGAACTCTTGGTCATCGGCTCTCAACTTCACCATCAATCGCCGATGCTTCTACAACTATCTAGAGATCTCAAATGGACGTCATTTTATTTATTTATTTTGTAAAATGTAAAATTAATAATAGAGAGGGGGGGGGGGAGAGTATATGTGTATATATATATACACACACACACACATACACACACACACAGAGTTCCTATCAAGTGCGAAGCTTTGCACTGAAACTTTTGTGTGAAGTTACATTTTACATAAAATTGACAATGTGATTCGATAATTGAAATCAATCAACTTTTAGATACATATGCAAGGATTGTGCCTGCAAAATTTCAGCTTAATTGAAGATGTTTTAACCATTTGATCGTCGTATTATTTAACAATGCATATAGGTTGTTCGATTTAGCTCAAAATTTGAATGTGTGATCAAATAGTCAAAATATCTCCGATTGGACTAAAATTTTGCAAGCACGATCCTTTCATATGTATCTAAAAGGTGATTGATTCCAATGATCAAATTATTTGGTCGATTTTATGTAAAATTGAACTTCACATTGAAGTTTCAATATGAAGCTTCGCACTTGATAAGATATATATATATATATATATATATATATATATAAGTAAGGCTCAGCTAAGGACCTCCACATCTATTGAAAACTGTACTGCGGGTTTCCTTAATTTTTCTTGATTTGGTTCACTCTTTTGGAAACATAATTATATCTCTACCATTATGTTCTTTTTAAACTTCACTATTCAGTTTCTAGATACTAGTGTACAGATCATTTTAAAATTTTTTTATTCAATTTGATGATGTTTAAAGTACCTAACTAGATCAAACTAGTGAACAGACTGTAATATGTTGACCGGGAAGTGTTAATATTCATATGTGGCAAATCACGATTTTGAAAGCTCAAACGATCGTCAAATTTGATGAAATTTTGTATAAGTGATTATAGAGTCAAATTAATGAAATCTATATTTTTCAATATATGCGAAGGTCCTTGCCATAATCTTGCTCTATATAAGGATATAAAGATGTTTTGATCTTCTTCTGTTTTCGTCAAAAAAGTGACATGTCTCGAGAGAAACTGAACCATGTTGGAAATAAAAAAGAGGCATTATACATGTAGTGTTTTAGAAATTCGGATATTATTTTAATAATTTATAGAATTCGCACATTATTTTAACTTGATCGAAAAAGCGATCAAGAGTTTAGGCACTGCCGATGAATTTTTTCTCTTTTCTTCTTAAATAAATAAAAAAAAGGAGTTTTGTAATTAAAACAACAAGAAAAGTGAGTTTGAACTTTGAAGGGCTCTCCACATTTTCAAATAATCTCTCTTTCTCTCTCTCAAAGTCTGGTCGTCCAAAATCAAAAACCCAAAAGGAAATAAGGCTTCTTTGTTTCTGGGCAGATTTGGCTCTTGAGAGCTTCTCAATGGAAGCTATCAGAAAACAAGCCACCAGGCTCCGCGAACAGGTCGCCAGGCAACAACAGGTACTCTTTCATTTCAATTTCGTTTCTTTTGTTTCAATCCCCAACACTTTCTACACAATCATTCAATCTTTATATTACTGCCTATTGCTTTAGCTCGACTGACGTTTTTCCATCTTTTGGTTAAATTTTGAAATCTTTTTCTGCTGGCAATGCTTTTATTATTTTTGGGTTTCAGCTTCATGATTTATGAATCACATTGTATGATCCATTATAATGCCTTTTCTTTTCCAAGTAATGAACTTTGTTTGTTCATATTTGATAGAGCCCAAAACATATAATGAGGTAAATCTTCATTTTTGGAATATGAAATGCTTCATTTGGTCCGAATGGAGCCTAAACTAGTTGAATCAGACTCAGGGAAGGCTAGTTCACTCACACATTGAAATGTAAAATTCTGTGAATTAAAGACATATTTCCGCAATTTATACATTTTCGGTATAATCTTGTTCTTCATACTCATATGCACATGATTGCTCACTCAGTGTTCATTGGAACAAAAAAAAAAGGCAAAAGAAAGAAAAACTAGTTTGCTGATTAGGATTACATTACTGTTACTTTAGGCAGTCCTCAAGCAGTTCGGAGCTGGAGGATACGGAGGTTCAGATAATCTTGTTACTGATGAGGCAGAACTACAGCAGCATCAGAAGCTTGAGAAGCTTTACATATCGACACGTGCTGGAAAGGTTGTCTACTTTCTTAAAGCTATGCTATCTGCTGAATCATTTCATTTTCTGATCTTTTACTAAAGAAATATTTAATTCATGGTTTAGCATTATCAAAGGGACATCGTTCGTGGTGTGGAGGGATATATTGTCACTGGCTCCAAACAAGTCGAAATAGGTGAGTCAAAAAACTTATGTCATTTGTAAACCTCAAATGTAGTTGAGGATGACCAAAATATTATAGTCTAAACCATAGCCCTGCCGTGCAGGAACAAAGTTGTCAGAGGATAGCAAAAAATACGGAGCTGAAAATACATGTATGAGTGGTAGTACGTTATCAAGAGCTTCATTAAGCTATGGACGTGCTCGTGCTCAAATGGAGAAGGAGCGGGGGAATTTGTTGAAAGCTCTTGGCACACAGGTGTTACATAGTCATTAATTCCACTTATGCACAACTCTGTTGATTGGACATAGTCAGAAGCATATGTTTATACTCTTCAGAATCTTGTGTATGGAATAATACATTTTCTTAAATGATAAACTACAAGTCTGTTACTATATTTTCAAAGACCATGTTAAAGTAGTAACTTCAGAAAGTTTCTTAATCTAACTTCTATGAGAGATTAATTGTGTGCATATGTGTTTGTAACATTTATCAGGTGGCAGAACCATTAAGAGCAATGGTAATGGGCGCTCCATTGGAAGATGCTCGACATCTTGCTCAACGTTATGACAGATTGCGACAAGAAGCTGAAGCTCAGGTATATTTAACTTCGTATTTGCCAAATACTTTCTTATTCTTTTATTCCCTTTTGTTCTTGCAACAGCATTTTATTGAAATGGGATGTATTGGGGTCAATTAATGTTTGTCATACTCATATCCGTACAGTTAACTAAACACATATATGATGCACTAGGCATGGTGTGTCACGGTTTTTATTTACAAGTATGTCATGGTGTGTTCTTTTAAACCTAGACAGGCTATTGAAGTTTCAAGACGCCAAACAAAAGCGAGGGAAACACCAGGCAATTCTGAAAATGTTATGAAACTAGAAGCTGCAGAAGCTAAGTTGCAAGATCTGAAGTCGAATATGGGAAATTTAGGGAAGGAAGCAGCTGCAGCAATGGCAGCAGTCGAGGCTCAACAACAGAGATTGACTCTCCAAAGACTCATTGCCATGGTAGTGCAAGTTCTTTTATAATCGTCTATAAGTTAAATATGTTAGAAAGTAGATCCTTTTAATCTTATGTTATATAAATATATAGGGAGACAAATATATATATATATGTATATATATATATATATATATATATATATAGAGAGAGAGAGAGAGAGAGAGAGAGAGAGAGAGAGAGAGAGAGAGAGAGAGAGAGAGAGAGAGAGAGAGAGAGAGAGAGAGAGAGAGAGGAGCTAAATCACAGCAGCATTCCCATCTAAAAGCCTGAAAACTCTTATAAAATAGAATGTCCAAGTGAAGCAACCCTTTTTATGTCTCTTTTTAAAAAAAAAATCTTATAGGGTTGCTAGAGTGATAGACAATCTCATGAGAGGAAGGAGGAAGGGACACTCTATAAGATGGGAGTTAGCTACTTGAATAAAATCTAGAGGTTTAAGGGTTGGTGATCTGGTTGCTAACGAGACCTCCTTGTGAGCCAAATGGTTGCTGAGATTCTACTTAAATTGCAATCAATGTGGCATACTGTGAGTAGTTGCAAATGTTAAGTTGGAAGAGATGCAAATATGTCTGTGGAAAGGTTCAGTTAGAATTCATCAGAAGGATGTCTCAAGGTTATGGCTTATATATTTGAATGCTGCTAAAGTGAAAATGGGGAGGGAAGGAGGCTATGATGTTGGAGGGGGTCATTGGGTGAGGTACAGTCCTTCAGAAAAAAAATAAAATTTAGAGGCTGTACCACTTGGTACATATCCATTATTACAGAGTAGTGGGTGTGGCTGAAAAGTTGAGGCCCTTTGTTGAGCTGGAACTTGAGGTTTAGATGAATGTTTCTAATTTATGAGTTGCAAAAGCTGATCTCTTTTTGGAGTATTTGGTTGGAGTCTAGATCAGATTCATGGATGTGAAGCATCTAATCTCTGGATCAGTAAACAGAGAAAAAACGTGATTTTGATCGTGAAGGTAATGAATTTGCGAGGCTAAATGGAGGGGACATATGTCCCTCCCTACAACTCATCAACTAATCATTTGGAAGTTTGAGTCCCCAGAACTATTTTTGTGTAAATATCTCTCTGATGACAATTATTTTAAGCCAGTGGTCTGGTTAATAAAGTTTTCCATGATGGCAGGCTACAAGTGGCAGGCTTCAGAAGACACGAAAAGATGCTTGATTAGGTTTAGAGTATTTACGTCTAAGATGGAAGGAAATACCAACTGTTTTTACTCACCATGAAGTTTTCAACAGATTGGTCCAATCATTTGAGAAGATGTCCGTAAGAGGGCAGTTGTTCTCTTGTAAGTGTGAGATTTAAGGGTTGGGGAGTGAGAAAACCCTTGTGGAATTACAATTCTTTGGCGTTCAGAGCAATTTTCTTGAAAAACAAATGGGATCATTTAGGGGGAACATAGAAATAGGTCCCAGATCCTCTTTTACGGCGTCAGGAGCCATTATGGGTGTCAATCTGTCTCCCATTTTGTAGAACTGGAAAGCAGTGATGATCCCCAAAAGTTTTGGGGCTTCTGAGTTGCATTCTTTGTTTCTTTTGTTAGTTATCGGAAACTTTTCTCAGGTGTGGACTTATGGACAACAGTATGTACTTGTTTGGTCTCACTAAAGTTCCTTTCTCAAAGAACAAAGAAGAAAGGAAAAAGGAAACTGGAAGAACTCACTTCAGTAGTTTAGCCTGAACAACAAGTAGCCTGTTCACAGATTAGGACCCAAAAAGGTTCATCCTTCAATAAGTCTTAGCTCAAGGTAGCACATTTACCTTAGGTGCTTTAGGCTACCTTATTGCAAGATAATGACCAAAGACCTGAATTGTTTTCTGCAACAGATATAGGTACCTGGAGACTGCTTAAAGCTGCCTGCATTGAAATTAGTCTCCCCCCTTTAGATACAAACCTTCACTCCATCCTTTGCTTCTTCACTCCTTACACCACATGACGTCAAAGCCTTAGAAACGTGCCCAAGAGGAAGACCTAAAAGGCATGCTATTGTCCTTTTATCTATCATATCCATAACCTCCGCCAACGTATCTATTCTAGTATTTATGAACTGAGCATTTGGCTCTATTCCTCTGAAGTCCCGAAACAGATTGACTTCAAATATGTTGGGGGTTTTAATAAGGTGGAAGAATTAATATATGTTGGATATCTACAATTTTAATTTACATAAACACCTTCGCTGCATGAAGTCCTTTCGGTCTTTTACTGTATTCAACAACTTAGTGTTCTTATATAATTTGGTTATAAGTGAAGGTCGAAGCAGAGCGTAACTATCATCAGAGGATCCTTCAGATACTTGATCAACTTGAAGGAGAGGTATGTCATGTTCCTCCCCCTGCTTCTTTTTCCAAAACATAGTTCATTTATAAAAGTCTGATGTTTGATATCTGCATTAACTAATGATCTATTCTATGTTCTTTCAATGTCTATAGATGGTATCAGAACGACAACGTATTGAAGCGCCTCCTAGCCCCATTGTTGACAGCAGTATGCCTCCGCCCCCACCTTATGAAGAAGTTAATGGTATATATGCATCTCAAAGACATAATGGATTGTCAGACAGCATGAATTACTTCTTGGGGGAGGTTAGTAATCGAACTAATCATAGAATTTTAGTGTTGTTATACTGATGCAATTGCTAGAGTTGAACTGTATTAATATTTATGGCCATTAATGTTTTGGTCTCTCTTCTTTTTGGTCAATCTCCTGCAGGTTATATTTACCTATCAAGCTGTATCTGACGTGGAGCTCAGTTTGTCGATTGGTGACTATGTTGTTGTGCGAAAGGTGATTTTCTTAGATATCTTTACAATTGAACTATTTTGATCCATTGAATTGGAATTAAGGGTAACCAAACACTTGTATTTGGACTAAACACGGACACTTTTTGGTGGTATAAATTATGATGGTTAACATATAATGACTGGGTCTAGCTTAAGTAATTTGGTTAAGAACAGCTTAACTTGCATAAAGTAGTTATAATTGGATTGATTTTCTGTTGCTAGGCCCTAATTGCATTCTATTTTAATTTGCCTGAGATATATCGTAGACGAGAGGCAAACCCTTCTGCGCAACTATCATTGATACCTGTTGAATCCAGGTTGCAGACAGTCTAATGGGCATTGTGTGCACTTAATATATTGTGGCTTCTGACAAAGAAATAAGTACTAAAAAAGAGAACAAGGGCCTTGTCATCTGTATACTTTGTGACTTATTGCTGTTGATATACTTAGCATACTCTGTGTTCTGTGCTTTCAACAGGTAACCAACAATGGTTGGGCAGAAGGCGAATGCAAAGGTAAAGCAGGTTGGTTCCCATTTGGATACGTTGAAAGACGGGAGCGAGTTCTTGCAAGCAAGGTGGCTGAAGTGTTCTAAGTTCACTTACGAGCAGATTGTTTTTCTTTTTCCTCTTTTTGTTCATTTGTTGTTTTCTGTTTCTTGTGTATGTTTTCGTTTACATTTTTCCCAGTGGTGCAGCTAGCCTTTGTTAGATGGAAAAAAGGCCCCTCTCTCGCATCTCATGTGTTTTTCGATACCAAATTCTTGCCCATTTATTAAAATATTAGTGCCCATTATTTATTCATTCATTCGCTTCAATAGTTTCTTTTGCTGCTGGGCAATGTGCAAGCATTGTTTGTTATTTGTAGAAATGCTTTAACACAGACTTGACACCGATCGATTTATCAAGCTTCTGCAGCCGTTGACAATATACTGAAATAGTGATCAGAGTCCAGAATTAGATGAACAAATAGAGCAGTCAGATTCTACATGTAAATGAGTGATATTGGATGAAATAGCCAATTTGACACCCAGTACGTCTAGCAAAGCCTGGATCAGAAATAAAATTGTTTCTCCGTTTCCAGGTAGCAACAAATGAAAGAGAACACAGAACACCATTTGTTATCATATTTGTTGAATAACCACACAACACGTGAGCCTTGGGCCAATTTTCCCAACTGAGATCATGAGCAGAGGCCACTGAAGCAGGTTAAGTGAAACAACTCGATCCAAATAGTATGCGCCAACACACAATCTTTAAAAGATATGAGAGGGGGGCCTTATATTGTGCATGAACCATCAATACTGAGCCTCCTCTCACCATGTGCTTGCTCATTTTTGAGCAGCTTACCAGATAAACAGATATACACAAATGAGGGTATGAACCATTTGGTGTGTCACAGTAAAACTGTTTGATTATATATGTCATTTTGGCCTCCAGGTAACCCAAAGAAAACCGATAGTATAATTATCCATACAACCATAGATGTCAATGTGCTAATACAAGTTGATGTAGCATTTTTGATACTACAAGGACCAAGGGCCATAACAACTATGTCTAGCAAGTAACGTGAACAATAGAGGTATTTGCCATTACTGTATATCAACATACAAGGCAATCTAGCACAATCCAATATCTCTTCCCAGAAAAAGAAATAACAAGGCAAAGCAAATCCTGCATAACGAAATTTAGGGAGTAAGGGTCATGTAGTATCAATTCGAATCTGAAAGAATCAAAGATTAAGACCAGCTGCTGTCATTTGATAGAACTTACATTTGAATCTTGGGCTGGCAGAAACATAAGCGTAAACGATGGCCAGGATGATAAACAGTACCATAATCTGCATTCAGGTGATTTGAATAATGAAATTTGATTTCTAGAGTGATATTGATCACTTTTTGTTTTAATTTTACATATCTTTAAGATGCTTACCATAGCAGAATTGAAACTTTGCTCACTCTTGATTATATATGATTTCCTACAGTGGTCCACAAATACATGCATGTCAGGCAATCAATACTAAAGAACATTCAATATTCCAGTTGCACAATGGATACTATGGAAATACCTGTTGGTCAAGGCTCCAGAGTCCCTGCATTTCTTCTGCACTGCTTCAAGCCTGCTCAGTGTTTTCGTTGCATTAGGATCCTTCTTGTCAACCTAACGTCAATGTTCAATTCAATGTGTGAGAATTACAGCAGGAAAGGGACAATAAACTCTTGTATTGAAATGAATGCATGGGTGCCAACAGTGTGGAAAGCAGCCAGAGTGAATTTTCTTCAATAAGCATTAAGCCAAAGTAATTGATATGTTACTCTTTTTGTGGTTACACAGAGATTTTCATGAACAATGTAACTTTTCTCTTTTTGTCGGTCTTTGTGAAAACATACCTAAGAGAATCTTAAAACATGACAAATATTAATCAATCCTTCTAATGATTGAAGAAAGAAGCTTTTTACTCGGTAATCAAATATCCTTATCCAAGTTCCACACTGTTGGAGTTTGATGAGTTATCATACCCATGTCTTACCCTGGGTCCACTCTAAGCTAAGGCAGTATTTCAAAAAGCTAATACATGCTTGTTTGTAGAAGCACTGTACCTTGGACTTTATAATGGACGAAAAATCATGGAAAGCGGCATAGACATCAGCCATTGTTCTTGTTCTGTCAATGATTTTTGCAGTAAGACCTACAAACATAAAGTTGAATTAGGGAAAAATTTCAAGTATAAAAATAACAGCATTACAGCACTTGTTCCATTCGAATGATCTGAACCTCAATCATATATATATATATAGAGAGAGAGAGAAGGGACATACAACATCAAATGGTAGTCATAATGATCTTGTTAAACATACAACTTTCATGAAGTGATATTACAGAACATGTTCAATAACATTATATATGACACAATATTATCATGTGTTAATAATCTAGGCACTACTACAGCTTTTGAGAAACCTTTGGATCCTTCGAAAATCTCTATAAACTATGAAAAATGCTCCCAGGATCTATTCAAATCAGTAGCAGTCTGGCAGACCACTCATTTTACACAAAATCCTATTTAATATGTAATACATGCAATTATTTTCTTTTAACTATTTCAGAAAGCGTTAGCTTCAACATAAACAAAAACTGTGTTGATATATTGAATCTTACCACGCCTCATTTTCACCACACCTCTGAAGACCTCAATGTTGTTGTAGCATAGTGCTAGTGTGCCAATTGCCATAATCTAGTCAAACCAGTATGAACTGAATGAGATTTAAACTTTAATAAAGATCTATTAGGTTTCATTAGAATCATGGTTGGATAAGTTCTGAAAATTCAAACAGAAGATCAGACGAGTCGTCATAAATAGTTATTATAAATTACAAAGGACTGAATTTTGAAACTTCAGGTACTTCAAAGAATCAAAAGCTCATTCAGCAAGATACTATTTAGTTCATTAAGAGAGATATATTGGCAGCAACACCACTAGATCCAGTTGTCAGGAAGATAAGTGACAACACGTTTCATATTGTACTTCAATATTTAATAGGCTCGTAGCATCTTAGAAACCTAAAAGTTAGACCAATATCATTCCAACTTCCTAAATAAAAGTCACTTATACATAGAAATGAAAACGACCAGTGATCTAAGAATCAAAGACATCAATCCTAAATGAAGAGTTCATATCTGTGCTTAATTTCCTTTGCAGGTGGTTAGAGTCCATTAGTTCAAAGAAGCAATAACTCACTCTCCACAATTAGCTAAGCTTGAAATAGCTTAAAGATCTTTATGCAAGTTCCTTGTTAAAGTTATCTATCAACTTTTTCTATATTCTTTTATGAACAGACAAAGTCCACATGTTAAATTATGACACATAAGACTGACTTGATGACTATTGATACAGAAAGAAAAACAGTGGTGATATCTTGTTGAGAACATCATCTACCTGAGGGATCGCACAAAACTTAAATATGGCAGGATCTCTTAATGCAGACATGTACGTCAAGCAGTCTTCCATGTGTATCAATGCATTAGTGACCATGTCATTTAAACATTGTACAGCCTTGTCAGAATTTTCCTCATATTTCAAGTCCTGGGTGCAATGATAAAAATAAAATTAAATACAACTCAGAGAAGGTTTCCAATGGGTTAGCATTACTGAATGTATCATCCCATCTGCCCATCATAAGCATTCATGATAATGAAGAAAGAAATGAAGCACAAGTGATTGCAAAAATGAAGATGATAGACTTTAATAGAATGAGATACATACCTCAAGTTTGTTAACATATTTACTCCAGATCTGGCGGGGCCAAAACATACGTGACTTGGGTATCTCATTAATATCCTCCAGATAATCTCGAATAATGTTTGTTTTCTGTAATTGCCAAATCCAAAGATTGATTATTGGAGAAAAGTTCAACCGAATTTGATAGGGATATATTGTATGCTTCAAATATCAATGATATCATTGATTTACCTGTAGAAATAAGCCCATTGAATTTGATATTTCATCCGTAGCCAAATCTTCCAACTCAGCAGCATAGAAAAGCTTAGACAAACCTATTCCAACAAGTCCGGCCACATAGTAGCAGTACTCATCATAGTCGTCAATCGTTTCTACCTGCAAGATGTGGGATAATATTAGTTGTGCACTTGATCACTCTACTCTACACATTGTGCAAAAAACAAACTTTAACTTTAGGAATCTGATCAACCTTGATACAGAATTGGATGTCTATGCAAACTACATTGCAGAACCTGATTTCCATGATAAAGAGAAAAACACATTTCAAAAGAGAAAAAAAAAATTGCACAAATATGGTCCATAGATTTGATACCTCAAAGATGTTTATAGATGATGGACATTGAAAAAGAGCAAAGTCTGAACTATGTAGTTGACCACAGGGCTATTTTATTTGATGCAGTGTTGTAAGTTTTAACTCATGAAGAAATAAGATACTTAATAACCTAGTATAAACAAAAGTGGTGACTCAACTCTATGGTCAATCTAAAATATGGTGTTCTTTTAGAAAGACTATAGTACTCAAATATAAAAACTACATTTAGTCTTCTTTGAAAAATTGCATAATAGAATGCAATATATGTAGGATGAGCAAATTAAATGAAATGCCATGCACATGTCAAGAAGCTACAACAGACAATGTTGTCAAAAGGCTGTAATATTTTTATAATGTCCCTGAGAAAGAAGGAATTTAAGGAGCGTGTTCCGAACACTGGTGGTACGATTGAAAGGCTGCAATCTATAATGGTTTCTTTTCTGGTGGCTTCAGAGGAATGGCAAGTAAGAAATACGATTTCATTTTGTAGAAGAAAAAAAAAGTAGGAAAATCATTTTGCAGTGAGCCCACAAGCTACTGTAGAGCTTTATTAATATAATGTATAAAATAAGTCGGTGCGTTCACACGAGTATCTTTTGTGACATTGATCCAAAATATGCATTATTATGAAAACATAGTAAAATACTCCACCGAGCTTCTTGCTGAATAAATGTTGTACATACCTCCTTGCATATAAACTTTGCCATTCCTGCCCCCATTCTTTTGGTAATGTCCTCAATGGCCTCCTGATAACTGTAAAACAGCATAATGCTTATTAACTAGTGTTGACTGAAATCTCCAATGATATAGGAATGTTTTGACTTTAAAAGGGAAAAAAGTAGATGCAGATAGTTGTTACAATATGAAGGAAAAACCTATCATAAACATTCCAACTCAAACATGCAATGCAAGTAACTCATATTAGGCAATTAGAAAAATACAAGGATAAGAAAATTACCCCTTCCCAAGTTCCAGAAAAGCAGTTGAAAGATGATGAAACTCATCCATGAGAACTTTGTACTCTTTTGTACCACCTTAAGACAAGAAGCAGCTAATTCAGCAAGTACTTTAGATAATACCTAGCGGCGTGCTTATGTGTCTATTCAAGAATAATATTATATATATATAAAGAAATTGACCGATCTTGATCCATTCCAATTATTCAGAACAAGGTTGTGATATTGTTTAGTCAATGAAAATACAAAGATGAAGGATAGAGTGTAGATATCTCAAAAGACTCACATGCAAAATGCCACTTGGGATCATATATGTGACGATGAAAAGCTATCAGGATAGGAAGTTTGACATCTGTCTCTATGGCTGTATCATCCTCTGTACAAAATGAACCAGTAAATTACATCAATGAGAGGTAGAAGTAGTACACTAACACCAAAGTGAGAAAAACTGAAGGAATAACTTAAATTACAAAAGCATAATCAGTCACTCAAGTAATACACATAAAACTGGATTAGACTCTGTTCCAAAACAGATAGTTCCTGTTCTGGCCAAGTTAAACATTATAGAAGATAACACTAATATAAACTCTAAGCATATGACTGTATATGAAAAATAAGGATGACACATATTCTTAGTTTTAGACTTGAGGTATTAACGCATCGTGATACAGTCTTTGATTCATCAAATGTGGACTGATTGAGCAGTCTTTGGTTCATTTTTTTATCGGAGAAGCATGTGCTATGAAATATTTTGTCTAATTCCACTTTCCGCACAATGATTGATCTTGGGTACTTAAAAACATGGTATCAATTGCAACGGAAGAGAATTATATGGCCAATTACTCAAAACACTACTAATATCAGGTTACAGAATGGATCATCACACAATTAAGAGATGGACCAAATCCTATACATAAAGCTACACTTGAAATTGAAATATCAGTATCCGTGATCCTGAGACCAGAGAATAAAAATGGAAACATACCAACAGTGTCTAGTGCTCGAAGAACGAGATAAAATATACAAACCTGCAAAAAGTCACAACAACAACATAAGAAGTTGATACAAAATCCAATCTTTTGATTCAAAGCATACAACAAATTTGGTTGGAAGAGTAGAGAAAAGATGGGTTGGGTTTACTTACTGCATTGCGGAGCTCAGGGCCGAGTTGCTGAATGACGAGAGCGAAGCTGCGAGAGACCTTGTGGAGCATGGTGTAGCAAAAAGCCCAATGAGGGTCTGAGGGGATCTGCTTCTCGATTTGCCTGGAGGCAATCTTCAGTTTCAGAAGTGGGTAAATGTCATCTGGGTGTTTCAGCATAGCCCCCAAGCTACCCATTTTGCGCAGCGATCTCAAATCAATCCCCAGAAATCAAAGAAAAGCACAAAGCACTCAAGAGAATGATGGGTGGTTTTTCTGGGTTTATAAGAAAAGGAGGGAGGAGGGTGGAGGGTGGACTATGAAAGAATGGCGGGCAGAGCGAGCTCTCTGGTCTAAGGTGGCGTACTGTCAAGAAAAATAGAGTAAAAAGGAAATGGGGACTCGGAGAAAGTCGTTGATGATGAGCTTGCTTCAAGTGTGTGTGGGACTCGTTTTTGTTTTCGTTTTTTTTTTTTTGTATTCTAAAATCTGTTATTTGGGGTCTTGTAAAATCACGGCTGCAAAATATAGAGAGAGTTTGGTCTATTTATTTTTGTGGGAGTGGAGACATGATATGTTTGACGAGAAGAGCCGACGACACATTCGAGGAGGCCCCTTTCCTACTTTTTCTATTTCTATTTACAAAGGAGATGATCTTTTATGACAATATAACGTTTGGGGATTACTTCGACGTTGTGACCTCCGTTACTTCTGCAACTTCCATCAAAAATGGAGACCATCATCCATCTTTTGTGTGCGCGGTGAAGCACCCTTAGATCAACTTAATTATGACATCTTTGTTACCTTGTTTTCTTCTATGTACTTTTGCTCTAGTTTTTGGAACTATGATCGACGATAGGACCGCGTTCCATCACTTCCACGTCATACATGCCAGAATAATTGGGACTGTGGAAGGGAAAATCTTCTACTTAATGATAACGGATGTGGAGGCGCACCACTATTTGTAATAGGCTCGGGTTTGCAGCTTGGGGTCGAGTGGCTGCGTGTTCTAGCTTGGCTCACATATTGAGGCAATACTGCGAAGCTTCGCGTGGTTGAGTTCGGCCGTCGTTATGTGAAATGCTCAAAGTCTCCTAATGCTTAGTCACTATAACATTTTCAAGGTTCTAATTTAAGTTGAGAAACACAGCCAACTAGACAAGGACTAGGCCACTTACTCTGGTTTTACATATCTACATGGTTAACTCAACTTAATATACATTTTAATGGCAGCTCTTTATTTTATTTTTATTTTTTAAGGTAGACAAATAGTTATATTCATAGTGAAATCAAGTACAAACAGTACAATCGGTAATGAAAAAAAAATTGCGGAAACACAAACAAAAATAAAATAACAATGCGACAAGCTCTAGAACTGTACTTTTTCATTCGCCAGGTAAATCAAATGACCTGGGCCGTGAACCAACCATGACAGTAGCCCGATTCTAACCATTTATGCTCTAATAATAGCTAGTGGTTCATTAAACCCAGAATTCTGGCTTACCTCCTCAACTTCCAATTTCTCATCAAATATAGTTAAGACACAAATATTGAACTGAACCCGTCTTGCAATGATGGATCTCTTTCAATACCAAACAACAAGACCTCTATACCTTTGTTCCAATATCCATATGCAGAGATTGAAACAGCAACCCAAACAACCCAACAAGCCAACCACAATCACTATTTCATCCATCCAAAACCAAAACCAAGGCCCAACCCAACACCACCAATCACCCCAACAACTACTAGCCCATGACTCGTAGTGTTACATTGCGGCTCAGTAAAGTAGCATTGCAACCCAGTCAACCAAGCAGCCTTAGCAGTGACACATGTCTGACTATGACTGAGTCAAACTCTACTTAGCACTTCCCCGAGAAATAATAGCTTATCCACATTGGGGACAGAAGGTAAAAAATCCAACGATATTCACTCTCTCTCCCTCTTCGAAAGCAATTTGTAGGTTATTAACTCTCAGGTAATTATCTTCTTTATTAGTGCATGGATTATATTTTGGTTTGAGAGGAAATTTGAAGGGTCTAGGGGTATGCTGGTGTATATAACTATATAGGCAAATTACGGGTACTTAGCCACTAATGAGGATGTCATCTCCTAATCCAAATAGACCACCAAGGTAATGGCTCAAATTTTGCTGACGGACCCGACCCCCAAAGGTCAACGACACGCCCCAACAGTGAGTAGACCTAAACAGTTATTAGTCTCACATCGAGAGCAAGAGCAAGAAAGCTCCTTTAACCACCTATATAAGGACCTCATTTATGACAAATAGAGGTAATCTATTCACTCAACTCCCTAACATTGCTATATTTGATACGTTTACTGACTTAGGCATCAGAGTGTTGAAGGCGGGCTAGACCCATCAAGACCTCTAACGTCCCATTTGCGTATTACTTGTAACAGTAGCTTAGCGGAGAAGTGATAAAATGGATTAACCACCACCATATACTGCACCCTTGCTTCTATCAAAGACCTAATGAGATCTGGTAGAAACAATTGGCGTCGTCTTTAGGCAACGCATACTTGACAAACCACAGACAAATACAAATATCTAAAAAAAAAAACCACGAAGCAATACCAGACCGCTAAAATGGCAGAAGAAACCGAAGATGGAGGAACATTCATGACTTGGACAAGTCAAAGAAACATGTCGTTAATCTCAAAGACAGCCCTTAGCAATATCCTGGATCTGACAGAGAGTGATGCACATGCCCAAGTAATGAGGGAGCAAGAGAGGGTGCGAAAGGAGAGAGACCAAGAACGTATGTCTAGAGAAAGATTAGAAGAAAAGCTCTATGCATTCATATGCCGCCTAGGAAAGGGCACCGAAATAGCACCTCATCTTAAGGAATGTGATGGGAGGAGCGAGGAACCCGAAGGTGAAGTCATCAGGATCATCCCACCTAGGGGACTTATAAACAAAAACTTGATGGGACCACCCCCGCTACCTCAAAAGATGACAAGGGTGGAAAAGGAGAAAAGGAAAGAAATGATATGATGCCGCCTGACAGCAGTGCTTCCATGATCAGAATGATGGAGGAGTTGGCGGCAGAGATCCCAAACATGAAGAACAACTAATCAGTTGGAGGAAAATGCATGTATCAGGGAGGGACTACCATGCCAAGACGGTCAAAATCAGCAGATCAATGAAAAGGGCAACCCCCGAGTCCACGTCGATGAATATTAATCTGTTATGACATGGATCCATTATACCGATGCTACCTTGTGCTTCATGTTCCAAGAAACGCTATCCAAGGAGGTGAGGGATTGGTTCTATGAAATGCTTCAATACTTTCGTTCATCGATCTGACAGAGATTTTCTAAAAAAGATATCGGATCCAGGGAAAATACAACACTGCCAATATGCTTCTCAAGATACATCAGGGGGAGACCGAAAGCATATCAACTTCATTAACCGCTAGAGAGCACTCACCACCACAATCCACAACCTGGACAAGGGCATTGCACTGTTGGCCCTCAAACAAAATTTACTGGCCACTCCATTTGTCGAAAAGCTCGTCAAAAAGGATCTTTTGTCATACGACAGTCATAGACCTAGTCTTACAGAGATCCCAGATTATAGCCATCGTTATGGCAACGCCAAACCCACCACCACTTTACCATCACACCGAAAAACCCTCCTGCAAGCACCACCCCCACGATCCCCACCCTACTCGCCAAAAAGGCTCAATCTCGAATCAATCACTACAAACGCCAGGGCGAACATCGCCCAAAAAAATGCAACCAAAAGCCATACCACCACTAATCACCAAACCACAAGAACAATAAGCCACATCAACATGCACCACCATGCCAAAATATCCAACCCCGACACCATAATCAACCTCGCCAGGAAATCTTCTCATTCGAGCACACCTCTTATAAAGAGATCTTACTAAACAATAAGCACCTCATCTCGCCACCACCACCACTGAAAAATCACAGGACAACCCTGTTGGAAAGATTACCCTCACATACTTTATGCACTAAGAACTAGCCCATAAGTGTAAAGAGTTATTTCCGCCCGCAAGTATACGGGGTCAAGTTATAGTATTTGTAAGAAGTCGAGTGTCGAACCCATGAGACTTGACCACTTTATTCCTTAGTTCGAATTGATAAAGCGCTTAGACTACGGCTAAACTAGACACTAATCTTGACACTAAAACTAAAATGAAATGTGGATGTGTATCTCACACTACTAAGTCCTTTGGAGACCTAGCATTGCAAGGGATGATTAGAATACGGTAAGTGACTGTACGAGTTGGTTGATTGATTATATTTAATGTAAAGAGATTAAATAGAAAATAAATTCACAATAAGAGAGAATAGTTGGCTAGGGAAATTCACATTAACTATTTGATGCTCAAACAATGTCTCAATTTATGTATGTAATTAAAGTCCATTTCACACAAGTAGATGTCCAAATCGTAACCTTTTGGGTCACGTTTGATTTTGAATCCAAGCTCTTAGGACATTTTGGACACTAGACGACTTGAGCCAAACTTTGAAGTACTTGGTGGACCGGAACCAAGACCTAAACCATTTAGAGTTTACATCTTGACCATATGTCATGTCAGTGAAGCAAACAAGCGTACAATGGGATATTTGTGGAAGGTTGCTCTTCCCGAACCTCTATTGGAGGACCCGGGAGAAAGTCTAAGTGAATCTTCAAATCCGCACTTTGTGAGTTACAAATCGAAATACCCAACGAGAAGCCACAATAACCTCTCGATTCAATGTGTGATTGACCAAAGCTCTTTAAGTCTATTGAGACTCAAGGAGGCTCTAGTCCTTGCTCAGTGCTAAGGAAATCAAACATCAAGGTAAACCCTCTTGTAATAGACCCTAATCATCTTACACGCTCATCTAGCCTTAGGTGGGTAGCTAATTCAAGTAAGGTCCCATTTTTAGTCCTTAATGCATTCATACATCAACTTAACTAAGGTCAACACATGCATAAATGAAACCATACATGAAGCTCAAGCACATAAACATCCACAAACACCTAGTAATCTCATTCATAAACACATGTTTCACATAACATACACAAAACATAAACGATACATAAATCAATCCATCATTTGTCTCCATCAAATGGCTAGGGTTCGAACCCTAGCCCCTTCCAAATGGGACTACGCACTACACATAGTAAAAATGGAGTTTAGATACATAGAGAGGAGTCAATAGGTTCAAGAATTAGCTGAAGAGTCTCTTAAGCAATGCTCCAAGCTCTTCAAGCTCCTTCTTGACTTCTTGCTTCTTGGCTTCACAAAGAGGATGAACCCACCTTAAGATAAGGTGAAGAGAATGGAGATGAGAGTATGATGGTGGTGATAGATGTTCCTAGGCCTTTTGGTAGTGCTATAATGAGTGTTTTTGGTAAAGGAGAGAGCTAGAGGGTAGGGGTATGGATGAGAACTATCTCTAGATGCAAAAACTAAGCAAAATGTTAGAAATGAGATATGTTGTGTTGGTAGCCATAGGGGAGCTCGACCAAGGGAGGATAATGGAGAGAAAATTGGGTGTTTTGTGAGCCCTTAAATGTGTTAGAGTGTCCATGAAATTTGATCTGAGGGCTATAACTTGTGTTCCAATTTTCTTGGCTTCTAGGCTAAAGTCCAAACCTTGCCTAATACATCCAAAATTCAAATGTGTGACACCCTAACCAAATCAGCTAGGGTTTGTATCTAGGTGGTTTGGGCCTTCTCTTAGGCCTAGCTTGGAGTATTTGGGCCTTACTTGATGGTCCGGCCAGCTATGGATGAATTCGATGATTTTCTGGCAGCTTCCGATAACTTCCAGCGACCACTTTTTATCTTTTCTCAAAGTTTCTCCAAATGCTCAAGTGACTTCGGAAATATGCTCGACTTCTCCAAAAAGTGATTAAATTTTCCATCATTAAGAGCGTTTCCGTGCCAATTCCCAATTTCCTAGCATAAATAGGAAATGATATAAAAACTATGCTTTATCATAGAAGATAAGCAATAAGCATGGAGTTAGGGATATAATTAGCACATAAATATGGACCTAACATGCCCCTACAAGGGGCACAAGTACATGGTGCATGTACCACCAAAGATTGTAGTGTGCTTACCAACATAATTCAAAGGTTGTTCAGAGAAGGCAAGCTTAACACCTATAAAGCCAACGCCCCACGACAGGTCACTAGCATCCAGACTAGAGGAACGATCAGTATGATCTTTGGTGGAAAAATGAAGGCAGACGCCGTCCGTCAGGAGAGGAAATCTGCAATAAGAGATGTGTATGCCGTTTACTATTACAAACTACGCGAGGCAGGAAAGAACTGGTCGTCAGTAACCTTTTGTTGTAACGAGGAGCAAGGTTGACGCAACAGTGAAGCGACGTTCGTCATTGATGGAGTGGTAGACCGATACAACAAGAAAAGAATCTTGATCGACACTGGTGCCTTAGTCAACATAAAATATATTTCGACAGGTGTATGAAGAGCAGATCATGAGAGCATCATGAGCTTCTCAGGCGATACAATATTCCCGCTTGGCAGCCTTTACATGTGATTAAGTCTGGGTGCACCCGGTATGCCTCAAAATGAGATCAGAACCGAGTTCTACAAAGACGTTCACACATCCTATAACATGATCATCGGAAGACCCGACATCAGCGAATTAAATATGACCATCGCCAGTCACATGTTGATGCTAAAATTCCCGATTGATTATGGGATTGGTATCGCCAGGGGTTATGACTTCATGGAGAAGGTTGCACATCCAAATCAAGACGACATTATATAGGAAGTCTTAGTGCTTGACAAAGCTTCCACCAAGAAAGATAAGCCAGACAACCCTCGCAACGGACTCGACCCGATCTAACTGGTAGCAGAGAGGGATACATTAAGAACTGTCCAACTTTCTGATGACCATCCAGGGCGTGTGGTACGCATTGGTGCACAATTAGACCCCGAGCTTGCCAGACAGTTAATACAAGTACTTAAGGACCGCTATGCCTGATGGTGACATGCCAAGTATGTCCACAAGCCTCATCTTCTCATTAGTTGAGCATTTTTCCAGGGGCTAAACTCGTCAAGCAGAAGAGAAGGGCTTATGACAAGGAAATGTATGCCGCCATACACGCCAAGGTCGATAGGGTTCATTAAATCGACTTCATCCTAAAGGTGGGTTACCCGTAAAGGATATCCAATGCCGTCATGATAAAGAAGAGCAATGGCACCAGATGGATGTGTGTAGACTACATCAACCTCAACAAATCTTTTCCCAAAGACAGCTTCTGTTACCTAGAATTGATCAGGTGGTTGACGCAACATCATGACATGAGTTGTTATCGATGATAAACGCTTAGTCAAGGTACAACCATATATTCATAGACCCTAACAACTCGGAGGCCACATGCTTCAGAACAGACAAGGGATTGTACTGCTATGTAGTAATGTCATTTGGGCTCAAGAACGCTGGATCCACATACCAAAGATTGATGAACCTCATTTTTGATAGCCTGATGGGGAAAATTGTCAAAGTCTATGTAGATGATATCCTCATCACAAGCGTAAAGGTTGTTGACCATGTCGAGAATTTGAAGGTCAACTTGGATCTACTCATCAAGCACGGCGCCATGTGCACCTTTGGTGTTATCGACAGTAAGTTTTTAAGCTATATCGTTAGCCAGCAGGGCATCGAGGTAGCCTCCACCAAGGTACAACCACATATTCATAGACCCTAATGACTAGGAGGCCACATGCTTCACAACTGACAAGGAATTTTACTACTATATAGTAATGACGTTTGAGCTCAAGTATGCTGGATCCACGTACCAGAGATTGATGAACCTCATTTTTGATAGCCTGATGGGAAAAATTGTCGAAGTCTATGTGGATGATATCCTTGTCACAAGCGTAAAGGTTGTTGACCATGTTGAGAATTTGAAGGTCGTCTTGGATCTACTCATCAAGCACGGCATGAGACTCAACCCTGTCAAGTGCTCTTTTGGCGTTACCGACAGTAAGTTTTTGGGCTATATTGTTAGCCAGATGGGCATCGAGGCAGCCTACGCTAAGGTAAAAGCCATCAACGACATGAAATCTCCACCCACTAAAGCCGAGCTTCAGAACTTTATGGGGAAGCTAGCATCTCTAAACCACTTCAAATGTGCACCATTTTCAAATCCCTTAGAACAACCAACAAGTGGGTAGTCGTTTGAACACCCAATTGCGAAGCAACCTTTTGAAGCATAAAGCACTACCTTGCCTCTATACCTCTTCTATCTAGGTCTTTGAAAGGAGAAACTCTATTTATATCTAGTTATTTCACTAACTGATGTACGTTCTGCCCTCGTCAAGAGGGAAAAAGAGTTGGAACTACCCGTTTTCAGTTCTGAAAAAGGCATAACGAACCCTGAAACAAGGTACCCGACAATCAAAAAGATGGCATTAATACTTGTAATAGCCTCTAGGCAACAAAGACCATATTTCCAAGCTCACAAAATCTATGTCTTGACGAATGTACCACTCTGAAAGGTGTTGCAATCGCCATATCATAATGGATGTCTGGCAAAGTGCACCATCGAGCTTAGTGAGTTCAACATACATCACGAGCCCAGAACAACATTAAAAGGGTCAAGTAGTTGCAAACATCATAGCAGAATATACAGAGACAGAGGATACAACAGTGCCAACACAAACCCTATAATCCACAACACCCATAACAAATAAACCACAATCACTGTGGAATTTATATGTTGACGGGTCGAGCACTAACAAGACAAGTGGAGCCGAAGTCATTCTGACGGGCATATGAAGAATGCTAGTAAAGTATTCACTAAAATTTGAATTCAAAGCATCCAACAATAAGGCAGAATATGAAGCACTGATAGCACTCGCCAGCAACTCAGATGTTTCTGACGTAAACATTTTTAGCGACTCCCAACTCGTTGTCAATTAGATATCAGAGGACATCAAGGCTAGGGATGATACGATGACAACTTATCTCGGCTATGTTAACACTTTGTTGAACAAGTTCAAATTCCAGAACATCACACATATCCTTAGAGAGAAAAACTCCAAGGCAGATACATTAACCCTTAACATCACACACATATCCCTACAACACTAATGCATTCATCTCCAGGACAAGCTATGGTCGAAGTACTTCATTACCACACCTCATGTTGCTAGCTGGATGTACCCTATCCTCAAGTACAAAACCAAGGGTGAGATAGCGTTAGAAGCATGAAACATCATCGCCAAAGTAGCTAATTTCAGCGTTAGAAAAAACTGCCTCTATAGGCAAGGAAAGACTTGGCCAAACCTCAAATGCATCACGTCAGAGCAAGGAGCAAGCATCTGGAGGGAAATATATGCAGGCATATGTGGACATCAAGCAGATGAAAGATGCATCCCCACAAAGCATTATAGAGCGGATTCTGATGAACTATTACACATGATGACACAACCTCCGTAACCAACTTGTGTCACGTATGACAGCTTTACTCACACAAAAATCATACGACAGAAGTACCCCTCTTAATCAATATTTTGCTAGTTCCATTCGCCCAGTGGAGACTCGATCTTATTGGTGAGTTGCCCAAGTCAAAAGACCAGTTCTGTTACATCATCGTGATAATTGACTATCAAACGAAATTTATCCAGGCAGAATCAATGGTCAAAATCACAACGAAGAAGGTAAAATTATTCCTTTTGGCAATTCTTATTATGCCACTACGACAAACCTCTCAATATCATCACTAATAACGCGCCACAATTTCATAATGATGAGCTAACAAAATTCTACAACAAGTAAGGGACAAACCTATTGTTTGCCTCGCCAGCACATCCGTGAACAAACATATACATTGAGGATGCCAACAAGATCACGAAGAACGACATCAAGAAAAAGATCATGGACATTGATAAAGGTGATGTCTGGTACGGCAGATGATCCAAACTGCTACCGGAGATCCTATGGTTAATCAAGACCACCGCCACAGCCACAACTGTCGAAACACCATTCAATATTGAGGCAGTATTCAAGCTAGAGATCACACACCAAAGCCCAAGGATCGCCAACTATGACCCAGAGACTAATAGGGAGGGACTCCGCTTGGACAATGACCTACTCGAGGAAAGAAGGGAAGCAATACACCTCCACAATGTTGCCAACAAATAGGGAGTTGCCCGTTTGTTCAACTAAAGCGTCAAGACCTGTCTGTTATACCATCATGGGAAGGACCATACATCATCGACGAAGCCGTCAGTCCGGGTACATTTTACCTTAAAGATATAGATGGTTGCGGGCTTCGTCACCGATGGAATGTAGAGCATTTACGCAAATATTTTCATTAACTAATTATGTTCATCTATGTATTCTTCTGTTAAAATCTTAGTCTAAGCACTTTCCCTGCCTCGGGGATTTGGACCAAGTTCCTTAGTTGACACTCCGTCAGCTACTTTTGTAAGGATACATTTCATATGTTGCTTCATGAGAAAGAGAAGTTATTTAGGAACATCGTTTATCTCTGATACTTAAAACAAAGTATATACGCCAAAACTGAACTGATAAACCTGAATAATTTCTCTAAAGAGTTTCTCGTTAAGCAAAAATATGCCAAATAAAAGCTGGGGGCTATTCAAGCACCTTAACATAACCAATTATTTGTATCATTGTGCTCCCTAGGAGAACACAAAAAGGTGTACATAGGTGCAAGAAAAATCTAAACTAAAACAAAAATAAAAACAAAGGCATGAATTAATCAGTCGCCAGCAGTCTGCAAGGCATCCTTGTCAGCCTCATCACCTTGGTTCCCGTCACCACCTCCATTGATCACCTCGTGGAGAGACGCCTCCAACTCTTGAGCATGGCCGCCTAGGAAGCTTTCCACTCATCCACCTTCACTAAAGGCTCCAAAGTCTAGAAGAGAGCGTTACTCTAGAGTGCACCCTCTGCATCTACATGCTCTTCAAAATCGGACGACTCTTTGAAAGCCTGCACCACTTCAACTTTGACCTGCTCGAACTCCGGAGAAGCCTTGAAAGACTCCATCGCCTCATCCTTGATTTTCTGATGGAGTTCCTCCGTCAGGGCTCTAGCCACCTTCAACTTATTCTCAAGCTCCTCATTCAACTTGAAGAAGTCATCCATCTCCATCGTTAGCTCAACACCCATGTTCTTAGACCCCATCTTTAGCTCAGTGATCTCTCGCGTCATCTCATTTACCCATGTTACCTTCTTGGCGACAATCGCATTGGCCGTGGTAACGGCAGTACTCAATTGCTTCACATCGCCGAGAAGATGCATGTTCTCGGCCTTCATCTTCGCCAGCTCGGTCGTCTGGACGAGCGACGCCTCCAACCCCTTGATCAAAAATAGCGTGTGAAGCATGTGGGTGGTAGAGTTGAAGACGTGCTCCAAACTCTCGTCAGGAAGCGTGTCCAACTGTCAGCACTTCTGAAGGGATACCACGCCAGGGTCCATAACCTTGTTGACCTCCGACAGAAAACCAGAGCGAAAAGTAGGCTGAGCTGCCAGCTCCACACTCACAACTGCTGGTGACTTGGCGGAAGCAAGAGTAATTGCTGGAGTATCGATGACAGCCCTTTGACGCTTGGCAGGTAGTGACCCGCCAACAGAGAGGTTCATGTTGCGAAGCAGGGGACTTCTCGCGCTGAAAGGTTGACGTACCCTTAGTCGACTTGACATTCGATATGATGTTGATGTTAGGAGAGGAGACAGACTTGTTGGGTGAGTTAGACTTTGGCTGAGAGGTCATGCAGGGATGACCCTGGGTCTTCTGCCTATCGCTCCTCTCTTCGCGCCTTTGGGCCCTTTCCATGGCCCGTTGATCATGTTCCCTTCTTTCCCTCTCCCATTTTTTCCTATCTCCCTTATCCTGACGACGGGGGATGAGAGGTGTGCCATCAGTATTCTCAGTTGAGTTACCAGGAACCACCTCCTGCTGGCGGGCGACCACCTCTTGATATCTGGCGATCGGTCAAGTAGTAGCCTTTTCTTTTTCGCCAACCAAAAAGGCTCCGCTTAGTCCCTGTCGTCGGGCGACCACCTCTTGATACCACTATCATCTACTCTTTGCATTCTTCTAATAGAACAGTACCTAGGTGTCTCACTTTCTTCAATTCGCAAGCATTGCAGCATGCATATATATAAGCTATACTAAACGATTACAGCACAACTCAATTATCTAAGTGTGCTATTTACTATCTAACAAAACTCAAAACTCAGTCGAAGGTTTACTGTTGCTAATGATACTGTTGAAAGGGGGTGTTTTTGTCTTTTGAGGAGAAGGGAGTGATTGGTTGTTGTTGTATAGCCATTGGTCTCTTTGGTACCTCTCAACATAGTGCTTCTGTAAAAGGTGAGTTGAAGTGGAGAGAGCAAATGGGTTGAGGAAGGTTGGGTTTTCTGATGAAATGGGTAGAAGAGGAGGAAGAGAGAGATTGAAGCCTGGAGACAAGAGCCATCAGATTAACAGAGATTGACACTACTTAATCTCTGAGTTAGTGTTTGGGGATTTAAACATGGAGATTGAGTTCGAAGTCGAATACAAAGTTCGAAAATTGCAAAGGCTTAGCTGGATCGTTTCTCCATTCTTGCCCTTTTCTGGATCGTTTCTTCTAAGCTTAGCTGCTCTAATCGATCGTCTCTCTCTTGAAATCGCTCATCGAAATCTAATCGATCTGGAACCTCTCATCTCTCTACTCTCTCGCTCCATCTCTCTTGATTTGCAGTTTTCCCAGTCTTTCGTTCATGCTCGATTATATAACTCCAATCAATTCCACAATAGTACGAATTTCAATATAATCCCAAATCTGCAGCGTCGTCTCAAGCTTGCACGGACCCAAGGTATATATCTATCCATCTTCTCCGTTCTAATGTTTGATTTTGCTTCACCATGTTTTTGATGTCTTAGCTTCTTCGGCTTGATTTTGGTTCCATTTGAATTTAATGATGCACAAAAAAAAAATCAGTTGTTTGAGTAATTTGATCAATTGGTTTTGTTATTTACAAGATAAAATTCATTCTCTGCCTTCCGAAGAATAGATATGGCCATGCATATGTGCAGTGTGTCATTTCAAAAGTAGAGTCATTCATGTAGTTCAATGGACCTAAGAAGATACATCTCAGTACGATTATCAACATATTGTGGTCTTCCTGTTTATGCACTGTAACTAAGAAATGTTAGTAAACTGAAGATATTAAGCTGGTTGGTGGCATGTGTGTCATGCGCAATGTGAAGTTATAGGGTGTCAATCTTTTTATTTTTTATTTTTGTGCATCCTCAAATTGCTTATTTTCTACGGAATAAGCTATTTAGGAATGTAAGGTGAGTCGGAAGAGTCCAGCTGGGAGGCCTGAAGTCCTGCAATATCTTTTGCTATTTATATTTTTTGGTTAGGGGATAGAATGCCAAAGATCTTTGTGGTCTTACCATGTTAGCTGTCGTCTGGTTCCTCTAGATGGAAAAGTAAAGCTTCCTATTCTAATAAGGTCTTTGGTATTCTGTTCCAACTATTTTCTGAGATTAGTCTTGCCTATATGTAGCTAGATTGGCGTCAGCAGCCGGCTAGGTCATTCTTTCTGAGGGAGGAGTTTCAAAACCCTAGCTGTTTTTGAAGCACTATCTTTTGCTTATTGCTTCTGTTGGAGATCTCTTATTTATTTTCTTTTACTGTGTATCATTTTATTGATGAACGAAATAAATAAAGCTTATATATCTCAGTATGAGTTATGCCTCTGAAAGTATAATAATATGAAAGTGTGGCTGTGAATGGTTACTTTTCATCTTTTGTAAGGATTTAAATGGTTTTTTTTCCCCTTCATACAGCACTGTATGCATCCCTCGATTATATCATGGGTAAATACTTTTATTTTAATTATAAAATTGAATAAGGCTGTATTTGCTAGAGATTGAATGACAGATATGAGCTACTTACTTTTTTTCAATTCTAAGTTATGAAATTAACTATGTTATTCTCAGGGAGTGGTAGATTTCTCATGTGGTTGGCGAAAAAAAACTTAGTTGTGAGGAATTATTTGGGACTGGAAATATGGCAGAAAGTATGTGAAAACTCCTTGGGCTAATTTTGATGCACTTGAAAGTTATTCTGATTACGTGATGTATAGCTACTTGGTCCTACTTCCTCTTTGGGCAGAATTGTGTTGTCGGTTGACTTGGGTCTGTTTTGGCTTTAGAAATCTAAGGATAGGCTCCCTCCCAAGAGAAATTGTGAAGAACACCCTCTGCAGCATTAAATCTACGCGAAATATCTTATCAGACAAATCAAAGAGTTTGATCTCATGTCGTAATATAGTTTCTACTGGGCATTGTCAAAGTTAGGAATGATTTGGAGAGTAAAGAATCAATTATAAGCTTTTTGCATAATGGAGAAACAATGTGTGCATAAAGATGAAAACTCTGTTATTGTTACGTTGGAAATAAGGTGTATATATAGGTGGCTTGGTTATTGAAATTTTTAGTGTTCAGCAATAGAGTACGAGGCGGATGCGTATGGTAGTGTTGTTGGTTTGAAGTTTAAAGGGGTTTTCTATCAATGCTTTAAGCTTTTTGTAGAATGAACAAACAATGAGAATGAAGATAACTACTTTCATTCTGTTTTTTTTCTGTAGAATTGTGATTATTTAATCTGAGTTTGCTGTTTAGAAATATACAATAGAAATTTGTACAGCTGTGATGTTGATTTGTGTTTTCATTTTGGTTGCAGGCAAACACAGTGTACGGAGTACTCAGGGGACTAGAGGTGTGTGTTTGTGAACTTGATCCCTAAATAGCAATATACTGTATGTGTAATTCAGAACCATTTTTTCTTTCGCCGTTCTCTCCCATTGCAACACTGTTCAGTTTTGTCCATGTTCTCTTTTGTCACTTTGGAAACTGGGTTCTCAAATTTATCTCTTTGTAATGAGTTTGTTTCCTCAGGTTGTTTGGTTTTGTGGAAGGATAACAGTTGATCGGGGTTGTTTGCAGTTTTTGGCGACTGAAATTTTGGGTTAGTCTCAGAGCTTGATTCTCTGTTAATTCCAAATACTTTAGTTACGGCTTTTGAAATTTCCAAATGCCTGTTACAAGTTACACCTGCATCGCAGAAGCGTCAATGTAGTTTTTCCTTCAAGGCTTTATACTCTACTGGGCTTATCAGAATTTCATGTCTCTGTTACTTTATTCACAGTTTTTCCACTTCAATGATCGATCTGTTCTTCTTTTTCAATCTATTGTTGGGCAACCATGGGTTTCATATATGATTAGATCTCCTTAATTTGTATAAATGAAGTTTGATATAAATGAGGGCCTAAATGGGAAGTATATGTCTGCATGTAACATTTGCCGCTTTGCCAACAACTTACAAGCATACAATGATTACAATCTGAGAGATAATTGTTATGAAATCGATCTGTATATATTTAAGTGCAAAAGTATGTTAGCCTTTCAAAAGTGAAAAATAATTAGTAAAGGGCATCTACATCCAGAATAGAGAAGCTGAAATTGTAGATGATAAAAGTGTATATTCAAACCTATAAATGTCTACAGTTTCTTAATGTTGCTGATTTCTTTGGTGTAGGAGTACTAATACAGTCAAGTTCAGTACACCATTTGGTCTTCTTATAAACAAGAGATCCCACATTGTAGGTGAGTTCTCATTGTAAATACGTTGATGGCCCTGATGAAATGTTAGGTGATTACTAAATTTTTTGTTACTTGGATGACATTTAGTTAAAATTGTATTTTCTTTTGTTCATAAATTCTTCCAAGCATTCACGTAGTAAATCTTTGTTTCTTTAGAAAATTCTATAGGTAGGAACTTTATTTTTGTGATAGCTTATATCTGGGGTGATATGAATATATAAATTTGGTATTTTATCAATTTATTTATTTACTATATAACAAGCATGGTTTTCCTATTCACAGTTTCTGTTCATACTTTTGTGAGATTATTCAATGTGCACCAAGCAAGCGGCTGACTATTTTGGATCAGATTCTCACACTTTTCAACCCCTGATTTCCTTTCTCTCTCTTTCAATCTCTCTCGACTGAACTGTCATTGCAACCTCATTCACTTTCCAGCCTCACCACACTCACGATTATATCTCTCAAACTCTCATATATTTTACTGTTCATTGTCAACATCGTTGCACGAAGGTACACTTTGGTCTCAAGGGATCGTTTCCTCCCTTCATCAATTTTGAAGATCAGAGAAACCCGATTCGTCTCTTGAGGAACCGAATCCATTTTCTGATTTCTGAAGGTACTCTTTGCTTCTAATTGTTGTCTTCTATTGCAATTGATTTCAGATTTAGATGCTCATTTTGTTTCTCTCAGCCAATTTGGATTATCCAATTCAAAGCCCACATGAATTTTGATAATACGATCGAGTCAACTAGAGAACTTGATCTTACTTAGAACATATGCAGCAACCTGTCATGGTTCGCAAAGGGGTAGAGTTTTCTAAATTCTACGTACAGTAGTTGAGTAGCATATATATGTGTGCGTATCTTAGTGTGTGTGTGAGAGTAGCATATATATGTGTGTGTATTTCAATGTCTTCGTGAGAGTGGTGAGACTGTAAGCTTCTTCATATTTGTGTGCAAGACTTAATTAATTAAGAGCACCAAAACATCATCACAACTCAAAAAAACAACGCCATATACATAGAGTAATCCAGATAGATGCTTGAGAGTAACATCTTAACTCAAGTGAATGGAAGTGATTGAGCATCTGAAATTGGTTCATCAGTATTTCAAATAATTTGTATGTAATGATATCAGTCTGAAAGTTTGTTTGTAATATATCTAGCAATTTCAAATTATTCTAAGTGTTCAAGTAATTTGTATCAGTCATTAAGATTGATAAAATAACACCAATTGACATGTCCCAGAAAAACATACAATTTGAAAACCATTGTATTCATACCCTTTTACTCATATCAATTTGGGAGATATATTATCCCGAGAGAGCTTGATTGTCTCTGGGTTTGCGAATCAAATTACCTTTGTGAAATCTTTCATATCTTGCTTGAAGTGACCAATCATCATTAGTTTGCTTTGGGAATATGACGGTTCCTTTCGTGTTCTTTGTTAATCATGTATGATTAATCTAATACATAGTTTCATTTATATGTTCAGGGATGAAGATGTTGGCAGTTCAGTGGAAAAAAAACTGCAGCAAAACAATAGGTACATTTGTCTATGCTTTATTTGTCATTGTCTATTTCAAAGATCTTCTATTTCAAGGATTTTGTCGTTGTGGCCATTGTCTGCCTCAAAGATTTTCTGTTTGTTTAATCAAATCTGTTACATTTACAAGTGACTATCAGCAACGAGAATGAACATGAGTTGTGTTTTGGTAACAAAAAAATGTATATTTTGCTGAATTTTTGTACGCGCTTGCAACTTCTAAGTAAATGTGTGATAAGAAATTATGGAATCAGCTAATGTTGTGATCAAGGGTCACTACTTGATATGGGGGTTAGCTGTTGTGTGTATTTTGATATGTAAAGAAGCTGTCATATGAAGTTCATGTGTGACATGAAGCTATGCTATGTGTATGTATTATGGTATGTAAAAAAACTCTAATGTGTAGTGTGAATCAGATGTAAAGAAATTATGTGATATGTATTTCATGTGTAACTATTTGTGATGCTTTTTTTAAATCTTCATATTAAAAAAATGAACCTCCTGACATGAAGGGCAAAAGATATATGAAGTAGAATTTTCAATTTACACTATAGCGATAGTTTATAATTTACAAGTCATTCGTAAGCTTTACTTAATATAATTGAACTCAGGTTCATTGAGTTGCATGATAAATGTGTTGCATGAATAAGTTATTTTGTTAGTCACTCTTACTCTTAGCATGAAATACCGGATGGTTCTTTTTGAAGTTAACCACAAACAATTTTTCACATCATCTTCGTTCAACCGCGCCTCTGGCGCGGGCCTCCACCTAGTTAGTATAAAAAGGGCATCAATCATACCTTTGATGTTCCTCAGACACGCTCAGCTGAGACCAACCTCATGGGATACAGAGATATGCCATCTAATTTAAACACATGGACTGGCAAGTAGGCGTAATCACATTCACACATCCAACGTTTGAAATGAATCATGTTTTGTGAAATAAAGAGCATTGAGATAACGTAAACAACTTGCCTCAACTAAAATGTTTATTTTTCTATTAGTCCCTTTGTTCCACCATCGGCTAGCAGCTGAAACAATATAGAGCACCAAATAAAAGAACTCCCTTAGATGGTTACAAACGACAATCTACTAGAATCTTGAAAAAGCATTGTAAAGGAACTTGGAGACCGACTTACGGGGACATTAGCTGCCTGGAAGTGCTTCTCCTTTTGTAGGATTTGGAAAATAAGCTATTGTTTGTGTTTACAGAGGAGGAGCAAAGCATATTGGAGACACTTGATGCATAAATTAGCAGTATAAAACTTTGTTTTTTTTGCTTCATAGTCATCCTGCAGGTTTTGAAATCAATAGTTTGTAGATAGTGTAAGTAGCTGTAGAGATCTTATTGCAACAAGCTGTTTTACAATGAAATCGTCAAACTCACATACCCAATTTATAGCAAGTACCTAGCAACCCAAAATGATACGTGAAGTATAACAAGTATAATAACGATTCAATCCTATCAAAATTGATTACAAAACTATGGAAACAAATTGATGAACTGACCAATAATTATACACAGCTACTTGTCAAACCAAATTGGAGATCAAAAACTCAAAATCGCTGCAATGAAAACCTAGATTATAAAGTGAATTACTTAAATAGAGACAGAAGAAAATCCAACCTGTTGCTGGCATCACTCTTCTTAATCTTCCGGCACTTCCTCCGATCTCATCCTCTACCTCTTTCAGCGAGTGTACGTTGAAACAACACCGGCACCACTGAAAATCCAAACAGGGCTAAATAACAACATCCAGGCAGAGTTTCACATGAACTAATAGCCTTAGAAGCAGGGTGAAATAGTTACAAACGGCATCCAGGTAGAGTTTCACAAAGCTTAGAGAATGCCACAATTATTAATAAGAAAAGAGATGAAATATGAAGCCATACTAGCAGATATGATCTCTGTCGAAAGGCCCACAAATTTGTGCCAGACATATTTAAGCTAGGACTAAGGAAAGCGATGGTTATGCAATAAAGTAGCAATGATAAGCAATAACTCACACACCTGTTCAACATCTTTACAAAATCTTTAGTAAGCAATGAATATAACTACTCTTGTTTTTTCTGGATAACAATGCAAGTACTGAAGTCTAAATTTTGATTAGATAATCAAGAACAAAAGTTCAAACCTCAAGTAATAATAGTTGAGCATAAACGTAAGGAATGCAGATTGAGCAAGACTTACAGCTAGAGCTCGACCTTGACGACTGCAAAACCGATTCCAGCCATTGCTCACCACTGTTTCGCGTATTCAATTTCGGCCCATCGATTTTCTTGCGGTACATGTTAGATTGCGATTTGCAAAGCCGCAGATCTCCATTGATTCCCACATGAATTGAAACCAGTTAAGGGATGGTCGGATCCGTAACCCAGGGACCAATTCAAGCCAATTCAAATACAGTGGACGGCTATTGTTTGAAATGCATGTACCGCAAGTTAAGCCCCCTTGTTGATGAATAGAAATACATAGAGTAAACATAAACCCACCATCGAGATTATATAACAACACTCTACAACAATAAAAACCCAAACCCATATAAAAACCTTCAATTCAGTCTACATGAAGATTATGCACCGCCTCTTTCAGCGAGTGTTGAAAAAACACCAGCACCACTGCAAATCCAAACACACATTCACACGCACACACTTCAAATTACTCAAATTCCAATTTTCAATTTTCAATTTTTGATTACCTTGGAGGTCGGGGATGGAATGGGTATGGGAGAAGAGGTTGATGGTGGAGTCGGCTCGGCAACGGATCAGAGGACCTTCAGGAGAGAGCGGAGGAAGGAGAACTCAGCGCGGAGCTCTCTCAGTAGCAACTCGCAAAAGAGAATGACTTCATTCTCAGGCGGAGCTCCAGCGATATGATCTCTCATCGACGATGGTGCCGGAGAAGAAATTGACCGAGCAGCCCGAGCCTCTCTCGCCTCTGGCGTCTTACACTATGCTATAACTTCCACCTAAACAATTCATTTCCAAATCAAACAGATTCACCAAATTTGCAACAAACAAGAAAATCCAACACTGAAATCGATAGGCCTACTTACTTTGTGATCAGAAACAACAGCCTCGGCCACACTGAAACTTCCTACTGATATAACAATGTCGGATGCATTCACTCCTGGATAGCAAGTTACTCTACGCAGCTCTAATCGGTCCAGCCACCTCTGGCATCATGGTTAGTATCAATCTCTTCATCTCTTCATGGGGGTGTCCATTATCTATGGTTGTTTTATAATTTATTTTCACTTGTGTCCATTATCCTTCTGGAAACTTTCACCATTGCCGGGCGAATCGAGCGATGCGACCTCTTTGGCGGGACTTGGTGTTTCTGGTCACTGATTGTTAGCTGCAAAGTATGGAGCTCTTCATGCACCTATTTAGGTTATGGGTGACCTGAGTTGAGATATGCATCAGGAGACAATTATCAATAAGCACTTTGGTTATCTCTTGGGTGTTGATGGTTGGCATTGTTATGTTGGAATACAGGAAGACATCGAGTAGTAGTTATTGTGCAAGGAGTTCAACAAGCTAGGTATTCTCGCTATAAAGGTGAGTGGACTCTAGCATTTCATAGTCGCGAATGCGAGTGTTATAACTGATTATATTTGTCTATCATTCATTTTAGCGATTACGTTTTACGACTTCAGTTATGCTAGCTAGAGTTATTAATGTTTACGTTCTTCAGTTTGACTAGCTCTTTATGCTTTTATGTTTTCAGTTCAACTCAACTTGATTCTAGATATGTTTAGCGTTTATGCTTATGTTTTCAGTTCAGCTTGCTCAATATGCTGGATGTTTTCAGTTTTGCCTAGTTGGAAATCTTAAATGTCTTTAATGTCTACGATTTAACTATTTCAGTCGAGCTAGTTCGTTTTTCTTTAATCCAGCATGACGGCTTCAAATAAACGTCCAGCTTAGATGTGTCTCAGTGATTGTCATTTCTAGATTGAGGCTCTTATAGCCTTCCAGAAGGTTCATATTCAAGTTCATTTTACGTATGCATACGTGTCACTAGACTGATCATTGGCAGACCTATGTCGTCTAGGCTAACTAGACCCTAGACGATATTAGGTCTTTAGTGCGCTAGCTAGACTGCCTAATCATAACCTCCACCTAGGTATTCCAGATGTTATTTTGAGCCATCGGTGACTAGAGCATTAGCTAGACTGCCTGGTCACCACTCACCACCCAGTTCTTCCAGCTATTTTTCTGAGTCACGCTATTTTTCAGTTGATGATTATAATTTAATCTTCTTCTCTGGCAACAAATGCAAGGAAGTTTACAATGAGATTCTATTTGGTTGGTAATTACAATTTGATCTGTAAATATAGATTTTGAAGTGGTTGGTATTTTTGATTTGCTCAAGCATTGGTTCTCTTCGAAAACTAACTGTACTCGTTTCCCATGATGCATGCTTGAGCCAATTCAATTTTGATTTGCTCTGATATGCCAAGAATCACTTCAGTTTGATTTGCCCATAACATCTTGATGCTAAATTTGATTCATATATGTCTGGGGATTTCAATGATGATTAATATTGGGTCTTGGTGGGTTTTCTCTCAAATGTATCTCTAAGTGTTCAGATTTTGGTTTTGAGACTCTTGAGTCATGACTGCGCATATCGCATAGGCATCAGTATCAAAGACTTGCAAACGAATGGAGCGAATCCAGTTTATCCCCCAGTTAGTGCAGTGTAGTACCAATGTTGCACCAAACCCAGATCTTTTTTTTTGGGTCAAAGAGTAACTTTTATAAAAACTCGGAGGAAAAACTGCACCGAGGACAAGAAAAGATGCATAGGAAAATGGTATCTCGAATTTAAACCACAGACGATCAGGACAAAGAGGACAATTTTAAAAATAAAATAGAATTAATATTCTAACACTAAACTGCTACTACTGTCGCTATCTCCGCAATGTCGCATAAGCACAAACTGACGTGCAAAAACCACTGAGAAAAGCATCAATAGAGCCAAGTACAAAGAATACAATCTGTGCTGATGCCAAACTAATCTCAGCACACACATCAACTGATAATCAACAATGACAACAATGCTCTTTCTACTACTAAGACCAAGGAGAAACTCTAGCTGCCAATCAAGATCAAAGATCTAAATCAAATGACACGAACAAAAACAACAACGTAACTAGAACCGATAGGAAATATGGGGTATTAAACTCATGCGCGAGCTCCCTTAGCTTGGCTTGGCTTGGCTAGGATAGATAAGGAGTCCTGGCCAGTATGTACCAAATGTACCCTGAATGCTATCCTCGGGGACTCCAAGATCTTTGATCCGTCGAAAGCTTATCCTCTGATCATATACAAGCACCGTCGACCCGTCGAAGCTTCATCTCGACATGTCGAAGGCTAGCTACTTTCTCGATTTTGTCCAATTTTTGACCCATCGAGGTAAAACTTTTGACTCGTCAAAAAACGATATCGAAAAATCATATCGGTTTTAGGATTTCTTTTGACCCGTCGAGCCTTTTTCTCGACCCGTCGAAGAGGTTGTTTTGAACACGTTTGAACTGGTTTTCGACCCGTCAAGTGGTTTATTTTGACATGTCGAGGTTCAAAACCGGATTTGGTGTTTTTGATGTTGTTTGTACATTGGTTTTGTCGAGAATACCTTTCTATATGTCAAATACCTTTCAGGCCCTCTCCTACATCTGCGCCTTGTATTCTATATTAGATGTGATTATACATCGGTTTTTGGCTGTTAACATGATCATCACTCTAATCGAATCTTGGTAAGTTTTGAAAATATTTCTACCACTGGGTTTAAATTGGAATAATATTGTAAGAATGAAAGAGAATACTCGTGTGTTACCTCTAAAAATTGTGGTAGAAACAGCATATGGAGAAATTTATGAGGACTTGTAGTGATTATTACTATGGTTTAGATCATTAAATCCAATGCAGTCACTCATACTACTATGTGGGTCTTGCCCTCATATATGCTTTGACATTATAATAATCAAAATATTGAGAAATTCTCATGGTCATCGGTTCTTTATAGCAAAAAAATATGTGGGAATATCTAAAACAATCGGTTTAGATAGGGGACTGAGATTACTCCACTCGGTCTAGGCTTAGTTTCCAAGACAAGTGCATCACTTTCCTGGCAACATACAACTGAGGTGTTATGCGTTATGCATTTTTTCCCACCAGATGCCTTTATCGCAAAATCAAATGCACATCGCTTGTTGTGCAAAGATTGTTCATTAGAAAAACTACAAGCATGTCCTTTCTTTATGGTTGGCAACACTGAAAATATACTATTCTTACAGAGAATCCATGGTGATATTTGTGGACCAATCAAACCAGTATGCGGACTATGTTATGGCTTTGGTTGCTGAATCGATGAGTTGGTCACACGCCGCTTTGCTATCTACATGATATGCTGCTTTTGCAAAACTCCTAGCATAGATTATTAAACTTTGGGCTAACCACCCGGACAATCCAATAAGGTTTATTAGATTGAATAATGCAGGATGTTAATACGTCATTTGCTAACCCATACAATATGTCATACTTAACACCAAAAGCAGTTGTTAAAACAAACAAAAAGGAATAGGAACAAAATATTCTGCTCGGATTTGGCCTACATGCGCTCAGCAGCGCGTCGCGTCGCGCGTTGGCTAAAGCAACTAGGGCGCGATCTGCTAAAAGACTAGTATGCCCTTCTTAGCATCCAAAACAGGTATGGGCAGTTGTCCCACACCGAGAACAAGGAGGGGATGTCATCATCAACTACCTATGTAAGGAAGGTGTTTATGACAAGCAAAGGTATGAAACCACTTTTTTCCCATTTCACTTCCCGTTTATTGTTGTAACTACTTCTAACTTAGGCATCAGAGCATTGAAGGCGGGCCAATCCCATCTCAACTTCTTAATGCTTGTCTCATGTTTTGCAGCCTAAGCGAGAGCGCATGCAAGAGATTATAACTCAAGTGTTTGGGAGCAATCCTGCTACGACATCCCATGCTCTTCTAACGAAATTCACTCACGAATTTTGGTAGAAACAATTGGCACCGTCTAGCAGTTTCTTTCTTTCTATCCCCCCACTCAAAAGCCATCATTTCTACACACCAATCCATCTTCTTTTTGTTATGCCTGAGGATAGTAACCTCATCACACCCTTCGACGCCTGCCTGCGTTCTTTCAGCAATCTGCTAACGACTCATCCCCAATCCACCGGGACTAATGCCTCTGGAAACAGCTGCACCGTGTCAGGGGACGCCCTTGCTTAGTTAATACATGAGTTGGAGCAATTCTACCAAGAGTGCGATGTTGCACGCCAAGCCAACTAGAACCTCCAAAAGACTACTGCTGCTATGTAGTCTCATCAGTCGACTCATAGTAGACAAATTTATTAGACTTAATAAGACTTTAGTACTTTAAGATTTCCAAACCTGAAACATAAAAGACTTGAATAAAAGAACTCTAGAGCTAATAAACTGAGACTTAGGTACTTGAAAAGACACCAGTTCGACACATAAGGATGAGCAATCTGTATTAGTCCATAAACCTTTTGGCGGCTCTGTATTACTCCATTTATTTTGCCCTTAAACTTCAAAGGGATTGATTATGATGTCCATGTCCCCATCAGCCCTTTGTGTTTTATAATTGAACTGATTTGTTTTTTGTTTTCCTAGGCTGGACGTGATCTTACGTTCATCAGCTTGTCAATGAGCAGTTGTTTTTCTTTGGGTGCTCTTCTACTATTGGTATAGAGCTCGTTCTCTCTCTCTCTCAAAATTTCTGGTGTCATTTGTAGTCCTTATGTAGCCCTAACTCTAATTCTTTTGTTCACCAGTTTGCGAACAGCAGAGGATTTGGTTTGGCAGGCTGCTGGTTTGAGCTTATTGGCTTCCAATGGGTAAGACAAAGATTTTCATGACTATTCTATCTTTGCTAATACTAGCACCCTGTTTGGTTCTGCTAAAGGGCTTAGTATCAAACATTTCAACACCAATCAGATCTCTCAACATATTAGTTCAGTATTTAAGACAATAGGAATACAATTTTGGTAACAGGGTCACCAAAATCATGTTACCTATACCAGTGACCAAGCATAAGAGCTCTGTCATACCTATCTCCCTGCCCAATAGCTCAAGCCCTTGGAACGAAAATTCTATATATGCAACATTTAATTCATATACATGTAACTGAATGCATGACTTTTGTACAGGCTCGATTTATCCTTGCACTCCGACGGCTTCTATCTCCTAATGGAATGCTACGTGAAGAAGATCTGGGCTCGTATGAAGTGGGGAAGTTGAAAGCTATTTGAATTTTAGACGCCATTTTTCATTCAATTCTATATACATGTGTATTTAAAGAAGTAAGAGACTCCTGACGAAGCCATTGCCATGGATTTAGCGGTCGTCGTTGTTATCGAATCATGGTGTTCAGCATACGCTTCTCGCCACAAAGCTGTCAGTGCAGGTAGATCAATTGTTAGTATGTGTAAGAAAGTGACCGAACACAAGTAGTTTTTTGTTTTGTTTTCATTAATCGGGAAACACATACGTTTTGTGTTGTTTTATATGAACAGTCGGTTATATTCATGACCTGGGGTGTTCGCCACGGCATTTTGACCAAACGTGAGGATCAGATTAGTCAGCTAGTGGTGTGTTTCATGACTTCATCCATGCTCTCATCAACGGCCTCGTTCCACCTCCATAATTTTTTTGGTCTACATATTTGGTTCAATTTTTGGTTTACTAATACCAATGTTTTAAAAACGCAAAAAATCGAGAGCATGACGCAAAACTCGTGTAAGATTTATTTTTTTTTAAAAAAAATTGAATTTAATAATAATTAGGTTAAAATTAAGAATATTAAATAAACACTAGGTAAAAGTACACACTGTGTGTGCATAAGTAAATGAAAATGAAAATGGTAAATATTTAATAAAAATGAAACGGTTAACCTTAATTTATTATACTTTACCTAAGATTAAAGGATAAACTTGAAATAATTGGCAAAGGGGAGAACAACGTGTGTTCTCTTAATAATAATACTAGCCTTCCTGCACGCGCAGGCAGACGCTCGCGCGTGCGATTTAACGATAGCATACTTAAAAGTGTGCAATTATATTCAACGATATACATACGAAAACAAATTTTAAGTATGAAGATTATAGTATTCATGCATATGCGCGTGCGAAAGGCGTCGCGCTCGCGTGTGTGATTTATCGGTGTAATACTCAAGAGTGTGCAATTATATCATCAATATATCATTGCCTATGCCCATTGCAGCTGCCAAATACTATCAGAGAGGAGGGGTATTTAAATGTTCTACATCCCCAACTGCCTTAAGCACTACTACTTATGATTATCCATTTCTAGTCTTCCTACATGCACATACGCCCCCTGCAGAAGAGAGCATATGCACCATTCGGGCATAGAAACTATAAAACATATAGTTTGCACAAATTGCATTTTATTAAAAGTTTATAGAACTTGATGTCGAATAAAAGTGCTTAGGCCTTACTCATGATCTAACTGCTTCCTTTCTTCCCTTGGCACATGAAAAGAAAAAGAAGAAAAAAACCTGCTTCCTTTAAGCCTTTTCACTGACCCTAATCTCTTATTATTCCGTAAAACCATAGTAAGGTCCTCATCACACATTTATACAAATGAACAATAAATACAGTTATTTGATAGTTGAATGTCCGAGTAGCCCGACTTGAGGAATAAAAGTTCATTCCAAGAGTGAATGCTAAGCTCTTGTCAATATGAATTCATGCATGAAAAGGGTAATTAAATAACATCTCTAAAATACAATATCTGGCAACACATGGTAGTCATCACTTTGAACTACTTCGTATACAAACTTTTCATTCCTACTGTTGGAGAAGTGTGATTACTTTGGTAACTCAGTACTCACAGAAGGTTTTTCAACCAATTTCTTGGTTGTTGAAACTGTAAGAAGAAAAACTGTCTTCCTCATGCGCAAGTGAAAGATCCTCCTCTTACCCAGAAAAGGTTCTGAGTTTGCAATCAATAACGGAGCTAAGTCCTACCTCCTGCAAATAGAGAATCTATTTCTGATCGAGTTCTCGTGTTGCAGTCCAACGTCCCTGCCACCTACAAATGAACGACTCGAGATACAAATCATTCAACATAGATATCAAAGCATACTTTATCAACCTGAACCAGCAGCCAACCAAATCAGTTTGCATACTGTAACAAATAAGTTTACCATAACCTAATTTGTTGCATAGCAAAGCCAAATCAGCATTGGTTTCAAATCAGTTTGCATACTGAGAAGCAAAGTATAAGAATTCACATCCAGCAGGAATAGTGTACGAAACGGGCAAAGAAGAGACATGAGAATCAAAACTAAATAAGACTTGAAACAGTGAGTTTACCCCTGGAAAAAAAAAGTGACTGTTCCTTACACGATTGAGAAAGCTGATGGGTTGCCCTCCTATTTATAGAACTATAAAGACTTCGTAACCATTTAGATGTGCTGGTTAGTGAAGTTTGGAGTAGAACATGATTGTTCATAACCTGAAAAGAATACGATTGTTTGTCAAAAACACTTGACACCTGCTGTACAGGATAGACTCATGAAACAAACAAACTTAATAACAACATTCAACTAAACAACAACATATGCTGGATGTACGTACGCATTCAGATAAATCACCACTAACCACCAACACACTACCACCACAGTACAACTATTATACAGTAACAAACGAAGCATGACTGTTTAAAGGGTGGGATGGTAGCTATAATGATTGAAAAGTATTTTACATCATAAGAAGATACCATTATCTAGATTCCAGCTGAAAACAAAACCAAAAATCTTATACGGATCTTAATCTCTAATAAACTTAGAAACAGTAGCACGATTTACCTAAGAAACACCTTGGGCTGCTTGAGGAAAGCCTTCTCCGTCTGAAACACGCAATCACAACATTTACACAGATTTAGAGACACCTAATCGAATCGAGACCTATAATGATGTTAGAAAAGGATATGCCACTCTATGCATTATCCTATCAATTTTCTCAACAAACAAAAATAATTCGATCAAATCGCAAGCAAATCAAAGCTCCACACCTACTCAAATTACTACAACTTTAAAGACAAATCAAACACACACAGCAAGACCCTAGATTCCAGAAACCAATCCAACATTTCAAAGATCCCAAAAGACAAAAACCAAAAAAATCACAAAGCGAGACAAACACAACAATCACTTACCTTGAGGATCCTAGAAGAGGGAAGCACAGTCGACGAAGTGCTCCACTACTGCTCTTCTTGCCCCATTTCTCTCTTTTCTTCCTCACTCGACTCTCTCTTTAAGATTTCTTCTTCCGTTTTTATCTTCAGTTAGTTTAATTTTGAATTAAAATATAGATGTTCTAACTCAAAATATAAATTGAATAGGCTTGCAAATGAAAATTGAATTACATATGTAAATTGATCGAAGCAACAAATCAATTGATAACCAAAGCAATCAACTATGTGAATCAAGACAACTATTGAGTACCATAGCCACTATATGCACCAATTGAATACCTGAACAGAGTGACGACTGCAACTGAGCAATTTTTACGGGTAAAACCTTTGCAATGAGATTAAAGAGTATAAACGGAATAACCAGAATAACCAAAACATGAACACAAAATTTAGAAGCCTGTATGTTGAATTTGAACTATCCATGTTAGCTAGCTTGTTTTCCTTCAAGAAAATGTTTACCAATCGACATAATAACCAAATACCAATCATCAACCAAAATCAACTGAAGTAAACCAAACCTTTTAAAGTCGTTGGTTACCATTCGCTACTGCCGATGCCGACGCCGGGGACTACACAAAAACCACCACTCCGGATCGGACCCAAAAAAAAGGGGCCACCGCCGAGATGAGACTCCGAGAAGGACAAAGGACTACCTTCCGCCATAGCTATCCGCTCCAAACCGTCGAGCCGGAACCCAACTCCGAGCGACATCCCACAAAAATATCAATCGCCGAAACACCATCGCCGGAAACAACCTCCGAAACCAATCCCACTCCAGGACGACCCCATGCCACGACGACTACTCCGGAACACCCACTCCGAGAACCACTCCGGCAACCCCATTCTGTGACGACGTCTGTCCTGCGACCACCCGCATGCCGGAATCAACGTTCACTCAACCTCGATCGCTCAGCCTGATCCGCAACACTCACCACAACAACCAGTGAGCCGGAACCCGCTTCTGCCCTTCGCACAACCTCGACGACGCTCACACTGGAACCAAAGCACCAGAAACTGCCGACTCTGGAACCAAAAAACAAAACAAAAAAATTAGGGGCCGATTGAAAACAAATTGGGCGGAGGGTGAGATGTGTTGTGGAAGAAGAGAAGGAGGAGTGAGATCAGAAATCAAAGAGACAAATAACTTGCATGGGCGATCGAAGCAGAGAATGAGGAGAGAGTGGGGATGAGTCAGTGTTGCAAATTATATCGGACGGTTTGATTATCAAATTTTCAGATTTTCAGATTTTTCTCCCCTTTTTATCCTCGGGTTGTTTGATTTTGAGTTGATAGATTTATATCAGAGAAGGGGTATTTTACGAGATTACCTATGTTCTACCTTTGGTAACTGGCGTAAGGCCCTCTACATTAATTAATAGAGATCGAAGCAGAGAATGAGGAGAGAGTGGGGATGAGTCAGTGTTGCAAATTATATCGGACGGTTTGATTATCAAATTTTCAGATTTTCAGATTTTTCTTCCCTTTTTATCCTCAGGTTGTTTGATTTTGAGTTGATAGATTTATATCAGAGAAGGGGTATTTTACGGGATTACCTATGTTCTACCTTTGGTAACTGGCGTAAGGCCCTCTACATTAATTAATAGAGATAGATGAAAATGTATTTGCACGCGTCATTTCACGCGCATGTCAAAAACGAGAAGTAAAGGTTAGGATTTCTTGGTGGATGGAGAGGCTTGTCCGTCTGCGAGCCTTGAACTGTGTCGGCCTCTGGCTAAGCCACGGCGTTCCGTTTGCTACTGGATGGACGGTTTCGGTTCCACCATGGTGGAGTGAGCGAGATTCAGTTCAGGTTTTAGCGGGTTTTTGTGAGTTGCTTCGGGATTGGGATGACGTGCTTCGAGATCTGGATGACATTTGTTGGTCGGCACTCAGGTGTGCCTCTGTCGACTAGTGGTGTGTATTGGCATATCTTGAGGACGTGCGGCCGTCGACGTTTGTGAGGGATGAGCTGCTTGGGTCTTGACAAATCTACCTTGCTAGATCTTCTTGGGTGCTCTGCTCCTTATGGGGTTAGGTCAGGCAGTTCGATAGCGGACAAAATGTAGCGCAGACGTCAGTTTCCAACTGGAGGACGACAGATTCGGGTCGAAGTTCTTCTTTGAGGCTGCTGGGCTGCTGGTGCTCGATGAACCTGGGCTTAGTTGGGTCTGGGGATAGCCTTTGGCCCAGTGGTGTGTTTTGTTTTTTATTTTATTTTAGTAGAGTTTTTTGCTTACTGTTGAAAATAATTATTGAGAGTTTGAGTGTTGAGAGGTTCTCGTTGAGCAGTTCTCGTTGTCGATCTAGGTGAGTAGCCACGAGTTATGTGTGGATGTCAGAGTTAGGGGTGTGAGAGCATATTTTGGACGCCTTCAAACTCGTACCTTTTTCTTAATAAAAGCACCAGATCGTGAGATCTGATCTTCTCCACCTTGGGTATTCGGCTTAGACAGTCGACATCCACGATCATTGAAGATTGAGACCTTCCTTCTGAGATTTGTTGATGATGTGAGGTCCCGCTGTATTTCTTCCCCTTAGTGGCTACTTAAAAGCCAACAAAACAAGTCCAAGCATAGACTGTATTGCGCTTAGACCCTCTGATGCTTAAGTTATTGAACCAAGCATAAGGGTGTATTAGGGTTAATCTCTCATATCTTTGTCAAGTTATGACCTCATATTTATAATGATCGTTCAAGGTCTAAACATGGTCCATATTAGAATAAGACTACATACTTTTGGATAAGGAGAATTAATTAATAAATAAATCTTCGTATCCGATCTAGGGCTAATCGTATTTCTCGATTATCACAAACCATTTGGTGCAATCCCTCTAGGTCTTCTGCTAACATTCATTGTCTCTCGAGGATTCCTCTAAGAATCTCATAAATCTCTGAGACTCCCCCAAGTTTCCCAAAAACCTCTAGATCCCTTCAGGTTTCCCAGAAACGGAACTCCCATAGGTTTCCCATAATCCCCATACCTTCTAACATCTTATCCTTCCTCAATCTTGCTCAGGGATTGTTACACTTCATTTTCGTACATTTTAGAGGCTTCTAAACTCTTCTAAATAATTTGAGATAATTTTAATCGTCCACAAAATACTCGAATATAGCCCTAACTTTTTAACATATAAGCCAATGCCCAATATTTTAGTACAACGAACCAAGAGACATCCTTAGGGGAACACCCTCAGGTATGTATGTGGCCAAATCTGGTGCCTATAGGGGGTGCATGCATAGCTAGATAGTGTGTGGAGTCCTTGATTTTTTTTAATCTTTGTCCTACACCTAGACCATCTAATTATGTAAGGTACCATATTAAATTCTATATATGCCACATTTAATTCATATACATGTAACTGTGCATTTGGTACAATTGTGTGGAACCGATTAGTACTTTGCCATGAAGGCTATGGATAAGAGTATTACGCTCAATCAAAACAAGGTATTAATTCAAGAGTTCAAAGCTGCTATTATGTGTCTTGCTTACCTTATATATTGTACGTCCTTGGGAGTCAATGACTTTATTTCGGGTTGAATGAAATGTGCCACTTCCAATCCTTTCTATATCATAACTCCTTTCATTATTTCATGCAGGTCCTGAGAGAGAGATCCTTGACATTTTGGATCACCCTTTTCTTCCACTACCACATTTCTTCCTATTGCCAACGAAATGGGAAAAGAAAGGCCAACGATATCATATATCGTCGGCAATAATAAGCATTGCCAATGAAATATGAAATCGCCGGCAATAGTTTTGCCTCGTCATCGGCAATGAGATTATTGCCGACGAGTCGTCGGTAATGCCTTCCTCGTCACCGGCAATTAGGGGAAAGTATTGCCGGCGATGGAGAATTTTGTTGGCAATAATTTCATTGTATTGCCGGCGATGTTTTGGCCGGAATATCTTCGGCAATAACTCCATAGCCGACGATTTAATGAATCGTCGACAATAACTCTTATATCAGATCTCCGCCGCAGCAGCTCATTCATTTTCAAATATCTGGTAAGAAAGAAGGAAAACGCTCTGAAATCGTTGGGTATTGTCAAAAGGCGTCCAAAACCCGCTCGGGAAGCTATATAGCTAGGTACGTATGTATATATATGTGGATCGATGTATATGTGTGTTGATTTAGATATATGCTTGTGTTGATTTAGAGTTGAGATTAATGGTTTGATATGCAAATAGAGTTGATATATTGTTGATTTTGAGTGATTGACCGTTGATTTTGAGTTGATTTGAGATGATTTCGATGAAAATATATATGTTTGTGTATATATATGTATATAAATTTATTTTTTTGATTAATTGTCAATATGTATATATATACATGTTAATTTGTAATTGTGAATTGTTGATATATATATATTTTTATATGCATATGTCAACTTTTGTTAATTAGTCGGATGCATGCATGTAATTAATGATGATTGTTTAATTAATTAGTATTGAATGTACGTATATACATAAATATATAGTACTGTTAGAATTTTCAGGATGGACAAGAGTTGGATGAGCTTGAAAGATGGGATGTGAGATATCACCATGGAATTAAGAGTTTTGTGGAATTTGTGAAGGCTAATTGTGGAGACACTACACTTCATTATTGCCCGTGTAAAGAATGTAAGTGTCGCAGCGATCGATTTCGTTTTCCCATTGATAAAGTCTAGAAGCACCTGACTAAATACGGGTTTTTGGATAAGTACACTTGTTGGATTTATTACGGTGAAACATCGTTAGCGGGTCCACATGATCATGGACAATTTGCTGAGAGGGTCAATCCATCCTATGATCATGGACAATTTGCTGAGAGGGCCAGTCCATCCTATGATCCAACAACGAGGTTGATCAATGATATGTTTCCTCATGAAAGCGGTGTATTTGCTGATGAAGCACCAAATGTCCCTCCCGTCGTTGAGGGTTTCCCACATATTGAGCCAGTCGAGCCATTACCTGGAGCTCATGTCAACACAAGCGGTATAGACAAGTACAACAACCTGATTGCATTGCAACAGACTTCGTTGTATGACGGTTGTAGTAAGACTATTCTTGGAAGTGTCATGGGAGTGATGCAGCTCAAAATAGAGAACAAAATGTCTGTCAAAGCTGTTGATTCTTGGCTGAAGTGGGCTGCTTCGCTACTGCCACCCGGTCATCGCCTTCCTACCACTCATCATAAGGTGCGACATATTCTGAAAGATCTTGGGCTTTCCTACATCAAAATCCATGATATGATTGTATTCTCTTCTGGGGGAAAGATCTTGAAGACCTTGAAGCCTGCCCGGTATGTTTTACAGAAAGGTATAAGTTGACTCCTGCAGGCAATAAGAAAGCTGTGAAGATACTTTGATATTTCACGCTGATTGATAGGCTGGAGTGGTTGTTCATGTGTGCTTTCACAGCCGAAGCTATGAGATGGTGGGCTGAGAGGAATTTGCGTGACGATGACACCCTTATACACCCTGCCGACGGAGAGGCTTGGAAGCACATGGTCAGGAAATTTGATCATTTTGCAGCAGAGGTCCGAAATGTTTGGCTAGGGCTCTCATCTGACGGATTCAACCCTTTTGGCAACATGAGTCTTCAATACAGTATATGGCCAGTTATTTTGGTTCCGTATAACCTTCCACCATGGATGTGCATGAAGAAGGAATACAATATGCTCACTCTGTTAATTACAGGCCTGGGTTATCCAAGAAAGTGTCTCGATGTGTATTTGAGGCCTTTGATTGAGGAGTTTAAGTACCTGAGTGAGTATGGCCACCCCACTTACGATAGGTTCAAAAATGAGATGTTCCAGATGCATGCCATGATTGTTGGCACCATCAGTGATTTTCCTGCCCGCGGTATGTTGTCAGGCAACGTTACCAGCGGTTACAGGGCTTGTTCAGAGTTCATGACTGTTGATTGTTGCAGTCCTCATTGCAGTAAAATTGTTCAGATACGTCACCGTTGTTGGCTTCCAGATGATCGCCCATTTAGGCAGGATCAAGATGCTTTTGATGGGACTGTGGAAATGGGTGTTGCACCCAAGCGATGAACAGGGGATGAAATTTTAGAAGTGCTGAATGAATATGATTTTGGCCAACTGAGCAATCATCCTGAGATAGTGTTGTCAATTCCAGACAAGCCCGAAAGATATAAGTTTTGGACACACAAGAGCATATTCTGGGAACTCCCTTACTGACCTAGGTTGCCTATCAGACACTACCTAGATGTCATGCACATAGAGAAGAATGTGTGTGAAAGTGTGGTGGGCACGCATTGATCTGAAAAGACATCCCTAAGGCCTGCATTGATCTGAAAGCTATGAGACTACGAAAACATTTGTGGTTAAGAGATGGTAAGAAAAAAATGCCTCAAACTCCTTACACTGTCAAGCCGAAGCAGAAGCATGAAATTTTTAGGTGGATAAGTAATGTCAGGTATTCTTATGGCTATGCAGGAAATTAATATAATTTTTGCTTATGGTTATATGCAAGAAATATAATTGTTGCTTATGGCTCTATATATATATGCAGGTATCCTTATGGCTATGCAGGAAAAATAAGCAAGCACTACCAGAAATGGAGACATTACCGGCGACTTGCCGTCGTCGGCCTTGTCTTTTTTTTTTTCGCCGGAATTGTCATTACCGGTGACAAGTCGCCGGCAATGACGTCGCCGGAAATCCCCCGCCGGTATTAACATTGCCGGCGACGGGAAACGCCGTCGCCGGTAATGTCCGAGACATCACCGGCGACTTGAGTCACCGGCAATGTCAAGACATTACCGGCGACTCAAGTCGCCGGTGATGTCTCGGACATTACCGGCGACGGCGTCGCTGGCAATGGCAGCGCCGCCGTGGCCGGAATGTGAGACATTGCCGGCGACTGAGGTCCATGTCGCCGGCAATGTCTGGAAAAATTTTCAAAAAAAAACGCGGTTCTGGATTGGGCCCAATTCCAGAACCTGCATTGAAAGACATAAACCGTACAATCATACAAGTTCAACAGTACACATAAATGTCCAACGTACAGTACAAATAGCAACGACGATACGAAAATTAACTACAACTACAGGTCAGGGTCGAGGAACTTGCGGGTCAGGGTCGAAGTAATCCATGTACTCATTTCAATTCCGGTGGCTACCTTGGTCTTGCTCTGGCGTTGACTGGTGCGGTGGTGGTGGTGGATAGCTAGGGAACGGAGGGACCGGGACCGGGGGAGGTGTGGGGAACGGTTGTCCGGTAGTCTGAGCCTCGTACATCGTCCGCATCCATGTGGACATTTGAGCCTGCATCTGTGTCTGCTGCTGGACCATGTTTTGGTACTCGGCCATCTGCCTCTTTTGCTCCTCCAACTCCCTCTGCGTCCTCTGAAGCTCCGCTGCGAGGTTACGACTAGAAGTTGAACTTCTTGACCCGTTAAAGTATTGTGAAGTGTTTTTCAATACTCCTTCGCCCGCCGAGCCCATTCCCCTACAGTAGTAGGTATTCTTTCCAGTCCCGCACGCTTTTGCCATGATCTGAGCCGCTATCGGGGGATCAAGCGGATCGATCTGAGAGGCATACTGGGTGACTTCTTCCTCGGAGCAGTCAGGATGGTTAGTCCGAGCTATACTCATGGTCACTTCTGCGGTCGCCTCCTCCACTCTCGCCTAATTGAAAAGCGAAAATGAACAACGTATTAACTAACAAAATCTATTAATATCGAAAAATAGTTTTATTAACACATGGAGAGGCGAAAGACTTACCGCTTCGTCAGGGCACTGCGGATAGAACTTCTGATGAATATACACCAAGGGGTTCACATCTTGTTGTTGCTGCGCCTTAGTCGACCAACCCATGTAGTTGAGTGAACCTGCATGATGGGCCCTGGTGTTTTTCAATCTATTCGCCCGGTTCGTCTTCGAAATCGCCTTGTTTGATAAACATATGGAAAAAAATTAGTAACTAACTATTTCAATCTGATACGATACATTAGGCTTGTAAGATATATTAAGGATGCATACCTGAGCTTTGGGGTGCTCGAAGTGGGCTATCAGCCACAGCCACTCGTACTCCCTAAACCAGAATTCGCTAGGGGTAGAACCTCGGCCTAGCTCCTTGTATACAGTGTAATGGGAAGAAAGCTCGTTCTTCCACTCTTTATACCTATATTAAAACAAGGAAAAAAAGTTAGAGATATTAAAACACTTGATAAACAAAAATCTAACTCGATATATATTCAAATAAGTCGAAGCACATCACCTCATATGTAGTTGACGCTCTACCCACGTGTGAATAAGAACTTCATCCACGTCAAACCACACCTGCAATATGAATATATAAATGGTAAAATTATATATTTATTCGGACTTAGTTAATAAATGTAAAATTTACGTAATGAAAATACGATTTTACTCACACTGAGTGCATTATGCACTTACATCTTCACGTAGATAGGCACAGATTCCCAATCTGGCCAAAGCATTGGGACCTTGTCCCGCAAGATCGCACCGGCCATGCTGACATATTTGCGCGTGGTGTCGAATGCCTCGATCACCTCGCCATCCTCATTGGCCCTTATGGGCGTTTTCCTTCCGCCGGTGGCCTGCTCAAGTCTCTTCCCGGTGCAGGTGCCTCTAGCCCCTTTCTGTTTTCCAGTCCCATTAACGAAATTTCCTAATAATACAATGTCAACAAATTGATATCATTAATTGAACCTATCGCAAGTCTTAAGTAATAATTAAGTAATCAATCTGATGTTAAATAAAATTTACCTGCATCGTCCGTTTGTTGGTTGGTGCACCTCACACTCCAAAGATACACGGGGTCGAACGGGAGGAAGTTATACGCTTCCTCCACGGTCAGGAACTCCGGCCGTCCTTCAACATAAACAGGCATCCCCCTATCATCGGATTCAGGGATGACAGGAATCTCGTCGGGTAGGAAGAGACCGGACGGCGGAGATAGACGAGGCCTGGACGATGAGGCGCCAGCACCACCATGTGTCTCAGATGATTCCCGTGAAACGGGAGTAGGCACTGGGCGAATATGGGACATTCGGATTGAGGGAGTTTCTGATGCCCCCGTTGACTGTCGCTCGTCTGAGGCTCTGCCACCGGAGGGACATCTGCTGATTGAGCGTCTGGAGACTGAGGCTCGAGCCTCGACTTCTGGTTCTACGGCTCTTGATCGTGCAGCTTTCTCCTCAGCTCGCGCCTCTAGCAAGGCTCTCGTGCGAGCAGTCATCATTGGCCCACTGGGCGTGTTGCTAACTGCGGGCGAGGAGGAAGCTTGACTACTATTCCCTCCACTATTTCGGGAACCTCTCCGAAGCCAATTAGCCGCAAAACCTCCTGGACACCGTAATAGTCATGGATTCGGTTCAATAACAAATCGGAACCGGAACGGTTTGTAACATAACGGGAAAGGTTACAAACAGTTCCGGTTACAAACCGTTCCGGTTCTATAACAAATCGGAACCGGAACGGTTTGGAACCGGAACCGTTAGAAACCGGAACTGTTTGTAACTGGAAACGTTTGTAACATAACGGTTCCGGTTACAAACAGTTCCGGTTCCAAAGGGTTCCGGTTCCAAACCGTTCTGGTTCTAAACCGTTCCGATCCCGATTTCCACCTTCATTTATACGATTAATTAACAACTATATCACCTAAATTAACATATATACATTTTCGATATATATATATATATACATCATGCATCTTAATTAAATTTAATTTTCGCATATTCATCCAAATCACAAACCCTAATTAATTTTCCACATTTTTCACACATATATATACATCATGCATCTTAATTAGGTTTAATTTTCACATATATATACATCACATATTCATCCAAACCACATATATACATAATTTTCACTTATATATACATCACATAATTTTCACATACCTATATATATATACATCACATATATATACATTGCATATAAATTTACAACTTATCACCCTAATTTCCAATTTAGCACCCTAATTAATTTACACATACACATACACATACACATACACATACACATACACATACACATACACATAGACATACACATACACAAAAATAATTAAAAATTGAGAGAGAGAGAAAGGGAGAGAGAGAGGATCGGACCTGCCATAGTGGAGTCCGATCTGCTTTGCCGGCGACGGAGGTGAGGGGAGGAGAGGAGGGGAGGAGGGGAGGAGGAGATGAGGAGAGGATCGGAGGAGGAGAGGAGATGAGAATCGGTGGAGAGGAGGAGGAGGAGGAGGAGGAGGAGAAATAGGAGGAGGAGAGGATAAGGAGGAGTAGAGGCAAACGAAGGAGGAGGAGAAGGAGAGGAGGAGGAGGTGAGCTAGTTTTCGGATAAGGAGGAGGAGAGGAAGAGGAGGAGGAGGAGAAATGAAGCTCGGGCTCGACTGGGTAGTTTCTATCCAGACAACATTGCCTGCGAGTTTCTTATAACTCGTTGGTAATGTCATTACCAACGACATCAACTCGTTGGTAATGACATTACCAACGAGTTATAAGCAACTCGTTGGTAATGACATTACCAACGACGAGTTAACTCGTTGGTAATGTCATTACCAACGAGTTGCTTATAACTCGTTGGTAATGTTGACATTTCCCGAAAAATATCCAACAACATTTTCCGACTACATTTTCCGTCTACGATTTTCGTCTACATTTTCCGACTACATTTTCCGACTACAATTTCCGACTACATTTTCCGACTACATTTTCCGACTACATTTTCCGACTACATTTTCCGTCTACATTTTCCGACTACATTTTCCGACTACATTTTCCGTATACGATTTCCGACTACATTTTCCGACTACATTTTCCGTCTACAATTTCCGACGACATCATTAACGTACTAAGGATGATAATCGTAATCATCGTCATCACTTGAGTCTGACTCGGTTTCATAGGTAACCTCTGGCAATATGTGCCTCTCCTCGTCATCTGAATCAGCGTCAACTTCATATGGATTAACATCGAGAAGTTCTGCCCCAGTAATTCGAACCACACTCCCAGATCTCACATTATTAAGGCGAATCGTAGATGATTCCGGAATGTCAAAAGCGTTCGGCTCTTGGTATGCAGTAACTTCCTCATCATCTGCGGTATCACCAAGTGTGGCAGCACTGTATATGTTTCTATGAGCAACATGGTTAACCACCTTCCACGGGACTTTGTTAAGAAGATCGTCCAGGTAAAACACTTGTTTTACTGATGAGGCAAGAACGAAAGGGTCTTCTTCATACCAGGTAGTAGCAGTATTCACCGAAAATGTCCGTGCTGATCGATCCTTGTGTTCTCCGGGCTAGTATCAAACCATCTACACTTGAACAAGTGCACTTTCATGCGGTTCCCATAAATTAGTTCAACAACTGAATGAAGGACACCATAATAGTCAACGCCATCCTGCCCACCATGGACCATCACCCCACAATTCTGTGTTTTCAATCGGTCGTCTCGATTTTCACATATAAATTTCACGCCATTGAACTAACACATCGAGTAAACTTTTGAAGCTATCGGTTTCATCGCAAGGACCCTCAATTCGTTTGACCACTCTGGGTAACCATCATCTGCTACATGGTTCATCTGAAAACGATAAGAAACCACACAAGAAATTATGAACATAGAAACCACAAAACCACGTACGTCCACACATGCTATATAAGGAAAATGGCAATAAAAATAAAGACATATACACATATACCCTTACCCATGGACCAAAGTAGTTTGCAAACGTCCTGTTGTGGTATTCAACATTTCCGGCAATAGTAGGGCAGTGAAGATGATAGTTTTTCCAATATTGTACTTCTTCACAGTTAATCAGTACCGACCAGTGGGCAATGACTACCTCATTTTCATCCAACTTGTACGACTTTGGCAAGCTTCCATGTACTACAACGTCATTGGAGATGATAGAAAGGTTGAACTGAGGTTCATCTATCGGCATCTGTTGTTGGGGGTCCTCAAGCGATCCCAAATACACTTTGGTGTACGTTACACACTCGTTCGCAACATATGCTTCAGCGATACACCCTTCAGGTGCATATTTATTCTTCACATAGTCCTTATAGGCTCCCAATTGTCTACAAGTTAACAAGTGCATGTTAAAAGGGGTAAAAATAAGACTTTTCATATAAAAAAAGAGGCAAACCAAATGTACCTTTCCATGGGATACATCCAAGTGTAGTGTACGGGATCGGTAAGCAACAATTGTTCGGGAAGATGGATCGTTAGGTGAGGCATGATGTCGAAAAAATTTGGCGGAAATATCCTCTCAAGCTTGCACATGATAAAAATTATGTCATCTTGCATCTCCCTGAGATCTGATTTTTTAACTTCCCTGGTGCATAACTTCTGAAAGAATCTTGACAAGGCCACCAACGGCTCCACCACCTCCTTGGGCAGGTACCCTCGAATGAAAATAGGGAAAAGGCGTTGAAGCAGTACATGGCAGTCATGACTCTTTAATCCGTACATCTTATTGTCTCGGTAGTTAACACACCTGCTTATATTTCCTGCATAGCCATAAGGATACCTGCATGTATATATATATAGCCATAGGCAACAATTATATTTCTCGCATATCACCATAATCCGGTAAAAATTAAAGGCAAACCAATTTCCGTACTGCATAGTCATATATAAGAATATTTACCTGACATTACTCAGCCACCGAAAAATTTCATGCTTATGCTTCGGCTTGACGGTGTAAGGAGCTTGCGGCATTTTTCTCTTACCATCTCTTAACTACAAATGTTTCCACAGTCCCATAGCTTTCAGATCAATACGTGCCTTAGGGATGTCTTTTGTTTTCCCCTCCAAGTTAAGAACTGTGCCTACCACACTTTCACACACATTCTTCTCTATGTGCATGACATCTAGGTAATGTCTGATAGGCAACCTGGGCCAGTAGGGGAGTTCCCAGAATATGCTCTTGTGTGTCCAAAACTTATACATTTCGGGCTTGTCTGGAATTGACGCCACTATGTCAGGATGATTGCTCAGCTGGCCAAAATCATATTCATTCAACACTTCCAAAATTTCTTCCCCTGTCCATCGCCTGGGTGCCACACCTGTTTCCACAGTCCCATCAAACGCGTCTGGATCCTGCCTAAATGGGTGATCATATGGAAGCCAACAACGGTGACGCATCTGAACAATTTTACTGGAATGAGGACTGCAACAATCAACCGTCATGCACTCTGAACAACCCCTGTAACCCCTGGTAACGTTGCCCGACAACATACCGCGGGCAGGAAAATCACTGATGGTGCCAACAAGCATGGCATGCATCTGGAACATCTCATTTTTGAACCTATCGTAAGTGGGGTGACCACACTCACTCAGGTACTTAAGCTCCTCAATCAAAGGCCTCAAATACACATCGAGACACTTTCCTGGATAACCCGGGCCCGGAATTAACAGAGTCAGCATATTGTATTCCTTCTTCATGCACATCCATGGTGGAAGGTTGTACGGTACCAAAATAACTGGCCATATACTGTATTGAAGACTCATGTTGCCAAAAGGGTTGAATCCGTCAGATGAGAGCCCTAGCCAAACATTTCGGACCTCTGCTGGAAAATGATCAAACTCCCTGACCATGTGCTTCCAAGCCTCTCCGTCGGAAGGGTGTATAAGGGTGTCATCGTCAGGCAAATTCCTCTCAGCCCACCATCTCATTGCCTCGGCCGTGAAAGCACACATGAACAACCGCTCTAGCCTATCAATAAGCGGGAAATATCGAAGTATCTTCACAGCTTTCTTGTTGCCTGCAGGAGTCAACTTATACCTTTTTGTAAAACATATCGGGCAGGCTTCAAGGTCTTCGAGATCTTTTCCCCAGAAGAGAATACAATCATATCTGCATGCATGGATTTTGATGTAGGAAAGCCCAAGATCTTTCAGGATATGTCGCACCTTATGATGAGTGGTAGGAAGACGATGACCGGGTGGCAGTAGCGAAGCAGACCACTTCAACCAAGAATCAACAGCTTTGACAGACATTTTGTTCTCCATTTTGAGCTGCATCACTCCCATCACACTTTCAAGAACAGTCTTACTACAACCGTTGTACAATGGAGTCTGTTGCAATGCAATCAGGTCGTTGTACTTGTCCATACCGCTTGAGTTGACATGAGCTCCAGGTAATGGCTCGACTGGCTCGATATGGGGGAAACCCTTAACGACGGGAGGGACATTTGGTGCTTCATCAGCAAATACACCGCTCTCATGAGGAAACATATCATTGATTAACATCGCTATTGGATCATAGGATGAACTGCCCCTCTCAGCAAAATCTCCATGATCATAGCGTGGACTGGCCCTGTCACCAAATTGTCCATGATCATGCGGACCCGCTAACGATGTTTCACTGTGATAAATCCAACAAGTGTACTTATCCCAAAACCCGTATTTACTCAGGTGCCTCTGGACTTTATCAATAGGAAAACGAAATCGATCGCTGAAACACTTACATTCTTTACACGGGCAATAATGAAGTGTATTGTCTCCACAATTAGCCTTCACAAAATCCACAAAACTCCTAATTCCCTGGTGATATCTGACATCCCATCTTTCGAGGCTCATCCAACTCTTATTCATCCTGAAAATTCTAACAAATTTACGTATTAATTATATATATATACACACATATTCACTACTAATAATCGACGCGATATCTCAATTCAACTCTAATTAAATCAACACATGCATGCATATATATATATATATCGATCTAATCTCTGAATTCGATTCAGTACTCGATGATGGTATTCTTCTTTTTTCAATTCAAAACGTATCTGACTAGGTAGGAGGCTCTGTTAAGCGTGGCTCCAATAGCACTACGATAATACCAGTCGTTGATTCAGACACAAGATAAGATTAACTACAAGCAGTTTTCTCGTTTCGGTGACATCAACAACATTTCATATATATCTCACGAATTGGATTTGATCAACACACACATATATATATACATACACATATACGTATATATACACGTACCTATATATATAGCTTCCCGAGTGATCGAGTTTTCGACGCGCGCCTTAATTTTGACAATATACCGAAGGATCGATTTCAGAGCGTACGTTTTCCTTCTTTCGATTTCTCTGGATTTTTTTCGATCAAAATGAATGAATGATCGAGCTGCGACTAATATAAGAGACATTGCCGGCGACGGAGTAAGTCGCCGGAAATGAAGACATTACCGGCGACTTTACGCCGGAAAATCGCCGGTAATGTTTCAAAACATTACCTGCGACTCCAACCGTCGCCGGCAATGTCGAGCCACACATTTCCGGCGAAATTCCGGCCGGAAAATCGCCGGAAATGTTCTGCTTGACATTGCCGGCGACGGTTGGAGTCGCCGGTAATGTTTTGAAACATTACCGATGATTTTCCGGCGACATTACCGGCGACGGAGTAAGTCGCCGGTAATGATGAACATTACCGGCGACTTTTCCGGTCGCCGGCCTTGTCTCCGGTGATCTCGCCGGTAATGTTCACAAATGTGGTAGTGAAGTGTGTTAACTTTCGAGACAATAAGATGTACAGATTAAAGAGTCATGACTGCCATGTACTGCTTCAACGCCTTTTCCCTATTTTTATTTAAGGGTACCTGCCCAAAGAGGTGGTGGAGCCGTTGGTGGCCTTGTCAAGATTCTTTCAGAAGTTATGCACCAAAGAAGTTAAAAAATCAGACATCAGGGAGATGCAAGATGACATCATTTTTATCATGTGCAAGCTTGAGAGGATATTTCCCCCAAATTTTTTCGACATCATGCCTCACCTGATGATCCATCTTCCCGAACAATTGTTGCTTACCGGTCCGGTACACTACACTTGGATGTATCCCATGGAAAGGTACAAATGATTCATACATTTGTGTTTGCCTCTGTTTTTATATGTAAATTATTATTTTTTAAGTATCATAACATGCACTTGTTAACTTGTAGACAATTGGGAGACTACAAGAACTATGTGAAGAATAAATCTGCACATGAAGGGTGTATCGCTGAAGCATATCTTGCGCAAGAGTGTGTAACGTACACCAACTTGTATTTGGGAGCGTTGGAGGACCCCCAACAACATATGCCGATTGATGAACCCAAGTTCAACCTTTCTATCATCTCCAATGACGTGGTAGTACATGGAAGCTTGCCAAAGTGGTACAAGTTGGATGGAAATGAGGTAGTCATTGCCCACTTGTCGGTACTGATTAACTGTCCAGAAGTTCAACATTGGAAAAACTATCATCTTCACTGCCCTGCTATAGCTGGTGATGTTGACTACCACAACAGGACGTTTGCAAACTACTTTAGTCAATGGGTAATGGTATATGTGTGTATATATATATATTTTATATCCTTATATAGCATGTGTGTACGTGGTTTTCTTTTTCTATGTTCATAATTTCTTGTGTACGTGGTTTCTTATCTTTTTCAGATGAACCATGTAGCAAATGATGGTTACCCAGAGTGGTCAAACGAATTGAGGCTCTTGGCGATGAAACCAATAGCTTCAAAAGTTTACTCGATGTGTCAGGTCAATGGTGTGAAATTTATATGTGAAAATAGAGACGACCGATTGAAAACACAGAATTGTGGGGTGATGGTCCATAGTGGGCAGGATGGCGTTGACTATTACGGTGTCCTTCATTCAGTTGTTGAACTAATTTATGGGAACCGCATGAAAGTGCACTTGTTCAAGTGTAGATGGTTTGATACTAGCCCGGAGAACACAAGGACCGATCAGTACGGAATATTTTCGGTGAATACTGCTACAAGCTGGTATAAAGAAGACCCTTTCGTTCTTGCCACATCAGTAAAACAAGTGTTTTACCTTGACGATCTTATGAACAAAGTCCCGTGGAAGGTGGTTAACCATGTTGCTCATAGAAACATATACAGTGCTGCCACACTTGGTGAGACCGCAGATGATGAAGAAGTTACTGCATACCAAGAGCCGAACACTTTTGCCATTCCGGAATCCTCTACGATTCGTCTTAATAATGTGAGATCGGGGAGTGTGGTTCGAATTATTGGAGCAGAACTTCTTGATGTTAATCCAAATGAAGTAGACGATGATTCAGATGACGAGGAGCGGCACATATTGCCAGAGGTTACCTATGAAACTGAGTCAGACTCAAGTGATGAAGATGATTATGATTATCATTCTTAGTACGTTAATGATGTACATATTTTAGTATATATAAACGTGCATGTATGTTTTTTATGACTGACGAGTTAGTAAGAAACTCGTCGGAAATACTATATATATATCACCGAAATAGAAGAACTCGCACAGCTTCAATTCGTAATTAATTACAAAAATTTGGCCATGCCAACGTCATATCGATCAGCCACATCAGTGTTTATACTACATTAGACTTGAAATGAAAAATGAACAAGGAGCCTTCGTCGATAATGGTGTTATTTGTTCCCGGAAAATGGGAATCACACTATCACCAACGAGTTACTCACTAACTCATCGGTGATACTATCACCGACGAGTTGCTAATTAAATCGTCGATGATAGTATTACCGACGAGTTAATGCAACTCGTTGGTAATGCTTTCCTTTAAATCCCTCCCCGAAACGAGTAGAGGCCATTTCCCTCTTCACTCCCCAAAAAAAACCCTAAAATTTCTCTCCTCCCCTCTTGCCGCCCACCCTGCCCAAATCTCCTCCTTAGCCTCCCCTCTCCTCCTCCCCTCTCCCCTCTCCACCCAAAAAAACCCCAAATCTCCTCTCCCCTCTCATCCTCCCCTACCTCCTCCCCTCCCTCCAGCCGCCGAAATTCGAGCACCGCCGCCGCCATCTCTCTCAACACGAACAATGACAGGTCCCCTCCCCCCCTCTCTCTCTCAATTCGATTTTATGTAATTATGTATGCATTTTATGTAATTATGTAATTATGTATGCATTAATTTAAGTTGGTGTAAAATTAATCTTCAATTTTAATTAAGTTGGTGTAAAATTATGTGTATATGTATGCATTTTAATTATGTATATATGTATGCATTTTAATTATGTATGCATTTTAATTATTAAGTTGGTTTATGCATTTTAATTATGTATATATGTTAAGTTGATATTTTTGTGTATATATGTAGAATATATGTAGAATATATGTAGGAAATTTTGTGTATATATGTAGAATATATTTTTGTAAAATTATTTTTGTGAGGTTAATTAAGATTTGGGTTAATTGATATTTTTGATAATTATATTGGTAATGATATTTTTGGTGATTTGGTTAATTGATATTTTTGATAATTATATTGGTAATGATATTTTTGATAATGATTTTGGTAATGATATTTTTGATTTTTTGGTTAATTGATATTTTGGTAATGATATGTAGGATATTTTTTGTATATATTTTTGTGTTGGTTATTTTTGGCATATAGAATATTTTTTTGGCTGTTCTGTTTAATTGTTGGATGTGCAGGAGGTTTTGCGGCAAATTGGCTTGGGGGCATCAAACGGAGAGGGACTAGATCCAGTGGAGGGAGCAGTACTCAAGCATCCTCATCCGCAATCAGTGACATGTGCAACGGCCCTATTATGAATGCTCGCACACAAATTTTGCTACGTGTGCGAGAACAGGAGGAAGCTGCACGATCCGGATCCGTGCAACCCTCAGTCCAGCCTCGACCCTCAGGCAGCAAACACTCAGGCGAGCGACACTCAATGGGGGCATCAGAAACTCCCTCCATCCGAATGCCCCCTATTGGCCCGGTGCCTACTCCCCTTTCACGGGAATCATCTGATACAGATGGTGCAGGTTGCTCATCGTTCAGGCCTCGTCTATCTTCGCCGTCCGGTCTCTTCGTGCCCGATGAGATTCCTATCATCCCTCAATTCGATGCTAGGGGGATGGTTATTTTTATTGAAGGACAGCCGGAGTTCCTGACCGTGGAGGAAGCGTACAAGTTCTTCCCGTTCAACCCCGTGTATCTTTGGAGTGCGAGGTGCATGAACCAGCAAACGGACGATGCAGATAAATTTTATTTAACAAGATTGATTACTTAATTATTACTTAAGACTATAAATAGTGTCAATTAATAATTTCAATTTTTTGACATTGTATTATTAGGCAATATCGTTAATGGCAATGGAAAACGAAAGACTAGAGGCCCCTGCACTGGGAAGAATCTTGAGCAGGCCACCCGGGGAAGGAAAACGATCATTAAGGCCAATGAGCGTGGTGAGGTGATTGAGACATAAAACACCACACAAAAGTATGCCAGCATGGCCGGGGCCGTCGTGCGGGACAAGGTCCCAATGTTGTGGCCAGATTGGGGTGCTGTGCCTCGCTACGTGAAGTTGCAAGTGCATAATGCACTGACTGTGAGTTAAATCGTATTTTTATTATGTAAATTTTACATTTCTTAATTAAGTCCGAAGAAATATATAATTTTACCATTTATATATTCATCCTGCAGCTGTGGTTTGACGTGGATGAATGCCTTATTGAGACGTGGGCAGAGCGTCAACTACATATCAGGTGATATGATTCGAGTTATTTGAGTATATATCGAGTTAGATTTTCACTTTATCAAGTGTTTTAATATCTCTAACATTTGTTTCTGGTGTTAATATAGGTATAAAGAGTGGAAGAACGAGCTTTCAAAACATTACACACAGTACAAGGATCTAGGTCGAGGTTCTACCCCTAGCAAACTCCGGTTTAGGGAGTACGAGTAGCTGTGGCTGGTAGCCCACTTCGAGCACCCCAAAGTGAAGGTATGCATCATGAATATATTTTACAATCCTAATGTATCGTATCACATTGAAATAGTTAGTTACTAATTTTTTGACATATGTTTATCAAACAAGGAGATTTCCAAGACGAACAGGGAGAACAGATTGAAAAACACCAAGTCCCATCATGCAGGTTCACTCAACTATTTGGGTTGGTCGGGTAGGGCGCAGAAACAACAAGAAGTCAACCCGTTGGTGTTTGTTCATCAGAAGTTCTATCCGTAGTGCCCTGAAGAAGCGGTAAGTCTTTGGCCTCATTATTTTGTAGTTCACATATGCATGTGTTAATAAAACTATGTTTCTCTATTAATTTATTTTGTTTAATAGGATGTTATTCAGATTCGCTTTTCAATTAGGTGAGAGTGGAGGATGCGATCATAGAGGTCACCATGAATATAGCTCGAAACGACCATCCTGACTGCTCGGAGGAAGAAGTGACCCAGTATGCCTCTCAGATTGATACGCTTGATCGCCCTATAACGGCTCAGATCATGGCAAAAGCATGCGGGACTGGGAAGAATATCCACTACTGCAGGGGAATGGGCTCGGCGAGCGAAGGAGTATTGAAGAACACTTCAGAATATTCTAACGGGTCAAGAACTTCTTCTAGGAACTCTAACCTAGCAGCGGAGCTTCAGAGGACGCAAAGGGAGTTGGAGGAGCAAAGGAGGGTGGTGGAGGAGATGCGGCAATTGGCCGAGCAGCAGGCAGTCAGAGATGCCGAGCACCGGACGATGGTCGAGCAACACCGAATTATGGTCGAGCAGCAGACACAAATGTTCACATGGATGTAAACGATGTACACGTGCCAGAATACCGGGCAACCGCTCCCCACACCTTCACTGATACCTGTGTTCCACAGTGTTCCACAACCGCAGCCGTCGTCGTCGCAGCAAGACCAGGGTAGCCGCCGCAGTTCAAATGATTTCGTCAACATGGATTTCGTCGACCCTTAGTGTAGTTGTATTTTATTTTCGTATTGTTGCTGTTTGTACTGTTGGACAATTATGTGTGTACTGTTGAATGTGTATTTGTACGATTTCTGTTTTTCAGGGCAGGTTCTGGAATTAGGCCCAATCCAGAACCTGCTTTTTTTTGTAAAATGTAACCGGGTATTGCCGACGAGATGGACCTATCTCGTTGGCAATAACTCCCAATTTCCGGCGAGGCTTTTCCTTATCACCAATGACATTCTTCGATTTGTCGTCGGCAATATGGTGGCGGTCAAACACGTTGACCCGCCGGGATATCATCACCGACGACTAACTCGTCGGTGATGCCATTTATTATTACCGGCGACCTAATCTTGTCGGTGATACTTCAAAGGTATCACCGATGACTTTCACAATTTCTCGTCGGTGATAGTATCACTGACGGGTTGCCGCTGGCGACCTTATTATCGGCGACAATTCGCCGGTAATAATGATCACCGGCAATTTAAGAGAAAGGTCGACGACTTTAAGTCATCGGCAATAATGAAAAATGTGGTAGTGTTCCTGCATTGTATGCTTCATTTCAGGTTAGAAACTCACACCTATTCCCAGTAAAATTTAATGAGTTACTGCTAATGGGAGGTGCCATGCATCATTTGTGATAGTCTTCATTTACATAATGGACTTACTAAATCTTCCCTGTCCATGTATACTCTGCGGACAAAAACACATGTTTGCCTGATTACTGATTACTACCCTGGTGGCGAACTCTTCCTACTTTTGGATAGACAACTGATGAAGGTCCTGAAGAAAGATTCAGTGAAGTACAATATGTGATATTAGTAATAGTAATGTAGATAGGTCATTAATAACTAGAAGTTTGCTGTGATATTGGGGATACCTATGGTTGCCATTGCTGTTGAACTATTTGATTATTCGGATTCTTGAGAATGACTAACTGATCTGTTGTGTTGTTGATGATGTAGATTTTATGTTACAGAGGCAGTTGTAGCCTTGGAGCATCTTCACTGTCAGGGTATGTTGTTTGCATCACTCATATATATGTGTGTTTGTCTCCCTAAATGTGTTCATATAAAGGATAAATGGATATGAAGCAAGAATATTTGTTCCTAATTAAGTTGCTGATACATTTTTGTAAATCAAATTTTTAGTGATAAATTATGCTTCCATCTTCAACCTGGCCTAATCTATTGATCTTTTGTTCTTTTTTCCGTGCAGGGATAATATACAGGGATTTGAAGCCTGAAAACGTTTTACTTTAGAGCAATGGGCACGTAACCCTGACTGATTTTGATTTATCATGTTTGACATCATGCAAACCACAGGTATTACAGTATTCCACCTTAAAAAACTTGATAGAAAAAATGGCCAGCTTCTGTATCTGGTTTCTAATAAAATTGGTTATTGGTCTGTGTAGTTTCTAATTTTAAGCATAAATGACAAGAAAAAGCATCACAAAGGTCAACAAAATTCAATACATTATCTATATCCAAGTAATAATCCTAAAAGACAAACTTTTGGAAAGAATGTTCATCAAATACCACCACACCATCTTCAATGATTTTTTTTATACGTTGATATCATCTAGCCTCATAGCTTAATGATGGAGAAGTCTGTCATCAGCTTTGCATTGCATGACCAACTTGCTACTTTCATAAACTGACATTATTGATATAAGCTCATATTGATATGCTTAGCATTATTATATTTGTTTTATAGAGGATTTACTTCTAGAATTTCTACTACATAATATATATATATATTTTCGGATTATTCTTGATGCTTTTAACGTCCTTCACAACCTTTTTGCAGGTTTTATTGAAGGAGGAATTTGGTCAAGTAGTATCAATTACCATTTTCCACAGTCAAGAAAATATATTGGGGAAGGTATACTTTGATTGCTTGGTCAAACCATGATTTTTTTTTTTAATGTTGAAATTGGGTTTTTTTTATTTGGCATGTTTACTATTCATATTTTGATTATCTTATCTCCCTCTATCCAAGACATTTTATGAGATTACCATGATCTGGAATTAGTTTTTGACAGAATTTGAATTGGTTACCATGGCATCAGTTAATTATGCTACCATAAGTTCTTTCATCTTTTCTTTTCTGTCTAAGAATTCTTCTCTGTTATCTCTTTTTATACCTTAGTGATTCGTTAAAAGACATTTCACAACTACATTCAATAATTGGTCTCCAATAATGGTTGGGTGATAAGTTTGTATGTTGTAATGGTTGTACTGTTATTTAAGTGGGTGATTGGTTAACTTGTTTAGTATGTTGTAGGTTTCAGGTGCTTAGTATTTATTTAGTATTTGTATGTTTATTTTGAGTTGTGTGGTAGAGCTTAAGTGCATATCACTATTCAAGAAAGATTATATTCTCTAAATTTCTTAAATTTTTTTATAAATCAAATAAATAAAAAATGCTTTAATTTAGAGTCCATGGTATCACCTATCCATGATTTTAGAGCAGCAAAGAGGCCCTAGAGATATCTCAAATAGTAGGCATTGTTTCACTGTTTGAAAAAGGCCGTATCCAAAATTTGTCATTAATTTTCTTCCGGTAAAGAAATTCAACAGTTATGCAAATAAGAAAAATTAAATATTTATTTTGTATCCTGTTTTTATCATGTGAGTTTCAATGTGCTTATTATCTTTTCTTTTGTTTTGTTTTCATTTCTCTTTCTTTGTACTCTGAAATTGCTTTTTTCATCCAAATCATGGAGCTAAGTGCTTTAGCTAGATGGCATAAAAATCACATTGTGTCCTTAGGAATGAGATATATATATATATATATATACATACATACAGCTATATAGCAGAAGTAGAGATTGAGGCAAAGCTTTTTGATTTTATAGTATGGGGTATTAATTATATGTTTGCAATGAAAGTACAGTGTACTTGATTTTGTATAGTTTAGTTTTTGACCTCTAAATTCTTGACAAAGGCTTGAATTTTTTGGAGACTCAGTGTTTTATATGCTAACCACACTTATATTGATCCTGGAGTGTTAACTAACTTGCACTCAGTTGTTGTGAGTAATAAAATTTTTGCTTTTCATTTCATATTCCTAATATGTAAATTCGTATTAGATTATGTTATTTTTCTCATTTTGAGAAAGATATTGAGCCACTGTTCAACAATGTAAATATAGAAAGTAGAATCATGTTATATATGATGTAGTCTATAGATGTAACTTCTTTGTGAGGATAATTAGTAGTAGATTTATTTAAATAAATGCAGTTTTTTTATGCGTAAATAGCTTGAATTCTATCACAACAAATCATCTCTGCCTTGCACTAACTTTTATTCTGACAACTACATTATTTTGTAATATGGAACAACTACATTATTTTGTAATATGGAACAACTACATTAATATGTAATATGCAACCACAATGTATTTGTAAGTATGCAACTACACTATATAATCCGCGCGAAGTGCGGAAACGCACCCAGTTGATCATAAACTCAAGTATTTGTTTGAGTATCTATATGAAGATCTTTCGAGTTTGTCCTTCATTTTATGTTTGTAGCGTGGTGACAACAATGTTTTAATATTTTACGTAACTATCTGTCTTAATATCTGTTAATCTATCTGTCTAAATATCTATCTTTCATCAAGTTTAAGAATAGTGTAAACAAGACTCTTTATAAATTTTGAAAATCTCTACTTTGCTTCAAACAAGAATCAGATTGGAAGAATTATTGAGAAATATGGGCCTAACAATAACCTACATGTTAAAAGTACCAAAAGTTTGAATATTTGTTTTATTATCTGTTCAACTATCTGTCTAGATATCTATCTTTCTTCAAGTTTAAGAATAGTGTAAACAACTCTTTATATGTTTTGAAAATCTCTACTTTGCTTCAAACAAGAATCAAATTAGAAGAATGATTGAAGAAATAAGGGCCTGACAATAACATAGTTCTTGGAAGTACCAAAAGTCTAAATATCTGTTTAGCTATCTATCTAAGTATCTGCCTAAATATTTGTTCAACTATCTGTCATCAAGTTTAAAAATAGTATAAACACAACTCTTTATATATTTTGAAATCGCTACTTTGCTTTAAAAAAGAACGAGATTGGAAGAATGACTAAAAAATAAGGGTATGAAAATAACCTACATGCTGAAAATATCGAAAGTCTAAATATTTGTTCAAGTATCTGTCTAAATATATATTCAAGTGTTCAACTATCAGTCTAAATATCTATCTGTCATAAAGTTTAGCAAAAATGTAAACAAAACTCTTTATATGTTTTGAAAATCGCTATTGTGCTTCAAAAAAGAACAAGATTAGAAGAATGACTGAAAAATAAAGGTCTGACAATAATCTACATGTTGAAAATATCAAAAGTCTAAATATATGTTCAAGTATCTGTCTAAATATTTATTTGTCATCAAGTTTAGGAATAGTGTAAACAAAACTATTTATATGTTTTGAAATCACTACTGTGCTTAAAAAAACGAGATTGGAAGAATGACCGAAAAATAAGGATCTGACAATAACCTACATGCTGAAAATACCAAAAGTCTAAATATATGTTCAAGTATCTGTCTAAATATTTGTTCAACTATCTCTCTAAATATCTATCTATCAAAAATCTTTACTCTGCTTCAAAAGAAAATCATATTGGAAGAATGAGTGTCGGGTCAAAACGAGAAAATAAGTATGACAAGCAACAAAACTGAACCATGTAATATATACCCAATTCTTATAAGACATGGATTCTACAAAGCCCATTAAAATTATATCTAAGATTGATGTGCCTCCATTTGATTTAGACTGTAGGCACCTTCATTGTTCTTGTGCACTTCAACTTTATACTTCTCTTTATCTCCTTTCCTCAACTTCAATAGCATGTCAAACTTTACATGTTCATCTAGTACCTGCTCCCATGGTTTCAAATCAGTCTTCTTCATTGTTTTGGGTGAAATCCGTACGGGTTTCGTCCCGTTGAGGGGTAGATTTTGGGTATAGGATCACTCCCAAGCGTTCCGATGATAGATCTAGAACACTTGCATTATCTGCAAAATAACAGTTTCAGCCTAAGAGATCGAGATGGGTTTGGCTCGCCTTCGATGCTCCAATGCTTAAGTCAGTAAATGACGTGATTGACTGGGTAAAGTAATTGTAGGAGTTAAATCGAATTACCTCTCCCTTGGAGTTGATACCACCCATTTATGGTTGGATGATCTTGACAACTCGAGGTGATTCTCGATGTGGGACTAGTTTTCCTACCATTTGGTGTAAGGGAAAGACTGATCTCCATAAGGGTGACTAAGGGGTACGCTGGTAAATGGCAGCTCTGTTCCGTACAGCCTACACGTGATGCGCGTTGCTCTTCATCACGTGCGTGTACGAAACCAGGCTGTCGTGACCGAACTTCCCTTGCATGTGTTGCGGGGGTGCACTGGTCATTTGACCGGGTAGGTCGGTACGGCCTACACATGATGCGTGTTGGTGCGCCTCACATGCGTTGTAAGACACGGGTCTGGAATGACCGAACTGCCCCCGAGCCTGGCAAATGACCATTTGCATGAAGTTTCTAGGCTTTTTGTGTAAAATATGTTTTTTGAATTTAACACATTGCGTACTAATATTCATAATATTCATGCTCCAATAATTTCAAATATTATATTTTGCTATACAATGTCAGGTTCTCTTGCACATCAAACAAATATTTGATCTTTCATGCAAACTAAATTCAAGTATTTTCTACAATCGGCTATCAATTCAATTATAATGTTACATAGACAAGGTACCTCTAAAAACGAGAAAATTTTGCATCATATGATCAAGTCACGTCATCCTTGTGACACCCCTATGAAATTTTGACACCTAGAATATCATTGTTGAGTCATCTAACCAAGATTTTGTCTGTCAAAGCACCGTCGTCTCTATATTTCATTCTCGTTCAAGTCAATTCAGTCTCTATATTCAGAATTAGTACTTAACAACTGATCCACTTCAAATCTGAAGTGCAGCAAAGACATATATATTGATCAATCTAAAAGCCATGAAGTTGTTCTGTAAAGAATGAGTAGATGAAGAAGAAATTGAAACATCAATCAATATCCATTTGAGATCGATGAAGTAGCCTCAGAACACAAATATGACCAAATTAAAACAACAAATCAACTCGATCTAAATCTTTCTTGAATTCGACAAGTTGTTAACAGATATGTATGAATACATAACAACAAGAATGTCATTTCTTTCTTTCAATTTATTATTGTCGTTGCTCCTATAGAAGTCACCTCTCGATCCGCACTACATAATCAATCAGATAATTATGCTTCTGATAATTTGACAGTAGCACTGGATTTGAATATCATGATAGAATGAATTGGGTAATGTTTTGAATTGCGATTCCGAATAGGATTGCCCTACTCTGTTTATTTCGATCAATGAACACAAATTTGGGGAATTTCCTGCCGAGCATATTTGGTTGATGGGCAAGTAGACGACAAAGTTTCAGTTAGATGACTCACCAATGACATTCCAGGTGTCAAAATGCTATAGGGGCATCACAAGGATGATGTGGCTTGATGGTATGATACAAAAATCTCTCCCTAAAAACTCCTTAGACTCATAAAGAAACACATGATAACCTGAAACAACTGGAATTGCACATCATAACTCCTTATTTCAATTTAAATTATAACGGTCATAAAATAATACCTCAGAATTGCAGAATGTACATAACAAAGCCTCTTCACCAGCTTCACCACCCTGCTCAGCTGCCCCTTCCTATTGTTTGCGGCAATCTTCATGTATAAACAACGCACAAAAGATTGTAGTTACTCCAATACTTATTGGTAGTTGGGTCCTTTATAATATTTGCACCTCGTAGATCTCATAGTGAGCCTTTCCTGCTAGAGTTAGCACTTGCTGTTGAACTTCTGGAGACTGATGGCGGAGAAGCACTTCCCAAGCACGTGCAGGAACTCGCCCTACTCCTTATTAGTGCCATCGGGCTTGCGCTTTGTCTGCAAAAGCTGGAGCACAAGTGGGTGGCGCGTGCAAATTTCAGAGCCACGAGGCAAGAAATCACGACCTACAAGAGCCTCGAGCACACTAGACTTTCCACTACTCTAGCTACCGACGACAGTGACCTGAGGAAGCTCATGGTCGATTGAGAACCAAGTTGAGCGAATATGTCTTGGAGCTTGAATGATCGACGAGCTCTGAGACGAAGCTGGCAAGTGACCAACGACGTGTCTGCTCCAGCAAGTGCGAAAGAGTTCACTGACCTCAGTCCATGTACCTTCTAATCTCTACATTTAGCTCGGCCAGCACTGCGGTAGCTCCTAACGTCGTCACAATCGTCGTTGTCATATCAATCAAAACATTGATGTTTGGTTCTAGTTTACAACTGAGGGAGAGAGAGAGAGAGAGAGAGAGAGAGAGAGAGAGAGAGAGAGAGAGAGAGAGAGAGAGAGAGAGAGAGAGAGAGAGAGAGAGAGAGAGAGAGAGAGAGAGAGAGAGAGAGAGAGAGCCGATTTCTAAAATATCACAAGGGGTAACCTTCCCCAAATTTGGTGGTATTTTTCGTAAATATTTATAAGCTTGAGTTGTTATTTATTCAAAAAATATAATATATTGAGAATTGAAAACTTATGTGAATTTTTGAGGAAAAAAAAGAAGTCTAAATTGGATTTTTTTTTATATTTTTCTTTAATTTTAGGGGAAATGAAAAAAATACCCAATTTCACCACTCTCTTTCCTCAAAAATCCAGCATAAGTTTTCAATCCCAAAAAAACTCATTCTATTTTTAAGTATGTAACAACCCAATATTATTCTCATATTTACTACATATGCCACCGATTTCTGAAAATCCAACTCTTTCTGAGAAATCGTCTCTCTCTTCGCTTCATAGCCTTCGCTTCGGTGCCGCAAACCGACGCCTTGGTCCTGAAGCCGCCTACTCTGGCCACTCTTCGAAGCTGAAGATGTTCTCGATCTACTGTTGGAGCACAAATTCTTCGGTGAAACTCGAGTTGAAGAACTACTAAGTCGACCTCAGTGATTGCGGCCCTATGGTCCTCGTCGTGCTCATCGAGATCAAAAACGAGATGGATCCCTCCCTCACTTTCTGCCGTGAAGGGATCTGCGGCTTGTGCGAGATAAACATCGATGGCTGCAACGACCTGGCATGCTTAACCAAGATCAAAGGCACAGTTGACGCCACGACGATCACGCCACTGCTGCACATGTATGTGATCAAGGATTTGGTGTTGGATATGATGAATTTCTATAACCAGTATAAGAGTATGTAGTATGTTCAAAAGGCTTTTTGTTTATTGTATTAGTTGTTGTTGTTGTTATTGTTATTGTTGTTGTGTTTGTGATATAAGTCATTTTTCTGGATATCTTTGAAGTATCTATTTGAGAATTTGTCTGAGTATATGTCTTGATATCCTTTCAAATTTTTTGAAATGTATGTTGTTGGTGTTGACATTTTTCTAATTAGGGTTTTCATTTTGATTTTTGGTTGTTATACTAGTTTGCTTCTATTGTTTTGTGTGTGATAGAAGTCCTTTTTTTCTGGATATCTTTTACGTATATATCTTGGTATCTGTTTGAGTATCTGTCTGAGTATTTATCTTGATATCCTTTCAATTTATTTTGAAATGTATGTTGTTGGTGTTGTTGACATTTTTTAAGGTTTTCAGTTTAATTTTTGTTGTTGTTGTACTAGTTTGCTGTTGTTGTTTTGTGTGTGATAGAAGTTCTTTTTTATGGATATCTTTTAAGTATCTGTCTGAGTATCCCTATATTAAAGAACAAATGCTAAAACATTCGGTGGGTCAAAGATCAGAAGGTAGGCTTTGACAAAATACTTGTGTAGTCGTTCAACAACAGTCCGTAACAGCCTCCTGGGCTTGTTTTCGGAACTATTCGTTTGCTACATTATGCATCACATTGCTCTAAGCAAGGAAATAAAGCAAAATCTGAGTCGTGAGGATGTTGCTCGGTTCAAGGCCAGATTGTTAGAATTGTTTATGGATCATGATCTATCATGAGTATCGAAGAAGAAGGATTGAACCAGCTCAGAAACAAGTGTAGGACAATAACTAATGTGTATATTTTTGTTGTAGTGATCATTGTGTAAACATTGTTGTTAGTTGTAGGGGTATATCTTGTAAGTGTTACATTTTGGAGAGCATTTATGAATGTGATCATATTACTATCTGATTAAGTATCTGCTTGGGTATCTATCTGCAAAATACTATTTGTGTTGCTCTGGACTTTTGAATGAGAGAATCAATGCATTAAGACTATGAACTAAAGTGTTTGATTTGCACTCTCCGATCCATTTTACAACATAAAACCTACTCAAACCTGTTTGTATAGTTGGTATTGGGACGCAATCAGATACACAAACAGCTACACAGACAGTTACCTAGGCAACGATCCATGAATTTTTGTGAATCAATTCATTAACTTATGCAATACTATTTATGTATCTTTTGTTATTCAGTTTTATGTTTTGAAATGAAGTTTATGAATGAATATATAAAGCCACTGAATGATACAACATCATCAGCCTGGTCCATTCAGACACTCAAGCAGATACTTAGACAGATACTCAGACAGCTTTCTTTGAATTTTATTGAATCAATGCATTAACATATGCAATAAAATTCTTGTTTTCCCCTTCTTTACGATGCAGTATAAAACAGAAAAACAAGAGACTTGAAAACAACCTCAAATTTGTGTTTGTATTTGCAAGTAACAAGTTTCAGATCTAAAATTCGTATCCAGATATCCAGACAGATACTTAAACAGATATCCAGACAAATATTTAAACTTTTAGAAAAATATTTTGACAACATCTTTAATAATCCATACAGACTTGTATGTTCAATCGATAGGGTTGCATGTTCTAACTCATATTGCCTTTCACTTCTAGCATACGCACATTGCATGAAGAGTTCAGAAATTCTATCCTTCAAGTGTCCTCTGTAGTTATCTTTGAGGTTAGCAACCAAGTACTGAAAACAATAGCCATACTCATTATTGGGGAACACCTCTGGAAGAGAATGCATTAAGCCTATGAACTAAAGTTTTTGATTTGCACTCTCTGATCCCTTTTACAACATAAAACCTACTCAAAGCTGTTTGTATAGTTGGTATTGTGTCGCAGTCAGATATACAACAGTTACATAGACAGCTACACAGATAGCTATCCATAAATTTTAGTGAATCAATTCGTTAACCTATGAAATACTATTTATGTTTCTTTTTCTATTCAGTTTAATGTTTTGAAATGAAGTTTATGAATGAATATATGAAGCCATTGAATGATACAGCATCATTAGCCTGGTTTGGTCAGATACTCAGACATATACTTACACATATACTCAAACAGCTTTCCTTGAATGTTATTAAATCAATGCATTAACATATGCAATAAAATGCTTGTTTTACCCTTCTTTACGATGCAATATAAAACACAAAAACAAGAAACCCAAAAACACCTGAAATTTGTGTTTGTATTTGTAATTTACAAGTTGCAAATCTGAAATTCGTATACAAATATCCAGACAAATACTTAGACAGATATCCAGATAGATATTTCAACAGATATCCAAACATATATTCAAACTTTTAGAAAATTATTTTGACAACATCTTTAATAATCTACACAGACTTGTATGTTCAATCGATATGGTTATTGCAGGTTCTTCTATTGTGACCAGTTTGGTGACATCTTGAGCACTTTGTTGGTATTGTTTGTTTTTTGCCATTTTCCTCATTCTCTTTTTCTTTGGTCTTCCCGGTTGTTTCTTTGTTAACGGAGGCCTAACGTCCAGTCCATTTTGTGACATATCCTGAAATGATTTCTCAAGAATGCTGCACACCATTTTTTTGTTGGGAGATCCTTTAAGTAGTCGATTATCTCTGCATATCTGTTTTTAGCTTAAGCTGGGCTGGTTAAAAATGAACTCATATTGCCTTTCACTTCTAGCATATGCACATTGCATGAAGAGTTCAGAAATTCTATCCTTCAAGTGTCCTATGTAGTTGTCTTTGAGGTTAGAAACCAACTGCTGAAAAAAGTAGCCATGCTCATCATTGGGGAACACCTCTGGAAGAGAATTCATAATTTTATAATGGCAGTCTGAGATGAATGTTATTTTCCTCTGAATATTAGTTTCCTGGTTTATGCTGTGTCTATCTATCTCATCTCTTAGGTTCATCAAGAACCACCTCCAATTGTTGTCATTTTCGGCATCCATTGCAATTGTATAGAGTCCTGAAAAGAACCAAAAAGGTGAGATTCCTAGTTGTATAGTAAGTACTGAAATGCAGTTTATAAACAAAAAACAGATATCTAGACAGCTACTAAGTTAGCTACCCAAACAGATACTCAAACAGATACTTAGACCGACACATTAACAGATACTCTAACAAATACTCTGACAGATACTTAGACACATCTTCAGAAGAAAAATCATATCCAAATCTAATTAAGTAGATTTCGATCTCGCAATGTTTATAGTTTGATCGAGGAGCAAAAACCGATACGTAGACAAACCTAATTAAGTAATCAATACTATCATGAAATCGATTGATACGTACAACTATGAACTAAAACAGTTTCGTGCAAAAATAGAGTGAAAATGGATATACAACAGAACTTAATATATGAAATCATTGAGAGAGAGAGAGAGAGATTCATTTCCCGACAAAAATAGAGGAGAAAAGAGAGAGTTTCGCAGCTCTCTCTTAAAGACAGTTAAAATTTAAATTAGAAAAGAATGACAAAATTTGTATAAAAAAATAGGTTTTATAACTATTGAATTTTTTTTAAAGGTGATGTCAGCTGACTTCTTTTAAAAAAAAAGTTGATTATTTTATAATAAGTTGATTTTTTTTTAAAACTTATAAAAATAGGCCGTTAAATCATTTTCCCTTAATTTTATTTATGAAAATCTACCCGCGCACGCGGACACGGACACACCGGTGATCCGCATAGAATCTCCAAATAAACCATGTCATAAACCTTTCTCATAATCTGAGCAAAAAAGAAAACCTAAAGAAAAGTGATGGAAGGAAGAAAAGGCGGCCAACCCTCCACGTGGCTCACCTAACACTTGGGTTTGAATTTGAAATATAAACCACTCGCCTCTGTCCCTCTCTCCTTCCTTACTTGGGGGCAAGCCATTTTCCAGGAACCGAGAAAATGCTAGCCAAAACCCTAATCTCATCTCGCTCTCTCACTTGTCACCTCCTCCACATCTCTCTTTCTTCTCCCCACGCCGCCTCTCCTCCTCGACTCAACCGATACGACGCCGTCTCGTTCGGCCTGTAATCGCTTGCGTCAGCAACAGCGACGCCACTTCGGCTCTTCAAGAAAAAGAAGAAGAAGCTTCTTCTTTCATAAATGCATTTTAGCCAAAATTAGGTAATGAGAGTTCTCTGAGTCTCTAAAGTAGCTTACATGACTTTGATTGGTGCAACTCTGGATTTTCAGCTTTTACTGGGTCAAGGAACCCTGATATTATCCCTGCAGCAAGTACATACTTTCTTTGAGCTAAACTCTTTTTATGCTCCTCTTTTCATAAGATTCCTTGCTTAAAAGTTAAAACTCATTAAGCTGGTGCAGAGGGTAACTTATGAACGAAGACTGTTGTTTCATTCTGTTCATTTTCCTGCATTTTGTTTGCTCTTAGTCATGAAAGAAGGTTACGTGACGTAGTAAGAGTCACCTTATGGTAGACTTTACATTCTATTGTCATTGATCGATTGATTTACTTAATAATTTATTCATTGTTCATAATCATCCTTTGCAAGGTCAGAATAATACTTGTGAACGAAGTTCTGAATTATTATTTTTTGCATCTGAACTGTGTCTGAATAAGTAATTAATTGTCTGATAGTATCTTCATTTAACTGTGGACCTTACACAAGCTGTCTTGCCTGCAGGCACGGAGCCATGAATTAAATCCTGGGGGTGTTAAAAAAAATTTGTTAAGAAGTACAATTTTTTAAAAAAAAAAATCGTTAGAGTTTACTTTATTTTGATGAAATATTTGACCTGCATAACAATTCATTCATGTTTACATCCTCAATAAGATCATACATAAAAATATACTCATCAAAATACATGTTGCGACTTAAATTGAGCAATATAAAATTGAAGCAAGTCAAAGAAAATTCAATTCAAATACAAACTAAACTATCTAAGTTGTGATCTTCGATTACCTAAAGCATAAAATTCATCAATAATAGAATTGTAATCTATAGTATCAGCAATGTCTCTCTCAATATGCACTGTCATTAAATCTGCCAGAAAATCATCACTCATCTTGCTTCTAAGTCGGTTCTTAATGAGCTTCATAGCTGAAAATGCCCTTTCCGTTGTAGCCGTAGAAACAGGAAGAGTCATCACTAAACGGACTAGTCTTTCAACCAAAATGAATGGTGTCCGCGTGTTAACAAATTCCTGACATAACTCAGAAAGAGTGCATAAATCTTGAAATTCTGAAAGTTCTGAGAATTGATACTCAAAATGCTCCAACTCGTCTCTCAGATCATTCAATTCAGGCACATCATGAGGATAAAATTTCTCAGCCAGACTACATATGTTATCAATATCAAACAATTTAAAATCAAATCGAGGATCCAATGCAGAACTAAAAATCAAGAGTTCCCTTGTTTGGTCATTGAATCTACTACTAAGTTCCATCAATTGAAAATCAATCACGGTATTGAATACTTCTACTCGATAATAATGCTCAATAGTGACACAATTTTGTTGTTGAGAATCACGACGCGTACCTTCCATATAGCGAGCACCAAATTCTGGAGTATTGATTGTATGTGTGTCACAAAATGATAAAACACTAGCAAGGAAATCAACCCAACCATTTTCTCTCAACTTTTGAAGACGACTTTTCGTACTAGAAACTAGATTCATGGCATTTATGACATCTTGAGACCGTTCTTGCAAAGTCTTACAAAGGACATTTGTGATTCTCATAGTTTTCTCCATTAGTAATAAGCAAAACACAAAGTCAAATGATCTAAGAGCTTTATAGGCACCCAAAGCTTCACCACGTATTTTTCCATTAAGGCCATTTTCATTCATGTTTTTCAAAACTGAACTAGTTGAGTTAAACAATTTCATCAAATTCTTGATAAAAGAATACCTTGAACTCCACCGAGTAGATTCAGCTCTTTGTAAATTACAAGTCTGATTAGCTCCCTTGCCAGTTTCAAGTTCCCCAGCAGCAATTTGCTCCACAACTTCAATTTCTTGAATAGACTTTAACTCAGAAACACGTTTAGCAAATGAGTCTACAATATTGATGAGACTAGCCAGCATTTGAAAGAATAAATAAACAACACCCACATCTTTAGCTGCTGCATTCAAAGCTAACTGTAAGTGATGAGCGAAACAATGTACATAATAGGCATATGGGCACTCTTGTAAAAATTGCGCTTGTAATCCATTCCACTCACCCCGCATGTTGCTAGCACCATCATATCCTTGACCACGCAAATTTTCAACTTGAAGATTGTATTCAGTGAACACATTGTCTATCTTATTCTTAAGAGTTGCAGCACAAGTATCACTAACACTTGCAATGTGAAAGAACCTTTCACGAACAAACCCATAAGAGTCAACAAATCTCAAGATTATAGCCATTTGTTCCTTTTTAGAATCATCAAGTGCTTCATCAACAAGTAGACAAAACTTAGCCTCCCCAATCTCTTCACGAATTTTCCATCTAACTGTATTGGCAAGAATACTTAGAATCTCTTTTCGAATTGTTGGTGAAGTATAGCTAGCATTTCGAGGTGCATTTGCTAAGGTGACTCTGGCTACTTCCTCATTCATTCTCCCATAAGAATTCACCAACTCTACAATATTTCCACGATTAGATGACTCAGCAGATTCATCATCTCCTCTAAATGCAAGTGCTTGCTTAGCCAACAATCTTACAGCCTCTATAGTAGCTTTGAGCCGCAACCTATTTTGTTGTACAAATTCTGGTGGTTCTGGAATCATCACTTTGTCAATATGTCTGGTCACATGCTTCAAGCTAAGCCAATCTTGTATAGACTTATAATGTGGTGAACCACTCTTCCTGACATGCTTTTTAAAGCGACATTGAACTCCACCGACCTTTCTCCAATTTTCAAATCCAATAGAAGTGAACAAAGACTGTTTTGAGTTATCAAAATCAAAAAGAAAACAAGGAAAACAGTATGCCTTGTGATTGTGGACCGAGTATTCAAGCCAATGATACTGCTCAAACCATTTTCTATTGAATCTTCGGTCTTGTTCTCCACAAAGATGTGTTGGATACTCTTCTAATTTTGGTTGATAGGGCTCATAAAGTATATATTTGCGTCGAACCTCATCACGCTCATTAATAGGATATGAAGAGATTGCATGGCGTTTTCCCGGATCACGTTCAATATGATTAACATTAAGCTCTTGAGTCTCAACTCTTGTAGAACTAGAAGGTTCTTGAGTATCTAAACTTGGAATCTCATCCATAACAACATCATTTCTCTGAAAGTATGAATTTACTTTCCTTTGAACTTTTCGTGGCTTAGGATTTTGAGATTGATCGGTCATTATAAATAAAACCTAAAGAAAGAAGAAGAATTGAATATCAATTGACAACTAAACACACAGACACCAAACCAGCCAATTAAAAAGCAAAACTAACTAAATTATAGTCCTTTTACTCCTCTAGCAAATACTATAAAAACTAAGTTCATTCAAATGACGTCGTGAGCATATACGAGTTTGTGGATCGAAAATGCTAGTCAGAGAAAACAATCCTTGTAATTAATTAGAATATAGCATAATACAAACCTAATCAAATTACTTCTAAAAATCAGATACAGAACAATAAAAACTTAATACACACAGATACAACTACACAAGTCCACAGTGAACATTTACAGGTTATGAAATATACAGCACAAATCATTTGAGAAAATATATAATACAAAATTTCAAGGCGAGAGAAGCAAAAGCTCACTTGATCTGTTCATTTACGGGCTTACGGCAGCCTCAGTCTCATCACTGTACTTCTGGCGAGCGAGAGAGAGTTGCGGCAGAGAAGGTACGAGATTGAGCTCCTTCTTCACCTCCTCAAATGGCTCAAAGACCACGCCGGTGAGAGGTTGGTTGTTCGAATGCTTAGAACTGATGCAATGGAGAACATCAATAAGAAGAAGCACAGGAAACATCCATCTCCTCCAGTCTCTCCCTATTGAAACTCTTTCAAGTATACAATACATAACGCCATTACTCCCAAAAGAAAATAAACTCAGTCTCCTCCCAAATCCAAAAGTGAAGAACAGAAGAAGAGAGAGAGAGAAATTGTGGATCGGTGATTTGAGCAATTGGGCATCTGTAGACTGTAGTTGTGTACTGTTTTTAATTTTATACTTTTTCTTGCTTTTTCTTTTTTTAAGTATATCTTAATATATGTAGTAGATTTTTTGGATAGAAATCTCGGGGGTGCTGCAGCACACCCCAGCCCCCCCCCCCCCCCCCCCCCCCCATCATCCGTGCCTGCTTGCCTGTCTACACTTGAAAATTTTAAGACTCCAAGGATCGTCATTTGCATGTATTTCTGCTCCTCTTTGACCAGTACATAGAATTATTATCCTGGATGTTTGTTATGTAATCAGGGGCGGATCCAGCCCAAGGGCAGGATGGGCTGTAGCCCACCCCAATATTTTGGGCCCAATTTTTTTTTTTTTTTTGCAGCAAGCTCTTGCCTTAATACAGTAATACGTACGCTCATTTTTGCAGCAAGCTCTTGCTGTCTAACCTTTATTCTGAGGGTTCCAAGAGCAATGGTACTTGTTTTTTCAGTTTCTAATGTAGTTATCTTGCTACAGGTAATTTTGAACAGAATTGTGTAACTGAATTGAATAAAACTATCACATTAATACTGCATTTGAAGTTGAGAATAGCAAATTGGGAGTGAAAGCATCATTAAAAAATGTTGAACAAATAAGTCAGCAAATCCATCACAGAAATAGTAAGTCCCTGATCTGTAATCGGGAACAATTAAGTGTAAGTCAAACAAATTCTGCAAGGTACAGAAGGTATTAAGCAATTTCCTGCAAAGAACAAAGGGCATTAAAAGTTTAAACATATATAATGTATGTAAACAGGTTTACCAATTTTTTTTACATAGTAGTCCAATTAGTAACCTTGACCTCAATGTACATTTTGTCCAAATATGCTCTTGACTTTCTTTTCGCCCTTCATCTTCTTTTTAAATTGGTCATCCCAATTCTTCTCACATTACTTAGTTTCCATAAAGTAGTAGGCTAATGGTTTCACGGTCATTGACTCATTGACCATACAACAGTATATATATCTCATACACAATATGCAATTTGCTATCATCAAAATTCCAAAGTGTAAGAATGAAAGTGCAGAACAATTCTCACTCATCTGGTATTAGTAATTTTTTTTTATCCTCATTGTAGTTTTATTTTTTCTTTGTCGACAGGTATATGGCCACAACATTCATGAAATATGAGATGGCCATTTCATTTAAATCTATAATGAATTCTAGTCCAAAACCAGCTGACAGTTTCAATATTTTCTTGAAGATATTCAGAGAGATGTACGATTCAACATAACATCATCTTTATCAGACTTGTGTCGTCGGTTGGTAGAAACAAGAAAGTATGCATTCTTCCCGATGATCTATAAATTAATATGTTTTGTGTTGACTCTTCCTGTGTCTACTGCAACAACAAAGAGATCATTTTCATCTATGAAGATCTTGAAAAATGCTCTTCGAAATAAGATGTGTGAAGAGTTTCTTGATGATAGCATGGTTCTCTATATTGAAAGACAATATGCCGATAGTATTGATAATGATTCAGTTGTTGATGAGTTTGAAGTTTGTGGACCTCGAAGGGTGAGATTTAATTAGTAATAATGTAGATCTTTTAATTCACGGAGTTTGATTTTATGTTCCCTCCGATGTATGTTTTTCTTATATATAATAATAAAGGCGTGAGGATGAGCCTCCCAATGGGTTACAAACCTCAAAAAAAAAAATTGTGCGTTGCACAATAAATTACAGTCCACCCAAAATTTAAATCCAGGATCCGCCCCAGTATGTAATCCACACTTGATTCTTCAACATGGCTTTATAACTAAACATCAGATATTTCTATTGGTAGATACGGAGTTTGGCATGGCCTGCGGTTCTTGTTGGCTGGGTTACTCAGAGTGCAAAAGGTAACATATTTTTACTCATGCATTTTATACTGCATACATATCTAACGAGTTGAATATATTAAAGCAAACTGTAAAATGATAGAAGATATACATGTTCTCTTTGTTTATAATTATTGGAAACTACAATGTAGTGGATAAAGGGACAAATCTTTTGAACACAGGATATTAAATTTTGCGTGACAAGAATATGCCAGCTGAAATAAACAAACGTTTGGACTGTGTTGGGATTGAAAAGGAAATTTATACCACATGCTACACAAATATCATGTCAAAAAAAATGATCAAACACTAATGCTCATTTTGCTTTCATTACTTATTCATTGCCTAAGGCAAAGTTATCTCTGGCAGGGAGTTTTAAATGCTGAGGTTTTCGTACTCTGATAATCTCAATCTGTTTCCAGTCTTGGCATGAAAGATTCATGGGGTCCTTTGAAGGCTTTAGCTGTAGCTACCGCTATTAATGGCCTTGGTGATATACTGCTATGCAGCGTATTAGGCTATGGTATTGCTGGTGCAGCATGGGCGACAATGCTATCACAGGTATATAGAACTTTATCATATGTTCTTGGGTAGTGACATATAAGTTTTCCTTTCTAATTCCATTGAATATTGTAAATTTAGGTTGTTGCAGGATTTATGATGATTGAAGCTCTGAACCAGAAAGGTTATAACTCATATGCGATTTCTGTTCCAACCCCCAAAGAACTTCTAACACTGATTGGGCTTGCTGCTCCAGTGTTGGTGACAATGATGTCTAAGGTTACTATATGTGCAATTCATTATTCTTCCATAAATAGTTGAGAGAAGTAATTGCTTTAAATCACTGGAAAAAGAACATTAATTTGAAAAAAGGGTTCACTTATCAAACCCCAATCACAGTTTCTTATTGTATGACTACCGAATCACTTAATCTATGAGACTAGTTCTTACAACACATTAGGAACAATTATTTTAACTTGGGCTCATATCCTCTCTAATTTAGACGTTCTGATGTATAGGTCGCTTTCTACTCTCTGATTGTATATTTTGTGACATCTATGGGCACATACACAATGGCTGTTCCTCAGGTCAGTTTTGGATGAACTCGTCATGTCAGTTCATTAGCCTCTTTAAAGATGAATTACATTTGTGTTCACTGCTTACCAGAATATCATACAGCAGGTTGGTTCCTTCTTTAGGGAGCTATTTCCTGATCAGAATATCATACAGCAGGTTAGTTCCTTCTTTAGGGAGCTATTTCCAATGTACCAAATTTATATTTGTGTCTCTTGTACTAAGTTGTCCAAAACTGTATAGCGTCTGAAGCTTTCAATTGAATCCATTGGTACAAGTAGATTGTAATTTTGTTAAATTCAACTAGATTGTCACATGTAAGATGCAATTCCTTTGGCTACTGCACTTAACTGAGCCATGACCATCTAATATATAAATAATAGTCATCATGGAAGGTGCAAGAATTGATAGAAGTTTTTATCAACACAACTCCACTTGATGTTCAATTATGTGTTAATGCAGATGCATAAACTACTGATACCATTTTTTTTGTCATTGGTTGTGACGCCGTCCATTCTTTGCTTTGAGGGAACATTGCTGCTATGTTTGGTTCTCTATTCATATGAAAAAAAATTCTAATTTCCTTATTTTAAGCCTTGTTGTTGATTTGCCCATCATTTGGTCAAAGATTGATTGAACTACATGTCCCTTAAATGCTTCATTTGAAGTCGAATCAATTTAAAGTTTATCCTGTATATACTATTGTTGGGTTCCAATAATATGCCTTTGAAAACATTCATCCTGTGTATGAAGGTGAATGTAAGCTCTATTCTAGATCTAAGAATCATTTTATATTTTAAGAGGATTCTTATATCCTTATGGCATGGTAAAAACATGTGATGGGTGTTGTAGTAACTTGTTACGTCTTCAGGAAATGTGCACTTCTTAGGGGAGAGCACAGAGCCCTCCACCAGCTGATAGTTTATTACTAGATGACTTCTCTTTGCCTCCTTTTATATTCTTTATATTTTTGTTTTTTTTAGATAATATCAGACTAACTTTTTTTTATCTCTTAATTAAAAGTTCTATACGTACAACGTAGGTGCAAACAACATTATGTCATATGTGCTCACATTAGGTGTTTGGAAACTTTTCATTCTTTGAGAAGTCGACCTCTAACTTTGAAGTTCCAAGTATCAAAAGGACCTGCCAAGTCAGCCAGTTATAAAGCTCTTCAAAATCTATTGTGACTTCCCGATTATTCAAATTGCAAACAAATCAGAGCACCCTCATGAATGGTGATTTACAGTTCAAACATACTTTAACTTTTGGTTGATAATACTATGCATTACACTTGACATGTCAGATCTCTTACAGCATAGGCACAAAAGTTTTGCTCCAAGTCTCTAACATGATCATAATGTTGTTTGCTTCTTTTTTATATTCCCCATTCAGGCTGGACATTCCTCAGTCAAGGAGACGCATACCAAACTGTCCAAACTCACATTCTTTACTGGAAGCAGGTTCTCTCATTTCACAACTGAGTCATGGATCCATGATTCAGTTGTATATATTCTCTGAATGCACCGGGGCACGCCCAAGCCGGAGCAACTTCTTTAGCAGTTCCGATGAACCATTGACCGAAATAGGCTTAACAATCATACTTTCAAGCACAGGTGAACTTAGAGTCTTAGAAGCAAAAATTTAATGAAATCCAATTCAGCTTTGGCACCAGAAATGCTGGTTATTTTTACCAGGCGCAGATGTGTAAATGACCAAATCACGTGGTCATCGAACCAAGAGTTCACTTGTCCCACAACAGACACTCTTTGGGCATACCTACTACAGAAAGGACATATATAGCAGCATCAGAACATGAGATCCGAACAAAACAGCTCTTAGTAGAGTTGATTTGTAATTCTTAATTTAAGTAAAAAAAAAAGAGACTTGATATTAGAAGAAGAAAACTCACCACAATTTCTAGATTTTGTAGAGAAGGGGAGCTTTTCAGAATGCATAGAGCAGTTGATATATAGATCCTCCAGACCATTAAAGCATATATTTGTGTATATGAAGAGATTTCAGATCCAAACATGGTTTAGGTACCTTTCTTGACAAGGCACCCACAGCCAAATACTGGAGTAGAAAGGACACATAAAACAGCAAAATCAATTAATAATACACTTGTACAATGCATATACACTCACACAGTCACACTCCAACGTCAAGTAAATGTTGAGTTGAAAGTATAAAACCACATAATTCATTACCTAGCTACAAAAAGCAACCTCTAATATCAAGGATTTCAACACGAGGCAGCAGGTTACCTAAAAACATGGCCAAGTTACTAACACTATCAGGAAACCATCTTTGGTTAACGCCAGCCAGCCTAGCTTCAACAGAATTTTAACGGTAGTGAGGCTATTAAACCACCTTGAGTGAGTGATTAATACTTGGAGATTTGGAGCATGCAATGAATCTTGAGACTGGTGAAACCATAACAGTCTATTAAAATCAACCTCACAAGAAGAAGAGGACAACCAACTATCAGATTTTCAAGGACATCTTAATTAAGTCTCTTCGGGCTCCTGTATATATCCTTAGAAAGCACTTCCATAGATTTAATTTAACCATATATATCTTGCCACGAAAACAGACATGAAGGAATCTTGTAGCAGTACGTTCGCACAACCAAATTTAAGTGTCAAGTCCTCCACAACAGAGCATATAAATTCCCAAAAGTGCACGTAATGTTGAGCTTAGCCGGAAATTGAAAACAACTACGAGTAATGCAACGAAGTTTTCACTTTTCACTCCTATTTCTTTCTCTCAACGAGAAATGAAGATACTGCCAATTTCTTAAAGAGAAAAACTTACCGTATCAGTTTCCTTTCTCTCAAGAAATCAAGATATATAGCTAGCTAGCCAGTTTTGAATAGTGAATACCCTTTTCTGAGATTAAGAGGATGAAACATTACAACGAACAGTTCCAAACTAAAATCAGGAAGAGAGAGAGAGTGAGTGAGTTCAGAGTGATCGAGAGAGTATATCTATATATATATATATATATATATATTAAGAGAGACGAGGCTTTTACAGCTACAATGGTAAAACATTCGAAATGTCTATTTTTGCCCACCATTGTTTTCATGCATATACACGTCGGGAGGAGGGTTTTTCAGTTTTAATTTTTTTTATTATTGTTTTTGTTGAAGGACAAAATATGATAAACTGAAATTGTAATTTTTTTATTGATAGAATACCTCATATATAGACCAATACAATCTATTACAATAACTGTCTCTATAAAACAGAGATTTTTTGTATCTGTATCTAGACTAATCTATATCTAATTAGGACAAGACACACACCGAAAGTTACGGAGAATAAATCTCCTTAAACACTCCCCCTTGTGTCGATGACCTAATGAATGATGCATAACATGTTGCCTCACTAAAAACCTTGCCAAGCAAACAAAAACCTCATGGGTAAAACAAAAGTTTGGTTAAAGAAAATAAGAGTACAACACATCAATTACATAAGCTAACACGTGTGATGTAAACTCCCAATGATGTCTATGGTAATATAACTCCCCCTGACTATAAACTCAGTCATGGAGCTCATATGACCTGCACATACCTATGCATCTCACATGTTTCACAAATATAGATTTGGATAACGACTTGCTAAACAAGTCTGCAATATTATCCGCCGAACCAATCTGGTTCACATTGATAATCAATAACCGCTGCTATTGCTGATTGTAGAAGTACTTTGGCGAAATGAGTTAAGTATGACACCCTTAACGTAACTCAACTTCATTTGTTCAATGCAAACCGCATTATCCTCAAAGATGCAAGTTGGTGTTGTCGTAGTAGATGACAATCCACTAGACCCTCGAATAAGTTGTATTACCGTCCTAAACCAGACACAATCATCAACTGCTTCATACAAAGCTTTAATCTTAGAATAGTTCAAGAAAGTAGCAACAAGGGTTTAGTTTGTTATTCTCCAAGAATTTGCCATATTTCCCCATGGTGAATACATAACTTGTTTGTGAACGTCCTTTATATGAGTTGAGAGATACCTACCATCAGCAAATTTGACTAACACATCAATCGGTGTTTTAAAATAGGGGACAGTAGTAAAACTGCTCGCAGCCGGTTCAACCTTCGATAGATCGAAGAACAACTCCTTCGATAGATCGAAGGCATGATTCGGGTCCATCTAGAGAGCATCCTTCGATGGATCGAGAGAAATTCTCGATGGATCAAAGGCTCTGGAATCTGAATGTTGAGATTCAACCATCCCTTTTTTGGGACTTTCAAGTTTTTCTCTATTTTCTTTGTAGGGAAAGAACAAGCCCAAGTAAATGGTTACCTTCAAGTACCAGAAGGTATACTATACTCCATTCCAATGACTTTGCGTTGACACATACCTAGAGGGTAATGTTTGGACGTGCGCACCAAGCTATAGTTTACCAAGGTCTAATTGCACTAAGATATAGAATCTCAGCTCCAAAAGATCTTTACCATCATTATTCCGATGAAATTTATTCTTTTGGGTTTCAGACTGCAAACAACCATTGGTGTGCTTAAGAGGGTGTGCTTTGTCCATTGCCTGATCTAGACATAAGCAGATTGGTGAATAAGAACTCAACCAACTCGATATTCTATCTCATAACCAAGACTTAATCAAGTCCTACTAAGGTCTATCATCTCAAATAATTTGTTCATCTACTGAACACGCATGGACATAAATTTTCATTCTTGTATTCCTCCCTAATCAAGTAGTCACTAAGATGTGTGTACCACATCCTTCCGGATTATTTCAATTCATATAGTGAACGTCTCAATCTAATTACATAAGCACTACATGGTTTAGAGTTATTTGAATTGGGTAGAACCATGCCAACTAATACTCTCATGTATATCTCTGAATTAAGATCCCCATAGAGATATATAACCACATCTATAAGTTGCATACTCTATATTTTGGACACTACAAAACTGATAAGATAGCAGAAAGTAATGATGTCCGTAACTAGAGGATCTATCTCCTCATAATCAATATTAGGGCATTGAGAAAATCTTTACAACACAATTCTAGATTTATACCGCATGACTTCATTTTTCTCAATACGCTTTCGAACAAAGACTCATTTGTGTCTAACCAGCTTACCATTGGGTGGTCATAGCATTATCATACCGAAAACTTGTCATTTGTAAGAGAGTCTAGTTCAGCCTATATTCCATATCGGTTAATTTGCTCTACATAAACCATTGACAATCCCCAATAGAGCAATGTTGTACTTCATCGTCATCAATTTCTGAGCGACAGAATAAGTAAATGCATCATCAACGAATATGGAATAACCTTCCATAATACCGCTAGCATTTGTTTAACTTGATGAGATTTCTTTGTTTACTGACATCATCGTTGACTCTGAGGCGTCCCCCAGTGTTTGTGAATGTCGACTTTTAGACACAATTGTAGTAAAAAAATAATGTCATATGTTGATGATGAACGGTTGTGCCTTGATGGCTTACTTTTTCACCGAAAACCCATTAGTGAATTTTGACTGATGCAACACCTCCACTATGGGCAAGAGAAACACTACATTGCCCGGGTATTGCGTTAACTTGCACAATTAGAGAGACTTTCAACCTTACAGAATTTGCAACATATGTAACTGATTTCGTCACTCTCATGATCTCAGTAAAGAAGTCAGGCATCGAATCTGCTACTTTTTGAAGATCAAGAATACATTGCACTACAATCTCACACTGAGATGTGCGCGGATCATGATGAGACATAGTGGAGACATACCACGTCAATTTTTGACGTTTAACCAGAATGAAAACCATTCCTATCTCCCCTTAACGGCAAGAATTATGTCTCATCATAATGACTATCTGCAAAACTAGCAGTAAAGAGGTTTCCTGTTAAAGGTTCTAAATAGCGGACATTCATTGGAGAATCATAACCAACATAAATGCATAATCATTGTTGATGACTCATTTTTATACGCAGTGGAAGCGTAGTAGACACATGTACCACACAACCAGAGATGCATAGGTATGAGATATCATGCTCATATCCAATTACTAACTAGTACGCACTATATGATTGACGATTTATGGAAGTAGGGAATGTGCTTAAAGACTTCTCGATCATAGCCAGATCAGTCTTTACAATGCCACAAACATTCAAGTCTGATTGTAGCTCCAACATAACTTGATTGAAAGTATCAATATTTGAATAATCCAATAACCAGATTGAATCTACTCTTTCTTGCATTTATTAAAGTTGTGCATTATGCACATTATTTAGAAAATATTGTTCTTGTAAAATCACTCACAAAACCGCGGGGTCATTCTTTAGCAAATATTTTTTTTATAGAACTGGATGCATATGTCGCCTCAAAAACATGAGGGTTTGAGTTTTGCATGCTGGAGTTGGTGGCTCAATACCAGGTGGTGTTGGTTGGATTGTATTCGTCAGATTCATACCGAGAAGCGTATTTTCAACATCTGACACCCAACAATGACATTCTGCTCCTTAAGGATCAAGGATATCAAATTTAGGCATTTCTGGCTCTATTGATGTCATCTATAAGAGAGACAAGAGATGTAATTAGGTTACCGATCAAAAAACCACGATCACTAATATCAAGTTTAAGGAATAAGAACCATGATCAATGATGTTTGGTCACAAAATTCGATTATCAATAAACGGTGGCTCAAACCAGAAACTGTGATGAACCATCATATAGTACGGATTTTCCTTTCTTTTCTTTTCTAAATTGTGACTTTCCCAGGACCGTCACTTATATTCTATAGATATAGGTGCATAGGAACTAGGGCATAGATATGCAATATTCACAAATCACAATATCACAATCCTAAGAACTAGGGTTTTGCAAGTAAGTTTTATTCATAAATCTATAGATTGCCATTTTAGAAAATTTACCTCGAGGGTGTTATGCTCGATATGAAAAACTTTTGAAAAAAAGTTTGAAGAATCACAAAAATCCAGCGACGTGCTCTAGCAGGTAGAGGTTAGGGTATTTTTCTTTCTTCTCTTTTTTTTCTTCTTTTCGGACAGACTGACCTTCGTGTGCTAAATTAGCCATACCTTACCGTAGGCACCTCCGAATTGAGATCTAAAGGATGTTCTGAAAACTAGACATCTAGGGCTTTCCGTGAAAAAGAAGATCTCCTTCTGGTTTGTCCTAAGCTACTCGCAATCTTCTGTCAAAATTGGCGGATGAGCACAGGCTATGAGATTGAAGTGGTCAATCTCGAATTTGGAGATGGGAAAAAGTGTTTCAGTTTTTTTTTCTCTGTAGTGATTGTTGGCTATCAATTCAGAGCGTACTCATAGCGTATTGAAAGAGAAAATATGATAGACTACAAGTGTAACTCTTTCATTGATAAAATCACTACAAGAAAAATGCACCTAGACCGCGGAGCGTTTCCGTCGTCTAGGTGCCTTTTTCCGTCGTTTAAGTACTTAGACAACGGAACCTCCGTCCTCCAAGTTCCGTGCTCCAAGTGCTGTCGTCCAAGCACTTGGACGACGGAGAAGATGAACTCCGCGGTCCAAGTGAAACCCGGACGACGGAGATTGTCCGCGGTTCAAATAAGCACTTGGACGACGGAGAACCATTCTCCGTCGTCCAAGTTCTTACTTGAACAGCGGAGTTTTTGGGCTTTCTCCGCGGTCTAAGTTCTCACTTAGACCACGGAGAATTGATTTCCGTGGTCCAAGTGAGAACTTAGACCGCGGAGTTATTGGGCTTTCTCCGCGGTCTAGGTGCCCACTTACACCACGGAGAATTGATTTCCGTGGTCTAAGTGAAAACTTAGACCGCGGAGAAAGCCCAATAACTCCGCGGTCTAAGTTCTCACTTGGACCATGGAAATCAATTCTCCATGGTCTAAGTGGGTATTTAATTTTTTTTAAAAATTAAATTTTAAATTGTTGTAAAATATTAATAATTTAATTTAAAAACTCCAATCTCATTTAAATAATTAAAATTAGTTAAATAATAAAAATTAATTTGTACATACATGAAATTAAATATAAATTAAAATATTGTTCGGAATCGGGAAAAAAACGATATAATAAACTACACAAATTAACTACTAAAATATTGGAGGAGTAGATGCGCCGCCGAGTCCCCCGCCTCCAGCCGGGTCGTCGTCGTCGGGGTATGGGTTTGAAGGAGGTTGACACTGTCGTCGAGCTTGATTTTCCATGAGGGCGACGAGTTGGGCTATCTGCGCTTCTTGATCAAGCCTTTGACGTATAGATAGATTTTCCTCCCGTGCGAGTCGAGCCTCTTGAATGGCTGTTTGGACGGCCGCAGCCTGAAAACTTTTCTTCGCCGAACCTCCCGTAGATGATGAGTCGGAGGTCGACAAATCTCGAATCACCTTAGGTCCCATCCCCCTAACCTCCCTTCCAGCTCTACGACCGTATACCTCCTCGGCGATTGCATTTTGGCTCTCCATCGATAGAGGAGGCAAGTCTTCGGCCGGCAAATCTGGGTATTCAAGCTGAGTGTTGGCCAATTCCTCATGCACACGTTCTACCAACTTTGCCTAAAAAATAATAATTACAAAAAATTATAATTATATAATAATTAAATAATAACTACTATAATTAAAAGCACATATATATATATATATATATCACTTACGCCGTATTGACTCCCTTCATTCTCGAGTTCAGGCGTCACGTACGCGCTTATGCTAGCATCGAGATAAGGGTGTTTGGAGCCCTTATCCCTGTGCTCCTTGGCTATTTGAATCACTTGCTTGGCGCCGGAGGTATGGTGTTTGTCCTTCTTCCCCCGGTTGGTCTTGTTGATTTCAAAGAATTTCTATTGGACAACATAAATCATTAAAAAATTAATGAGTAACTAAAATAAAAATAATTTAATTCTCTTAATTTAAATAAAAAAAGTAAACACCTTATATTCTTCATCTTAGAAGTGGTTACACAACCACTGCCACTCATCTTCCCTATCCCCACGCAGCTCTAAGGGGGTAGGCACGGGGCCGATATTGTCGAAGTACACATGAAGCTTGTACTTCCAATCACGGTAGATGGAGTTGGCGGTTTGGTTGATATGCTTAAGCATCGCCGGTGTAGGATCCACCTCATATTGTTCCTATCAGAAATAAATAGAAAATTATAATCATATATATTATGAAATTATAATTTTTATTGGTTATTAGAAAATAAATTTAAAATTGTACGTATTACGTACCGAAAGTTCTTTAAACAGTTTCGTCTTCTCTTCATCCGGCAACTCCTTCCAAGTAGGGGCAGTCATACGAACCCGGCTACGAAGGATTGACCCTATGCTATGCGCCGAGAGACTAGCTAGCTGAGCTGTGGGAGGGCCACCGGTGAATTCGTCGTACGGTAAGTCGATCTTTTTTCCGATCGCCTTTAAAAATTTCTCAGATTTTCCGCCTTTGACGAAACCGCGAGTCCTTTTCGGTTCCGGGTCAGTCGGGACCTTCCTGAGCTTGCGCCGGGCGCTATAGAGGATAGATTCAGAGGTCGAGGACGCCTGAGTACTTCTTGTTGAACCGAGCGTCGGACTGGAATAGGCGTTGTCATCACCGGTCAGGATAACTGGGGCAGCGGGAATTTCCCCAGTGGGCGCTGTCGACGGACCAGCTGAAGGGTCCGGAGAGAGCGCATCGTTGCCCTGCTGTAATTCCCAACCGACTTGCTCCGCCAAGCGTCTTCAGCCTCCTATTGAGCCTTTTTCTTTCCCGACGGAGCCATTTAAACCTAGGAGTACGTTGTTAAAATACCTGATTACCATAATAATTATATAAAAAAAATTTACGGTAATTACACCTTAGTATTGAGTGTGCCTAAGATTTAAATAGAGTACACTAGCTTGGTATTTGGGTCGTTCAATGGACGTGCGACCCGCGCGATAAAGTGTAAACTTTCAATTAATCAGCCTTGGTTCAATCGAAAAACATGGCCAGTTAGGGATAGATATAACGCGAGAAGCAGGACTAATTTCGACAAAACACCCCGAGGCTAACCAAATCAATGGTATATACTCTATTGGTGTCGTCTTTCTTAGATCCAAAACCTGTCACCAGTTATAACCCGTTTCTAGACACCATGTCCGACATTCAGCCAATCTTTCGAAAATTTTCACTCCCTCAAGTCCTTTGCAAACTCTACCATGCATCAACCTCGTGTCCATAACTTCACTTAGGTTATGGTGTGCCGTGATGAAATCTACACATCACGAGGGGTTAAGGAGATAACTAGGAAATGAGGCGCCATCTATTTCAAAGAGTGGGACTTAATAAACCAAACTTATGTACTAAATTTAAACCAAAGACTACCAATTTACTACAAAATTCCTATAATTATCAATTAATTATTTTTAATTACATGCAATAATAATCACCAATTATACTATTAATTAAAACAATAAATAATTACAATAATTAATTATTATTTATCATGCATTTAATAATAATAATTATTCATTTACCAATATAATTAATTATTATTAACAATAATAATTATTACTATTAATTAGTTTTAACTAATAATTATTCATTTACTAATAATTATTATTACCAATAATTAGTTATCATTACCAATAATAATTATTACTAATAATTTATTTTTACTAATAATTATTATTACTAATATATTAATTACTAATTAATTAACCAATTTACAAATTAAATAATTACTTAAATAATAATGTTAATTAAAAAATATAATTATTACCTAGCTGGAAAGTCACCGGAATTTTGGTCGCTGGAGCGTCGCCGGAGGAGGAAGGCCAGAGGTTTTGAGAGAGAGAGAGTGAGAGGAGATCGAGGAGAGGAGAGGAGAAAATGAGATGGGATGAGGAAAAGAGAGAATGAGCAGTTCTATATATAGGCTTTCACTTAGACGATGGAGCCCTATTTTCCGTCGTCTAAGTGCACTTGGACGACGGAAGATGGCGTTTCCGTCGTCTAAGTGCACCGTTTCAAATTTTTGAAACAGCGCCCAATTAATCGGCGGGGCGGTTTCAACCGCCTTAAATTTCGGCGCCGTTCCAAATGTTGACTTAGACGACGGAGAATAGATTCTCCGTCGTCTAAGTCAAATTTTGAAACGACGTAAAAAATTTAGGCGTTACAATCAACCACCAAGGGTTTTGAACCTGGACGACGGAGATGGTCAATCTCCGTGGTCCAAGTTGAATTTACATTAAAAAAAATTTAAAATTAATTCGCAAGGAATTTGCCGATCTTTCATTCGAATGAAATAGTCGTAAAATATCGATTAACGCATCGTATATATAAACATTGAATTTGAAACGACGAATAATTTTACGTCTTTAAACTTGTTAAGTATCTACTAATCTTTATGACTTAAGTGTTATTAAGTATAGGCTCATTTGAATATCGATATTAACGAAATTGAATTTGGACAAAACAACCGTTGGATATGTTCACCGTAACATAATATATAATTAAAATAATTTTTAGAAAATAATAAGTTCGTGAAGGGTTTCATTGGCACAGTCAACCGCAAAACCGAGATTTTGACAAACCGGAAACGTGGATACAAGACATTTCGTAACTAAGATTTTGGAACCATCGAACCTTACAGACCAATAATTGTTTACTCTACAGTCTTGACGAAAAGAATATGCATTGGGAGATGGTCTAGATGGTCGTTGTCTTAGATAAAATTACGAAATCTGAACTTGGACGACGCAAATGAACTTCTCCGTCGTCCAAATGAGTACATGAACGACGGAGAATGAGTTTTCCGTCGTCCAAGTACGAACCTGGACGACGGAGAATCTCGTTTGTGTCATTCAAGTACAAAACTCTGAATTTAGGGGTTAGGGCCTAACTGTTTAGGGTTTAGGGTTTTGCTTCACTTGGACGACGCAAATGAGATTCTCCGTCGTCCAGGTACTCACTTGGACGACGGAAAACTTATTCTCCGTCGTTCAAGTGTCTCCGTTCAATTCTTCTGATTCAATTCGATAATTGAAAAAATCATCGATCCGATCCGCTCCTCGATCGATCGGATTCGATTCAATTAAATTTAATTTACGTACGTCAGTCGATCCGATCCGAGCATGGACGCGTGTAATTAATTAAGTACAAAAATAATATTTTTACATACGTATATACGTACTCCTCCTTATAATATTTATATTAATTATTGATCGATGATGCATCATATATTACAATAATTACAATAATTAATTACCAATTAATAATCCTTGTCGTATAATTGTACTCTTCGTCATAATCGTCATCATCCTCATCCCCGTTATCTGATTGCTCATCCTCGTCATCATACTCAACATCGTCCGACAAATAACCTGAGTCCTCATCGTCGTCCTCATCCTGCACGTCTTCTTCATCTACCTCATTAATTGCCTCAATAATCTCATCTTCAGTTAGATCTGTACAACCATCAGGCATGGGTAACCGTTCACCATCTTGAACCAGGTCCATTATATCGGAGCGGATGACAGAAATATTAGGCTCTTGATAGGCAGGAATGTCTCTTTCTGGTTCAGCAGCATCTTCAGTCGCCGGTGTCCCTTCAATTGTCTCTGTATTCCATATTCCTCGATGAGAGATATGGTTCACTATTTTCCACCATTCACTAGCTTTTGGATCGTCGAGATAGAACACCTGCCTAACTAAGGTGGCGAGAGCAAAATACTCCTTTAAACGGTCGGACGACATTGGTGACGACAGAAAGATTGATGCGGGCACTAGGATCGGAGGTAGTGGGAGGTGGTGGATCTTTGAGGTACCTGTTGCAGTAAATAACACACTTATGCATTAGGTATGTCTCAGCTATAGAGCCATCCGGGGCCGACCTGTTTTTGACGAATCCTTTATACTGTCCAAGTTGTCTACAAAATCAAACGTACAATAAGAATAAGTACATATAGCTAGTAATCTCCAGTGGAAAAAATTATGAATCGAATCACCTGTATAATTAATATAGTTGTACGTACCTTTCTTGAGGATACATCCAAGTGTACTGGACCGGACCAGAAATGAGCACCTGCTCGGGCAGGTGGATCATTAGGTGAATCATGATGTCAAAGAAAGCAGGGGGAAAAATCCTCTCTAGTTTGCAAATGATGTGCATAATTTTTTGTTGCAGTTCCACCACATCTGACTTCTTTAATTCTCTGGCGCATATGCCACCATATGCACAATGCCACTATTGGTTCTACGATGTCACGAGGTAAATATGGTCGAATTACCACTGGAATCAGACGTTGCAGCATAACGTGATAGTCATATGTCTTTAGACCAACAAACTTGTGTTGCACCTCGTCCACTGCTCCAATTATAGTAGCTGCATACGTAGTCGAATAACGAACACCCTTAAACCAGTGAAATACAGAACGTCTAAGTGTCGGCTTCACTATGTAAGGTGCAGTTGGCATCTCGCTGTACATTCATTTCCTATCCCTCCTCAACCACAAGGGACGACGTAGATTCATTGATTCCAGATCTTTGCGCGCTTTGGGAGTATCTTTAGTCTTGAACTTAATACCGAGAATTTTTCCCACCATACTGTCGCACACATTCTTTTCTGTGTGCATCGCATCCAAGTTGTTCCTTAGCTTCAACTTCGACCAGTAAGGGAGTTCAAAGAATATACTTTTGTGATGCCAATAGCGGAGATCATGTGGAGAAATTGGATTGCATTTCTTTACATCCGCGTCATTGGTCAACACACCAAAGTTGAAATAGCTCAATCTCTCTAAAATCTCTTCGCCCGACCAATCACAGGGTTTAGGATCGTTCTCTACCGTCCCGTCGAAATGAGCTTCATCCTGTCGCCACGAGTGGTCGTGAGGAAGCCATCTACGGTGACCCAAGTAACACACCTTCCCCGCGTGCCAACTAGAGTTCACGTTGTCCAAACATATAGGACATCCATTATATCTTTTTGTCCTGCAGGCTGCCAACATCCCATACGCTGGAAAATCGTTGATCGTCCACATTACGGCAGCCCTCATCGTGAACATCGTGTCAGTGAATTTGTCATAAGTTGGGACTCCATTTTGCCACAACAGTTTCAGCTCGTCGATCAAAGGTCTGAGGTAGACATCTAAGCACTTCCCGGGAGATTTAGGACCTGGAATTAGTATAGTAAGGAAATTAAATTCCTTGTTCATGCACATCCACGGAGGCAAGTTATACAGCATCAGAATAACTGGCCAAGTGCTGACGGCGGAGCTATTACTACCCCAAGGATTGAATCCGTCTGTAGATAGTCCGAGTCTAACATTTCTAACCTCTGCAGCAAAGTCTCCAAATTCTCTGTCGAAATGTTTGAAACCATCCCCATCTGCGGCGTGTCGCAGAACATCGTCATCTATTCGCTTTTCTGCTTACCATCGCATCGCCTCTGCTGTGTGTAGAGACATGTACAGGCGCTGCAATCTGGGAATCAAGGGAAAATATCGAACAAATTTCACAGGAATTCTCTTTTTCGAGCTCTTCCTATTCAGCTCATATCTGCACTGGCCACATACGCGACAATAGTCAAAATCTTTATACTCTTTGTAAAAAAGCACACAATCATTCTGACATGCGTCAATTATCCTGTACTTTAGGCCGAGGCTGCTTAAGATATTTCTAACCTTATAATGAGATTTAAGAAGATTGTGATCATCAGGAAGCAACTTACATATTTGCTCCTGAATTTCGTCAAAAGCACTGACTGACATTTTGTGCTTCACTTTTATCTTCATTTGCTCCATCACATATTGCAACACATTCTCTCGACATCCAGGGAACATCGGGGTCTGCGCTTCAAGTAGCATCCGGTTATACTTATCCATCTCACTGGTGTCAGTTGCCAAGCTAGCAGTGGGGAATGTGTCATCATGCTCATGAGTGGTACTGTAACCTCCCTCTTAGTGTTTGTGTCCACCATGACTAAATCCCGGAAACGTATCATGGACCAAATCTGCAGTTGGGTTGCAAGCAGGGGGCCGGCACCATTGCTGCTGGATGAAGCACCCTGGTAACTGTACCCTGAGCTGAAGTCTGCTGAGCTGAAGTCTGCTGCTACACCATGCTCGCTCCATGTAGTGTAACTCCACATCATACCATTTTCGTACACGTGTTGCACCATAACATTAACTTCCACATACTAACAATTAAGACATTTCTGGCACGGACACCTGAAACGCTTCTTTCCCTGACCATGTTCTATCGCAAAATTCACAAATTCGCTAATTCCATCCATATACCGGACATCACATCTATTCTGCAACTTCATCCAACTCTTGTCCATATTTCTACAAAATATTATAATTAATTAATTATTGCATATATATTAGTCAATTAACTATTAATTATATGTATTCGATCTACATCAATTACGTACTTTAATATGTCTAGCTAACATACATGCATGTATGTACGTTTAAACTAAATATTAACCAAATTTTAAAACATCCATACATATATACGTACTATAGGTCTATAATTAACTAATATATATATCATCAATTTTTTAACTTAATATATTAATTATATATTAGACGTACTAATTAATTATTAACAATGGGCGTTTTAACAAATGTACATGCAATTAATTATATATATATAAACCTACGTTAATGATGTTGGAAAATTAACTGCGTACGTACATGGCCTTCTCAGATATATGGCAAATTATTCGATGGTCGGAGCCGAAGATCAATATATATATATAGTGCTATCTAGCTAGCTAAGACGTCATCGTTTGCATTGCGTGCACGCGTGAGGTGCTAATCAAGACAGGAAGAGATTATGATCGATCAGTTGAGAGACGAGTGAGTGGAGAGGAAGAGAGTTTGGCATTGGCCTTATATAATGCTTCACTTAGACGACGGAGGTGTCGGTACGTCGTTTAAGTTGCCACTCGGACCACGGCGTGTCGGTCAGTTGACCAAGTGGATCTTGGACGATGGAGATAGTCGTCTCCGTCGTCCAGGTGCTCACCTGGACAACGGAGAATTCTCCGAGGTCCAAGTGTGCACCTGGACGTCGGAGATCATAGGCTCCGTCGTCCAAGTCCACACTTGGACCTCGGAGAATTCTCCATTATCCATGTGGAAATTGGACCACAGAGATAATCGTCTCCATCGTCCAAGTTACACTTGGACCGTAGAGAATTCTCCGTCGTCCAAGTTACACTTGGACCACGGAACGTTTACGTTTTCGTGGTCTAAGTGTTGTTTTCTTATAGTGAATGCCTTATATATAGGCTGATACAATGTGTTACAATAATTGTCCGTATAAAAAAGAGATTCTCTGTATCTGTATCTAGCTAATCAGTATCTAATTAGGACAAGACACATATCGGAAGTTACGGAGAATAAATCTCCTTAAAGAGTTTTTTCTTTTGAAATAGGTGGCACAAGTTTTCAAATTTATTAATTTTTTTCTCTACTATTATTATATATCAATTTTATTACAAAATAAATATGTAGAATGTTTTTCAATTTAATGTTTGAATTTCTAAATACACAAGCATCACGCGTGTGCCAGTTTCTAGTGTATATTACACGTTTAGAACAATTATTGGGGCCCTTCCATCGATGTTAACAAGTTGTCGTACATTCTAATTGATTTCAATATTTTCTTAATCTTTGATGTACACATGTCAATGAGAGAGTATATGAGTAATAACAAATTATGTAGTGGTTTTTTCCGCATTGTAAACTCGAGCTCCCCTACGACGGCTCCGATCTAGGAATGGCCGGGAGTTTCGAGATGTCTGAAATTGCATTGAGTTGGTTTGTGTTTGTTTTGAGGTGGCTGAGGCTATGGTCAAGAGGTGGTGACAACGGGATCTGGTTGTTAGGGTGGATACGGTGGTGGAGAGAAGCAAAAATATGTGCTTCTCGGAGGGTGATCCCTAGGAAAAAATAGCACCGACGCGCGCGTAGTTGGCGAGACTTACGGGGGAGGAGCGGCCCGAGTCGGAGATGGCCAAGACGGGGTCGACTAAAGATCAGGATTGCCAGTTCGAGGAGGAGTCATCGAGGCATGTCTGAGCAAATCGGACCTAGGCCGAGGGCGAAGATGCGACGGAAATGGAGGCGAGCCTCTATGCCTGCCGCAGACCTATGCTGGTAGTGATCGGATGGAAGCGAAGACTTGCCGACAACTTTGAGCCGAACGGACTCTAGGGGCGGCAACGGACTTTTCTAACTGCTTTACTGTGTAGCGGTCTATGTTTTACTTGCAATGAGCTTCAGTCTGTTTGGGCCTCTCCCATCACATATCATACCTCTATTAGATTTGACGCTAGCAGACTTGTGCCCAGCCATGGGCTTTCTGGTTGGCTTCTATGGGCCAGTCTGATGAGGTGGCAAAATGTCTTCACGACTTCAAGCATAAGGTGCATGTCGTATTGCATATGGGAACTATGCATCGTCCATGGGAGTTTTCAGCGTAACCCAGCGCGTTAAAATTTGGTCTCAAGAGAAATTGTGCAGGCTAATGGGAGGTCTTTCATAGAGCCGTAATTTTGGGGTGCATGGCTATATAGGACATAGGGCCTCAAATTTTTTTAGTCATCTTCCTACGTCTTGCCCGTCTAGTTATGTTATGGTAGGTCTGTATTGAGCATGAAATAGTTTAGATTACTTTAGAGAGTTCTTTCTATCGAGCCGATAACTCGGTGTTCTTTTTGTAATCTTTCAGCACAATCAATTCTATCATTCATCTAAAAAAAACAAATTATGTAATTAGCATTATTCCTTCAATAATGGACTTCAACTTTTGAAGTCATAAGTGCATGGAACAACTTTCATGTAATGTGTTCTGTTTTTAGAATGAGGGTAATATCCCCGATTTGGAGGTGTTATGAGTGCGTCATCTTTCATTTCGGATATTGATGAAGTTATATCATATTTCAAGTAGTTAACAGTTGAAAGAAGCCCATTCCTGGTAACTGACATACTCCTTTGTAACTAATCAGTGCCAGGGAATTCAATGAGTGGCTACATTGCACCAACCGAGGGATACGCTCTTTGACGCTCAAACACTCGGTCCCTCCCAATCTAGTAGCTTTTGTTGCTGGCTGGTGGTAGCTACACCGGTGGGGGTGCAACAGTAGGTGGAACTCGTTTGAATTGGTAATCAGTAAGTCCCCGAGTTTGTATCCCCCACGCGACTTTACGACTCTTTGGCCGGTTGAAAGATCGATCTCTTCTGTGTCATGGCGTAGGAGATATTGTGGCCGGTAAGAGAATACTTTCGGCGATATGGCGTATGAGATATTATGGCCGGTAGGATAATACTTTCGGCAATATGGTGTAGGAGATATTGTGGCCGGTAGGAACATCTTTTTCAATGCTGACGGTTGTTGCTAATGTGGGAGTTATAGAAGGTTGAGGCGGTTAGTGTCCATTCTGGGGTCTTGTGACATCTGTCGCCGTTATGTTCCTCCCCCCAGTTGGTATGTGCAGCCATTTACTATCATCATTAAATACCGCCAAATCTATAACCGCCACGTACTGTCCTAGGGCGTCTTGGGCTTCCCAAATGTCTCGTCGTACGTTGAAGTGTGATCACTTCTTTTTCCTTGAAAATCACGATTAAGGAAACGGTGCATATCGTTTCGTAATCTGGACTCTTCCGGGCCTAATGACATCAGTGGACGCGTGTTTGCATCTTGGGAACCGACATGTTTCTTTGAACGGTGGCAATCATGCCCAAAGGTGGCATATTTATACTCCCATCTCTCTCTTTCCTTTCCACACTTTGCATTCTGAACATATTCTAGAACTAGGCTTTTAGAGAGAGAGAGAGAGAGAGAGAGAGAATCCATCTGTCGTCACCATATCGTCGTCGTACCGTCCGGCTTTGCTTCTACCGCTGCTTTCAACTTCCGATTATCTCCCTTAAAGACTAAGTAATTTTCGCTTCTGTTCATTCTGTGCTTGTTTTCTCTATGTGATTTTTGAATTTTTGGGTTGGTTCTGCATGCTTCGTATTTGCTTGTGTCTTTGATTGCAGTTTTTCTGCCTTCATTGAATGTAGATAGTCTGGTACTGTGTCGCTGTCGTGCATAGTAGTCAGAGGTATCTTCGCCGCTATTGAGTTTTTCTAGAGTGTTCCTGTCCCTAGGCCGTATATGCTACATGTGTCTGGGCTTGGATCCAGTACCCCGGGCCTAATTAATTTTTGGAGATGTTGGTGTCGCGTCTAATCCAACCGGCTTGATGTTAACGATTCCCCCACTATGGGTTATGTAGGTTAAGCATGGATACCATAGTGTTGTCTTCTGACAGTAGTGAAGCTTCCAGTTTTGGTGACTCCTCGAGTTCCGGGTCAACTAGAACGCTGTTGCATGAGGTAGTGTCGTCTAGTGCTAGGTCTGTGACCGCCAGAGAATCTGCTTTGGTGTTGGGGGGACCATGCATGTTTCTTAGGAAGTCGTTTACGGATTGGGAAGCTGAGATGGGTAAACCTAGCCTTGGGCTAACCTTATCCGTAAATGTTTGGCAGGTAGCATGGCGTCCTCCTCTCAACCTGAGCGGGGAGAAGTGTTGCCGACGACGTCAACCTTGGGCACGGCCCAGTTATTCCTCCCAACCCACTGATGCTCAGATTAGGTAGGCTAAGAGTCTAGACGCTGAGCGACTCGCAAGAAGTAGACGAGCCCGCCAAATCGATGTCCTTCTCTGCCATCAAGGAGATGAAAACGGAGTTCCAAATCTCCGACGTTGTTATCCTTTGACCCTTGGGTAAGGGTGAATTCTTTACCAGACTGCCTGCTGGTCACATTGCCCTAGATTATGCTCAACTGTGGTTCGGTGTGCAGTTGCCGCTTCACCCCATTCATGTATACATCTTTGGTGAGCTGCAGCACACTATCGGGCAAGTTTCTTCGTTAATGCTTCAGTCTTTGAACACTATGTTCATGTTGTGGAAGCTTGCTGGGTTGGATTACCCTACTCAGAATGGAGTGTTGCACTACTTCAAGGTGTTGTATTCGACAAAGAAGGGGTTTCGGGGGATGCTTCGCTTGGTTCAACGGCGGGGTAGTCCCCTTGCCCTGCACGATTTTTGGATGTCCAACTCGAAGTTGAGGTCTGAGCACTTTCTTGCCGGAGGAGCCTTGTCCAGATCGGTGGGTGTTGCGGGTTGGATCTGTATGCCTACTAGGTTTCATCCCCAAGGTGACGAAGGTGGTTTGTCGTTCAACTAACGATTTGATCTTTCCTTGTTCTTATGTGTTGTTTCCTTTGATTGTAGTTACCCACCATTACCATCTATGTGCTACAAAAAAGCGGTGTTGCCATAGAGTGGAAAAAGGTTATAATGATAAGTTTCGGAACATGTACCTTTTGAGTGACTATCGAATTCTAGAGTCGGCCGGTCTTGCCAAGACGCCTAGTATGTCATCTGCTACCTGTTCTTTGCTGACGTTATTCCCGTGTAATTTTTTTTCCTCTTGTGTGTTCTATCTTAAATCTGCAATCTGCAATCTGGAACGAGGTTTTTTTCCTCTTGCTAGTCTTGCCAGAGCATCTGCCCTTGCGTTTTGCTCCCTGAGGATCTGAGTAATGTTATAAAAATAAAATTTATTTCAAATTACCCTTATGTACCCTATGTATGCCGAAATTTGCGTTCCTTTGGCTTCAAAGTCCCCGGTGACTTGGTTTACTATGAGTTGAGAATCGCTAAAGATGTTAGCGCTAATTGCTCCCGAATCGGTGGCGAGTTACAATCCGGCGATTAACGCTTTATACTCAGCCTCGTTGTTTGAGGCTGGAAAGAGGAACCACATAGTGTACTCGGCATAGACTTTGCCTGGCCCAGTCAAGATTGCTCTCGCCCCTGCTGCATCGAACGTGTGTGAGCCGTCATTGTATAGGTTCTAAGCGATTGACCATACCGGTGGTGTTGGTGATGCCGTCGTGGATGATACTGGTGTTGGTAATTCTTTTTGGTCGTCCGACGTTGGTTTAAGTTCCGCTATGAAGTCATCCACCGCTTGGCCCCTGGTCGCCTTCCTTGGTTGGTACTTGATATTGAACTCGCTGAGCTCTATTGCCCATTTGGTTGGCCTTCCAGAGTGGTCCGGGCTCTCGAGTACTTGTCAGAGTGGTTGATCTGTGAGGACATGGATGGTGTGTGATTGGAAGTATGGTCTTAACCGCCTTGCTGATACGATTAGTGCCAAGGTTAGTTGCTCTAGTGCTGGATATGTCGTCTCCAGTTTATCTAGACCCTTGCCTGCAAAAAATACTGGTAATTCAGTATCCACCTCTCGCTTGACGAGGGCAGAGCTAATGGCGGTTAGAGAGATAGCCAAATAAATATATAAGATCTCACCTGATATTGGGGCCGATAAGAATGAGATGTGGGCGAGATACTGCTTGATCTTGAGTAGGGCCACTTCGCACTCGTCGGTCCACTCTACAACTTTCTTTTTTGTTATCCTTATCGCTTTAAAGAACGGGTTACACTTGTCGGTGTAGCGGGAGATGAACCGTGACAGCAGCTTGAGTTTTCCCGTTAAGGCTTGGAGATCTTGTTTTGTTACAGATCGTGTCGCGTTGAGGATAGCATGTATCTTTTCTAGGTTGGCCTCGATGCCCCTCTGATTTACCATGTATCCCAAAAACTTCGCCGTTAAGCCTCATTTCACTGTGGATAAGGATGTCCAGTACCACCTTCAAGTCATTTACGTGGTTCTACCTGCCCCTGCTTTTTACCACGAAATTGTCAACGTAAACCTCTATCGTGTCGCCGTCTAACGGGGTTAGCAGCTCAGTCATGAACCGTTGGTAGGTTTTCCCCCGCATTCTTCATCCCAAACGGCATGACGTTATAGCAATAAAGTCTCTTTGTCTGTTATGAAGCATGTCGCCTCTGCGTCCACCAAATCCATTTTTATCTGATTGTACCCCGAGTAGCAATCCATTGTTGATAAGAGTTCATGGCCGCTGTTTGCATCCACCAGTAGGTCTATCCTCGGTAACGGGAAGGAGTCTTTTGGGCAAGCCTTGTTGATGTATTGTTTTTGCAGATGTTAATATTCACAGACGAAGCCAATGTCAATATCCAAAATTACAAAGGGGTATTTGATATTGAGCAGATGAAACTAACACAAATCTACTCCTGATTCTGTATGCCGCTGTCGCTTGATCTTGATCTATATCGTTGTCACTGTATTGGTATCGCTTTGTCTTATCACTCTCGCTCTCAGATGATTACTTGCTCTTGCTTTCACTAACGTTTTACGATCACTCTTGTCCAATCGCTCTCGCTGCTAAGAATGGCAACCATTAATGAGAGACCGGGTGTGCCGACCTTCAACCCTTTGATGCCTAAGTCAGATCGAGATATGATTTAAACAGAGTAACGGCGTAAAAGGGTAATGAATGTGTACCATTAGTGCTAAACCACCCGTCTTATAAAGGTGGTTGAGACCAGAGCTCTTACTAATTCTTCGATGTGGGATCAGTGCTGTTCTTTTGCTGAAGTGCTTTCTGATGGGTTCTTTGGCAGGCGCGTGAGCGATAACCATACCGAGATAGAACTCGGACTGGTTATCGAAGTTGTAAGTCTCTTGCTGGTGAATACTATTATGTTAGCGGTGAGATATAATTATAAACCAATAAAAAATATTAAGTACGTACGAAATAAAACAATTCAATTAGCCAGGTATATATAAGTATCATACTATCATATTTATTCAGTTTATTCTTGACATAAACTTGGACTCAAGACTAAATTAAGACAATTACCTTAGATTTTGCAGCCCCCACCAGAAACAATTCAAGAACTTCTTGGGGAAATCAGTCGTGTGAACTATGCCAGAGTCAAGTGCATCAGCAAATATACCAAAATCAGAGAGTGCTTTCTGCTTTGGATTTGGTAACTTTATTATTTGGCATTTAGTTTTCATCAACAATGTGATATGATCACTATTTCTTAAATTCTGTGAGTTCTGTCTTCGCTCGTTACAAATAAATGTACGAGGTTCACATCCTTGATCTCGACAAACATGATGCCAGCAATCCACCTTTCGTTCAATCGCGAAAAAGTACCAAAGAGCTCCGACTACCTAAAAATCGACCGATCCTCTCAAGTTTAATCATGTCTAGGACGAATAATTTTTCTGTTAAACTAGCTATCTCGGATAAATAATCAGATAAGAGACTTAATTAATTAGTAACTTACACGACTTGCAAGGATGTATAGAAAGGAATTGAAAACATCTCTAGTCCACATGCTTCGATTCCTTTATTCAGAGTCTTCTTACGTTCTCTGCACAATAAGTAAATGGGAAAAACTCGTGGCACAAACTGCAACAAAACAAGTGTCCAAAAGCCTCTAGCTTTGGATTCAAACATCTCGGACTAATTCACTTTCGAAAAGACAACAAAGATTCCCACCTGAAAAAACGAGATACACATGTCTAATTAAGTTAATTACGTCTAATTAGCAAGACTGCAAGAGATCTAGGGCAAATGAGTACATAATTAGGCTCCTATTGGTTTCCTGAGGTATAGGAAGAACAGCTAAAATGTCGATGAGGATGTAAGTTCTATTAGCGCGCTTTCTTCCAAGCCCTCTTAGCTAGAGTCAAAACATACTTCCCTTTCGACTTAGGGGCTTCATCATGTGTCCTCTTCTTCCCCTCACAATCCGATGATGGCTTTGATTGACATATGCTACTCAAAATTCGTATGACAATGTCAGCAACGTAGAACAGATCCGTGAGTAGCCGTAGGACGAAAGCTATTGCTCTCAACCTCTTGTCGAAAGAGCACACTTCTCTCTCTCTCTTTAACGACGGGGATGTAGAAGAAGAGGGGATCAAAAGAGACGGCAAACACACAGGTGGCTATGAATATGTGATTCCATATGGGGAGGAACTTCCCTTTTGGATTAAAAATCGTGCTAAATGATGGCCATGTTCTCTTTGTTCTTGTATCTCCTCCATCTCCGTCTCCATCTTTTGGAGCAGTTTTCGCCATCGCAGTGGTCTCTGCTAGCTTTCTACTTCCATCAACAGCCGAGCTGAAAAATACATAGAAAGCAACGTACGTACAATTACTCACACTCGACACAAGGAATTATAGCATATATAGTTAAATTTAACACGATCTTGAAGTTAAGTTAAAGAAGTAATATATAATTAACCTCTGTGTTTTCTGTGCTTGCAAGTGATCCACATCTAGAGCTACTTCAGAATCGGCCATAACTTACTCAAAGTATGAACTATGAAGCTTAATAACTAGCGAGGATCGAGTTTTTGAACAACTGAATTCCATAAGTGCATCGACGATTTTGACATGCAATAATATGGTAAAGTTGGTCTTGTGGATATATGTTTCATTGCTACAATGATTCCTTTTTTATTTTGTTTTTGGTGATCGACGACGAATCCATTATTTGATAGAGTGCGCCTGAGTGGTAGGAAACTAAAGACTGCTTAGTGCTTCGTCTTATTGTAGTCTGACCATCCGACCATGGGTACGTCTTGGTCTTCTTTATTATCTGTTGGTATCACTGAGGCACTGACCAATGACCAATGCCACTACTGGAGGAAGGAATGGGAGCGACGTAGTTACATTTCTACGTCGCTCCGATTTTCAACGAGGCGACGTAAAATACCTTTGACAAAAATTACGTCGCTTCAAAAAATTGAGACGACGTAGATTGAAGTACGTCGCTTCAAAAAACTGAGGCGACTAGTTTTTCTTTCCAAGTGACCAAACTAATCTACGTCGCTTCGATTCAAAACGAGGCGACGTAGATTGATCAATCTACGTCGCCTAGTTTTGAATCGAAGCGACGTAGATTAGTTTGGTCACTTGGAAAGAAAACGAGGCGACGTAGATTGATCAATCTACGTCGCCTCGTTTTTTTAAAATCTGGATCTACTCTTCTTCTTAAAGTCAACCCGTTCATAAAGTGAAAAGTTTAGAAAAACAGTTTCATTTCGTTCTGCAGCTGTTTTGGGCGATTTTGGGGAGAAATTAGAGGAAATTGAGAAAGAAGGTTGTTCTTGCCATTGATTTGATTCTTGAGTAAGGTTAGTTTGATTTGTATCTCTTTAACCCTCTTTATGACCATAATATGTTAAATTAGAAGTGAAATTGAAGTTTTGGTGAAATGTTTGAAGTTGAATTGAATTTGGTGTTATGTTGTAGTTTTAGTGTGTTAAGCATTGAATTGTGATAAATCATGTTATGGGTTCATGATTAATGTTTGAAATTTGGTTAAATTTAGTGAAATTAATTGATGATTAGTGTAGATTATGTGTATTCGAGCCTTAATTAGTAGTGTTATTAGTATTATGACTATATATAATTGTGGTGTTTATCAACTTAGAACTCCCGTTTGAGAATTAACAACTCATCTAGTTGATCGAGTTGAGTTATTGATTCTCGAATTGTCCCATTTTTGGACACTTTAGGTGAACATGACTTTGTTGATCCTTTTGCTATTCGTGTGATTTCAGTTTCAGTTTTGGGATATGGTTTCGACAGTGTCTCCTTTAAATGTTCCCCGAGTGCAAATTAGGTTGTTTAGATATGTGTGCACTCGGGGAACTGTAGGGAGATGCTGCCGAAATTTCCCTTAACTGGAGCTGAAACGCATGGGTGCAAAAGCGTTGACAAATGTCGTGTTCCCCTGAAGGGGATAGGACCCAACCCGGAGGCATAAGGCGAAGAAGTGTGGGGTTTTGGTTGAATCGCAACTGTGGCGTGGTAACTTTGTTCATATTGATTGTTTATGTTGACAGGAAACATGGACGGACTCCCAGACAAAACTTGGATGACATATCATCGTGCTGATCCAAGGTACATCAACGACATATTCGAGTTCATGAATTTTGCCCGGCTACATAGTAACGGAGCCGATTATTACTTCTGCCCGTGCAAACGTTGTAAGAACGGTCCGTTCAAGGTTACTATGGATGTCATGTATCATCACTTATCACACAGTGGTATGAGTCCTACTTATACAGTCTGGCACCTTCACGGGGAAGTTTCTGGTGAACCGGCAATGCTCAGTCAACGAAGACAGTGGCTTCAAGACAGAGTCGGTCCTTCTAGTGGTGCCGGTCCTTCAGTGAACCCGCAGTTGGAGATTCTACATGATGCATATCCCTATTATCCTGGATACCATGCAGATCCACCCCAACAATTTGTGGAAGATAATTCGGGCATGAACTTCAATGACATGGTAGACGATGATTATGAAAAGTACGATAGATTATTGAAGGAGTCACATACCCCATTATATGAAGGCAGTGAGGAAACTGTTTTGAGTGCCATATTAGATGCAATGGAAATGAAAAATGAAAATGGATGGTCGGACACAAGTGTTGACTCTTTATGTATTTACATTAATAAACTTCTTCCTAAAGGGCACACATTCCCCTGTTCATACTCGAGAATAAAAAAAATCTTGAGTGATCTTTCACTGGGTTACGAAAGAATTGATGCGTGTGAGTTTAACTGTGTGTTGTTCAGGGGGGCGCTTGTAAACGAGAGGATTTGTCCAGTGTGTTATTCAGAAAGATATAAGCCAAATACGAATGATATTCCCAAAAAAATAATTCGTAACTTCCCTCTAACACCAAGGTTGAAGCGCTTGTTTATGTCCCCACACACTGCCAAGCATATGCGATGGCTGGGGGAGCGGATATGCGTGGCTGGTAGCCTCAGCCACCCAGCTGACGGAGAAGCGTTTCAACATTTTGACAGAACTTTTCCAGGTTTTGCACGGGACTGCAGGAATGTGCGCCTTGGAGTAGCAACAGACGGTTTCAATCCATTCGGAACAATGGGAACTTTGCATAGTACATGGCCCGTTGTTGTGATGCCGTACAATCTACCACCATCAATGTGCATGAAGAAGGAATATAACATGTTATCAGTGTTGATTCCAGGCCCTAAATCTCCCGGAAAGTGCCTTAGTGTACTCATTGAGCCGATGATCGAGGAGCTAATACATTTATGGGTCGTTGGAATCCATACTTTTGATCGAGTAGACAATGAGGTATTCTTGATGAAGGCAGCGGTAATGTGGACTATTAGCGACTTTCCAGGTTTAGGGATGCTTGCGGGGTCAACTGTGAAAGGGTACAAGGCATGTCCAATCTGTCTAGATGAGCTAACTTCAGAGCATATATGTGGGAGGATAGTTTATGAAGGTCATCGAAAATGGCTCCACCAGGATCACCCTTGGAGATTGAGCAAGGCATTTAACGGGAAGGAGGAGTTTGGCGGAAGACCCTATCGTAAGAGTGGAGATGAAATTTTGGAGGACGTTAGGTCAAACGTTTACCCTATTCTTAGCCAACATGAAGACTTGAAGGTGCCGTACAATCCGAATAACAGACAGTGTTGGACTCACGAAAGCATATTTTGGAAGCTGCCATATTGGTCATCATTGAAGATCAGACATTGCCTAGATGTCATGCACATTGAAAAAAATGTGTGTGACAACATCCTTGGAACCATTTTCAAGATTGAATCGAAGTCTAAGGATGGTCCAAAAGCTCGCGCTGCTTTGAAGAAGAGGAATGTGCGAAAAAACCAGTGGCAAAGAGCGGGTGACTTGGCTACGGGGAAAGTTCCTCATGCACCTTTTTTAGTTAAAAAGGATGATCTAGAAGATGTGTTCCAGTGGTTCAGGGATGTTAAGTATCCTCTTGGTTATGCAGGTAGTTTGAGAAGTAAGGTGAAAATAAGTTCCCAGTCACAGTTTTATGGATTGAAGACGCATGATTGCCATGTCTTGCTTCAACGTCTTCTGCCTGTGGTTATAAGAGGGTTCCTGCCAGAAAACGTTGTCAAGCCATTGATAGCACTGTCAAATTGGTTTCGTCAACTATGCAGTAGGGAGCTTAAGAAGGAGGTTGTGCGTGACATGGAAACTGAGATAGTGATGATTCTCTGCAATTTGGAGCTCATATTTCCTCCACATTTTTTTACATCTATGGTTCATCTCATGGTTCATCTGCCCGAACAAGTATTCCTTACAGGTCCAGTACACTATACATGGATGTATCCAATTGAAAGGTAAAATTTTTTGTTATTGCTAATATTAGGAAAATATGTTTGTACTAATATTGATTCCTACTAATCTTGTGTAATATGTCGGCAATTAGGAAAATATTGTACTAATCTTGAGTGGTGTTTTTGCAGGCAATTAGAAAAATATAAAAAGTCAATGAGGAATACACGTTACCCGGAAGGTAGTATTGCTGAACAGTACCTCGTACATGAGTCGGTGACGTATTGTAAGGCTTATCTCAGACGGATGGACAACGAAGATATCGACACTTCCATATCTGGGTGGAATGTCAACTGTGTTTCACTCTTAGTAAGACCAGATATTATCGAGACTCGTCGCCAGTTCAGGTTGACTGAGTCAGAGACTGCTGAGGCTCACTGGCAAGTCTTGGTGGAAACAGACGAAGTTAAACCTTACCTAGAAGAACATCTCAGAAGGTTCGAGGCTAAAAATGGTGAAGATTTCGACGACCGGCAGCGGAGGAGGAGTTTTCTTCGATGGTTCTTAACATGGGTACATATGCCTATTAATTCTTGTAAGGTTCTTTGCAGGTTTTATAACACTTATCTTTAACTCCTCTTAACACTTATCTCTCAGGTGTCCCTTAAAGAAAAAAACTCGGACCCGAGCTTGGTTGCAGGAATAAAGTCATTAGCTCAAGGACCTCAGCAATGTCGGGTTTATAAGTCGTGTTATGTGAACGGTGTCAAGTTCACATCGTTTGATAGAGATCAAAGAACCGTGACTCAAAACAGCGGTGTCATGATAGACATGGGTTCATCCAAGTTCTACGGCCATGTTAACTACGTGGTCGAAGTATTATATGCAGGCCATATGCCAGTGGTGTTGTTTAAGTGCACATGGCACAACTCCGAGGACCCTGAAGATCTTGACACCCTTATAAAAGATCATGGACTGATATCAGTGAATACAAACAACAGTTACTATGAGGATTCACCCTTCATAATTGCAACCAAAGCAAAACAGGTATTCTACATAGACGATCCAAAGGCTGGTGGTACTTGGAAGGTAGTACAAGAGATGTCGCACCGCAATGTCTACAGCGCCGAAGTTCTGGCCATAGATGAAAACATATCGCGTACAGGAGATCATATCTTCGAGCCTTACCAAGAGGACACTCCCACGGTGATACAATTTTACCCAGATTTTCAACTACTTTTGGACGAAGAAGGAGACGAGGACGAGGACGAGGACGAGGACGAGGACGAGGACGAGGAGGAGGACGAGGACGAGGACGAAGACGAGGACGAGGAAGAGGAGGACGAGGAGGAGGAGGAGGACGAAGAGGAGGACTAAACTAATATTATTATCTATTTGAAACCTAAATTCGTATTTTCTTTAAAGCATAATTTATGTATACGATCAAATATTACTAACTTTATAATTATAAACTTCATTTATTAAAAAAAAAACAAAATCAAAAATTAAATAGAAGGAAGCGACGTAGATTGATCAATCTACGTCGCCTCAACATTTATTCATAGAATAACAAAATAAAAAATTAAATACAAGGAAACGACGTAGATTGATAAATCTACGTCGCCTCATTTATTCCAAAAAAAAAACAAAATAAACAATTAAATAGAAGGCAGCGACGTAGATTATTCAATCTACGTCGCCTCATTTATTCCAAAAAAAAAATAAAATAAACAATTAAATAGAATGAAGCAACGTAGATTGAGCAATCTACGTCGCCTCATTAATTCAAAAAAACAAAAATTAAAAAACTAATCCAAGCGACGTATATTGATTCTTACGTCGCCTCGTTTATTAAAAAAATTAAAAATTACAAATTATGAAGCGACGTAGATTTCAATATACGTCGCGTAGATTAATTAAATGAAACCATGCGACGTAGAATTCAATATACGTCGCCTCGTTTCCTTTCCTTTATATTTCCAGAATCACAGATTGCTTTCTTCTTCTCACTTCTTCTTCTTCCTCGCGCCGTCGCCCCCAAATCCCTAACCCCCAAACCAAATCCCTAACCCGAACGTACTTCTTCTTCTTAACCTAATCGCCCCCATCTCAAACCTCCATCTCAATCCCCTGGACTTAAATCCCCTCCATCCTCAATTCTCTCTAATCATCTTCGATCTTCAATCATTCGGTAGGCATCTTCTTCTTTTTTCGATTTGAAATACTTTTCAACTCTCTCTCTAATCATCTGTGATCTCTCTAATCATTCGGTCAGTTAGTATTGTTGTTGAGTTTTCGTCAGTTCTCAAAAATTCATTGTTAATCTAACTTTGTTGAGTTGTTTGTGTACAGATCGCTCATCAGCCTAGCATATACATTGTTGACACTCCAGGTGTGTTGGTTCCAAGTATCCCAGATATAGAGAAGGAGGGTCATAGAGCGCCTGCCGTCCAGACGTGGATTAACGTATACCAGCCGGAGAGGAATGCGGCTGAGAAAGTGGTAAGCTCAAATAGGTTCACGTTACGTTATTTCAATTATTTTTGTCTACTAAATTGTAATATTATTTATTTTATCTATTTTAATTGAGCAGGCAGTAGTGAAGCGTCGACTCGATGAAGTCTTGTCGCAACAAGATAGTGCTGCGGGCCCAGTTGACGGCGAAGAGGTTTCCCAACCCCAGCCTCTTCCTCTTGATACACAAATAAATATCATAGAGGAAGAGGTGGGTTCAAGGCACGGGACCTCTATAAGAGGTAATAAATCTCCAAAACGATTCCGTCGATGCATATCTCGATTTACGTTTTGCTTTATTTTGGTTTACGATATAGTTTACTAATATTTGTTCTTGTTCGACGTTACAGGGGTGGGGCGCGCTCTCACACGCGACCCCAAACCGAGAGGAGGGGCCCGGGTAAACCAGGAACGCCAAATTCAAATGCAAAAGGAGATCGATGAAGCCAAAGAGGCGGCGCGCAGATCGAGCGAGGTGGCGCAGAAGGCCATAGCGGAAGTGAGTGCGCTCGCCCAAAGGATGCAAGAAATGGAGGCCATGATGCGATCATTCCAGGCTGCGAGTCAACAACCGCAAGCTCCTCCACCACCTCCCGGCTCGTAAACTGTATATAGGATTTGTATAAACTTGATTTGTATAAACTTTTAACGTTTTGATTTGTGATTGAATGCGTTTTTTTGGTTGAATGCGTATCTGCAATTTGAATGCGTTTTTGTGTTTGTAAATTGCGATAGGTCGTGACTTGGTACAATAATATTTAATTTTTATTTTTTTTTATTTTTTAATAAATGAGGTGACGTAGATTGTTCTATCTACGTCGCCTCATTTATTACAAAAATAAAAAAAATTAAAATTTTTAATAAATGAGGCGACGTACATTGATCAATCTACGTCGCCTCATTTATTAAAAAATAAAATAAAATAAATATTAAATAAATTTAGGCGACGTACATTGATCAATGTACGTCGCCTCATTTATTAAAAAATAAAATAAAATAAATATTAAATAAATTGAGGCGACGTACATTGATCAATGTACGTCGCCTCATTTATTAAAAAATAAAATAAAATAAATATTAAATAAATTTAGGCGACGTACATTGATCAATGTACGTCGCCTCATTTAATAAAATAAATATTAAATAAATTGAGGCGACGTACATTGATCAATGTACGTCGCCTAATTTATTAAAAAATAAAATAAAATAAATTATTAAATAAATTGAGGCGACGTACATTGATCAATGTACGTCGCCTCATTTATTAAAAAATAAAATAAAATAAATTATTAAATAAATTGAGGCGACGTACATTGATCAATGTACGTCGCCTCATTTATTAAAAAATAAAATAAAATAAATATTAAATAAATTGAGGCGACGTACATTGATCAATGTACGTCGCCTCATTTATTAAAAAATAAAATAAAATAAATATTAAATATGTAGTACTCTCGGGATTAAGGATTAAGGGTTTGGTTAAATGAAAACATATGCGTAATGATTAAGGGTTTGATGAGGACTAAACATATGCGTAATGATTGTAGTATTCTCGGGATTAAGGATTAAGGGTTTGGTTAAATGAAAACATATGAATGTGATTCTTCCTCTGCGAATGCGATAAGCTATATGTGTTTTGTGATGATAACTATAACATTATAGAAGTACAAACGAGTAAATCTTCAATCTAATTAAAAATAACAGTTTAGTTTTAATAGAATGGCTCCCGGAGATACTGCATACAAGAGGAGGAAAGCGTTGATGCAGCGTCGTGAAGCGGAAGCGGCGGCCGCGGCGGCAGCTGCGGAGGCGGCGGAGGCGGGGTGGCGAGCATTCAGCCGAGATGGGGCTTCCGGGTCTGGTTGCCCCACGGGACAATCGGCGACCCCATCGATTGCAGAAGCTCCGCAGTTAACGCCCGCCCCTCCACTTGAGGATGCGATTCCGCAAGGACCGGATGACAGCAGCGACGCCACTACGGCGTCACAGCACCCTCTCGCCCTCAGCATCCGGTGCAAGAAGACCAAACTCCCCGACATGGTCGACATGGCAACCGGAGACCCGACGACGGAACAGCGCGGAGTCGTTGTCGGGACGAAGACGGAGTACCTCGTCCGGATGAACAACAATAGGCGACTACAAGTCGCTTACTCTACGAGGCATGCGGGGCCGGCGACGAGGGAAATGCGGAGTCTGATGTGCCGAGACATCAGTAGCATCATCCGCGGAAAAGTTCCAATGCTTGCATCTAGCTTCTTGGGACTTAGTGATTTGCATCGCGATATCGTCGGCCGGAGTCTTGAGGTATACTTGCTGGACTCCGAGCTTACTTACATACTTGTAGTAAATGTAAATATAATTTTTACATAACGGAATTTAAATGTGTTGTGCTAGACGAACTACGACATCCCGGCGACTGATGTGGAGATGTGGAACTTCATTGATAGAACGGCGCAAACAATCTATAAGGATTGGAAGTACGATTGCCATCAACATTATCTCCACGTCAGCCAGGAGACTCCGGCCGAGTTTCTCGGGAGGGCAGACCAATGGGCGTGGTTAAAAGCCCACTTCGAAGACCCTGCTTACTTGGCGAGTTTCATAAACGAACCTACAGTTTTGGTAGCCAACATTCAAACAATATGCATGTTTATCTGTTCTTATTTTAAAATGATTTTTGTGTGTGTGTGACAGCGATTGTGCGAACGGAACCGAGGGAACCGAAACAAGAACAAGGAGCAGCAGCTCAACCACCATTCGGGATCCCTCGCCCTCTCGTACCGAAGCGAGGTGTTGGAGAAGGAGGGTCATAGAGCGCCTGCCGTCCAGACGTGGATTAACGTATACCAGCCGGAGAGGAATGCGGCTGAGAAAGTGGTAAGCTCAAATAGGTTCACGTTACGTTATTTCAATTATTTTTGTCTACTAAATTGTAATATTATTTATTTTATCTATTTTAATTGAGCAGGCAGCAGTGAAGCGTCGACTCGATGAAGTCTTGTCGCAACAAGATAGTGCTGCGGGCCCAGTTGACGGCGAAGAGGTTTCCCAACCCCAGCCTCTTCCTCTTGATACACAAATAAATATCATAGAGGAAGAGGTGGGTTCAAGGCACGGGACCTCTATAAGAGGTAATAAATCTCCAAAACGATTCCGTCGATGCATATCTCGATTTACGTTTTGCTTTATTTTGGTTTACGATATAGTTTACTAATATTTGTTCTTGTTCGACGTTACAGGGGTGGGGCGCGCTCTCACACGCGACCCCAAACCGAGAGGAGGGGCCCGGGTAAACCAGGAACGCCAAATTCAAATGCAAAAGGAGATCGATGAAGCCAAAGAGGCGGCGCGCAGATCGAGCGAGGTGGCGCAGAAGGCCATAGCGGAAGCGAGTGCGCTCGCCCAAAGGATGCAAGAAATGGAGGCCATGATGCGATCATTCCAGGCTGCGAGTCAACAACCGCAAGCTCCTCCACCACCTCCCGGCTCGTAAACTGTATATAGGATTTGTATAAACTTGATTTGTGTAAACTTGATTTGTATAAACTTTTAACGTTTTGATTTGTGATTGAATGCGTTTTTTTGGTTGAATGCGTATCTGCAATTTGAATGCGTTTTTGTGTTTGTAAATTGCGATAGGTCGTGACTTGGTACAATAATATTTAATTTTTATTTTTTTTTATTTTTTAATAAATGAGGCGACGTAGATTGTTCTATCTACGTCGCCTCATTTATTACAAAAATAAAAAAAATTAAAATTTTTAATAAATGAGGCGACGTACATTGATCAATCTACGTCGCCTCATTTATTAAAAAATAAAATAAAATAAATATTAAATAAATTTAGGCGACGTACATTGATCAATGTACGTCGCCTCATTTAATAAAATAAATATTAAATAAATTGAGGCGACGTACATTGATCAATGTACGTCGCCTAATTTATTAAAAAATAAAATAAAATAAATTATTAAATAAATTGAGGCGACGTACATTGATCAATGTACGTCGCCTCATTTATTAAAAAATAAAATAAAATAAATTATTAAATAAATTGAGGCGACGTACATTGATCAATGTACGTCGCCTCATTTATTAAAAAATAAAATAAAATAAATATTAAATAAATTGAGGCGACGTACATTGATCAATGTACGTCGCCTCATTTATTAAAAAATAAAATAAAATAAATATTAAATAAATTGAGGCGACGTACATTGATCAATCTACGTCGCCTCAGTTAAAGCGACGTGATCAATCTACGTCGCTTCAATTGAAGCGACGTAGAATTATTTACGTCACGTGAAATGAAACTAAGCGACGTAGATTGTATCTACGTCGCCCCAATGGTGGCGTGATGAATCTGAAGCGACAAGACGAGGCGACGTCGTTTTGGTCACAAGAAATCGAGGCAACGTAAAATTCATACGAGGCGACCACCTTTCTACGTCGCCCCGATTTCCTCCTCCAGTAATGTATATATATAATGTACATAACTAGACCAAGATAATGTTACATGTTAAGTGAGTTGTCAAAGAAATGTGATTTTTTTTTCGCTAGGAACAAATGTGATGGTTCAAATTATACAGTTACCCGGCCCATAGATAGTGAAAAGTATTGGGGTGAAACTTTATATCAAGGAAAGAATATGGACCGGCATGATATTAAAGGAAAAACAAAAAGGACTAAACTGAAATGTTACAAAGATGGGTCTTTCTTTTCATCCCTCCTAAAAGTCATTTTTATTTTATTTTTTATTCTGCCAAAATTAATCAATTTATTTGAAACAGACGTTAGTTTATTATATTGCATGTGGGTAGGTCAGTATCACCCAATGTGACGATGCATAGTTGTTAATTAATTAAGCACCGGTCATCCTTGATTAATCAACGACCAAATAATTGGTTTCATCGCCACGGATAAATAGAATAGTTGCTCATATTGTTCTCCCTGTTTATGTTTTATTTTATCATTTAAACTGATTATTTTATTTGTTTTAAATATTAAAAAGTTAAAAACTACATATGTAACACATGCTTTACTTAAATAATTTTTTTGTTATTATAAAGCTGAAAAAATTATTTATATATACATTACGAACAAATAAATTTTTTTTAATGTCTAAAATATACAAAGTAACCAATCCGAATAATAAAATAAAACATGATTGAAAAATTTAATATTTGAAACATAAGTGACCAATAATCCTTCTAAACTATCAAACAAGAGTGACAAAACCAATAATTTTTCCTTGATTAATTTGGAGTCTCTTTAATTTATGGCAAAATGGCCCAAATGATCACTAAACTTTATCAGAATTGATAATTTAATCACTGAAGTTTAAAAATATCAAAAAAGTCACTGAACTTTAATTTTATCTATCAAATTAATCATTTTGCCCATCTTGAATGTCAACTTTTCTTATTTCAATGTGGTTTTTATACTTCTCCTATGTGCATTTCTCTTATAATTTTATTTATATAAGCAAAATATTTGACAAAGTAGCTAGAATGTTTAAAATAAATAAAGTAATCAAATTGATAGACAAAATTAAAGTTCAATAGCATTTTTGATATTTTTTAAACTTCAATGATCAAATTATCAACTGCGACAAAATTAAGCCATCATTTAAACTTTTTTTCCATAATTTATTATTGTGCAATTAATGGATTATTAGGATGCTGATCCACGACTTTCATTCTTAGCTGTTTCTCCTCCGCACATGCATCTTAACCCATTAACAGTACGTCAGTCTCCCTCTAGATCGATATGTCCAATATTTGAGAATACTGCTCCATGTCTTCTGTTCTTGAAGAGAAAATAAAGTTCCGATACACGTACCGGCCTACAGTTGCGCGAGCGTTGGCCGGCCACTTGATCGATCGAGGTTGGTGATTTTGCAATGGCAGATGCAGCGGCAGATGCAGCGATAGATGCAATTACCGGGCATGTTCTTCAAGTAGCATTTCAAGCTCTCGTTTACGTGGTAAAAGAGAATCTGAAGCACACTGAGCTGGTCAGAAAGACGTTGGAGAGGCTAGAAACTTTACAGGGTCTATTCGATAGAATTCCATCACAGAAAGTGCTAGGGCTAGCGATGGCTACAAGTGTTTTGAAAAAATTAGAGGATGGGAAAAAGCTCATTGAAAGCTGCCGCAAGGATAAACGTCACTGGAGCAATGGTTTTGGCATCATCAAAAAGATTGCATACAACGACGAACTTAATACACTGAATGAAACTATCAACTTTCTGTTCCAAGTAATGCCGATGTACCAACAGAACAGCCTGGCGGAAACGATCGAGAACTTACGCGACAATAATCTGATAGAAGAAGTCAAAGGTATGCGGTGTGAGCTGACCAAACCTCCATCTTTCACGATTGGATTGGATAAGCCTTTAAAGAAATTGAAGGAGCTTATTCTGAAGCCTGGGAAGTCGATGCTTCTGGTAACTGCTCCGGCAGGATGCGGCAAAACCACTTTGGCACAATTGCTATACAATGAAGATGAAGTGGCAGGTATATATATTAATTATTATTCGATTCCTAAAATTGAATTAGCTTAATTTCATTTTCTTAATTATACAAAAACAAACCTAGCCTGTAAAGTAATTAAAACTAGATGCAAGAAAATCCCTTTCCAGAAAATTAGCTCGATCGAGTTTTGCAGTTTGCTCAAGTACTCTACTCACACTCGGGAATAATAATTTAGTACGTATATATCAAATATACATCAATTTAATTACAAGTCTAGCAATAATCGGTCCTCATTTATTGTAACAGGAGTTTTCTATTTTGTCATTTTAGCTCATTAATAGTAATTACGAACTCAATCAACGATCTTGTAACAACTTTGAAGATTTTTTATTTCTAATATTGTTATTTTGGTTCAGTAACGTGTAAACGTGATGTTGTAAAACAAAAATATGTAAATTGATGCATAAATGGTACTAACCGGCCTAATCCTTCAAACTGGAGAAATAGTTTTCAAGCTCAACAAGAAAAATAAAATAGAAGAGAAGTGTTTATGCATGTTCTACTTTGAAGATATTTTATTTCTAATATATATTTTTATGGCTTTGTTTGGAATTACGTTTTTGACATAAATATATATATGCATGTGTTCAACAATTTTGATATAATTTTGATACAAAAAAAAATTATAAAAAGGTAACTTTTTGAATTTTGGTTTAAAAATCGCGATTTTGAATATGCAAGTGAAGAGTTTGCTTATTTCGAATTGATCGAATTTTTATTATTTTTTCTATTTTCAGCTCAATATTTAACAAGGATTATTTTCACGCATGTGTCTAACTTACACTGACATGTTTGCTATATATGTTAATTTATTTCAATAGAGAAGTTCAAGGACAACATCTTCTTTGTCGAAATTTCAACAACATACGACTTGCAATATATTGTAGAAGACCTATATACACAAAGAGGTTTTGAGTACAAGTGTCCAACGAGAGTAACTAACGAAAAGGTTACGCGGACGTCCCTTCGAGATTTTCTCCTGAAAGATGGACGACCCCTTCTGTTGGTCCTCGATGGAGTTTGGCGGGATGATGGATACGACAAGGTCCTTGGGGTCTTTGATGAAATTGAATTGTCAAATGATGTGAAGATCTTGGTAACATCAAGGTTTCATTTCAAGAATCTCGGTTCTTCATATCATTTGAAATGGTTAGTCGACGCAGATGCAAGGGAACTTTTCCATTATTCAGCATCACTGGAAGATGAGAGCCCTGAAGAATCAGGTGATCACGCGGTGACGACGACTCAGCTGGTAAGATCACAGTGGATCAAAACACATCTTGGTCCTTTATATTGTTTCAAATGGTTAGAGGATGCAGAGGCGGTACAGCTTTTTCATCATTCAGCATCACTAGGAGGTGACAACTGTCCAATTTTGAGAAGTTGTCCGAGAGAGGTGACTGAGGTACGTGAGGAATCATGCAATCACCTTAAAACTCCTTCTCACTTTTATTTTACAAATTTTTATTTTTTTTAAATTAAGACGGTGTGACAATCTTTAAATTTTGATTAATAAGAGTGTTAAATACATAAGGGAAACATACAATATGAACCCCATATTACAATAAACTCATATATGTCATCTCAAATACTAATAAAACGCCCTACAATAACTATGTAATTAAACAACGATGCACTAATTAACAACGAACAACTCTTTAATGGTCGTTCTATCTGTTTTGAGGTAATGACGACAAATCTATAAAAAAAAAGTGGCTTTCCCAGCGAAAGCGATGTATCAGTATCTGTTTTGTAACAGCTTTTCCAATTTGTTGCCGACAAGTGTCGACACTTCCTCTCATCCGACTACTAGGTGGGAGAAACCACTTGATTAGATCTCGCCACCAACCTAGAGTTAACAGGACATTAAAAGTACTCACACAGACATATCGTATAGATCGCTCGACATCAACCCCATTACACATGAATTTATTTGCAACAGAAAAAAAAAACACAAAAAACAAAAAAAAACACTTTGAGCTTAGGGCTATTCCTCAGGTCCATCTAAGACCAAGCCCAACCTTAGTAGAAACCATGCAGCCCAAAGTTGATTGCCCTTGACCCAGCGTCATCACCTCCATCCCGTGTGTCGTCGCTTCATCTCCCCGACCACCACTGAGATCATCTTCGGCCGACCAGAGCCAACCGGCTTGAACCCAAGAGAGATAGTGCCCAAAAAGACGAACCAAGTTGTTAAACCCAAATCGGACCAAACTGGAACCAAAACTCCCCGTCGATTCGAAGCCGACCCAATCACGCCAAACTCAGAAGGCAAACCAGCAACCCTGTGCAAATGACCAAATCTCTCGTATCCGTTGTTACACACCGCCATTTGCCGGAACAGAGAGAACACGCCACTGAAACTCGAGCCTCCAAACTTGGATCCACACCGCCCCACCTCCTGTCGAGACCCGATCCTAGCCACCCAATGCAAACAAACTCACATGTCGGGACAAAAATGCCCATCTGGCTGCACTCACGACGTAGCTAGCGACGTGGCCTGAGGCCGTCGCCCACGAAGCAAGCCGCCAGACAAACAAGCGCTGCAAACCCAAACAACAAACCTTTTTTTTACCTCGCGTGTGGGGTTTCAACATTCTAGCTCATTTTATTTTACAATCTCTAATCCATCAACATTTTTATTATCAGGTTTAGTCCAACAATTAATTATGTCTATATTAGATACATTTCTAACCATTTAATTCCAACTATTTACAAAAATGTCATAACACTTTGATATAGATTGATTTAAATCAGATTTTCAATATTAAGACAGCAATAAAGTTTTTGTTATACTAATAAATTACTTGGAAAGAATATAATCAAATAAACAATTGCGTGAAAGTATCTGAAAAATACAATCAAGTCATTGTAGTAGTATAGGTTTATTGTAGGAGCTATGTAGATAATTTACCTAATTTTAAAGACAAAATGATAGGTAAACTGTGTACGTAGGTGATTAGTTTAATTACTAATGTAGGTACACAGTAAACTGATGCTATAACTAGCCATGTTCATGTAGGTAAATTATATTCAAATTAAAATAAAATAATATAGTTATGTGAATTACTTTCGATCGGAAGGAATGTAGGTGAATAGGGGACTCGGATCCTTTCCTAATAGAGAAGACCTAACTGTTACTTAACAAAGTAATCCTAACTTTATGATATAATAGACAGCCAAGATCATTTTTTTCCTTTTTTTTTCTAGAGATAGATTCATTTTCTCTCTTATCATCTCGTCTAGTCATCTTTTTTTCTCCACTTTCTCTTCCCAACTTCTTTGCGTCTCACATCTTGCAACTTTTCCTAAACTCCATTGATCTTCTGTATGAAGTCGTATCCAACTTTACTTAACTCCATTGTTCTCCTATTTCAAACCTAAAAGGATCAGATTTTGCTTGCATATATAGTTTAACTAGAAGATATCCTAGCTATTAATCCAGGTTTTGTGTCATGTTATTCATCTTGCATAGAACAAATATCCTGGGTGTTTGTGAAATTTGGTTTATATATGAAATAAAGCTCATTCAAGTTTTCTAAGTTGATTCTTCACTTATGTTGCTTAACTACATTTTTGTTTGGCAGTAGAAATTGTTACTACAGAGATTCCACTCTTCTGTCAAATAATTTCTTCTTTCCTGGATACGTCTAAGATTGATATAAAAAAAATAAGTGAAAACTAAATTTTGATAATGGAACCTATGTACTGATGAAGATGTCTCAATAACAGAAAGAACTTGCCATGAATTGGTAAAGCTGGATACAATACTCCTCTACTTCACAATATACAATACTAAGAAAGCATTAAACATCAGATCTAGCCTGAGCAAATCTACAAGCTCTATTACAGTCAGTTACAATTTGGATAGAAAACAAGGCACACTGTTGATGACTGGTTGAGGTAGTTCAGACGAAGCTTTGCTCGTAGCTTCTACCTTGTATATAGCCTTTGGGTCTTTGAACTTAGCAACAACTGCTTCAATTGCACACTTGATAATCCTTATTGAATCTGATATATAACAATAAAAAAAAGGAACATTCATATATGCTATGATTGAATTACATGGGCCTATAGAATCTGAGCAAACTATACCATACTAAAAACCATATGATAGTGGAAATGAACAAAATCATTTTAGCTTTCTAGATCATAGTTTCCTTGTTAACACTCATAAATCAACTGTAATTAAATAAGTCTTCATATCTACCTCTTCTACATACTAAGATACTAACCATCCGAAGAAAAACGACTATAATCTAAAGCCTCGATGAGGTCAACCAAATCACACTTTTACACAACATTACATTTCTCAATCACATTTCTAATTGAAGGCTACGCAATTAGATAATTTATGAACAAAAAGCTCACCAAATGGATTGTTTACGGGTGTCAATTATTTGTCCCAAGAAATAAAGAAAAGGAAAAAAGATGTGATCTTGGCTGTCTATTAAATCCTACAGTCAAGATTGCTTCGTTAGGTAGTGGTTAGGTCCTCTCTGTTAGGAGAAGATCCGAGTCTGTGAATAGGTAGTTAAAATTAGAATAGGTAAATTGTTTGTAAATCATAACTGGGTAAATTGTAGTTACATAAGAAGGACGTGTTAAACCTTTAAATGAAAATATGCTTAGATTTTCAATGAAATTTCAAATGTGGCAGGGAGGTATTTCTAATTTCCCTAATTAATAATTTTATTTTCAGATCGATACACTAATTTTGTGACGGAAATATCCTAATGTATTGTAGTACTTGTCTATCTACAGGTACTCAAGAATTGTAAAGGATTACCATTAGCCATTGCAAAAGATGGAGTAAATCTACGTAATGAAAGACTACCAGATGCCTGGAAGAGAGTACTGGTGAACGATTCTATTCTTGAATATGCGACGGAAGTGCACGAGGTACTCGAAAGCAGCTTAAAGGCTTTCGAGAATGCAAACCATAACAACAATAATGAAGCCCTCAAAAACTGTTTCTTAGACCTTGCTTCATTTCCTGAAGATCGACTCATCTCAGCTGCTGCTCTCATTGATATCTGGTCACTGTCCGAGACCTATGATAACTATACCAATGCCCAGATCGACCTAATGTGCATAAATAACCTCCATACGCTCAAAGATAGATCTCTTGCTAATATTGTGCACCCAAGGTACGAATGCGGGTTTCTATTATTCTCTACATCGATCTAGCTGGTACATTTTTTATTTTGTTAATTATTTATCTTGTGGTACTATATGTAGTGGTAATACGAATGGCTACTACGGGGAATACTTCGTCACTCAATACGCATTGCTTAGAGAGTTGGCTATTCAACAAAGTGAGCAAACCATCAGAAACGAATCAAAGGAGACACCACTAGATCAGAGAGATAGGATAATTGTAGACATATGTGGAGGCAATTCTTCCAAATGGAAGAAGCAAAGAACAATCTCTCAACCTATGAAGGCTCGCCTACTAGCTATCTCAACTGGTAATACTCTCTCTCTCTCTCTCTCTCTCTCTCTATTATGGTATTATTGAAGAAATGTAAAAACAAGAAGAAACGTTTTGATCTTTGGAGACTACATTGTTTCTTTCTTGATATTAATACAAACACATATATATAACAAGGCCCTCGTGTAGGATTACATTTCAATTGACTAAACTGCCCTTATTGTACTATACTATCGTTAACACTCAAATACGAGACACATATGCAATGCACACATATATATATGTATCGCCATTGAATTACACATACGTTGTATATAGTTTCGATATACTGTATCTAATTCTAGCAAAATCGTTGCAGATAGAGCATTCACAACAGAATGGCGATTGCCAGGCCTTGAGGTTCTAGTTTTGAATCTTCAAACGGACAAGTATGCGTTATTGCGCGAGTTTATGAAGCAGGTCGATAAATTGAAGGTTCTAATAGTAACTCATTATGGTCCCTCATCAGCTCCTGCTGAATTAAGTAATTTTCACTTACTTAGTTTGTTCTTTAATCTGAAAAGAGTCAGGTTAGAACGCATTTCAATTCCTTGCATAGTCAAGGACCACCTCCAACTGAAAAACGCAGAGAAGATATCCTTCTTCATGTGTGACATTGTGCAGGCTTTCAGCAACAGCTCATTCAATTTTTCAGAGGCGTTTCCGAAGCTCGAGGAATTGAACATTGACTATTGCATTGTTATGGAGGAAGTTCCTGCCAATTTGTGTGATCATAAAGAACTTCAGAGGCTCAGTATCACAAACTGTCCTGATCTAAAGGGCTTGCCAAAAGAGATTGGAAACCTGAAGAATCTAGAAGAATTGAGGCTGTTGGGTTGTACAAACTTGTCGAATCTACCCCAAACTGTTGAGAAGCTCACACGTTTAATGTTGCTTGACGTATCTGGTTGCACTGGCATGGATATACCTTCTGGCATTCGTGACATATTCAACAGCAATTCAGAGAAGAGCTTCATCGAATAGAAGAACCAACCTGTTAATCCCAATTACCTTTGGCTTTTCTGAAGTTTCTGAGAATGTGAACGTCATTATGTTAAAAACATTTGGTTCAACGTACTCTTTCTTTGTGTTTAAATAAATACGTGATTTTGGTTGTGAAAAGTTTCCAGCTGATGGTGGTGGTTTAGCCAAGATGGCAACTAGAATTTGTAGCATATATAATGTCCACAATGTAGAAGCAATCTGTAAACGATCTTGATACAAAAGCTACTGCTTTATTCTTTTTGTCCAAAACGAGGCATTTGTTGTCTTCATTTACAATAGGAATGTATAAGAACAGAGGATCAAACGCATGAGATTATAAAATATATGGGTTAATGATAAAAAAAAACCCACTTTAAGGATTCTTCCCCCTAAAAAACCCAAAAACTTATCAATTTTTCAAAAAATCCAATATGTTTTTCTGATATAAAATAGACCAAAATTTTACTCTTGCTTATGAAAAATGCCATCAATTTTTCGTAAGCCATCCGCCTTTGTTTACTTTGTGGTTCTGTGTCTCACACTGAGCTGTTGCTTAGCCTCGCCGACTCCACTTCTTTCTCTTTGGTCTTGCCTTGACAACGAAGCCGTGATTACCATTTTCGTCGTCATGCCTCTCTACGCCGTCAAGCTCCTCGCTCTCTACTCTTTCAGCGCTGATTTTGAGGTCTATGTCATTAGAAGATGGATCACTCATCAAATCCCAGGACATTGAACCAGGATCATGCCCTTAGACGGTCCAGATCGCTTGCTAGGCTCCACGCTCAAGCCGAGTAGCTCAGGGCTACTGCTTTTGTAGCTGAGCGCATTTTTGAGTTCTAGGATGATATCCCTGAGCTCCATTAAGCTCTGGCTAAGTTCCTCACCCTGTTTTCGGAGAAAATTGATCAGCTGAGGTTGGATGAGTACTCACATTTGAACCCCCAAGGTATGCCTTGACTATTATGGACTTGGTCAATTTTCGTATCTCCAGCCATTGCATTATTAGGAGTCGTCAAAATTTAGTTTGTCTGAGACTACTGCCAATATGAATAATCATGCGCTTTATGGTGGTGCTGCAAAAGGCACTGTGGAACATGATATAAAGACTAGGATTATGGATTACTTGAATATTCCTGAGATTGGTTATGGTGTTGTGTTTTTATACAAACAAGAGGTTGTTGACCATGTTTGATTGCAAGAACCAGTCTGTGTATTGGATGAATCAGAGTGCCAGTGTCATTGTTAGGTATATGGATCAATGTTAGATCAGCAATTTTCTTTGTGATCTCTTTGCGGTGCTTTGCTTAAACGTAAAACTATAGTAACATATTGTTGTCAATACACAGATGGATAACTTTCGGAATTTAAAAGCTGTAGAAATATTGATGACAGATACACTTATCTGCTGCATTCAGATTCCAAATGCAATGCATTATATTTCCTACCTTAAATTTCATGCTTAAAAGAAGAGCTGGAGGCAGAGATATATGTAAAATGAACTGTAAAGATACATCATATATATATGATCATACAGTAGCAGCTGAACTCCTCTTCTTAGTGATATTACAATGCACATGCAAACTCGGAGCCAAAACAATTCACTTCTATAAACTGCAGATGTGACAGAGGGTTCTGCGAAATTAGCAGAAGCGATTAGTAGTGACTCTGAAGCGGTGATTTGCGCGACGGGGTTTAGCTATGGATGAGATGTGTTTACTCCATGGAAGGTTCATGCTTTATCTCTGAAATATACACGTTTTACTTTGTGGAGCTTTGTTTTTATATTTTGTATAGCTAGATTCTCATGATGTGTTAGGAAAGTTAGATTCTTATGATATGGTCAATGAAACTACATGAACCTCTTATAGGGATGATACCCTTCACATTATGGAATTGTGGCCACTAGTTTAAACGTTCAATAATGGGATGATCCTTCTCCTAAATTATATGATAGTGCTAGAATTGCATATCTGCTTTAATTTTCTGCGTTGTACCAGGTGTTATTGGAAGTTGATGATTTGGTATCTAAGAAATGGCTATGTTCGGTGCAGGTTGATAACATCGGGACAGTTAATCTTGTGGATGCATGCCGTAAACTGGTGGGAAGAGGTTGATTCTTGTCAGTTCCATATTAGTCAATAGAGCAGCAATGGGGCAAATACTTAACTAAGATTACATCTTTCTCAATATCTTTGGACTCACCTTAATTGCAAAACTTCAGGAAGAAAGTTATATCAGGAAGTCTAGTATATCAGGAAGTCTACACAATAATAAGGCCTGGTGGCTTGAGGAATGAACCTCCAACTTGAAATCTTGTGATGGAGCCAGAGGTGAGATGTCAAACTTATAACAATATTTTCATTTTTGCTCGTGTAGTAGCCCTAGTTGCTTAAATGTGCTTTCACTCTTGGCAGGACACTCTATCCGGAGGCACCATCTCAAGAGATCTAGTTGCAGAGGTGGTTGTTGAGGCATTAGTCACTCCTGAAGCATCTTACAAGGTAGTGGAGATCGTTTCAACTGCTGATGTCCCCAAGCGTACATACAAGGATCTATTTGGTTCAATTAAGCAACGGTGATCAACCTTTGTGTTTTGATCGCGGAGAATTATGTTGGCAGATCAGTATACTCATTTTCAGTAGCCTTTTGATGGTATATATGTTCTTGCCTATAAGAGACCAATGAACACTTTAAAGTTTGAATCCTTGGAGACTGAATTGGTACAGGTTTGGGCTAGCTCTTATCCATCGAATTTCATTAGCTATACAGAAAGTATGAAGGCATGTAGCCCAAAGTTGATAAAAGCGCAGGGTTTGTGCCATATATGTCTTGGTTTTATGACTTTTTCCCAACAAAAAGTAATTAAATGATCTAATTAGCCAGCCAGTAATCTTTAAGAGCACCAACATGAGTAGTCTAATTAGCCCGCATGATCTTACTGACGACCTTCTGCAGTTTCTGACTTGCACTACCACCCTGAGCATCCAACCTATTTAGAGACTTAATACTATGCTTCTTTTTGCCTTGCCTGCGACGAGGGATTTCTTTCTCTATCGAATACACGGCAAACTCCTCCAACATAGATCGGTCGCGGAATTCGGTTAGGTCATTTTTCTTGGTGAAATTCCACCAATATTTAATGGCTAGACTCTTCAAGTCGTCTGCGCTTAATTCAAAGGCTTCAACTTTCGTGACAGGTTTAACCATTCTCGTCGAGATAGGTAATTCGTCAAAAGAGATGAACTTTGATATGCCTAATCTAGAAGTTCATCTGCTCCATAATAGTCCCCTTTCTCAAGAAACTTGGAACCAATCTTTCCACCTTTACCATTTATCTTGTAGGTGTGCACACTGCCATGTGTGATGAAAACCATTTTATTGAGTCGACTACCTTCTTCGATAATACAACTGTCCTCCGTATACTCCACCGGATCCAGGCTCTCGGAGATTCCTTTCAACAGTTTTACCCTCATAGTTTGAAGCATTGGAACCTAATAAACATTAATGTTCGTAGATTTTATCTCATATCTTTCCACTATTATCAGTTGTTCACACAAAGTAAATGCGCATGCTTACTTTCTTCAAGGTAACCAATTGAAGATAGCGCTTGATGTATTTACTATGTTGTGATGGAAGAACATCGAGGATGTTATCAATGTGGACATCTTTGTTCTCTTCAAGTTTTTATTGTATGAAATGCATGAGGACTTCCTTCAGATTGCTAGGCAAGCCTTTCCTAGATAGCCACAACTCAACCTCTAATTTTTTCGTTTTCATCTTCCGTCTAAGCTTTTCTGATCTTGTTGTCAAAAATTGCAAATATGTCTACAACATTTCCAAAACAAAAGAGGCTATGAGCTAATGAGCATCATGGTTGTTCCACTACTACAGGCCGAAAACGAGGCGACAGAGATTTTTCACCGCCCAATCAGCATAATGGTCGCCTCATATTCGTCGCTCCACCCTTTGGCGACGTACTTTAATAAATCTTCGTTGCTAAAGATCAATGAAGCGATGAAGCCAAGTTAGTCGCCAAATAATATTGTGGCGAAGATTGGAGGAGGCTTTTTTGTTGCTCCAAAATTTGGCGACCAATATTGATGAGGTTGGGGGGACCAAGGTCTGCTATAGGGTCTTACATAGAGTTACGGAGTTTGACCTATCTTCGTCGCTCCATATGTTATATGAAGCGACGGAGTTTGAGCTATCTTCGTCGCTCCATTGGATTACAATAAAAAAAAAACTATTTTAGTTTTTACGTACCAAGTTACGAAAGTACACAATTATGCACACAATGTGCACAAAATCATTCTTAACACACAATATGCACAAAACAAACTCATTCAACACACACAATCATCCATACACAAAAATTAATCTCAAAGCTAAACATACTAGTTTGATGCCTATACAAATACATTCTACCATTATTCACAAATTTGAGTCTTGGTCGGCACGCAAATTGCAGCTAGATTTGGTACGTGCCAAGAGCGGGGTAGGAACTGCAACTTGTTGACCCCCAGATTGAATAGATCGTATTAAAGTCTCTATTTCTCTTATCCGTTCTATTTTTTAAATCAATTTTCTCTATCAGAATTAGCAAGTAGGATTCGGGAAAGAATCGTAAATGCAGGCCGGCTTGAAATTATGTATTTAGCATTATTCTTCACCAATAATGGACTCCAATTCTACACCTTTAAGCTTTCAATATTAGGCCTGGCTTTATCTCTCATAATTGAAGCCGACTTGAATCAGCTGTAACTCCAGATCAAGCTCGTACAAGAAGACAGATGACATCTATAAGTCATAGGTAAGTTGGTAAACATAAGAGTTGGAGAAACCGTTCTCTATACAAAGTCACGTCTGACATTTTACAAATGTGAGAAGAGCTTAGAGTTCTGATTACTATATCTAGTTTGTCACTCGGATTCAACAAGTAGAAGTGACCACAAAACATCAACAATACTTGCATGGTAGAAAAATTGTCTACTGATGAGTGGATGAAAGAGAGAGCAGTCCACCCGAATTTCATGGACTTCACTAACCAAACACTAACAAAGATTCAGTAAGCTACATATCTGGTGAATATGAGAACTGTAATCCGTCGGCTGTTTAAGAATTTGGCAGAACTGATGAAATCACTGGCATTTCCGATCAGCAACTATTACAGATGATCAACTCATTCATTCATATGAAGGTGTAAGGCATTCATCAACCATTTCCACTACATTTGGGTTCTCTAATGCTGCTGCCACCCGTTCTTTATCATTCAGTTGCTTATTAACTGTGCACCAGTAGAAAAACAATAGCCTGAAAGTTAGGGCAGAATTAAGTGACCCTTAAGCAAGAAATATCAGCCCTCGCAACATATTTGCAACAACATGCATAGGCACAAAATACATGAGAGTAGCTTTTTAATGTCCATGATATGTCTAGAAGATGCAAGATGAGAGACTAAGAGTTAACACCCATTTAACATCTTCCTTAGAGAAGCTTATTAATCATAAGTTGGAAAACTGAAGGTTTGTCAAAAGACATGAATAGCCTTTACCAACAGCTCGGTTACATGTATGGTCATACAAGACTAGGGCATCCATATAGTCAATTGCATGGAAATTTACATTAGCAAATCCAACAGAATTTGAAAATCTTCATATAAGCAGAGACATGTACAAATGCACATATATAGGAATATACAGATGTGTAGACAGTACCTGCAGCTTCAGTTGCATGAGATCCAGGTGCCACCCTAATATCCACCTAAACCATACGAGGAAAATAAAATTTAGAGAAGAAGAAGGTTCCATATCAGACAAACAAAAGCTTGCAATGTAAATTGGTTAGCACATAATGAAATGCAATCATCAACAATTGATTGGTTAATCTAATTGTTACTGATTTACAAAAAGTTGACATCAGAGTATACATGTAGCCAAGAGCCAGGCAAGTATCCCATACATGATTGTGTGGATGCAGGGTTCATGTTAACCTTTAGGCAGTCATTCATGTTTTTGTCCTCCACACACTAAGAGCCCTATTTGACAGAGGTGAAGGATCAAAGCTGCATCCCTTCAATAGAAAAAATGCAGAACCCAACTACCTGGCCATAGAGCGATGGTATAGCAACAATTGACGTGGTAGAACTTACTTAAGAACAAAACTGGAGTAAAATGTTTTTTTTTTAAATAATAATAATAAATATATATATATAGACACACCCGACCCCACCCATGCTTCGACGCTTATAAGATTCGGCTCATGACACACAGTGTTGGTTTTACAAATAACCAACAGGACAAGATTCACTTGCAGGAGTCTCTTCGCTTCAGAAATTAGAAACAGGAAAAGCCAAAAACAAAAAGTATAGTGAACTCCCTAACCAATTCATGAGACCCTTATAAACATTCAGAGGGAATGTAGGGCAACCAGTTCAGTTGAGCATGAAACTATTGGAATTACTTTCGCTCGTTAAATGCATATATTGACCTAATTCTGCTTCTCACAAATTCTTGTGGCACAACAAAATAGCAAATAAATGTGCAGTTAGGAAATTATTGATCAGTCTTCGCTCTACTTTCACATGGTCAGTGCTACGATTGAATTTATCACAATACTAAATATGACTCAGATAACTTGTTTTGGTGATACAAACAAGTGATAGATAGATAAAGTTTGCTTTTTAACTGGGACTACAGTTTATGTTTCCCAACTGAAATCACCTGTTTTCAAGCATTGAGAGAATCATGTGATGAACTTTCCTACAAGAAACTAGTGCGTGTACTTCCCCAAATGCATATTACTGACAAATTGCTACTCCAATTTTTAATTTGTAGATAACTACCCAGATAAATAATCATCCAACTTTCACATCCACATTCATCATCATGACAAAACAAAAATGTAACCGCGTCAAGCAGTGAGCCCTAAGGAATTGCAACAAAATCCATCAAACAATTGCAGCTAAACAAAGAAATAGAAAATGAAAAACATATGTGAGATATGAAGACACGGAGACAACAGTAAGGAAGAATGCATAGTTGTTTAAAATTACAATCCATATAGGGGGACACGGCAAGTATCTAGTAACTTTAGTAAATGTATTATATCCAAGCTGTTATACAACAGAGAGGGAGAAGACTTGAGATATTACAATTTTTTTTTTATGGGAAAATAATGCATTGTAAGATGAAGTGGTTCAGGATATCTGCACAGTTTTTATTTCAGACTGACAGCTCAAAGGACAGAAACTCACTATGATCAGAAATTGAAATGAAAATATTCGACACAGCGCAAAAAGTGAATCAGTTTCAGCAACATCAAATGGAAAATGATGTTCAATGTACAACAATTTAAGTTGCGAGTGAAAATAGGCAATACCTTGAAGCGAGGAGGCAAGCTCCTTAAGAGCTTTACACGTATGCAAAGACCAATAACTGTTGCCATACTACAATGTTCAACAGTAGGAGTAAAAGTGACCCTGAAGAGGAGAAAACTCATAGTTTTATTCTACAGGCTTAAATGCAACATCATGACAGAAGAAATTGATTGAGCATGAAAGAACGATAGTCTACCTGACATGACCACGGCCATCATCTACTTCAATTGCATCTTCTGAAATTACTTTGAGCTCTTCCAAAGAGTAAGGGTGTTCTGGGTCTTTGATATCTCTTATATGATTTAAGAATAGTTAAGAAATACTAAATTCTTTACAAAGTTAAAAACTAAATCAAGACTAACTGCAACGGAATAGTGATTAATTTCAAAAAAGGCATACCTTTCATACATAAATCATCAGAAAATACTAATAATGCATATTATACAAAGCCACGCGTGCTTAGGTTCACAAAGGATATCAAAAATTTCTTCTTGGTCAATGGGTTCAACAGCATAGTCATCTGCAGTACTAGGAATACTGCGAACTCGACGCTCTTTCTTTTCGTAGATGACCGGATTCGCATTAATTAACTCTGACACCATTATTCCTTGACAGAAGAAAAAGAAGAAGAAAAGCAACAAGATCAAAACAGATACAAACAACCTGTGAAGCACGGGAGATACGAATACTAGAATTCAAAACTTCACATAAACAGGTTCCAGGATTCCCAGTTCTTAGCTCTTTGCTCTTCAGCAGGTCACAAACATTTCATTGCCCCGTAGTAAAAGTCCAATGTTTAATTTTCAGATTACACAGATAAGATTAAGAACCAAACCCAAAGTAATGACTAATGGCTATATATGGTCCTAAAGTTGTGGAGGCGATCATGCAGGTTCGCATCAAATCTTTCAACTCCCCACTTTGAATCTTCAACAAACTTCAACGTGTAATTCATAACAAGTATATGGGGTTAATAAAAAATACCACCATCCCCGGAAATCAAAGCAGAAAACGAGAGAATAGAAATTTCCAACCTTGAGGTGTGTTATGCCCAAAGACGACCGACTGTCTGCAACTCAGATATTGATTTTCCGGCGACAGCTACGTATACATATATGGCGTTATTGATGTGAATTTACCTTTCTGCCCACAATTATGCCTCTTTGTTTTTTCTTTCAATACGAGAAAACAAAAAATAAAAAAAATAAAGCGGTCGACTCATTTCAATTGGACCTTGAGTTTCTCTCTCTCTCTCTCTCTCGGAAGAAAAATGCAGACGAAAACCCTAATAGCTCACCCTCCGCTCTCCTGTCTCCGCCGCAGCTGTTCGCTTCCTCGACCCTCGCTCTACTTTGCCACGTCCTCCTTCCCCAAGTTGCGCTTCTCTCCGACACGCCGTCGTAACATCAGGCTCGCAAGCATCCCCTCCTACGGAGACGGAGACGACGTCGTTTTGGTGTCTGATGAACACGTTGCGGAGAGGCCACCAAGTAGTATATGGAATCAGATGAAGGAGATAGCTATGTTCACTGGGCCGGCTACTGGGCTTTGGCTATGTAGCCCACTTATGAGCCTGATAGACACTGTCGTCATCGGTCAGGGAAGCACCATTGAACTTGCTGCTTTAGGCCCTGGAACTGTAATGTGTGATTATATGAGCTATGTCTTCATGTTTCTTTCTATTGCTACTTCAAACATGGTTGCCACTTCACTTGCCAGACAGGTCGGTCAGTTAGTCTCTTATGCCCAGTTTCGATAAATACATGTTTGCATTGCTATAAAAAATAACTTGTTTGGAAATCTAATGCTATCTTGCAAACCAAGTAAGCATAGTTCCTATAAGAATTGGGTTTACTCTCGCATTTAATTGTGGTTCTGAAAGCTAAGAAACGATCGGAATTTATAAACATTCATAGCGGAGGAGGATATTTTCTCTTATGAGATTGGATGACAACATGCTATATATATTATGGTTAGAGCGAGCTCAATATTCTGGTATGATAATCTCCTTTTGTCTTCATTGGTACAGGACAAGCATGAAGTGCAGCATCAGATATCTATCTTGCTCTTTCTTGGATTATCGTCTGGCTTCATAATGTTGTTATTTACAAGACTCTTCGGTTCATGGGCACTAACTGGTGAGGAGATCATTACTTGTTTTTGAATTGCTTTAAGCCAAAAAAAAGATTGAGGTGGTTCCTACAGAAAGGAATAGATTCTCACTTTCTAGCTGAGTCTATTAAGGTAGAATAGGGGCATTGATAACACATGCAATTATGCCTTTTCAGCTTTTACTGGATCAAAGAATGCAGATATTATTGCTGCAGCAAATACATATGTTCAGGTGTCTTTATTATCCTTTTATATTCTTCATTTGCCTTTCTCATTGAGTTTATTTTTGGATACTACACTAGGAAATTTTTCCTGTGTAATTTATAAACTGCAAAACTATGTAGTTGGTGGGACACTTTTTTCTCTCATTTCTGAAATATGTAAAAGATCTGGAGGAGGAGAAATTCGATGCCCGTTAGACATTTATGGATTAATAACAGAACTACAGATTTAAAAGTTCTATTGGATGATTGCTTTGCATATTCCTGAATGTGATATATGTGCACATGCATAGAGTTGTAACTGATAATTGTGGTTCAAATCGTGTCTTTTCCTGATAATTTGACCCAATTGTACCGTCTACTGGAGTAGAAACAGTTTTGTCTTGAATGATGAGTAGTATTCCTATGTGAGTCAATACTTCTGGAGGAGTTCTTGTCGTGTGATCCTCCCTATACACAAGTGATCATTAAACATATCTATCTATAAGTGTAATGAAACACAATTTTGTTGTTGGCAGATACGAGGTTTGGCATGGCCGGCACTTCTTGTTGGTTGGGTAGCTCAGAGTGCAAGGTTAGTTTACCATCTTTAGAGCATAAAGCCATAAATAGAGTTAATAGCATAAAAAAAAGAAAAGAGATATTGACTCTTGCGTACTGTTGGGCTACAAATTAACTGCTAGAGAAAAGAAGTATGGGACCCTTATGGCATTGCAAATCAAATTCTACCTAAAAATTTGAACAAGTAATATATTAGCATGTTGATTCTAGCTTGAAGCACACAATATTATTTTACTACAGTTCATCACCCTATGGAAGTAATCCTCAAATTCTTTGTTCAAAAGATTGTCAACAGTTGTACTTTTTTGTTCATATTATGATAAGTTCAACGTTTTGTAGTCTTGGCATGAAAGATTCCTGGGGTCCTTTGAAGGCTTTGGCTGCAGCTAGTGTTATAAATGGCGCTGGGGATGTACTGCTCTGTAGCTATTTAGGCTATGGTATAGCTGGTGCAGCATGGGCAACAATGGTGTCACAGGTATGTTGAAGGGGAGATACTAAAAGACCATATATGGGTTGAGTTTTATCATATTTCTTTTTGCCACGCTAGTTTTTTCTGTTTCCAATAAGTAACCAGTTTAAGTTAGGTTGTTGCAGGGTATATGATGATTGAAGCTCTGAACAAAAAAGGATACAATGGCTATGCCATTGCTGTTCCATCATCCAAGGAACTTCTAACAGTGCTTGGGCTTGCTGCTCCAGTGTTTGTGACAATGATGTCAAAGGTTACTACAATCTACTCGATTGAATTCCCTCATATATTCTTATGTGAATGTTTCATTTATTCTGAAATTCATCCTCATACCATGTTAAGAAAGTGGGCAGTGCTTTAATCTTAAGAGCAAATGCAGTGGCACCCATATAAATTCGGTTATACTTGTCTATAGACCATTCAAGTCAAGTCATCTCCAGTGGTACCCGTATAGACTTGGCTAAACAGAAGCTGCTTATTAGGGAAGGCTAGAGTGAACCAAGATTGAGACTGGTCTCAATGTGCGGCTGAGCATATGCTTCACTAAATCAATGGGCTACATCTCATATATAAGGAAAGGCCCAGATTATATCAATGCAATAGTAAAGTATACCTAGAGTGTAGACCTCATTGGTGGAAACATAATAGTGTGGACAAGATCAAAACTATGTATACTGCAGTTTATTTAGGCTTAAATTGAATTAGGATGGAGTCAAAACAACACCGAGTCACTTAAATCAAGAGACTGGATCACACCCTAAACACATCTGGCAACCAAAATATTCTAACTTGGAATAATAGAAATTACTTCTGTTCTCTAAAAGAGATACTGTTATGTACAGGTAGCTTTCTACTCTCTCCTTATCTATTTTGCAACATCTGTGGGAACATATACCATGGCTGCTCATCAGGTTAGTTTTGGTCAAACTTGTTACTAACGGTGGTCTTTCCTTTATGAGATTAATGAAGGTTATATTTATTGATGACTTACATTTACCTTAGGTCATGATTCAAACGTTCTGCATGTGTACAGTGTGGGGTGAACCTCTCTCTCAAACTGCGCAGTCATTTATGCCAGAATTCCTATTTGGAGTGAAGCGTAGTTTGCCTAAGGTTTGTCTTTCTCAAATTCAATGGATGCCAACATTCTTTTTCTGATACTTCTATTTTTCCCTCTATGCTAAGGAGGTCCTTAATATAATAGTGTTGTGTTTTTTTCCATCTTCAATCAGTTAATAATCACATTTTGACAATCAGGTCATCCATATCATCTTTGATACCTATTAATTTGGAATCCACTTGGAAACCGTTTGGCCATATGAGACCATATGATTAGCCATTTTTATAGTTGTAGTCTTTATCCGACGCTCATCTTTTGATATTTTGGTGGACCAAAACAATTACAAAATTGGCTAAAATTTTGCAGACCTACTTATGAAAGGGAAATCTGAAAGATCAACTGTTCAAATTCTTGAAATCAATTGTGTGATGATCTAAATAATGAAATCAATTTCATTATTATGTTGAGGACCTATGTACTCTTTAGTGGAGAAAAACCCTACTTTCTATCTTGTTTAAGATTCAAATGCTCATGTATAATAATTTTCTGTGACATTAATATTCGGAATTCCTGGATTTCAGCAAAAATAGTTTCTTATAATCCTATTAACGAAATTTATAAGTTTCTCTTTATATGTTTGTTGTCTTCTGAAAAATCTTATGGTATGAAACAGGCCCGCACGCTGCTCAAGTCACTTGTCATCATTGGAGCTATACTTGGTTCAGTACTTGGAATAGTCGGAACCTGTATTCCATGGTTGTTTCCCAATATCTTTACCCAAGACCAAAAGATCATCCAGGAGGTTGGTGATTTATTTATTTCCCTTTTGAAATCTTTGATGTCTTTCCAATTCCTGTTTCTTTGGCTGCCAATAATCATAATTGGTGCTTTTCATGAAGATAATTGGGAAGTATCACCATGGGTTTCAAGGCATAGCCCCTTTCTGAGTTGTCATCATTTTATAGTATCTATAGCTCTCCACCAATCTTATGACACTGCATTTAGTCTGACTCATCGCCAACTATCCACAATGATAGCACATATTTTAGTTTGACACTTGGCTTCAGTTCTATAATGGTAATTCTTCTTCATACTTGATCATATGATGGTGCAGATGCATAAAGTGCTACTACCATATTTTCTTGCGTTAGCTGTGACTCCCTCAACTCACTGCCTGGAGGGAACGTTGCTGGTATTTTTCTATTACCTTCACTGATGATTTCTATCTTTCTCTGATTGAGAGCTTTGTAACACCTTATCTTTTAAACCAAAACCTAATAAAAACTATGTACTATGTATATAATTTCAGTTTTCATTTAAAGGTTTTATAAATCTATCTGTCCTGTTATCTTTGAATGAGATTTTGTATCTATGTCATGGTAAAATGATTTCATTAGAATACTCATATCACTCGTGGAATACGTACCAGTCCTTAGAGTACTAATGTACCAGTCCTTCATCTGAGATCAGATTTATGGTGAATATACAGCTTCTTTGTGCTACTTTCTCAAAAATTCTCCGTGACAAGAATCCCCTGTTGTGTATGTACAAATCAAAATCTATTTGTATTGCTTTTAGTGTATAAGAGTTGCACGTTCGGGTCAATGGCTCACATCCACTAAGAGGATAGAGTCCAATTCTCTTCAGCCTATATTTTTCTCAGATAATTGGCATGTACATCGTTGTGCCAAACACACAATGGTTTCATCACATAAATTACCTACTGAGGGACCTGTTTTAAAACATAAGCCTCTTGCGATATAGTCTTCGCAGTTCATTTATGCTCCTCTTAATGTATTTTTTGGAACTACAGTAGAAACACATACATCACAGTGGATGGCTTTCTGAGTATCTGCATTCCAGATTCTGCGGGGAAGAATGCATGAGTTTTTTCTTTTTTCTTTTCGTTAAGTCCAGAATACATAAGTTATAATTGGGAGATCAAACTTGTTTAACGTATGTGTGCTGGTTTTATGTATTGATATGGAGAGAGCTCTTTGATATTGTAAGCACAAACTTTAGCTCTAACAGTAGTATTCATTTGCTTTTAGGCAGGACGAGATCTTAGATTTATCAGTCTGTCAATGAGTGGATGCTTCTCTTTGGGTGCACTTCTATTGCTGGTAAGATCATGTTTTTGCAATGTTTACTTTCACAGTTATTGGGTTGTTTAAACATAACCTGACCATATTCATATGATCAGCTTGTCAACAGTAGAGGATATGGTATAGCAGGTATCTGGTGGGCCTTGGCGGGATTTCAATGGGTAAGACAAGCATCTATGGCTCTACCTCTGCTTGTATCTAAAGTCACCTATTTCAATTTTTCTTGATACAAATTTTCTCTTGTAGAGTCGACTTCTCCTGTCGCTACGACGCCTCACTTCCCAAGATGGCGTTCTTTACTCTGAAGATGTGAGCCCGTATAGAATGGAAAAGCTGAGAGCTGGTTAGTCTAGGAATAAGATAAATGGTAACATCTTGGTAGCGATCAAAATTCCTGGATGCTGCCTCTATAGATTCAATGACCCCATGGATCATATGCTGGCCCCAAAATTAGAATATTAAGCAGCACCGTTTCTGCTCAATTTCTTCTGTGAACATATACCCTGTATATTTATCTAATTTCTTCTGTGAACATATACCCTGTATATTTATCTTTTTTCTATCTACACCTCCACTTTTGCTATCTACACCTCCATCAATATTTTTGTAAACAAATTTCCTCTTTTGCCCATATTTTAACCTTTTTCCTACAGCATTATACATGTACATTGACGCCGTTGTGCCTTGAAGAAGTTAGTTGCACCAATTCCCCTTCAATTATGTGCTTGCTTTGACTGTTTACTTCAATATTTTGGGTATTTGAAATGATGTTGAATTTCTCATTTAGTCGAAATCGGCCGGACACTCGGCACAGAAGTATGCAATGGTGTACAAGGAGTTTCAAGTTCTTACCTCGTCCATGAGTATTATCAATCAGCTAAGAGCCTAAGAAAGGTGCAACATTTGGGAATTGGGAGTATAATTGGAATTCATGGGTCATTGATTGTGGTGATATGAGGAGGCAACGCTAGAGTTGAGGAACTCTATGGCTGCGAGGAGATTAAGATGTCTGTGCAAAAAATTTTACTTTTTTTTTTCTTTTCCTGATTTCCGGTTAAGGGTAAATTAGGATCATGAAAATTTCAAAAAATGATGTTAGTCCAAATAGCAGAAGAGAAGGTGTGAATAGACAGACATTTTTGTCTCAGGTTTTTTTTATTGAACACTCGCTACTCGCTACCAATTACTCACAACAAGATTTAACAGAAATAACAACTTTCGTTCATTGAGAAAGAAGTCTACTGAGTACTACGAGGCGAAGCTTGCCGCATTTTTTTAGGTGAGGAAGGGCAATAGGGCATTAGAGAAGTGCTAATTTGCTATTGGGAGAGCTTACTTGACCAGCATAGCAGAAACAGAGTTTGAATATTGTTCGTTTGTGGTGTGATGCGGGAAGATAAGTTTAAGTGATGAATGATCTGCAAGTAGTTGACAAAGCGCCTGCGTCTTTAACCAAGCACTGCTAGGAACATCACTTTCTATACCGCACCAGGTGTAGAACAAGAACTATTTTCTCATTAGATGTAAAACGTTCATTAAATACTGGAACACCATATGTACTCTAGCACGTTACAGATGCCAAGTCAAATTAGTACTCATTAAATCTCAACTCAGGATGTCAAATTTATGATCATGCTGGCGAAATGCCATTGCTGCCCTGTTGCTGAACTCGTGATTCGTAGAATAGTCTTACAGTAGAGTAAATCACAGAAGGCTCAGCCATTGCTCCGTTCCCATAATCCCCACAAGCCAGCCTCTTCGTGACGGGTGGGATGAGTGAAACTCCAAGTTCATCAATGGACATGAGATGTCTTTCAGTAAAAGGGTTCTTCCACATCAAGGTGTTCATGGCCGGGGCAACAAACAAAGGCTTGTTGTAGTCCCACGCTCGTACAACACAAGTGAGTAGGTTGTCCGACAAACCTCCGGCAATCTGCAAAAGATGAACAAAACATGATTACATGGGAAGATGAATGAAAGGAATGGATGGGATATTTCAAATTTTAACCGAGGATACTTTATAGATCAATGAAGCAGCGCAAAACCAATACCAAGTTCAGCAACAGCTGGAGTCATCTATAGAAACCAAAATAGCACACACAAAAGATCCAAGAATGAGTGGTCTCATGTATTTAAATGCAAGAAGCCTACGTACATGCAGCAGCACTTCTGAGTGTAGTATATGCACTTTCCAGTGAAATGAAGTCTTGCCTATTTTATTGTCTTGTTAACCTAAGAAGGAAAAGCACTAAAAATTTCCCAAGTGCAATATCTTACCTTTGCTAGGGTGTTTGCTGATAGTGGGGCAATAACCATGACATCAGCCCATTGACGGAGCTCAATATGAAGCACGCTATCACCTATTTTGTTCCAAGTGGACCATTCATCTTCATCCGTGTAAACAATTACATCCTTGGGAAGTGCTGTTCTATCAATGAAATGCAAAGATGCTTTTGTCGCAATTGCTCTTACTTCAGCCCATTCAGAAAATGAATGGCAGAGGTTACCAAACTTGATGGCGGCTACACTTCCACTAGCAGAGATCAGAATTCGTGGCTTCCGTGGAACAGCATTGGCTTGTGTCGGTTCCCTATCTTCTCCCCCAGATTCAGAGCAAGCCATATGAGATGCCAACTGTTCTTACTGTTAAAAAATATTCAGCAATGGATTCCACAACCCAAATTAACAACACTAGACAAATAACAAGAAAAAGTCAGTACGAACTCAATTCTTGATTAAACATAACCCTAAGAAAACAACTACACAAAATGAAAGAGATATATTTAGAGACACTGAAGAAAAAGATTGGTCATCATAGACAACTTGCTATTTCTTGTTTGAATTTTCTAGAATCCAATTCTATGGAGACAAATGTTCTTATACTCTTGTTTCCCACAAAATGAAATGATGTTTTAGCACTACAGAATATTGCTCTTTAGCTTGAGTTGGACCAAAACATAAGAATTGGTAACGAGAAGTGAATTCATAGGCATAAGCTTCCAATCAAAGATTGAGACCATACACCACATTCCACCTATGGAAGCAATCGATATCACATCCAAGCGATCCAACCAGATCAACCCAACTCAATAAAGGAAATGATACCTATTCACAAGTTGCTGCTAACAAAACGTGATAATCTTTCGAAACACACTGAAAACAAACTGTATAATCCAACTTCAAGAGGAGCGACAAGCGGAGATGGATCACTATCGACAGCAGTGGCGGCCCTGGGTTTAGGCACAGAGGGCTTGTGCCTAGAGCCCCATAATTTTAACGGCCTCAAAGTGCATCAATTCATATATATATAAACAAAATTGTTGAAGAAAAAGTGTACTACGTACGTAAGTGACGTAAGGTTTTTTGATAACAAAGAGGATATGCCCAACAAAAGATCAAGTACTAAACAACTAAACTATGGAGTCCCAACAAAGTAAATAGATCAAAGTCAGAAGAAAACCATCTGTCGAGTCAAATTGGACCATTCCTTCTTATCTTCTTCATAAATCTCTTCTTACCCAGCTTTTTCCTAAATTTATTGTAGCCTTGTAACTCTATTTGTACTTTTGTTGGTACTTCTTTATCTTAATTCTCAAACTTTAATTATTCGAATTTGTTCTTCAATATGTATAAGGCCCTACAATTTCACATTTTTGTTTATGTATAGAAGAATTTTTCTATATGTATAAGCCCCCAAAAATATTTCACCTAAGGCCCCCTAAAACTCAGGGCCGGCCCTGATCGACAGCTGGGTTGTGAGTCTACAGATACCAACAAATGAACAAGTAAAAGATCAACACGATGACCCATATATAGTCCAAGAGCATACCTTCCACTAACTCTAACAAGCTTGAGATAACTCAGCAAAAATGGCATTATAGCATTTGGTAGACTTAAAATCACAAACAGATCCAAGGCATATTATCCTATCATCCTATGATACTAATTTGATTGATGGTTCCATCCAATTGCACCAGGAGGTAATTCAACATGTGAATGTAATTAACAGGGAGTTGATATCAAAGATCAATACCACAACCCTACCTAATGAAGCTGGTTAAGATTTAAGCAAGTGAATTCAATTGCAACCCAATAAAAGAAAGGAACATACCTAATCACCACAATCTGCGGCTGGCAGAGTAGAGTAAGAACACAAACGTATTTACTCCATCTCAGTTCCCAAGTCTGAAGAGGACCAAGGACAGACCAAGAGAGAGAGTATCTAGTTCTACTCAGTGCTGGGTTTTGAGACTAGAGCTGCGAAACTTATGTCCGATGATAATTCTCGTAAATAAAGGTTTGTTCATATGGACATAACCGGAATTGAAGTAGCAAGTTTACCCAACTCAGATTAACCATGGATAAGAGTTCCGAGTTGGAAATTTTTTCAAAACTTTCACCTAAATTATCAAACTTTGAGATAAAGTTTTACTGTGAAAGTGAACCGAAATCCGGAATAACCTCAACAGAAGCTGGTTAGGCCAAACACTAGTAGGATATGTTAGTCGAGACACTAAGCCGCATTAAATTCTTTACTGGACGGAATCGAATAAAATCGAACTATTTTGACTTTTGAAATGATATATCAAAATTGTTTTTCTTAAGGGGGCGTAAAATTTATTCATTATAGGAATAAAGTAGGTAGCAATACAGAATTACACTAGATTACTCAGCAAGCTAAAGAAAGAAATTCTATCATACCACTATACTGGGTTTAACTATATGACACACAGACCCTAGACTAATAACCCAGAGTAACGCAAGTAACTGTCAAATTTAAGAGTTTACAATACTCCTTAATTAGCTAGAAACCCCTTCACTCTAAGGGACTACGTCCCCCGAAACCCATGTCGAGGGATAACAGGTCCTGCAACAGCAAAAACAAGTAAACCAGTAGCCCATAGGAGGAAGACAGCAACCCATGTGTACAAGACTAGCATCTAGACCCACTGGGATTGGCTCATGTCAGCCCAAGAAGCTCACTCCACTAAGAGGAAACAGGCCCCAGGCCCACCATTGCCTAACTCCAAAACGACTTCTAGTCGAGAACGACCCCCCTAACCCCTCCCCCCCCCAGCCGCCAACCTGTTGCACCACTATCGCCCCTCGCCGCTTAGGCCGCCGCCACCTTTCCGAGATCCGACGACCCCCTACACCACCGCCGCACCTTGTTTGGAGACCCAAACCCGAAAGAGCTACTGCAAACCTGAATAGGATCTTCTTTTGACGTCGTCAGCCAGTAGCCTCCATCGACAACCCTCCACCGCCCTGCATGACCACCTGGGTCAAATTTCTCTGGTCGAATCAGCAAGCCATCACAACACGTTGCACCAGAACCCTCGATCGGCCAGAGATTCGGCTTCACCTACGCAGCTCCTCCGTCACCCAAAAGCAAAGCGGACGACGCCGCAACCTTCACCACTATAAGGTGCCACTGTGCCATGACAATCATGTCGAGAACCAGGAAATACAATAGAAACGGGAGAGAGTGCGGGTGAAACAAGAAGTCGACGTGGACAAGGTCGCCAAAAAATCCTAGCCATACGACGTTGGGTACAAATCGCCAACCTCAGGGAGGCAGATTCTGAGAAAAAGAGAGAGTTTATGTAGGCGGCGCTAAACCCTAACCCAAGCGAGTCGAGAGACATTCTTTTTATATTGTATATGGATACATCACAATGTTGGCTGTGTAGCTTGAAACTCTTTGAAAGACAAAACCAAATTTGTATATATCAAAATTGTGTTGAATATACACTGGTCCATATTGAGTCTCTTTTGGACATATATATAAAAGATAAAATATTCTCATTCATATTTGGTCCTCTCTCTCTCTCTCTCCCTATACAGTTGCATCTTTTTGCTACAACCCACTTCAACAATCCCTAATTTACCCAATTCCCTCTTTAGCCCAGCCCAAGACCGAAGGGTAGACAACCCACTTCAACAATCCACTTCAACAATCCCTAATTTACCCAATTCCCTCTTTAGCCCAGCCCAAGACCGAAGGGTAGACAACCCACTTCAACAATCCACTTCAACAATCCCTAATTTACCCAATTCCCTCTTTGGCCCAGCCCAAGACCGAAGCATGCTACCCTTTTGATTATGTTATGTGGTCCTCCACCACGTACCATGATGCCCTATTGTACTCTGTAACCAAGTTCCATATTATAGCCTAAGGCAGATTGTTATGGTATTAATGAAAAACAGTTCATTCTTCTAATTTCCTTTTTTTCTTACCATATTATTGTGTAGCTAACATTAATTGCAAATCTCGACTCAGTCTTCTAATTCGTCGCCTAAGTGATTTTTTAATTATTTTAATAAATTTAATTTTTATTAATTATATGTTAGAGACAAGAATAGTGTGTGGATTGCAATTTCACTTCGGTGACGAAACTATATGTTTTCTTCGCCTAACTGAATTTTATAATTTTTATTTTTATTTTATTTTAAAAAAAACATAGGCGACAAAGTGAAATTATTTTTAAAAAAAATTAAATTAAATTAAAATTAAAAAATTCATTTAGAAGACGAAACTAAGTGAATTTATTTTATTTTTTAAAATAGTTTCGTCACCTAAGTGAATTATTTTTTAAAAATATATGAAAATTAATTTTGAGTAGTTGCTTAAAAAACATCAAAAATCAATTATTAGATGTAACTATTATATTTATACAATATTGTAGAAAAAAATTCAACCCAATTTGGATTAGTTTAGATTGCGATTTAATGAATTTAATGAGTATGGAAAAATAGTTAAAAGACAGAAACGATCGTAAAAAATAATTCGTAAACCCGTTTTTGAAGTCACAGATGTTTGTCTAGTCTTAAAAACTTAATTTATCAGCTAAATAGAAATTAATTGAAAATTAAAATAAAAAAATAATTTAAGACCAAAAACTTGTTATATATATGCTAATGTTGTATAACTTAAGTGTTTGTATGTCTATAGTCACTCCACATCAACATTAACGATATTAATTTTGGACAAAACAACCGTCTGATATATTCATCATAACATAATATATAGGTGGACAAATTTTCAGTAAATATAAAGTTCGTTAAGGGTTTGATCAAGGAAGTCAACCATAAAATCAAAATTTCAACGAAACAGAAATGTTGATATACGAATCTTCGTAACTCTGATTTTTGAACCGTCGACACTCACAATCTAAGAATTTTTTACTCTATGCCCTCGATGAAAAAAATATGCATTTTAAGATGGTATACATGATCGCGCTCTTAAAGATCAGATTGTGAAACTCTACTTAGACGACGAAAATGGGTTTTGTCGTCTAAAACCTTCTGGGTTTAGGAGAAAGGGTTTAAGGCTGAGGGTTTAGGTTTAGGATAAGATCTTAGACGATGAAATGATGATTTTCGTCGTCTAATTACAAACTTAGATGACGAATTCTGTTTTCGTCGTCTAAGTGCATCTTCTAAAACGATGAAGACATTTTCATCATCTAAGATATTATACTTAGACGACGAATTCTGTTTTTCATCGTCTAAGTCAGATCTTAGATGACAAATATATTGATTTCTTCATCTAAGACATTGCTTAGGCGACGAAAATCAATTTCGTCGTCGAAGGTCAGACTAGACGACAAAGTTTCTCTTGTCCGACGAAATTTTTTTTGGTTGTCTAAATGTGATTTTTGGTAGTGACAATCCGCCGCCGCCGCCACCACTACCACCTGAGACAATAGACACACGCTAGGGCACAACAATTATCTCTCACACTTCCAATGCAGCTTCAGTGTACTTACATCATACTAAGACAGGGGAGCTGCACTAGAACTTAGAGGCCATGGCTTGTGAAAATTGCAATTTTCAAGCTCAGGTTGCTGCTCAATTTTAGTCTATCACAGAGTCTCTGGGGTGTCTCAAACCATCCTCAAGTTCTCAGCCTCCTCCCTTCACCTTTGGGTCATATTCGCCGCCGCCTCCTCCCCCATTCGTCACTACTTTTTTACTTCCTCTCCTTCCCCACCACATCAATCACCTCCCGCATATTCCATTACAAATACCCCACTTCACTTTCCACGACAAACAGAACCAATTTCCCACTAGTTCTAGCACACAGTAGTCCCCAATATTCCTCACCACCAAGAGAACCATCACTTTACACCTCCAAGAATTGATCTTCCCCAATTCAATGGAGAGGATGTGGTAGGATGGTTTGCTATGGAAGAAAGATACATTTGTGTTCATCATATTATGCAGCATGAGAAGGTTTGTACTTTGGCCTCCAACTTCAGACTGGATGCCTCGATGTGGATGAATTCCTTCGAGTAGAAACATCCAAACATCACTTGGGAGGAACTTGTACTGATGTTCTTCGAGCATTTTAGTTCAATCAGTTCGACAAACTTGAAGCGCTGACGCACATGCAACATACGACATTGGTGGAGGAATTCATATCGGCCTTCACCAAACTGGTGTGTAGGGCCCTCGATTAGTCAGACAAGCAACTGATTCCGATCTCTTTGCGGTGGATTGAAGGCAAAACTTTGTCATGACATTCTCGTGCTCGAGCCACCGAGGCTAGCGGCGCCAAAATGCTATGCTCGACATTATGAGGCTAAATTGGCCGATCTCAGGGTAGCCAGAGCAGCGCAGTCCCAAGAATGGTCCTCCTATCCCAGAAGCCAGGCCACCACATCTCACACAACAGTTGCTCCCAACCATAGTTTGGCACCCACATCTGTGGCCATGTCTCCCCACACCACCAAAAAACAAAACAACTCACACACACCACAAATGGCCAAATTTAATGATCTTTTTCACCGTTTGTCCCTTGCAGAGAAGAGAGAAAGGAAGGCATGGGGCAAGTGTTACAACCGTGAGGACCAGTGGTGTGACGAACTGACCCAACTCAAATATTGTAAAAATTAAAAATCAAACATGTAAATCGAGAAAGTATTCAATTCGCAATCAACTTCGACTAATCTAGTCGAAAAAACAACTCGATAAATTTGTTATGATGAAGTGATCATAACGACATATGACAAACTTAATTTCTTCGTCGACCAAATGGGTAGGCAGTGGGGATGAGTGTCGCCACCAGTGGCGGTGTGGTCGAGGCTTGGTATAAAATTCTGATTAGAGTCCGTTTATGGGTGATAGTTAAGTATATATGGATTGTACCTCCCTGGGGTGAAGAGACGCAAAACCAATCAGGTGGTGTTCTCCCGTTCAAATTCGAGAGATACCATATATACAGGGTGTTCTTGATGCTCTGAATTTGAGAGTATATTATATATTTAATTACCATTGATAGACGAGGTGTTCTCGATGTTCTGAATTTGAAAGTATATTATATTTGATTACCGTTGATAGACGGGGTGTTCTCGATGTATTTAACACGAGAGTATATGATATATGATGATACGATTTGAAACGTAAAACGATAATGTGAAACGTGAAATGATTTATTGAAATATATAACATGATTACTGTCGTAGGACGGATGATTATGTGATATGATTAAGCTTGATAGAAGAGCATTGTGATTTGTGAAATGAGACTTGAGCTCACGAGATGAGTGCCGTGAATTGAGATTTGAGCTCACGAGATAAACAATACGATATACAATATATTTTGCACTCTTAATGTGAGCATTGTAAACGTAATATTTGTTCGCGCAGTGGACATGACGATATAATATAATGTTCGCTCAATAAGCATACGAATATAAGATGAATTGAATTTGAAATATGAGTGTCATCACGAAACATGGCATTTACTCGTGCAACGAGTATGATGATATAAAATGAACTCATTTGATGAGTATGATAATACAAAATGATTTGAACTCGTGAAACAATCGCGAGTGTGTGATTATAATACTCCATGTTTACACGGTAATACGATTATTGTAAACTCGAAATAGTGATTTAGTGATTTTCGCGCAATGTGACTAGTGATTAGCGATTTCATTGCAACGTGATTGACGACAATGATATTGCAAGTTTTGATTTCCGCTTCTAGCGAAAAATGATATTTCAACCTCTGTACTACATTTGAGTATTTCAAGAGATTCTATTTACATTTTTTGATATATTGTCTAGTTTGCATATGATTATATTCTCTTGATATGTTAATGGAGAAATTTGGACGAGCATTGGTGGCTTGCGGCATAGATTGGGATTTGTGAGTATTGAAGTGTGTTTAGATATTTTTCAGGTTTTGGGCATCCTACTTTTAGGGGAGACTCTGCCCAATTCTTCACATAAATATTCTATGATCTTTGTTTTGTAATTTTGAGGACTATTTTTTTTAACGGGGATAGATTGTAATCCCCGACCTTTTAATATAATTGTTAGTATTTATGAATAATTTGTGTACGATATTTAGTGGCCACGGTAAATAATTTTTACTGCTGATAAATAGTAAGAGGTCTCGAGTTCTATTTTAATTGAATTGACAAAGTTAATTAACTTTGGATGGAAGTCGTAGAATTTGTCGAGACGGGTCTGTAGACGCAAGAAATGTCGAAAACGAAGTTACAACAGAAAAGTTATGGTTCAGTAGAAGTTTGACGAAATTACTTTACCGTAAATGTGCTGGTATAAATAGAAATTCCAGAAAAGGAAATGGGAGACCTTCCATATCAGGTAATTCACTTGTTGACTAGCGTTTTCCGAGCTCTGGCAACTAAAATTACCGCCGAGCTGTCGGTGGGTGGTGTTGCCGTTGGTTCACCTCTATCTCCTCTATCTTTTCCATTTTAGGTCACGATTTCGGTCAGAATCGGATCGTCTCTTTCTCCTCTATCTTCTCCAGTACTGGATTTTAGGTTCGGAGGTCGGAGCTGAGAGAATTGAAAAGGTAAAGTTTTAAGGTTTCAGGTAAAGTTGCCACTGTAGCTGCCGAGGTCTCCAAAGACGAATTGGGTATGGTTTTGGTCCCATGGTCTCTAGATTGTGTTTATGTATGATTTGCAGGTCGAGAATTAGGGATTCTAATCGGTCCTGATTCGATTTCGTACGCCGTCGTCGCAGCGGTGGGTGACGGTGTGATTGGTCGACAAGGATTGAGGGATTTTTTTCTCATCCTCTTCGCGAGTCGATTGGGACCGGCCGAGAGCCTAGAGGTGGCTCAATGACGAAGTTGTGTTGCCAGAAAGATTTTTCGGCCAAGTTGTTTCGAGGTCGATTTTGGCCAAATGAGTCTGAATCAAGTATAGGTCATTTGAAGGAAAGTTATTGGGCTCTTCAAGTGCTTTCCAGTGATGTGTTGATCTCCGCCGTTGGTGATGGTCGCAAGTGGTGGCATGTGGCCAGAAAATATTTCAAAAAACTTGTCAAGTTATACACTACGTCAAAAAGAGTTTTAGACAATACCTCTCAGACAATAGCCACAAGTATGTCTATTGTCCCAAAAAACTAGTCAACACTCAGAAAACAAATATCGTCTGTATGAGATATTATAGACAATGGTTATAAGTTGAGTGTTGTAGTAATTTATTCAAACAATTGTCTCTCTTTTCTATTGTCTATTTCTGGGGCTTTATACAATACCCATTTTTTGGATGTTGTATGATGCTGTGCTCTAGACAATGGTCACTCATGATTATTTTTGTATTGGGTGAATGCATTCAAACAATGTTTTTTTTTCTATTGTGTGATTTCAGACAATGATTTATATTGACCATTGTCTAATTTTCATTTACGTAATGTTCATTTTAAGTTAATTATCTAGGTATGAGGTATATTTTAGTTTCCCTCCTGACACTTTACAAAATTTTAATTTCCTCTTTCTCATTTATATTTTCATTTATCTATATCTGTCATCGATTTAAAATAAAATTTTGATCTGAAACCTCCATTTTATAAGAAAACCTGGTCTCCTCTAATATTTTTCCTTTTATTCCATCGGCCTCACTTCTCTCTCTCAGACCTTGCAGTGGATCAATCTAGTTGATTTTCTCATCCTCAATTTCCGCCTCACACACATCTCCCAATCCCAAGCCTTTGAGAGCGTTACTTTAAAATCCAAAGTAGCTCCCGCAGAACCACATCGACGACATCACCGCTCACCACTGCCTCGCCCACATCTACGATGCCGCGACCAACCATGGCAGTAAGGATGGCTTGGCCAACTCTCTCAGTCTGTCACCCCTCACTCTTTGTGGCCCTCACCGTCGATGAATCCTTTCAGCGATGTGTTCTCGTAGCCGACCTCGACGCCATCGTAGCTCTCAAAGAATCTGCCGCCACTGAACTCAAGGTCCTCTCTCTCTCTCTCTCTCTCTCTCTCTCTCTCTCTCTACTATGGAGCTTGAGGAATTTTGATTTCGAAAACATTGACTATTTACGCTTTCGGTTATTTCAGTTATGATTGCTTTGTTGAGTTGACTGTGTTATGATTATTACGAGATTTGTAGTATTAGAGCAGTTTTCATTTTCGTTTTTGATTTCGAAACTAGTATGTGTATCATTAACATATGATTTTCAGAAGTGGCAGATTTGCTGCAGAAGCTGTCGATAGATTCTCAAACCAAGACCCTGGAAATTCCGGAGCCTACTAAGAAGGTACTGGTGTAATTGTGTTGCTCAGGTTTAGAAGAACAGTATTGGAGAATTAATCCAAATGTTTTGATTATTACTTTCTCTATGCAGCCTTCTGTTAATCAATATGGTTCAGTTGATTCTGGTCATGGTGCAAATGGTCAGATCCCATCTGATCGCTCTGTGACTCCGCTGTCAACCGAATTCATGGATCAATCTTTCTCTTATCTTCCGAATGGTTATCCGTCAACAGCCTATTATTATGGAGGTAAGTATTATTGGGCCAAGTTTTTAATTAAGATCTATGTAGATTATCAAATTGTTGTTGAAATTATTGACAAGAGATGGATGGTTTTTTTTCCAAGGTTATGATGGAACTGGTGACTAGGATGACTACTCGAGATATGTGAATCCAGAGGGTGTGGATATGACTATGGTAAGGTCTCAATTCTCGAGGGTTTACATGGAAAGCGTGGCGAAGAATACGATAATGGATGAAAGTGATCAAAAGCCTAAAGTCGGTCTCATTGTGATGCCTGGTTTTTGGGTTAGAGGCAATGTGATTCAAAGCTGAGTTTATCTCTCTGGTATGAAAGTTGCTGAATAACAACTCAGATGAATTTCATTCGATGTCCATATATATGGGTATGTGGTGTTCTATACAGTCTGTTGCTACTTTTTATAAATTGTTGTTTCTCTTTCTCTTGTATAATTGTAATGTAGAAGTTTGACACTGTGTATGTGTATAGATTGTTAATTAAAAGTGTGGGTGTATGTGTATAGTTGTTTCTCGAATCTGTGGAGTAATGTAGATGATCAAATAGTGTGTGAATCAATGGAATAGGTCTAGTTTGTTTGGTTGGAGGTAACATACTGAAATGGTGTTCCTTTTAGTCTATAGGTTGCATCAGCAGTAATGTGAAATGTCCTGACTTTATTGATAATGTTTACTTGTAGGGGATTCCTTTCAAGCTTTAGAACCATACTGGGAGGCTTGCCATTGAACATTGGTACATGCTGACACCTCTATCTTTATCAAAACTTGTTGTTTTATTACTATTCCACCGTATATTTTGCAGATGTCATTGAACATTTGGTGTAGTGGGATTATGTATCAAATTATGCTTAACCTAGTTGAATTGACTTTTGATTGCAGCATTACAAATGGCTTCTGCTAATGGTCATCTTTGAGACTTCTCTAGAAAAGAAGCTGAATTTGGAGAGGAAGAGTTGGAACATGCAAAGGGGTTCTTTTGTAATTGATCTCTAGGAATGCTTTCAAGTTGCTAAAGTCTTTAATTTGTAATAGCTCTTTTAGGCATCTTCTTTGTATACTTTGTCACACTATTATAGATTGTGACATTCCGTCCCCAGAATTCTCCTTTTATAATTTATTTAAGGTTAATCGAGGAGGTAATTAATTTTTTATCGTCGGTAAATAGTGAGAGCTTTTGAGTTGATTTTTTATCGAAATGTCAAAGTTGGTTGACTTCAGGTGGAAGTCGTAGAGTTCGTCAAGACGAGTTCGTAGCTACGTCAAATGTTAAAATCATAGTTACGATAAAAAAGTTATTGTTAGCGAAAGTTTTGTACAATTTTACGAAATTGGTTAGTCGCAACTTGCACATATAAATAGGATCTTTCAAAATTGGAAAGTAAAAAACTTTCCACTTTGGGGCCAGACGCGTTGACTGGTGCTCTGGCGTCTGGCCGCCAAACTGGCCAACCTTTATATCAAAACGATCATCTTGAGACCCTCAATAGTTCCCCTATGGTTGCCGTCGCCAATTTGACCGGGGGTAGCCGGAATTTAGAGTTGAAACGCTGAAAAAAACCTAGATTTTGGGCTGATGAATTTTCAGGCGAGTTGGCCACCGATATTGGTATGGTTGGGTTCCTCTCATTCTTCTATTTGTGTTGTTGTGTATTATGTTTTGAATTTCATGTTTGTAGGTGGGAATCATCGAGATCGATTGATCTCCATCGAATCCGTTTTGGGTCGCATTCGTGGGCGACGATCGACGCCGTTTTGGGTGGCAAGGTGTTAAGGCTTTTTCTCTCCTTGCCACTCTGATTCGATTGGTGCCAGCGCCAAGCCCCGTGGTGGCTCGACGGTGCCGAAATCTGGTCAAGAGGTTTTCCGGCAATTTTTAGGGCCGAATGGCTTCGGGCCCAATTTCTGCCAAAAGGGCTGGAATTCGGCATAAGTGTTTTGGAAGAAATGGTTGGGCTTGACTAGAGGAAGGGTTTGGTGTTCGGGTCGCCGGGAAAAGTCATTGATGATGTCGCCTCTGGTGGTGGTTCACTGTAGTGCTCTAGCGAAGATGAATTTCGACAACAGTTTTATACCGTTTTGCTCGTAATTACGTACCGAATGTAACAAAAAAGTTATTGAATTAAATTGGACATTGTAAATTAGGACGTGTGGTTAATCATATATTATTTAAATAATTTTTACGATATCATTAAACTATTGAATCGATTGTCGATTCGACTTTGAGTTGTATAACATTCGAGGAATATGTTGCGACTATAAAAGGATTCAAGAATTACAATTTGGAATTAGATTAAAACTCGTCATTAGTTTGAAAATCATGTTATTCAAGAATGCAAGATTCTCGACGATGATGCTCGTTGGTATATGAGCTTAGTTATTCATTATGATTTTCGGCGATTATTTATTAAATAAGAATCGTTGTTTCAGGACGACGTGTTAGCAGCTAGTGATAGACGTATAAAAACACCAACAGATAGGCTTTGACTTTGGCTTGTGGAAATCACAGCACAGTACTATGAGCATGCCTTTTTATTTTCACAGTGGATAGCGACTTCATTTAGTTTCAGCATTTCAGTATTTTAGTAGATTTTACAGTATGTTTCAAAGTATTTTAAATTTGGAAGTTTTTTTGTGTGATGACATTAGTTAGCTGCATCGATGCACTGACTATTCAGCTGATCATCAGATAGTCCAGTTAGGGGAGGCTAGGTTGCCTCGTCTGGCCTGCCAGAGGAGGTAATGATACCTCGTCTGGCCAATCACCTACATTTTTTACAATTTTTGCAAATCGTCTACTTTACCTAATTAATTTTTGATTTTTACGATCTTTCAGTTGGGTCGGGTCGTCACAAGTAGTCAGTGGCACACGCTTGCGAATCGCCAGTTCTTACCATTTTAGAGCGTTATGAATTGACGACGGTTTAGACCTTGTCACCTGAGCTTCCGATAGAGGAATTGGAGGAGTCATTGGAAATGATGCGCTTCTGGTGAGCCATCAATGACGAACCAATTGAGGTGTTTGTCGATTGCGGTTTGGCTCGCAACTCCTCCATCCTCATTTCTCTAAGCAATTGGGCTTACTAGTGATGCGTGAATCCAATCTATGATTCACGACGGCTGACAGAGTAACCCTATCTTCTTTGGGCGAGGTGCACAACACTACGGTGATGATCCAAAAGTTTGACTTTTTAGTGTTGCCGGTGGCAGGTTGTGAGTTATTCCTGTGATTGAAATGACCTGACATGGTCGAGTTCATCGGATGGGACTTTGTAGCCAAATTCATTATGTTCCAGGCTGCTAGACAATACCACATTCTCAAGTGCATCAATGCAAAGGAACCTGCATTGGACTCCTCGACTTTCCTGGCTTTACTGTCCCAAGACCAAGTGGATATCAGGCTTAGTGTGACAGGCCCAATTCTTGCCTTGGATGAGTCAATGGACCCAGGCATTTAACATTTATTACAAGTCTTTGCAGATCTGTTCGTGGAACCTCAAGGCCTACCATTGTCTAGACTCATTGATCACCGTATCACTTTACTTCCTCAGGCCCGACCTGTTCATGCGAGACCATATCGATATGCCTATTCTAAAAAAAACAAAATTGAGCATCAAGTCCGAGAAATGAAGGTTAAAGGCTATATTCGAGATAGTCGAAGTGAGTTCTCTTCATCGATATTGTTAGTCTGCAAGAAGGATCAATCATGGCGCTTTTGTGTGGATTACCAAGAGCTCAATGTCGTGACGATCAAGGACCGCTTTCCTATCTCGGTGGTAGGTGAGTTGTTGGATGAGTTACATGGGTCTAAGTTCTTCACCCAGCTCGACCTTTGTGCCAGTTATCATCAAATCCGGATGCACCCAGTTGACATCCACAATACCATATTTCATACTCATGAAGGCTACTATGAGTTTGTGGTAATGCTTTTTGGTTTCTCTAATGCTCCTTCTACTTTCCAATCACTTATGAATCAAGTTTTAAGTCTTTTTTACACTAATTTTTTTTGGTTTTTTCGATGACATTCTTGTTTATAGTCTAGATATGACCTCACACATATTACATCTTGAGGCTATTTTTAAAGTGCTACAGGCTAACGAGCTCAAAGTTAAGCTCTCTAAATGTGACTTTGCGCAAGAGTCTGTTCACTATTTGGGTCACATAGTTACAGCCAATGGAGTCTCTGTTGACCCCTCTAAATTAGAAAGCATCAAGGATTGGGTCAAACTGACTACAGTTAAAGGTCTATGGGGGTTCCTCGGATTAATTAGCAAGGTATTATCGGTAGTTAGTACAACACTTCGACATCATCGCCAATCCACTCACAAACTTGCTTAAAACCAACAACTTTTCTTGGACAACGTTGGCAACAGAGACCTTCGAGAAGCTTAATGAGGTAGTCACGTTGGCTTCAGTTATGTCCCTTCCTGATTTCTCCCAGCCCTTCACTTTGGAGACAGATATGAGTGGTGTTGGTATAGGGGCGGTGCTCTCACAATAGCAGCATGCCATAGCATTTCTCAGCACAACACTCTCCTCATAACCAAAAAATTTTGATGTATGATAAAGAGATGTTTTTCATTCTCTTTGCTATCAAAAAATGGAGGCAGTATGTCCCTAACTTCATGCTTATTGCTTGTTTTCTATGAATAAAGCATCATTCTTGTTCATGCTAAGAAAATGAGAGTTGACATGAATACGCTCTTAAAGATGGTAACTAATCACTTTTTGGAGAAGTTGAGCATACTTTTGAAGTCACAAGAGAATTTAGAGCTAATTTGGGAAAATGACAAAAAGTGGTTGTCGAAAAGTTATCGGAAGCTGCCGAAAAATCGCCGGATTTGTCCATGGCCAGCCGGGTCACCAAGTAAGGCCCAATAACTTTGTCCTAGGCCTAAGTGAAGCCCAAACCACATAGATATAAATCCTAGATGATTTGATTAGAGTGTCACACATTTAAAATTTGGAATTATTAGTCAAGGTTTAGACTTTAGCCTAGAAGCCAAGAATTGTGGATCTTACTTTGTAGCCCTTAGATCAAACCTCATGGCCACTCTAGCACATATAAGGGCTCACAAAATACATCATTTTCCCATCCTTATTCCTCTTGGTTGAGCTCCCCCTTATACACCATAACAACACATTTCATTTTACATCTTTTCCATAGTTTTTGCATGTAGAGATAACCCTCAACACCCCTAACCCTTTGGCTCTCTCCTCTACCTCAAACACCCTCTCTACCACAACCAAATCAAACCTTTAAGGTGGAGCTACCTTGCTTCCCTTGAGGTTCCTCTCCCTTTCCTCTTCCTCCTCACTTGATTGTACACCATCCTTTGTGCAATCAAGTTTTTCCTTCTCTTATCTCCATTTTAGGGTTTCGTGAGATTTCTAGAGTTCAAAGAGGTGAGAATTAATCCTTCTTCTCCTTTGTCTCTTGGGGTTCTAGGAGTTTTCCTTACCTCCTCTACAAGCTTGGGTGCATTTAGAACCATGAAGTAAAGAAGGAACTTGAAGAAGCTTGAAGGGATTTGCTTAAGGGACTCTTCGATTATTTCTTGCACTTGTTGACTCTTATCTATGTATCTAAACTTGATTGTAGTTATGAGCAGTGAGTTGTGTATCTAGGAGGCTAGGGTTTGAACCCTAGCCCTTTGATGTGAACAAATGATGGTTTGATTTATGAATGAGTTATGCTTTGGTGTATGCTTTGTGAAGTGTTCATGAATGAGCTACTTTGTGTTTGTGTGCTTGAGCTTCATGATTGGTTTCACATATGCATATGTTGACCTTATCTAAATTAATGTATATATAAAGAAACTAAAAATGGGACATTGGTTGAATTAGCTACTCACGTAAGGCTAGATGCTTTGATGTATGCTTTGTGAAGTTGTGTTCGTGAATGAGCTACTTTGTGTTTATGTGTGTTTATGTTCGTAAGCTTCATGATTGGTTTCACCTATGCATGTGTTGACCTTAGCTAAATTAATGTATGTATAAAGAAACTGAAAATGGGACCTTGGTTGAATTAGCTACTCACGTAAGGTTAGATGCGTATGTAAACATGATTAGGGTCTATTCCAAGAGGGTTTACCTTAAGGTTTAGTTTTCTTAGAAATAAGCAAGGACTAGAGGCTCCTTGAGTCTCAATAGACTTGAGGAGCTTTAGTCAATCACAGATTGAATCAAAAAGTGGCTACTCGTTGGCTTTCTTGATTAGTAACCCAATAGGTGTGGATTGAAGGAGTCACTTAGAGTTTCTCCTGGGTCCTCCAATAGAGGTTCGGGAAGGGGAACCTTCCACAATTATCTCATTGTATGCTTGTTGACTTCACTCATGTGGCATACTATCAAGACATAAGCTTGAAATAGCTTAGGTCTTGATCTCGATTTACTAAATGCTTCAAGGTCAGACTCAAGTCGTCTATAGTCCAAAATGACCTAGGAACTTGGGTTCCAAACCAAACGTGACTCACAAGGTCACGAGTTGCACATAAATTATGTGAAACGGACTTTGATAATCCATCTTTATAAATTGAGACATTGTTTGTGCATCAAATGGTTAGTGGGGATTTCCCTAGTCAACTATTCTTCTTATCGTGAATTTGTTTGCTATTTAGTTTTTTTGCTTTAGACTAAACTAAACAAAACAATCAATCAACCTATCGTTTAATCACTCATTTTAGTTCAATCACCCCTTGCAATGCTAAGTCTCCAAAGGACAAAGTCTTGTGAGATATATTTCCACATTTTATTTTAGTTTTAGCATCATGTTTAGTGTCTAGTTAATTTGTAAATTGAGTGATTAATCGAGTCAAGTAAAGGAGTTTAAGTGGTCAATCCTCGTGGGTTCGACACTCGACTTCCCTATAAATTTTATAACTTGACCCCGTATACTTGCGAGTAGATAAATTTTCTGCACTTATGGGCAAGATAATAGTTCACAATGTGTAGGGGTATAATTCTCTCAACACAATACCTGGTGGGCAATCAGTTTATTATTGTCATAGACCATCAGACTACTAAAGACATGCTGGACCAAAAAATTTCAACTCCACCTCAACATTAATGGCTTTCCAAGTTTCTTGGATATGATTCTCGTATTGAACACAGGGTAGGAGCATTAAACATAGTGTCAGACACTCTTTCTAGGAGCCATGAGTTACTGGCGATACAATCCATCTTGGCTCTGATATTTGATTAATTATGTACCCAAATTGAGTCAGCTAGTGAGAAAGATCCAGAGGTAAGGGCGATCATTGAGGCACTGCACATCAACAAATAATCCCTCAATTGCAACATATTGCTATATAAGTCTCAGATTTTCGTACCTAAGTCTTTGGAATGGCACGTTAAGGTGCTGCATGAGTTCCACTCCTCCTTAGCTGTAAGACACTAGGGGTACCTTTGCACATATGTTTGCCTTTCAAGCAGTTTTGCTTGGCCAGGGCTTCGGAAGGATGTCAAGCGCTATATCACATCCTGCGATCAATGTCAGTGTAGAATTCATGAGACTACTCACCCTTCTGGCCTTCTCCAACCATTTCCGGTGCCGGATACAATATGGTGTGACATATCCATGGATTTTGTCACTGGAATTCCCAATTCCAGTGGCAAGAATGCCATTTTAATGGTGGTGGACTGCCTCTCCAATATGGAACACTTCATGGAAATAGCGCACCCATACACCGCTTTGTCTATTGTGGAGATCTTCATGAAGGAGGTGTTTTGCGTCCACGACATGTCTCGCTCAATTGTGTGGGACAGGGACCCTATTTTTCTCTGCCATTTTTGGGAATCCTTCTACAAGCTGCAAGGCACAAGTTTGTGTCAGAGTTTCACATACCTTCTCCAATCAGATGGAGAAACGAAGGTGGTTAATCGACTACTAGAGCATTACCTCCGCTGTTTCGTGGCTGACAAATCGGACTCTTAGAGTACTCTCCTTCATTGAGATGAATGGTGGTTCAATACCACTTGCAATGCAGCATCATGATGACTCCTCATAGGCAGTATACAACATCCCTCATCCCTCATCCATCTGTTCTTAAGTACTTGCATGGTTCCACAGTAGTCCACGCGGTGGATTTGGTCCTCCGAGACCGTGATGTCCTTCTTGATTTCTTGAAACATAGCATGATTCTTGCTCAAAATCGGACGAAACAATAATCCAATAAGCAATGTAAATAGAGAGAATTTGAGGAATGAGACTGGGTCTTCCTCAAGCTGTAGCCTTATTTGCCAGAAGTCGCTGAGCTCGCTCGTCTACCACAAGCTCTCTCCCCACTTCTATTCGCCATTCCAGATTGAGAAGCGCATTAGCAAGGTCGCTTATCACCTGTAGGTCTTTCCTCATTCCATGCCTCACCCCACCTTTTCATGTCTCACTGCTTAAAAAGCGAATCGGTGATGAAATTTTGGTGAACTAGACTCTGCCCTAATTTGATGACAAAGGTACGATCGAGTGGGTACTTGAGCATGTACTAGATATGGTGGTACAATGCTGTAAGAAGCGATTCATCACTATGTGGCTGATTAAATGGATCGAACTTCCACAGGAAGACACAACATAGGAATCGGCTCATAACATCTTAGCTCATTTTTTGGCGTTTGCTAGTCGTGGAATGACAGTAATTTAGGGGGCATGGATGTTACAACCCACTCCAACAATCCCTAATTTACCCAATTCCTTCTTCATTACAATGTTCAGGCCCAATGTGAGCCCAACCCTAGACTGAAGCCTGCTACCCTTTTGATTATATTATGTGGTCCTCCGCCACCTGTCCTGATGTCCTATTGTGCTCTAGAATCAAGTTCCATATAATGTAGCCTTAGGCAGATCGTTATGGTATCAATGAACAACAATTTAGTCTTCTAATTTCCTTAACCTAGTATTGTGTAGCTACCACTTTCTCAAACAATAACTAACTCAAACCATTGCTTAGCCTAGGAATTTTTATCGAAAAAGGGATTCAAAATTGAAATATACCGATTCAAATACCGTTGTGTCTGAAACTCGTGAGACATACTTGCCAAGAAACCAAACTAAAGGACTCGAACCGAATAATCTATTATGGTATGGTAGGGGTTTTGGCCTAATGCTGAACTGATCCAAACTGATCACATGCATATCTCGATTATTTCGATTTGTTTGGGTTATGTTTGTGCGTACTTCACATTTTTTCACTTCTTAAAATGTTAAATTCACCCGAAAATTATTTTTATGGGGAATTGAACTTCTGACCTCTCAACCTATGAGAATAATATTAAAGTGGCCAACCACTTAACTACCACCAATTGGTCTAGACATGGGTACTCACATGTATGTTCACAACTTGAGACATAATTAGTGAAAAGAAGGTTTAGACAAGGAAATATTGGATTTTTTTTATTATTTTGGGAACGAGCTAACATGACAATATTGTCTATAGATCTACCGGACCATCAAAAAATAATTAATGACAAAGTTTAACAAAATGATAAAATTAATGCGCGACACACAATTTAAGTGACCAAACATATATATAACAAACATTGGTTGTTTATATTTAATTACAAGAAAATCAAATCAAGTAACGCATATTTTAATTGAGAATGCACTTTTGTTTTCTCAATTTTGCTTGTAATCAATGTAATTGCGTTAATCCTAGGGGTTGTCAAAGGGCCGGGCCTCCGTGGTCCGGACTGGCCCAGGTTTTAAGTACAATTGTAAAACCCAAGCCCGACCCATGGAATAGGGCCTTGCGGGCAGGGACGGTCAGGGTCGAGTATCTCTATAATTTTCGGACCAGGCCGGGCCAAATTGTTCTCTACATAAAAAATAAGTCAAACTCACTAGTCGCAAAAAAAAAGTTAAAAATTTGACTAGTTTATAGCGTTTTCTCACTCTAATAGATATCATATACTCAAATCAAATATAACTTTTAGTTAAATCCTTTGTCAAATTTAACAAGAATGGATAGAGATAATAACTAATAGTTAAACTTTCCCTCCAATATTTTCCTCTCTTCTTAGTGCTTTATTTCAATTTGATTTAGAAATATCTAGAACTATTGGAGCAAAAGTTAAAAAAATGGTAGTTATATTTAGCTTTGTAATAAATTTTACTAGAAAATAAGACACTATTGGGGATTTTTTTTTGAGGTGAAACGTTAGAAATTTATTGATGATGGATGACAAGTACAATTAGGCTAACCAGTCCCTCATAAAATCGGGTGTGGCCTGGAATCTATATGGTACCCTCACATTTTGAAAGGCCCATTTAGCTAGCTTATAAATAATTACATTGACCTCTCGGCCTAAATGAATGAAACTAGAACTAAGCAATAATCGAAATGCATGTTAGAGGACTTCACAAGACTCCTGGAACATGCTAGACGCTATACCTTGATCTGCAACAGCTCTAACCACAGTCAAACAATCAGACAAATCCGAACTAGATTATATTCCAGCTGATGTGCTATATGAATAACCCTTCAAGCTGCCTCAATCTCAACAATCAAGGACGAATAAACATTATCTATACAACAATTGCAAACAAAAATCCGTCATCCCAATCACGAATAATCATGCCTATACCACATCTGAGTCTAGAGGAATCAAAAGCCCCATCTATGCAGACAAAGTACTAACCTAATGGTGGTCTAGTACAAGTATGAAGAACGCTAGCTGGGTGATCCAGAGTCTTATGCATGAGTACATATAGATCATACCAAGCCTTTATCCACACCCTCAGAGTCTGACCATCAAACTATTTCTGATTCCGTAGTTTGTCATTTCGGCCCTTCCAAATAAACCACCTAACCCACAATCAGTCGAGCAAAGATCTTTCTCGGAAGACTGAACAAACTCGCCATAATCCAATCTCTGAAAGAATTTGTAGCCGCACCTACACCTGTAGTAATGAGATGTATGATGGCCTGAACAGCCAGACAGTCTCGAAATAAGTGCAACTAAGTCTCTGTCTCCTGCCTGCATAGTAAACAAATACCATTAACATCAACTCGACGACCCTGTAATCGGGGGCCTGTAGGAAAATATCCATGACATGCTCTCCAGAGGCACATCTTAATTGTCGGCGCTGCTCCAGCTCGCCACATGCACTTCCAAAAATCTCCCCACTGATGCTGAACAATCAAGTGAAGCAATACAATCTGATCCCGAGCCAGACGATAGGCACTACCAACTGTATAATCCCCTTTCGAGGTGTAATGCCACACTAGTCGATCCTAGCAAACCCTGTGACTTAGTGAAATATAAAGCTCAAGAGAAACATCAGTTGTGGTCAAATACCTCTGTAAGGACACATGATTCCAAGTCCTCTATGGCATGATGAGTTAAGATACCTGATCAAAGGTAGGCTGAGGTAGCCATCGGTCTCTCCAAATCTGTATTTACTTCCCACTTCCCACCTATAATTGGGACCCTTTCTCCAAAACCTCTTGGGCATGCATAAAGCTTCACCAAGTATACGAGGGTGAACCTCCCACCTTTGCATCCCAAATTGAGATTTTGGAGAAGTAGATGGCCTTGTAGAGTAGGGCCACAATAGAGTCCAGGTTCTGCATGATCTTCCATACCTGCTTAGCCAACAAAGAAAGGTTAAAAGCATATACATTCCAAAAACCAAGCCCTCCATGTTCTTTGGGCTTATACATGGCATCCCAAGTACACCAATATATGTATCTGTCGCGTCTCAGCTGTATCACCCAGATGAAATTTGCACACATTTGCTGCAGCTCCTCACACGTGGTCTTCGGTAAAAGGAAACAACTCACATAGGCCAAAGTTTCTTTCTTTCTTGCCCCAATGTGGGTAGGCAGGCCACGATAATGCTCATGATATGGAACTCGTGTCATCCCTAATGCCTAAGAAAACTCCACCTGAGCCTCCTCAATTAAGTTTTGGCTAAAACAAACACTACTTTTTGAGTAGTTAATATATTGACTCGATGCCATTTCATATACCTTTAAGACCTCCTTCACATTGTGGCATGCCTATATAATAGCTTGGGAAAAGATCAGACTATCATCAGCAAACAACAAATGGGACAAAACTGGGGCTTTCGGGAGCACCCGAATCCCTTCTAATGTCTTAATCTATTGTGCCCTATATAGTAAAGCTAACAGACCCTCTGTACATAATAAGAACAAATAAGGAGACAAAGAGTCATCCTGTCGTAGACCACGGGTATGAGTAACATAACCCCTTGGATATCCATTAATTAGGAAAGCATACCTCACAGAATTGACACATGCCATGATATTTGGTATCCATACCATCAGAAAGGCCAACTTCTTCATCACTGTCTCCGAGTATCACCATTTCATTTGTTCATAGGCCTTGCTCACATCCAGCTTTAGTGCCATCTGATAATTCTGCCCACTCTTCGATTCTTTGTTCATAAGTAATGAGCCACCTCATTTGCCACAAGCTTGTTGTCAGTAATTAACCTCCCCGAGATGAAGGCACTCTGACAAGGATCAATTATATGTGGTAGTAATGGCTTTAGTCTATTTTCCAGGACCTTCGCTGCAACCATATACACCACATTACACAGTGCTATCGGTCTATAATCCGTAATCTTCCTAGGATTCTGTACCTTCGGGATAAGCCTAATGTTAGTGAAGTTCATGGATGACAAGATCTGGCCCGAATGAAGAGCATTCTACACAGTAGCTATCACATCTATACCAACAATATCCTAATACTTTTGAAAAAAAAGAGGCATACCATCCAGGCTTGGAGATTTCAACGGATGCATATGAAATAATGCGACTCAGATTTCATTAGCACTATATGGCAACATCAAGGTCCGTCATATCTCCTCCGTCACTATGGGCTTCACAAAAGTGGTCACAGCTTCGAGTTGATCTTCTAAAATCCCTACTGAGGTAAATAAAGCCGAATAGTAATCCACCATAATTGGCTCTATCCCATCCGGAGTCTCTTGCTAAACGTCATTATTGACCAGCAAACCTGCAATATGATTTTTCCATTTTCTGTTTGTGGCCTTTTGATGGAAGTATTGAGAGTTTTCATCCCCATCCTTCATGTGTTTATCCCTCGTTCGTTGCTTCCAATATAGAACTTCCTGAGACAACAATGCTGCCTTCCAATCATATAGTTGCTTTCTCTCTTCCACCCTATTTAGATCAAAGGCCTAATCATTAAAGGCTTTAAGCTTCCTCTAAATCTCCTTTAGTTCATCCTTACGGGCTCCAAACGTCACCTTTGCCCAATCTTTCAATCCAAACCTTGCATATTTGATCTTCTTACTCAATTTGTATTGAGAGGTTTCATAAGCATAAATCAATGTCTGATCCCATGCATCATGCACCATGTCCTTACTCTTCTCCTTCTCATCCCACATAGCTTCAAATTTTGAAGAAATGTTGACGTCTAGGGAATACGATCAAAGGGGATTCATGGACTGAGATAAGCAATGGGATATAATCTAAAGCGCATGGAGATAAATGCACTACTTGCGTAGGCAAGAACTAATTTCTCCACTCTCTCGTCGTTAGGGCTTTATCAATCTGGCTTTAACAGTGAGACTCATGCCATGTAAACTGAGCCCCCGTAAAGCCAATATATTCCAGACTATAATCGGTTAAGTAATTTGCAAAGTTATTCATTTACTAAGAAGGCCAAATAGGCCCATCAGATTTCTCCATAGAGTGGAGAATTTCATTGATATCGCCGAACACTATCCATTGATTTGATGTGTCTTGGACTTTGAGTGCCTGCAATAGATCCTAAGTCTTCATCTGATTTTGTGGTTGCGACTCACCATACAACCCTGTAATCCAAATCCAGTTCCCTTGCCCTGCTTTCACCCTCACATCCTCATCGATAAAGCTTGGACTATGATCCCCCAATTGTAGATCAATCTTCTTTGACCACATTATCATCAATCTTCTTCCTCCCCGCTGCGTACAAGGCACCATAAGAGCGTCATCAAACCCTAGATTTTGATGCCAATTATCACATTGTAATGCACTATCCATTAGTGTCTCCATAAGAAACACAATCGCCGGTTTCTTTACAATCACCATGTTGCAGAGCGCTGGATACTTTGTTGGATCTTTAGTTTCGCGGATATTCTACAAAAGGATCTCTATCTTCTACCTCAGTTTTCCAATCTCGAACCAACACTACCACATTAAGTACCATTACCGGCGATTTTTTAAAAAACAAGGCCGGCGACCGGGAAAGTCGCCGGCAATGGTCACTATTGCCGGCGACTTGCTCCGTCGCCGGCAAAAGTCCCAAAAATCGCCGGAAATGTAAAAAATCATTACCGGCGACCTATTCCGTCGCCGGCAATGTTTGCTCAACCATTTCCGGCGATTTTCCGGCCGGAATTTCGCCGGCAATGGTTGAGCAAACATTGCCGGCGACGGAATAGGTCGCCGGCAATGAGTTTTTACATTTCCGGCGATTTTTGGCCAGAATTTCGCCGGCAATGACTCCATTGCCGGCGATTTAATGAATTGCCGGCAATATCTCTTATATCAGATGCAGATCGCAGCAGCTCATTCATTTGGATTGAAAAAAATCCGGTGAAATCGAAAGAAGGAAAACGCTCTGAAATCCTTGGGTATTGTCAAAAGGCGTCGAAAACCCGCTCGGGAATTGAAGCTATATACGTAGCTATATATAGGTACGTATATACATATGTATATATATGTGTGTTGATTTAATTAGATCGATATATATATATATATATATATATGCATGTGTAGATTTAGAGTTGAGATATCGATTATTGGTTTGATACGCAAATTAATAGAGTGGATATATTGTTGATTTCGAGTGATTGACTGTTGATTTTGAGTGGATTTGAGATTATTTCGATAAAAATAAGTTAATTTGTGTATATATATATGTATGGATATAAAATGATTTTGTGAATATTAATTGTACGTTAATATGTCTATAAATATACAGGCATATGTTAATTTGTAATTGTGAATTGTTGGTATATATATATATTTTTAATTTATATATATATATATTAATTAATCGGATGAATTCGAATGTAATTAATGATGATTTATTAATTAATTAGTAGTGAATGTGTGTGTGTATATATATATATATATTTATAGTACGTAATATTGTTAGAATTTTCATGATGGATAAGAGTTGGATGAGCCTCGAAAGATGGGATGTGAGATATCACCAGGGAATTAGGAGTTTTGTGAATTTTGTGAAGGCTAATTGTGGAGACACACTTCATTATTGCCCATGTAAAGAATGTAAGTGTCGCAGTGATCGATTTCGTTTTCCCATTGATAAAGTCCAGAAGCACCTGAGTAAATACGGGTTTTGGGATAAGTACACTTGTTGGATTTATCACAGTGAAACATCGTTAGTGGGTCCGCATGATCATGGACAATTTGGTGAGAGGACCAGTCCATGCTATGATCATGGACATTCTGCTAAGAGGGGCAGTCCATCCTATGATCCAACATCGATGTTAATAAATGATATGTTTCCTCATGAGAGCGGTGTATTTGCTGATTAAGCACCAAATGTCCCTCCCGTCGTGCAGGGTTTCCCCCATATTGAGCCAGTCGAGCCATTACCTGGAGCTCATGTCAACACAAGCGGTATGGACAAGTACAACAACTTGATTGTATTGCAACAGACTCCGTTGTACGACGGTTGTAGTAAGACTGTTCTTGAAAGTGTCATGGGAGTGATGCAGCTCAAAATGGAGAACAAAATGTCTGTCAAAGCTGTTGATTCTTGGCTGAAGTGGACTGCTTCGCTACTGCCACCCGGTCATCGTCTTCCTACCACTCATCATAAGGTGTGACATATCCTGAAAGATCTTGGGCTTTCCTACATCAAAATCCATGCATGCAGATATGATTGTATTCTGTTCTGGGGAAAAGATCTTGAAGACCTTGAAGCCTGCCCAGTATGTTTTACAGAAAGGTATAAGTTGACTCCTGCAGGCAACAAGAAAGCTGTGAAGATACTTTGATATTTCCTGCTTATTGATAGGCTGGAGCGGTTGTTCATGTGTGCTTTCACGGCCGAAGCTATGAGATGGTGGGCTGAGAGGAATTTGCCTGACGATGACACCCTTATACACCCTTCCAACGGAGAGGCTTGGAAGTACATGGTCAGGGAGTTTGATCATTTTGCAGCAGAGGTCCGAAATGTTTGGCTAGGGCTCTCATCTGACGGATTCAACCCTTTTGGCAACATGAGTCTTCAATACAGTATATGGCCAGTTATTTTGGTACCGTACAACCTTCCACCATGGATGTGCATGAAGAAGGAATACAATATGCTCACTCTGTTAATTCCGGGCCCGGGTTATCCAGGAAAGTGTCTCGATGTGTATTTGAGGCATTTGATTGAGGAGATTAAGTACCTGAGTGAGTGTGGCCACCCCACTTACGATAGGTTCAAAAATGATATGTTCCAGATGCATGCCATGATTGTTGGCACCATCAGTGATTTTTCTGCCCGCGGTATGTTGTCGGGCAACGTTACCAGGGGTTACAGGGCTTGTTCAGAGTGCATGACGGTTGATTGTTGCAGTCCTTATTGCAGTAAAATTGTTCAGATGCGTCACCGTTGTTGGCTTCCATATGATCACCTATTTAGGCAGGATCCAGACACGTTTGATGAGACTGTGGAAACAGGTGTGGCACTCAGGCGATGGACAGGGGAAGAAATTTTGGAAGTGTTGAATGAATATGATTTTGGCCAACTGAGCAATCATCCTGAGATAGTGGCGTCAATTCCAGACAAGCCCGAAATGTATAAGTTTTGGACACACAAGAGCATATTCTGGGAACTCCCCTACTGGCCCAGGTTGCCTATCAGACACTACCTAGATGTCATGCACATAGAGAAGAATGTGTGTGAAAGTGTGGTGGGCACAGTTCTTAACTTGGAGGGGAAAACAAAAGACATCCCTAAGGAACGCATTGATCTGAAAGCTATGGGACTGCGGAAACATTTATAGTTAAGAGATGGTAAGAGAAAAATGCCACAAGCTCCTTACACCGTCAAGCCGAAGCATAAGCATGAAATTTTTGGGTGGCTGAGTAATGTCAGTTATATATTCTTATGGCTATGCAAGAAATTGGCCTTAAATTTTTACTTATATATGGTTATATGCGAGAAATATAATTGTTGCCTATGGCTATATATATATGCAGGTATCCTTATGGCTATGCAGGAAATATAAGCAGGTGTGTTAACTTCCGGGACAATAAGATGTACGGATTAAAGAGTCATGACTGCCATGTACTGCTTCAACGCCTTTTCCCTATTTTCATTCGAGGGTACCTGCCTAAAGAGGTGGTGGAGCCGTTGGTGGCCTTGTCAAGATTCTTTCAGAAGTTATGCACCAGGGAAGTTAAAAAATCAGATCTCAGGGAGATGCAAGATGACATCATTTTTATCATGTGCAAGCTTGAGAGGATATTTCCCCCAAATTTTTTCGACATCATGCCTCACCTGATGATCCATCTTCCCGAACAATTGTTGCTTACCGGTCCCGTACACTACACTTGGATGTATCCCATGGAAAGGTACAAATGATTCATACATTTGGTTAGCCTATGTAAATTCTTAATTTTTAAGTATCATAACATACAGTTGTAACTTGTAGACAATTGGGAGCCTACAAGGACTATGTGAAGAATAAATCTGCACCTGAAGGGTGTATCGCTGAAGCATATATTATGCACGAGTGTGTAACGTACACCAACGTGTATTTGGGAGCGCTTGAGGACCCCCAACAACAGATGCCCATAGATGAACCCCAGTTCAACCTTTCTATCATCTCCAATGACGTGGTAGTACAGGGAAGCTTGCCAAAGTTGTACAAGTTGGATGGAAATGAGGTAGCCATTGCCCACTGGTCGGTACTGATTAACTGTCCAGAAGTACAATATTGGAAAAACTATCATCTTCACTGCCCTGCTATTGCCGGAAATGTTGATTACCACAATATGACGTTTGCAAACTACTTTGGTCAATGGGTAAGGGTATATGTGTATATGTCTATTTTTTATATATATATCCTTATATAGCATGTGTGTACGTACGTGGTTTTGTGGTTTCTATGTTCATAATTTCTTGTGTGGTTTCTTATCGTTTTCAGATGAACCATGTAGCAAATGATGGTTGCCCAGAGTGGTCAAACGAATTGAGGGTCCTGGCGATAAAACCGATAGCTTCAAAAGTTTACTCGGTGTGTCAGGTCAATGGCGTGAAATTTATATGTAAAAATCGAGACGACCGACTGAAAACAGAGAATTGTGGGGTGATGGTCCATAGTGGGCAGGTGGGCGTTGACTATTACGGTGTCCTTCATTCAGTTGTTGAACTAATTTATGGGAACCGCATGAAAGTGCATTTGTTCAAGTGTAGATGGTTTGATACTAGCCCGGAGAACACAAGGACCGATCAGTACAGAACATTTTCGGTGAATACTGCTACAAGCTGGTATAAAGAAGACCATTTCGTTCTTGCCTCATCAGTAAAACAAGTGTTTTACCTTGACGATCTTCTGAGCAAAGTCCCGTGGAAGGTGGTTAACCATGTTGCTCACAGAAACATATACAGTGCTGCCACACTTGGTGAGACCGCAGATGATGAGGAAGTTACTGCATACCAAGAGCCGAACGCTTTTGACATTCCAGAATCATCTACGATTCACCTTAATAATGTGAGATCTGGGAGTGTGGTTCGAATTACTGGAGCAGAACTTCTCGATGTTAATCCATATGAAGTTGACGCTGATTCAGATGACGATGAGCGGCACATATTGCCAGAGGTTATCTATGAAATCGAGTCAGACTCAAGTGGTGAAGATGATTATGATTATCATCCTTAGTACGTTAATGATGTACGTATTTTAATTATAGTCGGAAATTGTAGTCGGAAATTGTAGTCGGAAATTGTAGTCGGCAATTCTAGTCGTAAATTATAGTCGAAAATTATAGTCGGAAATTCTAGTCAGAAATTCTAGTCGGAAATTGTAGTCGATCTTAAATTGTAGTCGGAAATTCTAGTCGAAAATTCTATAGTCGGAAATTATAGTCGGCAATAATAGGTCGGAAATTCTAGTCGGAAATTATAGTCGGAAATTATAGTCTGAAATTCTAGTCGGAAATTCTAGTCGAAAATTGTAGTCGAAAATTCTAGTCGGAAATTCTATAGTCGAAAATTATATATAGTCGTATTTATTCTAGTCGCAATCGATCGTACATTATATTCGGAAATTCTAGTCGGAAATTCTATAGTCGAAAATTATGGTCGGAAATTATATAGTCGGAAATTATGGTCGGAAATTGGTCGGAAATTATGGTCGGAAATTGGTCGGATATTCTTCGGGAATCACTATCATCACCAACGAGTTGATAAGCAACTCGTTGGTAATGACATTGCCCACGAGTTATCAACTCGTTGGTAATGACATTACCCACGACTTAACTCGTTGGGAATGTCATTACCCACGAGTTAACTCGTAACTCGCCGGCAATGGTCTCGGTATTTCCAGGAGGCAGCTCAAGCTGCTCCTCACTTCTTCACATCTCTCTTCCCTCTCAAACCCTAAAACCCCATTTCTTCATCTCATTCGAAGCCTACCTCACCTCCCTTCTCCCCTCTCCACACAAAAAAACTCCAAATATCAATTTCCTCGTCTATCTCCGCCGTCCGGTCTCTTCCTGCCTGACGAGATTCCTATGATCCCTGAATTCGATGATAGGGGGAGGCCTATTTATATTGAAGGACGGCCGAAGTTCTTGAGCGTGGAGGAAGCGTACAACTTCATCCCGTTCGACCCCGTGTATCTTTGGAGTGCGAGGTACACCAACCAGCAAACGGACGATGCAGGTAAATTTTATTTAACAAGATTGATTACTTAATTATTACTTAAGACTTACGATAGGTTCAATTAATGATATCAATTTGTTGACATTGTATTATTAGGCAATTTCGTTAATGGCACTGGAAAACGGAGAGGCGCTAGAGGCACCTGCACCGAGAAGAGACTTGAGTAGGCCACCGAGGGAAGGAAAACGCTCATTAGGGCCAATGAGCATGGTGAGGTGATCGAGGCATTTGACACCATGCGAAAGTATGCCAGCATGGCCGAGGCCGTCGTGCGGGACAAGGTCCCAATGCTTTGGCCAGATTGGGAATCTGTGCCTATCTACGTGAAGATGCAAGTGCATAATGCACTGAGTGTGAGTTAAATCCTATTTTCATTACGTAAATTTTACATTTATTAATTAAGTCCGAATAAATATATAATTTTGCCGTTTATATATTCATCTTGCAGGTGTGGTTTGACGTGGATGAATGCCTTATTCACACATGGGTAGAGCGTTAACTACATATCAGGTGATGTGATTCGAGTTATTTGAGTATCTATCGAGTTAGATTTTTGTTTATCAACTGTTTTAATATCTCTAACTTTTTTTTTCTGGTGTTAATATAGGTATAAAGAGTGGAAGAACGAGCTTTCCAAACATTACACACAGTACAAGGAGCTAGGCCGAGGTTCTACCCCTAGCGAATTCCGGTTTAGGGAGTACGAGTGGCTGTGGCTGGTAGCCCACTTCGAGCACCCCAAAGCGAAGGCATGCATCCTGAATATATCTTACAACCCTAATGTATCGTATCACATTGAAATAGTTAGTTACTAATTTTTTTACATATGTTTATCAAACAAGGCGATTTCCAAGACGAACTGGGAGAATAGATTGAAAAACGCCAAGGCCCATCATGCAGGTTCACTCAACTATTTGGGTTGGTCGAGTAAGGCGCAGCAACAACAAGAAGTCAACCCGTTGGTGTTTATTCATCAAAAGTTCTATCCGCAGTGCCCTGAAGAAGCGGTAAGTCTTTCGCCTCTGTATTTTGTACTTCACATATGCATGTGTTAATAAAACTATTTTTCGATATTAATTTATTTTGTTAAATAATACGTTATTCATATTCGCTTTTCAATTAGGCGAGAGTGGAGGAGGCGATCACAGAAGTTACCATGAATATAGCTCGGAACAACCATCATGACTGCTCGGAGGAAGAAGTGACCCAGTATGCCTCTCAGATCGATCCGCTTGATCGCCCTATAGCGGCTCAGATCATGGCAAAAGCGTGTGGGACTGGAAAGAATACCTACTACTGCAGAGGAATGGGCTCGGCGGGCGAATGAGTATTGAAGAACACTTCAGAATACTCTACCGGGTCCAGAACTTCAACTTCTAGTCGTAACCTAGTAGCGGAGCTTCAGATGACGCAGAAGGAGTTGGAGGAGCAAAGGAGGTAGATGGAGGAGATGAGGCAGATGGTCGAGCAGCAGGCAGTTAGAGATGCCGAGTACCGGGGGATGATCGAGCAACACCGACTCATGGTCCAGCAGCAGACACAAATGTTCACATGGATGCAGACGATGTATGCGGCTCAGACTACCGGACAACCGCTCCCCACACCTCCCCCGGTCCCTGTGTTCCACAATTATCCACCACCGCAGCAGTCACCGCCACAGCAAGACCAGGGTAGCCACCAGAGTTCAAATGAATACATGGATTTCTTCGACCCTGACCCGAGAGTTCCTCGACCCTGACGTGTAGTTGTAGTTTATTTTCGTATTGTTGCTAACTGTACTGTATATTGGTGCATTATGTGTGTACTGTTGAACTTGTATTTGTACGGTTTATGTTTTTCAATGCAGGTTCTGGAATTGGGCCCAATCCAGAACCGGCTTTTTTTGACAAATTTCTCCAACCATTGCCGGCGACTTGGACCAAAGTCGCCGACAATGGCCCTCATTTTCCGGCCACGGCGGAGTAATCATTGCCGGCGACGTGAGTCGCCGGTAATGTCCTTCATCATTGTCGGCGACTTGAGTCGCCGGCAATGATGAAGGACATTACCGGTGACTTCAAAAATAAATCGCCGGTAATGCTTTCACCGGCGGCCAATTTTCGGCGAAAAAAAAAACAAGGTCGGCAACTTAAAGTCGCCGGCAATGGTACTTAATGTGGTAGTGCAACACAACAGACTCAACACTGTCGTTGAACAAACGTCGACACAAACCCTAGCTAAGCTAGGTTTCTCGATCGCTCACGAAAAAACCGGAGCCATCATAAGGGAAAAAACGACGTGTAAAAAACCTTCAATTAGTACATGTACTATTATTGGGATGTTCTTAGATCAATACCCAAACATCAACTCAAAAACCATATAGCATTTTCAAAACAATAAATAAAAATTTTCTTTATATAAAACTAAATTTATCCATTAAGGCCAAGAAGGCAAATGAGAATCTAACAGTGTGTTTGGAAGAAATACTTTCAATTCTCAATGAAGTTCACAAATGATATATAATTCCTTGATTTTAAATGTCATTATTTACGAATTCTAGTGTTTGGATTTACTCATAAAGAGATTTAAAATGAGAAAGGAATTCAAAATTTTATTTGTAATTTAAGGGAATTGTAGAATGACACATAATTTTGAAGGAATTAAACAAGGGAAATTAGAGCTCCAATTCCTCCGAATTTTAAAAAACAGAATTTACAAAATTCTCAAGAAGCTTATCCAAACAGAAGAATTTAACAGAAATAATTGTAAATTGCTGGAATTCATTTGAATTTCCTCAATATTTCCTCCATCCAAACACACCCTAAGAGTAAATCCAATTATCCAACTAAGAATTTATTCATTAAAATCATAGTTTGTTTCCTTATCATATAGCAAATTTTTCTATATAAGTATAAATTATAATTCATATATTAAATTTTAAAAATTTAAATACAAGACAGAACTTTCAGGCTGAGCCAGATCGGACTTGGACTTCTCGGGCCTCCGAGACCTGTAAACCAAATGACGAGGCCTAATTAATCCTTTTCTAAAAAAAAAAACTTTTTCCAGTGACTATTTCGACTTTTCTGGAACAAAAATTAAAAAATCGTAAAGCTGAAGATAACGAGTTTTAGACACTATATATACCTCGGGTTACACAAGCGGCCGGAGAAGCACAACAATTAAGAAGCAAAATGGCAACGGCGGCGGCAGCAGCAGCAGTAGTAGTCGGAGCCCCGACCCGGCTCCACCGCCTCCTCCACTTGCCACCACCATCCTCTTCTTCTCTGTCCTTTTTCCTCAAACCCCTTCTCATCTCCACCGCCGCCATTAACAACACTTGTTGTTCACCCAAACAAATAAGACGCCAACCCAATTTCACTGTCTCCTCCTCCGGACTCACTTCCCTTCCTTCTTCTCGCCTCTTCTGCCACTCTCCCGCTCTGGCCCATTCTCTCCCGGAATCTGAGAATGAAGTCGACGACTCGGGTATTGAAGAGAATACCCATTTGGGTTTTGAGTCTGAAGACAATGATGGTAATGGTGAGGAGGAGGAAGAAGCCAAGTTGGACATTAACGAGAGTGCTCGGATGAATTTGGATCCGAGTACCGTTTTGAAGAGAAACCGGGTCGACCCGGTGAACCTGCCGACGCTGACGATGAAGGAAAAGAAGGAGTTGGCGTCGTATGCTCACAGCTTGGGGAAGAAGCTCAAGTCTCAGTTGGTCGGCAAGTCGGGTGTTACGGCCAATGTTGCTGCTTCTTTTGTAGAGAACCTCGAATCTAATGAGCTTCTCAAGGTAAAACTACTACTTACTTAGCAGCTTCATTATATGCATTATTAGTGCCACCCACCATTGTTAATATGATATGCATGATTAAGATGGATTAAAGCACTTGTCTGTTTGGAGATTAGGGAAGGCGCTTTGGCCGGCCTTGTTGTCTTGTTGAAAGACACTTGAACTCTGTTGGAATGCGACAGTCTATATATAATGCTATGGAGGTCTGTTTACTTTGTATGTGGTCTAGTGTTATTTGAAACCAAAGAGTAAGGGCAAACTTTGCACTTGAGTAATGAGTAGACCTTCACTGATGGACAAATAGTTCTTGGTTCTAACTTTCAAAAAAAAATTGAGCTCAAGTAAATGGAAAGTTTGACTGTTTTTGCACTTTTTAAAGTGAGAATCTCATTCTCTGAAGGTGATAGGACTGAGTGCGTGAGCTAAGGAGCTCACTCTTGCAAGGGTTTAAGGGATGGAGTGTGGTATATTAATTGAGTGGTACAAGTTGATGTTTTGGGCAGGTTGAAAATCGGATCAAACCCAATGGAACTATTCATACTCTACTCTTGTGTGCTCTGGCTTTTCCCTATTTTTTATTATTTCTCGATGTCATGTCTTGTTGACCAAATACTGCATTAATCGCCACAAACTGTTCAAACTGCTGCATAATGCACAAGCTGTTCAAGCTTCATAGAAGAAAAAGTCGCCTGGTGTATAATTAGGTTTTTTAATCACCACAAATTGCCCAAACTGCATAATGCACAAGCTGTTCAAGCTTCATACAAGAAGAAAAAGTCTTCTAGAGTATAACTAGGCTGTTTAGCTCCTCAGATGCTCTTAAAAGCACTCACTTGTCCCTTATATGTACTATGAGCCTGGGGTTGATGCATCAACAATTAATTCAAGGGTATGCAATGCAGTACGAATGTGAGTTCATGGAACTCATAGATTATTATATGGTAATTTTAGTAGTAGCCTTTCATATGGAACTAAGATATGCTCTAACTTGGAAATATTTGTGACTCAATGTCAGGAAATTGGTGTTGTTGCTGTCTTCTACATTTCTTATGCGTTTCTCTCTTTGCTACTTTACACATACACATTAGGGAACAATAAATTTCCGCAGATGAAGAACTAAAATAACTTGGCGCTCTCGGCTAATATGGATTCCAATTGGAATGAATTAAACAGGTTAAAATACATGGGACATGTCCAGAGGAGCTGGATGATGCTGTGAAGCAATTGGAGAAAGCAACTGGTTCAGTTGTTGTCGGTCAAATTGGTAGAACTGTAATTCTTTACAGGCCAAGTCTCACCAAGCTGAAAGCAGAGGAGAAAAAAGAGCAGATGCGTAAGATATTTTTGAAGAGAAAGCAGAGATATTCAAGACCCTCATCTATGGAATTTCAGAAAAGAGGAGGAAGACCTAGGATGTTTGTGCGTGATAGCCGTGGAAGACCCGCACGACCTAAGGTTTAGTTACGTGTCAGATTATGGTAATGTAGTTCTGATTTCCGTCAAGAATTGCTTTTATAATTGTATCTTTAAGCTAAGCATGTGCGGTTAGTCTCTGGAATTATAGTTGGAAGTCAAATCTAGCATGTTTGAGTTGGGGTTTTGCTGACAGGGTAGGGTGCTGCATGGCTGGCACAAGTGACCAAACTCAACATCTTTGCCACTTAGGATGTAAGTTAGAGGTGCTTATAGTGATTCATGTCTTATGCTGTGTAGACTTAAAAGTCTTATGCTTGTGTAAACTCAAAATCGACATATAAGGTTTGTATTCATTATGAAATGGGCAAATTTTCACAGAAATGACCTAAATAGGAATAGTGCTTATTAGAGCTCCCGCACCCATAAGCAGAGTAAAAAGCAAAGCAATAGCGTATTTTGCATCAAGCAAAATACATCCAATATTTGCTCAAGCAAATCAAGTTTTACACATACCCATTCACTATTTGTTTCAAGCAAATTAGTTTTGTCATGTTGTGAAATGTTCAAAAATTATTTACCGGATAGATTTACCACCAATAATAATGTGACACGTGTCTTTATCGGTAGTAATTATACAAGATTTCTGACTGATTAAAAATTAACACGTGTCACCGCCACGTGTCATTGTCGGTAAAATAATTGGACTAGATTTTTGATCAATGCCGATTTGACATGTGTCGCTACGAGATAGCGTCGTCGACAAAATAATTGAATCAGATTTCCGGTAAGATTTTCAAGTAATTACGATGCGACATGTGTCACTGCGAGATAGCGTCGTCGACAAAATAATTGAACCAGATTTCCGATAAGATTTTCGTCCAATGACGATGTGACACGTTCATCTACAATTGGCTATAAAACGTTCATCTATTACTTATTCTATACTCATACCATCTACAAGAATCCGAGCAGATAACTCATCTCTCTAAACACTTAGCAACATTTCCTTGTTCATCACTCTGATGGATCCTTTCAGCTTCCACAATTTTTTCAGGCGGAGACAACGTCAACAAGAAGAGGATGACGATATGAAGCAATCATTCATCAATCAAGTGGTCATGGCGGAAGCACAAGACGACGATGAACCACCACGACCAAGCGGTTCACGTCGCGGTAAAAAATCGAATCATCTATGACAGAAGCTATGTAGGGGACGTAATCTCATGGCTGATTACTTCATCGAACGTCCCAACTTCGAGGCGGCAGAATTTCACCAGCGGTATAGGATAAGCAGAAACCGATTTAACATTATCATGACGGATCTCTGCAACCACGACTAATCTTGGCATCAAAGACTAGATGCGACTGGATTGCTAGGGCTTCTTTTCAAACAAAAGCTGACCGGTGCTCTGCGAATGTTGGCGTACCGGGCAGCCGCGGATCAGTGCACTGAAATTACAAGGATGGGGAATCGACTACCATGGAATGCATGAAGGATTTTTGCAGCCAAGTGTATTAAATCTATGGTCCAAAATACCTCTGCAGTCCAACACCGACAGACCTCACGCGACTCCTAACTAAAGGCCAATGCCGAGGCTTTCCAGGTATGATTGGAAGCATTGAATGCATGCACTGGGAGTGGAAGACCTGCCCAACCGCCTATCAAAGGGCATACTCAGGTCGAAATGGTCGCTCAACTATTATCCTGGAAGTGGTGGCCTCGTATGATACGTGGATATGGCACTGTTTCTTCGGGTGTCCTGGAGCCAAAAATGACATTAACGTGCTCCACCTATCGAATGTGTTTTCAGAGGTCCTTGCAGAAAGAGGCACAACTGCCGTCTACGAAGTCCATGGAGAGATCTACAACCACGCTTATTATCTTGCTGACAAAATATATCCGAGGTACTCTACATTCATCAAAAAAATTTCTAATCCCCAGACGCTGCAAGATAAACTCTTCGCAAAGAAACAAGAGGCATACCAGAAAGATGTGGAGAGGGCCTTTGGGATCTTGCAATCTCGATGGGCAATTATTCGTCATAGTTGTACATTGCACCACAAATCGGTAATGACTACCATCATGTTAGCTTGCATCATATTACATAACATGATTGTTGAGGAAGAGTATGTGGAGGATGAGGATGAGGATGAGGATGAAGAAGACGTGCAAAATCCATCGAGGGCTTTCCGGGTTTATGATGGGCCGGTGGATGAACAAGGGAATCGAATTCCTTTTGAGCCAATTAGTAGAGATGGAGCCAATATACAACGGTTTCACGACCGTGTTGCCGATCTTGAATCCGGTTACATCCATAGAGAGCTCCAGAAGGACTTGGTGAAGCACAATTAGAGGTTGAAAACCGGCGAGATACTCTAAATATTATCTTAAATATGTGTGTTAATTATTAAGCTTGTGTTTAATTTTAGTTTAATTTTAGTATGTGTGTTTGATTATTAAGCTTGTGTTTTAATTTAATGTGTATTTCAATTTCATCTTAATAATTAAATTACATTTTTATTTTTCGAAATATTAAATTACATAAAATGACGAGCCAAGCCCAGATTTATTTTTAGTACAATACTATAACTACTATGGAAAGAGCACGCGACTTGGGTGATAACAATCTGAATATGTTTCATCGGTAGGTTGACCTTGACTAGGTTCTCGTTCATTAAGGATGGCTAATTTCCTCGTAGTAAAATATCTTTTTAAGATTGGGGTCATTGCCTCCATATCCATCGTCATGATCCTCGTTTCCTCCTCTTGTTTCTTCAATCGTAACTCTTCATCCGCCCCTGCTTCATTCCGCTTTTGAGTTTCTATGTACTCCACGTAATAATTAAGCTCACTTTCATTATGCGCTATCCTCTTGGATTGCCACGATGCTTGGTCACTAGCAATGGTATGCAAAACTTCAACTCATTGCTCAATAGGAGTCTTACCTTGTTTCTTTTGCCGCCTCGCTTCCTTTGCCGCCTTGGTTCCCATTGGTTTAGGTGGACTCGAGAGAGCGGCCACGTGGCTTTGAGGTGTCTCATTCACTTCTTCGTCATCCAAATTAATAGTTGGAGATGATTCGGCGGCGGAAGGAGTAGGTTGGTAACTACTTGCATATGGAGATGGAGTAGTTGGTAGCACCGCAATGAAAGATGGATAATTCTTAACCACTTCCCAACATTCAAAGTGTGTGAACACTTTCTTCTTTTCCTTATAATAACATGATTGAGCTTTCTTGATCTAATAAAAAAATTATATTCGCTATTTCACCATGCTACATATTTTATTCAAATTAGATATATAAATTACATAATTTAATTCATCTAATGAAATAAAATTTATATAATGTATGCTACAAAAAAAATAAACTTACTTCATACATTAGCGAAGTGCCACTAGCTATACGTTGCCGTGCTGCGTACAAACATACGCCCCATTTTTGTAAGAGTAGCTTGAACTTGTTGTTGTGAGACGCAAACGCGATTTGGGTCCTCGACTCCTTCAGAGGATACTCATCTTGTGTTGGCTTCCATTTTTTCACATAATCTCCATGAATTGTCTCCCACAATTTCTCCCTCTTTTGTTTGTTGCCGTCGTATTCATCTACGCTATGAAGCACAAAAGAGATACACCTTGTGTGTCCATTTTTTTTGGAACAAATGCTAAACGAAATGAGAGAGGAGATGGAAGGAGAAGTGCAATTTGTTGTGCACAAATTGGTGTGAGTCGATCAAAAATTGAAGTAGTATTTATAGGCAAATTTTTGGGAGAGTTTGAGAATTTTTGGGATTTTTTAACTATTTTTTGGAGATTTTTCAATTTATTTCCGTTCTGATTTTTCAGTAGCCGTTTCCTTTAAATCTCAGCCGTTGGATCAAAATGTCTGATTCAAAAGGATGGCCCAGATCAATAGGACCGTTAGGGGTTAATAAACCAGCCGGTAAGTCACGTGTCAGCATCTCATTCGCCCGTTAAATTATTTTTTTACTCTTTACTTGCACGTGCCTGACCGAAAAAAAAATCCTACTCGCCTGACGTCACCCACGTGCCGTGGGATCCGCCAGGCGTTCGAGCAAGCTCCGGAGCAAAACTTGCTCGTCCATTTGCCGGAGCAAATCGTCAACGATGACTGCTCGCCTAGGTGCTTGCCGGTGCGCAATCGAAAACGATGGTGCTCGAGCAAATCCGGCCGGCCCCACATGAAGCTCGAGCAAATCCTCCTCGGATGCTCGCCGGTATAGATGCTCTTAGAATCATAACATCTCGATCGTAGTGCCACACTGTCCTACTTAACCGCTCTGCCTTGAACCGAATTTTTTTCTCAAGAGCTTAATTTGTAACACAGTTGTAGTTCTGCGTAGGTTCAAAGTGATGGTAGATCGTCAAACCACAGAACAAACAAACGAGATTGTTCAAATAACAGCTTTTGAAGTATTTCAAATACTAAAAAAAACAAGATCAATCTAAGTGCAAGATGATGAGTAACATTTCCACAACAAAACACCCAAAATCATTTTAAAAAGAAAAAGAAAAACTCAACACGGGGAAAAAATAGTTAGAGATTTCACATTTCCTTTCCAGATCATGAACTACACCAAAAAAAATAAAAATATCAGCACAATAAAGATAATATAAATCGAGAGCAGACTTATACAACTAACAGCTTATTGAATTACTGACTACACTGGTATGGGACTTAGTCCGACCAACAGAAGGAGATCAAACTCCTCTTAAAGCTAGCTCAAAATGCAAATCACCCAGACCAAAAGGAAGGAAGAAGTCGAGATAAATTAACAAACTATCACCAATATAATTTACAAACAAGAATCCTCGTACTACCAACAAACATTTAAATTGCCGTAAGACCTTGGATTCGTCATTAATAGGGTCACGAAGAGTTCCAAACATCCAGTCCAGTCCAGTCCGGTCCATCCATATAGTGTGTAGGAAGGTACTGTGTGCCGAATAATTTTCCATAGTGTGTAATGGACATAGTTGTGGGGGTAGGTTGTATGATTTGTTGCAGATTTGTTGAACTACACTTTCAGGCTCTAACATATTATATATATATATAGGGAAGTTAAGAAAATGAAGAGCGAGGATAGTTTGGTAAACAAAATGAAAAATTGGTAAATAAATAAGACAATGAAGATGAGAGAGAAAGTGAGAGTGTGAGAATCACTATATATATCATATCAAATTAGAAGTTTTATATTGAAATTTCGGTGTAAAGGGAGGTGATGGTTAGGCTTGAAAAATGCGGTGACATTTTTCATAAATAATTCAAATATCATGGTCTGTAATCTATTGAGAAAATATAATTAATTTTTTTTAGGAATGAAAATTTATGGTAATTTTTTAGGAAAGAGAGGAATGAAATTGAGTTTTTTTTTTCATTTTCCTTTTACTTTTTAACGGCTATAATTTTTCCTTTTACTTTTTAACATTAATATTTTTTTTAAATTTTTGTACAGCTTAATTTTTATTTTTTACTTTAATACAACAACAGAAAACTTTCATTCGAATTTTATCTAAAATTTCCACATTAACCTTTTTTTATTTTTTTAACGGATGTTACTTAAATTTTTCATAAACAAAATTTTCTGCCTAAATCTTAATCTCATTTATGCATCATTCTCGATTCCTCACAATGCAAATTAGCTTCGACGAGGGTTCCCTTTTAGTACCTACAAAATTGAGGTCGTTACAGACATCTTATATATACTGAACACTAAACACCTTAATTATACTTTGCTAATCAGACCCTTATTTACAAAAAATTGTTCCAATTTCATTATCCTTTTAAGCCAACTAGTGTTTACAGGGTTTTAATCACCCTCACAATTATAAAATTTTAGAAGAACAGATATTTAGATAGATAGTTATATTTCTTATCATATAGTAAGACAAATAGTTAGACATGAATACGACATAATCGATGGATAGAAACAAAAGCATATAGTTAGCTCTTTTATTATTTTATTGAAAGACATATATCTAGACATTATTCATACAGATAGTTAATGCAATCGACAACCCATAAAGAACTCAAACTTTATATTATAAGCATTCAAACACACATCTAAAATTTAGCGACAGATATCCAACCAGATATTTACACAACAAATACCTAAAACTCAAACACAACTTGGACACTTTCGACAGACATTATGATTTTTAGGGTATTAAGGATTTTAGTTAGGGTTTGTAGGGTTTAAGGGTTTGACAATTCTGAAATTTGAAGAAGACAAATAGTTTAACAAATAGTTTACCCAATAGTCTACACATTCTGAAATTATAGGGTGTTTTTATGTAGAGAAGTTTTATTAACACATTCGTTTAGTAGATACACACCCCTTTTTTTGGGAATATTTTCTAATACCATTTTACCCCTTTACTCTCGGGATTGTGCAATCCTTACCAGCTAATCTCAGCTTTTTCAACAACGCAACACTACTTTGGGAGTAATTCTACTTTGGGTGTTGATTCCACAATTCTTATTTTTCAATACAATTTCAGAATATCAATCTTTTGTGCTCGATCTTGTAAAATTTGACAGTCACTGCTTAACATCTCGATGGGTCAATAAACATCACACAAATCAAGCTTATATGGCTATGAGCAAATTAAAGTTCATATATCGACAGAATGAATACAAAAGAATTTCTGCAGAATTGACCAGATTTGAAATCAAACTTTGGAAGATGAAAGGGGGAACTCGGATTTGGGTCCTCCTTTTTGATTGGCTTGATATTGTAGTAAATTGACAACACTCACAGATGAGAGAGAGAGAGAGAGAGAGAGAGAGAGAGAGAGAGAGAGAGAGAGAGAGAGAGAGAGAGAGAGAGAGAGAGAGAGAGAGGAAATGAGAAAGGGTAACAGAGGAAAAATGAATGTAAAAAATTATAAAAAATGGAAGGGTGTGTATTTTTTTTGAAGGATACATGTGAGATATCTGTTCATTATAAGAATAAGGAGATACAAATACAACTATGACTGCCCATTGAAGGACAACTTAAGAAAGAAGTCATAGTTTAGATAACCGAAGTGTTCAAAAATACCTTACCTGCCATGTCAGTGAAAACTAAAGTCTTCAATGCCCATGCATCAGTAGGCTCATGCTCCACCACCATAGCCGGAATCAAAGCTAGCTCAGAAGATGGAGTCTCCGGTCTTAGATCCCCGATCTTTATGCCAGGACCTTTAGCTTTTCTGGATCTTCTCTTCTGCCAAGAGATATCCACCCTACGCATAAGAGTCTCCTCCTCGCTCTCTCCCAGAATGTGTTTCTTGGCCTTATTCTTTGAACCTGCAGGGCGTCCACGCTTGATTTTCTTCGCAGAGGACTTCAACAACATGCCATTTTTTTCTAGAATGGTCAACTCCGATTGTAGAGGAAGGCTAGGCTTTTATTTTAAGAGACTAGATTGCTTCAACCTTTTAACCAGCACGAGAGCATCCTCACTACTCATTCATTTTGGTGCCTCCTTTCTTATTGTTGGTAGCACATGGGCATTACGTAAGAAAGCATCCACTGAGGCAAATGCTTCCTGAGTAAAACCATTTACCTTGAATAATAGAGAGCTCGTCGGCAAGGGTACATTCACAACTTGCAAAGAACTCGAATTAACGTTAGGGTTAGGGTTAGTAACCTGAACCTCCTCCTCAAGCCATGCGCCTCCTCGAGATTCATGTACTTCTCCGATGAACGTTGCTTTCGATTACAAGATAACATTCTTTGAAAATTCTGGTGTCCCAATGAAACTAGATTTGGGGTGTTCCTAGAGGCCACACACACCACAATAACCATGCAACCTGTCATATTTGAATTTCAGTTTTGCAGAGACTCTAGGTTCGAATTTGAACTCTCTGACAATAAAGGGTTGCCAAACCCTAGATTGTATACAATGGTAAATACAAATGCGAGCCACCCCTCTTCTGAAACTAGGTTCACAAATCCTCTCGAAAATACCAATTGCATTGGAAACCATGTGCATTCCCTTTTTTGGTGAAGATGATCGGATCCAGGCCATTGATAGTCACCCACACTGGAATGGATAGTAGAGGGACGACAAGAGGGCTTCCTCGTACGTTGAAGCAGACCATGACAAAGGAGGCTTTACCATAAAACCAGGGGCCTTCGTCGAGGTTCCTTTTGGCCTCCTCCTCCTGCAAAAACTCGAACACTAATTGGTCCTCCACTGGTCGGACAGAAAGCCGACGAGCCCCATAACGAGGCTAGAGAACCTGCTGCGGCTTGAAGATTGATTTTTCCTTTGATCGAAAGTAAATGGCCAACCACAAACGTGTGGTTCGATACACTGGCGGAGCCACACACCCCAAAAGATGTACAACCTTCATCAGAGAGCGATATGCTGCTCAGTCATCTGGTTCGATGTCAGAGAAGGAAGAAGGGCAACGAGTTTTCTTGGAAAACCTAGAAGCTTGGGCAGCTAGAGTTTTTGAAAGGATGTGTATTAAGAGTAATGGAGTGTGTGAATAAAATCTCCATTTGAAACATAAATAAAAGTCATAAAACCACAACTGTGAGAGCAGATTTGTCCTGCTTCAGCATAGATCTTCGCGAACCTGCAAAACAAGTCGGCTCCAACGCTTAAGTCAGTACTTGCCTTAAGAATCAAATAGTGAATAAAGCAAAATTACGTTACCTCGGACCATGCAGAGATGGTCTATATATAGCAATCGAGCTAGGTCTAAGCATAATCCATATCGAATATGACTACGTTACTTTCAGATATGAGGAATCCATTAAGGAATAGATCTCCATATCCATGGCCAATCAGATCTCATGATTACCACAGACATTTTGGCATAATCCTACTAGAACAAGTACAAATCTTTCATTTTCCTCCTCGGATTCTGTCAACCCCCCAAGGTCCGATCGAATCAGTCCCTCGAGGTCAGATTGCCCAGCCTCCTTGAGGTCCGATCTTACTTGGGATTGTCATGCCCATCGAACATTCCAGAAGACTCTACATCGCTCCATATACTTCTAGAAACCCCCAAATCATTCGTCCCTTAATTGAACACGTAATCGTTCAAGCCCAGGCACATATCTGGCTTCGTCAAATCTCATCCAGAATCGTTCTACCAGAACTTATCCTTCCTCATCTCAGATGGCCAAAACTGACTCCCACAATAACCACAAACAAAGTGAAGGCTCGAGGTCTTTTTTTTTAAAAAGTATAGATAAAACCGGGGACCAAAAGTGAAAAGGAGCGGAAAATAGACCAACTTAAAGCTGACCGTCTCCAGTTCAAATCTCCAAAACCCAAAACCCTAACCCCGTATCCAATGTACCTCTACAGCCTCACACTCCAGCGCGCCACCGGCATAGTCGCCGCCATCAACGGCAACTTCTCCGGCGGCAAGGCCCAGGAGATCGCCGTCGCCCGCGGCAAAGTCCTCGACCTCCTCCGCCCCGACGACAACGGCAAGATCCAGACTCTCCTCTCCGTCGAAATCTTCGGCGCCATTCGCTCCTTGGCTCAGTTCCGCCTCACCGGGTCCCACAAAGACTACATCGTCGTCGGCTCCGACTCCGGCCGGATCGTAATTCTCGAGTACAACAAGGACAAAAATGTCTTTGACAAGATCCACCAGGAGACTTTCGGCAAATCCGGTTGCCGGAGAATCGTTCCGGGTCAGTACTTGGCGATTGACCCGAAAGGTAGGGCGGTTATGGTCGGAGCTTGCGAGAAGCAGAAACTAGTGTATGTATTAAACCGAGACACGGCGGCTAGGTTGACGATTTCGTCACCGTTGGAGGCCCATAAGAGTCATACTTTAGTGTATTCGATTTGCGGGGTGGATTGCGGGTTTGATAACCCGATTTTTGCTGCGATTGAGCTTGATTATTCGGAGGTGGAGCAGGATTCGACTGGGAATGCGGAGGCGCAGAAGCATTTGACGTTCTATGAGCTCGATTTGGGGCTTAATCATGTGTCCAGGAAGTGGTCTGACCAGGTAGATAATGGGGCGAGTATGCTGGTCACTGTCCCCGGAGGTGGCGATGGGCCGAGTGGGGTGTTGGTGTGTGCTGAAAATTTCGTGATTTATAAGAATCAGGGCCAGGGGGATGTGAGGGCTGTGATTCCGAGGCGAAATGATCTGCCGGCTGAGCGCGGTGTCTTGATAGTTTCGGCAGCTGTGCACAAGCAGAAGTCTATGTTTTTTTTCCTTCTGCAGACTGAATATGGAGATGTGTTCAAGGTGACGCTGGAGCACGATAATGACATTGTTTCGGAGCTGAAGATCAAGTATTTCGATACAATACCTGTTACAACTTCAATGTGTGTTTTAAAATCGGGGTTTCTGTTTGCTGCTTCAGAGTTTGGGAACCATTCATTGTACCAGTTTCAAGCGATAGGGGAGGATCCTGATGTGGAGTCTTCCTCGGCTTCTTTGATGGAAACCGAAGAGGGTTTCCAGCCTGTGTATTTCCAGCCAAGGAAGTTGAAGAACCTTGTGAGGATTGATCAAGTTGAGAGCTTGATGCCGATAATGGACATGAAGGTCAGCAATTTGTTCGAAGAAGAGACACCTCAAATTTTTACACTTTGTGGTCGTGGTCCTCGTTCATCCCTCAGGATACTCAGACCGGGGTTAGCTATTAGTGAGATGGCTGTTTCAGAACTTCCTGGTACACCAAGTGCAGTCTGGACCGTGAAGAAGAATGTGACTGATGAATTTGACGCATACATTGTGGTGTCTTTTGCAAATGCTACTCTTGTGCTTTCGATTGGTGAGACAGTTGAAGAAGTTAATGACAGTGGGTTTCTTGATACCACCCCATCACTCACGGTGTCTTTGATTGGTGATGATTCTCTCATGCAAGTTCACCCGAATGGAATTAGGCACATCAGGGAAGATGGGCGCATCAATGAATGGAGAACTCCCGGAAAGAGGACAATTGTGAAAGTTGGCTCTAATAGACTTCAGGTGGTTATTGCTCTTAGTGGAGGAGAACTTATATACTTTGAGGTTGATATGACAGGTCAACTGATGGAGGTTGAGAAGCATGAAATGTCTGGAGATGTAGCTTGTCTGGACATTGCTCCAGTACCTGAAGGAAGACAGAGATCTCGTTTCCTTGCAGTCGGCTCTTATGACAACACAATCCGTATATTGTCATTGGATCCTGATGACTGTATGCAGATTCTGAGTGTGCAAAGTGTTTCTTCGATTCCAGAATCTCTCCTGTTTCTCGAGGTTCAGGCATCAGTTGGCGGTGAGGATGGTGCTGATCATCCAGCCAACCTTTTCCTAAATGCTGGTTTACGAACTGGGATTTTGTTTAGAACAGTGGTGGATATGGTGACAGGTCAGCTTTCTGATTCTCGTTCCCGATTCTTAGGATTAAGACCTCCAAAGCTATTCTCTATCAATATTAGAGGCAAGCATGCTATGCTCTGTTTGTCAAGCAGGCCGTGGCTTGGCTATATTCATCAAGGACATTTTCTGTTAACACCCTTATCGTATGAGACTCTTGAATATGCTGCTTCATTTTCATCTGATCAATGTGCGGAAGGTGTAGTTTCTGTTGCTGGCATGGCTTTGAGGGTTTTTACTATTGAAAGATTGGGAGAAACATTTAATGAAACTGTGATTCCCCTGAGGTACACCCCTAGGAAGTTTGTTGTTCAAGTGAAAAGAAAGCTTTTGGTAATCATTGAAAGTGATCAAGGAGCTTTCACAGCAGAAGAGCGTGAAGCTGCCAAAAAGGAGTGCTTTGAGGCTGCAGAAATAGGTGAAAATGGAAATGGTAATGTGGAGCAGATGGAGAATGGTGATAATGAGGAAGATCCCCTCTCTGATGAACATTATGGCTTTCCTAAGGCAGAGTCTGACAAATGGGTTTCTTGCATTAGAGTTCTTGACCCGAAGACAGCGACTACCACTTGTTTGTTGGAGCTTCTGGATAACGAAGCTGCATTCAGTGTATGTACAGTGAATTTTCATGATAAGGAATATGGTACGCTTTTAGCCGTAGGTACAGCAAAGGGACTTCAGTTTTGGCCCAAGAAAAGTATAACTGCCGGATATATTCATATATACCGATTTGTAGATGATGGAAAGTCCCTTGAACTGTTGCACAAGACACAAGTGGATGGTGTTCCTCTTGCTTTATGTCAGTTTCAGGGCAGATTACTAGCAGGGATAGGATCAGTGCTCAGACTATATGATTTAGGAAAAAGAAGATTGCTCAGGAAATGTGAGAATAAGCTGTTTCCCAACACTATTATGTCCATTCAAACCTATCGTGATCGTATTTATGTTGGTGACATTCAAGAGGTATGTTTTTCCTTTTGCTCATTAGTCATATGCACCAGATATAGAAATTCATCTGGTTGGTTGCTTTTGCCTCATACTGCATTTTATTATATTCTTTGTACCTGCTTCTATATGAGTTATTATGATGGTGGTTATGGCTTCAAAAATTCTGTTTTATATAGTTTCTTGCATATTGATTAGCTAAATGTCCACATTGTTTATCCGTTAAAGACGTGAAAAGTAAATAGATGCTCAGATAATTAGTGGGCATGAAATCTTCTGTCATGACTGAGTAGTTAAAAGTTGTGGGTTAATTTCTTTTACAATTTGGAATTAGATATCATGTCTTGTACTGATATATTAGGTGTATTTGTTACATCACTTCATAATGTTGCCTCATGAGCTTAAATTTATATATTTATTGTTAAAGGTTGATGATTTTTCTATCTGAAGTATGTACATATCTTCTTGTCTGCTTGCTTATCATTCTCTGACCACTATTGTTTACTAATTGTTTTCCCTTCTATCTATTGTTTTCCAGTCATTCCACTACTGCAAGTATAGGCGAGATGAGAATCAGCTGTATATATTTGCTGATGATTGTGTTCCAAGATGGCTTACGGCATCATTCCATGTAGATTTTGACACCATGGCCGGTGCGGACAAATTTGGGAATGTCTACTTTGTGCGGTTGCCACAGGATGTATCAGATGAGATTGAAGAAGATCCCACTGGTGGGAGGATAAAGTGGGAACAGGGTAAGCTGAATGGCGCCCCAAACAAAGTGGAGGAGATTGTTCAGTTCCACGTTGGTGATGTGGTCAGCTGCTTGCAGAAAGCATCTCTCATTCCAGGTGGCGGCGAGTGTATCATTTATGGGACAGTGATGGGTAGCTTGGGTGCGTTGCTTGCATTCACTTCTCGTGATGATGTTGACTTCTTTTCTCACCTGGAGATGTACATGAGGCAAGAACATCCACCCTTGTGCGGTAGAGATCACATGGCATATAGATCAGCATATTTCCCTGTTAAGGTGATTCTGCTGCCTACTTTTACATTATTCAGCATTAGTAATGATGAATCTGGTGTTTTTCTTCACTATTTGGTTCGCCAACTTTTTCCTTATATGCGTTTATGTTCTAATGATAAATCCCTATTGAATATTTGGCAGGATGTTATTGATGGAGATCTTTGTGAGCAATACCCAACTTTACCTATGGATCTACAAAGAAAAATTGCAGATGAGTTAGATAGAACTCCCGGAGAGATACTCAAGAAACTTGAGGAGATCCGAAATAAGATAATCTAAGGAAGAAGAAGCTGAAAGGTAGCCTCCTGATTTTTGTCATACCTTGTAAATTTGGCATGCGTCCCTTAATTACTGATATTGCTGTGTGGGTCAAACATATGTTTTGGAATAACGAATATTTGGTTCATGTGTGCGATTGCACAGGGTCAGATTTGCTTGGGTTGTTGCAGTTTTACGCTAACATGACAAGCATCTTTTCCTCATTGCAGAGATGGGCCAACAATTTCCAATTCATTAATATTGACACAGAAGGCGACCGGTCAAAACAGTGTTCACCAAGTAGATGTGTATCGAAAAGAAGCATTGAGCATCTTACCTGTTGCAGACGGTGTTCCCTGATGTTGTAATTAATCTTAATAGATCCTGTTTATGCTTATGCCAGTTTGACAATGTGTTGGTCAGATTGTTGATAGTTGCTTGCTACCTTTTCTTGAATGATAGTTCAAACTTATTGGGTAGGTTTTTGAGTTTTGCACTGTTCTTGCAACAATGCCTTTGTAGACTTGTAGGGCAAGTTTGTTTGGCAGTACTGGCTTTTTGTATGTTTGGCAGTACTGGTTTTTGGCATGTTTGTAGGGCATGCTTGTTTGGCATGTTTGTAGTCTCACTCCTTCCCACTCTGACCTTTTACTTTCCACAACCATGGTGCTCGAGGTCAGCCTTCCTTAATTGCTCCATGCTGCAAATTCCAAGTCTCCCAATTTTGCTTTGCTATTAAAATTTTTAGGGTGGGGTAAAACTTTGTTGCTTTTGAATTTTGAGTTGGAGGGCCGAGATTGAATAAGTGATACCGTACAACGCGTGAGCGATGACCGGACGACGGAGCGATGTTCTTGCCTCATGTAGAGTTGGGCGTGAGTGATGTTGGAATCAATGGAGGGCCGAGATTGAACAAGAGTTGGGCGTGAGCGATGACCGGACGACGGAGCGCGGTCAACAGAGGCGAAAAGAGGATGAGGTTTGTAGGGTAATGATTGTGATCTAATATGTTAGTACGTGATGTGCTAAAACCAAAAAACATACTTTATTTAGCACGAAAATACTCGGGAAGCCTAGAAATGCCATGCAAAAAGCTATTTACCAGACTCGGGAGCAGTCTGGTCATTCCAAATCCATGCTGTACAACGCACATGAGGCGCATCCACACGCGTCACATGCAGGCCGTACTGATCTACCAGGTCAAATGACCAGCGCACCCTTACAACATGCACAAGGGCAGTTCGATCACCACAGGCCAGTTCCGTACGACGCACGTGATGGAGAACAACGCACATCACATGTAGGCTATACGGAACGGAGCAACCATTGACTAGCGTACCCCTTAGCCATTCTCATGTGGAAATCAGTCATTCCTAAACATCAAAATGGTAGGAGGGCTAGTTCCACATCGAGAATCACTTCGAGTTGTCAAAAATCATCTAACCATAAACAGATGGCACCCGCCCCCAAGGAAGAGGTCATTAGTTTTGACTTCTACTGTCACTTTACCTATATTTATGTCATTTACTGACTCAAGCATCGGAGTGTCGAAGGCGGGCCAACCCCGTCTCGATCTCTTAAGCTAAAACTATTATTTTGCAGGTAGAACAAGCGTTCCAAGCCTCAAACCGGGACGCTTGGGAGCGATCCTACATCCAAAATCTTCCCCTCTTCGGGACGGAATCCTTACGGATTTCGCCTAAAACAATTGGCGCCGTCTGCGGGAAATCGATATTTTTTTCTCCACCACATTAAAAGGCCTATCCCATTTTTCTTTATGGCCACTAATGAACAAGATGGCATGGTCACTTCCGCTGGGGATCGCTTGCGAGTTTTTGAGCCGCTCTTAACGCCCAATGTCTCATTAGGACCCCTTAACTCAAATACATCCAGCGACATTGGAGCGTCGTCCCAGACCATTGCATCTAGCATCCCCACTGATACCAACATCACTCACGCCCAACTCTTGGCACAAATCGCCGAGCTCAGGGCGGAGCGGGATGCGACCCAACGCACCAACGAGCGTCTCAGTGACATGCTAAGCACCATGCAAGCTCAACAGCTCGAACTCGGCCGCCGAGAGAAACGATGTAATATGATCCACATGAATGCTCAGCTGGTCAATCCACTAATGCCCGGCCCTTTGTCCGCAATTGAGATACGTGCTCCCCAGGACGCAACGGGCAACGGGCCAAATCCTCGCCCGACTGGCTGATTTGGAAAGCGAACTAAGGCAGAACTGTAACCATTATCGCACTGTGTCTTACACACTATGTACAACCCCGTTCTCCCCTTCCATCACCAATGGGGGACGCCACCCGGGGGCAAAGACATGGAAGGATGAACGGTACTCTGGCCATAGAGACCCTGGCACTCATCTCGATCGGTTTCTTTCTTTCACGGCTGGCCATAGACATGACGACGCGACTTTGTGTTACTTATTCCTTGAATCACTAACAGGTGAAACGCTCAATTGGTTTTTTGAAGTGGCCCCAGGATCTATATCATCGTTCGAAGAACTTACAGACACTTTTCTCAAACGATATCGACTGCAAAAATGTCACAACACTGCCAAGTCTCTTTTCTCTGTTTGACAGGGAGGCTCTGAGAATTTGTCGTCTTACATCAACCGTTTCAGGGAAGCTGCTCAGCTTTGTTGAAATTTGGACAAGTAGACGGCTCAGACAGCTTTGGTAGAAGGACTCCAACCTTCACTCTTCAAAGAAAAATTGATCCCAAATGACCAACTCACATACGAGGCCACTCTCAATATGATGGTAGAAAAGGCTGAGGTCCACAACCGTATCTGGGGCCAACGGGATAGTTATATACTTCCTAATCGACGTGGCAACAAGGAAAAGCAATACCGCTCACACACACCCGAACGAAAGTGACACTGTTCTCACACTCCAGAGCAGAAGCAAAGCCTGTACATGTAGCATATCCTAGAACATCATCGTTCCCCTATTTGAAATAGGCATTGCGCTCCACAAAGACAACGTTCTCCCACTCGAAACCCCCAACGATCACTCAAATCTCAAAAAGCACCGTTCCTCTGATCGAACGGTCTACACCATCACGAATGCCACATATGTAGAGATTTTTGCTAACAATAAATACTTGATAGCTCAGCCTAATCCCAAGACGAGCAAAGCATCGTTGAAAAACACCGGCAGTTGGTGCAAATATCATGAATCAGAAACCCATAACACTCAAGATTGCAATGTTTTTAAAAAAAATCATACAAGAGTTATTCGATAAAGGCGAGCTAAACCAGTATCCCGCCGATGGAGGCAAGCAGATCGCATTCATTGAGGCTCAGAAAGAAATTTCCACGACCTATGGAGGAAAATGGCGGGCGGACGCCCTTTCTCGAGAAATGTTGTCCATCGCATTGGGTTCTGAACCTAAGGCTCAGCGTCGTACATAGGAGCCAATCACCTTTTTCGAGTTGGGTGAGCTAGGAGTTCCTCCCACGAACGCTCCATATGTCATGGATGCCTTTGTAGACCGATGTAAGGTAAGTCACGTCCTAAGCAACTCAGACTCGGGCGCTAACGTGATTTTCCTCAGTGCATAAGAGCAGCTGAAACGACCTGGCCATTGCTTGTCACAGAATAATGAATCCCTCATGAGTTTCTCAGGTGACGTCATCTACCCTCTCGGTAACGATTACATGCGTCTAGGCCTTGGCGCCAGGGGTTCTCCCCAAAGGGAAGTATTTACAGATTTTATTGTGGTAGATTTGTACTCCTCTTACAATATAATTCTTGGCCGTCCGGCCCTCAAAAAATTTCGAGCCATTACGGCCAGTCACATGTTACACATGAAATTTTCAACGGATTTTGGCACTGGTTCTGTAAGTGGATACAACTTCGTAACGCGCCCAATCAACCCCTGAACCGGTCACGTTGTACGCCAAGAAATTATGAAGGTGGCAAATACACCCGTCGTGGACATGAAAATGGAGAAGCCTGATGATCCAAGGGATGGTGTGAACACTCTCAGACCTGTTGACACTAGGGACTCTATCATTGAAGTTGAAATCAATCCAGCTCACCCTGAACGCAAGGTCCGCATCGGTGCCACTCTAGACGTCCGCATCGGGACAGATTTGATCAGTCTCTTTCAGGAATACAACACCGTCTTTGCATGGTCCTACGCCGATATGCCTGGAATCTCTACCAATTTAATTTCTCACAGATTGAGTATTGCCCCACACAGCAAGCCAATCAAGCAAAAGCGTTGCGCATACAAAGCTGAGCATTACGCCGCGATGAACGCTGAGGTGGAACGCCTCCTAAAGATGGGTTTTATACGGTCTGTCCACTACCCCAAATGAATATCAAATGAGGTCATGGTTCCAAAAATCAACAAGAGTTGGCGAATGTGTTTCTACTACACAAATTTGAATAAAGCATGCCCTAAAGAGAGCTTCCCGCTACCCAGGATAGACCAACTTGTGGATGCAACAGCAGGCTATGAACTCTTCTCAACGCTAGACGCATACTCTGGATACAACCAAATCTTCATGAACCCGGAAGATTAAGAAGCTACGATGTTCACCACTGACAAGGGGCTCTATTGCTATGTGGTCATGCCGTTCGGACTCAAGAACGCAGGCTCCACCTACCAGCATTTCATGACATACATCTTCCACGACGTCAATGGCTCCGTTGTGGAAGTATACATAGACGATATCCTAGTCAAAAGTCAAACGGCCAAGGGCCACGTCGCTAATCTCCGCATCTTCTTCCAAATCCTAATAGAACATAATATTTGTCTCAATCCTGTAAAATGCATGTTCGGCATCACCGCCAACAAGTTCTTGGGGTACATGGTCAACCAAAGGGATATCGAGGCCAACCCTGAAAAGGTCAAAGCCATCATGGATATGAAAACCCCTGCGAACAAGAAGGAAATACAAAGCCTTACAAGTAACCTTGCCGCCCTCAACTGTTTCATCTCTCGTTTTTCTGACAAATGTGAACCGTTCTTCATGGTCATACGCCTTGCCCACAGCAAGCGCTCCATTAACTGAACGTCTGCCTGTGAGAACGCGTTCCAACAAATCAAGCTATACCTAGCTTTCATCCGCCCACTCTCTAGACCAGTGCAGGGTGAAACACTTTACTTATACCTAGCTATCTCCCTTACAGCCACTAGCTTCGCCTTAGTGCGACGCGACGCTGATGCTGATCTCCCTATCTTTTTCACAGGCAAAGGACTCACAGGAGCATAGAAACGCTACCCAACATTCGACAAATGGGCCTTCGCCCTCGTCACAGCTGCTCGACGCTTAAGGCCCTATTTTGAAGCGCATAAAATCTAGGTGCTCATAAACCTCCCCCTTAAGCAAGTGCTCCAATCTCCTAACCACAGCGGCCATCTCAACAAATGGTCCATCGAGCTTAGTGAATTCGACGTCGAATACAAACCCAAAACGGCCATTAAAGCCCAAGCTATAGCAGATTTCATAGCGACGATTCAACCACCAAAATGGAAAGTGGTGCGGGTATTATACTTCTGGACCAAACGACGCTTATGCTAAATACGATCTACTATTCAACTTCAAAGCATCTAACAACGAGGCTGGATATGAAGCACTCATAGCTGGCCTGCAGTTAGCACGTGTCTCAGATGCTTTAGACTTGAACATCTTTAGTGACTCTCAACTCGTGGTCAACCAAGTGAAAGGGGACTTTGAAGCCAAAGATGATTCCATGACCGCATACGTGTCATTAACAAAGTACTACCTCTCAAAGTTCAGATTTTACAATATCACTCAAGTGCCAAAAGAGCAGAATGTTAACGCAGATGCTCTGGTGCATCTTGCAACGGCCAAAACAACACAAGGCCTGTTCTCACCCAAAGTCGAAACGCTAGATAAACCAAGCATCCAGAGGAACTTCCTTGAGATATTACCCATTGGGCCTGCTGAACCAGACTGGCTAGATCCCATCCTGGCTTATAAGACAAATTGGGCGCTGCCCACAAGTAAAAAGGAAGCTAGAACGATCGTTGCTAGGGCTATTAACTTCAGCATTCGCGGTGGTCACCTGTATAGGCAAGGATGCACCTGGTCCAACTTAAGATGCCTCCCCACAAAGGCAGAACGCTCCCTCCTAGAAGACATACATAGTGGGCAGTGCGGCCACCACGCTGGAGTCCGTTCCATCGCTCACAAGGCATTATGATATAGCTTCTGGTGGCCCACCATTCACGTAGACACGTTGGAGATCACCAGTACATGTAAAGCTTTCCAATTACACGCCCATCGAACACACTCGCCAGCTACACCACTCTCCATCATTCTGTCCTCAATACCATTCGTGCAATGGGGCCTAGATCTCATCGGCGAACTGCCAAAGACCAAAGGCCAATACCGTTACATGATAGTCATCATTGACTATCACACCAAGTTCATCGAGGCTGAACCATTCGTCAAGATCACGATAGAAAATGTTAAAAAATTCCTTTGGAGAACGCTCTTCTGCCGTTAGGGTGCCCCAGTTAATATCATCACAGATAACGGCACACAATTCAACAATCCTGAGCTCATTGCATTCTGCAAGAAGCAGGGAACCAGTATCCTCTTCTCCTTACCTGCTCACCTCCAATGTAATGGACAAGTCGAGGCGGCTAAAAAAATCATCAAAGACGGTTTAAAACAAAAACTTCAAGCAATGCGGCGGGGCAGTCCCAACATCGGATGGTGGGCCGAGCTCCTTCCTGAAATCTTATGATCAATTCGAATAACAGCCACAATGACTACAGGCGAAACACCTTACTCCCTTACTTTTAGCACGGAGGCGTTGCTCCCCTGGAATTAACTTACCAAAGCCCAAGGGTGGAGGCATTTGACCCCGAAACAAACAGAGCCGGTTTACGCTTGGACAATGACCTTCTGGAAGAAAAAAGGAACGTAGCCTATTACCACAATGCAACCAACAAAGAGACGGTGGTGCGCTTGTACAACCAACACGTTCGCGCGCGTCCACTCCAAGTGGGAGACTGGGTGCCCAAGGCCATCTAAGGAAAGATAAAAAGCCTGAGGCCAGTTTGGGAAAGGCCATATAAGATTGTAGACGTTGCTAGCCCAGGCACGTTCTACCTCAGTGAGAAGGACGGTACCATTTTATCTTACCCATGGAACATCGAGCACCTACGAAAATACTATCACTAGCGCATTCCGTACTGCGATGCATATGTTTTTTTTGCTCATTTGTTTTCAAAGTTTATTATGTTTTTTGTAAGTCACCACGTGACCACCTGGAGCATGTACCGTTCTAATGAAACACAGTCACATTCGGTGCTTATACTGTGCTTGTCCACGACACACGTATTCTCTATTACTTCTAATGCTAGGCTTCTACGTTCGAATAATAAGACAATCACCACATGCGACCATTCAACACATAAAAGCAAAATGCATGTTTTTGGTGTGGTAGCGCTATGCCTGCCGAATGTGAAGCCATTTGAATATAAATGGGTCTTTGTTCAGAAGTAAAATTAGAAGAATGAAGTCTTGCGATACAAAACTAGGCTAAAGGCGCAAGTACTTTCTCAACGCCATGGAATTGATTATGAGGAGACATATTCTCCAATCATAGACATTATTATATTCCGCTACTTAAGTCAATTTAGTAGTGTCCAAGAAACTGAGTACATAGTGTATGGATGTGGTTACAACATATCCTCTATATGATCTTGATTCAAAGATATATATGAAAGTCTTGAACGACATAGTCTTACCCAAGTCAAGTAACTCTAAACCAAGAAGTACTCATGTGATTAAATTGAGACTTTCATTTAATGAATTGAAGCAATCTGGTCGAATATGGTACACACTACTAGCTGACTACTTGATTGGAAAGGGATACAAGAACGATAGTGTGTGCCTATGTATGTACATTAAGAATACAAGTTTAGGATTTGTCATAGTAGCTGTCTATGTTGATGATATGAATATCATTGGGTCTCTTGATGAAATCAATGAGATGGTTTTGTACAAAAGAGGAAGATGAGGAAATTTTGGGAGTTGAGATTCCATATCTTAGCGTAGTTGGAGTTTTGTTACATTTAGCTCAGTGCATGTGTCCTGACATTGCCTTCTCAGTAAACTTATTAGCTAGAGTCAGCTCTGTGCCTACACTACGTAATTGGAATGGAGTGAAACATATCTTCAAGTACTTGAAGGGAAACATTGACTTGGACTTATCTTTATCTTCAAGAGAAAAGTTGGAAATCCCTAATGGGATGCCAGAGGCACAGGTCTCATCCCCTGGCTGTAAGCGTGACGCTGAAGCATATGTCTTGGCGCCTTATCGACAATGTGTTGCCACAACTGCATTTTTTTATAGTGCAGTCCCCTATTCCGAGACACTGAATGATGTGTTAATAGGATTTTCTGATGCAGAGTATCTTTCTGACCCGCATAAAAATTCTCAAACTGATTATATTTCACTATTGGGAACATGACAATATCTTGGAGATTTTACAAAAAAAAAACCCTTATTTCTATTTCCTCGAATCATTCTAAAATCATAGGTCTCGAGGGTCTGTGGATTACTGTCTACTAAGACTATACTAAACCTTCATCTTTAAGGATAATGCAGCTTGCATTGAGCAGATGAGGTTGGGTTTCATTAAGGGTGAAAATACAAAACACATATTGCCAAAGTTCTTCTACAATCAATAACAACAACAATTTTTAAATATCCATGTGAACCAGATCAATTTTGAGGATAATGTTGCAGACTTGTTCACTAATTCACTTCCAAAATCACTTTTTAGAAATATGTAAAGCGCATTGGAATGCGACGTTCATTTGAACTCCAAAATTGAGTTAGCAATAAGGGAAGTCTACATCACAAGGTAGTATCATCTGTAATTGATGCGTTGTGCTATTTTTTCCTTTGACCAAGAATTTATTTTTCCTCAGAGGTTTTTATTTACTTGGCAAAGTTTTTAATGAGATAACAAGTTATGCATCACATTAGAAGCTTGACACAATGGGGATTGTTTAAGGAAATTATACTCTGTATCTTCCCATGTATATCTTGTCCAAATTAGATTAGAATAAAGATTCATGAACAACGCATCGGTGCTTTTACATCTTCAACATACAACTCATCGGTCTTCGACACTTCATAGCTCACATCTTTGTCACCTTCGGCTTCATCTTCCACAACTTTAATGCTCATGGCTTGGAGTGAAGGGATTGGTGATGACTTGTCAAATGTTTTGAACGACCTTGTTTTCTCAAACAGGGTCAGGGCCAGCTCTCCAACTTTTACATCAATCTTTGTATCGGCCGTAGCCATGAATGCTCTTCCAAAGATGATGGAGAGGACATCATACCCTCTCAAATCCTCTATGTCAAGAATTATGGCCAACACTATGAGGTCTTCAATCATGACTAGGATGTCTTCTACTATGCTTTGATCTGCTAGTTGCGATGACATGTTCACCGGCTTTATCTTTCCCAAGACAATGTCCTTGTAAACCAAATATGGCATCATCCATCAAGGCTCTTTCAAAGTACTTTATTCCAATGGTGCATGGCACATTGAAGCTTCTTAGATATTGCAATTTCTTGGGCACCTTCCTTTGTAGGATAGCTGAGACCGTGGCATTAAGGTTTACCTTCTTAGATTCTTTAACTTCCTCATGCATCTTATTCTGAATGGCCTCAAGAAGAGGTATATGGATGGCCACCTTCTTAAAGACATCCAAGCATTCCTTGATCTTCCTATCCATATTTTCTAGTGTTCTCTCTTTGTTCTTGACTTGAGGGAAGGATAGATATTCATCTTCACCACTTGGAGCCTTTCATGAATGCCTTTCTTGGTTGTTCAAAACTTTTTGTTCAATGGATCGAAGGAATGTCACACCCCGTCGAAAATTATCACCTTTTATGGACGCTCTAGGGGCTACTGTTCGATGGATCGAAGGATTCTCTCAACCTGTCAAATTCTGGGCTGCCATTTCTCTCTTCATCTTGCTCAAATCGAGCCCAAAATGCTCTTGACCAATGCCCATACCATCCAAACCTTCTCCGGCACTCCTGTGTCGATTCATCTCATCATCGGAATCTGCTTGCTCATCTCCAAATTCGGCTTCTTCATCATCCATGGCATCCCCATCTTTATCCGAAATAAACTTGATCTCATCATGAAATTGGACAACCTTATCCCTCATTGTAGTTGCCTTCTCAAATCGGGGAAGGATCTTAGGCACAAGCGGTGTATCTAAATCCTCTTTATCAATACTCTCTTCTACGGGAGCATCACCATAGTTCTCAAAGCCCTTTCTGAACCTCAATACCACCGCATTCACCAGATTGATTTTGCGCTTGGGATTCTTCTCGGTGCGAGATGAAAATTCATTGGTCCTTCTGCCTTCTTGATTGATGATCACTGTAGCCAATTGACTCATTTGAGTTTCAAGATTGTGGTTGACACTTTGGTTTTCATTCTTCACTCTCATGATGATATCAAGGATATTTTTCTTATCCTTATCTCGTTGAGCTTGCAACTTGCTTTGGAGAATCACTTCTTGTTGTGCAAATAGCTTGGTTATCAACTCTTCTAAGCTAGACTTTAATATTTCCGATTGAGGTGGAGGTGGTGGTGCTTGTTGCAATGGAGATTGTTGTGTTCTAGAAGTAAAGGATGTTCTTGGTTGGTTATTATTACCTCCTGAAGCATTGGCAAACCCTCCATTTGGCCTTGTGAATCCGTTGGCTCCATAGTTGCTTGTGAACTCCTTGGTCCCACTAGTTGAAGCCACAAGGCCTCCTCGAGTACCTCCATGGCCACTATATCCTCCGTCTTGTCCTTGAAAACTACTATTTGATCGTTGATAGCCTCCTTGATTGAAATCATGACCATTTTCTTGTCCACTATGGTTGTTTTGTCATGTTCACTCCATGAGAAGATAAGATTGGTACGCCATCCCGAATTATTACTTTGTGCACCAAAGGAAATGAGCTTGCATTTCTCAATAATCTTCAGATAGTCTCCTTGGTGAGGGCAACATAGAGTCTCGTGCACCATGCTCTCACAAATCATGCAAATCGTCGGCTCCACACTAGTCTCTACAAATTGATTGACATAGCCTCCATTCCGAGTTTGCTTCAACAAAAAGTCAAACTTCTTGTTTCAAGTCTCTTGATGACACTTTCTTGTACATATGCGACTCCCTTGACTTCATATATATTTTCTCGGTTTGAGTGGGTGACTTCTCTCATTGATATTGCTTGTTTTAAAACATTGGAGTTGACATCCTATAAGGAAGACTGTTTCGACATCTTTTGAAGTAGAATATATACCTCCCCTCTGGTTTTATCAATAAAGTCTCCACATGCATTGCCAACATTCCTTCTTGTTTCCATGCTTAACCCATCTCCCCCCTCTGGAATATAACTCCAGGTTTATCCCGGAATCATTACTGATAAAAAGGTTGGTCCCACCCCCATTCTGATTCTCTTATATGCAAGCAAATGCCGAATTCAATCATCCTCGAATGATTTCCCGTCTTTTGATTCCCATTCCTAAATAGTAAACATGTCATTTATTTGAATACTAGATGAAGAGCATTCACACACTATGTGTGTGTAACTAATTTTACATTATCAATTTTTAAGTTTTTAGTGAAATTTAATTTTGAAAAGATAAGTAAAAAAGATTGAAGGTAAAAAAAACAGTTTTACCATTATAATTTTTGTCGATGGGTAGTTTTCTTATTACAGTCAATGAAAATTATGAGGGGCAATGAAGGAGAGCAATTTTGTTTTTCAAAAACTGCTCCCTACGTGGCTAGTTGATCAAAGGATAATTCCTCCTTTTTGTTTTTAAATTTAAACCTTAACTACCTCAACTATTTTTTATTGTGTTTTAATCTTTAAAGGATTTTTAAAAAATCAATTTTGGTTGACAATTTGAATTTTTTTAATGAAGAGAAAGAAACACACGAACAAGGATAGTTTCAATGCTACAAAAAACTTAATCAGCCCAATATTTAGACAACCAAGGACATGGACTCAGGGCCAAAAATGTAATATCAGCAGCTCAACCAGTTAAGCCCTTCAAAAAGACATTTTTACCCCTGTATATAAATAAAATATGCTTCAGTCACGTCCATTCGCTTTATTTCTCCAACTGTTGCTACTGATACTCTAAAAATCTCTCATCTGCAACGAAATCCACAACTTTGATCGTCTCATTTTTGCCTCTTCGACAACGATTGTCGATAAAAATTATTAACCACACGATCAAGTATGCTTCGGGACGCAGTATCACCTTGTTCGTCTTCGCTTTACAAAAGGTTTACACTGCTACTGCGTTTTCTACAAAGAAATCAATTATTTCAGTTATGGGATGCTACTACGCTTGGGTTGTTGAATTTCTATGCATTTTCGCTGATTTTTAGATGATATAATTTTTAATTTTGGGATGAAAAACTTCTGAAACACAAACGGGTTTTTAAATGATAATGTGTTTGTTGTTGTTCCTTTTATATCAATCGACTGGGCTTCATTGTAATCATTTTACGTTGATACTGTGCTTTTGATTCATAAATCAAGGTTTCGCTAGAATTTTCACCTAAAACTAAAATGTATCTACTACTGAGTTTTGTATTATGGTGTATTTGAGAAACTATTAGTGTTAGTTTTGATGATTATCTAGTGCATACATGATCTGATACTGTGTTTCTTTATTGTTGTACTGTATTTTTGCATTAATGAAATATTAACCTTTGATTTCACTGATGTTTGTTTCTACCCTCACTTGATACTGTTGAGTTGATGAATATACTATTGTTTGCCAATTGTTGATACTGGAAAAAGTTGATGTGTAAATGGTTGCTACTGAACTTTTCATGATTTTGAATGTGCCATATTGTGCGATGTATGTTTTCTTTACTGCTACTGTACTTCCCTAATTTCAGAAATTGGTGTTTTGGTTTGACTGGTTGAGAGGTTCCGACCCCGATTTTGTTTCCTAAACCAGAATAAAACCCCTTTCGAGAACATGAACTTTCAAAAATCATAAATTTTTTGGCAGAGTTCCACTATATTGCGTAGTTACCATTAACCTGCAGTGGAAAATACACTTCATCCTATGCCACAAAAGCCAAACCGTGAGCACCAATCCCATCCGGATTTCTCAAAAACATATCATAACGTAAAGCAATAAACAAAACTGTAGCTTTACAGAAATCTGAAAAAATCATATAGAAATATAAACAGAATAGTATTCAAAGCGACCTCTAGTATATACATATATACACAACAGTAGGCCAAACTAGAAACCTACTGAGAAGGAAAAGTGGCTCGAATACTAAGCATCCAACCTTGACGTGCGACACCTGAATCCAAACTGCAAACTGGGAATTGAAAACAAAGAACCCAGGGAAAGACATAAAATTGTTAGAGTGAGTGGAGAAAAATAAATGTCTTTCGCTGAATAAATATATGTTTATAAAACATATGCGAGTCTAGATGCATAAAAATCATATGGTGCACGAGGGAGACTCTAACTCCTCACGCGTACAGAGCATGCATCGAAAATCCCATGGGGTCACACATGGACAGATTCGCGCTAGTACAGTCTGAATCATGGGATCCCTGATCTTCGCGTGATTTCAGCCAGAAAGGCCTCAGGTTAGGGTATCTACTCCCCCCCGGTAAAGACCTCGGGTCGTGGTAACAGTCCCCCCAGGTAAACATCCTCGGGGATCAGCCGAGATGCGAAGTGTATCTATACAACTACTACTGAGACTGTACTCTGTGTAAACCAAATCATAAAGGTTTCCATGTAAATGCATAAAGCGTAATGTAAAAGCATACTCGTAATGCATAATTATAAAAGCATATTTGTAAATGCATAATCATAAAACACACGCTCGTATAATTCATAATCATAACTGCATGCTCATGCTCGTAAAACGTATATAAAAGACTCGCAACCAATAGTGAAAAGAAATGTCCACTCAAAGACAAGCACAACGCTAAAACGCGCTAATCCCGTAATCCGGCAGAAGATCCCTCGCCAAGCGTACGATCCCGATCTCCTGAATAATCACAAATACCACTGATCAAAATCACAATTCAAAACCCTAAACCACACCTCGAAAACCAACCATTTCCGGAAACATATAACTCGAATATCAACGAAATCGTTGAAAATCTCATAACTACTCTACTTATCTCTCAACACAAAATCCACCACCCAAATCAACTCAATAACCTCACGACTGCGATCAGAGAGCGAATACAAGTCGAAAACACATAAAATTTCCCCAAAATCCGGACCTCGCCGAAGCTCTGCTGCGAACCACCGCCGGCGGCGCGGCGTCGCCGAAGACTTTTCCCGGCGAACCAAACCCAGAATTCTTCCTCTCCTTAAGGCCAACCTTTTCTCTCAAAGCACCATCACCATCCAAGGCCCACCGTGGCCGAAAAACAGCTCGAAAATCCCATCCTCCAATGATTCCGGTGACCTATTCTGACGAGCTTGAAACGGCCTCCAAACCTGAAATCTTTCCACCCAAAATCTTCTATGGGTTGAGAGGAGCAAAACCCCCAACCCCATCGACCCCAAAAGTGGCCGTAAAAGCTCACCCGATTCTGGCAAAATTCCTAACCTTTACCGAATTGGTTCTCCCTCAAAACTCAACCAAATCAACTCAAACCAAGTTCAAAACAATAGGAAATCACGAGAGGAAGCTAACCATACCAAGCTTGTGGTCTGAAGTGGCCGGAATCGGAAAGTCGATGGCGGTGCAAAATCTCTTCGGTCAACGCGGGTCAATGGTCCAATTTTGGTCAACTAAGCCCAAATGTGACTTTTTGACAATTTTACGACTATTTCGATATTTATACTCGCGACTAAAACGATCAACGGTCGAAAACGTATTGAATCCAAACGGATAAACACAATTAAATCCAATGGTCGGAAATATTCATAATATATTCATCGGAGATCGGAAAAATTTTCGGAAAACTCCTATGAGCTCGAATTCACGTGCACGTGAAGAAACTCATATCAAATTCTCGCCCGATAATTTAGTCACAAATAAGACCGCCAAATCGATTAATTACGACAAACTACGATTATACGTGAAACTCGCAAATTAAGCCTATTAACTACCATTTCCGGTTCGGGTTGTCACAGATCTACCCCCCTTACAAAAATTTTGACCTCAAAATTTACATACCTACTAACTGAAAAGACGAGGATACTGCTCTCGCATGTACTGCTCAGTCTCCCAAGTGGCTTCCTCCACTGAATGATTCTGCCATAAGACCTTCACAAGCGGAATAACTCTGTGCCTCAACTCTTGTACACGTCGATCAAGAATCTACATTGGCTCCTCCACATAAGTCAAATCTTCCCGAATAGGAAGCTGATATGGTGCTAAAGCATGCGATGGATCCAAAATGTACTTTCGCAACATAGATACATGGAAGACATCATGCACTCTAGCCATCTCTGAAGGTAACTCCAACCTGTATGCCACAATACTAACTCTCTATGTGATCTCATAAGGACCAATATACCGGGGCCGAAGTTTGCCACGCTTCCCGAAACGAACTACTCCTCTCCAAGGAGACAATTTCAGGAATACCCAATCGCCAACCTCGAACTCAAGACTCTTCCTTCTCACATCTGCATAGCTCTTATGTCGATCTTGAGCAATCTTCAGTCTGTCTCTAATGATCTGAATATCCTCAATGGTGCTCTTCACCAAATCAGGACCAATGAGCCAACGCTCACCCACCCCACTCCAACACAATGGAGTATAGCACTGCTTCCCGTACAAAGCCTCATAAGGTGCCATATCGATGCTGGTTTGATAATTGTTATTGTAGGCAAACTCGATCAAATAAAGATGCTGGTCCCAATTCCCTCTAAACTGTAATACACAGGACCGCAATATGTCCTCCAAGGTCTAAATGGTCCTGTCAGACTGCCCATCAGTCTGAGGATGGAAAGCTGTACTGAAATGTAGTCTGGTCCCCAAAGCTCGCTGCAATGCCTGCCAAAACTCTAAAGTGAATTGATTATCTCGGTCAGAAACGATGGATACAGGCACACCATGCAAATGAACAATCTCAGCCAAATACAGCTTCGCTAACCTGCCCACTGAAATCTTCCCTGGATGTGAAAGGAAATGAGATGATTTCGTCAAACGGTCCACAATGACCTAAATACCAGTGTTACCAGCAGAAGTACGCGATAACTGATATACGAAATCCATAGAGATATGCTCCCACTTCCAAACTGGAATCTCTAAGGGCTGTAGCTTTCTAACAGGTTTCTGTCTCTCTGCCTTCACTTGCTGACAAATGAGGCATCTGCTCACATACGCTGCAATTTCCCTCTTCATATTTTGCCACCAATAGTAGGCTCTAAGTGTGCGAAACATCATCATACCGCCTGGATGCATAGCGTAAGCAGAACATCATCTAAGATCTCCTTCTTCAAGCCTTCGTCTCTGGGTACACAAAGTCTGCCTCTGAACAGCAATGTTTCGTCACTACTCAACTGAAACTCTGTTGGCACACCATTCCGAATCATGGTCTTCTTGTCCAATAGATAGGAATTCGCATCCTGAGCTTCACGGACCTGATAAACCAATACTGGTCGAACCTGGAAGCTAGCCAACAAGGCTCCATCATCATCCCACTCTAACTCAGCTCCCGTAGCTCGTAACTTTGCTAACTTGGAAACTCTGGCTACACACACATGAAAAAATGAAGCTCCAGATTTCCAACTGAGTACATCAGCAACGACATTAGCCTTCCCTGGATGATATTCAAAAGTGCAATCATAGTCATTGATCAACTCCATCCATCTGCGCTGTCTCATGTTCAGATCTGGCTGCGTGCACAAATAAGTGAGACTCTTGTAATCTGTATATATCTTGCACTGAGCTCCATACAAATAGTGTCTCTAAAGGCAGCCAACTCCAATCATGCATAGGATAATTGAATTCATGTGGTTTCAACTGCCTGGAACCATAATCCACCACTCTGCCATGCTGCATCAAAACATAACCAAGACCCAATTTCGATGCATCGCTGTAAACCACATACTCTCCACCATCGTCAGGTAGAGTCAGAACTGGTGCAGTAGTCAACTTCTCCTTCAAGAGCAAGTAACTCTCTTCATAAGCATTAGACCACTCGAACTTGATGCCTTTCTTCTTCAATTTGGTAAGAGGAGTGGCAATCCGTGAAAAATCCTGCACAAAGCACCGATAGTAACCTGCCAAACCCAAGAAACTCCTGATCTCTGGTACAGTGGTAGGTCTACTCCAATTCAATACGGCTTCAATCTTGTCAGGATCCATGCTGACTCCCTCAGCAGATATCACGTGACCCAAAAACTTCACGCTGCTCAACCAAAGCTCACATTTGATGAACTTTGCAAACAACTAATTATCTCGCAAAGTCCGCAAAACAGCTCGCAAATATTTCTTGTGCTGGCCCACACTCCTGGAGTAAATCAGGATGTCGTCAATGAATACGATCACAAACTTGTCTAGGAATCGCCTGAACACCCTGTTCATCAAATTCATGAAAGCTGCAAGGGCATTGGTCAACCCAAACGGCATAACCAAGAAGTCATAATGCCTGTACCGTGATCTGAAAGCAGTTATGGGCACATCTGACTCTCTGATCCTCAACTGATGGTATCCAGGACTGAGATCAATCTTCGAAAAGGCTGAAGCTCCCTTGAGCTGATCAAACAAATCGTCAATCTGCGGCAATGGATACTTGTTCTTCACCGTAACCTGATTCAGCTTCCGGTAGTCAATACACAACTGCATGGAACCATCATTCTTCCTCACAAACAACACAGGAGCACCCCACGGTGAAACACTAGGTCGAATGAAACCTTTCTCCAGCAACTCTTGAAGTTGAATCTGTAACTCCTTCAACTCTGCTGGTGCCATACGATAAGGTGCCTGAGATATAGGTCCAGTGCCTGGTAAAAGCTCAATGGTGAAATCAATCTCTCTGACTGGAGGAACACCTGGTAACTCCTCCAGAAATACATCTGAAAACTCAGAAACAACCTCAATATCACCAATGTCTGGTACAACAACCTTTGTATCTACAACATGAGCTAAGTATGCCACGCAACCCTTCTTTATCATCCGCTCGGCCTTCATCGCTGAAATCACACATGGCAGGGAAGTATTCTTCTCACCGCAAAATAATATCTCTAGGAAACCTAGACGTCGAAAAACCACCTCCATCTTGTGACAATCGAACATAGCTCAATTTGTCTCCAAGAAGTCCATACCCAAAATCACATCAAAATCAATAATATCTAGCAACAACAAATCCGCGGCTAAACCATAACCTCCCACAAAGATCTCACAATCTCTATACATCCAACCAATAGTCACAACCTCACCGGATGGATACAACACTCTCCATAACCCCGGAAGTGGAGATGCATGCATAGTAGCAAAAGATGACAATCTAAATAATATAAATGAATGCGTAGCACCTGGATTTAGCAAAGTAAGTACTGGATAGCCAAAAACATGCAATGTACCAATGATAACCTCTGGTGAAGCTCTGCCCTCACGCAATGACATAGCATGAACTCTGACCTGTCCAGCTGGTCGTCCACGCTGATTGCGACTCTGCTGTCCGCCCTGTCCAGAAGACTGTACTGGTCGAGCTCTAGAAGTAGTACCTCGATCTCCTCCTGAACTCTGAGCTGCCTGACCACCAACACCAGCAAATTGAAGACACTCCCTTGCAAAGTGACCCTCTTGGCCACAACGATAACAAATGGTAGTGCCCCGCAAATAAAGACCAAAGTGATGCCTATTGCAGAAATTGCACAATAGATACTCCCTCGGTACAACAAAAGTGCCACCAGTACGTCGAGGATAGCTGGATGCACTGGAACTCCCATTGGACTGTGGTCTTTGTGGCAGATTCCTCCTCCATCTCTGATTCTGCCTAGCCATACTAGCAGAATGTCTATAAGGTCCACTGCCAGATGATGATGCTGATCCGGAAGTGCCTGAACTCAGCCTCTTGGAAGGTCCCTGACTCGGTCCACCTTCCTCAAATCGTCGAGACTGGAATCGCATCTGCCTCTCCCTCTCTATGTCCTCGCCTCGGAGTGCAGCACTCACAAACTCATCAAAGTTATCTCGAGGCATTGTAGTCAATGTTCCCTTGATATTCAGGTTCAAGCCCAACTCAAATCTCCTGCACTTGGCTTCCTCTGAGGCCACCATATCACGAGCAAATCGAGACAAACGAGTAAATTTATCCGGATACTCAAGTACTGACATGCTACCCTGCCTCAGGTTCGTGAACTCTTCATACTTCCTCTGCTGAGTAGCCTGGTTGAAATACCTCCATATACACAAATCTTTTAACAATGTCCATGGAGTATCAACCGGAACTCTGTCAGTGCTAACCCACCAAAAGTATGCATCAGACTCAAGCAAACCAACTGCTGCTACTGTCATCTGCTCAGGAGTGAAATGCAGATGCTCACAAAATCGTTCAACCTGAACCAACCAAGCCTCACATATCTCTGGATCAGCTGAACCCGAGAAAACAGTTGCTTCAGCTGTTCTAGCTTTGACCACAGGGTCAAAACGCTCCTCCAAACGCAATACTCGCAAAAGCAAGTCATGCGTCCGGCGATCCTCATCAGGATCCATGTCCTTATTGACACAGGAACCACGTCTAGGAGGTATCCTAATGATAAACGAAAAACATTAGTCACAAGGCACAAGAAACGTAATCATGAAACTTCAGACATTTGAAAGCATACAACACCCGAAGTATTGATGAGTAATCGCTGGCCAGTTGGGTCATCGCTCCAGACATGTTGTACATTCTCAAATGCCCTTAGCATCATAACTATAGAAGTCTACAGAATCTAAAACCTAATGCTCTGATACCAAGCTGAAAGGACCCGACCCCGATTTAGTTTCCTAAACCAGAATCAGACCCTTTCCGAAAACTTGAACTTTCAAAAATCATAAATTTTTTGGCAGAGTTCCACTATATCGCGTAGTTACCATTAACCTGCAGCGGAAAATACACTTCATCCTATGCCACAAAAGCCAAACCGTGGGCACCAATCTCATCCGGATTTCTCAAAAACATATTATAACGTAAAGCAATAAACAAAACTATAACTTTACAGAAATCTGGGAAAATCATGTGGAAATATAAACAGAATTGTATTCAGAGCGACCTCTAATATATACATATATACACAACAGTAGGCCAAACTAGAAACCTACTGAGAAGGAAAAGTGGCTCGAATACAAAGCCTCCAACCTTGACGTGCGACACCTGAATCCAAACTGCAAACTGGGTATTGAAAACAAAGAGTCTAGGGAAAGACATATAAACTGTTAGAGTGAGTGGACGAAAATAAATGTCTTTCACCGAATAATATATATGTTTATAAAACATATGCGAGTCTAGATGCATAAAAATCATATGGTACACGAGGGAGACTCTAACTCCTCACGCGTATAGAGCATGCATCAAAAATTCTGCGGGGTCACACATGGACACATCCGTGGTAGTACAGTCTGAATAACCTTAAGTGATTCAACCCAGAAAGGTCTCAGGTTAGGGTATCTGTTCCCCCCCCCTCGGTAAAGACCTCGGGTCAGGGTAACAGTCCCCCCAGGTAAACATCCTCGGGGATCAACCGAGATGCTAAGTGTATCGATACTACTACTACTGAGGCTGTACTCTGTGTAAACCAAATCATAAAGGTTTCCATGTAAATGCATAAAGCGTAATGTAAAAGCATACTCGTAATGCATAATTATAAAAGCATATTCGTAAATGCATAATCATAAAACACATGCTCGTATAATTCATAATCATAACTGCATGCTCATGCTCGTAAAACGTATATAAAAGACTCGCAACCAACAGTGAAAAGAAATGTTCACTCAAAGACAAGCACAACACTAAAACGCGCTAATCCCGTGATCCGGCGGAAGATCTCTGGCCAAGCGTACGATCCCGATCTCTTGAATAATCACAAATACCACTGATCAAAATCACAATTCAAAACCCTGAACCACACCTCGAAAACCAACCATTTCCAGAAACATATAACTCGAATATCAATGAAATCGTCGAAAATCACATAACTACTCTACTTATCCCTCAACACAAAATCCTTCACCTAAATCAACTCAATAACCTCACAACTACGATCGGAGCGCAAAAACAAGTCGAAAACACATAAAATTTCCCAAAAATCTGGACCTCGCCGGAGCTCTGCCGCAGACCACCGCCCGCCGCGGCGGCCCGGCGTTGCCGGAGACTTTTCCTGGCGAACCAAACCCAGAATTCTTCCTCTCCTCAAGGCCAACCATTTCTTTCAAAGGACCACCATCATCCAAGGCCTACCTTGGCCGGAAAACAGCTCGAAAATCTCATCCTCCATTGATTCCGGTGACCTATTCCGGCGAGCTTCAAACGGCCTCCAAACGTGAAATATTTCCACCCAAAAGCTTCTATGGGTTGAGAAGAGCAAAACCCCCAACCCCATTGACCCCAAAAGTGGCCGGAAAAGCTCACCCGATTTCGGCAAAATTCCTAAACTTTACCGAATTGGTTCTCCCTCAAAACTCAACCAAATCAACTCAAACCAAGGTCAAAACAATAGGAAATCACGAGAGGAAGCTAACCATACCAAACTTGTGGTCTGAAGTGGCCGGAATTGGAAAGTCGACGGCGGTGTAAAATCTCTTCGGTCAACGCGGGTCAACGTCTGGTCAACGGTCCAATTTTGGTCAACTCGGCCCAAATGTGACTTTTCGACAATTTTACGACTATTTCGATATTTATACTCGCGACTAAAATGATCAACGGTTTAAAACGGATCGAATCCAAATGGATAAACACGATTAAATCCAGCACTCGGAAATATTCATAACATATTCATCGAACATTGGAAAAATCCTCGAAAAACTCCTATGAGCTTGAATTCACGTGCACTACAACTCTCGTGAAGAAACTCATATCAAATCTCGCCCGATAATTTAGTCGCAAACAAGACCGCCAAATTGATTAATTACGACAAACTACGATTATACGTGAAACTCGCGAATTAAGCCGATTAACTACCATTTCTGGTTCGGGTTGTCACACTGGTACTGAATAATCATATTTAAATGCATGATCTGATACTATGTTTCTTTGTTGTTGATACTGGAGTTGATATTCTGTTTTTGCATTGATGAAAATATAAACTTTGATTTCACTAATACTGTGTTTGTTTCTGGCCTCACTTGATACTGTTGAGTTGATGAATATATTGTTGTTTGTCAATTGTTGATACTGAAAAAAGTTGATGTGTAAATGGATGCTACTGAACTTTTCATGATTTTGAATGTGTCCTACTATCGTATGTATGTTTTCTTCACTGCTATTGTACTGTCCTAATTTCAAAAATGGTGTTTTTGGTTTGACTGATACTGAATAATCATATGTTCGTAATGATATTTGTAGAAATGAAGGAGGTCGTAAGGGAGGGAAGGCAGATATGAAGAAAACAGCAGTAGTAGGGGAAAAAATAGAGTTATAGACCCAGTTGCACAACACAGATGCTCTACATATGCAATACAGGACCTCATGATTGGTGTAAGAGGTGATTTCAAAATAGACAACACATCAAGGATGCTACTGAAAGATAAGCTTTACTCCACACTCTTTAAGACCTTACTCAGAACATTTTAAGAACAGAAAATGGATGTTATTGAGAAAAAAGTGGATAAAGTATTGCATAAGCTTCTTTGGAGCTTTGATGAAAAGCAAAAGAAATTCAGGATCAAAAAGGAAATGGGTCAAATCAAACCCAAAGACGTGGCAAATATGTTCAGCATAGAAACTCAGGTAAAATTATTATTTTTGGAGTTGTTTTTCAATTGATGATGATTGTTAACTTCTACTAAATCCTTGGATATTATCGTCAGGAGAAATGGTTCCGATGGACAAGAATGATTGTAACAGACCAGCAGATAGTCGGTTTATCAACCAATATTTCGTCAAGCGTCCACGACGGAACCCCATACAAGCTGCATTGGCAAATGTGATTAAGGCACATGCAGAAAATGAGCACTTGGTGGAGAACGCAACAAAGTTGATACTAACATATGTTTTATGCACTTTCCTTTTTGCCAGCTCAGGATCAACATTGGCATGGTGCTTTCTAAAGTTGATTGACAATCTTGACAACCTAAGGACATATAACTGGGCAAATGCTATCCTCTGATACTTGATGAATTTGATGACTGACATCGGTAAAGGAAAAAGTCTGAGTGGATGTATTCTTTGAGTTGCGGTAAGTACTGAAACTCATTTAAAAAATAAGATGCATTTGCTGCTACTGAGAAAAAATGAAATAAGGGCATCAAATATTGAACTGATATGTTCCTTTTATTCTATTTGCAGTATTGACTTTACAAAAACACTAACCCGGTAAAGGAAAAAGCAGGAAAAATGCTCCTAAAGATGAACTGATCAATGCTACTTTTGTGAAGTGGGATTTGGAAAAACTATGAAAAAAGCTGGAGATGAAGAATATAGATGACATTAAGGTAAAAAGGGCTCGATGAAAAACAAAATAAATTGTTGTGTTGACGTTACAAGTCTTAATAGTAATATTGTCTATTGTTACCGATCACATTAAAAAAAATCCAACTTACAAGTTCGGTGATTAGCAAATCAACAAAAAGGGTGACACCAGCTACTGAAGACAATGATGATGATTTTGCAACACCAACAGTAAAAAGAAGAAGAAGGAAAGCCGTGAGAAAGGAAGAAAATCTGAAAAAGAAAGCAAAGAAGGTTGAGGATAAGCAAAAGCATTAGGGAGGCGTGTTTCGAGAAAAATAATTCACGCTGCTACTGCCGTTTTCATTTATGTTAGTACTAATCTTACCATTATTTATAAAAATTTCATAGAAGACGCGACAACAGGCAAAAGCTGAGTGTGGTAGCAAAGAAGGAGAAGAAAAATTCAGAGAAATGGATCTGACACTAACAATATGGGTAAGTGCATTATACCTCTACATTAATGTTGTTGCTACTATATAATTGTGATATTCAATCCTAGATGCGTATTTTGATATTCAATCTTATATGCAGTATAATCATGAACCGATATAATCAATAAGTGCTCTCGTAGAGCTAGATTGGGAAGACGAAGATGGTGAAGGATCTGATGATGAAGAAACAGTATCAGACATTTACTTGGACACGCAAGTGCCTCCAGATCATGAAACTGATGCTGAGCAAACGAAAACATCCTCACTTGTTATTGGAGCTGCGGAGACGGGCAAGGATGATAATGATGATGATGATGATGATGATGATGATGATGATGATGATGATGATGATGATGATGATGATGATGATGATGATGATGATGATGATGATGATGATGATGATGATGATGATGATGATGATGATGATGATGGTGATGGCTTGGTATTTCCTAAATTTGACTTGAAAAACCTGGCAAAAGTTGCACCTATTATCAGCAACGATATGTTTAAATTCAATTCCAGTATCGGTGAAGAAGATGCGACTGATCTTGAAGTAGCTTAGAAAGTTGCTACAACTGAGGATCCTGAAGCAAACAAGATTGCTACTGAAGATTCTACATGCGACAAGCAAGGTGATGCTGCTACTGAAGCCCCTGCAGAAGCACAAAACGTTGATATTGACCTTATTGGAGCAGATAAGGTTGCTACAGAAGAGGATGAACAAACCAAGCTCAGGGATGATTCAACCCAACTGTTCAACTCCCAAGAGTACTTCGCTGATCCACACCCAAGTCCCCTAGTTTCTCAGTTAGTAAACGAGGGGTGGCAGACGGTTCATGTCAAAGATAATGTCGAGATCCGAAATCATGAACATAAGAGATACACCAAAGAAGAACTTGATGAATGGGAGGAGATGCTACTGCATGAAGCCACCCTCGAAACCCCACCAGACCTCTCTACAGAAAACTTGTTAACGATAATTGCAGAGTGGCAAGAAAAAACAAAGCCAAAGAAGGAAATGGTATAATGTGCAATAGAATCTTACACGAGAAAGAATGATTATATCGAGAGGTTGTGGGAGGAAAAGGAGGAATACAAGAATAAAACCCTTGTTCTGACAAACATGCTGAATCGTAAGAATAAGGAGTTGAACAATCTTAGGAAATGATGCAGACGCTTGGATCAATGAAGGAATGGGATGAATAATGTTGTTGATAATGCTACTACTACTGAAGGTACTTTAGAGGTTCTTGCGAGACCGAAGGCTGGTACTACTGATACAACTTCAAAGGACCTTGCGAGATCTAGTGCTGCTGCTACTACTACTGAGAGAACATCTGGGGACCTTGAAAGATTGGATGCTGCTGATACTAATAAGAAAAATGACAAGGATGATAACAACCTTGTAGTGCGGTCATACGTCAGAAGGATCAAAATCAGAGAGGACATAAAAGAGAAGTCGATGCCAGAGTTTAAGGTCACGATACCATGAAAGAGAAAGGCTCAGAGAGAGGTTGTCAATGTGGCGGATGAAGAAGAAGAAGTGAAGAACAATGTCAAGGAAAAATCAAGCAAGAAAGGGGCAACTCTAAGATGGAAGAATTACTTTGTTTACCTCCATTTGGACGAGGAGCACAAGTCCTTGCTAAAAAAGTACGGAAAAAAGATGGATCAATCGTAAGTATAAAAATAGTTATACATCAACTATTTATCATAATTATGTATTTGACAGTAATGTTTGTTCAATTTACGGAGCATTCCTTTCATATCGGAGTGTTTTTCGGGACGATGTAGAAGAACTGTTGAAGGATGTGGAAATTTCAAACTGCTTAGTCAACACTTACTTGATATTCATCTAGAATTGTGAGACAAAATAATATTTTTACATGAAGTGCGAATACACTGTAAGTTTCATGTGACGTTGCTACTAAATTACTGCACTTTGCAAATTGATTGAGATTAAAATTCATTATTGTATGTACATATCTCTACTATTTACCACAGATGTTCTAACATATCGATGCACAAGAGCAGTATGAACAAGTTTATAACGACATGCTTCTAGAGAAGATGAGAACAAGTCTGGAAGGAAAGGAAATTCAATTTTTCCCTGTTATGCACACAAAGAATGCGAACCATTTTAGCCTATTGGTATTTGACACAAGTGCTAGAGAATGGACACACTACAAATCCACAAGGTGGATAGAAGAAGGTGCAGAAGACCCAGACTACAACATAGCAGTAGCGATGGTATGTATAGAACTTGTTTTACTTATACATATTGAATGATGTTACTGAATGAATTATGTTAATGCTTCTTTATTAATGACTGAAACTGATTGCAGGAAGACAAAATTGAAGTGTCTCGGTCCCAACAATATGAGGATGAAAAGTTAGATAGCTTGTATAAACTGGATGAAAAGCACACATTTATTTTCCCAATCATAAATAATCGGACATGTGCAAGACAGGGGCCAACATAGGTAGTAAACAAAATTTGTCATCCTTGGTAGATGTAACTAAACTGAAAGCTGCATTATTCTATACTGCTACTGAACCAAATTCTATACTGCTATTGAACCAAATTTGGGGTTCCCTTCCTTTGAATTTTGCAAGAAAGACTGTGAAATTTTTGTGCTGCACTTCATGGAAAAAATTTCAAAGGGGGAGCCAATTCCACAAATATTTTCAATAAAAGATGTGCTCAAATATCGCACAAAGATTCTAACAGATCGAGTTCATGGACGACAAGGAGAGCTATATGTCGAAGTACATGGGGCATAAGATGTAGGGGCTAGTACTGTATTATGTAACATATAGTATATGTAAGTGATTTTGTGTAGGGTCTAGTACATATAAAAATTTCTATGTAGAAATTAAACATCTAATACTTATACTACTGTTATTATGCTAAATATAACTATTGAATCTCTGCTACTAGAAATAAAAAAGTTCATTGCTACTGAAAAAAAAAGGTTGAGTGATGGACAGTTTATATTCTCTGCAGCTGAAAAAAAGTTTCAATACTACTAAAGGAAAGTAAACTGCCATTGAATAAAATATTCACTGCTACTGGTAACATAGGATTGTAGATTTGAAAAATTATTTTTTCAATCAAGCAGCGTGCCGCTGCACCATAGGACAAACAAAAAAAATATTATTTTTCCAGTTGTTACTAAATCAATATTAAAGCTGCTACTTAATCAATTTTTAGTTGCTACTAAAGTGCAACTGAAGATTAGTCGAGCTGTACTTCGGATATGGACTAATACATTACAAACATGACTTTGATATTGTAACATTAAACTTCGAAGCCCCCCACAATGAGAGATGCACTGATACTAAACATGGGGACATTCAGTGATACTGGACAATGAACATGCACTAATATTGCACATGCACTGTTGCTCGGTATATAAACACTAAAACTGGACTGCTATTGTATTCATGTACCTCCATTAATCAAAACAAGAATGAAAATAAAACATCCATAGAAGTTTAAAACACAAAAATTAAACAGGATTCAAAACAGAAATCCATTAAAACTCAAAAAAAAATATCATAGTCTGATGCATTAAAAAAACAAGACATAGAAAAACAAAAACTGAAACTAAATGACTTCAATCTTAAGAATTAGCAGCAACTTCAGAGTCCCCTGGCCCTCTTAGCTTGTGGCTGACCATCATTGCTTCTTGCTCCACCCTCTTGGAGATCTCAAAGAGTAGACTGCAATTCATGAAGATTCTCGTTGATTCCCTGAAGGCAAGCTACCATAACTGAATTTAGGCTAAGCTATGTAGCCTGGATATCTCTCAAAATGAAACCATGGTGGCTGATAGTGGAGCAGAACATGTGGTCCACAACGCCAAGAAGACTGTAGATGTGGATCTCTGATGAAGCAGTAATAAGACATTGAACACAACAAAGGGGGCATGGGGGTCGAGAAGGATGAGGTCTAGCTGGATGATTCTGAGGGCCTCCAACAGCTTGGGAGGACGAAGGACCACTGTGTTTTTCCTGGCCATTTCAAACAACAAAAGAAGAATAGTAGATACTTGAGAGAAAGATGGAATAGAACAAGATTGATGGAGAATTAGGGTTTGATTAGGTTTATATATAGCAGGTTTTGAATCTTGATATGGGTGAGGGGAGTTAATATAGTGCATAGAAGAAATAATAGGTTTCTCATTAAAGCCTGAAAATTAGGATTTCGATATGGAGTTATTATGGTTTCAAAACGGGAAGATTTTCAAGAATCCGTAAAAAATGGCTGGGATATTGAAAAGAATTTGCTACTGAATGAAAAGACTGCTACTGGAATGAAAGCTCTGCTACTATTACTGAATGAAAGCACTACTACAGAAATCACTACTACTGGAATACGAATTACATAAGGAGCCCATCATCAAGAGAAGCTTCATTAAAAAAAATGGTGCAACTATCAGGTCATACTTCATAATTTCAAGAACTATCAGCGCACACAAATTATTCATGAACATATGTACCCATACCTCTATTATTTTTAATATGTGGTCTATCTTCACTCCTACCCAAGACCAAATTGCCTCCAACAATTTGCTCATATACTATGTTAATACAATAGATAAAGGGGTTACATTGTCCCTTGTCACCTAAAAAATTTGAAACATATATGAAACATATATTGTTACATACATCATTTATCAATGTCTGCAAATACTTTTTCTATCACACATTATCGAACATGAGAGATTTTGAAAGAAAAAAAATTATGCAAGCAATAAAAAGTTCATGTATATTAATATCGAAACAAACGACCAAATCTCACCTTATCTACAACCAATAGTCAAATTTGAAGAAGGATCTCAAGTGGCTCAGTTTTGTCGCCGTCACAATACATGAACTTAACAACATATCCATCCAATGTCTTGGTAGCTAAAAAATCAAAAATCCATACACCAAAGTTTTAATATTTCATTTTTCTCAGCAAGAAAGTGTCCCAGACTTTATATCACAAACAAAAAACCAAGAGAATTTTCTGAAGTTCAACAGAAAGGCAGTGGAATATAAGCAAATGGCCAGCGCAAACCTTCATTAGTGCTCTTCTTGAGCTACTTGAATTGAATCCTCGTTGAACCAAGTCGAGGATAGTGATTGTGAGCTGCCCATCAGTAATTAGTGTCTAAGCTTTTGGGTTTGCTACTTCAAATGTCTGCAACTGATATCAAAAATGAAATAAAAGACGGAGACATTTAATCAACGTATATCAAAGAAAAATAGAGGGGAAGAGAGGTTTTATTTTATATATCTCAATCAAAAATTAAATTCTATTGTTTCAAAAGACCTCGGGAGATATTTATTCAAATAAATCAGCAACCCGTTGTGCTTATAAATCTATGAAATAAAAAAAAAATAGATGATGCTAGAAAAAAAGACATATTTATAAACATCATATCACAACTTCATAACCAAAAGTCAATGTCGATACTTCTTAACACGTCAACTGACGTAAGCAAACTAAGAAACTATAAAACAATAAATTCTTGTATGAAACCATTCTTATATTAAGAAAATACGTATAAATTATATGCAAAAACCTTCAATTATATTATGCTATATTAATTTCTCTATCTTAAAATAAATATATAACTTGCTAGATATATCGTAACACATAATTTCAAATTGATTCATAGAAAAAAAGATAATGAAAAAAAGAAAGCCACACATAATACATAAATCTAATAAAAATAAAGTAAATGCAACAGTTGTTTTAGTTCCAAGTTTATGTAACCAAGTTAAGGATTCTCATAAATCACATGGGTTGCAATATTGGTAGATTAGATTCATTCGAAAACCACACATCCAAATAAAAAAAATGTGAATAAAAAAATACACTTTTGTCACTATAATACAACAAAAAAATTTGAAATGCCCAAATCCTGATTTAGTTTCCTAGATCGGAACTAGCCCTAACGACTCTACTAATCACAGTACGTGTCTACTCAAATTACGCATGAATCAATATGAAAAAATTCAAAACTAAAGAGACAAAAGTAAAAAGACTAATTTTTCTAATAACAATTAACAACTGTTAAATAGTAACAGAAAGTTGTTTGCGATATCAGAGCAGCTAGATAATCTAAATTAACTACCTTGGATCCTATGGTCGATATCATTATGTATCAATCTACGTGCGCACTCGACCTCAGAAGAAACTCTACAAACTGGGCAATTTAAAATGAAGGGCCCAGGGAAACACAGATTAAAACTATTAGAGTGAGTGAACGAAAATAAACTGAACTGAAACTGAAATTATACTGTGCTCCCAATAAAATATATAATAAAACACTAAGCGAGTTGAAAAGTATAAAAAGATATAAGAGATACGTTGAGGGGGACATCTGACCCTTCTCAAGTGTCGTGCTCAAGTGAAGGCAGTGACTAAGGTTCTCTGATCTCTATCCACCTAAAGTCGTCCGATGATTCCTAACACAAAGACGACTTGAATGGTAGGGGGTAAATGCTGCTAATTTCCTGGAGCCACTCGAGGATCAACCGAATAACCAATGCATCGATGCACAACTAACTGAAACTGGCCTCCAAAATATATGCTAAATACTGAAAGCACAACTAAAACCGAAAACTGAGCTAAATATTAATAATAAATAGACTCGCTAATTAATTGTGAAAATAAAAGTGTTTACTCACAGTACTGTGTCGTGCTATCCAACAAGCCAAAACATGTCTGTTGGCGTTTCTATACGTCTGCCTCTAACTGCTAACACATCGTCCTGAAACAACAATTACTACTTAATATCAAATCATCAAAAATAATAATGAATAGCTAAGCTCGTTCACCGACGAACATCATCGTCGAGAACCTCACATTCTTGAATAACGTTCTTTAATCCATTTTCAAATTCTAATTCTTGAATCCTTTTTAAAGTCGTAACACATTCCTCAAATGTTACATGACTCAAAGTCAAATCGACAATCGACTTAACTGCTCAAAATTATCATAAAATTGTTTAATTAATAACCGATTAATCACACGTCTTAACCAACTATGTCTAAATCAATTCAATAATCTCTTCATTACAATCGGTATGTAATTATGAGCAAAACGGTATAAAATTTACATCAAAATTTTCTCCTCCAGAGCACCGCAGTGAACCACCGCTGGCGGTGCTGATGAAATTTTCTAGTGAATCGAAGTTCAACCTGCTCAAAATCAATCCAACAACAACTTTCATAATTATAACAAAGTCTAATTCTAACTCTAACTCACCGAATTTGGTTTTGAACCCAAGAACACCAAAATCTTCAAATCTTCGATTCTTCCTCCACAAATGGAATTAGGACTTGATCTTGGTGTCAATAGCTTCATAGTGAGGAGAGCTTCAAAGCCTAATAGGTAAGAACCATCAACTCGAGCTGAAATTTATCACCCTAAGAGCTTAGGGTTCGGCAGCCCCTTACATAGAAATTTCGGTTTAAATCCTTAAGAAATGAAGGTTGAGGTGTTGGGGGTTTGAAAGAAGAGACCGAGACACAACTTTTGATACCTTGGTAGCCTGTTTCGGTGGCCAGCCGACGAACGATGCCGGCGACGCCAACAAGGAGAGAGAGAGAAAGAGAGCCGTGGGAGAGAGGAGAGAGAAAGGGAAGAAAAAGTTAGACCCAAATGGAAAGTGTTGACTTTGCATTTTGGGTATGTTGTATTTATACTCGCGACTAATTCACTTCGTAAATTCGTTTAAAACTTTTGCTGACCATAACTTTTTCATCATAACTCCGATTGTAACCCTTAATGTGGATCCGAACTCATCTTTACGAACTCTACTAGTTTACTCAATATAATTTCCCAAAATAAAAAGTCTTATTTATACTCATCAATTTACGACTATTACATTTTCAATAAATTTTCATTGATCATAACTTTCTTGTCGTAACTACGTTTTCGGCATCCTTCGCATCTACAGACTCGTCTTAACAATTTCTACGACTTCCACCCAGAGTCGACCAACTTCGATAATCTGATAAAAAGTCAACTAAAAAACTCTCAATGATTACTTACGACAATAAAACTAACTACCTTTCTTGATTAATCTTAAATAAATCATAAAAAGAAAATTTTCGATTCCAACAGTTTTATTTCGGTAGATGTATATACTATAAGAAGCATACTAATCAAGGCTCAAATATAATAGATTTATACTGAACACACCAAACAGGAAACATAAATAGCATTTGAATATTCGAGGCATTAGACAACAACTATAAAATGTAGTTCTAAAATTTCTTTTGATGAAGAACTAACGTACAAAAATAGAAACATACTACCTGTATGCCTAATCAATTAACATGCGAAAGAGAATTCATCTGGGGCCAAATACAATTACACGCAGGCATCCCAACAACCAACAGAAACTTCACATATTTTGATAGAAATAATGAGACAGCTCTAATTGTTAGACACAACATTTATAAAATAATTAAAGCAAAAATATTAACCCGTTTCCCATAGACCCACTAAAATAAAAATATTAACTTGTTTACCCATACACCCATTTACATACAAATAAATAAGAAGCTATCATTCATTTTGATCAGAAATAAAAAGGAATATCGAAAATTCGAGTGTCCAAAGCTAAAGTAGTTATTTTCGAAGTAACAGAAACAAAAGCAACAATTGAAGTGGGAGAGTTAGAGTCGAAAAGAGGATTCCTCGCTTCTTTCTCTCATTCAAAACTGTGCATGAGACTTTCATCTCGCATGGTTCCTAAGTGATAAAAGAAAGAAGAACTCATCTTCTTTCTTTTTTTATTACCTCCCTCGCGTATGTTTAAGACCGAATCTATTCGATTTCTAAAAAGAAATACTAATCCTTAACTCTTAGTGGAATCCTTTATCAATGGTTGTGAATGACTGATTTTTTTTCAATCTTTTCGACCTTGGTTTCGTAAGAGCAAGTCAGAAAGAGTGAGAAATAGAACCATCTGATTTGATTCGTTCTCAATAGCCTTGAGATGATCATCTTAGGGTGATCCTTTTGCTGACGGATGCTCCTATTAAACTCGTAGTCTCTGAATGATGAGAACCAACTATGTAGCATCTACATCAATTATACTAACATGGCGGATTCCAAGCATAAATGTCATTAAAATGTATCTAGGAGAAGGATAACATAGAGAACTACTGCTCATGTATTAAATTTATCAAAGCCTAATCATGTGCCAGACTACATTCCCAAGCCTCCATATGCTCACCGGTTGGGTGCGCCCAAGAAAGACACTCATTACAATGAAAATATGGAGCTGCTTAAGAAAGTCCAAATAAATATCCCATTATGCTTTGATATCAAACAAATTTTTTCTTATGCTTAAAGATCTTTGCACACAAGGGATGCAAGAAAGGGTTTCACTTTGTGTGACGACCCGAACCAGAATCAGAGGTGTGTTTGGCACGATTCTCGAGATTTGAGTTTAGTCGTGATTTTACGATATTGTGTGGTTTGCCGATTTGATTCGCGACTTGGTTTTCGGTCGAGAATTTGGGTTGAGTGTCTTTACGGAAATCGTAGAGTACGTGATTTTGAGTTCGTGGGTGGTTTCGGAAGATTTTTCCGATAACTGAGGAATATTTTATGATTATTTGAAGTTTCGGGTTTCGACGAGTTTATCCGAATGTTTCGAGCTTATCCGAATCATTTCGTATTTTCATTTTAGACCGTTGATCGATCCGAGGGACGAGTATAAATATCGAAAAGTCGAAAAATAGTCGTGGAATAGTCGAGAATTCATTGTGGGAGTTGACCAGCCGTTGACTTTCCTATTCTGGAAAGTGGACTAGCAGCCGAGAAGGGAAAGTTTCCCAAACGGGAAGTTGATTTCCGGCAACCTTTTTCCGGCCACCTTGGACTTCGAGGAAGGTATGGTTAGAACCTCCATGTGATTTCGAGTACATTGATGTATGGTTTGATGAGTTTTGATTACGTTTTGGTTGGACCCGAAGTGGGTCGGCTTCGCGTCCGTCGCCGGTGACGGGGAGCTTGGCTCCGGCGAGGTTTGGAGGTGGGGGTTAGGGGGGAAAGACTCCCCTTGCTTCTCTGAACCTCATGGTGTGTGTAATTTGATCGGAGATGGCGAATTGGGATGAACCCGAATTGGGATCCGATTTGGGTATCCCGATTTGGTTTCGTGAATTTGAGGTGGTTGTGCTTTGAATCGAGTCTTGTGTTAGAAGGAAAAGATGTTCGTGAGGTTGTGATGGTCCGATCTGGAGCTTCCCGCCGTGGAATTCCTCCGTTGACGGCGCGCCGCCGCCGGCGGCGGCGGTCAACGGTGGTCAACGGCGGTCAGAAAGTCAACTTTTCAGATTTCGATGTAATTAGTGTCATTTTTCTCGTAATCGCGCCCTGATTATCGTACGGAGGTTTTCGGGTTGGTTTGGTTAGCCGATTTTCAGTCGAGATTTCGAGTGGGGATTTCGGGATTTCCGTAATTCATTTTGTACTGCATTTCGTATTTCCGGGAACGATTGGTTTCCGTGCATCAGTACAGTGTTGTGAATTACGATATTGATCAGTTATGTGTGTATGTATTCAGGAGATCGAGATCGAGATTTGGATCGTGATCGTGCTTCGGGCGAGGGTACTTCCGCCGGACCACGAGTTTAGCGCGAGTTCGCGCTAGCGGATCTGTGAGTGGACAATTTCTTTTCACGGAAACGATTGCGAGTCTTTTATATGATATATGAACTTGAGCATGCATATGAGTTTTCGGATTAAATGAGCATGTGTTTTACGATTATACGATTATATTTTTACGGATATACGTATACGAGTATACATACATAAATATGCTGTTTCATGCATTTGCATCGAAATGTTTATGATTTGGTTTACACAGAGTACAGTCTTGGTTATGTTGTTGTTGTATCGATACACTTTGCCTCGTCGGCTGATCCCCGACGGAGGGCCGCCTGGAGGGGCGTTTCCCCAACCAGACCGGTGAAGGGCGTATTCCCCGGAACCGAGGCCATTTCTGGCTTAGAATCACGTGGAAGTCAGAGAGACTCCGTGGTTCAGACTGTACTAGCACGGAGGAGTCCATGAGTGACCCCGTGGGATTTTACTTGCATGCTCAGTACACTGGAGGAGTATGAGTTTTACCTCGTGTACTTGTTATTTTATTTACTTGGACTCGCATATGTTGTTTTAAACATATATATATATATAACTGGTGAAAGACATTTATTTTCGTCCACTCACTCTAACGGTTTTCATGTCTTTCCCCTGGGCTTTTCGGTTTCCGTGCCCAATTGCAGTTCAGGTTTGGTGTTTCACGTCGCGGTTTGGAGGCTAGTGATCAGAGTCACCTGTGTTTTTCAGTAGGTTCAGTTTCGCCTACTGATGTACATGTTGTATATATTTTATACTAGAGTTCGCTCTGATACGTTCTGATACTTGTTTATACGGATTTTCTCGGATATACATATATATAGTACAATATGTTTACTGTTTGTTGATTATATTGATGTTGAGAAATCCGGATGGGATTGGTGCCCACGGTTTGCTTTTTGTGGCATAGGATGAAGTGTATTTTCCGCGTGCAGGTTAAGGTAATTCCACGCTAGTAACGAAACTCTGCCCAAATTTCGGAAAATTTTTGTTGGTTCGTATTTTCGAAGGGGTTCGATTCCGGTTTATGGTGTTAAATCGGGGTTGGGTCCTTTCACTTTGAAAGTTAGCACCGCGTAAAATCCCGACCAACTAAGTGCAAGGATCCAGGGATTTTCACTATTTTTTGTGTCATTGGAGATCATCAATTCGAGAAGGCATTATTCGGCTAGTGTAAATTTGATGTCATCTTCTGTTTACGAGCAATTAAGGCTTGGTGAGCTAAAACCTATTTCTACAACACTCGAATTGGCTGATAGGTCTGTCAAAATTCCTCGTGGTATCATTGAAGATGTATTGGTCAAGGTTGACAAGTTTCTTTTCCCAGCGGATGAAAGTGTCCTAGATAGAGAAACTATCCAAATTTCAAAGATCCCGATTATACTTGGAGGGCTCTTCCAGAGCGCCCCCCCTCCCCCCCCCCCCTCCGGTGCCTTCTTCGCCTTCCCTTCCACCTAAGCTGCACAGGAAAGGCCCAAAACCAATCCTAGGGAATAGTGAAGCTTCATAAGGTCTTTCTGTCCAGGTATAGGTAGTCCGCATCTTCACAGACATATCTATAAAAAATCCAAAATGTTGTATCACATCGAGATGTCTATTCGTTTTCTGCCCACAATGATATGAAGAATTTGCAACCCACTATTTTGTACTTTTTGGCCCTTCATCTTTCTGAATCGAGGCCCAGCCCGGCTCACGTCGTTCTAACAACCGGCGGGGGGCACCCCAATATATGATCACGCATAATAACTTTGAGTCCCTATTACACCTAAGGTCAACTTAAAATCACCAAACCAAGGTTCATCTCGTGCAGTAATTGTGGACTCATACAAGGATATTGAGTAGACGGGTGATGTATCAGACTCAACTCTCTCTTCCATAGCATGCATTCATATCCGTGTTTCAACTGGATTCAATAAGCTACGTGTCTGGTGCACGAAGAACTACCTTCGGTCCCCCAAACCGACTTACTCGTGGCAACCTTCCGGCCAGCTTCTTTTTTCTTCTCATCGGAGTTATTTCATAAAGACTTGCCATGGTAAGGAAGAAGGGAGAAATAAGCACACTTGGATAGCACAGTACAACGGAGAGTTGTATGTTGCGTTCGAGAAGGATGAATCACTCCTGAAAAAGAATCTATTGATTCTCTCCCAATTTGTTGGACCTGTAGGTGCGATGATTTACATCACGGGGGATGTCTCTGGTTCAAGTCTAGGATGGCCCAGCTACACCAAGGAATATAATAGAAGAAGCATTTGTCTTCTTCATGCATACTCCACTTGGCTCAGAGGGATATAACTCAGTTGGTAAAGCTTCGCTCTTTCAATTGGGTCATTGCGATTACGAGTTGGAGGTCTAATTTTCCAGGCGGTAATGATAATATCTTGTACCTGAACCGGTGGCTCACTTTTTCTAAGTAATGAGGAAGAGGACCGAAACATGCCACTGAAAAACTCTACTGAGACAAAATGGGTTGTCAAGAATGTAGAGGAGGTAGGACGGATGGTTGGTCAAATCTAGTATGGATAGTACATGGACGGTAGTTGGAAAGACATCAACTAAGAAAAAAAAACTATGCTTGGATAATATAAGGAGAGAGAGGCCTTCAGGTATGACCACATGAAATTCAAGGGTTCTATAAATTGATTAATGAAGTAATGTAAACTGTATTTCATGAAACATTATTTTTTAGGAAATAAAGTTTCAAACAAAAAGCACCTCACATGGTATATGAACTGAATATGAAAATTAAGAGAATGGAGAACTACAACGGGAAGAAAGGTAATCTAAGAAACTCAGCCAAGCACCCAACCAATGTCAATTTCTGAAATGGAGAACTACAACCAATTAACAAAGCAACTACATTATCTATTAAAAAACTTTGAATTGATAGAGGCAAGAGATGATAGTTCCTCACTTGTGGATTCAAAGACGATAACTATAGAAAGGGAAGATGCAACTCCTATCAACTTTGATCCCTAAAAAAAATGAACATGCAAGTGGATCACACAATGCTTCCATAATCCATTGTTACAAACAAAAGTAAAGGGCATGAGTGATTATTGCAAATGAAGAGAAACATTAAACCTAGAAAATGATAAAAAAAAAATTAAAAATCTTAATACAATTATATTACCGGGTATATACTCTGTCAATGGCCCAACCTCTAAATTCTTCTTTACCAAAATTACACTCCCTTTCTCACTCGGTCTAGCATTTTTCACGATTGGGTTCCTCTCCATTTTTCCACAACTCTATTTCTAACCATTATCTAACTATGTCAAAACCCAAAAATATTGTTGCTTTTGTTTTCAAGTGATTAATATATTAGCTAAAGTGATTGGCTTTTTGGCTTATGGGTGACAGAGAGGAAATCACACTCTCCCAAAACGTTTCTTCCATTATTTTATTTTCTTTGGTTTGTAATCTATTTTCATTGCCCACTTTAAATTCATATATCGTCAGTAAAATAATCTACTTCTTCCATCACATAATGTATCATTCTAGAAAATATGCATACATAGTAAGTACTACAGATATCCAGATGCTAAACAGATGGAAACTGATGAAACAAACCCGAACCAAAATCCATATACCCAACTATCAATTTTGAATACGCAATAAGGTCAGCATAAACAGAAACTTATAGCAACCACAAAAAGCAGAAAGACAAAGACATACTCGTCCAAATTATGATGAAGCAACTAGCAAAACTAAATACTTTTCAGACCCTATAAAACCCAATCTGCATAAACAAAAGAGCACAGAAAACTTAAGAACTCAAAATTAACAACACGAAATTAAAAGCTCGCATATTGGTAAACAAATCACCGAGTTAACATAATTGGTTCATAACAAAAGGATATTAAACAAATCCCAATCAAAGAACATCATCAGTCCATACCGAGTTACAAACAATCTAAGCATCACAAACATCTAGCTTGATATCATTACCAGCATATGCACTATAGCCGACGACATCAAGTTGTCTGCCTGTTAGCCCAAAGTGGTCGGCTATAGTATAGCCTACAACATGTCGTCGGCTTTGGTGTCGTTGGTAAATGGTTGTCGGCTATACTATAGCCGACGACCTTTGGAGCACCTTGTCGGTTATAGTACCTAACTATAACCGACAACCAAAAGTCATCAGGTATAGTTGGGCACTATAACCGACGACTTTAGAGAGTAAAGTCGTCGGTTATACCTTCCCGGCCGGTCAAAAATGTTTAACCGAAGGGACACTATAGCGGATGACTAGGTTTCTATTCGTCGGTTATTGGTGATGGAGGTCGTCGGGTATAGTGATGCACATCATCGGAAAATGTTGATCATGGTCGACGACTTTGGTACTTGGTCATCCGCTATAGTATGCAATTTTACGAAGAAAAAAAATACAGATTCTAGATTTACCATTCCTAGAACCTGCAATTTCAAAATAACTAACGAACATATATTTTCATTTCCACAATGTCCAACAACGCATAACAACTTCACAATCAACACAAAACAAAAACTCATTAAAATTTAGCGTATAATTTTGAAACACAAGTATATAAACTAAATGTTGCCAAAGTCAAAGTTCCAGAGATAAGATGGGCCACTACCATCATCATCCGACGGATCCTGCAGCTCATGTGGGGCATCATGAGGGTGCTAGTTAGATGGAGTCCATGGAGTCCAAAGTTGGGCCGGGACATTTACTTTTTGCGCATGAAGGGTTAAGCTCAGGCCTTCAAAATTCCTAGCCATTTTAGCTCGCATCCGAGCTAACCCCTCAGTCTACTGCCAGGCCATCTCTTGACGCATCTCCTCCATCTGCTGAGTCATCTGTCGCTGAATTTCTTCTATCTTGCTTTGATACTCCTCAGTCTTCCAACGAAGTTGCTCATCTAATTGGGCCTTGGAAGATCCTGATTTGCGTTGAAAACTAGGCGTGTTCTTCAATATCCTATTGCCTTGCCATCCTAAACCCTTGCAATAGTAATTGCTCCTTCGTGGTGGGAAAGCGTTTCCCATGATCCTCTCCCCAACCCTTCAATCAGATTGATCGATCTAAGATATGGCCTAGGGAATCTCATCATCTGAGATATTATGGTTTTATTCCCTCACAATCTTAGTCAACACCTCATCAGCGGTTTCCCTTAAATGAGCCTAATTGACAATCATAAGAAAATAATATATTAGAAAACATACATAAAAAAAAATTACCGGACAATACACATGTATGCAATTTGTAAACTTGAAAAGGAACAATACTTACAGCTTGTTCGTGGGATTGAGAATGCATTTTTTTTTCATACATCCAGACGAACAGGTTTTCGTCAGGGTGTTTGGTCATTTCCTCCTCCCTATAAGACGCATAAGGTCTAGAACTGCCGTGATGGTTGTCCGTGTTCTTTGCTCGGTTGCTCGCGTTTATGGAGGAAATGGCCTTGTTTCAAAAATATATATTAAAAAAATTGATTTAGAAATTATCAACGCCAAATTATCCACAAGTAAATACATATGATGTTAAATATATACCACTCGTACTCCCTAAGCATGAACTCCATAGGGGTACCCGAACGGTCATTGAGCATGTCGTTTTTCTTCCAGAACTTACAGAGCTCATTCTTCCACTCTTTATACATATATATGCCACACAAATGTTAGAAACACATTACATAATCCCTGTGATATCTAAATATATATTATATAACTCTCGTTACCTTCCTCCTTAAACCTCGTTTGCCCATATGAATTTAAGGTCCTCCCGAACATTGAACCACACCTACAATGTCCCATTTTTTATTAAAATATATTTATATTTTAAAAGAATTAATTAATAAAAGTAGACATACACAATGAATATCTAACTCACCGACATCGCATTGTTCACTTGGTCCTTCACAGACTGAGGGATTGAAGACCACTCTGACCACAGAACAGGGACTTTGTCCCGGATAATGCTTCCAACCATGCCGGAGTACCTCTTACAAATGTTTCCCTGTCTCACCAATCCTTGCTCGTCGGTCTTTATGACTAGGGTCCTGTAGGCCTCCACGTCCTTCTGAAGTTGCTACCCCACAACAGGGCCTCTGGTCCTCACTTTTTTCTCCCCTCCGACATTTGTCGCATTAGACATAGTAAAAAAAAATTAAAATAGGATAACCCAATTTATTATAAAAATTAATGGAAATTTTGAAATTAAATAATGCATATATTTACTTTTTTCACGATGATTCTAACGTCAATGCATTTGTTATCCTCTCACTTTTCAGAGGGGTATGAAACGGCTGAAAGACATACTTCCTTCAGGTGGATGTAAATAAGGTTTCCCTCATCATCGACAGCTGGTTGAAAGTTTCCCGCTTCATCAACATATGGAAGGGAAGGTACGCTCTGCGAAGGGAAATAGAGGTGAGAAAGGAAGACACCTCCTTGTTGTCTGGACGACAATGTCCCTGAACCACCAGCATGACCGGGAGAAGGACCTGGACTTAGTTCTGGCCGGTTGATTTCTAGCATACGAGGATCCGAAGGAGCAGGGCCCGTATAGTTGGGCGTAGCCGACATGTGGCTCGTGTCTGGAAAACCTTGACATGAAGGGTCAGGACCCATAGAGCCGGGCGTAGACGTCTGGCTTCTGTTTGAGAACAAAAGCTGCCTCGTGCTCTGTGGTCTTTGGGAGTCGGCCACATCATCATGCACATGCGTCTCTTGGGTGCCTCTAAGCAGTTGTCAACGATGATTGTTGTATAGCCTGTTGTAAGGCTGGTGGGGCCGGTTGTTCGAGCCGGACCCACAACTGTCACCGCTAGACCCGTTTTCTCGATTCTTAGATGTCGACTTCTTTCCTCCACCCGAAAATAAATGCATGATATATTCCTAAAATTCACAAATAATCACAATCACAATAATTATGTTAAAAATAATCACAATCTCATAACCTAATAAGAATTCATAATTTCACAACACATAATTTCAATCCATAATTTCTCAAATTCATCAAACAATAACCTAAAACACAAGGCTCCAACGCAAATGACAAACTCATAACCTATTCACAATATCATAATTTCACAATCTGATAACCTAATAAGAATTCATAATTTCACAATTCCTACTTTCACAACCACAAACATAATCACATAAATCACAATAACAATCACAATCACAATCCTCCAACGCAAATGTGTAACCCATAACCTAATCACCATATATTAACCCAACCACAACCACATAACCTAATCACAATTCAGAATTTCACAATACTCAATTACAATCACAATAATACAACCCATAATTTCACAAACCAGATCACCTAAATCACAATAACAATCACAAATTCACTAAATTATTTCTAGAGAGAGAGAGACTAAACTGTTTTTAGAGAGAGGAGGTGGAGGGTTGGCAGAGGCAGCGGCGGCACAGGGAAGGGTGACGGCGGTTTGGGAGGACGGGGGCGATATGAGAGAGAGGAGAGGGATTTTGAGGGAGGAGGATGGAAATGGGGCGGCCGCAGTTTTGGGGAGATATACCCGTAGGGTATAGCCGACAAGGCAAAAAAATTGTTAGCGGGTATAGTTTACCAGACGATGTGCCGTATGAACGTCGTCGGGTATATTATAACTAATGGCATGTAGTACAAAAGTCGTCGGGTATAGTATACCCGACAACAAATGCCCAATGTCGTCGGTCATACCTCCTTATTCTTTTGAAAAATTACCCTCGGAATTTTGAAAACACAATTCCTGCAAAACCTGTTTAAGTAAATTTGGACATGTCGTATGAACGTAAATTTAACTACCACGTATATTATGATCATGAAAGGATCCGACCCCGATTTTGCTGCCTAAACCGGAATCAAACCCCTTCTAAAAACGTAACCTTTCAAAAAAAATATTTTGACAGAGTTTACTCTATAATGCGCGATACCATATAACCTGCAGCAGAAAACACACTTCTCCATACATCCAGAAAAGCCAAACCGTAGGCACCATATCCCATCCGGATTTCTCAAAATCCATATATATATATATATATAACTAAACTCAAGGTTTACAAGAAATTCAGAAAATATTCAGGAGTATAACTCAAACTGAACAACACTACACAAGTATTCAGTGCGACTTCTAATTACAAATTATATAAGACTAGCAGGTTACATCAGGAACCTACTAGAAGAAAAGTGTGATTTGAACTCTAGGCCTCCTGCGATGACGTGCAACCACGGGAAAGAAACTGCAGTCTGGGCGACGAAAACCGAAAAGCCCAGAGAAAAGCATGTAAATAGTAAAACAGTTAGAGTGAGTGGACGTAAATCATAATATACCGCATAAATAAATCCAAAATGCTTTTCACAATAAATGCACATAAAATCATGAGAGTCAAAACAAACAAACCTAGGAAAAATGGCTCGAACACTAAGCCTCCAACCTTGACGTACGATACCAGAATCCGAACTGCAAACTAGGCATTGAAAACAAAGAGCCCAGGGAAAGACATATAAACTGTTAGAGTGAGTGGACGAAAATAAATGTCTTTCGCCGAATAATATATGTTATAAAAACATATGCGAGTCTAAATGCAAGAAAATATTATGGTACACGAGGGAAACTTTAACTCCTCATGCGTACAGAGCGTGCATCGAAAATCCCGCGGGGTCACTCATGGACACATCCACGCTAGTACAATCTGAATCACGGAATCCCAGACCCACACGTGATTCTAGCCAGAAAGGCCTCAGGTCAAGGTATATGTTCCCACCCGGAAAATACCTCGGCACAGGGTAACAGTCCCCCCCCGGTAAACATCCTCGGGGATCAGCCGGGATGCTAAGTGTATCGATACAACCATATATACTGAAACTGTACTCTGTGTAAACCAAATCATAAATAGTTTCATGCAAGTGTATAAAGCATAATGTAAATGCATATTCATAATACATAATTATAAAAGCATATTCATCGATGTGTATTCATAAATGCATAATCGTAAAGCACATGCTCGTATAAATCATAATCTCATATGCATGCTCATTCTCGTAAAACGTATAATAAAGACTCGCAACCAATCAGTGAAAAGAAAGGTGTCAACTCACAGACAAGCACAGCGCGCAAACGCGCTAATCCCGAGATCCGGCGGAAGATCTCTCGCCAAGCGTACGATCTCGATCTCCTGAATAATCACAAAATATCACTGATCAAAATCACAATTCAATACTCTGAACGACACCTCGGAAACCAACCATTTCCGGAAATATATAACTCGGATATCAAGAAAATCGTCGAAAATCCCCTAAATACTCCACATATTCCTCGACATAAAATCCACCACTCAAATCAATTCGAAAACCTCAAGACGACGATTAGGGCGCGATTACGAGTAAAATGGTATAAAACTTCCCAAAAATCCAAAAGGTCAACTCGTCGGAACTCCGTCGTTGACCGCTGCACTGCCACCGGCGATGTGGCGACAATGGTGGTCAAATCCGGTGAAAAGTTTTAGATCACATCTACTCCTCAATCACAACAACTTTTTCTTCTACACCAACCTCCAATTCGAACCCCACCAGCCAGAATTAAGCTCGAAAATTCAAACCTCCATTAATTTCGGTGACCTATTCCGGCGAGCTTCAAACGGCCTCCAATTCCAAAAAAATTTCACCCAAAACCATCTATGGGTTGAGGGGAGCAAAACCCCCAACCCCATCAACCCCAAAAGTGGCCGGAAAAGCCCACCCGATTCCGGCAAAAATTCAAAACTTTAACAAGTTGATTCTCCCTTAAAACTCAACCAAATCAACTCAAACCAAGTTCAAAACAATAGGAAATCACGAGAGAAAGCTAACCATACCAAGCTTGAGGTTTGAAGTGGCAGGAATCAAAAAGTCGATCAGTGGTCAATGGTGGTGCAATTCCTCTTCGGTCAATGCTGGTCAAACTTGGTCAACGGTCCAATGTTTGGTCAACTCGGCCCAAATGTGACTTTTCAATAATTTTACGACTATTTCGATATTTATACTCGCGACTAAAACGATCAACGGTCGAAAAAGAATCGAATCCAAATGGATAAACACGATTAAATCCAACGGTCGGAAATATTCATAATATAATCATCGAAAATCGGAAAAATCTTCGGAAAACTCCTACGAGCTCGAAATCATAAACTCTACAACTCTCGTGAAGGAACTTATGTCAAATTCTCGCCCGATAATTTAGTCGTAAACAAAACCGCAAAATCGATTAATTACGACAAACTGCAATTATACTTGAATCTCGCGAATTAAGCCAATTAACTACCATTTTCGGTTCGGGTTGTCACACAACTGCTATATGTCTACACGCATAATGAGAAATCCAAGGCGGGCACACCAAAAAATAAGCCGGGAAATCCAAAATGAGAAAAAGAAGAAGATGAAACCTATATGTAGTTGGACTCCTATATTTCTGCTGTGATATTTATCAAAAGTCAATTGTATCTCAGCCGTTTTCTTCCTTTCTATCGCCAGACCTTCTCTCTCTATGTAAGGTTCAAGATCTTTGAACAACCCTATTCATTTTTCTTGCATAATAGAATTCTAATTACTAGTTTCACTTTGTTCTCTTGATTTAAATTATTATCTTAAAATTGTGTGTTTAGTTGATTCATCTAATCGATGTATAGTTATGTGGAAGTAAAAGTTTTTCTTTTTTACTTTTGTTGTGTTCCGATCTATCTTCATTTATTTATTTTGACACAGAAAACCTACTCCGATTAAGCCGAAATTTAGTTTGCATGTTCTTCAATGTGTTAAAATTTCTCTATAAAAAATTTAGAAAAATTCAATGGTTCGATATTCAGCGTTATTTTGTTTAGGTTGGTATGTCTGTTTTCCAATTTTATATACTGCATATGTTTTATTTTTTATACATAGAAAATCAACTCCGATTACACCTAAATTTTGTGTGAGAGTTTTTTTTCTATGTTGATATTGTTCAATAAAAAAATTTGTAAATTTCAACTGTGACAACCCAAACTGAAATTGGAATGATTATCGACTTGATTTGCGAGTTTCGCGATTAGTCGCGATTTTGTCGTAATCGGTTAATATGGTGGCCTCGTTAGCGACTAAATTATCGGGCAAAAATTTGATTTGAGATCCTTCACGAAAGTTGTAGAGAATTTAATTTTGAGTTTGTGGGAACTTCCGGAGGATTATTTCGAGCTACGAGGAATAAGTTATGAATATTTTTGGTCGTCGGATATTGTCGTATTTATCCGTTTGGGATTCGATATGTGTACGGTATAAATACGGAAGGAATACGTGACTGTGACGACCCGAACCAGAATCAGTTGTGTATTCTGCACGATTCCCGAGATTGGTCATAGTCGCAGTTTTACGTTATATATGTGGTTTGCCGATTCTATTTGCGACTATGTTTTCGGTCGAGAATTTGAGTTGGGTGTCTTCATCGAAGTTGTAGAGTACGTGATTTCGAGCTCGAGGGCAGTTCCGGAAGATTTTTCCGATAATCGAGAAATATAATACGATTATTTGAAGTTTCGGTTTTCGACGAGTTTATCCGATTGTTTCGTGCTTATCCGAATCGTCATGGTTATCCATTTCGAATCGTCGATCGACCCGAGGCGCGAGTATAAATATCGGAAATAGTCGTAAAATTTCTGAAAACACTGTTTGACGTTGACCAGATCGTTGACTTTCCAAAAATAGAAGTTTGACCGTTGACCCGAGGGGAAAAACTTTCCCAATTGGTTTTGCCGTCCGACGACCCATTTTCCGGCCACCTCTGACTTCGACGAGGGCATGTATAGCTTCCCCATGTGATTTCGAATTGATTGATGTTTGTTTTGATGGGAATTGATGGGGTTTTGGTTGAACCCGAATCGGGCCGAACTGGGTTATGTCGCCAGAGTTGGTTGGCCGTGTTCCGGCAAGCCACGGTGGCTGTGAGGTTAGGGGTTCGACTCCCCTTGGTCTAGGGATGCTTCCCATGTGAATAGTTTTGGGTTTGGTGGAGGATTTGGAGTAACCCGATTAGGTCACCGGAGGTGATTTTTCCGTTCGGTTTGGGTTGGATTTGAGAGGGTTGTGGTCTGAATTGGACTTCGTGGTAGAAGAGGAAAGGCTTTGGCTCGAGGAGACCTTGAAATCTGGAGAATCTCGCCGTGAAATTCCACCGTTGACGGCGGCGGCGGCGGTCAACGGCGGAGCTCCGGCGAGGAGTTGACTTTTCAGATTTCGACGTTTTTAATGTCATTTTTCTCGTAATCGCGCCCTGATTATCGTTCAGAGGTTTTCGGATTGATTTGGGTAGCCGATATTCAGTCGAGGGTTTTGAGTGGAGGTTTCGGGAATTTCGTTAATCGTTTTGTATTGCATTGCATATTTCCGGGAACGGTTGGTTTCCGTGGTTCAGTACAGAGTTGTAGACTATGATATTGATCAGTTATGTTTTGTGAATATTCAGGAGATCGAGATCGAGATCGGGATCGTGATCGTGCTTCAGGCGAGGGATCTTCTGCCGGACCACGAGATTAGCGTGAGTGCGCGTTTTGCTCACCTGTGAGTGGACAATTTATTTTCACGGATTGATTGCGAGTCTCTTATATACGTTTTACGAACTTGAGCATGCAGTATGATTATGGTTTACGAGCATGAGATTTCATACGAGATTATATTTATTATGAGCATGTGTTATACGATTATGCGTATACCAGTATATATATTACGTATATACACTTATATGTTGTTTCATGCATTTGCATCGAACTGTTTATGATTTGATTTTCACAGAGTACAGTCTTAGTTACGTTGTTATATCGATACACTTGTCTCTCGGCTGATCCCCGATGGTAGGCCATCCAGGAGGGGCGTCGTTACCCCGACCTGACCGGCGATGGGCGTTTCCCAGGAACCGAGGCCTTTCTGGCTTAGAATCACGTAGACTAAAGACCCCGTGATTTGGACTGTACTAGCACGGGTGTGTCCATGAGTGACCCCGTGGGATTTTTACTTGCATGCTCAGTACGCTGGAGGAGTATGAGTTTACCTCATGTACTTTGTTATTTCTATTTACCTGGACTCGCATATGTTATTTTAAACATATATATCAACTGGTGAAAGACATTTATTTTCGTCCACTCACTCTAACATTTTTCATGTCTTTCCCCTGGGCTTTTCGGTTTCCGTGCCCAGTTGCAGTTCAGGTTTGGTGTTTCACGTCGCGGTTGGAGGCTAGTGATCTGAGCTACCTGTGTTTTCCAGTAGGTTCTTGTTTCGCCTACTGATGTGTATATTGTATATATTTACACTAGAGGTCGCTCTGATACATTCTGATATATGTTTATACGGTTTTTCTCGGATATATTATATATAGTTGAGTTACATTCTGATACATTCTGATATGTGTATGTTTAATATTTATTGTTTATATTATGATGTTGAGAAATCCGGATGGGATTGGTGCCCACGGTTTGGCTTTTGTGGCATAGAACGAAGTGTTATTTTCAGGGTGCAGGTCTATGCAATTCAACGTTAGTAACGAAACTCTGCCGAAATTTTGAAAAGTTTTTGTTGGTGAAAGGATCCAATCCCGATTCAGTTACCCAAATCGGAATCAAACCCTTCCGGAAATACGAACCAACAAAAAAATTTTCAAAATTTCGGCAGAGTTTCGTTACTAACGTGGAATTACCATAACCTGCACGCGGAAATTAACACTTCGTCCTATGCCACAAAAAGCAAACCGTGGGCACCAATCCCATCCGGATTTCTCAACATTAATATAATCAACAACAGTAAATAAACTGTACTATGTATATATGTATATCTGTGAAAGTCCGCACAACATGTATCAGATTATATCAGAGCGACCTCTAAAGTAAAACATATACAATATGTACATCAGTAGGCTAAACAAGAACCTACTGGGAAAACACAGGTGACTCTGATCACTAGCCTCCAAACCGCGACGTGAAACACCAAACCTGAATTGCAAACTGGGCACGGAAACCGAAAAGCCCAGAGGAAAGACATAAAACACGTTAGAGTGAGTGGACGAAAATAAATGTCTTTCACCAGTTGATAAGTATGTTTAAAATAACATATGCGAGTCCAGGTAAATGAAAATAATAAAATACGCGAGGTAAATATCACACTCCTCCAGCGTACTGAGCATGCAAGTAAAAATCTCACAGTTAGAACCACCTAGCCCACACGTGATCCTAGCTGGGTAGTACAGTCAGAACCACGGGGTCCCTAGCCCACACGTGATTCCAGCCAGTGACATCCTCGGGGATCAGCCGGGATGCAGTGTATCGATACAACAACGTAACTGAAACTGTACTCTGTGAAAATCAAATCATAAACAGTTTGATACAAATGCATGAAACAGTATAAAAGTGTATGCATGTTCTTATTCATATATCCGTATAAGTATAATCGTATAATCGTAAACACATGCTCATATAATCTGAAATCTCATACGCATGCTCAAGTTCATAATCACATAAATGACTCGCAAGATTTCCGTGAAAAGAAAATTTTCCACTCACAGACACGTGAAATGCGCACTCGCGCTAAACTCGTGGTCCGGCGGAAGATCCCTCGCCTGAAGCACGATCACGATCCAAATCTCGATCTCGATCTCCTGTATATATATAAACATAACCGATCAATATCGTAATCCACAACACTGTACTGATGCACGGAAACCAACCGTTCCTGGAAATACAAAATGCAGTGCAGAATGAATTACAGAAATCCCGAAATCCCCACTCGAAATCTCGACTAACAATCGGCTAACTAAATCAACCTGAAAACCTCCGTACGATAACCAGGGCGCGATTTCGAGAAAAACGACACTAAAATCGTCGAAATCTGAAAAAGTCAACTTTCCGGCTGTTGACCGCCGCCGCCGCGCCGTCAACGGTGGAATTTCAAGGCCAAAGTTTCCAGATCAGTCCATCTCATCCACACGAATCTCTTTCCCTTCTATCACTAAGCTCAATTCACAAAGGAACCAACCCAATTTCACAAAACCCGATCGAAATCCCAAACCGAAATCCCTATTCGGGTTCATCCCAAATCACCATCTCCGATCAAATTAAACACACCTTGAGGTTCAGAGGAGCAAGGGGAGTCTTTCCCCCCCAACCCCCACCTCCAAACCTCGCCGGAACCACCACTACCATCCTCGGCGATTCCATCCAACTCGGCCCTAATCGGGCTCCAACAAAACGAGTCAAAATCCACTCAAACCCAAGCCATACACACTCGAAATCACGAGAGGGATCGAACCATACCTTCCTCGAAGTCCAAGATGGCCGGAATCCGGTCGCCGGAAACTGACTTCCCAAAATAGCAACCTTCCTATTCGGTCCGATGGTTCACTTTCCAAATATGGAAAGTCAACAAATTTTCCAGTTTGGTCAACGCCCAAAATGAAGTTTTCGACTAACTCTCGGCTATTTCGATATTTATACTCGAGCCTCGGGTCGATCGACGGTCCAAAATGAAAATACGAAATGATTCGGATAAGCTCGAAACAATCGGATAAACTCGTCGGAACCCGAAACTTCAAATAATCATAAAATATTCCTCGGTTATCGGAAAAATCTTCCGAAACCGCCCACGAACTCGAAATCACGTACTCTACACTTCCCGTGAAGATACCCAACTCAAATTCTCGACTAAAAACAAAGTCGCGAATCGAATCGACAAACCACATAATATCGCAAAACTGCGACTAAACTCAAATCTCGAGAATCGTGCCAAACACACATCTGATTCTGGTTCGGGTCGTCACAAATCTACCCCCCTTAAAGAAATTTCGACCTCGAAATTTACATACATGTCAGGTGAACAGATGAGGATACTGCTCCCGCATACGCTGCTCGGTCTCCCAGGTGGCCTCCTCAACTGAATGGTTCTTCCACAAGACCTTCACCAGCGGAATCACACGGTGTCTCAACTCCTGCTCACGTCGATCGAGAATCTGTATTGGCTCCTCAACATACGATAAATCCTCTCTGATCGGCAACTGCTGTGGGACTATCACATGTGAAGGGTCTGAGACGTGGAACATGGAAAACATCATGTACACGAGTCATCTCTGTCGGTAACTCAAGTCTATAAGCAACAGCTCTAACCCTCTCCGTAATCTCATACGGACCAATGTACCGCGGTCGAAGCTTGCCACGCTTCCCGAAACGCACAACTCCCCTCCACGGAGATAGTTTCAGGAAGACCCAATCACCAACCTCGAACTCTAAACTCTTCCTCCTCACATCCGCGTAACTCTTCTGCCGATCCTGGGCAATCTTCAGGCGATCCCGAATAATCTGAATGTCCTCCATCGTGGTTTTCACCAAATCAGGACCAATGAGCCAATGCTCGCCCACCTCACTCCAACACAATGGAGTACGACACTGCTTCCCGTACAGAGCCTCGTACGGTGCCATCTCAATACTAGCCTGATAGCTGTTGTTGTAGGCGAACTCGATCAAGTGCAACTGCTGATCCCAGTTTCCACGAAACTGCAACACACACGATCTCAGCATATCCTCAAGAGTCTGAATGGTCCGCTCGGACTGCCCATCAGTCTGAGGATAAAAAGCTGTACTAAACCGTAATCTCGTACGCAACGCTCGCTGTAAAGTCTGCCAAAACTCAGAGGTGAACTGACTATCACGGTCAGAAACAATGGACACAGGCACCCCATGCAAGCGAACAATCTCGGATAAGTACAACTTGGCCAATCTGCCCACTGAAATCTTCCCTGGAAGTGCAAGAAAGTGTGCGGATTTCGTCAGTCGGTCAACAATAACCCAAATACCAGTGTTGCCCGCCGAAGTACGCGGGAACTGATAGACGAAATCCATCGTAATATGCTCCCACTTCCAAACTGGAATCTCAAGTGGCTGTAGTTTCCCTGCAGGTTTCTGCCTCTCCGCATTCACCTGCTGACAAATCAAACACCGACTCACGTACGCGGAAATCTCCCGCTTCATGTTACGCCACCAATAGTACGCTCGAAGTGTACAAAACATCTTCGTACCTCCGGGATGCATCGCATACGCTGAACTGTGGGCCTCGTCCAAAATCTCCTTCTTCAAGTCCTCGTCCCTGGGTACACATAGTCTGCCCCTGAACAACAACGTACCGTCGTCGCTCAAACGGAACTCTGTAGGCACACCATTCTGAATCATGGTCTTCTTGCCTAGCAAGTAAGGATCTGAATCCTGTGCCTCCCGTACCTGATCAACCAGTACCGGTCGAACCTGGAAACTGGCCAACAAAGCTTCATCATCATCATAACCAAATACAGCACCTGTAGCTCGAAGCTCGGCTAACATCGATACTCTGGCCACACACATGTGAAACAATGAGGCTCCAGATTTCCGGCTAAGTGCATCTGCCACAACATTGGCCTTCCCTGGATGGTACTCAAACGTGCAATCATAATCATTGATCAACTCCATCCATCGGCGCTGCCTCATGTTCAGATCCGGCTGCGTCCGCAAGTAAGTGAGACTCTTGTGATCAGTGAAAATCTTACACTGAGCACCATACAGATAATGTCTCCAACTCTTCAACGCTAACACAATAGCGGCTAACTCCAAGTCATGCGTCGGATAGTTGACCTCGTGCGATTTCAGCTGTCTGGAACCATATGCCACGACTCTACCATGCTGCATCAACACACAGCCAAGGCCCAACTTCGATGCATCACTGTACACAACAAACTCACCACTGTCGTCTGGCAATGTCAGAACCGGTGCGGTAGTCAATCTCTCCTTCAGGAGCAAATAACTCTCCTCGCACGCATCAGACCACTCAAACTTGATGCCCTTCTTCGTCAATCTGGTCAGTGGTGTAGCAATCCGGGAGAAATCCTGCACAAACCTTCGATAATAGCCTGCTAGCCCCAAGAAACTCCGGATCTCCGGTACAGTAGTGGGTCGACTCCAATTCAGCACGGCCTCAATCTTGTCAGGATCAACACTAACTCCCTCGGCCGAAATCACGTGGCCCAGAAACTTCACACTAACCAACCAGAACTCACACTTGCTAAACTTCGCGAACAACTGATGGTCCCGCAAAGTCCGCAATACCGCTCGCAAGTGCTTCTTGTGCTGGTCCACACCTCGAATAAATCAAGATATCATCAATGAATACTATCACGAACTTGTCCAAGAATCGACGAAACACCCGATTCATCAAGTCTATAAACGTTGCGGGGGCGTTGGTCAACCCAAACGGCATAACCAGAAACTCATAGTGCCCATACCGCGTCCTGAAAGCTGTCCTGGCAACATCTGAATCCCGGATCCTCAACTGGTGATATCCGGATCGAAGATCAATCTTCGAAAAGACTGCTGCTCCCTTCAGCTGATCAAACAAGTCGTCAATCCGCGGCAACGGATACTTGTTCCTCACTGTAATCTGATTCAGCTTCCGATAGTCGATGCACAATCGCATGGACCCGTCCTTCTTCCGCACAAACAACACTGGAGCACCCCGCGGAGAAACACTCGGTCGAATGAATCCCTTCTCTAACAACTCCTGAAGCTGAATCTGCAACTCCCTCAACTCTGCAGGCGCCATCCGGTACGGTGTCTGGGAAATCGGTCCAGTACCCGGCAACAACTCAATGGTAAAATCAATCTCCCGCACAGGGGGTATACCAGGTAACTCTGCTGGAAACACATCCGGAAACTCGGACACAACCTCAATACTCCCAAGACCTGGCACTGCAGCTGTAGTGTCCACAACATGGGCTAAATACGCAACACAACCCTTCTTCATCAACCGATCCGCCCTTATCGCGGAAATCAAACACGGTAGGGAAGTGTTCTTCTCGCCACGAAACAGTATCTCAGGTAACCCTGGTCGTCGAAATGCGACCTCCTTCCTGTGGCAATCAAACATGGCCCAGTGCGACTCCAAAAAGTCCATACCCAATATCAAATCAAAATCCACAATATCAAGCAACAACAGATCAGCGGCTAAACCATGGCCATCAACAAATACCTCACAATCTCGGTAAACCCAACCGATGCTCACAACCTCACCTGACGGATACAACACTCTCCACAACCCCGGAAGTGGAGATGCAGGTACCGTAGCCAATGATGACAGTCTAAATGATATGAATGAATGTGTGGCACCTGGATCTAGCAATGCAACTACAGGAATACCAAAAACATGTAACGTACCGATAACGACCTCCGGTGATGCTCTGCCCTCACACATAGTCATAGCATGAACTCTCGCCTGTCCGGCTGGTCGTCCTCGCTGGGGTTGTCCCTGCTATCTACCCTGACCTGCAAACTGTGCTGGTCGCGCTCCAGAAGTGGCACCTCGCTCTCCTCCGGAACTCTGAGCCGCCTGTCCATCTCCACCATACAACTGAGGACACGCCCTCGCATAGTGGCCCACCTGGCCACAATGATAACATATAACAGGACCCCGCTGACATGGTCTGAGATGATGCTTATTGCAGAGGTTGCACAATGGATAATCTCTCGGAACAGGAAATGTGCCACCAGTACGCCGGGGGTAACTAGAACCACTGGAATCAACACTAGCCTGTGGTCGCCGCGGTCGATCTCTCCTCCACCTCGGCCTCTGCCTCTGTACACCAATTGATGGGCGATAAGATCCACCACCTGAGGATAAAGCTGAGCCGGAAGTATCAGAACTCTGCTTCTTTGAAGGCCCCTGACTCGGTTCTCCTTCCTCAAATCGTCTCGGCTGATACCTCTGCTGTCTCTCCTGCTCAATATCCTCGCCTCGGAGAGCTGCACTGACAAACTCATCAAAATTGTTCCTCGGCATCATAGTCAATGTCGCCTTGATGTTCAGATTCAATCCCAGCTCAAACCTACGACACTTGGCTTCCTCTGTAGCCACCATATCCCGCGCAAAACAAGACAGTCGAGTAAACCGATCCCGATACTCAAGTACAGACAAACTGCCCTGTCTCAAGTTCGTGAACTCCTCGTACTTGCGCTGCTGGGTAGCCTGATTAAAATACCTCCGCATAAACAAATCACGAAACAATGTCCACGGAGTATCCACAGGAACTCTGTCAGTGCTGACCCACCAAAAATATGCATCACCCTCAAGTAAACCAACGGCGGCTACTGTCATCTGCTCAGGTGTAAACTGCAGACGCTCACAAACACGCTCAATCTGAACCAACCATGCCTCGCATATCTCTGGATCAACTGAACCCGAAAACACAGTAGCACCCGCAGTGCGAGCCTTGACCACAGGGTCAAAACGCTATTCCAAACGCAGCACTCGCATCAGCAAGTCGCGCGTTCGGCGATCCTCATCAGGATCATCATCCCGATCAACACGGGGACCACGTCGAGGAGGCATCCTACTAATACAAGACAAGCATTAGGCACAAGCAGAAAGAACGTAATCATGAAACCGCAGATATTTGAGGACATACAACACCCAAAGTATTGATAAGTACTGCTGGCCAGTCGGGTCATCACTCCAGTCATGCTGTATCAACTCAAATACCCTAAGCGTCACAACTACAAGAGTCTACAGAATCTGACAACCTAATGCTCTGATACCAAGCTGAAAGGATCCAATCCCGATTCAGTTACCCAAATCGGAATCAAACCCTTCCGGAAATACGAACCAACAAAAAAATTTTCAAAATTTCGGCAGAGTTTCGTTACTAACGTGGAATTACCATAACCTGCACGCGGAAATTAACACTTCGTCCTATGCCACAAAAAGCAAACCGTGGGCACCAATCCCATCCGGATTTCTCAACATTAATATAATCAACAACAGTAAATAAACTGTACTATGTATATATGTATATCTGTGAAAGTCCGCACAACATGTATCAGATTGTATCAGAGCGACCTCTAAAGTAAAACATATACAATATGTACATCAGTAGGCGAAACAAGAACCTACTGGGAAAACACAGGTGACTCTGATCACTAGCCTCCAAACCACGACGTGAAACACCAAACCTGAATTGCAAACTGGGCACGGAAACCGAAAAGCCCAGAGGAAAGACATAAAACACGTTAGAGTGAGTGGACGAAAATAAATGTCTTTCACCAGTTGATAAATATGTTTAAAATAACATATGCGAGTCCAGGTAAATGAAAATAATAAAATACGCGAGGTAAATATCACACCCCTCCAGCGTACTGAGCATGCAAGTAAAAATCTCACAGTTAGAACCACGGGGTCCCTAGCCCACACGTGATCCTAGCTGGGTAGTACAGTCAGAACCACGGGGTCCCTAGCCCACACGTGATTCAGAACCACGGGGTCCCTAGCCCACACGTGATTCCAGCCAGTGACATCCTCGGGGATCAGCCGGGATGCAGTGTATCGATACAACAACGTAACTGAAACTGTACTCTGTGAAAATCAAATCATAAACAGTTTGATACAAATGCATGAAACAGTATAAAAGTGTATGCATGTTCTTATTCATATATCCGTATAAGTATAATCGTATAATCGTAAACACATGATCATATAATCTGAAATCTCATACGCATGCTCAAGTTCATAATCACATAAATGACTCGCAAGATTTCCGTGAAAAGAAAATTGTCCACTCACAGACACGTGAAATGCGCACTCGCGCTAAACTCGTGGTCCGGCGGAAGATCCCTCGCCTGAAGCACGATCACGATCCAAATCTCGATCTCGATCTCCTGTATATATATAAACATAACCGATCAATATCGTAATCAACAACACTGTACTGATGCACGGAAACCAACCGTTCCCGGAAATACAAAATACAGTGCAGAATGAATTACAGAAATCCCGAAATTCCCACTCGAAATCTCGACTGACAATCGGCTAACTAAATCAACCTGAAAACCTCCGTACGATAACCAGGGCGCGATTTCGAGAAAAACGACACTAAAATCGTCGAAATCTGAAAAAGTCAACTTTTCGGCCGTTGACCGCCGCCGCCGCCGGCGGCGCGCCGTCAACGGTGGAATTTCAAGGCCAAAGTTTCCAGATCAGTCCATCTCATCCACACGAATCTCTTTCCCTTCTATCACTAAGCTCAATTCACAAAGGAACCAACCCAATTTCACAAAACCCGATCGAAATCCCAAACCGAAATCCCTATTCGGGTTCATCCCAAATCACCATCTCCGATCAAATTAAACACACCTTGAGGTTCAGAGGAGCAAGGGGAGTCTTTCCCCCCCAACCCCCACCTCCAAACCTCGCCGGAACCACCACTACCATCCTCGGCGATTCCATCCAACTCGGCCCTAATCGGGCTCCAACAAAACGAGTCAAAATCCACTCAAACCCAAGCCATACACACTCGAAATCACGAGAGGGATCGAACCATACCTTCCTCGAAGTCCAAGATGGCCGGAATCCGGTCGCCGGAAACTGACTTCCCAAAATAGTAACTTTCCTATTCGGTCTGATGGTTCACTTTCCAAATATGGAAAGTCAACAAATTTTCCAGTTTGGTCAACGCCCAAAATGAAGTTTTCGACTAACTCTCGGCTATTTCGATATTTATACTCGAGCCTCGGGTCGATCGACGGTCCAAAATGAAAATACGAAATGATTCGGATAAGCTCGAAACAATCGGATAAACTCGTCGGAACCCGAAACTTCAAATAATCATAAAATATTCCTCGGTTATCGGAAAAATCTTCTGGAACCGCCCACGAACTCGAAATCACGTACTCTACACTTCCCGTGAAGATACCCAACTCAAATTCTCGACTAAAAATAAAGTCGCGAATCGAATCGACAAACCACATAATATCGCAAAACTGCGACTAAACTCAAATCTCGAGAATCGTGCCAAACACACATATGTTTCCGGTTCGGGTCGTCACAGTTGGTTCGTATTTCCAGAAGGGGTTCGATTCCGGTTTAGGTAACTGAATCGGGGTTGGGTCATTTCATGACGATTTTGGAAACTTTCCAAAACAGGAAACTGGGCCTTGACCAGCGTTGACCACGGGTCATGGGCGACCCGTTTTGTGCCGTGGATCTTTGCCGTCGAGGAGCCCGATTCCGGCCACAGTTGGCCGGGGTCTCTTCATGAAATGTGTTGGGCTCGTGCCTCTCTTCAACTTGGTAGGTGGATCGTCCCTTGGGGTGGTCGGAGGAGGGAAAATCGAAGCGGCGGTGGCGGCAGCGATTTTCGGCCGAGGTGTTTTTCGACGAGTTTTATGTCGTTTTGCTCGGAATCGCGCACCGATCGCAGTTGTGAGGTTTATATTTTGAATTGAGCATCGGAAATTATAGCGAGGTTTTATGGTGTGATTATCAGATTTTTGACGATTTCGTTGATATTGAATTATATGTTTCCGGGAACGGTTGTTTCTCGAGATGTGATTCAAGGTTTTGAGTTATGATTTTGAGCAGTAGATTTTATGATTATCCAGGGGATCGTGATCGTTCGTTTGGCGAGAGATTTTCCGCTGGATCACTAGATTAATGCGTATTGCGTTATGCTCATCTGTGAGTCAGTGAGTGGACTTTTCTATTTTCACTGTCGTTGCGAGTTCATGATTTTCGTATTTATTTATATACGATGTTGAGATTATTTATTGTTTTTGGAGGTATTATTTTATATTTTATATGGTGATGGCATTACTTAGCATCGATGCATTGGCTACTCGGCTGATCACCTGTAGTCAGACCCAGGGTTGAGAGATTCCCCTGAGCAGGGTTGAGAGATTCCCCTGATGTGCCGCTTGGCTTGAGAGATTCGCCTAGCCTATCACCGTCGGGCTTAAGAGATTCGCCTGGCACCTCCATTTATTTTCCGAACTCACTTTGCATTTGTTTTATGATATATGTAAATGGTGAAAGGCATATGTTTATTTTCGTCCACTCACTCTAACGATTTTATTTGCCTTTCCCTTGGGCTTTTCAGTTTTCGTGCCCAGTTTGCAGTTCGGATTCTGGTGTCGCACGTCGCAGTTGGAGGCTTCGTGTTCGAGCGATATTTCTTTTGTGGTAGGTTCTTAGTTTGGCTTACTATTTGTATATATATACTAGAAGTCACTCTGAGCATTTTGATGTTATACTTTCATACGATTTTTCCCCAGATTTCTATAAAGTACAGTTTTATATATTACTTTACATTACTGTTATGATATTGAGAAATCCGGATGGGATTGGTGCCTACGGTTTGATTTTTGTGGCATAGGACGAAGTGTATTTTCCGGGTGCAGGTTAATGGCAATTCCGCGTTAGTAACGAAACTCTGCCGAAATTTTCATGGTTTTCGAAAGTTCGTGTTTTCAGAAGGGGTTTGATTCCGGTTTAGGAAACTAAATCGGGGTTGGGTCCTTTCAGCAACAGTTCGATCTTTGGCATTATTTTGTTTTATGCATGTATGTCTATTTTCCAGTTGTATGTGTTGCATCTGTACTCGTATATTTTTTAGACACAGAAAATCAACATCGATTGAGCCTAAATTTTGTGTGAGTTCTTTATATGTTAGTATTGCTCGGTAAAAATTTAAGTATATTTCATTGGTTCAATCTTTAATTTTTTTATTTTTTTATGTTGGTATGTCTGTTTTTCAGCTTCATGTTTTGCATCTATTTTCGTATATTTTTTAGACACAGAAAATTAACTCCGATTGAGCCTAAATTTTGTGTGAGAGATATTTTGTATATTAATATTGCTTGATAAATTTCTTAGTAAATTTCAAGAGTTTGTAGACACTGATATATACATATCAAACTTTGTGCTTCTATTTTATGGATTATGGTTTACAAGGTGTCTGTTTATGCATGGTTATCAAGTTATATGTTAATTATTATTCTTTTTTCCCACGTAGCAGTAGCAGTAGCAGCTATGATGCAAAGAAGAGTTCTCACCAATGCAACTTCTGCTAGAAAAAGTACCGGAGGTATGTATTTTTTTCATTTAATAGATGATAATTAATTTAACTTGACAATCCAATGCTAGTTTTGTTAATAGGTAATGAAATGGGTAAACCTGCCAATAGTCAAACTCACGAGCGACCACCCATATATACTTCGCAGCGAGATGAACTCAACACTTTTGCTAGTATGCATTTAATTATGGTTATTTTGCTACAACTATATCTGGACTATGTATTTACATTTACTTGAGTAAATCATGATATGTGTGGAAACGAATAAGAAATGCAATGGCGAATAAACGTACTCGTGTGCAAAATCAATCATCTGCAAATTCTCTACAAGACACACTCAACTCTATTGTCGGGACCACCCCCAAAATTTCAACTTCAAGTAAGTCGGCTGTCACTCTTGATGAATTAAGTTATGATGTTATATAAGTAAATAAAAGTAAAACCCTCATATTTGTTGTATATGTTACTTGATTTATACTCATAACCAGAAAGAGTGCTCGCCTTAATTCCTTAGCTATTAATCAGCAGCAGTCAACAAATGCTACTACTGAGGAGGTTAGTGATCTTGAGAGATCAGCCAACACTCAGAGACAAATTCAGGTAAAAATCTATATAATTTTATAGTTACAAGCTCACAATTGTTAGGTATATATAATGTTTTATTACATTATCGAAAACATATGCAGAAGTTACGGAGAAGAAGATGCGAGGTAAGACAAAAGGACTGAATGATGATAAAGCAATTTCTCATCTCCAAACAAAATTACCAGTCACTTTGACAAAGGAAAACGGAAGGCCCACAGGTCCATATGCTGAGATGTTTGCAAATGAGATAGGATTCACTGTACGGAATTATGCACCATTGAATGTGGAAAAATGGAAGAAAATCCCTAAAATCACCGTGAACAACATGATAAAACGTATCAAGGTGAGTCAAAAAAAATTTGTATATAGTTTATGCAATAAGATTATAACAATATCATCTATTTAAAACAAAATTGTTGATATGCAGAATAAGTATAACATTGACATGTCTCTGGAGTGAGTCAAGAGATATGTATTAACAACATTTAAGGCAACATATTCTAACTTCCGTTACAAATTAAAGAAGCACTTTGAAATTTTCTCAACAATGGAGGAAGCATTGGAAAACAAGCACAAGGAAGTTAAAACAAATGAAGAATGGATTTTCTTATGCAAACACTTTTCTAGTGAAAAAATTCAGGTATAAATTTTTTCCATTTTATTAGTTATGAAAGGATAATATATGTAAACTCAAACTAACTCAGTAAATTTCATTTGCGTGATATGAATCCACAACTAATAGCTTTCTTGTAATGGTTCAGCTTCGTTCACAAAAAAATGTCATTAACAGATCGAAGTTGGCACATCACCACAAAGCTGGTTCAAAGTCATTTATTTCTCATCAAGAACAAATTGTAAGCAACTCGAATATCCTTGTTAAGATTTCAGACACAATTTCATATGCATATATTAACAAAAATTCATTTCATTGTCAGGCTGCCCAAACTGGGGAGATGCAGGGTGCAATAGATCGATTTGAAACTGAGTACAAAAGCACCAAAAGGTTGGGATTTGGGAGCAAAAGGAAAGAGGGTAAGTAACTTGTGAAATTGACACCCATGTGAAACTGAGTACACAAATGTTATGTTATTTTTACAATGCATATATGTTGGTGTCAAAATTTATGATTCATTTGCATAGGTTGTAAATAAATAATTTCTAAATTTATGTCTCTCTATTATTGTAGGATGAAATGATTAAGATGCGAACTGAAACAACTCTCTCACATGGAACTCAGACAATGACAGATGATGCAATATGTGCGAAAGTCCTAGGAATTAAATCGGGTTACATCAAGGGTTGTGGTTTTTTTCCTCGGCCCCCACCATTAAGGACCTCTCAATCTTCCATGTATGAAATATCAAAAAAGAACAAAGAATCGGAATGTATACTTGAAGATACCCAACATCTTGTAGAGACTCAACAAGAGAAGATTGATATGCAAAATGAGGTGATTCAAAAACTGCAAGAGCAAGCAAAAAAAATTTGAAGAGTTCATGGCTTCCCAATTGAGGCAGGAAACATGAACTTAAGTAGCACCGTTGAATTATAAGTACTAGTTTATTGCGAATAAATACTAGACAAATCAAGTTTTTTTTTTACTTTTTTTTTCAGTTTTTATGCTATGGCGGTGAACGCTTTGTGTCTCCTCAATAAAGTAGATAATTTTATATTTCCTCAATAAATAACATAAATTTGATAAAGTAGACAAATCAACGATGAAACTTTTCGTCGTACTAGTAAATTTGATAATTTTAATTACGGTTATTATTTAATATTTTTTGGGTCTATTTGCGAGAAAATAATTATCTACAAGGAAATCATATTTCCTCGCATAATGACAATTATTACCAAGAAAATCATTAGTTAGCGACAAAAGATGTTGAGCTACGGTGAGATAATTTATTGTCGCTAAATCACATTGACGACAAATTTCATTTCCTCACGCAAACCATTTTTGGATGAATTATTTTTTTGTCGTGGAAACCTTCCTTGACCATGCTACTGTGAGGAACTTATGATCAAAAAAATTTCCTCAACGAGAAAATTCTGTTTTTCTGGGAGGAATTATTTCATCGCCGATGACCATTTTTGTTGTAGTGACTTCAACAAACACCATTGTTACTGTATGTAAATATAATACTGTAAAGAAATAAAATCACAAAAATGGAAGCACTATTGCTGAAGAAAAAACAGCAACAAAGCATAAAAGCACTACTACTGAAAAACTCACCTTCCAGTTCCTTCCAGTATTAATCCTCTTACATAGATTTTTCTCCATTTTCGGACACAAGACACCTTGCCACTGTGACGACACATGCTTCTTATGAGAAAGTTTATCCATCAAGTTAACACGGATGTTCTCAACAAACAAAGGTAGTGGCATACATCTCTCATCCTTGATCATATTGTTGTAACTCTCAGCAAGGGCATTACTAATCTCACCATATCTCTTCCCCGAAAAATAAGAAATAGCATAATTTTCAGGGGACAAGTTTTCAAGGAAATCTTTAGCTGGACCACGACCAACAACTTTAAATTCCTCGATTCTCTGACCAAAAATCTCTTTGGTTTCAGCATAAACGCAATTGCTAAACATCCTGAGAATTGCTTTCTTGAATTCAGCATCAAATCCACTTGAATACTTCCCATTCAGATTATCTTACAAGTGCTTGTAATAGTATGAATGAGGAGAATTTGGAAAAACCTCAGTCTCAGTATCAAGAACTCCTTTTCCACGATCACTCATGAAAACAATATTTCGATAATCTTCAACTAGTATAAGAGTCAACTACTCAAGAAACTACCTCCAATTTTCTTTATTTTCAACATCAACTATAGCAAATCCAACTGGGAATATTTCTATAAGTAAGAAAAAATATATGGGTGGATTACTACTGCTACTACTGCTGTAAAAAACAGTTCAAAAAACATAAATGTTGCCTACTGGGTTCATAATTGATATTGAGAAAATCATAACTAAAAAACAAACATACATTTGTTATCATTTTTGGCACAATCACCTAAAAGCATCCCTTTATACTTATTTTTTATGAAGGTACCATCCAAATAAAGCATTGGATATCAAAACTGAAAAATCTTTAATAGATGCATGGTAGGAGACAAACAAACGCCAAAATCTTCATCCGTTATATTCAAGAATGACATGAGAACCAGGGTTAGTTGCCTTCAATGCTTCTGTATACCATGGCAACATGGCATAACCAGTAGCTTTGTCACCATTGAGAGCTCGATTGGCAGAATTTCTATCTCGATACGTTGTGTGGTAGTGAATCTTCAAACTAAATGTATCATTGAGATCACTCATAATTTGCTTCGGCTTAACGAACAGATCAAATCGAACTTTATTAGCTACAATAGTAACAACAACATTAGCACCAAGCCTTTTTGAGAATTTATGAGTAACCTCATAAACACATGTATGATTAGCACCTAGCTTCCTCAGATAATAGTAACCATTAGTCTCACATAAAGAAGCATGAACAGATCACTTATAATGTTCGTTCTCCCTCTTTGCACAAACATGTGTAACGCGGAACCAGTCATTCTTGACGTAATCCAATTCAAACTCATTCTCAACTGAAAACTTGCACAACTTATCTCTGAACTCAACAACTCCGCCACTATAGAACTGCCTAACCTCAAGTATATAGTCAGCCCACTCAGCACAGAAAAATTTCCTCTTATTCTTCCTTAACACAAAATTGTCTAATATCAAGTTATTATCCTCCTCATAATTTGAGTTATCACTATTGATATCAGCATCAGCATCATCTCCGTTGTCATGATGTGTAATTCTCATAGCAAAAGAAGTAGTAACACTCAGGCAGTATCGACACAAGCTAGTTGTTCAACAGTAGATTCACACCCAAAACTAACATCTATCACATGGATTTCTATCAAACTAGAACCAGGCAAATACTCAAATAACTCGATCATTGTAATGATGTCTTCATTTGAGTCTAGAAGCGTATTAGGGGAATCGCTGAATGAGTACCTCAATATGAACTTCCCCAACTTTAGATTACGAAACCTAGAACATAGTTGATTGCACAACATGTCGAACCTTGTCTCCTTGGTGATTGAGATAAGCACGCTCTGCATCCTATAAGTAAAATTTCCAAGCTTCGAAAATAACATTGCTACACAGAAAATGAAACACAAAAAGTCACTTCATATTACTGCTGAATGAAAACAAAAAATGCATATATATTGAAATAAAATGAGCAGCGTGCCACATCACCGCGATCACCGACTCTAAATCATATTGTTATCAAAAAATACCACCAGCTCTAACACAGAAAAAAAAATCAATGCTACTGCAATAAAAAAAAATCAGCCAATAATCCTTTTCACTGCTATTGGGACAAACATAAAAATCATATGAGAAATAAATCAACTGCTACTAAATAGAATATAGCACATTCATAACGTATATTAAACTTGAAACATAACCAAAAAAAATCAAAATCAAAGATATTGATACTGGAGCAACAACAACAACAACAACAACAACAACAAGAGAAAGTCACACATGTTTAGCAATACAACTGACACTGGAGTAAAAAACATCAAAATTAACCAAATAAAAATTAAACTGCTACTAAGCAAAAGCATCATAAACAAAACAATAAATTATAAAAGAGCATGCTCATAAAAAAATTCTACTGAGCATTCAAAAACAACAACAACAAAAATAAAATGTTACTGCAATAAAACATCAAAAACAACAATGAAAATATCAGCTGCTACTGGAAAAATAAACATCAAAAACAAACGAAAACAAGTAAACTGATACTAAAATAGGAAAAAGATAATCATCTTAGATGAACCACAACAAAAACAACAACAAAATCAAATGCTACTGCAAAAAAAAACATCAAAAACAGTGAACAAATACATCAGTTGCTATTGGAAAATAAATAGCATCAAACTCAAACAACAAAAAAACAACTACTATTATATATTGCAGCTAAATAGCAATGAACAACAACAACAACCAACAACTGCTACTAGAATAAAACGTCAAAATCAACAACAAAAAACTTCAACTGCTATTGAACAAAAACATCGAACAGTCAAAAAAAATCTAAGATTTGCAACTTAAACGAATCGTCAACAAACAAATTACTGCAAAGATCAAAAACCTAAAACATCGAAGAACAACATATACATCAGAAACATAGATCTGATACTAAATTATTACAACAAAACGAAAAAACAAAAATGTATGTTCTAGAAACAAAACTCACTGAGAAAAACGGACAGAACGACTACAACAATCAAACACATGATGCTCCAGCAACAACTGAAGACAATACAAACCTTTACAGCTCAAAATAATCACAAAATCATCAAATAGTACCTTCAAAGCACGATAATCCTTCTAAACAATATCAGGATACGAGATTTTCATCAAAAATATGGACAGAAAAGAGGATGATATTGGAGTATCCGAGGATGATACTGAAGAATTGGAAGAGAGTTCGAGTAGAGCTCTGAGTTTCTGATCGTCTGATTTTTTTTTCAGAAAAAATGTTTCTATACTGGGTAAGTACGGGTATAAAGGTAAAACACACAGGGACCATGTCAGAATCTCAAACTTTTGTCCTTAACCCTAAGATTTAGTCTTTAAGTGTCTAAATATTGAACCCTTGTCCTTAAATGCAAGCTACACTTCTAGCTTGTCCTTATTAGTTTAGTACGCCTCAACTGAACATGGTTAAGCTTGAATATGATGAATTGCTTTGTAAAAAGGGAGGGACCCAACATGTCTCATCTTTAAGTGTGGTGTTAATTTAGGTAGGTTCAACTTGAACATGGTTCATGTGAGAACCTTTGTTATTAATTTCTTATTTAATAAATAATATAGATGTGAATTCACTTTCATCTATATAACACTACCACATTTCTTATCATTGCCGATGACGTAAAGTCGTCGGCCTTTCTCCATATATCGCCGGTGGTACTTATAATCGACGACATGTCGCCGGTTATAAGGTCGCCGAAAGCAACCCATCGGTGATACTATCACCGACGAGATATTCAAGAAGTCGTCGGTGATACTTCAAAGATATCACCGACGAGATAACGTCGCCGGCAATGGAAAAGAGCATCATCGACGAGTTACGTCGTCGGTGATGAAGCTCCGCCAGGTCAACATGTTTGACCGCCACATTTATTGTCGACGACATTCTTCAAAAAGTCGTCGGTGATAATCAAGAATCTCGCCGGAAATTGGAAGTTATTGCCGACGAGATAGGTCCATCTCGTCGGCAATACCCGGTGACATTTTACAAAAAAAAAAAAAACAGGTTCTGGATTGGGCCCAATTCCAGAATCTGCAGTGAAAAACACAAACCGTACAAATAAACATCCAACAGTACACACATAATTGTCCAACAGTACAAACAGCAACAATAAAATACAACTACACTAAGAGTCGATGAAATCCATGTTGACGAAATCATTTGAACCCGGCGGCTACCCTGGTCTTGCTGCGATGGCTACGGTTATGGAACACAGTGGAACACAGGCATCGGTGGAAGTGTGGGGAGCAGGTGTCCGGTAGTCTGGCACACGTACATCGTCTGCATCCATGTCATCAATTGTGTCTGCTGCTCGACCATAACTCGGTGTTGCTCTACCATCGTCTGGTGCTCGGCCTCTCTGGCTGCCTGCTGCTCGGCCAATTGCTGCATCTCCTCCACCACCCTCATTTGCTCCTCCAACTCCCTATGCGTCCTCTGGAGCTCCGCTGCTAGGTTAGAGTTCCTAGAAGAAGTTTTTGACTCGCTAGAGTATTCTGAAGTGTCCTTCAATACTTCTTCGCCCGCCGAGCCCATTACCCTGCAGTAGTGGATATTCCTCCCAGTCCCGCACGTTTTTGCCATGATCTGAGTCATTATAGGGCGATCAAGCGTATCGATCTGAGAGGCATACTGGGTCACTTCCTCCTCCGAACAGTCAGGATGGTCTGTTCGAACTATATTCATGGTGACATTTATGATTGCATCCTCCACTCTCACCTAATTGAAAAGCGAATATGAATAATGTATTATTAAACAAAATAAATTAATAGAGAAAAATAGTTTTATTAACACATGCATATGTGAACTACAAAATAATGAGGCCAAAGACTTACCGCTTCTTCAGGGCACTGCGGATAGAACTTCTGATGAACAAACACCAACAGGTTGACTTCTTGTTGTTTCTGCGCCCTACCCGACCAACCCAAATAGTTGAGTGAACCTGCATGATGGGACTTGGTGTTTTTCAATCTGTTCTCGCTGTTCGTCTCTTGGAAATCGCCTTGTTGGATAAACATATGTCAAAAAATTAGTAACTAATTATTTCAATGTGAAACGATACATTAGGGTTGTAAAATATATTCAGGATGCATACCTTCACTTTGGGATGCTCGAAGTGGGCTACCAGCCACAGCCACTCGTACTCCCTAAACCGGAGTTCGCTAGGGGTAGCACCTCGGCCTAGATCCTTGTAATTTGTGTAATGTTTTGAAAGCTCGTTCTTCCACTCTTTATACCTATATTAACACCAGAAACAAATGTTAGAGATATTAAAACACTTGATAAACAAAAATTTAACTCGATATATACTCAAATAACTCGAATCACATCACCTGATATGTAGTTGACGCTCTGCCCACGTCTCAATAAGGCATTCATCCACGTCAAACCACAGCTGCAAAATGAATATATAAATGGTAAAATTATATATTTCTTCGGACTTATTTAATAAATGTAAAATTTACGTAATGAAAATACGATTTAACTCACAGTCAGTGCATTATGCACTTGCAACTTCACCTAGCGAGGTACAGCACCCCAATCTGGCCACAGCATTGGGACATTGTCCCGCACGACAGCCCCGGACATGCTAGCATACTTTCGCGTGGTGTTTTCTGTCTCGATCACCTCACCACACTCATTGGCCTTAATGATCGTTTTCCTTCCCCCGGTGGCCTGCTCAAGATTCTTTCCGGTGCAGGGGCCTCTAGTCTTTCGTTTTCCATTGGCATTAACGAGATTACCTAATAATACAATGTTAAAAAATCGAAATTATTAATTGACACTATTTATAGTCTTAAGTAATAATTAAATAATCAATCTTGTTAAATAAAATTTACCTGCATCGGCCGTTTGCAGGTTCATGCACCTCGCACTCCAAAGATACATGGGGTCGAATGGCTTGAACACGTACGCTTCCTCCACGGTCAGGAACTCCGGCTGTCCTTCAATAAAAATAACCCTCCCCCTAGCATCGAATTGAGGGATGACAGGAATCTCGTCGGGCACGAAGAGACCGGATGGCGGAGATAGACGAGGCATGGACGATGAGGCGCCTGCACCATCTGCCTCAGATGGTTCCTGTGAAAGAGGAATAGGCACCGGGCCAATAGGGGGCATTCGGATGGAGGGAGTTTCTGATGCACCCATTGAGGGTCGCTCGCCTGAGTGTCTGCTGCCTGAGGGTCGAGGCTGAACTAAAGGTTGCAAGGATCCGAATCGTGCAGCTTCCTCTTGTTCTCACGCACGTAGAAAAATTTGTGTGCGAGCATTCATAATAGGGCCGCTGCGCGTGTTTCTGATTGCGGATGAGGATGCTTGACTACTGCTCCCTCCACTGGATCTAGTCGCTCTCCGTTTGTTGAGAGAAAGGGCGGCGGCGGCGGTGCTCGAATTCCAGCGGCCGAAAGGAGGGGAGGGGGTACAGGAGGAGGGGAGGAGGAGAGGGGAGAGGAGATTTGGGCTTTTTTGGGGGGGAGAGGCGAGAGGGGAGGAGGGGAGGGGAGGAGGAGAGGGCTGATTTTGGCACGGTCGGCGGCGAGGGGCGGAGGGCGATTTTAGGTTTTAGGTCGAGTTTGAAGAAATGGCTCCTGCCCCGTCGGGCTGGAATATAAACAAGACTATCACCGACGAGTTTAATAAGCAACTCGTCGGTGATAGTGTGATTCCCAAATTTCTTCAACAAATAACGTCATTATTGAAGGCTCTGTGTTCATTTTCCATTTCAAGTCTAATGTAGTATAAACATTGATGTGGCTGATCGATATGACGTTGGCCACCTTTTTGTAATTTACGAAGCTGTGCGAGTTCTTCTATTTCGGTGATAGTATTTCCGACTCGTCGCTCATAACAAACATACATGCACGTTTATATATACTAAAATATGTACATCATTAACGTACTAAGGATGATAATCATAATCATCTTCATCACTTGAGTCTGGCTCGGTTTCATAGGTAACCTCTGGCAATATGTGCCGCTCCTCGACATCTGAATCATCGTTTACTTCATTTGGATTAACATCAAGAAGTTCTGCTCTATTAATTCGAACCACACTCCCTAATCTCACATTATTAAGGCGAATCGTAGAGGATTCCGGAATGTCAAAAGTGTTCGGCTCTTGGTATGCAGTAACTTCTTCATCATCTACGGTCTCACCATGTGTGGCAGCACTATATATGTTTCTATGAGCAACATGGTTAACCACCTTCCACGGGACTTTGTTCATAAGATCGTCAAGGTAAAACACTTGTTTTACTGATGTGGCAAGAACGAAAGGGTCTTCTTTATACGAGCTTGTAGCAGTATTCACCGAAAATATTCCGTACTGATCGGTCCTTGTGTTCTCCGGGCTAGTATCAAACCATCTACACTTGAACAAGTGCACTTTCATGCGGTTCCCATAAATTAGTTCAACAACTAAATGAAGGACACCGTAATAGTCAACGCCATCCTGCCCACTATGGACCATCACCCCACAATTCTGTGTTTTCAGTCGGTCGTCTCTATTTTCACATATAAATTTCACACCATTGACCTGACACATCGAGTAAACTTTTGAAGCTATTGGTTTCATCGCCAAGAGCCTCAATTCGTTTGACCACTCTGGGTAACCATCATTTGCTACATGGTTCATCTGAAAAAGATAAGAAACCACGTACACAAGAAATTATGAACATAGAAAAAGAAAACCACGTACACACATGCTATATAAGGATATAAAAAATATATATACACATATACCCTTACCCATTGACTAAAGTAGTTTGCAAACGTTCTGTTGTGGTAGTCAACATCACCGGCAATAGCAGGGCAGTGAAGATGATAGTTTTTCCAATATTGAACTTCTAAACAGTTAATCAGTACCGACCAGTGGGCAATGGCTACCTCATTTCCATCCAACTTGTACGACTTTGGCAAGCTTCCATGTACTACCACGTCATTGGAGATGATAGAAATGTTGAACTTGGGTTCATCTATTGGCATATATTGTTGGGGGTCCTCTAGCGCTCCCAAATACAAGTTGGTGTACGTTACACACTCGTGCGCAAGATATGCTTCAGTGATACACCCTTCAGGTGCAGATTTATTCTTCACATAGTGCTTGTAGTCTCCCAATTGTCTACAAGTTAATAAGTGCATGTTATGATACTTAAAAAATAAGAATTTACATATAAAAACAGAGGCAAACACAAATGTATGAATCATTTGTACCTTTCCATGGGATACATCCAAGTGTAGTGTACCGGACCGGTAAGCAACAATTGTTCGGGAAGATTGATCATCAGGTGAGGCATGATGTCGAAAAATTTGGGGGAAATATCCTCTCAAGCTTGCACATGATAAAAATGATGTCATCTTGCATCTCCCTGAGGTCTGATTTTTTAACTTCTCTAGTGCATAACTTCTGAAAGAATCTTGACAAGGCCACCAACGGCTCCACCACCTCTTTGGGCAGGTACCCTCGAATGAAAACAGGGAAAGGCATTGAAGTAGTACATGGCAGTCATGACTCTTTAATCCGTACATCTTATTGTCCCGAAAGTTAACACACTTGCTTATATTTCCTGCATAGCCATAAGGATATTTGCATATATAGCCATAAGCAACAATTATATTTCTTGCATATAGCCATAAGCAACAATTATATTAATTTCCTGCATAGCCATAAGAATACCTGACATTACTCATCCACCCAAAAATTCCATGCTTCTGGTTCGGCTTGACGGTGTAAGGAGCTTGGGGCATTTTTTTCTTACCATCTCTTAACCAAAAATGTTTCCGCAGTCCCATAGCTTTCAGATCAATGCGTGCCTTAGGGATGTCTTTTGTTTTCCCCTCCCAATTCAGAACTGTGCCCACCACACTTTCACACACATTCTTCTCTATGTGCATGACATCTAGGTAGTGTCTGATGGGTAACATGGGCCAGTACGGGAGTTCCCAGAATATGCTCTTGTGTGTCCAAAACTTATACCTTTTGGGCTTGTCTGGAATTGACGACACTATCTCAGGATGATTGTTCAGCTGGCCAAAGTTATATTCATTTAGCACTTCCAAAATTTCATCCTCTGTCCATCGCCTGGGTGCCACACCCATTTCCACAGTTCCATCAAAAGCATTGAATCCGTTTGAAATGGACGGCCCAGATCAACTTAGTCGTTGATCTGTCCGTTGCCCAGGAGCTATCACGTGTCGCCTTCCTATTCACTCGTAATTTTTTTTTACTTTTTCACCGGCGCGTGTAACGCACGCGCCTGGTAGAAACAAAAATTGCGTCAGCCTGGCGTCACCCACGTGCGTGGGGCCAACCAGGCAGACGTCCACTCACTCTTCCTCTCTGGAGGACAACCTGTGCGTCAACGGTCGGTCATCCCCCGCGTTCTCTCCTACTGCACCAAGTTTTGCTGCTGAACACCCTCAAACGGCGGGCCCCGCCGGAGATCGTCCTCGTCGTCCCTCACCTCTGCAGATGCCCTTAGCGATGTTCTTTTTGGTATTAATTGTGATACTTTCTTGTATAGTATTTCTCATGTACCCTGGTGTAAGCTTTCTAGTAGTATCTACTGCATTACTTCCTACATCAGTCGGCGCATCCTCTAAATTTGAAGGTTTTAAAGTCTCACAGATGTTACCTTCCGAAACCTAGTTTGCAGTTATAGTGTCTTGAACACTCTTCATACTTCCTGCATCAGTCGGCGCATCCTCTAAATTTGAAGGTTTTAAAGTCTCATCAATGTTACCTTCCGAAACGTAGTCTGCAGTTGTAGTGTCTTGAACACTCTTCATAGAACCGACTGAACTAGTCACTTATGTTGGTCGATCCTTTGATACCAGTTGATACCAACTGAAAGGACCCTAAACCCTAAACCTCTTATACCAACTGAAAGGACCCGGCCTTGATTTAGTTGTCTAAACCAAAGTTAGACCCTAACGACTCTACTAATCCAAGTGTCTACTCAAATTACACAAGAATTGAACTTGAGAAACAAAACTCAAAAGCCATAAATGAAGAAACTATTTTCTTTTATATCAACTGAAAGCTATAAATAGAAATTATAAACTGTTTGCGACATCAGAGCAGCTAGACATTCTAAACTAACTGCACTGATGAGAATACTATGATAGTTTGATAGTTTTAGTAGCTCACTCATGTAACTCTCTGGAACTAGCTTAACAAAAGTAGTGGCAGTTTCTTGGACATTGTGACAACCCGAACAAAAAATTATGCACAAATCAGCATGAATTAGGATTATCGCTAATTAATCGCATCGTGTGGTTTGTTAACGACTTTTTCACCAAGTAAAATTTAGACTTTAATTTCTTCACATAAGTCGTAGAGTATTTTATTTCTAGCTCGTAGGAATTACCGGGGAAGTTTTTGGATAAGCGAGCTTTTTTTAATGATTTTTGGAAGTCTGCGTGAAGAAAAAATTAAAAAGTGATTTAATTCAGTCAGTAACCGTTGGATCTTGATCAGATAAAATTTCAGCCGTTGATTCGATCAGGTGCTTGGGTGTATAGATACGAAAAAAAATCAGAAAATACAGAAATACTAGAAAATCTGGTTAACCCGTCGACCCATTTCGTGACCCGACCCAATTTGAGTTCGAACTCACTGGAAAACGTCATCGTTGCCGCCGTTCTTGGTATGGTTTTGAAGCCCTCTCTTCCCTCTTTTGATTCATGTATGTATTGTTGATTTTTGTGTTGATTTTGGGTGCGAATCGTGGACAGTTTTGGGTTAGGTTTCGGGTTTAATCGACAATGGTATTCCGGCCACTTTCCAGCGACGGCGAGGGGAGGAATTGATGAGTTTTTCCCCCAAGAGTTGACCCCGATGGTTGGGGGGATCAAGAGGCGTCGACGGCGTCGAAATCAGCCAGAATCCTTTTTCGGCGATTTTCGGGCCGTGGACTTTCGGGTTGGTTTCTGGCCAAACAGCGGCGAGTTGGGTTTTGGGCTAGTTAGGAAAGTTGTTGACCTCATTGAGATAATTCCAATGAGGGGTCGAATGCTCCTTTTGGAGTAGTTTTCACCGGAGGCACGTGCGGCTCACGCGCTGCTATCCACGGCAGGGCTCTGGCGAGACGAAAATCCAAAATTGACTGGGAGATTTCCGGGATAGTTTTTGAGTTAATTTTCGTACATTTTATCGAATTCCAGTATTAAATAAATTTGTTATTTATTTAGGAGATCGTGATCGAAATTTTGGCGAGGGGACTTCCACGAGACCACGGAACTAGCTGTATACTATGAGTGGACACTTTATTTTCACAGTTGATTAGGGAATCTATTTATTATTTATATTCAGCTCAGTTTTCAGTTTCAGTTCAGTTTGTGCTTTCAGTATTCAGTATATATTTTGGAGGCCAGTTTCAGTTAGTTGCGCATCGATGCATTGGTTACTCGGCTGATCCTCGAGTAGCTCCAGGGAAGTAGCAGCACTTACCCTTTGACATTGACATCGTCTTTGTGTCAGGAGTCCCCTAACGACTTTAGGTGACTAGAGATTCTGAGATTCTCATCACCACCTCCACTAGCACATGATACTCGAGAAGGGTCAGGTGTCCCCCTCGACGTATTTTTTATACTATATTTACAATATTCTTGACTCACTACCAGATTTAGTATTTTTATTCACGGAAAGGCATAATGTAGATTTTATGTTACATATCTTGGATTTATTTTCGTCCACTCACTCTAATAGTTTTATTATTTTATGTACTTTTTCCTGAGCTTTTCAGTTTCTTCCGCCCAGTTTGCAGTTTGTATCCTGTGATTGCACGTCAACGACGGAGGTATAGAGTTTGTGTCACTATACTCATCTAGTAGGTTCCTAGTTTAATCTGTTAATCTTGTGTATGATGTAAATTAGAAGTCACTCTGAATACTGTATAGAGTTTAATCCCGTTGTGTTTTATTTTCCCATTCAGTTTTCAGATTTCTTATCACCCTCTGTAAACAGTTTATATTTCTAGTAGATTCAGTGTTTGACTGATTTGAGAAATCCGGTTGGAATTTGGTGCCCACGGTTTGTTTTTGTGAACATTTTAGAAGTGTGTTTTCCTTGCAAGTTTTTGGGTTTCTTGATTTTAGAAGAAACTCTGACAAATTTTTTGTAGATTCGGTTGTCGTTAGGGTTTAATTTTAGTTTAGACAACTAAATCGGGATTGAATCTTTCAGACACCGTAGGTAGAACCCGCTGCATTAGCTTTGACTTGTATGATGCAGGCTCCTTTACTGATACCACATCACTAGTTTCCACTTTATTCGATCCATTCTCTGAATCTGATGAATTTGGCAGCTCACTGAGATTACTTCTAGACTTGCTTCGGAGGACTAGGAACAGTTTTAGAATCAGCTGCATCATGAGTTGCTTCTTTTGCAAAGTCATCTTTTGAACTTGATAGCTTTGGAAGCGTACTGAGATCATTTCCTGAGACTTTCTTTGGAGAATTAGGACTAGAGCCCAGTTCTTTAACACCAGATCCTGTTTTTCTTAATGTAATCTCCTCAATAGAACCCCTTGAACTAGTTTCTAAATTTGAATTCGATGGCTTTGGCTGCTCACCAACATTAGCTTCTGCATCTTTCTTCAGAGAAATAGTATTGGTTCCTGATCTTATCAATCCTTCATTTGCATTTGATGGTTCATGCAGCTCCCCTTGGTTAGCTTCAGAGACTTTCTTTGGAGAATTGGTAATGACCGGTTCTTTAACACCAGTTTCGGAGTTGCTTGATGTAAGCTCCTTGGTAGAACCCATTGAACTAGTTATTACTTTTGGATTTGATGCTTCTGGCTGCTCACCAACATTAGCTTCTGCGACTTACTTCCTAGAATTAGGAGTAGTGACTGGCTCTTGAACACCAGTTTCTGTGCTGCTTGATGTAATCTCCTCGATAGAACCCTCTGAATTTGCTGGTTTTGGCTGCTCATCATCTGAGATTACCTTCGTAGCATTAGTATTGATTCCTGAGCCTATCAATCCAACATTTGAATTTGATGGTTTAGGCAGCTCACTTTGATTAGCTTCTGAGACTTTATTCAGAGAATTAGGAGTAGTAACTGGCTCTTCAATATCAGATTCTGCATTGCTTGATCTTATGTCCTTGGTGGAACCCGTTGAACTAGCTTCTACTTTCGAATTTGATGCTTCTGGCTGCGCACCAACACTAGCTTCTGAGATTTTTTCCAGAGAAATAGTAGTGATCGGTTCTCTAACACCAGTTTCTGCATTGCTTGATGTAGTCTCCTTGGTCGAACCCATTGAACTAGTTTCTAGTTCTAAATGTGATGGTTTTGGCTGCTCACCAGTTTTAGCTTCTGAGACATTCTTCGGAAAAGTGGTATCGATCCCTGATCCTGTTAATCTATCATTTGAACTTGATACTTTAGGAAGCTCACAGAGATTTATTTCTGAGACTTTCCTCGGAGAATCAAAAGTATCAGCCGTTTCTTTAGCAGCAGTGTTTAGGTTGCTTGATGCAAAGTGCTTGGAAGGATCCATTGTACTACTTTCTACTTCTGACTTTGATGATTTTGGATGCTTATAAACATTAGCTTCTGAAAACATTTTTGGAGCAGTTTGTGAATACTTTCTCCGGCTGTATTGCTTGACGCATCTTCCTTGACAGTAACCGGTGCATTAGTTCCAATTTCCACTGATTCCTCTTTAGTATGTGGTTTTGGCACTTCACTAGCTTCTGAGACTTGCTCCTGAACAATTTGAGTACCGACAGTGTTTTGAACACTGGATGCTATGTCGCTTGATGATATCGCCTTGCTTGGGGCTGAAACAGTCACAGGAGATAGGTGTTCCAATCCATGATCCCGGACTTCTCTGTATCCCATCGCATTCATTTGCTGAATGATGCTTGAATTATCCTTTTACTTTGACTTTGATAAGATGATAGGTGGTTCCTAAAATGTCAGAAAAACCATGATTAGATTCCTATAATTTCTACATGGTGGGAAAACATGATTATATCAAACTTTAAGACTAAGGAATTACTTGAAACAATTACTGTAGTGAGGCATGCATGAATGCACCTAGAACCTCTTATGTTCTGTGATATGAAATATGGACACATGTGAACTAGCATGCATCATCTGACGAAAAGAAAATTGTGGGGTGCGTCTGTTGTCGTGAACAAGGTGGAACAAAAGAAGATCTTTGGACAAAGTCAAAAGAGAAGTAGAGAACAAGAAAAAAGAATGAGAAGCTTCCTTGGTTACTTTTGACTTTTGAGTTACTCCGAAACTGATGCATGTAACTGTACAAAATCACCTGGTAACTCAAAAACAATGATACACCTTGTTTGATAGACTTTCTAAGGTATTTATCAGAAATCAGCACAGCACATACTTCAAATAGCAAGGTGAAACCCAGTATAATCCTTTTAGAGTCTCATCCTTTTATAATAAAGAGTTAAATACTCGTTTAATGGAGACATAGAGTCCTATCTTGAAATAACAGAAATAAGGTAAGCTTCAAAAGTACAAGAAATGCCCCTTTACAGGCTCTAAACTTGCATCACCTAGCTATAAAGAAAGTATTAATCTTACAACTTATGTCTTGCACTTGCATTTTTCAGGGTCAAACATACTCTACATGATGTAAACAAGTTGATACAGAAATATTTTCTATGTATATTAATGCTGGAAAAGTTTATGCTGTTGAAACAGTTGTTCAAATTCCCTTTCAAAAAAAAAATAGTTCAACTACACCTTTCACTTCAACAGAACAAAAAAAGGGAGGGAGCAGATGGGAGGGGAGGGGGAATTTTAGGCAAGTTCAAGGGATCATGAGTTCATACGGTAGCCTAAATTAATTATGCCTCGTCAATGACTTACCAAAAACAAAAACATTAAAATACTCTACCTGCAGTACTGATGCAGTGTTGGAGACAAGGAAACGATGCATGCCTGATATACAATAACGTACAATGAATGCATGACTTACAGGAAGTGTACTGCGATCATCAAAACATGGTCCAACCATCGACATATCAGACAAGACCGAGTTTTTCTCCTGTTCAACTGGCATCCTCTCTTTGAAAGAAGCATATTGTGGACTAGAATCTGGAGAGGCTGCTTTCGCATCCAAATTTTTAAGGAGCCGGTTGTTCTCTCCAGAGCTTATTTGATTTTCAACAGTTGTATGTAATTTTGAGGTAGCAACAATCTCTTCGTCTGACTCATTATTAGCATCATTGCTTCTGTCAGACCCAACACCAGAATCATCATTGGACATTTAAGCAGGTAATGGGGCATCCATGTCTAAAAGCGGGTGTAGCTCATCAAGAATTGCAAGTATGTCTTCTATTGAAGCATCTGGGGACGAACTCTCTGCTCTGTCTGATCCAGAATCAGAAGCCTCATCATCTCCGCCACCGCCACCTAGTGAAGACTCCGAGTGATAACCTTTTTGGGATGCCTGCTTCTCAATAGCTTCCAAATTTCTCATAATTTATTCTCTCGTTCTTCACCTTCTTGCAGTCTAATTCTATCTTCTCACTCAGAGTGTGCCGAAAAGTCTCATCGATTAGTGGCATATAACCAATCGAAGCTTCATGATCACTACTGAATCTACTGCAACTCACTTCTTCGATGGACATATCTGCAAAATCCCTCATCTTTCCTGGGAATGTGTCAGTTGAAAACCTCCCTTCTCTCTCCCAAATAACAGAGTCATCCCCTGAAACCCATGTTCTAAGAGAGGCAAAGTCATGGACAGTCTTCTTTTCCCTTTCGGTTTCCGGCAAGTTTTTGCTGGCCAAAAATCAATAGGGTTCCAAGTAGAATAAAAGAGCATACTAAAACAGGGGATGCAGTCACCAAAATAGAAAAACACAAGAGGAAAGAATCTGTGCAGAAATGCCACAAGAATTGGATGATTGCAAAGTGATCTGTAACATGTTCTGATCGATGTGGTCACAGATTTCTTGATTTTGACTCCAATTTCTAGCACAAACCCCATTTCTCTAGATTATGAATATAGATATTGATTTCCAGCATCAATCTGCATGAACGTAAATTCAAAGCAATATATCAAAATTTCCAGAAGCTAAAACAATCAGAATACAGTTGAGAGTAGTCAGAGAAAACACCGACCAAAATAGTTGAATCAAAAAAAAATATTTCTTACAAGTTAGATGCATATGAATCCGATACCTGAAAGAAGAAAGTACAGATTCTTGAGTAGCAGGTGGCTGGGATGAACTTCAGTATTCATTTGCTTGGTTCAGTTTAGTCCAAATGAGAAAGATGAGGCCGACCCTTCAATTTGGAGACTCCAGGAGACATGCATTTTTTTTTTTTTTACTAATACAAAAATTAAGGTAAAATTTAAGAAACAAACTTATAAAAGAAAAAAAGAAAAAGAAAAAAAAGGGTAGAAGCTACCATATTACTATACAATTCAAATCAATATCTATACAAAGCTCATCTTACATATAGAATACATACAACATCTTACATATAGAATACATTCATTTATCATGGACTCCTTTCAAAGCCAACAGTGCTGCTCCATATGCAGCTTCAGTTTGAAATGAAGACCTTACAGGCAAACCAAGCACTCTCTCTCTTATTTTTGTCCATTTCACATTTCTGGCACCACCCCCAGCTGTGAACACTTCATCAACTTGGGTTGCACCTAGTTCCTTGAGTAAGTTGTAGGCTTTTGCCTGCTTGTTGCACAATTGAGAAAGTTCCAAAGTCAGCAGGCCTAAAGTTGTATAACATACATATGTCTCATATTTCCATGGTATTGCATTCATCAAGCTCAACCAAAGAGAAGGCAGTGTCCATTTTCCTTACCTCTATACGCGCAATGGATTCAAGAATCCCATGCAAAAACTCAGCTTCACTTTGTGGACGTGGATATAATCTACATATGAATGAAAGCTATTATCTCTACTTTATTTCCATGAACAAGGTGATTGTCTTCTGCTGACAACATCAAAGCTTATGTTTGGAGCCATATTTGGATCCATATTGTTTCAAGAACAACAGATAAACTAATTGAGTACCTTGGAACCATATTTGGATCTGCCACGGGAAATCTCTCACCAACAGTATGCAGTGGGTAGTAGTCTAGAGGAGAAGCTTCCAAGGGATTAATATGTTCACTCAATTTTTCCAATTGCTCATCGGTGAAAAGTTGTCTGAGAACCGCTCCACCAGTATTTGAAGCACCTCCAACGAGCCACTTATCATCAAGGCGATGACTATACACCCCATATCGTGCATCCTCAATCCTAGTAGTGCTCAGTAGTTTAATGGCAAGTGTCGAACCCAAAGAAGTTACCTAGATGCAAAATTCAGGACTGTTAGTAGTGGGTTTTGTGCATCTGAAAGCAAGAAGACCTCATAACATTACAAATGCAAGTCGAAGAACTATGAAATCGCACTCCATTTTGAATGCGTGAAACAATGTATGTGTATGATTTGGAAGTGCAGAAATATAATAACGAGCAAAGGAAGGTGCAGGAAACAGAAAGGAGACGTGATTTGATGACTTAAACATTGGGCATCATCAAGTCATGAGAAACAGTTCACTCAAGCAATGCCCTATACACAACTAATCTGACTCAGTAAGAAGATGCAAATTGAGCTTACAGCTTTCCCAGGTTGCGTTGCACGAGCTGCTAGAAAAGCTGCTATACTATCTGTGGTTCCTGCGCATACAACACAATCGCTTGGGAAACCTGCAATTACATGTTTTATATCTTGTCAGGTAAAATTTTCAACAGAAGATACTAAGAAATGCTCTGTGTGGAGTGCGATAATTCTCGACCTTCACTCTTGACCTGATCAATACAGGCACACAGATATACAAGCATGTGCTTCCATATCAGATATATCTGAACAGTACTTTGTGTCACTAATTCCACAAACCTAGTATTACTTAATACTGAGCTAGAAACATAAACAGCACACAGCTTAGCTGACAGTTATTGTAAGTGAAAAGTACCTCATGCGAGGAACGCTATGATGATATTAAGCAGGCATTGCATAGATTCATCTCAAAAAGAATTTTTCAAGTAGAAAGCTTTCCAGATATTTTCAACTGTTCATTCATTACATAAATGCATAAAATCATTTGTGTTAAACAACTAAGTAAAATTTAAGGGGGAAAATATAAACATTGGTAACTATCCTATTTTGGGGCAGTAAAGAAAGGATTATTGGTATTAAGTGCTATACAAATCGCAAGGAAAATATACCGAAATCTGATCTTATGTCTTCTTTCAAATGACCAATTGATGTTCCAGGAGCTCTGACAGTAGGTAAAAGTTGTGAATATGGCTGAGAAAGTAGCCAGGGTGGATAGGAATCAAGCTCAGGATCATAACCAACCTAAGACATAACAGCAGCTAGTTCATTAAAAGGTTGAAGAATAATGCTTTAATGCCAGAAGGTGTAACAATATTAATTCACCAAAAAAAATAAAAATACATTGCAGAAAACTACCTTCAGAGCATTATTATAATCAGATACTCCAAGCTTTCCGTGAAGAAGCCACAAAAGCCAATCTGCTTGATGCAACAAGAGCGCAGATTTTGTATTGGAATCATTATTTTCCCACCATGAGACAAGCTTGCACAGAGTAGAGGAAGCAGAGCAGACTGTATGGTTCAAAGGAGCAATAGACTTAACAGTTGGCAAAGCATCAGGACAGCTCTCATTGTAGAGGAAAGGTCTCCATAAGGGTTCGCCTGTCTCACTGCATATTCAAAGTCAAATGCACACTTGGAATTCAATATCTGATGTCAAAATCTAAATTTCACCAGAGCAACCGTAAACATCAAAATCTTAATTTTAAGGTAGGTAGGTACTCACTTGTCAACAATGAGAGTAGTTGCTGAAGTCCCATCAATAGACATGGAAGTAATCAATTTACGAAGATGAAGTGGAATGTCTCCGAGAAGCGAAAAGAGCGTCACTTTCCATGAACGCGCCCAATCCATTTTCTCTTCACTCTATCTAGTACAATGGAAATGCATCCATCAATCACTTAGCTAGAATTAATGGGAATGTTCATATTTTAAAACTAAACAAACAACTCAGTATGTTGAAATAGCATACCATAAAAGAAGGGTACTCTCTCTTTCCCTCAGCATGAATTGTTCCTTTTTTATCAATAAGAGAAAACCTGGCTCCGGAAGTTCCAAAGTCCATTCCCAGATAAAGCCGCTCTCCAACTGAAAGACCCAGTTCAGATTGTCCTCCATTGCTTCCATAAGCCATTGGTTTTGGGCCCCTCGGTTTTCTTCTTAGTTCGACCAGAGCACTTGTTGGAGATTGCTTTCTTGGAGTTGGGAACCCTGATCATGCATCAAACACTTGAAAAGAATTAGCTTGAAGTCAGTAGCCCATATGCAACACTTGATGAAAGAAAAGAGAAGAAAAGAAAAGAGGAGGACCATTTGATGAACAGGGAAGCAATGCAGGAATGCGAACTGAAGCGAGCATGGATTCTAGCTAGTGAAGTGAAGAGTGTAAGACTAGGAGTAGGAGGAGACGCTGCTCAAGAATCAGGATAAACGGGTCACTTGAACCACAGGGTCATCTAGGACCAGCACGGATGAATTTAGCCGGAAAAAGAAAATCATAAAATGATTAAAATCAAAAAATAATTTCTATTTTTAAAAAATTCTATAATGGAGACATCTGGCCAAATTTTGATATGGGTACGTCTATGCACACTTTTTTTCTGCTATTTAAATTTTTATTAATCTTTTTCTTACAAAAATTTCCTATTTTACTCATAATTTTGTCTCATTTCTCTATATCTTTTTTTCTTCGATCAATAACCCATCGTAAAGATCGAGAGTCGGAAGGTACATGACATGTAGTCGGAGACAGTACATCATCAGTTCCAAATTAGTGCTGACAAATAGTAAAACCCTCCAAACTATTCAAAATCATTATTAGCAAGAGCTCAATTGCATGGTTATCACGGTAGCAAATCCTTTGATCGGCTTCTTGTGTATATGTGCCCTTCTTGTCAAATGGATAAAAGGAGGAAAAGAGGGAATGAAGAATTAGAATGAATTTATTATTTATGGGTCATGAATATTGCTTTCTTGATGGTTCGAGGAAGCAATAATAGTTCAGAGAATTCAAGGCTCATGGATCTTGGTCATCTAATCATGAGGATGCAATGAGTCCATGATTCATACACTATATGGCTGACTTGATGATCAAGATTATATAATAGATTCTTTTTTTTGGGTTTCTAATAATGGAAAATTAGGATTATGAAAGTTACAAAAACTTACAGAGGTACGAAAAACAAAAAAGGAGGTGTGAATAGACGCACCATTTTATTATTATTATTATTATTATTATTGTAAAATGAGATTATTTTTTTTATGTAATTTTTGAATTTCGTTCAATTTTTTGTAAATAATCCAACGAACACATTTTTACAAATTTAAAAATAAATTATTATTAATATTTTTAATTTAGTTCAATTGTTAGAATATGTTACAGAAAATTGTCGTAATTTTATTTTAAATGTAGTAATTTATAATTCAATAAGTTAAAATTTTGTTCCAATTAGTTGTAAATAAATTTATAAATAAATCTCTCATACCTTAGCCTTATCCTCTCTTTTCAATAGAATCTATTGCATTTATAATACATACATTAGCTCCCGAAGGTTATTCGAAGCCAAACTGATCATAAAGTAACTCACAAAAGAAGAAATAATGATCCTAGATAAGACAGGAATGAAAAAGTGGTGCCCACCGGTTAATCTAGTTGCACGAAAATTAGCTTCTTTAAAGACGCTTAGAGAAAATCTCCTCGAAGGTAGCCGTCATATTTTTTATGTCCAAAATTATATTGCTGGGCTTTCGACTAGGGGGAAAATATCAATTTCATAAAATAAAATATAAATATTGTGATGCTATACAAGATTACATATTTAGCACCTTCTAAATATTGTGGTATGCACGATTATACAGTGAGCAACTACATCTCGGCTAGTCTATAGAGGTTTTCTCTTCTTTTCTCTTAACTGAGATTTTTCCTTGTGACGGTTTCAGCGACCGAAAAAATCTGGAGAGAGAATCGTTGAGCGTTGTGAGCCGAGAGTTGTGAAGAGATATTGTCTCCACCTCCTGATAAGTACATTGTTATTGACTGAAAGAACTCAATCCTATATTAACTAGTAATCTAGGATCACACCCTAACGACAAGACTTAAACCACGGATTTTCGTAAAAATTTGACATAGTTTCCTTTACGAAGTGGACTACCACAAACCTACAAGAAAATCACACTTCGAATTTTCAACGAACAATACCGTGAATCACTGATGTCCATCCGAATTTCTAAATAAAGTGCAGAAAGTAGATTAATTAAAATGTTGGAACAATAATACAGAAATTGAAAACTCATAATCCAACAATACTAACAATTCACAACCACCACTGAAAAAATATTTACAACACAAGTGTTCAGAGCGACTTCAAGGAGTAGAATAGAACATATGAAAATACATTGCTAGTGAGCCGAAACATACAAAAAGGTATGATAATCCGGTGGACTCAAAACCTCTAAGAATCAAAATTTAGCTCAGGAAAAGCACTACAACTTGAGCACGGAAAACCGAAAGGCCTAGGGAAAGGCAGATAAAAACATAAAAACGTTAGCGTGAGTAAACAAAAACTCACATTCAGTATAAAACAATAAAATATTATATCTATGCCTTTCCGCTGATTTTTGAGAAATACAGCAAGTTCAAAATCTGTAAACTGAAAACAATGGAGGCACTCGCCTAGGCCACCTAACCTAAGTTGATCTAGGTCAGACAAGGCCACTTAACCTCCCTTGACTAAACTATTCAGTAATCAACCGAATAACTAAAGCATCGATGCAATAAAATAAATCATCACAATAAACCTCCAATTTAAAAGATCTAAAATAAAACTATAGAGCATGTTGTATAAAATAAGAGCTCGCTACGATTGTGAAAATAAAGGTCCACTCACCGTACAATGTCGTGATATTCATAAAGCCAAAACCTGCTAATCGGTGCAATAATCATCCAACACGGCCCGCTAACTCAAAATCCTGAAACTACGATTATAATTAATATCTAATTGTCAATATTCATAATGAATAGCTCTGCTCGTAATTCGACAAGCAATAATGTCGAGAATCTCGCATTCTCGAATAACGTATTTTTCGACTAAATACGAACTTAATCAAATTTCAAATTCAATTCCTAGCATTCCTTCATTCTAAATCAATTTTAGAGTCGCAACATAAATCTCAAACATTGAGCAACTCGAATTTAAATCGATAGTCAGATCGTCCGTTAATATGATCATAAATCAATTAATTATTATTCGATTAAACACACATTTAAATTAATCAAGTCCAGATCCATTCAAGAACCTCACCATTGCATTTGGCACGAAATTACGAGCGGCAGGACATAAAATTTTGCCAAAATTTCAACCTCGCCGGAGCTCCGCCGTGCACGATGGAGTATGGGACCACGCATCATCACTAACGGCGGCCGGAATCCCATCGGCTCCAAATTTCGGCAACCTACACATCAAAATGTTCATCTCAACAAACCCAACAACATTGTAATACAACTCAAAACCAAAATCAAACCGGAAAATAACGAAATCAACCGATTAAGTTTCAAACCCTCGCCAGAATTCTCTTCCTCTGTTCGTCGCCGTCCGGCCACGGCAGGGTCCGAGACGTATCCCAATAGATTCATGGTTGTCTGGGCTTTAAAATCCATATGGTCACGACCTTCATTGCCGTTGTGCGCACCACCACCGGGTGCCATCAAAATCAACCCAAAATTTGCCACCTTCTCATCCTCGATTCGTCCTCCACCGGTCACCAATGGTGGAGATATTGCCACCAAACAATAAAGGAGATGGAACCCAATATTTTTCCACTAGTCCCAAGGCCAGAGGCTCACCGCCGGTGAGAACCTCACGGCGAGAAATGGGTCGAGAGAGAGGGTCAACGTGGGTCAACCCGGTTGCCAAAAATAAAAATGTCAGACTTTCCCAAAATGGAAACCCCTATATATAGTCGCAATTTTACAGTAATATATTTTTTGACATTTTCATAAAATTTTCGCTGACCATAATTTCCTCATCACAATTCTGATTTCAACATTTGACGTGGCCACGAATTCATTTCAACAAACTCTACGAATTTATCCAAAAAAATATAGTTGATAAAATATTGACGAAATGCCAGCGAAAGTTACCAATGGTAAAGACTAATTACCATCAACGATTAACACAATTAATTAGCGACTAACGACATAAGTTCCTATTATCGCATGATATTGTTCCGGGTTATAATATTGACAACAATGGTCAGTTCAAGGTTTTGGTTTGAAGGAGTTGTGGTGGAGATCTTAGTTCCTTCATAAATATATGAGTTCACTCTTTCTCCTTTTCACTCGCCATTTCCTTATCAATTTAAGGATTGAGATTGGGTGTTTGGGAATGATGGTAGTGATGAATGTCACATATAAATGTGACTTTCCAAAAATGGAAAGTTAAAACTTTATTTTTTGGTCAATTTGGGTCAAACATCTTCTCTCTCCTCCTATTTTTGTTCTCTCTCCTCCCTCATGCCTCTCTCTCTCTCTCTCTCTTTCTCGCGTCTCTCTCTTGCCGGCGTCGGAGCTCGCCGGTCCAGCCACCAAAACCGGCGAGAGTGGTCTTAAAAGTATCATCTCTCCTCCTTCTTTCAAACTCATATGGTCTCAACCTTGTTTTCGTGTTTTTGGAGAGGTATTGAGCTTGAGAAGCACGAACCCCAAGTGAAAACCCTAGATTTTTTGGGGGTGACGGTTTCGAGCTTAATTCGACCATGGAAACCTGCTAGGCTTTGTAGGCCTCATCAACACGAAGCTATTGACACCAAGGTCATGTCCCAATTCATCCCGAGCAAGGAGAATCGATCATTTGAAGTTTTTGGAAAAAGTTTGTGTTCTTGAGTTCAAAATGAAATTTGGTGAGTTGTAGTTAGAATTGGACTTTGTTGTAGTTATGAAAGTTGTTGCTGGATTTATTTTTAACGGGTTGGATTTTGGGTCGCCGGAAAATATCGTAGCCGCCGATGGTTCACGACGGCACTCCGGTGGAGGGAATTTCGGCAATGAGTGGACACTTTATTTTCACTGTTGTTTGGCGAGTCTACAGTTATGCATTTATTTTTTGATTATGCATTCATGATGATGCATTTGCATGAAGACACATATGATTTTGTTTTACACAGCATAGTTACAGTTGATGTATTGATGCACTTGCTTCTCGGTTGATCCCAGAGATGATCCGGGAGGGCAAGAAACTTGATCCCAGGATTTACATAGTACCCAGGAGGGCCAGGAATCTGACCTGAGCAGTCTTAGGGCTTGAGGTCGTTTGACCCAAGTCACTGCCTCCACATATTACATAGTACCCAAGAGTACTTGGATGTTTATATTTTTTAGACTCGCATCATTTTTCGTATATTCTACAGTGAAAGACATTTGATTTACGTCTTTCATTTATTTACAAAATTTAGTTTTTGTCCACTCACTCTATTTTTATATATTTTATGCCTTTCTCTGGCCCTTTGTTTTAAATTGCCCAGTTTGCAGAGTTCTTCTAAGGTTGAGTGCGCTCGCAGTTCATGGCATAGCAGTATCCACCATAGAATCCAAGGTTGATCCTGCGAGTTAATATTTTAGTTTGCTTAGTCAGTTTAAATTGTCTAACTACTCTGGTGTCGAAAACAGTTGTATATCTTTTATACTTTAGTAATGAACCAATATGTGGAAAAAGTTCTTTATTTCATGACACTTGAGTTTTGGATCTCCACTTCGGTTTTAAATTAGTGAGTAGAAATTAAGGTTAGTAGAGTTGTTAGGGCCTAATTCCTGTTTAGGCAGCTAAATTGTGGTCGGGTCCTTTCAGTTGGTTCAAAGCATTAGGTTATAGGTTCTGTAGACTGTACTTGGTTTTTTTCGTTACTGTGTTCAATTATGCTCAACACCTCCGGAGTGATGGCCCGACTGCAGCCGATCCCCATCGAATACTCACGGTGTTGAACGTCATCGAATACGTGATGAATGTGACTGAGTACGAACTTCATCCTATGAGTCAATGTGCTCTAGTCGCTATGCCTTGCGTGCACCGACCTCGATCAGATTTATTGAAGTGTTCAGGAATTTCTCCATGTTAAGCAGAACATGATGAAACGATTAGAAATTATTGAGTTCCTAAGGAATGTAAGTTCAGTGAAGAGACATATGCGAAAGTTAGGATTTCATGGGGACTATGGAGTCAAGTATTGGACCGGTTTTCTCACGTTGTTTGAGTAGTACGGTGAACTTCTTGTATCCACCGCTCATCTCTTCCACCTCATTATCAGCTTGTTAGGATATAAAGTCTTATCGTTGATTTCTAATAGAGAGTTGTCACGTTTCTAGGACTTCACAACATTCTCGTCCTTTGGTTAGTTTTCATCGGTTAAGCATTTAGTGTCCAGAAAATCACAAATTTTTGTAGTTGTATAATGAGGATAATGACATCAATTAAGTTATTCAATTTGAGAGTGGGTCTTAGTATATACATTAGTGCCTCTTTATTTTACCACCTCATGTGGACAAATATTTTAAACGAAGGCTTATGTCCATTTTTCCAATGAGTCTTTCAGCATTGGACAGTACTAGAAATGCTTTTATGTGAGCTCTACATGTGAGATAATGAGGTGCTCGTATTTGGTGCAGCATTTACTTCTACAGATTGAGGTACTTGAATTATTAAATGGGTTGCTTTGAGTTTCGGAACTCATGATATACATAAGCATTACTTATTCATCTCAGACATAGTACATGTTAATAAGATTACATGGAGCAGGGATACATAGTTCATAGCTTCATATTAGATAGTGAATTTAGATGACAGTTTGATTCCCTAGAGTCCGCCCATAGTTTTGGGTGTATTAGAGGAAAATCTCAGGCGATTTCTTACGATCCCCTCTACATTATAGTTATTGATATTTGAGTTAGTTCCTATAGTGTATCGAACAAGAGAGATGTGAATTGTGAAGATATTTTGTATTGTGAGCATTGTGATGCACAAATTCGGATAGGTATATGTGGTTTATGTTCATAGTGTTGTGTATTTTGATTATGAGAATTCCATATGGGAATGGTGCCCACGGTTTGTTTGTGGAATATGTTATTCAAAGTGTTCTCTTCGTGCAAGTTTTTGGTTTCCTTAAGTTTGAGGGAAAACTATGCCCAATTTTTGGTAGAATTTTCAAGAATAAGAGAATTGAGTAGGGTTAGAAGTTCGCTTGCGATGGGTCAAATGTCCACTTATGTTACGACTTTAGAGTGGTTAGTCTGGGTCCTTAGCTTATTACCTTTGTGGCTTGGAGGGTCACTTTATGTGAGTGTTCACGGAGGAACACCTCAGTTAAGGTTTCAATGCCGGGTTCTGGTGGTGATCAGGGAGCCACTACAAAAGTTAGTGTTGCACCACCACCTAAACAACTGGCATATCAATTTGGCAATCGGTGGGGATGTCAAATTGGACTAACCGGACAGACCGACTACATTGATTAATAGATTTTGCCAATAGAGTTGGAATTAGTGTTAGTTGTTTCGGGTGTTTAGATTATGGAGTTTGCATCAAGACCCTTTCATGTATTTGGCTTATAGGGAGTAGTTGTTTATGACTCTTCATCTGAAGAGCAATATTTCGTAAAAATATGACATGGTGAAAGTATTATGGTTGATCTTCTAGGTGGTGGATGTTACTTGAGAGCCAAAAGAACTATGCAGAGTAGTATCCGTTGGTGCTTTACTAGTATATGCATAAATTTTGAGGACAACATTTTCTTAAGGGGGGTAAATCGTAACATCCCATCCTAAAAATTTTCTTTTTATGATTTATTTAAAGTTAATCAAGAAAGGTAGTTAGTTTTGTCACCGTCGGTAAATATTGAGAGCTTTTAGTTGACTTTTTTATCAGATTGTCAAAGTTAGTTGACTTTAGGTGGAAGTCGTAGAAATTTTCAAGATGAGTCCGTAGACGCGAAGAATGCCAAAAATGGAGTTACGACAAGAAAGTTATGATAAGCAGAAGTTTATCGGAAATATAATAGTCGTAAATGGCTAAGTATAAATAGGACTTTATATTTTGAGAAATTATATTGAGGAAAGTCGTTGAGTTTATCGAGATGAGTTCGTGGCCACGTCAAGTGTTGAAATCGGAGTTACGATAAAGAAATTATAGTCAGCAAAAGTTTTATATGGTTTTACGGAATCAATTAGTCGCAACTCGCACATATAAATGTGACTTTCCGAAAATGAAAAGTCAAAACTTTCCTTTTTGGTCAATTTGGGTCAGACCTTTTCTCTCTCCTCCCTCACGCCTCTCTCTCTCTCTCTCTCACGTGTCTCTCTTGCCAGCGGCAGAGCTCGTTGGTCCAGCCACCAAAATCGGCGAGAGTGGTCTTAAAAGTTTCGTCTCTCCCCCCTCTTTCAAACCCACATGGTCTCAGCCTTGTTTTCGTGTTTTTAGAGAGGTATTGAGCTCGAGAAGCTCGAACCCGAAGTGAAAACCCTAGATTTTTTGGGGGTGATGGTTTCGAGCTTAATTTGACCATGGAAATCTACTAGGCTTTGTAGGCTTCATCAACATGAAGCTATTGACACCAAGATCACGTGCCAATTCATCCTGAGCAATGAGAATCGATGATTTGAAATTTTTGGAAAAAGTGTGTGTTCTTGAGTTCAAAACAAAAATTGGTGAGTTGTAGTTGGAATTGGACTTTGTTGTAGTTATGAAAGTTGTTGTTGGGTTTATTTTGCATAGATTGGAGTTTGGGTCGCCAGAAAATATCGTCACCGCCGGTGGTTCACGGCTGCACTCCGGTGGAGGGAATTTCAGCAAAAGTTTCATTTTACTCGTAATTACATACTGAATGCAACGAAGAGGTTATCAAATGGATTTGGACATGGTTAGTTAAAACCTGTGATTAATCAAAAATTAATTAAATATTTTCACTATTTTAAGGAATGATTGAGTCGAACGTCGATTCGACCTCGAGTCGCGTAATGTTCGATGAATTGTATTGCGACTTTAAAAATGTTTAAAGGTATAGATTATAAAATTAAAATAAACCTTGTCATAAATTCAGAAAACACGATATTCGAGAATGCGATGTTCTTGATGGTATTGCTCGTTAGGTGAACGAGTTTAGTTATTCAATGTTATTTGTGACGGTTAGTTGTTAAATAATAATCGTTGTTTCAGGATGATGTATTAACAGCCAGTGGCAGATGTATAAAAACACTGACTGACATGCTTCAGCTTGGTGGAAATCACAGCATATTACAGTGAGTGGACACTTTATTTTCACTGTTGTTTTGCGAGTCTACAGTTATGCATTTACAGTTTTGCATTTTTCGATTATGCATTTACGATGATGCATTTGCATGAAGGCACATATGACTTTGTTTTACACTGCATAGTTACAGTTGATACATCGATGCACTGACTTCTGGGCTGATCCCCAAGATGCTCCGGGAGGGCCAAGGACCTGACCTGAGAATTTACATAGTACTCATGAGGGCCAGAAACCTGACCAAGGTAGTCTTAGGGTTTGAGCTCGTTTGACCCAAGTCATCGCCTCCACACATTACATAGTACCCAGGAGTACCTGGACATTTACATTTTTTAGACTCGCATCATTTTTCGTATAGTCTACAGTGAAAGGCATTTAAGTTACGTCTTTCATTTATTTACAAAATTTACTTTTTGTCCACTCATTTTAATGTTTTATATTTTATGCCTTTCTCTGAGCCCTTTAATTTAAATTGCCCAATTTGCAGAGTTCTTCAGAGGTAGAGTGCGCACGCATTTCATGCCATAACAGTATCCACCGTAGGATCTAAGGTTGATCCTGCGAGTTAATATTTTAGTTTGCGTAGTCAGTTTAAATTGTCTAGCTGCTTTGATGTCGAAAATAGTTGTGTATCTTTTATATTTTAGTAATGAACCAATATGTGAAAAAAAAATTCTTTATTTCGTGACATTTGAGTTTTGGATCTCCACTTCGCTTTTAAATTACTGAGTAGAAATTAAGGTTAGTAGAGTTGTTATAGCCTAATTCCAGTTTAGGCAGCTAAATTAGGGTCGGGTCCTTTTAAGTGTTCTCCTTGTAACTTATCAGCCCTAATAAATTCTATCACTTCATCTAAAAAAAACATTGAACACCTACGAAGGCTAAGGTAAAAGTGAAAGTGTAAGACTAAAACATTGTCTAAGAAATTGAAAAGTACCTAAACAACCTACATAATCAGGATCAGGTTAGTGTGCACCCAGGATGACTGACCTTGAAGATGGCCTCAAGGATCTCAAGGCAAAACAGAAACTCATCAAGGAGAATGATGAGGTAATCCTTCAACTTCTTCGCCAAATCTTCAAGATGCTGCCTCCTCCACCGCCAGGATTTGATGGACCAAGCAACAGTAAGAAGATGAAGGTTTGAAGAGGAAGAATTTTAGTTTGTTATTATTTTTTTATAATTTCTACTATTGTTTTTTTTTTCATATTATCAATGAATCTATTTTAGCATCAATTTTTTTCATTTTCAAAGTCTATCTGCTCAAGTATCTGTTAGAGTATCTGTTCAGGTATCTGTGAGAGTATCTGTCAGTTGGTTCAAAATGAACATACACGATAGAAAACGACATGTCACTTCTCAACAACAATGGGTATCTGTCTAATTCGCTATCTAAGTATTTGTCAGTTGGTTAGTGTATGACTTTTGCGTTTCAATACTAAGTATACACACGAATTTGAATATGTTTTGTGTTGTAAAATGGATCAGAGAGTGCAAATCAAACACTTTGGTTCATAGACTTAATACAGTGGTTCTTTGATTCAAAAGTTCATGAGCAACATAAAATAGTATTACGTAGACATATACCCAAATAGATACACACACAGATACTTAAGTAGATCTCAGTCATATAGTCTTTTAACAAGGAACAACTTTTAGATACACAAAAGTTAGACTCAATAGAATTTGATCAATCTTTTTTTCTGTCGTTAAGGTGGAGAACTGAACTAAGAATTTTCTTTCTTTATCACCAATCGAATCATTGTTCGAGACCCAAAATTCTAGGATCACACATCCATTAACAAGATCATTACAAAATATTCTTTCCCATAGTCTTCCTCCTAAAACATCCATAACCAACAACTCAAAAGTGGACGTTTTCTAGTAAGCAAAATGGATCCCAAATCTCTAAACACCAAAACCTAACTAAAATAACAAACCCTAACATGCACATACTAAAACATAGACATAAACACATAAAAACCCATCAGTTCCCCTCCATTTCCTTAATCCTGAGCACAATATCCGTAAGCCCTTTGATCTTCTCCTCCACATCCTTGATCATCGCCATCGCCTCATCAATCTTCCCAGTTGCCTCTTCAATCTTATTCATCTTCCTCACCATCCTGTCAACCCTCCATCCCAGATGACAGATTTCTTGCAAACTTGTTTCAAAGTTGACCTTCAGAATCTCCTTTATATGGTCAAACTCTTCGACCATAGTGGGTTCCCATGGCGGCGATGATGGCTCTTCCTTTAGGGCAGAGGTTGAGGTTGAAGGGCCGGAGTGGTTCTGCCTTGATGATCTTAGAGGAGTACGAGCCATTGCTATTTCGTTGTGAGATGTTTCTGGGAGATAAGATTGGGGATTCATTTAGGGTTAGGGATTTCAGAGCAATGTGTTGAGAGAAAGTGACAACGTTTGGGGGAAGACTTTCCTTTTTATAGAGAGACTGAGAAGACGGTCCTCGAGAATATGACACGTGTAGGAGCCACGTGTGTGTTTTAATCAAAATGAACAACGCGACAAAAAATGACATGTCGTTCCAAAACTACCATGAGTAGCTGTCTAATTAGCTATCTAAGTAGCCGTCTTCTGTTTCATGAACTGTGTTACACCTGGATTTGAGTTCGTTTTGTGTTGTAAATACATCATATAGTGCAAAAATAAAACATTTCATTTCAAAACGCTTTATACATTGATTCACTCATTTAACATTCCAGACAAAACAAAAAGTATTAGAGACAGATAACCAAACAGATACTCAAGCATTTACTATAATAGATACTCAAACAGCTAGTCATATGATTATACTACTACTTACAGAGAATAAAAAGGAGATCAAACATAACTATTTTCAGAATAAAAAAGTGGGTGGATTACTTATTTATTGTTATACATAATCTCATGGAACCATTTCACCTCCGAAACAACTACACATAAGCCACATTGGCCACAACGTTTACACTCCTTTACTAAACTTGGAATGAACACATCAGGACATGTTAGATGTTGCATTATAGAACCATAGGGAATGGGATCAATGTCCAGCCAGTTAACTTGTACACACCTTGCCCCTGTTTCTATTTTATTTCACAATAAATAGGTATTACATCAAAAGGATAAGAGAATACGAACATACAAAAGAGAATTTGAATCGTGCATAAATAAGCATTTCAAACCATTTCAGATTGTCAACTTCTCTCTTCTCCTTATCCCAAAATAAATTGTTTAACATTCTCAACTGCATATTTAACTTCTCAAAATACCAAAACACCAACCCCACAATTGGATCAATCCATCAAACAAATGAAAAGCGTGACCATCAATCCAAAAACATGATTACAAAAAGAAAGTTCTAGGACTCCAAACCAAAACAATACTAGAAACTAGATTTGATGGTGGCCTCTCTAGCATATATAACGAAAACGAAACGAAACTAGAAAATAAAACTAAAACAAGCCGAGACAAGATAATCAACATAAAACCCAAATCAGTTAGGGTAACCAATCTTCCAACTTATTTTCCAATTTCTTAATCCTCTTAGTGACCCTATCAATTTTCACTGTGGCCTCGTCAATCTTCTTTGTGGCCTCGTCAATCCTCTGGAGAGCTATTTCCATCATCGCTAGAAATTTGACGTTTGAAAGTCGGTTTGCCTCAATTCTATTCCTCACCCATCTGATCTGGACGTCAATTGGATCTTTAGATGAACCAATGTTGATACGTTGAGATGGAGCAACAGCCGAGGATGAAGCTCATCTGTTAAGCCCAGATGATCTGTCAGTATGGGAACCATGATTTTTGGGAGAGCTATTATTTTAGGGTTTTGATATAGATATGGAGGATGTGAGCATTGAAGTCCTTTTTATAGAGTCCTAAACATGTGACTAGCTAAGTCTTATACACACACACACACGCTTAATTTGAGAGAGAGAAAGACTTAATGCCAAGACAACACAACCAACAACAACACACAAGTGTGTGTGTGTGTGTGTGTATTGCTTACAGACCTACGTGCGAGATTACAACACGTGCGAGAGCCACACGTGCGTTCTAATCAAAATGAACAAACACGACAGAAAATGACATGTCATTTATGAACAACAATGGGTATCTGTCTAATTTGCTGCCTAAGTAGCTGTCTAAGTATCTGTCATTTGGTTGGTTTATGACTGCTGCGTTTCAATACCAAGTATACACACGAATTTGAGTAGGTTTTGTGTTGTAAAATGGATCGGAGAGTGCAAATCAAACACTTTAGTTCATAGGCTTATTACATTGGTTCTCTGATTCAAAAATTCAAGAGCAACACAAATATAGTATTACATAGACAGATACCTAAACAGATACTCAAATAGATACTCAAGCAGATAGCCATATGATTAAATTCATAATGCTCTCCAAAATGTACTACTTATAAGACAGACCCCTACAACTTACAACAATGTCCACAAAAATTATCACTACAACAAAATTTGCACACTCATTATTGTCATACACTTGTACATCAACTGATTCATTCCTTCCAACTTTGTTCTTTGATACTCATGATAGCTCATGATCCATAAACGATTCTAACAATCTGGCCTTGAACCGAGCCACATCCTCACCTTTCAGATTTTACTTTATTTCCTTGTCCAGAGCTAGATGATACATGATGTAGTAAACAATAGTTCTACAATCAAGGCCAACAGGTTGTTGAGGACTGTTGTTGAAGAACTGCAAGAGAATTTTGTCAAAATCTAGCATTTGATCTTTGACCCACTGAATGATTTTGCCTTTATTTTCTAATATTGGGATTTCCCTCATCATCAACTCTTTGCTCGTGCTCTGAGAGTCATCTACCAACATTTGAACATTCAGTGATAATATATCATCACTTACGTCCCTCACAGAATCCATCCACATGGACACCAAACGAACCTGAATCAATACAATAAACAATATGTAAACTGTACATACTAAACATCCGGAAAAGAAAAATAAAAGAAAAGAAGTAAGAGAGAATAAACATTATCGTTCTTAGTGCCTCTCGAAAGTGCAGGTTGGTCATTAGCTTACAATTCCTTTTGAGTGAGTCAAAGTGACACTAGCATGACACACTTTTATCAAAAACTAGAAGGTGGAAATGTCCATGGGAAAAGATCGGGAACAACAACTTGCCATTGATGCCCAAAACTTTGAAAAGCTTCTAAAAAAGACATTTGTGCATCATCTTTATTTTCAGCTCTGACCAAGAAATTTTTTAAAAGCAGCACACAAAAAATTACGCATAAGCTGAAAAAAATACACTAGAAACACACAAAAGCTAAAAAAAACACACAGAAGGATTACATGAGCCAATGTGTGGAAAGCATAGAGACTTTGATCTCCCACATCATCCGTTAATTCACTAAGAATAGTGGAATAGCAATCCAAAACAGAGTTCGAGATCGATTTACCATCAGTAATCCACTCCACATCTTTACGGTCAAAGAACTGGAAAGAATGAATACCATTCCAAAATATATCTCTATCCAAAACAATAGCGGAGCACAATTAAAACTGAAATATTACTATAAACTAACAGATACACACATATACTCAAGTAGATACTCACCCTTTATTTTTCATCCAGTACCTCACCAACTCAACCTGGTAGCTCTCTCATAAGTACTTGAAAACATCAGAATCAACAAACAGTATGGCCCGCTTCTACTCATCAAACAAACTCACATAGATACTTCCCGGTTGGCCCATCTTCTTGTTGAGAGATTTCACAATCAAAGGTAAAAAATACTTCGGCAATTACAAACTCTCCACTCGACACTACCTTGGCCACGCCAACATTTTTGTTCCCTCTTGTAGTCCAATGCTTTCCATTAACTTCATCATAGGGCGCACACCAGTAGATCTTGTCCATATTCAAGGGCTTCATGGCCTTATCATTTAAACTCTTAACATATGAGCAGAGATAAATATTTTCACTGTTGAGTCTCACACCAGTGAAAGGACCCAATCCCGATTCAGTTACTTAAACCGGAATCAAACCCTTTCGAAAATACGAACCAACAAAAAATTTTCAAAATTTCAGCAGAGTTTCGTTACTAACGTGGAATTACCATAACCTGCACCCAGAAAATAACACTTCATCCTATGCCACAAAAACCAAACCGTGGGCACCAATCCCATCCGGATTTCTCAACATCAATATAATCAATAACAATAAATAAACTGTACTATGTATATATGTATATCCGAGAAAATCCGTATAAACAAGTATCAAAATGTATCAGAGCGACCTCTAAAGTAAAACATATACAATATACACATCAATAGGCGAAACAAGAACCTACTGGAAAACACAGGTAACTCTGATCACTAGCCTCCAAACCGCGACGTGAAAACACCAAACCTGAACTGCAACTGGGCACGGAAACCGAAAAGCCCAGGGGAAAGACAATAAACACGTTAGAGTGAGTGGGCGAAAATAAATGTCTTTCACCAGTTAATATATATGTTTAAAATAACATATGCGAGTCCAGGTAAATAAAAACAACAAAGTACACGAGGTAAAACTCATACTCTTCCAGTGTACTGAGCATGCAAGTAAAATCCCACGGGGTCACTCATGGACACACACCGTGCTAGTATAGTCCGAATCACGGGATCCCGAACCCACACGTGATTCTAAGCCAGAAAGGCCTCGGTTCCGGGGATACGCCCCTCGCCGGTCAGGTCGGGGTAACGCCCCGCCTGGGATGCCTACCATCGGGGATCAGCCGAGAGGCTAGTGTATCGATACAACAACGTAACCAAGACTGTACTTTGTGTAAACCAAATCATAAACAGTTCGATGCAAATGCATGAAACAATATATAAATGTATGCATATTCGTATACGTATATCCGTATAAGTATAATCGTATAATCGTAAAACACATGCTCATATAATCCGAAATCTCATACGCATGCTCAAGTTCGTAAATCATATAAAAGACTCGCAAGAATTTCGTGAAAAGAAATTGTCTACTCACATATGAGCAAAACGCGCACTTGCGCTAATCTCGAGGACCGACGGAAGATCCCTCGCCAGAAACACGATCACGGTCTCGATCTCGATCTCCTGAACATTCATAAACATAACTGATCAAAACATAATCCACAACACTGTACTGATGCACGGAAACCAACCGTTCCCGGAAATGTGAAATGCAGTACAAAATGAATTACGGAAATTCCGAAATCCCCACTCGAAACCTCGACTGAAAATCGGCTAACCAAATCAACCCGAAAACCTCTGTACGATGACCAAGACGCGATTACGAGAAAAATGACATTAATTACGTCGAAATCTGAAAAGTTGACTTTTCTCGCCGGAGCCCCACCGTTGACCACCGTTGACCGGCGGCGGCGGCGCGCCGTCAACCGTGAAATCCCACGGCGAGATTCTCCAGATTTCAAGGTCTCAATGAGCTGAATCTGTTTCTCTTCTACCACAAAGCCCAATTCCGAACAGAACCCCCTCAATTTAAGCTCGAAACTGATCGAAATATCAATTCCGGTGACCTAATCGGATCACCCCAAAATCTCAATTACAGCCCAATTCATACATACCAATAGACTCAGAGGGGCAAGGGGAGTCGAACCCCCCTCACCACCACCACCGTGGCTCTCCGGAACCACCCAAACCATTAACGGCGATCAACCCGAATCGGCCACAATTCGGACCCATTCAAAACCTAACCAATTTCAACAAACTCAAGTATGAATCAACTCGAAATTGAAAGGGGAAGCTAACCATACCCTTGCCGAAGTCGGAGGTGGCCGGAATCTAGGTCGTCGGACGGCAATTCCCAAACGGGAAACTTTCCCTTTCGGTCAAACAAGTCAACTTACCAAAAATAGAAAGTCAACGACTGGTCAAACTCAAACAGTGTTTTACGACTAATTCTCGACTATTCCGCTATTTATACTCGTGCCTCGGGTCGATCGACGATCCAAAACGAATATACGAAATGATTCGGATAAACACGAAACAATCGGATAAACTCGTCGAATACTGAAACTTCAAATAATCATAAAATATTCCTCGGTTATCGGAGAAATCTTCCGAAACCGCCTACGAGCTCGAAATCACGTACTCTACAATTTCCGTGAAGACACCCAACTCAAATTCTCGACCGAAAACATAGTCGCGAATCGAATCGGCAAATCACAAATACGTTGTAAAACCGCGACTAAACTCATTCTCGAGAATCGTGCCGAATACGCAACAGATTCTGGTTCGGGTCGTCACACTAGGCCCAAGATGTTTCTTGGAAATCAAACCTGTGCAGACTGATAGGAGGAGTAACCAGGAGGAAGAGGAGTCACCAGGGTTTCCACTACCTCTAGAGACAAAACTATAGTAATAAGCAATGCCACTGGACTAGGAGAAAGGGTAATCCATATATTCAAAGATGGTATAGAATATACATGTTGGGAACTCTTCTTTGTTTCCGAAAAATTGCCTAAAAGAGATACAAAAGAAAAAAGGATTCAGTGAAAGACAAAAGTTACAAAAGACAGATACACTACATGTCTAGAGAAAAAACACAAATATTCAAAATAGATACTCAAAGTCATATACTCAGACAGATAGATATGTATTTCAGTTTTCTGCAAAGGAAAATCACCCCACAAAAAGTAAGGGCTTGTGTTCTATTACTTAAAATTCGGCAAATTATACAAAATGAAATGATTGAGATATATTATTTTCAAATGTTAGAATCGGTACCAGCTAGTGCTTTTGTAAATGCAACAACATTCTTCATCTTTTGATTGTCTTCAAGAAGCTGCTGATTGATGACTTCAAGTTTCTGCTTTGCGTCTTCAACTTCTTTTTTTTCCTTCTCAAGCTCCTCCTTTTGAATTTGCAAAGCATTCAATCTCCTCTTAAGCTCCTCATTCTCTGCTTGAGACAATTTAAGTGCTTCAACACCATCTTCAACTTACTTCTGCAACTTACTATTTTCTTCAACAATAATTTGTATCTTCCCTTGAGCTTCCTTGAGTTGCAATTGTGTTTCCTTCAGTTTCTTCTTCAACATCATATTTTCTCCAGAAGCATCCTTCATCTCTATTAATCTTGTCTCAAGCACATTTTTCTCTTGCACAGCTGCAACAAGTTTGTTCTGGGCATCCACATTCTCTACCTTTAATAATGCCATCACATCCATAGAATCACTAGTAGTTGATAATTGATTCTTAAGACACTTATTCTCCCAATCTAGAGACTTATTCTCCAGTTTCACAACTCCCAATCTAAACTCAAAGGATTCTTTATCCTTCTTTTGACCAGCGAGCTCCATTCGCAGCTCAACAAGTTCCTGGTCGTTGGAAGCAGATTTATTTGCTTTCAAGTCCACATTTTCTTGCTTCAAAGAAATAAAATCTTTCTTCATAATACTAACTACATGCCCAAAGACTACATTGAATTTCCGCAATTCCTCATATTGAGAATCCTTGATTGAGATCTGCTGATCCTTCTGCATGATAATTTCTTGCAACTGCTCCCCAAATTCTTCACTCTTCTTCAACTAAACATCCTTGACGTGTAACTCGGCTTCAAACTTGGCATAGTCATCCTGGGCTATAAAATAATTGGCCTTTGAAAAAGAAATCCAGACAACTATTTAGACATAATCAGAAGACAGCTATCCAAAAAACAGCTATTAACAACAACAACAACAACAACAACAACAACAACAACAGTTAGATACTCACCCTTAACATTTCCAAGCTGCTGATGTTTTGAAAATCATCCATAATATCACCGAGGCTGTACTTGACCATACCAATATTTGAATCCTCCTTGCCAGCTCTTGGTTTCACAATTGAAGCAAGATAAAACTGATACAAAAAACAATAATGAAATAATAAGGGACATATAAAAAGACAGATACTCAAAAAAATTTATCGGAATAATAATGGTGCAACCACCAATATTCTTCGCATTGCTTCTATCAGACTTTTTCTCATCCGCCTCATCATCATCATTCATAGCCTTCTGCTCCTTCATCTTCTCTGCCTTCTTCTTCTTCAGCTTCTTTGCTTCCTCCTTCTTTATGGCTACTTCAAGAACAAAATTCTTTACATAAATGTCTAATGTACTAAACATGTCGTTATAGACAACAGTTGCCCAAACATATTCCTTCATTCCTTTAATACTGGACACACAGTTAGCAAATCCAAATGCCAAAGTTTCTTTGGAATTAGGAAACAGAACAGAGACCAGAAGAAGTAAAACCAATAGACGAACACAATCGTCAACCATATCTTTGTCACCAAGTATTTTCTCCAACATACTGCAAATATTATTCTTGTTGATTGAAACGTCCCCAAACAAGCCATACAACCACTCCGTCTCCACCTTCTTTTCATTCAATGGAATTGGTTTTCCAACCATGCTCAAACCCAACACATATCCAACAAAAGCAGGAGTGATATGGTGAATACGTGTTGGATGAAACTGAAACTCCCTATTATCGTTCCTGTATGCATTAGCCATAACAACAATAGAATCATCCGACTTCAAGCAGTCCCGTTGATCAATATCACTGTCAATGAATGCACAAATTAGATCATTGAAGGGTGTATCCTTCAACCTCTTCTTCATATCATTGCTGGTTTTATTCCGGTTTTTAACAATGAACTTCTGGAAATTGTGCAAATAGCACCAGAACTGACACTTTCAGGTCTGTTCCACCACATGAACAACTTCTGTCTCATCCACTACCTGCTGTTGTTGTCTAACAGGTACTTTGTCATCACTCTTACTCTCTGAATCACTATCAGAAGTTGATTCAGAAGACTCAACTTTCTTCTTGCCCTTGACCTTCATATCCTGCCTCTTGATACCCTTAGTCTTCCAAATAATCATCATCATCTTGTTTTTCTATTCTTCCTTCTTTAGAGCTTCCCTGATAATCTTTATAAGACAATCATCGGAAACAACATGACCAGATGAAGAGGAAGCCACTCTTCTTCCCTTGCTTTTTTTTTATAAACAACCTACTCCTCCTCGGAAGAAGAAGAAGATGAAGAAGCAAGACCATCAGATTTTGAAGATTCAACATACTTTCAAACATATTTTTTTGATCTCTTCCTAGATGATCTTCTTTCAGATTCAATGTCTGAATCTTGGTGTGCTCAACTGTGTTTCCCTATTAAATATAGAATAACTGCAAATGATCAACACAAATAGAGTTAGATACCCAAATAGGTACTCAGACAGATACCAATACAGATTCTTAAAAATCTAACTAGTACAACAACAGCAACAAACTCGTACAATAATCAAAAATCAAAATGAAAACCTTAGAAAAATGTCAACAACAACAACAACATTTATTTCAAAAAATTTGAAAGGATATCAAGACAGATAATTCAATAGATACTCGTACAGATACACAGATAGATACTTCAAATATATCCAGAAAAAATAACTTCTATCACAAACACAACAACAACAACAACTAATACAACAAACAAATAGCCTTTTGAACACACTACATCACATACATTCTACAAAAAATCATGAAAAAAGTGAAAAATTACCGAAAATCAAACCGAAAACTATAGAAGAACGTCATCAAACAACAACAACTGAAAATACAGAAAACATAGATACAAACTACGAAAATGAGCATGCAAACTGCTTAGAACAGAGAAAAACAAAAACCTAGGGTTTCTGAACAGAGATTTCCCTACTTACAAAGAACAATATGAACGCCGACGAAGACTGTGAAGGCAACAAAGAGAACGAATAGCTCGACGAGATGCGAAAACGACGGTGGCGAAAAGGAACACGATGGCAAACACGACGACAACGATTTTCAAACGAAGAGAGAGACATATATGTGAAAGAAAACTGACATGAGTTATGTAATACACGGGAGATAAAGAATGATAAAAAATATAAATATGACGAAAACTCTGGTTTGTTAGAGCATCCGCATCGGGAGTATATTTGCTCGATCAAAAGGTGGGGGCTCTTGGGTTTTGCTCGATCAGAGGCGCAATGGTGAGATTGGCGAGGGTGATGCACGGGCAAAATAGTCGGGCTCCATCTCTTGCAAAAGTAATCACTCGAGCAAAACTTGCTCAATCTGTTGCTTCGAGCAAAACTTTTCTGGCCGGATCCACCATCTGCTCGAGCAATTCATCTTGCTCGATCAACTGGTGCAGATACTCTAACAAACTTAAAAACAGAATGAGCATTTTTAAGATGAAAAATTTTTGATAAATTTTTGAAGAAATAGAAAGTTTGAATTAAATTTTTTTTCTTTCTTCATTTCCCCGAAATAAAATGCCTTAAAAAAATGATTATACTATGATTCGCCAAGAAAAAACGATTCCAATCGGCGGCCACTGTTATTCCCGCTCTCCTGGGCAACGTCTGGATTTCAAAGCCCTTTTTTTTTTGTTTTTTTGTTTTTGCCGTGTTTGTTTGTTTATGCGCGCGGGTGTGTGCTTCTACTAAAAATTTAAACCACCCTCCGCCACGTCACCCCCAGTAATTCTTTATTTTCAAATCCCAAATCCTCCCACAAGAAAACAACCCTTCTCTCTCTCTCACACACTCACACTCACTCACACACACTCTTTCTCTCTCACCACTCACCTCACCGCTTATTAGTCTCTCTCTCTCTCTCTGCAACTCTCACTTTGCCTTAAAGAAGACGAAACCATCTCTCTCTGCAACACACAGCGAGAGAGAGCTTAAAGGAAAGGGTGTGAGTGAATCAACCAAATCAAAATATATAAATAAAGGAAGACGATGCTCTTCTCTTTTGGCTCGCAAACCATGTGACGCTCTCACGCTCTCCCCTTCTTTTCTTCCGTCTTCTTCCTTCCTTCGGTCATCTTCTTCTCCTGCGAATTGCTTTTTTTTGTTTTGTTTTATTTATTTAAATCTTGAATTTCCAAATTCGGTTCGCTCCGAGTCGGCTTTAGAGCGAGTTGACTCAGCTGGATGGCCTCGTCCTCCTCCAGAGCAAGGAGCAGCTCCCCATTCTCTTCAAACAGGAAGCCTTCAAGTCCTTACTCTTCTACTTCCTCAACCTCCTCTCTCATCAACTCACGCGCCCCTATTCCGCGCTCCAACTCCAGCTCCGCGACGTCGTTTTACAACGCTCCCGGCTCCGATCCCCGATCCGCCGCGCCGTCTCGCTCCCGCTCCGAATCAATGTACGCCGGCGTCGGAGGCTCCCGCGCGTACGGCGGAGGCGCCATGTCGCCGGTCGGTTTCGCGGCGGAGGACCTTATGGCGGAGACGCTCGACGCGCCTAGGTCGGGGGACAGTATATCCGTCACCATTCGGTTTCGGCCGCTCAGGTAATTTTGGTAGATCTGTGGGGATCGGATCGGATCTAAATTTTGATCTCAGGGTTAATGCGATTCGATTGTTTTTGGTTTTACAGCGAGAGGGAGTATCAGAGAGGAGACGAGGTCACTTGGTATGCAGACGGTGATAAGATTGTGAGGAATGTGTACAATCCAGCTACAGCTTATGCATTCGGTACTGTTTCATTACCAGTTTGGCAAAATTTGAATGCGGTGGAATTGATTTGATTTCCAAGTTTGTTGGAACTGATGAAAGGCTTTGTTGTTCGCAGATAAAGTTTTCGGACAGGATACGGAGTCACAAGAGGTGTATGATGTTGCTGCCAAACCTGTAGTTAAAGCTGCCATGGAAGGTGTCAATGGTATGACATACTGCTCTTTTGATTTTTAGTTGGAAACCTGAATCTAGTATTGCATTCAGCTCCATTCGTCAACTATCCATTCTTATAACTTGGATTTTAACTCTGCAGGCACTGTTTTTGCTTATGGTGTAACAAGTAGTGGAAAGACGCACACAATGCATGTAAGTGTCCCTGTCTTTGCTTGGGGTTTGTTGTTATGTCTTTGAAATATCTCAAAACCGTGATCATCTATTTTCTGAGTCTTATATTTGATTTAGCGCTACACAAGTGCATACAAGCTTCTTGAGTTGCCTGTAAATAAGATGGAATATACTTATAAGAGACTACTGCTGGTGCTATATTCCTATTTTGTTCCTTTGCAAAGACCGATACGAGATATATTGGCAGTCAGAAATCTTAGATGTTTCTCTACTTGCTGTGATTCTAGTATAATTGATATTAATTGCACCTGCCTAAGGATGCATCCCTTCTTTAGTTCTTTCTATGACTTGGAAAACCTAAATATTGTCATTTTCGTTGATTGCTAGTGAGGAAACGCAAGAGTGGCCATGTTTACTCAAATCAACACTGTAGGAGTGTAAAACGAGCCTTATTAGATGATTATCAACCAAGATGTATAAAAGGTTAACTGGGAATTCTAGCAAAATGTACTGTCAATCAAATAATAGAAAGAGACGACAAAAATTTCTGATGACTATATTTAGTCATTTCAACAGTTGAGCCATCAATTGGGTTACAGAATGTTTCAGTCTCTCAGAAGCTCTAATTGCTCTTGTACGGTACCACACCATACTTCTGTCATCCTGTATCCCAACAGTCTTATTGTCCAAATTAATCATGTCATCTAAAGAAAGTCTATAAGCTAAACATAACATAATCATTAGGTCTTTGAAATTTAATGACTTTACACCAAAGCTGGCTACAAGACAAAAGGGTAAGAACTCAATCTAATGCATCATGATCTTCAATTAACAATCACAATCTTTAAGTTAATGGTAAATAATTGTAATCTTGAGCTAGTAAATTGGTATTATTGTCTTTGGTAGATACTCGATGTGGTGTTGTTTCTGTCTTTTTTCATTATTACAAAAAAGGAGTTGTCCCTTTTGTAGATCATGGAATGTGCTCGATGTAGAAGTATACTTGCACATATTTGCTATTGTTGACCTTACTCAATTGTTTTCTACACAGGGAGATCATATTGCTCCAGGTGTTATACCATTGGCCATAAAAGATGTATTCAGTATGATCCAAGATGTAAGTGTTTTTTTTTTAAAACTTTTTTTTTGCTCGAAGAAATTTATATACGTTAGGTTAATAGGTTTAATAATTCTTCTTAATTTGAAGAATTTGCTGTGGTGATCCTTGTTGTTTCTTTTATAATATCAGACAAACTTATCCTGACCCTGAGCATTTCCGGCGAACACAACTATGTACATCTATTCAAATATTATTTCCATATGACCTTCGATTCTAACATGCATTTGACAAGCTATAATGGCATAAAAATTAATTATATCTGCTACTTTTTTTTTTCATTTGAAGCTAAAGTTTTCATGTATTGGTATAAGAACCTAATGGAGATGATGCATCACAGTTTCTGTGAGATCATATTGCTCCAGGTGTTATACCATTGGCCATAAAAGATGTATTCAGTATGATCCAAGATGTAAGTGTTTTTTTTTTTTACTTTTTTTTGCTCGAAGAAATTTATATACGTTAGGTTAATAGCTTTAATAATTCTTCTTAATTTGAAGAATTTTCTGTGGTGATCCTTGTTGTTTCTTTTATAATATCAGACAAACTTATCCTGACCCTGAGCATTTCTGGCGAACACAACTATGTACATCTATTCAAACATTATTTCCATATGACCTTCGATTCTAACATGCATTTGACAAGCTATAATGGCATAAAAATTAATTATATCTGCTACTTTATTTTTTTTTTCATTTGAAGCTAAAGTTTTCATGTGTTGGTATAAGAACCTAATGGAGATGATGCATCACAGTTTCTGTGAACTGTTCAGTTTCTATTTATTTGTTGCATGCCAATAATTCATGCGACTGCTTACTTGTTTTGCCACATATGGAAGCTCGATCTTCTGGTTGTGTTTTGTACGAATGAAAAACTGACTTGAGTTGCAAGTTGTTAACCGAAAGCTAATTCTGATTTCAGACCCCAGGGAGAGAGTTTTTACTTCGTGTCTCGTATCTTGAGATCTACAATGAGGTTAGTAGGATTAAATTTAATTGGCAATCACAAATTTAAGGCTTGGGATTATGTGTAATTTTTACTTATTTCCAGTTTTATGTCTTTATAAGATTCTTTGTTGTTCTCTAATATCTTAAGCTCTAAGATGCCTTCCAGCCATCATTCAATATCTTTATATTCACAATCCACATCTTTGTGGGACTTACCTCTTTACTCGTTTGCTTTAGATAATTGTGTTTTGGTGCTCGTTGTGTATATGATATCAGGTGATAAATGACTTGCTTGATCCAACTGGTCAAAATTTGCGCGTTCGAGAAGATGCCCAGGTTCACAAAAATTCTTTATTGAAAATCCTTATAAGCCATACTAATGGCATCTATTTTCTTTTACATCTAAAGACCTTGTATACTCTTTTTCTCTTGTTGGTTCATTTTCCCTCTTTTTCTCTGCTGTATGCATAGTTGCATACACAGGTTCATTTATGTCGTGGCTTTAATTGTGTTTTCTTACTACTTTTTTTTCCCTATCTTTTTGACTGGTGTGTAATATTTGTTATTCTTGGTTTTCTTTCTGGCTACAGACTTATAATAAATTAATAATGCTCAAATTTTCAGGGTACTTATGTTGAGGGTATTAAAGAAGAAGTTGTATTATCTCCGGGACACGCACTTTCGTTTATTGCTGCTGGAGAAGGTACTTGTGGTCATGGCTTTTGTTATCAGTTTATTTGTTTGAACTGATTGATTGATCTAGTTTTGTTGACTCGAGTTTATAATTGTCACTTGGTCCTGCAGAGCATCGTCATGTTGGATCAAATAATTATAATTTGTTCAGTAGTAGAAGTCACACCATATTCACACTGGTAAACTTCCTTCATAAACTATCAATTTTCAATGCCATGGTTATGAGATGTCAATAGTTCCATTCAACATAGTTGTGATATGCTTAGCCTCTCTAAACTGTATGTAGCTTAATAGACCAAGTTATCACTGCAGTAATGCATTCCTTAATCATCTATGTCACTATCATAGTAAGCATTATGTGACTACAGGTTCTGTCTGCTATATTTTAATCCATGTGCATTTGCAGATGATTGAAAGTAGTGCCCATGGGGACGAATATGATGGAGTGATCTTCTCTCAACTGGTATGGTTTAAATTAGATTTTTATTCCTGAATATCACATTACTCTTTTGGAAACATTGTTTATTTTTTTCAACTTTTTGTTTGTTTTTATCCTTAAGAACTTGATTGATTTAGCTGGATCTGAAAGCTCGAAAACCGAAACAACTGGATTAAGAAGAAAGGAAGGATCTTACATAAACAAGAGCCTTTTAACTCTTGGAACAGTATGTGCCTTGCAATTTATTTATATTACTGCATGTTCATGATAATTAATAATTCTTAGTATTATCTAAGCTTTGTTAAGAGCATTACAATATTTGAGCTGATGGGCTTTTCTTTAGCCCTCTGAACTATACATCTCTTAGAAGACAATACAGGAGAAATATTATATGTTGGTTAATGGCTACTCTATCTATTATACTAAGGAAAAAATACTGAATAAAGAAGGATGGAAGTAAATGAACAGTTAGTTTTGTGAAATCACTTTGATGTTAAGTGATTCTGTTTTAGTTTCGAACCTGATTGTTTTGTTGGAATGAAGGTAATCGGGAAGCTGAGTGAGGGAAAAGCATCCCATGTTCCATATCGAGATTCTAAGCTCACTCGTCTTCTACAATCTTCGCTAAGTGGGCATGGACATGTTTCGGTGAGTTTGAGATGGTAAATTTGCCTGCTCATATTGCTTTGTTGCGGTAACCCTCTAATTTACAAGATGGCACATAAGTATGTGCCTTTATGGCTTTATGTTCTTTTTTTCATTTATTTAATATTTATTTGAAATCTTTACCACACGATCATTCGATTTGAATTCAGCTCTGAAAATTTACACTGGTACAGTAATAATAACTTGCTTCGTTTTATGCTATGCCATATATACCAGCTTATTTGCACGGTCACTCCTGCATCGAGTAGCATGGAGGAAACCCATAATACGTTGAAGTTCGCGAGCAGAGCAAAGCGAGTAGAAATTTATGCATCACGTAATAAGGTGTGCTAACAATTCATTGATGAATAAGATTTTATGGGAATTACTCAACATTAAACACTTATAGCTAACTCTTTTTATCTTTTGTGCTTTTATCATCTTGAAAAAATATCTAGCAGATTATTGATGAAAAGTCTTTGATTAAGAAGTATCAAAGAGAAATCTCAGTTCTTAAAGAAGAGCTCGATCAGCTAAGGAAGGGAATGCTTGTTGGCATCAGTCACGAGGAAATTATCACCTTAAAGCAAAAGGTTTCTTTGCAAATGATATCAGTTGTGCTTGATGGTGAAATCGCTTATTGCTAGTTTACAACTAAGATTTACATTGTCTTCGCTCTTCTAAAATAGTTGGAAGAAGGCCAAGTTAAAATGCAGTCAAGATTGGAGGAAGAAGAGGAAGCGAAAGCTGCTCTTATGAGTAGAATTCAGAGGTTGACTAAGCTCATACTTGTTTCTTCAAAAAATACACTTCCTGCTTGTTTGAGTGATATTCCCAGCCACCAACGGTGTTATTCCGTTGGCGAGGACGATGTGAGTTCCTTGCTGATTGATGACAATTTCCTTTCATCACATATTTTCATCTGATAAGTTTAATTTTATATAATTATTTCTTTCGATGACTAGCTAAGTTGTCTTAAAATATTTATGAAATTGTTGTCACTAGTTCATTCATACTTGTTTTCTCGGTTAATTGCATGGCACACTGCTAACTTGTGTGGATTTGTGTTTCAGAAAATGGATATAGTAAGAGACGGGCCCCTGCTTCTAGAAAATGGTGAGAACCAGGAGTCACCGTCTTCGGCCTCTGGTAACCCATCAGATATGGCTTATGACTTAAGACACAAAAGATCTTCCAGCAGGTGGAATGAAGAGTTCTCACAAGCTGGCAGTACAATTACAGAATCAACTCAAGCAGGCGAGCTTATCAGTGGTTCAAAATTGTCCACTGTGAGTTCTACCATCCCTTTTTATTATTGGTTGCTCTCTTTATGTCATATTAAAAGGGCTTAGGGGAGATGTGGAGATCATATATCCTGGATATATAATTGCAGTTCTGTCGAGATGTGCACGTAGAGGGAACGCCACTAATAACATACTTTTATCTATTTTTAAAAGGCTTCCGGAGGGGTTATGTGGACTTGTGGAGGTCATATAGGAACACTTAATCACGGCAAAATTTATAGATACAAAAATGTAAACCTGAAAATTCAATATACAAATTGACACAAATATTCATATTTTTGCTGAGTACGAATCAGTTATTTTGATTATCTGATGTAATTATATTTGCTTATTTCACTGTGTAATTAGGGAGGAATGACAATGACAGATCATATGGAGCTGCTTGTTGAGCAAGTAAAGATGCTTGCTGGAGAGATTGCACTTGGCACCAGCACCTTGAGGCGATTGGTGGAGCAGTCTGTAAATAACCCTGATAGCTCAAAAGTTCAAGTAAAATTTCATCTATTGTTCCCAAGTTATATTCTACTTCAATTTCATTGGAAGTGTTAAATATTGGGCGCCTTTACACATTGTTTGATGAAAGAAGAGTTGATTGCTTAGAGTAATCAGAAATGCTATCCTTTACAGTTCAGCATTCAACATTGTGTAGAATCTAGTAGTTGCAGCTTCATTTGAGCAGTTGAAGTATATTTGTTTCCATAAAAAGAACCCTTCATCAAGAAATTATACTTGCTTACAGATTGAAAACTTGGAACGTGATATTCATGAAAAGAGAAGACAAATGAGGATTTTGGAACAACGCATCAATGAAAGTGGCGAGGCTTCAGTCTCTAATGCATCATTGATTGAGATGCAGCAGGTTGTTCTTTGTTCTCTTAACTTCAGTATTTCATATTTAATTCTGTGTGACTGTCTTACTTTGTGAAGATCTAAAACTTTGTTTTAACTGCAACAGACAATACAGAGATTGATGACGCAGTGTGATCAGAAGGGATTTGAGTTGGAAGTGAGTGTGTATTTTAGGCTATTGTCTATTGCAGATAGTAGTCGTTGGACCCTAAATGGGAAACATTTCACTTCTGAGTTTCATCCAAAGCTTTTCAATCTTTCAATCCATCTTGTATAATAACAGTTGCAGACTAAATTTATTTAGTATTGGAATTTCATTCTCCTGAGCATATTTACATGCAGATAAAATCAGCAGACAATCGTATTCTCCAGGAGCAACTGCAAAATAAGGTTATAATACAATTCTTGCTATAATTTACAACATTTTACTTAGTTTTCATATTATAATTGTTTTTCTGTTTTTGTAATTCTATCTAGCTTTATAATCTCAAGCTTTCTCCTTATTACTATGCAATCCTTTAGTTCCATTGTTATGAAATAAGCAATTCATCTGATATTTTGGTTCTTTTCAGTGTGCAGAGAATTTGGAATTGCTTGAAAAAGTGAATCAATTAGAGAGTCACTTGGCTTCAGTATCTGGTGAGAAATCATCAGTGTCTTCTGAGTATGGTGTACCTGAAGAGTATATTGATGAATTGAGAAAGAAAATCCAGTCTCAGGTGATTATAGATCTGTCCAAGCTTCTATATCCATTGTCCCTAATGGATACTAGGTGGCTACATGCTACATGTTGTGCTCAGTGTCAACTTACATTGCTATGTGGTCAAATTTCTCTCTGTATTTTGTTTGGTTTGTTATTCAAAGTTTTTGTGGGCATCCATATATGTATTCCCTAGTTAAGTTAACTGAGTTTTTTTTTTTGGGTAAATTACAAAAGTATCAGTTTATTTGTTCTATCTGGGAGTTGTTACCAAAAATATACGCTTCTTTACACTTTTTATATGAATGTAGTTGATTTGGGGAATAGGTTTTGATTTTAGGAAATAATATCTCTCTTTCCTTATTTTGCTTGAATATGTTGCAGTACCAAATCAAGAGGTTGCTTTCATTTCAAGCTATAAATTAACTGAGTGTTGCTTTTGTTTCTTCATAGGAGATTGAGAATGAAAGACTAAAACTGGAGCATGTCCAGTTCTCGGAGGAGAATAGTGGGCTATATGTGCAGAATCAAAAGCTGGCTGAAGAGGCTTCTTATGCAAAGGAGTTGGCATCTGCTGCTGCTGTTGAGTTGAAAAATTTGGCCGGAGAAGTGACAAAACTGTCATTACAGAGTGCCAAACTAGAGAAAGAGTTGTTGGCTGCTCGTGAGCTAGCCAATAATTCTAGAAGTTCCGTAATGCATCCTGTTAATGGTGTCAATCGCAAGTACAGTGATGGACCAAGACCTGGGAGAAAAGGGAGGCTTTCTGGTCGTGCTAATGATATGCTGTCCGATGACTTTGAGTCTAGGAATCTTGATACTAATGATTTAAGGATGGAACTCCAGGCTAGGAAACACCGAGAGGCAGCTCTTGAGGCTGCTCTTGCCGAAAAGGAATTTGTAGAGGAGGAATACAGGAAAAGGGCTGAAGATGCAAAGAAAAGAGAAGAAGCTCTGGAAAATGATTTAGCAAACATGTGGGTTCTGGTTGCAAAATTAAAAAGAGAGGGTGGAGCTATTTCTGAGACAACGACAGAAGAAAGACACGATGATGTCATAGAAAACAACAGTGGTATCAAAACAAATGACACTGAGAGTATTACCATCCCGCAAGAGAGGCAAGCTTTGGATGTTTCTAAACCAGCTATTAATGAAATTCGCACAGAAGAACCTCTCGTTCTTCGCCTAAAGGTAAATCTCAACTCAAGATCTAGAATTTAGGAGATTTGTGAACTCAAGCTCTACAGTAGTCATTGTGCAATCCTACAAATGCTAAGCTTAGAAGGTGGCATGTTATAGATTGTACTTCCATATTTTCAGGCTCGAATGCAAGAGATGAAGGAAAAAGAGCTGAAACACCAGGGTAATGGTGATGCTAATTCCCATCTCTGTAAAGTATGCTTTGAAGCACCAACTGCAGCAATTCTTCTTCCTTGCCGGCATTTTTGTTGTAAGTTATTTTGTACTTGTATGTTGACAACCTTTGAACACTTTGCACTCAATGTGTTTAGTAGTAACCATGATGTACATTTTTTGCAGTATGTAAATCGTGCTCACTGGCTTGTTCCGAATGCCCAATTTGTCGTACAAAGATTGCAGATAGGCTTTTTGCATTTACCTCGTGATGCTGTTTTTGCCCTCAAATAAAGGTAAAAACCTTTCTTTTTTGTGTGGGAACCATCAGATTCATGAAATCTGTTATATGATCGGCTCTAGTTTATTGTAAAGGGGTGACACTTTGTTTGCTCACTTGAGTCAATTTATGGGCTAGAATTGCTCAGTAATCGGTCATTTTCTTTTCTTTATGGATAAGAATAGGTGGGTCACAGTTTTACATTTCTCTTTTACATCATTTCTGCTTGTTATTTTGCAGGGTCTGGTCATGATTCATCAATTTCTATTTTCCATGATATAGGGGGTGCAATTCTTTAATTAGTGTGCTTGTACGTAAGTGACTGTCCGGAAGGTATATCTATGCTTTGTTTATCTCTGGGGGGATGTAGAATAACAAGGTACAAAAATGGGAGAAAAGAACTTTTGCGATTATCGGATGCAGGATGTTGCTTTGTACTTTCAGCATGCAGCAAAATGTTGTGATTGATGTTGTATTGTTTCTTTGCTGTGTATAGATAGATATACTGTATGCTGAGGAAGCAATATTCTTCATCCATTTGTGCAATATCAATTCACTACTGCTCTGTTTGTTCTGTCATCTTCCTGACTTCCTTAACACAGTAGAATCAGTTTTATGTGGCAATTTTTATTTCTTTTGTTTATAAAAGTTGAAATTCTGTTGTTTTTGAGTCGTTACCTTTACAGACACAAGCTTTGCTTGCTCTACAAATTGTATTGTGTGAACCGGGCGTTTTGTGTGCCACACTTCACAATTTACTGGAAATGCAGCATGCAGCCGAGCATATCCCTACCGTTTATTGTACTCATTTATTTATTTTTTCTGCTAGAAGAAATGTACATGGTTGGACTAGAGGCTTTAATAAGACTTTGAATACTGATAAACAGGTTACCTACTCAAACTCAATTTGCGACTTTGCAACTAAGTTGTGAACTGCTCTTTACGACTTTGCTGCCTTTTCTAATCTTTCATAATGTTAACTGCGGCTTCAAAGGTACATCTACTTTCCCCAGGATGGAATGATGGTTATTCTTACTCTACTGCGAAACATCATCTTCTAGTTGGTATAGGCTTTATTTAGGTGAAGAGGGCAAGTGATGAGTACTCTACAACACTAAACATGTTATCAGCCTAAAAGTTGGTCTTATTTCCATCTTGATGACAGGAAAGTGCCATCCACTATATATGTTGGGTCTTTTTTGTCGGGGAATATGCATTCCCTCCATCATGGTTAATTGAATATACTGATACAAAAGTAAACAAATTAAAAGACAAACCATAAGAGCCTCCGTTTCAGCATGAGAATAATATTTGTACAAGATACAATTGAGGTATATACTTAACTCAAAACTTGTATTTCCTTGTACTCGTAGAATTTCCAAGAGCTCTCCCTCTCTTAGAAAGTTATACTCACCCTCTACATCTCTATTCTTTTTACCCGAGATATAAACACTCTTGTCGATGATGGCATACCTTGGTTTACAACGCATAACACCAATTTATAAGTACGCTAGTTTATAATCCAACTGCTTGTAGGTAAACTAAAATCATCTTGTAAAAGGGAAAGATATCTTTGCCATAAAACCATGTTCAATTAGAAGAAGATGCTCTCTTTATTAATTTTCATCAAATCTAACATTTTTGTCCTCGTCCCTCAGGGATGTTGAACCTGCAAAACCGACATCTTTCAATTTTAGTTCCCATTCTTTGTTTGTAGGAATCCATTATTTTGGCTACTCATAACTCATCCATATGCAATGACAGTTACGATAACCAACAAGAGAAAAAAAAACACACTTCTGAAATATTCAATATCGCATACAAACCTTTTTTTATTTTTTAAAGTATCACATACAAAACCTTGAAAGAAATGTTACAGATTTTCAAGATTCAAAAACTAAAAATAAAAGCTGTGAACTCCCAATACAGCACATGTAGCCATGTAAGTAGGTAGATGGGGGTTGAGAAAGAACTATTGCTTCCAAAATCATTCTTCACTATATGTCAAAGATCCCAACTCATGTTTACTAACTTTTTCCCCAACTCTATCTTTTATCCCACCTTTTGTCTTAACTCTTAAAAAGGTGGATCCGAAGGAATATCACGAGTCAATGAGATAAATTGGCAACAAAAGAAAAAAAATATTGAAAAAAGAGTTGGACTCATTCATTTTCCAAGTAAAACTATCAAATCCCAGAAACAATATCTGCAAAACTTAATCTTGTTTAGTGCTCTTCTTTAGATGTAAGATCCACTCCCAACCTCACAGAAAGCATTGAGATCGAATGACACGTCTAGAAGGTCTTCCACACGCCACTCTGTGATCTGGTCTCCCATCAAGTATTCTGATATGCTGCTCGTCGAAATGATGGAACCATTGTCACTGAGTGAGCAATTCTCCTCTGCCTTGTATGAAGAGGATGACATTGTTTGCTCATTGAGTCCTGTTCGAGGTCTCTTCGTCGACGACGATGACTTGTAGACTACTCTCTCGTGATCAGAACTGTTGGTGATGCCTACTTCATCAGAGAAGGTAGAAGTCGAGCATGATGATGATGTTATTGGATAGAGAGTTGAGTCGGCAGATAGCTTTACTCCTGTGAGAAGAAACCTGTTGTGTTTCTGAGTGTGTTCATTTGCGTTGTGGATTGAATGGTCGCATTCCCTGCACAGAATTGCCCTGTCTTCTTGACAGAAGAGCAATCCACGCCTTTCCTGCATGTTTAACCAACCAAAATTAGTATATAGGACAAATGATCTCCAATTTAATCAAGATTTTTTGTACATGCATGATTATGTGCACTGTATTGACAAATCTAAAAGTGTGTGTGTGTGTGTGTATATATATATATATAAATGAGAGTAGTTTGGACAAAGTTCATCCAAACGCTAGGTTGTTTGTTTACTCTTGTTTCTGTCATATTGACTATGAAATCTCCGAGTTTAGTCTCAGCATGCATCTTATGTTTTCATTGTGAAAGAAAATGGTGTTAAGATAGATTGAAGGAAGCAAAAACAAAGATTGTGAGCATGGTACGAACCTGACAGATATCACAATGAGGGGAGTCCTTAAGAGTTGGCTGGAGAAGAAAGAAGCGCTCGTGTTTGCTCGCGAGTTTATTAGCATGGTGAACGCGGCGGTCACAGACATCACAGAGAGCAGCTTCATCAGCTGAGCAGAACACAGTTGCTTCAGCTTTGTCACACACATCGCACCGGTTCTTCATATCTTCTTCTTCACTTTCGGGTTGATTCTCTTCTCTGAGTTCTCTCTGCTCAGCTTTGTTTTTGATCTTTCTGCTTTGTTTTCGATCTTTATAAGTAGTTGATGGGTGTAGAGATCGACTAGGGTTATGGGGAAGAGATGGGAGATCGATCAATATGCAAGACAAAGTAGTTATGGGGCTTTTGGTTTTTTCAGGGACCAGAGAGATCGAGATAACAGCTAAGCTGTGCAGAGGGTGCTTTTACTCCTTGAGAAAGCTCTGGATGATCGATGCACGTCTCTTTCTTTCTAACTCTACGTATAATAATATATACAGATTGCACTTGGTTTGAGTAAAGAGAGGACGTAGTAGGGTTAAGGGTCTCTCGAGTATCAAAACTCTCCAATTTTGGTAGCACTGGATCACTTGATTTCTCCAAAAGTGAGGACTGCAGAAGTTATCAAATATTTCAAAATTGGGAGTTTTTGTACTCCGGAGTATTATAGAATCTTTCAGTTCTTCCCTCAGCTCTGACGCTTTTTTTCTGCGAGAGTCGAGGCATGCCAGCTAGGTTTGTCAAGTTCGTTCCTCCACAACCAAAAGTGCATACCCTGTAGAGTTATGCAATGTTTAATGCTCCAAGTAAGATGGTTTAGGGGTTCTTCCCTCAGCTCTGGCGCTTTCTTGTTGTTATGAGTTTTGTATTTAAAAAAAAATTAAGTAAGATGCTCATATCTTTGTGATTATATTGTGCTTGTATTCTAAATTACCCGTCTTACCAAACAAATTTAGTATTTAGGTTTCTTGGTCACCTGCGTTCAATCACTCAGAGTTCTTGACAATCATGTCCTGATAGTAACTAATCACATTTAATTTTGTAGTTAATTGTCGTTAGATCTGTATTTAACAAATGATATTAAATTATATTTCAACTAATTTATAATTATCTATCGTTGAATACAGATTTAACGACAACTTATCACAACCGAATAACCGACCACATATAAACCTGACCACCAGAATATGATACATTTTTTATTGTTCAAATTTTGATATGTATTTTTGAGACAACTTCTTTTAATACTCTATGTTATTCTCTAAAGAGGATATTTAGATCATGATCGAGTTGTGTAATTTACAGATTAAGTCATCTATTCCCTTACTTTAGCTTCTACATTAATTAAGAGATGAAAACTATTGATTTTGTTTTGAGGGGGCGCAAAATTTATCCACTATAGGATCAAAGTCGGTAGGAATACAGAATTCCACCAGATTACCTGGCATGCTAAAGAGATAAATTCTATCGTATCACTACACTTGGTTTAACTATATGACACACAGGTCCTAGACTAATAAACCAGAATAGCAAAAGTAACTGTCAAACTTAAAGGCGCACCACTCCTTAACTAGTTGGGAACCCCCTCTGTTACGGAAGTAGCTCCCCCGGATCTCATGCCAAGGGACAAAGAAGCTTAAGACGTGGACCACAAAACTGAACAATCAAATGGCCCAAGGCCAGAGGAGGGAAGCCCTTGGGAAAATGATCAGCATCCAGGCCTATTGAATTTGGTCCAGGCCAATCCAAGGAACCCACTCCAGTTATAGAGAGCAAGCCTAAGGCCCACAAACACAAAATTCCATTTTGACGGCTGGCCAAGAATGACCCCAGCCCCTGACTTGTTGCGCCGCCAAGCCTCTCTGCATGGGTACCTGTCGCCGACCCCATCTGCTGCTTTCCGGTCCACCTCGTCGTCGCCCTCTCCAAATCCGACGACTTGGACCACCCCTACCTCCCCTTGAGTGAACCCGGTTAGGCCGATGCCCACCAGTCCCCAGCATCACGGCGCGAGAACCACGCCCCACCGCCGAGAAGACGAGTCGCCGACCTCCGTCTTCTCCTCCGCGCCCAGGTCGCATCGCCCACACAGCAATCCCTGCTGACCCGAGTGCTCTTCAGCCATCGGGATCCAAGATCCCTATATAAACCTTGACCACCACAACTCCGTCGGATTTCGGGAATCCCCCATCACTAGCTACCATTACCACCATGGAAACAGAACCGTCTATATAAACCTTGACCACCACAACTCCGTCGGATTTCGGGAATCCCCCATCACTAGCTACCATTACCACCATGGAAACAGAACCGTCACTGTATAAATGACAAGCTCTGACCTCAAAGAGGCGGCAAATTAACCATAAAAAATGAGTTTTACCATGTCGAAATCCTAACCCGAAAGAAACCATATATGAGCTTTTGTGATATTAAATCGAAAATATACCCGAAAACTATTGACTTGTTTCATTGTTCTTGTTGGTATGTTCCAATTAAGTAGGAACCTTAGCTTTACAAATTGATCGAAATAAGAATAGTATACAAGCGAAAAGGACCTACATGCATTTATGCAATGTCACCACCAAAATGTTATGCACGTTATAGCAGAATGGGGAAGCAAAGCAAAAGAAAATTGCGAGAAGATTGCTTGCCAATAAAGAAATTGACAAAAAGGTGCAAGATGACAAACTAGAACTTTTTCAAGAGCTTGGGATATGGAAGATCATGTGTATAAGCATATAATAGGAAAGGTGCTTACTTTTAGAAAAAGATTGTGATACACCCTGTTGTGATGGATATCCTGCTCTCTTTTATATTGAAAGATTTTCCAAGTTGTGGGCAGGTCATCATCAAAAAGTGCAAAAGAGATAAGGAAAAGAGAGACTATATTATTGAGTTTAATTGATTGTGAACTAGTTTCCAACTCAATCTCACATGGAGTGGAAGAAGATGCTCACGGAGGTGTTGCAACCGAAGTTGGTCATGGATGACAGACCATGTGAAAAAGTAGTCACTACTGCTCTTTTGTCCCTTTGTCAACTTTTTTTGTTTGTTTAATAACTCTTAAAAAAATATTACAAATAAAATTTTTTACGAAAAAAGTCACTTATATTTAACAATTAAGACGAATTGGTCATTTATGTTTAATAAATATTAAATTGATTACTCATGTTTAACAAATATCAGATTGATCTTTCATATTTTATATTATCATTCAGATTTGTCATTTTGTCCGTTTTAGACATTAAAAAAACATATTTTTTTATTTGTAAAAAGTATATAAGTAAGTTTATTAGCTTGACAAAAATATTCATTTAAGTAAGGCACATGTGTGACACATGTGTAGTTTTTAATATTCAAAATAGACAAAGTGACCAATATGAATGACAAGGTAAAACATGAGTGACTAATCCGATATTTGTCAAATATGAGAACTAATCCGTCTTAATTGTCAAACATAAGTGACCTCTCTAATAAATTTCCCTTACGAATATTGAAAACTACCGAGAATAATAAACTGGCCGTACTTAACAAGCTTTGGAAATTGTTAATTCCTTTTAAGATTAAGATCTTTGGTTAGATAAGGATGCATAACAAGTTTAAAACAAAAGAGAGGCTCTTGAGGATGAGGCTTCTTAATTCTAGCTTATGCCAATACTGGAAGTACAACTATCTTGTGGAAAAGAAGAAGAAGTACGTTCGTAACATCAAATTGAGTCCCCCTCTCACTAGCCACTTAAAAATCTAGTTTGGCGGTTGAGTGAATGATAGGAGGATTGGGGTAAGGCTAATGTACATGATTATGTTATCTGCAATAGTAGTATAATCCTGTTAAAACTAGTGCAAGAGTTTTTGGGAAAAACTATCATTCCTCTTGTTGAAGTTCTTGAACTTAGAGATAGCCTTTTTTAAGCTCGTAGAATTGGCCTAAAAGACATGTGGAGGTGACTCACATCATAAACTACATAAATGGCAGATGTTCATCCCCACAGTCCATCATTCAAGACATTCCTAAGATTGCTAGATCGTTTATGAAATTTTAAGAGGATCCTACCACTGTGACAACCAATTATGTTGGTAATATTGGAAAATTAAACGTACTTGTGATATCTCAGGAGAGCCTGTGCCCACCCTTATCTTAAGGTCTCCGCCCCTACCTTTTGTCATATTTATAGGGAAGTAAATTTTATTGCGGATAGCTTATCCTCTATAGTCATAGCCCCTTGATTTTTCATAAATGGGAAGGCTTGAGTTGTGTGTGTGTATATATATATATGTATATATATACAGTTTTCATCAAGTGCGAAGATTCGCATTGAAACTTCGGTATGAAGTTGCATTTTACATAAAATCGATAATGTAATTCAATCATTTTTTTTATAAGAAAGAAAATACATAAGGGCTAAAGGGAGGAGCCTCTAACACAACCACTCCCAACAACATCAAAAGTGACCGCATTCCTAGCCAAACCAGGAGTGCTGCTATCCCAAATATGAAGATTCTGATAATTGTGGCAGCAATTGGCTATCCTATCAGCTCCAAAATTGGCCTCTCGGAAGATGTGATTGAAAGAGATCTTAGGGAAGGATCTAGCTAAATGATTGATGTCCTCAACAACAGTCTTTGGCCTCCAGGAAACGGTTTCCTTTCCATTGATGCAATTGATAACCAGGAGGGAGTCTCCTTCGATCAACAGTGATGTCTAAGAGACCAAGTCTTCGAGCTTGACAAAGGCCGTCTTTACATATCTTTAGCTGTAGTGATGGTGGTATTTCCAAATCTATGAGCCCCATAGATGACAAGTCTGCCTTTATATGGATAAGGAAGCCACCAGATGCTTTCCCCACACCTCCTTCTAGGACAGAACCATCAAAATTAATTTTAAACTGTCCTGCAAGCGGGGAGTGGGTGGTTCCACTTAATGTGAGAGGGGTTGACAGTCTTCTTCTCATTCAGAGGATTATGTGATTGATACTCAATCAAAATAGTAGTTCCTATGCACAGGGTTGTCTGAGGTTTAGGAGTTTCATTCTTGAAGATCTTCATATTTCTTGCTTTCCAAATCTGCCAACAAGAAACTAAGATTTTCTCAAAAAGTTCACTGTTAGTATGATTCCTTACAAATGCTACATGTAGTTGCTTCAAAAACATCTCGTTAGAGTAAAAAAATTGAATTCTTGCCAGGTTCCATAGCTCCTCGGCAAAGCTACAAGAGTTAAACAGGTGGCTAATAGATTCTCCAACTTGATTACAAAGAGGGCATATATCATCATTAACCAAACTAATTTTCATCAATCTGTCCTAGTCTTGAGTCTTTGTTGTAATAGTTTCCAGCTATAAAATTTAACCTTTAGGGGAAATCTAAGTTACAACATTTTCTTAAGAAGATCTATTTGCTCATTCCTTTCTAGTTCTTCATTTTGTATCCAGAACGCAGTCTTAATGGAAAAGACACCATTAGAAGCAGATCCCCAAACAAAACAGTCTTCCTGATCACAAATAGAGATGAACGATGGAGCCACCACTGAATGGTGCCCAACTCCACTTAGTTCATGCTTCCTTTCACTTGAAAGAAGGGATGTACAATTGACTTTCTCAAAATTCGGACCATCATATCACGACATGGATATCACAGTCTGGTCGTGTCAAAGCCTTATATGTGTTTGAATCCTATAACTCATCTCTCATGACATGATTTGATTCTACTACTCTCTTTTAGTTATCTTTCATAACCTATTTGGCTGACACAAAAGTTTCTCTAATATTCAGATCATACCGCAATCATCAGAGATAATGTAAATGAATTCATGTTCATTCTCTCTTGAAAATTGTTAGCATAGATGATGAGAAGACCTATGTCTATTCTCATCATAAAGAAACATAATCGACAAGGCACAAAGTCGATATAAGTTGTCTATGGCATAACATAGTATGTCTAATTCTCTATCAATGAGACACTCAAAGTTCTTGGGAGAAATACTTGCAAATAAAAAAGATTTGCATGAGAGAAAACAAAAAAATAACTCAAAAATTCGGTTTATGGGGATAGGCTTCGATCCATCGAAGTAATCCTCGATCCATCGAAGATAGTTCTTGGGTGGTGCCTTTGACCCATCAAGGTAATCCTAAATCCATCAAAAGTCCTCATTGGGTTGTGCCTTCGACCCATCGACCCATCGAAGGTACTACTCGGGTTGTGCCGTCATCGAGACTGGCTGACCTCCGTGTATTTAAATAGACATAACTTTGTCTAGAAAATAGCTATTCATGATTCGGATAAAGTTATGAAAACTAGACATCCGTATCTTTCCAACCATATATTATTTATATGCTGGATTATGCTGAGTCAATCCTAGTTTTGTGTCAAAGCCAAGTGATCTGTACAGCCGATTCTGTTATGTTTGTTTCTGACCTCTGTCGAGTTAAACAAGCATGAAAATATCTAGAAAATAGATACCGAAGAACTGAATATAGTTTTGAAAACTAAATATCCATATATTTCTAACCATATTTCATTCACATGTTGGTTCATGCTGGGCAAATCCCATTTTATCGTCGAATTAGACTGATCTGCTGAGTAGATTCTGTTATACCATGTTTCTAACCTTTGTCCAATAAAATGGCTATAACTATTTCTAGAAATTAGCTATCGAAAATTCGGAGGTAGTTCTGAAAACTAGACATCCGTATATTTTAAGCCATATATCACTCATATGCTAAATCATTTTAAAAAGTTTCCAGTTTATCATCGAAGCTGCCTTTTCTGCATTTTGTGGTATTTTCAGGGACTTTAGCACTTTTAGCTATCCCAATTGATACATGGACGAATTTGATGATTTACTAGGTCATCTAAAGTCATTTGGGTAACTCTTTTTTCTTATGATCAAGCGAAGAATGATCAATGTAGGTGGGACACAAGGTTCTCTCATATATCTTTATCGAAAATCTTTTTTTTTAGACATCACAAGTTACTAAAGTGAGCTCTAGTAGACGATAGATTTATAGCAACCATAAAATATGTATGTGATACAGAAAACATAGATAAGTCTGTTATTAATAAGCTAATACAATGATGCCTTTATTAATAAGCCAACATGATACATCAAAAATTTACTGATCCAAAGTAATTGACCAATATTGTCAAACATAATACTTAGGCACACACGTCTTTTTACTTGGAAAACATAAGCTCTATTCAAAATTCGGTGTCTCATCAATTGAGTTTCTGCCAATTTTGAAGTATGCTAGGTTGAGATTCGCATTAGCTCTATATCCATATTTTGTTTCATTGTTTACTTGATTCTTAAAATTCGTAAAATCTAAGAATGCTTGTTTGTCGAGTTTCGGGTGAATTATTGATAAGCCGGAATGCAACAAAATTTTGTATACGTAAACTAGACACGTATATGAACACTTCTGCAAATTTTCATAATTTTTTGAGACCTGTAACTAGGTCAAATAATGTGTATAATAGTATGCAGAAAACAGTTTCGAAAACTGATGTGTTCATGGCTCAAATATATTCGGATCAGGTGGTTTGAATGTGGCGATGATGATCTTGGCAATCCATAGATTTCTCACATCTTTTGCATTTCAATGGAATTCAATACTTATTGACCCAAAACTTCCGAAATCAATCTTCTCAAATATTTTGAGAATAAACAATTTGTTTAATTCGAGAAACATCATGCGTCTTTCCTTGCCTCTTTTGACATTGGTACCTCAGCCACATGGCTTTCTTGATCACCACGGCATCCATGGTCGACGCTTCCTCTATTATGGTCATCGATCATGACCTTTATGCTCCAACTTATGGCGTCCTTCCTTGTGTGGGCAGTTGTAGAGACAAAAAAACATCTTACCAAAATTCTCTCAACTTAAGGGTTCAACTCCTTGCGCTCTGCTCTTTGGTGCACTTCATAATTAACATTGTGAATTCTCTTTGTTCCAATCTTGTTTTGAATTATGATTATTCACGAGCATAAACTTTTCCTTATCATCATAAGGTTAATAAGCTATTTGAATGTTGTGATTTGTTGAGCATCGAATTACAATCTATATTGATTTGATATTATTGTTGCTACAACAATGGAAGGTGTATAGAATTTTCTCGATCAACACTCGCTCTTTAATTGCAATCCGCATAATTAGAGCACGGATCTAAACTTTAGCATCTTATAGTTGATTGATACAATTTGCTTGAACTCGGAAAATCACATGTTATTCCACTTCTCTTTTAGATTCGAAGCAGAGTGTCAATGCACTTTTGGATTAGTTTCGCAGTCGCAAAAGACTTCCTCGATGACTAATTTGTTTTTCAATACAATATTTGGATTACATCTTTACTTTGATGTATATGGTCTTATGAACTCTCTTTGTTCATTTTAATCAATGCTTTTATGAACACTTTTTGTTCAATCGATTTTGTGAACTCTCTTTGTTCACGATGAATGCTCTCAATTCATCTAGGAACTCTTTTTGTTCCAAAAAACTCTTTTTGTTCCAAATTCTCACCTTTAAGAGAGGTGCGGTGTACAAAGGAGGGATAAGATTTTATCTCAAATCCCTACGGAAAAATTCAAAGTCCCAAAAGAGTAGGTTATTTGAATTTAAATTCAAGTTGTGTTCATAGAAAACTTATTTGAGATTATTACAGAACAATCTTCATCTTCTTCTCCTTGAGATTCACGCACAGAACTGAAATCTCGTGCTGATAAAGTGTTTTAGGAAAAACGTATAAACAATAGAGATCAATTCTTGTAACATTTCATTGATAATAAGAACCTCATTTATATAAGAAAATGCATATAGTTATATATGGTAAGAATCCTAATACATCACTAAATAAGATTCTCTCCTTAATTTATTCTCTGTATATTCTACCATAACTAGGAATAAATATCTTTCAACAATGACTACAATAGTTTACAGTTGCATATTCTTTCCAAACAAAATACTGAATACTGGAAGAGACTACAACAGAAAACAATAGTGAATTTGACATTGTTCAAAAAGTCAGTTTTTCTCAGAACTGTAATTCGGCACAAAAATCAGCAAAACTTGCCAATTAGCTTTCTTCTTATCCTTTCTCTGATATCTCAATGTTGAAAAAAGTCATATCTCCTGAATTCTTTTCGGAACTGTAATCCCAGCCAAACTTCAGCAAGAACATATCAAAAGAGCTTTCTTCTCAATCTCTCAATTTCTTATTGAGTTCCTTTTGTTGTGAAATAGTAGTAAGCTCGGAGCCACTGACCACTGACCAATACTAGCGAATCCTACAAATACAAATCCAAAAAATAATCAGAGAGATATCCAATCACCTCTCAAGTAATTCAGAGTATAGTGTTACTAACTTGAAGTAGTTCAGTAAATGAAAGGTCTCCTTGCCAGCTCGGGGTTGCTTCTAAAATCTCCAGAGTAGAAATTGATAGGCTAGAATTATGTGCTCTGTTGAATTCCTATTAAAGACATAAAAAGTGAATAGTTATAAAATATGAGGATAGCCTCTAATGAATATATAAAAACATCAAATTGGGAAGAATACATTTGTTTCCTGACGTCCTTCATAAGTTACTTGAGAATCAGAACCAGGATTTACAAATGTCTGCATTATATGTAAATGATTATCATTTGCTCAAAAAATCTGAAAATAAACACTCATCAGCATTTTGAACAGGTACAGTACATATTATACAAGTATATATATTAATTTCTTACTCGATCATTTTGTTGCACATCACCCTCACTATTAGTTTGTGCTTCTGAAGTGCAACAGGTTCTTTCATGTTCCTCTTCATGTATACATAGCAAGACATTCATCAATTGTTATAAACTAGAAAATTACAATTAGCAAAGAAATGTAGGTATATACCTGTGGTTATTTTCCTTCTTGTGGGAGCTTTTGTGCTTTTTTCTTCTGTGTGTTATTCTTTTTTTTTTTTCACAGTCGGATCTTTGAATCAGGTACATGGGCAACCGACTGTAAGTTTTCTTTTAACTCCACGCACAATTTTTGCTTCAGTGGCATTAGACTGAACTATTCCCTCAACTTCTTCACCTTGACAAACATTAGTTTCTTTTGAGCCATGACTAGAAATTGTTTCCTCCTCTTTCTCTCTGCGTTGTTTCTTAATCTCCTCCACACCTTTGAGCATTTCAACCAGACAATGATGTGCATGCTTTGTTAACTCTTCATCGTCTGCTGCCACTATTGCAACATCACGAAAAGTTCGACACAAATAGCTATATCTTATTCCCACAGACTCTACAGGATTATTGTGAACCTCACTTTCATGATAGCTACTAATAGTCACAGTCTTTGCTGCTCTCGTCCATCGATTTAAGATGTATTGTGCAGGTATTTTCTTCACATTCTTCTTATCAAGCACTTTCAGAGCATGAGCACATAATATCCCAACAAAAGTAAATTTTTTGCAACTACACTCAATTGCTTGTGTTGAAGCCTCATATTTGACCAAGTGCTCTTGATGTTCAGAACTAGATGATACTTTATATTCTGTTGCCATCCCAACTTTGGCAACTTTGTAAGCACTATAATTATGAATTCTCACAAACTCCCCTTGAAAGAGCAAGAAAACCTTTGGCGTATAGATATCAGCCCCATGTTGAAGCATATGTGCACTTACGGCCAAAACAGGAGTAGATTGTACCATCTTGTATTCAACAATCAACTCTTCATATCTTCGATCAGCCAATACTCTTTCATAATGTTCCAAAAACCGCAAAAGATTGTGCTCTGGCTTCAAATATTTCTTGAGCACATTATTTATGCACTCACTGCGTTGTGTGCTTTTCATATCCGCTGTGAAGGTATCTCTCCCATATACCAATGCCCATTTGTCTCTTGATTCAAATAAGGCCTTCAACCACTTGTTTTCCTTGAGACCATATTGCTCGATCATCTCATTCCATGCTAATAGCCACTCATTTTCAAACTCATAGTCATACATACATCTGCTAAAATCATCTGCAAATTTCGAAGATCCATGAAAGACATGACTCAAATGCTTGGCAGCATTTTGATAAAGATGCCAAACACATAACCGATGAATAGTTTGTGGAAGCACACATTTTATAGCTCTAGCCATGGCAGCCGACTGATCTGTAAGAATAGTCATTGGTGGCTTACCAGACATAGCAGAAAGAAAAGTCTCAAATAACCATTGAAATGATTGTGTTGTTTCATCATATAACAAAGCAGCTCCGAACAATATTGTTTGTTTATGATGATTAACCCCCACAAATGGAGCAAATGGTAGACCACATTCATTTGTTCTGTATGTTGTGTCAAAACAAATCACATCCCCAAAAAGACTATAATCACTTACGGATCGTGCATCAGCCCAAAATATATTTGTGATCATGTCATCCTCATCAAGTTGGATTGAATAAAAGTACGATGAATTCTCTGCTTGCTTCTTTTGAAAGTAGTGCAATAGAGCACCTGCATCTCCCTTTTCCATTTTCAACATCCGCTTTGTATATATGTAATTTAGATAATCCATAGGCGGAAATCCAAGATTCTCCCGCCCTCTAACTTCTCTACTCATAAAATCTACATTTGCTTTTGCCGACAACCCGGGCAGTTCGCCATCATCTGCATGTGCTTTTTGTGGCTCAGAGATACTTCTATTGATCTTGAGCATATGTTTCATCGGAGCACTAACTAAGCTATGATTATGAGCTCCTTCAAATGAGGTAACCTTGAAGAAACCATTTTTCCCTAGCAAAATACACATATGTGCTAGACAACCACATCGAGTAATTGGTTGAGAATAAGATGCATTTGCACGCCGCTTGTCTGGTTTACGGTAGCCTTCTTTTGAACAACAATATCGTACCCATGTCACAAATCCTTTGCTATTTTTTCTCTTGTTTCTAATCCTCACATTGAACCCATGTTTGCCTCCGTAACTAACATAAAATCTATAAGCACTATCAATGTCAAAAAACTCTTTTCCAAGAATGACCTCTCCGTTGTAGGCATTCACTTCATGCACATCGTCAGCAGGATCATGCAACATATCATCACACTCATCTTCATTTCGCAAGTCTTCGGCATCAGCAAGATCACGCAACATATCACCACACACGTCTTCACTTTGCAAGTGTTCAGCTGTATTGTCCATATATTAGTCTGCAACAAAGTAATTTGGATAAATAATGGATCTAAACATTAATCTGAAACAAACTTGTCTCTTAACCAGAAAAAAGAACATAAAACTTGTACTTCTTCAAACTCTGAAACAATGATTTTTTCCATATATATGTACTTTGTTATGTTCTGTTTTCATAATGAAGATCGAAGCATATGATTCTTATATATAAACCTAATACGTCAATTCATACTTCATACTTACATATCAATTGAAGCTTATGTACCTTAGATCAAGCCATAATTCAATATCTAAGGTACATGTGCAGATCCATAATTCAATTCATATCTAATATCAGTAATAGATCGAGCCATAATTCATCTAATCAACCATAGCAGATACACAAACTCATAAACGAAGAAGTGCAAACTTAACTACTACACAGATCCATAATCAAACTTAACTAATATACAACTCATTTGTTTGATCGCCGATTCCTACGACATTCACATTCTTTTCAGTCGTCCGATCAAAGCTAGATCTAACAAACAAGAGGGGGAGAAGAGAGAAAGAAACGGGGTCTGAGAGGTAGAGACCAGAGAGTGAGAGAGTCTTAGAGGCTGAGAGGAGTACAGGTTTGGATTTTGAAGGCGACCAACACTGCACCACAAATGGGCTACGAAGCTATCTGTCCCTTAATTCGACCAGTGCGAACAGATACAAGCATAATATATACTAAAAGGAAAATTTTATTAACACATGCCTATTTACTTATTTACTGAATACACATCCTGTTTTTTTGAAATTTTTATAAATACGATCTTACCCTTTGATTATAACAAAAACTGAAACATGAACCTACATGACTGGAATTCGATGAAGAGAGCCATGACCATTGCTTTATCGAAATTCAAAATTAAGGGCAGCAAAAATTCATTATGTACGTTTTCGGCCTGATGATTTGCATCATTTGGATGTTGTATCAATTTGCGAATGTTGGTGCATTAATGGTGATACCGAATTTTGATATCGATTCAAGTAGAACAGTTGTTCTGGAATGCATGAGATAGGCTATGTTTGGGTCTGAAATAAATATTTCATATTGGACTTGAATGGCTGAAGTTTTGACAAGCGGCCCAAGGATTGGCTGAAGTCTTGGCGAGCGGCCCGTATATTGTAAGGAGTTTGGCGAGCAGCCAAGTGAGGGAAGTAGAGTTCAAATAGAACTGTGATTCTTTAATTAGTTGATTCCATGCGGCTTGAATGTCTATCATACCTGTTTTATTTTAGATAGGTCTCTTTGATAGAAGAATTGTGATAGTATTGAATATCTATAAGAATTAATAACCCGTATGCTGGTGTTGGAGTTACATTGAGATTCTAAGAGCAAGAACAGAAGAAGTTTAATGGAATTGAATGACTGCTGATGAGCGGGTATACAAGGAAGGTAAGAGTTTTGTGGAAGGGGTCCCCGATCAAATATATAGATTTTCTATACGCAAGTACACCTAGACAGACATCTCGTCTTCGAGATTCTATCTTCTTTGCAACCACAAGGTCAAAGTGTTTGTCACCTATCGAGTGAGAGTAATGCGACTCCAAGGAAGCAAATTGCTACTGGAAAGTTGAAAGACTTGTCACCTATCGAGTGAGAGTTTGGATACTCTAAGGAAGCAAGTGTTCTCAACACACCGTTAGAGAGGTTGCTCTGCTTTGCACTGATAAGGGAGTGTGAGGTATCGATTTTGAAGACTCTGCTAGAGACACATATCAAAAGTCCTAGGTTACTAGGCGAGAAGGACCTATTCAGGCAGGGTTGGTGCTCTCATTGTCTAAATCGCTTTATTAAGAAGTCAGGCGGCTCTTATAGTCCATATTCCGTTGAAGAACGGTGGCACGCCAGCATACGAAGCACACGATACAGGATAAACCGGTACCCGCGGTTAAAACTATCCGAACCCATAAAAGAGACTGCTTCGCGGAAGGATCTCTCTGCGAGAGATATTTTTGCATCGAACATTTTGGCACGCCCAGTGGGACATAATTTTCGTGTCTCCAAACAAGATACCACTGTTGTGTCGAACATTTTGGCACGTTCGGTGGGAGCTCTCTTTGCGTCTCTAAGTGACAATTAGGGATCCTTATCGAAGGATTTACCCTCAGTGTAGCAAGCATTCACAACCGGACTACCGTGAACATACATTTACTCGGTGTCGTTCATTGAGTAACCTCGGTGTCGTTCATTGAGTAACCAAGCGGTTGAAATTATCTTTGCTAAGGACTTCAACATCATGACATTCAAAACCTTGAGTGAAGCGGAGATAGCGGAAATTACGTTCCTAGAATACCTAGCTTACGCAGCTAGGCGAGATAGCCACCAGGCTAGTTACTACGCAGCTCTCGACGAAAGGATCGAGCAACAGGCAACTCTTCTCACTACCCAGAGTGACTTAATAGATACGGCGGTAGCCGGAATTCAATCGATACGGGTAGACTTCAACAGAGATCGAGAGGAGAGAGAGGCCATGGGAGCCCAGGTAACGAGCTTTGTGGAAGGACAAGATAAACTACGGATGGATATCCTCCAACACTTGGGATCAAGTTTGGATGAATACCGCCGACACGCGGCGACACTGTCTCAAAGAACAGACAGAGACATAGAGTCTCTAACCAAATCCGTATCCGACTTGGCAAGAAAGACTAGACAAGCAGAGTTTTTCCGTCCTGCTTGGGAGCAACGGTTAAATAGGTTCCTAAACGATTGCGATATACATTTAGCTAAGATGTATGACTCATACAAGACACAATTTCCTCCCATGCAGATGGACGATCCTGATGCATCGCAATGGCTAAAGTTTTACCGGCATCAGACCTTCCAGACTTTCTCTGGCGACAACGATTCGAACGCGGCAACACACTTAGCTTATTTTACGCTGCAATTGGGGCAGTATGCCAATAATGAGAGACTCAAGCTAAGAGTCTTTGGATCGTCTTTGTCAGGATCAGCCCTCGTATGGTATATGGGAATTGAAAAGGGCTCGATCAATGAATGGAAGGACATGGTGGCCTTATTCATAGATCACTTTGGAACGGCAAGACCTGAAACCAGTGTTGGAAAGCTGGCTTCCTTGAGCCAATCGGCGACAGAAAGTCCAGTCACCTTCTTGCACCGTTTTCGGTCGGAATATAATCTAACCCCACTTGGTAAAGAAGAGGTGGTCGAGGTGGCCAAGAATGGTTTGGAGGACACATACCACCAACTATTCCTAAACAGCAAGTACTTCTCCTTGAATGAGCTTATCACGGCTATAACTAAAGCTTACAGTACCATGCAAGAAAGAGATAACAGAAGGAATGCATCCAAGGGAATGTACAATGCTAAGTCTTATGATAGACTAAAGCCAAAAACAGTGGCTTATATTGAAGATATAGACGACCAAGAGTCGGACTCTGATGGCGAGCATGTGGGTGCTGTGGATTTAACAACCAGTAAAGTTTTCCCGCAAGCTTCAAAAGAATAAGGGTCCAATCAAACTTTCAACGGTGGCTTTTACTAAGCCAGAGTATGAAACATACACTTATGATGCCAATATGGCTCATGAGATCTTGGACGAACTATACTGTATGCGTGCTGTCAAAATGGATTTTGGACCGCTTCTTACAGCCGAGCAGTTGAAGGATAAAAAGTACTGCAAGTTCCACGGAGCTTGGAATCACATTACAAAAGACTGCATCAAGCTTAAAGACCAGATCCAGAAGTGGATTAACGAAGGAAGACTAGAGCTGGAAGGAACATCCAAGACAGTAACATTAGTGGATTCTAAACCCTTCCCAAAGCCTCAAGTAAATATGATTGACATCGAGTGGTCATCACCCGATAGTTGCATTGGAGGTGTGGAGGACTGGAATCAATCTGTCCTTTTAGCCTTTTCTTCCAACTGTGACAAGTTGGAAGAAATCCTTGAAAGGCTAAGAGACATGGGTTTGATCTTTTACTACCTGGTGCATGAACTCAGACAATTATGGTACAAAGGTCCAGTCCAGCACTTTTGCAGATTTCACAATCACTTTGGTCATCAAATAACAAGGTGTTCGACCTTGAGAGACAAGATCCAAGGGTTGATCAACTGGGAGGTGATTGAAATCAATTACAGGGGTGAGGTAGAATGACATCCACGATATCCTCATAAGGCATCACCTCCTCCTGACACAACTTTTCCTGCCATCGAAACTTCTTCCCAGTGCAATCAAACTGAATTAACATATAAAAGGAAGAGGTCAAGACGGAGGTCTAGGCGCAATATTGCATTTGTCCGGCCTAAGCAGACTGAGATTACTTATGACGCGTCTAGGCGAGAGGAAATATTTGAAGAGCTAGTCCAAGCAGGAATAACAGTAGTTCCTGATAATTGGGGAACTCCGGACCCACATCCTGAGGATGTCAGGGGTCTTTTCCATTGTCGATACCACAACAGGTGGGGTCGCCATTCCACAAGTGCTTGTCGTGATTTGAAGTTCAGGATACAGCAGTGGATTGACGAGGGAGAAATAATGATAGATCAAGAACCCTCGCCAAGCTTAGCGACTGACTTATCGATGATAGTTGGGATGTTGGAACTAACACAAGATAAATCCAGCAAAAGGAAGCAACTCAACAGTCATTCAACTACTGGCGAGAGTCCACAGAGCAAGCAAACGACTAAACCAAACAAAGGAAAAGAAAAAGTGGATCCAAAAGCCGAGTCGCCAGTAGCCCTTTGTGCTCACTGTAAACTCAGAAGTAGTTTGAAGATCTCCTATGAGGAATTAGCTGAAGCAGTTAAGTCATTCTCAGAATTATTTGCATCAGCAGACCATCAACCTCAAAGAGCAAGACAAAGGGACACTCCAACTCCTAAACGCTCGCGAGCAACAGAAAAAGTCAGTGCAGTCAAGAAATCTGAATCAGAAGTTGCTGACGCGCTCGCAAGACCATATGTGCCTCCAGCATCACGAAATATCAGAAAGGAGGATGTCTGGTACGTGAGGGAGAAAGGAAAAACCATTGAGGTAACTCCAAGTAGAAGAAGAAATATTCAACGACGCTTTGGAGAAGCCAAAAGAGCATTAGAGGCTTATGAAGCAAGCCTGCTCAAAGAAGAAGAACTGGTGTGTTCTCCAGAAATGCTATAAAGGCGAATGAATACCCTTGCGGCACACCCATTAGTGGTTTTCGGGAAGAAGTCTCGCAAGCCCAAAATGAGAGCACAACGACCAGGTATCTTTGACCGTAACCCAGAGTTAGGGTCTAAAGGAAAACAGCCCGAACCTACTCCTGAGGATCATCGTGAAGCTACACAACGAAGACCAGTGAAAAGACGTCTCACTTTTGAGGAGGAAACGATGAAAAAGAAAAACACTCCAAAGAAAGGGCTACATACACCTCCTAAGGAAGGGAAAAGCATTCAAAAGAAAAACACTCCAAACGAGCCCAAGGTCTTGCAATGGAGACCGAGACCTTTAGCTGTAGAAGAACAGAAAAAGGCTCGATAGCCCGTTTCCCGTCTAGAGGAGCAGGATCAAGCAATACTCGTGCCAGCGGCTGTTGATCATATACCTAAGGATAAATTGCCACATGTTGCCTCTCTTGAGATCACTACAACTTTGAACTCTGAGGTGCAACAGGCTGAGGGTGACAACTGTGAAGATGATGAGCAGTTATTGGATTACGGTGAAGGCAAAGACAAAGAAACTGAAGAATACATCAAAGAAGAGGACACCACTGTTAACATGGTGTATATCTTGTCCTCCAAGTATGCTTTGCCTCCACCAGCACTAATGGGTGAATCAATCATAAGCGGAAGCGTCAACAACTTGGTGGTACCAGAAGATGAACCAAAACTGAAAGATGATTTAGCGCCCGCCAAGACACCAGAGACTGATTCATCATCAACAAAGGGACAAATGATGTTCGCCAAGCCTACTGTAGACATGGCCATGCACATGCGGCCGTTATATGTTACAGGAAAAGTCCAAAGAATTCAATTAAACAAACTCTTAGTGGACTCAGGGGTAGCGGTAAACATCATCACCGTCAAAGCGATGGCTTTATTAGGCATTCCCAAGACTGCTATCCAAGAGACCTCACTGAATGTTAGAAACTTTCAGGGTAACATTTCCAAGACCTTGGGCATTGTCTTTTTGCAGGTACACATCGGTCCAGCCACCGGTACTTATACATTCTTTGTAGCAGAATGTACAGCTCCATACAGTGCAATTCTGGGGCATGACTGGATCCATAGGAGCTATTGTGTACCTTCGTCCCTCCATCAGCAGATGTTACTTTGGAATATGGAGTCTGGTGAAGCAGAAATTGTTGATACTGATCCTCATCCATATTTATTTTCTGCTAACTCATTAGAAGCCAGTTATTACCACAGTGACCTTAGGCCATTGAAGGTATATGGCGTCGATAGCAGAGGCCGCCCAGTTGGTGTTACGACCTCTGAACTAGCTCAATGGGGTATAATTCAAATCAATCAAGATAGTGGAAGACCCTGCACCATTGAGCTGCCATCCAAACATTCTTAATTAATGATCGGGTCTCTATCAAGCATAGAGACCGAGGCTTGTTACTCTTTACACGAGCGCTTTCACAATTTTTTGTTGGAGAGTCAAACCTTTGAGAAGGTTCCAATGGTTTCAACATTGGAATACGTGGATGAAGATATTTTGCATGACTTTGAAGAGGAGGAAGAGATTAAATTAGCTCCAGTAGCCTTGGATGATTTACCTCCTAAAGTCAAGGATCCTATTGAACACATCAATCTTGGGACAAATGAAGAGTCAATCTCTGTGGCCATTAGTACATTCCTAGAGCCTGAAGAATGACATAAGCTCATTGAATTGCTACAAAAATACGCTGATTATTTTGCGGAAAAGTACAACGACATGCCAGGACTGTCACCAGAATTGGTTTGTCACAACTTGCCCATCATAGAAGGAAAGAAGCCCTTGAAACAAGAGATGCGCCGGATGAATACAGAAACTGCAATTCTAGTCAAGGAAGAGGTCGAGAAGATGCTCAAGTTAGGGATCATACGAGTAGCCAAGTATAATGAGTGGCTATCCAACGTAGTCCCAGTCAAGAAAAATAATGGAAAAATGCGAGTGTGTGTTGATTACAGAGACTTGAACAATGCAACTCCAAAGGATGCATACCCAATGCCATTAGCAGATTTGTTGGTGGACTTAGTGGCTCGCCATGAGATGTTAACATTCATGGATGGAACTGCTGGCTATCATCAGATCCCAGTGGCAGAAGCAGACCGACATAAAACTGTGTTTCGGTGTCCAAGATTTGCAGGAGTTTTTGAGTACGTGGACATGCCATTTGGACTCAAGAATGCAGGGGCAACCTACCAACGGGCAATGAACTTGATCTTCCATGATCTTATTGGCAAGACTATGGAAGTATATATCGATGATGTGGTAGTTAAAACGAAATGCAGGAGTGATCATTTTGAAGACTTACGACATGTGTTTCTTAGAATGAGGCAACATCAATTGAAGATGAATCCAGCCAAATGTGTATTTGGAGTTCAGGCAGGAGACTTCCTGGGTTTTTTGGTTCATCAGCGTGGGATTGAGATACCGGACGACAAGAAACAAGCGGTTCTTAGTGCAGTCCCACCAAAGAGTAAGAAGGAGCTACAACGTTTATTGGGAAAAATCAATTTCTTACGACGATTTATTGTCAATGCTGCTGGGAAAACACAACCATTCTCAACCTTGCTCAAGCTTCAAAATCAGAAAGACTTTGTATGGGAGCCTAAAACCAAGAAGCATTTGATACCATCAAAGCATATCTAACGAACCCGCCAGTCTTGGTTCCTCCAAGGCCAGGGGTTTCTCTTAAGCTGTATATCTCAGATACTGACCTTTCTATTGGAAGTTTATTAGCTCAGGATGACACATCAGGAACCGAACGTGCTATTTTCTATCTGAGTCGTACCCTGAATGAGTGTGAAACGAGATACTCTCCGATGGAAAGAATGTGCCTAGCCTTGTATTTCTCAGGGTGTAAATTGAGGCACTACATGCTGTCCTTCACCACGTGTGTCATAGCACAAACTGATTTGGTGAAGTATATGTTGTCCAGACCCATTCTCCGGGGACGCATTGGGAAGTGGATTCTGGCTTTGTCAGAGTTTTCTTTGTAGTACGTTCCCCAGAAGGCGGTTAAAGATCAAGCAGTGGCTGATTTTCTGGCTCATCATCTGATGGAGGATGTCAGTGAGGGGCCAGAATTGGACCTCACTCGTATTGATTTGGCCCCTTGGTGTTTATACTTTGATGGGTCAAGTACGAGTACTATGGCTGGGGCAGGAGTAGCATTAGTTTCTCCACGCGGCCAAACTTTTTCTTATTCTTTCAGGTTGGACTTCAGATGCACAAATAATCAAGTAGAATATGAAGCTTTAATCATCGGATTGGAACTTCTATTAGATATGGAGATCAATGATGTGCATGTATTTGGAGATTCCCAACTAGTGATCAGACAACTTGAAACCAAGTATAGGGCTGGACCAGTCCTAGAACCATATGCTAAACGTGCCTGTGATTTGCTCAAGTTGTTTACAGAGGTGGAGTTGAGTCATGTTCCTCGCGAAAGGAATTATGCGGCAAACGAGTTGGCTCAACTTGCAACAGGGGTAAACTTGCAAGATGGAATACGCGAACGGATATTAAAGGTTGAACGAAGAACCCTTCCATATTTCTTTGCTCGCCAAGAAGATAAAAATGAGTGGTACGTTGCTACACTTGATCACATTGACGTGGATTGGAGACAGGACATTATTTCTTACCTCCAGAATCCTCATAATCCGGTGGAAAAGCGGATTCGGTTTTTAGCTCCTAATTATGTACTTAAGGACGATGAGTTATATAGGCGAGGAGAAGAAGGCATACTTTTACGGTATGTCTTTGGACGTGAAGCTAAGCGATTAATGAGGGAGGTTCATCTTGGGATAGCAGGGGCACATCAAGCCGGTCCTAAGATGAGATGGTTACTTAGACGACATGGCTTTTATTGGCCAGGAATGCTCAGAGATTGCATCACGTTCGCTAAAGGTTGTGAAGAATGCCAGAAACATAGTCCAATCAACCATATGCCCAGAATACTATTACAACCTATAATCAAGCCGTGGCCAGCTCGAGGATGGGCTTTGGATTTAATTGGAATGATTCATCCTCATTCATCTGAAGGGCACAAATTCATCATAGTGGCTACTGATTTCTTCACAAAATGGGTTGAAGCTCGACCTCTCAGGGTATCATCAGCAAATGCCATCCGCCAGTTCTTATTTGAGGATATCATTTGTCGGTTTGGCATTCCTGAGAGTTTTGTTTCCGACCGTGGGGCAGCATTTATGTCTAGAGAAGTAGATGAGCTTATGAAGGATCTTGGAATCCATTTTTTACACTCTTCTCCATACTATGCCCAATCCAAAGGTCAAGCTGAAGCAAGTATTAAAATCATTATCCATATCCTTAAATGGATGCTTGCGAGAAATGCTAGACCGTGGCATGAAGATTTATTTAACACCCTATGGGCTTATAGAACAAGTAAGAGGACACCCACAGGTACAACTCCTTATGCATTAATGTTCGGCCATGATGCAGTCTTACCTTTAGAAATCAACGTTCAATCTTTGCGGGTGATGGAACAACACAACCTGATCGGTGAAGATTATGTACAAGCAATGTGGCAAGAGCATGAAGACTTGGAGGAGAAGAGACTACAAGCTTATGATAGTCTATGTGCTGAAAAACGAAAGGTGGCTCATGCCTATGACCGATGTACCAGGGGCATGAGTTTTGCAGAAGGAGAACTCATCTGGCGAGTCATTCTGCCTGTTAGCGAGAAGACTGAAGGACGTGGAAAATGGTCAGAGAAATGGGAAGGACCGTACATTGCCAATCGACTTATGGGTAAAGGAGCAGTTCGTTTACGAGATCGAGATGGTACAATACACGCTAATCCTATAAATGGTCGATTCCTTAAGAAGTTCATACAACCAGTCTGGGAGTATGACGATCCCCTATCTGTGGCTTAATCCAGTTTATTCATGCTAAAATTCTACTCGCATGAGTAAACTGCAGGGGCAACACACAGGGATTATGTACATCATAATAGCCTATACTTGTGGCTCTAAATCTTTAGTTAGAGCCTGTATTTGAGGCCAAATTTTAAATTTTTAAATTTTATTCTAAATCAAAGGAGTTCATGTTAGCCAATTACTGTGACTAAAGTTATGTACAAACTACATCTGAGTTTATCAAATAAATTTACATAAGGAACTCTTTGCTTTAAACAAAATATTACATTCATTTAGAAGAATACAAAGGCTTTGCGGCCTCAAGCTCTGATACCACATGAGAAACAAACTACAAATCATCAACATAATAGAAAGATAAATACAGTTTGTTTTTCACAAGTCCTCATAGTTGATAGCCATCCCCTGGGGTCGATGTATCAAATATGCACATCTAGAGATCGACCTTAGCGATGAGATTGAGAGGATTTGAAACGCCAAGGAAGCTAGTACATCAGATCAAAAGACCCTTTACACTAAACTTGGTATTTGTTGCCTTTTTCCCTGGGTTGAGGCCCCTATCTTTCCTCTTCGGTGCAGCCATGTTCATAGGGCGTGCAGCCTCTATGCTATAGAAACGAATCGCATACGTTGGAGGAAGACGAGAAGCTTTCAACCTCGGGGTTGTGGCTTTCCCTTCTTCTACTGACACAATTTGGGATAGCCAAGGCAACGCCTGGACGTAGATATTGCTATCTAGTTCAGGTTTGGACGTGGATATTGGTATCTAGTTTAGGTTTGGACGTGGATATTGCTATCTAAGGAGCACAACATGGAGAGCTTTATCTGGAGGTTTCTTTAGGTAAGAAAACCAGAGCAAATAAATGAAAGGGGAGTTCATTCTGGCAAGGAAGTTGGTTCACAAGACTAGGAAAGGGAAACCTTTTATAGAAAGGAGTCACAGCGGTAAGGCTTCGCGAGAGTAATTATACCCGTAAATAGAGGACACGCGTCTAGCTGGAATTAGACCACGATATGGTTTATCTGCCCACGAAGAGAGTGTGATAAATGAAAATTTCTGGGGCAGGTAAAACGTATTTCAAAGATTTGATTGTTTGACGCGATACGGATTCCAAGATTGGGATTAAATTCCATTTATTGTTGAACAATCAGAACAAGCAAACGGTTATAGCCTATAAGTGAGGCTAGTTTTATTAGAACAAGTATGGACCAGGTTTAAATCTGAGGCCCGTTCTTATTGTTGGTCCCAATTCATACTTTGTTTCCAAAATTTGGATTGAATGAATAAATACTTGGAGAATTTTGGAACAAATAAATAGGGCTTGAATTCTGAGGCCCAAAAGATTTACATTAGGAGGGAATATTTCCTCACTGATGCTTTGGCTACTTCCAGGGCCACCCAGGCTTGATGGACTGCTTGGTGAGTATTTTTGGCTTCTTCTCGTGCCTCCTGCATAAGTTGAGCTTGGCCTCGCCTTCCATCATGATCTGGCTTACGTTATCTTGATGTTTAAGGGCATCAGCTTGTAGGACATCTACTTCAGCCTCGAGGATGGCAAGTTCAGCCTTGAGATTAGCTATTTTAGCCTTTTTGATTGCTAAAGTTTCTTGCTGGGTGGATGTGTCCTTCAGAATTGCCTGGATTCGCTCTTTCTCTCTTCGAGTTTGGCACTCCAATGTCTCTGTTGCTTCTTTCTTACGCTCGGCCTCGAGTTTTAGACATTGGTAAGCTTCACTTTGGCTCAAGAGTTGAGAAAGATATTCCTCAAGGTCATTCAAGCAGGGAGTAAAGTCTGCTGGGGCAGTGGCCTTCATGTTCTTGACTTGGATGCAGACAACTTGGATGTCTTAAGGAGAATCCAGTTCCCCAGAAAGGATGTCCTGAAGAGTGACATCAGTTTCAAAAGGAGAGCTCAATGTACCCAGCTTGCTTACAAGATCTTGCAACTTCATTGTTGTTTCTTTGGGTTTGAGTAACTGAGAAGGCACTCTTTGCGATGAAGTTGGTGCAATAACTTCTTCAATTATGGATCCAAGGTCTTCATCATTGACACCTGGAGAACTGCTAGGCTGACCCTTGGCGGCCATTTCAGTTGTTTGGCCTGACAAGATCAGTTGTTCCTTTAGACTTGTGGGGATCATCTCGTGAGTGTCTGTGTCCACAGGAACGCTTTTGGACTAAAATATAAATACAAGTTGTCAGGATCAATCAGAATTAAGAATCCAGAATGGAGTAAGTAAAGAAATTCTTACTGGTATGGGAGACAATAACTGTGTTTCCTCAGTTGCTTGAACTTGAAGCTCTGGCAAGGAGGGAGTTGAACCCTCATGTTCTGGATTAACCTCAACCAATGACAGTGGTTTGACAACTGAGTGCTCTGACGAGGAGGAAATTTGTTGTTCTGGCTCTGAGATGACTTGGTCATCCTGAGTACTTGTCCCCTCACTAGAAGAGGAAGGAATGAAGCAAGATTGAAATTCAATCTGCAAGCGCCGGAATAGAACGACAATATCAACAAGCTTTTTCTTCTCTTCTTCCTCAAGTTCTGCTCGATGGATTACAGCCAGATATTGGGCTATGAAGTCCTTGCAGCATTCTTTACCACTGTTGATAACTTCATGACCCGTATCATGATCTTCACTTCCATATATGATGCTAGAATCATCAAACTTTAGAATATAGGCTTTACAACATCCTTCAGAGAGCCTTTCTCCTAGTGAGTCTATTATATAATAGGCTTCATCTTCAGGTTTGAGGACGAAGAAATGGTCATTCCAACTCACTATATATACTTGAGTCTTGTGGCTCTTCCTAATTTGCTCCCATGATATATCAAAAGATGGAAGGTCGTTCAGGGTTGTAAACCTTTCTGGGTCAAAATACCCAATGAAGGAGTCATCAGATGAGAATTTCAGTGGTCTGATGCTAGCCTTCGAAATAACTTCCAGATCAAAGTGTTGGTCTAGGTAATTGCTTGCAAGGGCCTCATCCTTGCATAGTTCTTGCCACTCCCTGGAACCTTGAATCAGGAGGTCATTAAATTGGGAGAGCGTGGGCATGCTGTTTGGATATGCACATAACCAGTGTGTAATGGTGAAAACCAGTGTTGAACATGCACTTGCTCCGGAGGCTGTGTCACTCCTCTGATCAAACAAAGCATGGAAAACTTGAGCTTGAAGCTTTGCTTGCTTATCCCTGCTTGTGATATCTGTGGCTAACCAAGCTCCACTTGGAGGCTCTTTCGACGTCAGGTGGATCTTCCTGCGTTTCTGAGACTGTCAAAGAGTTTGGGTTAGTTACAGTTCGGTGACAAAATCAGATTTTGTTCTGGGTAAATGAATGCAAATACTTACGGAGTGCCCAAAAGGATTGGATCTTTTCTTCTTAAAAGATTGTAAGGCCACAGTCACGTCTGGTTTAGGGGTGTGTTGTGTTAAGAAGGAAGGTTGATCAGTTACAATATCAGGAATTGCTAATATATGTGGCATTTTTGGATGAAGAAGCATACCTGTGGCCAAGGTGTTGTGCTTATGTTCCTGTAAGTCTTGCTGATAACAGCCAAGTCTTCTTCATTTGAAAATCTTTTGCCAAAATCATAGAAGATGGAGCCAAAGCATGCGAGCGGTCCCTTGTGTCGTATCTCTTCCCAAAGCTGGGAGCGCCATACTTGGTACGACTCGGTGATCGAATGAGAAATCACTAGTGGCTTTGATATAATAGGAAGCATTACTGTTGGAAAGCCAAAGTGTTCATCTTGCACTTCTGCTGCAAGAGGATGACCTGTTCCTCGCCAGAGAGTATATTTGTTCACAGAATTGGCAAGGGGCATCCTGAGTATGCCCAAACTGTCTGGATAAGTGGTTTGGGGCATAGAGCTCATACCCGGGGCTCGATGAGTCTGGGACTGGCAGGTCCTTACAAGTGTTGCACTGAATGAAGAAGTTCCTCGCAAGAGCATCTTGCTCTGGCGAAGGCATAAATTCACTCGCGAGGAGGCCAGGATGGCGACGACTCAGGACTACTTCAACTGCTATGATTGGAAAGTCTTTATGCAAGTAGAGGTGGTTGAAGCAGTTGATATAGGACCATGGTCTGGTCCTAGTTGGTGTAGAAACCAATAATTGGCCCAGCAGCTTTTGATCTTCGAAGGCAGGAGGTGCTAAGGGGCAGAAAAAGGGGAAGTACATCCGCAACCAGAGCTCCACCATCCAGAGCGGTCCTGGTTGATTAAGGTCGAGCTTTGAAAGTGTGACTCGCCTCAAGCCATAATAGATGTAGGCGAGAACAGATTCAACCAAGCCTAGTTGTTCACCGTTGAAAAGGCGTTCGGCAAGGTTGGTCCAACATCTGTTGACCTTTGCAGAAGAAGGACAGAAGATGTACTTCGATAACCAGTACTCCAGAAAGGTTATTCCTCCTTGGTCTGTTTCTTTTTCCTCCTGTGCAAAATGTTTTACCCAAGAAGAGTAGGAAGAAGGACGGTTGAGGGAGACTTGGACTGGTGTTCCATGGTGTTGGTTGAGCGACCAGGAGTTTGCAAATACAGGGACTCCGAGAATGATATACAAATCAAGCATTGTTATGCTCACATCACCACAGGGGAGACGGAAACAGTGGGCGGTGCAATCCCAAAAGCACATGGCTGTGGCGAACGGTGTTTTGTTGCCACCAACTGGGAGAGTAAAGCACAAATCGATGAGCTAGGTGATTCCAACTGTTTCCCACCGGTTGATATCTTGTTCATGACGGTGCCGATACCAGGTGAGATCTTCTACGTTTAGGTGCGGCCATCTCCCAATAAGACAAATGGTGTCTTTGTTAGTCCATTCCTTTGGGTCTATCCTGAGATTCTCTTGGACTATTAAGGATGATTTACAGATGGGTTGGCGAAGGATATTGAATAGCTCTGGATTGATTGGAATATCCAGGAAAGGACCAAGAAGGCCAGTACCTTCAATTGGGTCTACAGAAATGGTGAAGATTGCCTCTGGGTTCTGTCGTTTGGCGACAACCTTGAGGTGTTTCGAGAATTTCTTGGCGTCATGAGTTTCATGAGGGATGGAGACGTCTTTACGTGGAAGCATTTTCCTGGATCGGAAGAGATGGACGACGATGAGAATGAAAGGTCTTGGCTTTTGACTGAGAAAGTTAGGAGTGCAGGATCAAGGCAAGTGAAAATGTCTCGTTGGGGAATGAGATTTTGTTGATGTAGACTAGTGCTTTTATATTACGTCAGCCGAGTGATGTAACTTTTTGGAGAAGTTGTGTAACGTGGCGCTTGGGTGTTATGTTACCGTTTGGTTTAACAACGCGTCAGTCGGATAATATTCAAGTCTTTTCGCTTGTTCAGGTAATTCAAGTTTAAGATTTGAGGGGCAATGTTTGGGCCTGAAATAAATATTTCATATTGGGTTTGAATGGCTGAAGTTTTGGCGAGCGGCCCAAGGATTGGCTGAAGTCTTGGCGAGCGGCCCGAATATTGTAAGGAGCTTGGCGAGCAGCCAAGTGAGGGAAGTAGAGTTCAAATAGAACTGTGATTCTTTAATTAGTTGATTCCATGCGGCTTGAATGTCTATCATACCTGTTTTATTTTAGATAGGTCTCTTTGATAGAAGAATTATGATAGTATTGAATATCTATAAGAATTAATAACCCGTATGCTGGTGTTGGAGTTACATTGGGATTCTAAGAGCAAGAACAGAAGAAGTTTAATGGAATTGAATGACTGCTGATGAACGGGTATATAAGGAAGGTAAGAGCTTTGTGGAAGGGGTCCCCGATCAAATACATACATTTGCTATACGTAAGTACACCTAGACAGACATCTCGTCTTCGAGATTCTATCTTCTTTACAACCAGAAGGTCAAAGTGCTTGTCACCTATCGAGTGAGAGTATTGCGACTCCAAGGAAGCAAATTGCTACTGGAAAGTTGAAGGGCTTGTCACCTATCAAGTGAGAGTTTGGATACTCTAAGGAAGCAAGTGTTCTTAACACACCGTTAGAGAGGTTGCTCTGCTTTGCACTAATAAGGGAGTGTGAGGTATCGATTTCGAAGGCTCTGCTAGAGACACATATCAAAAGTCCTAGGTTACTAGGCAAGAAGGACCTATTCAGGCAGAGTTGGTGCTCTCCTTGTCTAAATCACTTTATTAAGAAGTCAGGCGGCTCTTATAGTCCATATTTCGTTGAAGAACGGTGGCACGCTAGCATACGAAGCACACGATACAGGATAAACCGGTACCCACGGTTAAAACTATCCGAACCCATAAAAGAGACTGCTTCGCAGAAGGATCTCTCCACGAAAGATATTTTTGCATCGAGCAGGCTATACAATTGTTTTAAATCAATTCTTTTCATGTTAGAGGAGGGAGAGACTAGTACAATTTTATGGCAGTAAAAACAGTAAGTTTTTACTGCCACTCAACCATGGCAAAACGACAACGCGCACGGCCTCCATCAACCATGGGCTGTCCATAGAGAGAGAGAGATGGTGGCTATGGAATTTGACGGCGAAGGTGCGGTCAGACAAGAGATGGGTAAAACATGCACTTTTGGGAGAAAATTGCACAAAAAATATAGGGGTGTGTATTAAGTATTTAGAGATGTGTGAATATATATAACTACTCATACTAAAATACCTCAAACAGTGTGTTAACTTGTGTCGCCTAATAAGTTAGTACCTGAACTTTTAAAATTATCAATGTGGTACCTGAATACATTTTTTGTTATCAAAGAATGATTTTATTTGTGAATGTTAGATTGTTGATGCGGAGTGTTTAAATTTGAATTCATGTCACAATGACCAAAATGCCCTAATGATATATATTCTAGGCGAACTAAAAAAACCATAATTTCACCACTCTCTTTCCACAAAAATCAACCATAAGTTTTCAATCCCAAATAAACCCATTCTATTTTTTAAGTATGTAACGACCCAAATTTATTTACATATTTACTATAGATGTCACCTATTTGTAAAACTCATTTGTTTCTCTCTCTAGCAACTCATTCCAAGCAAATGGAGTGAAAATTATTCTATACACGGCGGTGCAAGTACACTGCTTATAAAAATAAGGGTAAAAGATGAATTTAAAATTTTCTTTATTATTTTTGATCCAATTTTTTTTTAACTTTTTGTTAACTTTAGGCCAATAAAAATCTGTCACGCAGACGGTGCAAGTACACTGCTGTGTATGAAATATGTTCCCATAGATGATTTGCTTGAACCACCCAAGATGGGGCACTACTCTACTATTGATGATCTATCCATTAATTCACTTATTCATGGAGAGCTATATGAAGAGATGCCTAGGATGTTGTCTGGATGGCTGTTTAGCGAGCTGTCTAGGTAGCTGTCTGGATAGTTGTTGTCTCTGACTTAAGAACTGCATTTCAGTACCAACTATACACCTAACTTTGAGTTGTTTTTGTGTTGTAAAATGCATCATAAAGTGCAAAAAACAAATATGTTATTTCATAGGCTTAATCCATTGATTTACTCATTCATGGAGAGTTGTATAAGTAGCTATCAGAAGATCTGTTATTGGCTTAAGAACTACATTTTTATACCAATTATACATCCAACTTTGAGTTTTTTGTGTGTTGTAAAATGCACCATAAAGTACAAAAATAAACATTTTATTTTATAGGCTTGATCTATTGATTCACTCATTCATAGAGAACTGTATAAATAACTCTCTAATAAACTTTTTAAATAATTGTCTAGATAATTATCTTAGGCTTAAGAACTACATTAACCTTGTGATCGACTTCCATGGAACAAGTACACTAGTTCACTATTAGCGTTAGACCGCGACCCTACACATCTGCAGCATATCTACAAAGTTCCCATGTTACTAAAACATGAGTCTTAATTGGGCTCTACTGTGAACACTTTCTTTCTAACCCTAGGCCAACAGCACAGCTAGTTACATAGGTCCTGCCATGCTCATTTCCCCAGTTAAATCTAACATATAATATTGATCTGAAATGAACTACTCAAGAACCATTACATTTACATATAGATAATTAATTAATTACATACTGAAATAAATGAACCACTTCAATGCATGGGCCAGAGTCGAGCTCGAGATGATGATGAACAGCTCGAGATCACAATATTAATGTGATCGATATTAATGCAAGAGATAAGAACCCGGAAATCTAGCAGACGGTGGTGAAGTCTTGATCTTTAGGGGAGGGGAGGGGAGGAGGCTGACGAGCAGGGGCAGCCCTAGGCCCGTACGGTCGTGCAGCCGCTGAGCCTCCAATTTTAGGGGACCTCAAATTTTTTATTATATTATATACTATGTAAGTAGTAAATAAATTAAAACAAAAGCACTTTTTTACCAAACTAATGAACCGGCGCGTTTGGTTAAGGTCATTGACTTAGTTAATATGCAGTTCAAACTGAACAGGGCCACTTTTTCCCCCTTTTCATCATGGAGTGCGCTTTATTTTTATTTTTGTTTTCCGTTCCCTGTTTTCCATAACCCCATCTTCTAAAATCTCCTGACCCTCCTATTATTCTACTCTCTTCCTCTTCCGATAAAGAAAAAAAAATAAAGTCTAAAAACCTTAAGTTCAACTCACTTTTTAAATTCAATTTCTTAATTCTCTTCCATTATCACACAATCAACGATTCGACGAAGAAAATCTTTATCAAGACTCCTTAAAGGTAATTTTACTAAACTGATATTTTTTTTTACTTGGATGTTCTTCAATTTAGTGATTCTTTCATAGTTTTCGGTACCCTTCTTATGTTTGATCATCCCAAATTACCAATATATTTAATTTAGCAATCATTATTTCATTGTTCAAAATCCAACCATATTAGAAAAACTTGATTATGAAAGATTAATCGATAATTTTGCTTCTAAGAATGCAAGAAGATCAAAGTTCAAAAATAAGCAATGCACTAGCTGTTATCTTCTTTTTTTCCTTTTGGTAAAAGTCTGGTAATGGTTTCAATTCATTTTTGAAGATCCAATGGAAAAGCTTTTTAGATTTCAGGTAAAATTTTATTATTATGTACTTTTATCTGTATGATTAGTTGTTGATCATATTGGTATAAACTGATCATTATATTAAATGTTCTCCTCAACAGATTGATTATAGAATCAAAGATTTTGAGGGAAGAATTCAGCAATTTAGTGGTTAGTACGATTTTTGTGTGAAACTTGTTTGCAATAATGTGCAATGTGATAATTAGAAAATTTTACATTATTTATGGTTTGGTGATTTTGTTTATAAACTATCAAAATTAAATCGATGATCGAAGACGTAAACTAGATTTAAATTGAAGTTGTAGCAATAAAAAAAAATTAGGGCCATACTTTAAATTTCACACAGGGTCTCTACCGGCTCAGGATTGCTCCTACTGATGAGGTGATCGAAAAATGCTCCGATAATGAACTTGTGGGTGCTCTTTGGGTTGAGCGCCAGGAGCTGCCCATGTAGAAACATTTGACCTTCACTCTCTTGTCTTCAGTTTTGTTGGTCTTCGTTATGTTTCATCAAAGATGAGATCAACCAAAAACCACCAAAAACCAAATGCACCAGTCCATTCAAATGCAACACTTCAACTACAACAAAATATTTTGCCTAGAAAAAACAACAGAAAAATACCATACGATAATCTCTCTTATATGATTTGGGGATTTAGTATACACCAGACGTAAACATCATGTAGCATATACAATTCAAGCTAAGGTAGAAAGCTAGAAAAAAAATAGCTCTGATGACGAGTCCTTGAAATCTAGATCAGGCTCATATTAAGCATTATTTATCATAGGCTTAATTCATTGATTCACTTATTCATGGAGAGCAACCTAGAGAGCTGTCTAGGTTGCTGTCTTGAGAGTTGTCTGGATAACTGTCGATTTTTTCATCCATTTTCCGTCAACCCGAGACTTATTCTGCTCAAAATCAAACAATAAAAAACTATTTCTTCTACAACATCCTCTAATTCTAACTACAAAATGTCGAATTTACCTTTGAACATCAAAATTTCAAAATCTTCAATTCTTCGATTCAGCGAACACCAACTGAATTAGGAAGAAACCAAGCTATGGGTATTTTCATGGAGGTAAGGTCTACAAAGCCTAGTGACCCTTGTCGTCTGATTCAGCTTGAAATCGACCAACCCTCAATTTCTAGGATTTAGGGTTTTCTTGGACTTTTCTTCACTTTTCTACATGATTCGTTCAAGGATAAGAATAGGAGTTAAGGGAAAGAGAAAGAAGACGTCGAGGTGGTCATTTTGGTACCTTACTCGAAGGTATTGGTGGCCGAAAAATCATGGTCCGTAGTCGGCGATTTCGTCGAGCGAGAGAGAAGGTCGGGAGAGACAGAGAGAGACTAAAATGGAAGAGTATGAACCGACGAACCAACAACTCCTTCTTTATGGGCAAAATCGGAAGGTCAAAATTTTGTTTTATAAATTTTTTGATTTTTTTTTAGAGAAAATAATGTCAGCTATGGGTCATAAGTTAATTTGTTTTACAATGGTGTAATAAGTTTTTGGAAACCAAATGTGTTTTTAGGTTTTTAAATAATTTTTTCTATATTCTAATTTGCTTTTTTAAATGACGATTTTTTCCCAAAAGAAAAACTCATCTCTCTCCTTCTCTCCCCTCTCCTCTCGCCGCCTAAATCCTTGTCGATCAAACACGTCTTCACCTGACCGGAGCTCCGGCCATAGGACCAATGTGAACGAAATCTAACAAGGCATGGTCAAACTTCTCTAGAACCCAACCGGTCAAAGCTCAAAAGTTGATAACTCAACTCAACCCGAGCCGAAACCCGACCCGACTCCCCACTACCATCTTTAACCACGACGATCCAACCTAGGATCGGGCCGAGAACACATAACGAATAGATAACCCAAATTTAGAAATTATGAAACAAACCAAGATTTGCAATTTTGCAGAGAGAAAATTGAATTAGAGAAGACAAGAAGTTGGGTCCTTGGCAGACAAACCCAGATTTGCCGATGATGTCGATGGGTGTTTTTTTACTTGGCTATCTCTATGTTGACTAACCTAAGAACATACTTCCTCACATCTTTCAACTCCTTGATGACTAATTAGCTTAGTAGATCTGGGAAGCAAGCTCAACTATTTCTTCATCATAGTCTTCAAAAGTCTGCAATTCTCAGTTGAAGCTCTTTGCATCCCAGAAACTTATAGCAAAGCTTCTTCTATACTACACATCGATAGTAGCATCATCACTCATGCCTCAGCACACCATCGATGCTATTCGAGGTAATCTGAAATACCTTGGAGGATTCTCAACCTACAACCACAAACAATGGGTTTTCACTTGCTGTATGTGTTCATATAACTCAGCCCATATTTCTTATCCAGTTCGGTGTCAAATTTCATTCAAATTATTTTAGGCTTTGGACCATATCATGCCTCAATTTTGTTGATAGTTAAACCAAATACATAGAGTAATAAATTCTATCCCTGGAACAAACTAGTGACGAAAAACAAAACTCAAAAGAAGAAGAAGAAGAAATAGAGAGATGTGTAAACAAGTTTAACAAAACAAATCAAAAGCCCCTGAATCAAAGCTGATGTCCCAAGCATCTTGTCGGAATTTTTTTTTTGGCAAAAAGACTAATTTTTGAAATACGCGTTTGTCATGTCAGCAACTCAACGAAGTTGAGACGAAAAACTGAATTTAAGACTGACTTCATAGTGTAAAATGAGTCTGGATAACATATTGATAACTTTGTAAGTTCGGGTATCACACTAACCGAACAACCAAAGGCGAGACATTGTCCAAGTAATTTAGTCCATAATATATGTCTGAAAACTCACAAAACAATCGTCTCACTAAAGAAAGACTCATTTGTCCTTGTGATGGTATTTTTAATGGGCCAAGAGGGCAAAATTTTAGTACTTTCGTCTATAGTTCTTCAGCCTTCACAATAAACAAGTTTCTCGGTAATAGTCTATACCAATAAAATTAAATTAGGAGAGTGATTCTCACACTCTCCTTTTCTCTCTCCTCCTTATTCTCGAGAAATTTTGAAAATTACCCTATTTTTGTTTATTAAAATGGTTTTTAACCTTGTTATTGATAAATGTTGAAAACTGACCAAATAAATAGATCAAAAGTCTTAATTACCCTCTAATTATGCAGCCAAACTTTGTTCTCCATCGTCTTCTGGATTCTCTCCAACTATACCCAGTGATATACTCTAATACTCCATCACTAACTTATGGGTATGTTTCTCCCCAACTATATGCTTCTCTTCTTATTGATAATTGTTGTTTCCTTAATCATTATTTGTATCTTGTGTGTACTACATTCATTATCGTTCTCATAATTTCTTCAATTTAAGTCATGTTCTTAACTCTTAATGGCCTATTTCATTCTTCTCTTCTTATTGATAATTGTTGTTTCCTTAATCATTATTTGTTTCTTGTATGTACTACATTCATTATTGTTTTCATAATTTCTTCAATTTAAGTCATGTTCTTAACTCTTAATGGCCTATTTCATTCTTCTCTTCTTATTGATAATTGTTGTTTCCTTAATCATTATTTGTTTCTTGTGTGTACTACATTCATTATCGTTTTCATAATTTCTTCAATTTAAGTCATGTTCTTAACTCTTAATGGCCTATTTCATTCTTCAGCTTCCTTGTCTTAACCTGTCTTAATAATTACTTTTTACAATTAGATGTTCTTACAAGCAGGACAAGATCTTTACACTCCCATCCTTAGTCGCACACCGTGTTCGAGACATGGTCGTCGAATCTGCTGCTGACACTGTTGCACATGCTCATCATCATCAACACCGCCATCGTCGCCACCGCCACAAAGAAGGATACCTGCGAAGAGGAAGAGTCCTTTATTGGCTGAGTTGTTTCTCAAATTTCAGAGAATTGGAATTGGAAGTGAATAATTAAGGAGAGGAAGCACATGTGGTTCTTGTGGTGATGGCTTTGGGCCATCTATCGTGGGTTTGGGTTTGGTACAAGGTACGTGTTTGATGGTGTGTTAATTCTGGGTGTGACAGTGAGTTAAAGATTGAGCAAGTTTGGGGAGAATGGACGGTGAGCTATTCTGGAATGAGTGGAATCTAATGCATAGAACCATGTATATACGATGTAGTATATGGCATTATTGTTGAAGAACAAACATTTCACTATCCAATTTGTTTCCCTTATTGCAAAGTAAGAGGGTAATTAAGACTTTTGATCTCTTCATTTGGTGAGTTTTCAACATTTATCAAAAATAAGGTCAAAAACCATTTTGATGACTAAAAAGAGGGTATTTTTCAAAAAAAATTCTTATTCCCACACTCCCATTTTCTCTCCCATCTTCATTTTATTATTTCTTTTCCAATTATTTATTTTTATTTATCAAACTATCCTCACCATTTTTGTTCTCAACTTGTTTTATTCAAGGGTCATTTTGGTAAACAAAAAGAAATGATTGGAAAAGAAATAATAAAATGAATAGGACACCGGTGAATTCCTTGTATTCACCTACACCGTCTAGCTATTTTTTGTCTTTATCCTACACATATACCATCTAGCTATGTAGGTACTTGTACGAGATTGTACTAGTGTAGTCTATTCTAGGGAGTTCGTTTCTATTTGGCCGGGAAACTGGTGAATTTCTTGTATTCTACTACACCATCAATTCTATCGTTACCTCCAAAAAAATGAAGAGGAAAGAAAAAAATGGGAGTGTGAGAATAAGAAGGAGATACAAAAGGGGAGTGTGAGAATCACTTCCATTAAATTATACTCATTTTGCACGGTTGTTCTACATATTTCCTTCTCTTCTTCTTCTTCTTCTTCTTCTTCTTCTTCTTCTTCTTCTTCTTCTTCTTCTTCTTCTTCTTCTTCTTCTTCTTCTTCTTCTTCTTCTTCTTCTTCTCTCTCTCTCTCTCTTCTTCTTTTCTCTCTCTCTATCTCTCTCTCTCTCTCTCTCTCTCTCTCTCTCTCTCTATTTTAATAAAAATTTCTATAGAATTTAACCCATTACACATGATGATATCGTCCCATCATCCTTAACCTAATTACGACCTTCCATCAATTTCTCCAATCACATGTCAACCACCGTACTCAAATCGAGCAAGCTTCCTCTCTGATGGATGACTTTTTAATATATGAGAACACCAATGGCATGAGCTTTAGATCTCTAATCAAGAACCCAACCTTTAAAGAGTATCGAATATTCTTTCATGACATTTTTGAATGAGAAATACTTAATGTACTTAACAACTTTGTGAGAATCAAAAGAAAAAAAATGGAGGACAAAGGGTGAGAAAAATAAGTAGAGGGGTATTTTGGTAAAAAGAAGCACAAAAGAAGTACAAAATGTAAATAAGGGAGTGCAAAAATCAACACCCCATACTAGATTGATACCCATACTAATTCAAAACCTCATGTGAAGAGCAAAGATGCTGCCCCCAAACCATGTTGACATACATTCTTTCCCACCACTTTTATCCGAGCCCGAGTCGATATTTTACTCCACCCAATGAGAACACCACCTCCACCAAACGTCGTCCATGAATCCACATACAAAGTTATGAGTTTCCTCAACCACAAAGCGCTACCACGATTGTACGTAAAGCCATCCCACAAAAGACAAAAAAAACCACTCATCCTAACAGAAATGAGTGGACCAATTAGGCCTTTGAAAAAAAGGAGTCCCGAGAAACCATCAAACCAACTAGAGGTTGATGGGGTAAAATGGCCCTTAGAGAGACATTTGGAGGCAAAACTTAGCAGAATCCTGCTAGTTATAGTAGAGTGGTTACATGATGTATTGTTAAGGGAAGATCAAAGAATTGAATTACCACATAAATCAATTGAATATGCAATTTAAAATTTTCCTAAGAAAAAATAATGACCTCGATCAAGCATAATCCAACTTCTTCGACCATCTTCACTTGGTTGAGGAATTCTTCTCAAGGTCTTATACAATTAAATATACGGGCATAGTGTTTGTTTTTTTGTCGAAAACTCTAGCAAGAAAGGAGAGCGCATTGTACGCAGGACAAGACCGTCTCTAAGTGTTCCTCATCCGGTGGCCCCTCAGGATTTGATGATGGCCCTCTAGTCTGAGTCCTGTTTTGAGTATAATGCAGTACCGAAGTAGTATAGTGGTGATACAAGCTAAACTTCGACAGCAATTGACGAAGGAGTGTACAGTGCCGGTTTTGTTCGAAGAGTGACTACTATTACATTGGGAGAGTATAGGTGGTGGACAATGAGGTTGGGATTCATTGGCTAGGATCATTAACGGATATCGATCGGGGTTAAGGTCAGTCTACGAGAATGGGTGCTCGGATGGTTTAGTTAGGGCTTTATTTTCTTGAGTACAGGCTAGGGGCGTGACAATAGCGATCTAGTGGGTGATATACATATTCTCCTTGCAAGTATACCATCACAAGATACTGCTTTAAATTTTAGAGAAAAATCTCCATTTAGTACCTGGACTATAGCCTTTTACACATTTTGATACCTAGGCTTTGAAAAATACCTAGGTCGCCAAGCTACACCACCTATATGAGACCCCTTTCCCAGCGTTGAGGGGTATCAACGCCACTTGACAATGGCCTAGGAACTACAAGCCAATCAACTTTTAAACGTTTAGTGGGGATAGAAGCAGGAGTGCATCAACTCACTTGGCTTATTTCACATTGCATCTCCAACCATGGGGAGAGGACCCACAACTTAAACTAAGGGTTTTTGGTTCCTCCATGTCTGGCTCAGCTTTGATCTGGTACACTAGCCTCGACCCACAGTCCATAACGAAGTGGGAAGATATGGAAAAGTTGTTCGTCGATCATTTCGGAACGATACTACCAAAGACCAGCATAGGCAAGATGGTAGCCATGTGCTAGGCACTATCTGAAAGCCTAGTAACTTTCTTGTACCATTTCAGATTAGAATATACTTTGTGCAATACTTCTCAGGAAAAGGACGCAATTATAGATATGGCGATAATTGGCCTGGAAGACCAGTACCATTATCTATTCCTCACTACTAGGCATGGCTCATTGAATAAGTTCATTGCCATAGTGACGAAAGCTTACAATGCTATGCAAGATAGGGACAACATGCGTAATTCTTCACAGAGGACGTACGCGCCCAGGTCGTCCTATTCAAAGAGGAATAAGCCAACTACTGTGGCTTATAACGAAGACTTTGCTGTCAAACTAACCTTTAAAACAGGGCTTAAACCTCAGAAGCTCTAGCAGAGCAAATGACCGGTGAAGTTCTTGACAGTGGCTTTTACTAAGCCAGAGTTTGAGACGTATACTTATGACGTCAACTTGGCTCATGAGATCTTGGACGAGTTGATCAGTTCGAGAGTGGCAAAGACGGACTTCGGCATTATCCCTAGTGCAGAGGAACTCAAAGGAAAGAAGTACTGCAAGTTCCATGGTATATGAAACCATTTCACCAAGGATTGTGTCAAGCTTAAAGACTAGATCCAAAAGTGAATCAACGAAGGGAAGCTTACCTTGGAGACTTCGCCAAAGACAGTTTTGCTGGTGGATTTGAAAGGACCCAACCCCAATTTAGCCACCTAAACCGGAATCAAACCCCTTCGAAAACACGAACCAACAAAAACCGTAGAAATTTTTGGCAGAGTTTCGTTACTAACGTGGAATTACCATTACCTGCACGCGGAAAATACACTTCATCCTATGCCACAAAAATCAAACCGTGGGCACCAATCCCATTCGGATTTCTCAATATATCAACAGTAATGTAAAACAATAAATATATCTGTACTTTACTGAAATCCGGAGTAAAATCGTATAATATATACAACAGAATACTCAGAGCGACCTCTAATGTATAATCATATAAGTATACCACAGTAGGTAGAACAATATACCTACTGGAAGAAACAAGGTAGCTCGAGCACTATGCCTTCGACCACGACGTGCGACACCAGAGTCCGAACTGCAAACTGGGCACGGAAACCGAAAAACCCAGGGGAAAGACATGAAAACCGTTAGAGTGAGTGGACGAAAATAAATGTCTTTCGCCAAATAATATATTCGTTATAAAACATATGCGAGTCTAAATGCAAATGCATAAATAAAGGAAATGGTACACGATGGAGACTCTAACTCCTCACGCGTCCGGGTATACGAGGGAGACTCTAACTCCTCACGCGTACAGAGCATGCATCGTAAATACATCACGGAGTCTCTCATGGACTACCACGCGATAGCACAGTCTGAACCACGGGATCCCAGACCCACATGTGATTCCTAGCCAGAAAGGCCTCGGGTCAGGATATCTGTCCCCCCCCCCCCCCCCCCCGGAGCGTACTCGGGGATCAGCCGAGAAGCCAGTGTGTATCGATACAACAACGTAACTGAGACTGTACTTTGTGTAAACCAAATCATAAATCCTTTTCATGCACATGCAAAAAACATAATATATATGTATGTATACTCGTATACGCATATCCGTATATATATAATCGTAAAACACATGCTCGTAAAACCATAATCAAACTGCATGCTCAAGTTCGTAAATCATATATAAAAGACTCGCAATCAATCCGTGAAAAGAAATGTTCACTCACAGACTAGCGTAACGCAGTTCGCGTTAACCCATGATCCGGCGGAAAATCCATCGCCAAACGAACGATTACGAACCCCTGAATAATAACAAAATCCATTTCTCAAAATCATAACTCGACCATTCAAATAAAATCACGAGAAACCACCGTTCTCGGAAACACGTAATTCAATGTCGACGAATCGTCGAAAATCTGATATTTACACTTCAATACCTCGATGTACTTTCAGACGCTCAATTCGAAAAACGAACCTCCCCACTGTGATCGGGGCGCGATTTCGAGTGAAACGACATACAACTTGTCTAAAACCCCAAAAGTCAAACTGTTGACCACCGTTGACCGCCGCCGCCACTGTTGACCACCGTTGACCGCCGGCGGCGGCGGCGGTGCCACCAACTTGAACTTTTCCCCGTGGAGCAGCCCCTATTCTATGCAAAATCACCCACTGAACAACTTACATAACTGCACCGAACGCCAATTCTCACTCTAACTAGGTCAATTTCATGTAAAACCGAATGTTCACATAAATTCCACATCCAAAATTCTCCACACACAAGCAAAGTTAGAACTCCATACCTATATGGTTAGAATCATGGAGATGAGGGCTACAAAACCCAGTCCTTGTTTGAGCTCAACTCAGCCGGAATCGAAAACCACCATTAACCCCAAAATTCACCATTTTTGGCTGGATTTTTCTCCCTCCACCGTCCACCTCACCGTGAACGGTGGCCGGCATGAGGATGAGGAGGTCGAGGCGAAGAGAACGGGCCCAAGGTCAAGCCGTGGGGTAGCCGAAATCGTCGCGCCGCCATGGAGGCCGTGGCTTCCCGTCGTGAGTCTCCTCCACCACGTGTTGACTGGTCAACACCAGTCAACCCAATAAATGCTTACTGTTGACTTTCCCCAAATGGCAACCCACATTTATACACTTTCCTGATTTGGAAACTTCCGTAATTATCTTTTCGACAAACTTAAAATACCCGAAACTTTCTCGTCATAACTCCGATATCGATAATTCTCGCGACAACAAACTCGACTCGACGTATTCTTCAATTATCACCCGAAGTCAAACACATCGACCAAACCAATAAAAAGTCAACGGTTCAACCGAAACACATACTTTAACCGACTAAATAATCAACAATTGGAAATATTCACAACTTAATCCTCGTAACTCGGAATAATGCTCCGGAAGTTCCCACGAGCTCGAAATTAAATTCTCAACAACTTCCATGAAGAAGCCGAAATCAGATTGCCATCCGATAATTTAGTAGTTAAGAGCACCACCATTTAAATCCGATTACGTCGAAACTTCAAATATTCATAACTTATTCCTCGGTCGTCCAAATAATGATCCGGAACCGCCCACGAACTCGAAATCACACGTACAACGACTCTCGAGAAGAGACTCAGCTCCAATTCTCGACCAATGATTTAGTCGTTATCAAGTCCGGCGATTCAAACAACTGTCGTAAATCTGCGACTACGTGTAAGCTCGTAAATTAAGCTGATTTCTCTTACTGATTCCGTTCCGGGTCGTCACAGGATTCTCATCTGTTCCCCGAGCCATATGTCAATATGGTGGAGATACAGGGACTACCATCCAAGTGAGGGGCAACAAAACTGTGAGGACCCGACCCCGATTTAGCTGCATAAACCGAGATTGGGCCTTAACGACCGAATTAGCATGAGATCAAACTCATACTTAACTAAAAATAGAAGAAAGTAGAGACTCAAAACTTTGAAGTCATACAACAACGTAAATCTTTTACCATAGGTCACACCAAGTAGAAAATACAAGAAGACGTTTATGACATCAGAGCTATAAGACTATCTAAACTAACTAAGCTGACTGAAATTCTAGCACGTAGGATCAACTTGTTCCTACGACGAAAATTTCTATGCCCCGAAGATGTGCGCGCTCGACCTCCACATAACTCTACAAACCTAGGCATTTGAAACTAAAGGGCCTAGGGGAAAAGCATATAAAACATAGAAAGTGTCAGAGTGAGTGGACGAAAAAATAAACAATATAAAGAAATCATAAAGCGTAATCTTATACCTTTCACCAAAAATATAAAATAAAACTGAGCGAGTCTGAATAAAAGTAATGCAAGTGTGTGGAGGCAAAATATATAAATCGTTGGGCAAGGAATTCCTAGACCCTCCGGACGCGTCATCGGGTAAGGCATTCCTTGTCCCCCTGGGGTGTACTCGGTGATCAGCTGAGTAGCCTATGCATCGATGTATAATCGTGTGCGTGACATGCATAAAAATTGAGAAATATATAATGCAGTGCCTCCACGTATAAACATACTCATATCATATCATATTTAGTTATAATCATAGAATAAATCATGATGCATAAATAGACCTGCTATGCAACAGTGAAAAACAAAGTCCACTCACCTGATTAGCTGAAACGTAAGTTGATCCATTAACTCGATAAACGTACTTAGTGCTCCTAAGCCAGACAAAGATCTAACTGAATTAATACATCATTCTAATCATAAAATAGATAAGGGCTCAGAGATAATTCACATCTTACATACTAACCTTACATTTTCAATAATTAAACGACATTACTCTGCCACATCATGAATTGAAATACATCCGTCAAGCCTTGACTCCCAAGCTTCATAGGGAGGTGAGCCTCGAGTTGACACACGTCGCACGATGGCATGGAAGTGTTGAGTCATCTCGAATCCTAAAAATAGTTGAAAATGTCACTAAGATTGTCGAATTGCACAAAACTACAGAAAGTACGATTAGAAATGGGCTTAGGAACTTCCTGTGAGAAAATTGAATTTTCTGGTCGCCGGAGCTCCGCCGTTGGTGGTGGAGAGTGGGGCTAAGAGAAGGTCGGGAGGATTTAAAAGAACTCAGTTAGCAAGGACACCCAGCCTGTTGAAGCTATATACATTCAAGCAGGATCACATGAAAGAAATCCTCGACGACCTCATCATGGAGGATCTGATCAACTACAGACCTGAAAAGAGGCTCGAAGACTTAGCCTACATAGGCCAGGTGATTACTTTTGTATGTACCACAACAAGTTTGGACTCGCTACATCTTCTTGGTTTGGTTTGAAGAGCACTATCCAAAGCCTACTAGATTACCGGGTGATCGGCTTCAGCCAGGGAGGAGGTCCAAGCACTAATCCCAGGCCTTTGTCGCCGTTCCACAAAAAGCTCAAGCAGGTGGTATGAGCGTCAAGGGAAGAGCTAGCAGCCAGTAAGGAAACCAAAACAGCGGTTCACTTACGATGTATTGTGAGTGGTAGAGATCTTAGATTATCTTATATAAGCGAAAATTGCTGAAGTACCTAATTGGCCTTCACCAGACCCAACAAGTGTGGAGGGTCTTCCTTACTGCAGTTTCCATCACGCCTGGACTTACACGACTGAGTAATGCACCAATTTGAAGTCCAGGATTCAACGATGGATAGATGAGGGGGAGATAGCCATTGAGCTACAAGGCGAGAACGCAGCTCAAGACGCCAACATTGGCGACAACCTCGTCATCAGCATAATAGAGGTGCAAAGGTCTAACCCTAACAAATGAAAGCAGACCATGGGCCTACAAACTGAGGGGGACCAACTAAAGTTTTAAAGTCAGCACCTTCCATGAAGAGTAAAGAGAAAGTTGACCCGAAAGTAGAATCTCCAGTAGCACTTTGCTCTCGTTGGAAAATCCATTGTGGCTTGAAGATATCGTATAAGGAATTGATGGATGTGGTCAAGGTATGCCCAGATTTGGTCTCTCTACCTGAGCACTACCAGCCCTCTAGTCCATGAGAGTTGAACCCGAGAGACTTACAAGCCTACAAACAAATGCGAGCAGCTGAACGGTTCCTAAACCCAGCAGCGAAGGTCAGTGGAGAGGACGACCTCACCAAGCCTTACATCCCACCTGCATCAAGGAATATTACCAAGGAGAAGGGAAAAACAATAGAGGTAACCCCTAGCAAGCGAGGGAACTTACAACATCGGTTTGGACAAGCCAAGAGAGCACTGGAGGCTCTAGATATGGGTCTCGTTTAGCCAAAGCAATTGGCTTATACACCTGAGCAGCTGTAGAAATGACTCAATACATTGGCGGCTACCCTATCGTGGTCTTTGAAAAAAATTCCCATTAACCTAAGGTCCGAGCATCCAGACCCAATGTCTTTTCTCGGAACCCTGAGTTGCTTTCCAACGCTCAAGTTTCAGAATCTATCTCTGAGGTTCAGCAAGTCCATAGGGAACCTAGAAGCAATAACAGACTATCAACACCAATAAGGACCCAATGCCTGTTGTGCGTAAAAGCCTTCATCGAGCAATTGAGTTGAGTGAAGCACAAATCACTTCAAGTGAAGCACGATGACCAAGGTAGAGGCCAAAGCCATTTGTGAAAGAAGAATGAAAGAAGGCTCTAGCTCAGTCCAGGGTGACTTCTTCCTCGGTAAGCAAGAGCAACGACATATTTTCCCCTGCTAGTGTAGAACCTACACTAGAGGTTCCATTCGAAGAAAGACTTGTGGCAGCATCGGAAGCAATGGCTTCTGTCGATGATGACATGGAAGAGGCTAGACCATAAGAGAAGACTACATATTTGAATGAATAGGAGGTCGAGGACGAGGAACTAGTGGACTATGGTGAGGACGAGGACCCAAAAACACAAGTTTATGGTGAGGAATACGAGGTGAACATGGTGTTTCTTCTACCCTCTAGGTTTGCAGGTTCTTCGGTTGGAATGGCAGGCTCAGCACCTCCCCGTACCAGAGAAGTAGTCTTAGATCAGCCCAGCACAGTAAATAACTTGGCGACAACTGCTCACAAAGAAGAGCAAGTAGAACGACAGCTACTCTTTATGCAACCGACGATCGATTTGTCATTAAGGAAAACTTATATGCTATTCAACAAGCCAACCTTAAATATGGCTATGCACATGAGACCTCTTTACATCATTGCCAAAGTTTAGGGGGTATCCCTCAACAAAATGTAGGTAGACTCAGGAGCGGCTGTGAACATCATCACTGTCAAGGTGATGACACTTTTGGGCATCCCTAAGTCTTCCATTCAAGAGACAACACTCAATGTCCAGAATTTCCAAGGTAGTATATCTAAAACCCTGGGCATTGTTTTTCTTCACATGCATGTTGGACCAGTAGCTGGGACATATACTTTCTTCGTGGTAGAATGCATGGCACCGGCAGTGGAATAGTACAACGAGATTGGATTCATCGAAGCTACTGCATGCAATCTTTCCTCCATCAGGAAATGGTGTTGTAGAACATGGAGTCAGGTGAAGTCGAGGTAATCGATGCAGACCCTGGTCCATACTTGGTGTCAGCCAACGCGTTGGATGCCAGCTATTACAATGGAGACCTGAGGCCATTGAAGGTATATGGTGTCAACAAGTAGGGCTGCCCTGTGGGGGTGACGGCTTCTCAATTAGCTCAATGGGGGATCATACATAAAGGCAAGGATGAACGCCACCCTTATACCATTGAGCTACCACCGAAGACGTTTCAATGATAGAGCCTTTTTCAGACATAGAGGTAGAGACTTGTTTCTCTCTCCATAGCCGCCTACATGAATACTTGATGGAGAAGCAAGCCTACGAGCAAGTTCCGATGATTGTAGTGTTGGAATATGTGGATGACGATGTGCTGCATGAAACAGAAGAGGAGGAGATCATTCAATTGGTCTCAGCAGCCTTGGATGATACTCCACCTAAAGTCAAGGATCCCATGGAGATTTAATCTTTGGACCACAGAAGAGCCAATGACTGTGGCTATCAGTACCTTCTTAGAGCCTGAAGAGAGAAAATGGCTCATTAAATTGCTACATGAGTATGTTGATTGCTTTGCTGAAAAGTATGAGGATATGCCAGGCCAGTCGCCAGACTTGGTATGCCACAACCTTTTAATTATAGAAGGAAAAAAGCCGGTAAAGCAAGAGATGCATCAGATGAATACAGAAACATCAATTCTGGTAAATGAAAAGATCGAAAAGATGCTCAAATCAGGCATCATTAGGGTAGCCAAGTACAATGAATGGCTATCCAACTTCATCTCAGTCAAGAAAAAGAATGGGAAAATGAGGGTTTGTGTCGATTACTACAACTTCAACAATGCTACTCCAAAGGATGCATACCCTATGCCCGTGTCAGACTTACTAGTCGATTCTGCTGCTTGCCATGAGATGTTGTTCATGGACGGCATGACAGGGTATCACCAAATCCCAGTCGTAGAAGCTTATATGCATAAAACAACATTTTGATGCGCTAGTTTTGCCGATGTTTTTGAGTATGTGGTCATGCCATTTGGACTCAAGAACACAGGGGCCACTTATCAATGAAAAATGAATCTAATCTTCCATGACCTCATAGGAAAATTCATAGAAGTTTATATTGATGATGTGGTGGTTAAAACCAAGCACTAGACAGACCACATAGACGACTTGAGGAAAGTGTTTGACCGGATGAGGCTTCAACAATTGAAGATGAACCTCGCCAAGTGTGTCTTTGAGGTTCAAGCAGGAGATTTCCTAGGTTTCCTGGTCTACTAGCGAGGGATTAAAGTACTAGATAATAAGAAGGAGGCCGTGCTCAATGCTAGTCCACCAAAGAGCAAGAAATGGCTTCAACGCTTATTGGGCAAGATCAATTTTTTGAGGTGGTTTATTGCTAATGCGGCTGGGAAGTTTCAACCATTCTCGCCTCTAATTAAGCTTTAGAATCAGAGGGACATCACATGGAAACCTATCCATTAAGTGGCTTTTGACGCCATCAAGATATATCTAGCCATTCCATTAGTGTTGGTCCCGCCAAAACTGGGAGTGACTCTAAATCTCTATATTTCAGCTACTAAACATTCTATTGAGAGTTTGTTGGCACAAGATGATACTGCCAACACAGAACATGCTATCTTGTACCTTAGTTGCACATTAACAAATTGTGAGACGAGGTACTCTCCAATGGAAAAATTGTGTCTGGCTTTGTATTTTTCAGGATGTAAATTGAGGCATTATATGTTGTCCTTTACCACATCTGTCATCGCTCAGATATACCTGGTAAAGTATATGTTATCAAAGCCTATACTAGGAGGCCATATTGGGAAGTGAATATCAGATCTCTTTGAATTTTTATCGCAATACGGTCCACAAAAAGCAGTTAAGGGCCAGGCAGTGGCCGACTTTCTAGCTCACTACCCAATGCTAGATATTCACAAAAGCAAGGTCTGGGAGTTATCCCGCATCTCACTCACTCCTTAGTTTTTGTATTTTGACGGCTCCAACACTAGCACCATGGATAAGGCAAGAATAGCCTTAGTTAACCCAGACGAAGGGACTTTTTCCTATTCTTTCAGGTTGGACTTTGGTTGTACTAACAACCAGGCTGAATATGAAGCCCTTATCATTGGTCTGGAAATCCTGTCGACTTAGAGGTCACCGATGTCTGTATCCATGGGGATTCGTTACTCATCATCTGATAAATGAAGACCAAGTACAAAGCAGGGGTAATACTTGAGCCATATGCGAAAAGGGCAACTGAGTTGTTAGAGATATTTATAGAAGTTACATTAGAACATATTCCTCGTGACCAAAACCAGGCGGCCAATGAGTTAGCACAGCTCGCTACAGGTGTCACTCTCTAAGATGGAGTTTGCGAGTGTATTCTGAAGGTTGAGCGTCGTACTTTACCTTTTTTCAGAGCTTGGCAGGAGAAAAACAACAAATGGTATGTGGCAACACTTGACCATATTGATACTGATTGACGACAATCTATTATCTCATACCTCTAAGACCCAAATGTCCCAGTTGACAAACACATCTGTTTCCTTGCTCCTAAGAATGTGTTAAGGAACGATGAGTTGTACAGACGAGGAGAATAAGGTGTTTTGCTACGATGTGTGTTTGGGCGAGATGCTAAACGTTTGATGCGGCAAGTACACATAGGGGCACATCAAGCAGGCCCTAAAATGCGCTGGTTACTGCAGCCTCAAGGTTACTATAAGCCATTGTTCGAAAAAATGGTATGAATGGCCGTTTAAACAGTAAATAGTAGAAATATTGAACGTTTTTGGCCTGGAAGAAGTATTAAACATTGGATCGTTTAATCGCCGATTAAATGGCAAAACGACCCTTTAAACGGTTGACCAGATGTTTAAACAGTTGAACTTTTTTGGTTTTTTTTTTAATTTTTTAAAACAGGAATAAATAATAAAAACAAAAATTAAAACCCTAAATCTAAAAATCATATTTCGCAGAACTCTCTCTCGCGTTACTCTCTCTCGCCGCACCATCGCTCCACAGCCCGCCTCCTACCGCCACAGCCCACCCCCTCTCTCTGGTCAAATCGCCAAAACCCGCCTTCCAAGGATAAGACCGATCTTGATGAGGAAATGTTTGAAGGATTTGGCAATATGTAGTGATTTTTTTGTTAGAAAGACATTTTGTTATGCTTATGTTGAACTATGTGTTTAATTATTTTGTAGATTTTTGTAACATTTTTTTTATTTTCTAATTTTAATGATATATTATATTATATATATATTTAATATATAAATACTTATAATATTATTTTTAAATAAAAATACAATTTTCGTTTAATCCCGTTTAATCACCATTTAAACGACTAAACAGTAAATGGTACCAAACCGTTTCGTTCCCATTAACCGTCTTTTTGAACATTGTTATTAGCCTATCATCCTTAAGGACTGTATCACCTTCGCCAATGGGTGTACAGATTTCTTCACCAAATGGGTGGAGGCTAAACCTTTAAAAGTGGCTTCGACAAGTACCATTCGAAATTTTTTATTTGAAGACATCATTTGTAGGTTTGGTATCCCAGAGTACTTCATAACCAACAGAGGAGCAACTTTTATGTTTGAAAAGGCCGAGACGCTCATGAATGATTTGGGCATTCACTTCCTTCATTCCACTACTTATTACGCTCAATCTAATGGTCAAGTTGAAGCCAATAATAAGCTCATCTTATATATTCTCAGATGCATGCTCACCATCAACGCTCGTCTGCTGCATGCAGACTTGTTCAATACACTTTGGGCATACGATACGAGTAAGCGTAATACCACAGGAGCAACTCCTTATGCTTTAACGTTTGGGCATTATGCACTGCTACCTTTAGAAATCAACGTCTAATGTTTGAGGATTATGGAGCAGCATGATTTAATTGGGGAGGACCATGTGTAAGCAATGTGGTAGGAGCTCGAAGACTTGGACGAGCAGCGTCTGAAAGCATATGAGCACTTATGTGCTGAGAAAAAGAGAGTTGGTATGGAAGACGGTGTTACCCATTGGCGAGAAACTCGAGGGTCGCGGAAAGTGGTCCAACAAGTGGGAATGATCGTATGTAATTGATCACATCCTTGGGCGCGGTGCCATTTTTCTTTGCGATCGCGATGGAACAATCCACGTGAACCCAATAAACAGATGTTTCCTTAAGAAGTACATCACTTCGATATGTGAGTACGATGACCCACCTGATGCAGCATAAACGAGTTTGTTCACGCCTGCTTACTATTGCTCGCCTGATCAAACTCGAGGGACAACTATATAGTAGATTATGAAAAGCCAATCTTTGTGGCCATTTTTGAAATTTTAATTTTTTTTGAAATTTCTAACGTATAGTTTTACAATTTCTAACTTATAGTTCTAACTTATCAAGGTTGAACTTGGGCGTAGATATCACTACCTAGCTTAGGTTTGGGCGTGAATATTACTATCTAGGGCATCAATAAGAGGCATAAGATCTGGTGGAAATGCTTTTTGGTAGAACCAGAGGAAATACTCTAAACGAAACATCTTTACTCTGACCAAGGGAATGGATGCATGTTTTGTGTGCTTTGGATAAAAGGGGTATTTATAAGACGCCTAACCCTAGAGGCTCTACACGAAGATGAAACAATAAGGAGTATCGATTCAACGCACTTATTGATGGTGGAGGAACGTTTGCTCTGAGATTCTAACCACTTTAATGACGGTTCATCCTTTCCGAGAAAGGCTGATTACTACCATTTATTCCCAAACGGTTGGGGTGAGAAGATGTGTTTCTTGGAAGTTGGAGAGCGACGTAATTGATTTGATGGCACATTTTCAAATTTTAAATTCAAAATTTTAAATTTAATTAATTAATGGATTAAATGGGGTAAGCCCGTTGGTCGGGTTTTTTTGTGCAAATCACGTCAAAAGTCCAAATGAGGCCTGTACTTGAGGCCCACAGTAAGTATACCAAATTTGTCTGTGCGCTTATGCTAGAGGCCTGAACATAGCTTGATATAAGTTAATATTTTTGTGTAAGTGCAAAAATGGGCTTAATAAATAGATGGCCCAGTAACATTAATAAATATTGAGGTACAATAGGAAGCCCAAGTTCACATGTGGATAACATTTAGCCTTAGCTTCACTTTAGCATGTTCATACTTGGCCCATGTCGTTGAAAATGCTTCAAGAGACAAGGACACATCATACTCGACTTCTTTTAGAGCATCAGCTCGGGCAACACTCTCTCACAGCAATTGCTCAGTAGTTGCACGGGCTTGGTCAGATGCAGCATACAAGGCAGCTACCTCGGCTTGAAGTTTGGCTAGCTTTGCTTCCTTCTCCGCCAAGGCCTTGTTCTGTTCCTCGACACTCTTGATGAAGTCTTATAGTTGGTGGCGGTCGGATTGAACAAGCCGTGTTCATTTCTTTTTGACATTGGTGTGTTATTCCAAGCGGTGGGACATCTCATCCTTTCCAGCTTGTAGCTCTTGGAGTTGTTGGAGGTTGTGTTGGTACCGAGTCATCAGAGGAAGGAGCTCCTGGGGAGCAATTTGTAGCAGCTCAGTGATCTCCCCAAGAATCACCTTGAGAACCTCAGGATAGTTGAGGTCGATTTTGAAGAAGCTTCAGATAGTGCTCTTAGCAAGGGAAATCTCTGCCGGGTCAGGGGTTACGGATGTGAACTTGGCGAACATCATCTTAAGTTCCTGGGTCCGAGGAGAGACGACCGCGACACCAACCCTAGATCCAGACGAGCTTCAAACCTATATAGGTCTTTGTTGTCCAAGGTAGAGGCTTGGATAACATCTTGGATGCGGTAGCCAGGCTATCACGCTCATTGGTTGTTGGCTCTTAAGCATTGATTGGAGTGCTAACTAGTGGCGAGGAGGGCATCACGATGTTTTTTTCTTCAGGGGATAACCTCAGGACCTTCCTTGACCAGAGTCGAGAAGGGAGAAGGCTCGAGACCCTGTTAAAGGGAGGGGGTGTGGTCACACGGGAAAATCTGGGTAACAAAAGGAAAATAAATATTCAGACTTTGTGAAATAACCCTTGTCACTTACCTTTGTCTCGCTAGGGACATTGTGAATAAGCGGGGACGAGACCTTTGACGAGCAGTTTGCTGGGGGTTCTTCATGCTCATTTTTTTCATCTGCTTGAGGCCCGACACTGGAGCTTTCTACTCTCTCTTGTTGGTGAGGGTCTAGAACAGGTGCTTTCTCAGGACTTGCTGCCGTTTGATCCTTAGGAGGGTAGAACTTAACATGGTAGCGGAAGGGAGCATCCGTGAATGTCGAAGTTATTTCTTGCTCGCCATCATCATTATCATCATCTATAGTTTAGTCGATGTCTTTTGTCGCTTGGGAGGCCACTTCCTTATTTTCAAGCGCGTCTGTATCAACAGTCTCCTTAGGAGGTGTGTTGACCGAGTGACCAACCTCAGGCTAAGTCTCCTCATGGCTCATAGCCTACAAATGTGAATCAAGTTAGAGGAAAAAGAGATGCCCAGAATCTGTATGCTATAACAGAATAGCAGTACCTCGTGAACTAGGACGGTGAAGGGTTGGACCAGTGCCAACTACTGCATGCTCATGAGGGCAAGATCTTCTTCACAAAATGGCGAGTAGATTGGGCAGTTCTCGGGATTGCCAAATTGGATGGACTTCCCTTGCCATTGATAAGCCTAATGGAGTTGGACTTACTGATTGAGTTGAAGATCAATTTCATCAGCCGCCCTACAACATCAACCAGGTTGAGATAGGGATATGGAGGTGGAGCAAATATGAATGCGACGACATTGTTGTCCCCATTGGAGGTCGTTGGTGGCACCCTCAAAAGGAGAGTGTCAGGCACTCTTGCTAGGAGTCTGAAATGATACGCAAGTATTTGGCATTAAAAGCTTCACATAATATGGATTTAATCATGGATGTGAAATGGGCATCGACTTACAGGTTTAAGAGGTTCAACTGTCTTGTTCCCAGCGTCATCTATTTCATGATCAGACTCTGAAGAGATAATACGTTTAGCATGACGATGGTGACATTTTCCACGTAAAGGATCTTTATCAGGACTGTCCACATGGTTGCATCTCTTTAGGCGTTGGGTCTGAGAAATTTCTCAACCATTAAAACTACCAATATTAGTGGCAAGAAATGAAGAAGTCAAGGGATTGGAACCCTTACAAGGGGCCTTGGTGTTGGTGAGTGAGGGTCAACTGAAGTATCATATCGAAGAGCCCTTTTGTCATAAGGAGAAGGGAAGAAAGGATCGAAGTATTTGAAGATCGCGGCAAAAAGGGTCATGGGCTGCACGATACGAACCTTGTCCCAGAATTGAGCTCGCCGATATCGGTAATGTGAGGTTACACCAAAGAATGGTGTAAGGGGAACATCGAAAGCTTCATTTGGTAGCACCACAATGGGGAAGCCAAAGTGAGGATCTTCCATGTCAGCCGTTGTGGGGTGTGTATGCACTCGCTAATTGCTATAGTAGTTGACAGAATTAACCAAAGGCACTGGGGCATTTTAGGTCAGCCCGAGTTGCCTGGTGAAGTGGTTGGAGTGTATAAGTAGTAGTAGATCTTGGTGCCGTAAGGGACTCGCAAATCCCCACAGGTATGGCTCTGGATAAAGATCGTCGTATCATCTTGGTCAGGTAAGGGGAGGAAGTCGGTCGCTAAATCTTCAAGGAAGCAGTGCTGGATGATTAATTCTGCAGTATCTGAAGGAAAGCCGTTGAGCGAGCACAATGCGATGAAACTATTTTGATAGGTCAGTGAGTTGTCATGAACATAGTATGAGTGCCTTTCCAAGGAGGACTCCACCTTCAAACGGCTGCATATTCGAGTGATGGAATACAGGGAAGTAAACCTACAACCAGAGGTTTATCATCTAGAGTGGACCAAGAAAGTCGAACTTCATTGGTTTTAGAGAAATCCATCTCAAGATGCGATAGATGCAAGCAAGGATGGATTGAGCAAGACCAGTCTTGGTGCCTTCGAATATGGCTTCAACAAGTTTGGTCCAGCTTTTGTTAACCTTGTTGGAAGCTGTGTAGATTACGTACTTTGACAATCAATACTCAAGAAATGCAATACCTCCATGGGGTGTTGCATTGTTCTTGAAATTGGTGACCCAAGTCGTGTATGGACCGGGCCAAACTGGGCTAGCCGTTTCCTTAGCAAAGTAAGGATCTCCTTGTTTTCGTGCCGAGTCCGCGAGTGGAATGCCAAAGATGGTCACCAGGTCGAGCAAGGTGATGCCCATATCTCTGCAAAGAAAGTGGAAGCAATTGTAGTTAGCATCCCAAAAGCACATTGCGGCAGCGAATGGTGCTGGAATTCCTTCTTTAGGCAGGGAGAAGCAAAGGTCTAGGAAGTGGAAAATGCCGGCCATTTTTCAGCGATGTAGTCAAGTTTCTTGCAAGCGTTGTACCACGCTCTTTGCTCTGTAGAGATTGACGTCCATTTTCCCAGTTGGAAGAGGATGTCTTTATGATTCTACCATGTGGATGTAGTCAGTCCTCTTCGGAAGATCATAACAGAATGACAGACACGAGAATGAAGAGTTTGAAATAGGGCTTGGTTAAATAGCGTCTGAATGAACGGATATAATTGACCGGTCGCATTATTAGAAAGTGTCAGACGATGGGGTCGGGGTTCTTCCATTCTATAATAGAAAGCATTGTGTTTGCAAAATAATCGATAGCCTCTTGTGAGATGTGAGGTTGTGGATTAGCTTGGAAATGAGGCGGCATGGTGTTGATCGAGAAAATTGACTGAAGAAGAGGGGGAGAAAAGATTCTAAAGGAAGTTTAGTCGATTGAGGAGACTGAAGGCAAAAGAGTGATTTGGGGAAATGAGATTCTGACAAAACGTGTGCGCTTAAATAGCGTCACATCATTAAGGGTGCAACTTTTCAAAAATGAGGCGTCGTGAGCGAGAAGTTACCGTTTAACTCCAAACGACGTGTTGCATTTACAAACCTCTTTGATTACACTTGGGCTTTATTTGGGCCCAAAATAAATATTTTTTATTTGAATTGGTTTTCATTATGATGGGCTGATGCCTGCGGCCCGCGCGAGGAACAATGATCTTTCCTAAGGAGGGAATGATTCCCTAGTAATCTTGTCATCAAGTCTTAGATTCGGATTGAAAGACCTAGGAGATAAGATCTTAAGCAATTAGAATCATTAAGTGAGTCTAAGCGCTAAGAGTCTTAAAGTCCACTATGACAAGTTATCATATTTTCCTATATATAGAGGAAATCTTTACATAATCAAGGCATCCAAATCTCATATAACTTTTTCTCTCGGCAAAACAACATTCTAATCTCTAGAAACCATAGCAACCGATAATTAGAAGATATTCACCCGAATGAGCATGGACGTCCAAAGATTCAAGGAAGCAAAACCCTGTGTTCTTAACACTTGTCAAGGAAGTTGCTCTGCTTTATATTGAAGGAGCTGTAAAGTATTGATTTCTGTGGCTTAGCTAGAGACATGAAAGTGCCAAAGTCTTAGGTCACCTAGCCAGAAAAGATCTACCGGACGGAGTTGGTGCTCTCCCTGTCCTAATCACTTTTTAGAAGTCAGGTAGCGATAATTCTACGTACATCGTTCTTCCCCACGGCAGTGGCATACCAAGTGCATACACACACGTGGTCGAGAAAAGAGATAGTTTGAAGACTTCTTAGTACCCTGAGATTTCTGGAGCCAAACAATATGCATGCACATATTGTGTTATTTATCTAGTGCTCCATTATTTCTTGCTGCTGTTGATGGAAATGATCGGAAGAAAAAAAAAACTCCTTGCTTCTTATGTATCAGTCCCTACACTTGTTATAGTTCCAAGCCTTCTCAAGCCTTCCTTTCGTTGCCTGAATTATTCAACAAATGATAATGGTTAGATCAAAGTAGCTGGTTTGTAATTCCAAAGTTTAATCATCAGAGTATTAATATAGGTTTATTTATGCAAGTTCATGCAATATCATGAAAGCACAGTCTCTGTAGTTCAACTTCAACCAATACATGTAAACACAATAAATATTGAGAGCTTGTTTGGTATGGCTTTTGAAAGTACTTTTGAACTTGAAAAGGTACTTCTACTAATTAGAGAGTGTTTTGTTATAATTGAAAGTGCTTTGAGAAATTTTAAGGAATCACTTATTGATTTTAAAAGTAGTTTTCTAGGAAGTTGATGGAATGTACTTCCTCTTGAAAACACTAACAGTGAAAATCAATTTGAGAATCAATCCCAGACATATATGTACATTGAAAGTAGTATACGTGCAACATTCACATAGATAGTCATGTTAGCTAGCCTTGATCTTCTGTTCTCTTCTCGTTTGTGCACCTTGATGAAAATAGGTTCTGAATGCTTATGCTTATATGTGTAGCGAGAATAGGAATGAATGCTCATATATATATATATATGGAGATGCAATAAGAACCTTACCCATAAAGGTTTCCTAGTTGCACTCATGAACGGATCACAAAAGATATACTAAAATGGATTTCTGGGTACTGTAACTTATGAATAGTGAATTTCCCATTTTGTCTAGCCTTTTTTGACGTAATTACCAAACTTTCCACTTACACCTTCATCATCTCCCCTGGTTGCTGACTCTGTCTTCTAAGACATGAGGGACGAGATGTTCAACTTCAATCTCAACTGACATGTAGTAATCATAAAAGTAAACTCTCTTGCATTATCTAATTTAATAAAACTTATTGGACTATCCGAATGATGAGCCCGAATCTTAATAATCTGTGCTAGGAGTTTTACAAATGCAGCGTTCGTTATATAGCAAAGTAATATGTGACCAGCGCGTTGATGCATCTACCAAAACCATAAAGTATTTAATGGTGTGCATGTATTACGATTTGATAGGTCCACAAATATCACCATATATTATCTATAAGAATAGTATATTTTTTATTATTATCAATAACAAAGGAAGGTCTAGCTTGTAACTTTGCTAACAAACAAGCTTTGCAAAATGAGCGATAAGCATAAGAGATTGCCATGAAGGAATCTCGTGAACCAACACTAAGTGTCTTACTCGTCTTGGAGACCAAGACCAGATGGAGATTGTTAATCTCATTCGCTCCATCAAAATCGATGGGTATTTTCATAGGCTTCTTTACTGTGAAAAATGGATGACCATTAGAGTTTTTCAATATTTTGATCATCATATTATGACCTGAATGTCCCAGTCTAAAATGCCAAAGCTGATAAAAGGCAAAGTCACATATAATAGTGAGAGTGACTGCATTGGATTCAATGATCCTAACCATAGTAAGATATAAACCACTACGAATGGCTGGTAACTTCTCTAAGATGCACTTTCTACCGCACTCCTCAGAGGTTATAAGATTTATTTTTTACCATTCTCACAATGAGTTTCCAAGTGTAAATCATTGGGTCTAATGTCCTTAAAACTTAGTAAGATTTGATTGGCCTTAGGAGCGTACAACGCATCAGTGATTTAAATTCTTGTACCTCGTGGTAGCAAAAATTATGTTGAACCACACCCTTGTATAATCCGCGCTGAACCAGTCATGGTAGTTACTGATGAATTGTATAGCACAAGATCCATAAATAGTTGCATATTTCAATGTATAGTATGAGTAGTACCACTATCTGCTAGACACTTAAGCTCGCCTTCAAACATCTACAAAAGAATGTGAGTTAATTAGTCTTTTTTATATCAAGACATGGTGAACACTTTAACTAAGGACTTAAAAGATTTTCCAAAGGGTTGTGACGCTTGTAGAGTGCTGATATTGCATGATGAAATCGATATAAAAACACATCAAAAACACCAAATTTGGGTAGAAACCACAACGGGGTGAGATGAAATCTCGACGGGTCGAAAACTAGTGCAAACATGTCCAGAACAACCTCTTTGACGGGTAGAGAATATGTCTTAACGGGTCGAAGAAAAGCCTAAAACCAATATGAATTTTTGATATTGTTTTTCAAAGGATCGAAAATATACCTCGACAGGTCAAAATTTGGACAAAATCGAGACAGTAGTTATCCTTCGACATGTCGAGATGAAGCTTCAATGGGTAAAAAAAGTGCCAAAACTGATCCAGTAGCTATCATTCGACGGGTCAAAAATAACCTGGATCAAACTATCCACTCTTTTTGTCTCATTTTTATGATATTTTGGTGTTATAGTGCCATAAGATATTATATAATTTGAACCATTCAAGTAATATGTATAAAAAGAACGATTCTTCACACTTTTAAATACCAAAAGGAAGAAATTTTATTAATATGCCAACACAAAAACTTACATCAAAGATTGTCTTATTCCACAAACCAAGACTTTTTGACTAAAAATAAACCAAAACAAATCAAAGCTTGATTACATAGCAGAAGCATGAGTCTAATACATAGACTAATCAAAATTCAAAGTCTCTAGATTTATTTTTGCGTCATTTGCTACAATATGATTGGTTTCACCGCCATCTTCCATCTCATTGTCTTTAGTGTAGTTAGTCACATGTGCCAAGTACTATTTACACCTTTTGTATGCATTCTGTATATCCTTAGGTGCACAACACTATTTATGCATATACTTAGTATAATAACACCTATAGCAAGGTGATAAGCGAGAAGTAGAAGCAGAATTTGAAGAATTTCCATTCCTAGGACAATAATGGGAGAGATTCTAGTTAGAGGTGTTTTGGCTATTGTCTTGGCGATTACGAGTTTAAGTCAAGTTTCAACTTTGTCCTCATTTACCACGATATCTGCCACGTCCTCTTCTATCACCACGATTGATGTAAGGCTCAGAACGACCGTTCTTCATTTTTTTACGTGCCTTCCCACCAATGTTATACTTCTCATGAGATTTCCTTGTATTGGCTGGCCTAGCATTATTGTTGAGAAATATCTCACGATATCTCTCCTTTTTGGCTAACACATTCATGAGATCTCTGAATGATCTAATTCTTCCATGCTCCACATTCGTGTGATATTGATGTGCAAGCGTATCCATGGATGTAGGGAAGGTGCTCAAGGACTTCTCGATCATAGCCTGATCGGTCTTTACCACGCCACAAACTGCCAACTCAGATTGAAGCTCCACTATAGCTTGATTAAAATTGTTAATCTTAAGATAATCTAATAACCAGATTGAATCCCATTTTTCTTGAAGTTCTGGGAGCTATGCGTTAGGCACTTTATTGAATCTGTCTTTTAAAGTTATCCACACAAATCCACGGGGTCATTCTTTAGAAGATACTTTTTCAAAACTGGATGAATGTGTCACCTCAAAAATATGAAGGCTAGTGCTTTGCGACTCAAAAGAAGTTGGAGTTGGTGGCACAATGTTCTCACCAAGTGTTGGTGTTGGTTGATTAGTATCAGTGATATTTTTATCGAGCAGAGTATTCTCAATATCTGATACCTAACGATGGTATTGTTCTCCTTGTGGATCAACGATATCAAACTCAGGCTTATCCGTCTCTGTGGATGTCATCTAAAAGAGAAACAAGAGATGTAATTAGTACCGATCGAAAAACCATGATCACTAATATCAAGTTTAGGGAATAAGAACCATGATTAATGATGTTTGGTCACAAAAATTGATACAAAACGGTGTGTCTTCATACCACACCCAGAAACCGTGACTTTCACAATAAGTCACAAATATCGACTTCCTCTTTTTAATGTGAAATTACAATTAACCGTGATATTCACCAATAACCATGACTCCTCCAGGTCTATCACTAATATCAAACTTGGTATCAACATGCATTAATCCATAGGAACTAGCGCATAAAAAGTATTTCATAGTATAATGAACCTAAATCTAGACCTAGATCTAGGGTGTTGCCATAGTTAAGTTTTACAACCTAATTTCTAAATCGAAGAAGGGAGAAAATTTAACTTATAGGGTGTTATGCTCAGTATGAAAATTTGTAAAAAGTTTGAAGAAATCACGAAATCCGGCGACAGTGGAAAACTCCGACGACTAGGATGATCGGCGGCGGTAGCAGGTGGCCGGCAGTGATGGTGAAAGTTAGGTGTTTAGGAGTTTGGAGTGATGGTTATCAACTCAAAAGTTGATGATAATGCATGTGTTGAAGAAGAAAATAGACACGCAATCAATATAGACTGAAATTGTACTTTATTCATTGATAGATGACCTTAAATATATGTATTATAATCAGTTACAATCAATATCCCTATAAATCTGGAATTGATAGAATATATACTTATATTCCAATTAAGACAAAACACATACCAAGATATAAGGAATATTTCTCGTAGAACAAAGATCACATATATAATCAGTAAATTCTACCAATTGACAATTTTATTTTTTTGATTTCAGAATTTTGACAAGTGCTTTTATTGAAAAGAAGGCATGGGTCTGAAGAAGGGTGGAAGGATATTGGCACGAAAGTTGAGTTTAAGTCTAGAATCAGGCTGTATGCATCCCAGGTCTAAGCACCTAATAGACTATTTTTTCAAAAATAACACGTGGCACAATCTCAGCCTTCCAATTTTGCTACTTTGATCAAGTTTGACTGAGCTCATTGTAGGCTCAGGTTAGTTGATAACCTTCTTCCCTAAAGAAAATGGCCATCGCAAAATCTCTCTCCCTCGCCGAATACAGACGCCACAAAAATCTATCTATCTATCTATCTATCTATCTATCTATCTATCTATCTATCTATCTATCTATCTATCTATCTATCTATCTATCTATCTCTCTCTCTCTCTCTCTCTCTCTCTCTCTCTCTCTCTCTCTCTCTCTCTAAACAAGTCGAGAACCCAGATTGTGATCAGAGTCGATATGTTTTGATCGACGACCTTGTTTAATTTGCAGGATCTGCCTCAACTATCCTTGCTCGCGCATAATCGAAGACCAGTCTACTGGAATTTTAGAGCCTCATTAGAAATGGAGAAAGAAGAAGACGAGTCAGTTAGCGAATATATCGATTTCAACTCCCTATAATCTTTATCGCCAAGGCCAAAGGTACTTCGTTCTAATAGTGAGTAGTTCAACCACACTCTCTCGGTAAAGGTCAAGTTCTAGCCGAGCGCTGACGCAGCCTCGAAGATGCTCTGGCATTACAGCATTTGATCGGAAAAAACTCAAGAAAGAAATCGACGGACGGCGGAGATGAAGTAGTGGTTGTCTGAGAGAGAGAAGTCTGTGGGCTGAGCTTATGCTAAGCTCAGTTAACTTTAAGAAAAGTTGACAAATTGAACCAATAATAATGTAACACTTGTCACCCATAGAAAATAGGCTTGGAGTGTTTAGTCTTTGGGTGCATTCCAGAATTTTGACGTCTGAAAATATACGACATAAACAAGTTCTAAATGGCTAGAAATTATTTAGACGCCACCACAAGAAGAAGGGTTATTAGATAGTGAAAATTGTGGAGGAGGGTTTTGTGAATTATTGTGTAAGATTCAAGAGATAATGTACAACATGCTGACGTGATCATTTCCTGCGATCACATTTTTGTCTCTCTTTTATAGAGAAGTTTTGATTTTCATTATTAGATTTTTTTAAGTATATGTCTGTGCTCCGAAGTCCTCAACAAGGTCAATAAGAACAATCGAAGACTTTCCTCCTCCTTCTTTCTGGCCAAGATCTTGATCCTTTCCGATCAAATTCTCTGGTTCAAGAGTTGGGGGAGCTCCCTTGTGCTAGATTAGTGTCATAGCTTTCATTGTTTTTCCGTTTCTACGGTTCTAGCTTCCAGATTTCAAACTTTTATTTCATCTTCTTCATGATCTTGTCTACTGTCAAAGATTTCATTTCTCTCCTTAACTCCTTGCTTTCTTTCTGTTTCTTTTGAACTCGCCATGTCCACATGCATTTTTCTCCCTTTTGTTCTCTGTAGGTATGCACATCACCTCAATACCGCTAGATTCACGTTCCTGAGACTGGATCTGATTGGTGATATGAACACTAGACTGGCCCTGTTCTTTTGAGGAACAAGTGTGTGGGGAGATCGGCCAAGCTTCCACTACAGGTGCCGGATTGAAGCATTGACGAATCACCGCGATAAACAAATGATAGAAGAGACCTGTGGAATCCCTCCATTCAGCTATGACACCGACAACGTTTCCATCAGAGAGGATGATGTGTTTTTTGGGTTTGTTTTTTTGTATTCTAGATTAGTTCCCTTGTGGGAGGTTTGTTAATTTTAGGTATCATTATCGCATATGATGTTGCGAAATCTGCTCTCAATGAGAAGATTAGCTTCTTTGTGTATTGAGGTTGGGCTGGACTGGCTCATGATTTCAATTAACTTCGAATCAAAATGAAAGGATTCGATCATGATTTAGTTGCCTAAACTAGAATTATGCCCTAACGACAATTAAATCAGGGTCGAGTCATTTCATTTTGATTCGAAGTTAATTGAAATCATGAGCCAGTCCAGCCCAACCTCAATACAACGAAACCTACAAAAAGAATTCCATAGTTTTCCCTAAAATTCTAGAAACCCAAATCCTGTAATGAAACCACACTTCTCAAATAGTCCACAAAAACAAACCGTGGGGCACCGATTCCCATCTGGATATCTCAAACCAACCAACTACTGTATAAACAAGAAATGTATTGATTTCAAAAGGTTACAAGGAATTCAGAGATTATTTAGAAATACAACCCAAATGAAAGCAAACTAAACATAGTATTCAGAGCGACTTCTAATTTACATATTACACAAAACTAGTAGGCTAAGTTAGGAACCTATTAGAAGAGAAGTGTGACTCGAACTCTTGGCCTCCGACGATGACGTGCAACCACAGGATAGAAACTGCAAATTGGGCAATAGGAAACCGAAAAGTCCAGGAAAAGACATATAAAATAATAAAACTATTAGTGTGAGTAGAAAAAAATAATGTTTCGTTTTAAACTGGAAACTATAATTATTATGCCTTTCACTATAAAATATACTAAAAATGATGCGAGTCTAAAAATGTAAAGGTCTAGGTCAGATTCCTGGAACTCCTGAATACAATGTGATGTGTGGAGGCTGTGAATTAGGTCAAATGACATCAAGCCCTAAGACTGTGTAGATCGGGTTCCTGACCCTGCTAGGTACTATGTAAATCCTCGGGTCAGGTCCCTGGCCCCATCGGAGCATATCGAGAATCAACCGAGAAGTCAGTGCATCGATGCAACAACTGTGACTATTCTATGTGTAAAACAGAATCGTATATGCCTCCATGCAAATGTATAATCGTAAAATGCATAATAGTAAAATGTATAAAATAGACTCGCAAATCGACAGTGAAAATAAAAGTGTCCACTCACAGAATATTGCCATCTCTGTGGTCTGGCGGAAGTTCCCTCTAGATCTCCAAAATCTCGATCGCGGTCTCCTGAATAAAAAATGAAGTTATTCAATACAAAAATTCGATAAAATATGCGAAAATCAGCTTAGAAACTACCCAAAACCCCGTTGATCAAAATTAGGTCACTGCCTCGTCGGAGCTCTACTATGGGTAGTGGCGTGTGGCCCTTACGTGCCTCTAGGGAAAGTTCTCTTTGATGGGGACGTTTGATACCTTGTTGGAAAGATCGTACCAAGCCCTAAAACTTTCATAACTAGGCCGATGTTCAATTCGACGGCGTTTGGCCAAAATTTACATAAACAACCTGAAAAATCTATTTTCAATGACCACCACCAAAGGCGGCGATCCATCATTCAAAACCTTCCTCTCCTCAAACCCAACCTAACTCATAAACTTGCCATCAATTCGCTAGAATTGGCGTCGAAGTCTACGACCCGAAATTGGCCAAAAAATCCCAATTTGTCGAATCTCTATCGTCGAGCCACGACGGAGTTTGTGATCACCCACAATCGACCCAGGGGAGGGAGAGCTCCCAAACCCCCTAACTCCTAACATATAAAACTTGCTGGAGCGCCGCTGCCGACGACGACGACGACTCCACGAGTAAAACCCAAATCGGGTCACCCTAAAAACCTGCATAAACCCAAAAATATCCCCAACATAACAACAAGGAAGCTTCAAGCTTCCAATTCCTACCTATTTCGACGGCAAAGCTGGCCAGAAAATGGTGGTCCGATCTGGTCAAGCACAACGGCAACACGAGTGGCGATTTTTCAGAAACAGGTCGAGCCGGGTGTTTTTTTTTTCTCGTTTGGGTTTCTGACCAAAACATTCCGTTTTATGCCCTTAAGCTCCTCCCTAGATCAACGGCCAAAATTTAATCCAAACGCGATCTAATGGCCAAGATTCAACCGACTAGAAACAAAATTAAATAATTTCTCATGCCGAATTCAGATAATGAAATAGCTCGCTTATCCAAAAATTTCCTTATATTTCTACAGTCTCAAAATAAAGTACTCTATAACTCTCGTGAAGAAAGTCAATTTAATTTCTCGTCCGGTAAAAAAGTAATTAATAATCTCGGTAGTGCGATTAATCCGCGATAAACCTTTATACAATTTGATAAGTGTGTAATTTTGGTTCGAGTCTTTACACAATTTTTGTAATTCTAGTTTGAATTAATAAAATTTCTATTTGAATAAAGAAAAGGTCAATGAGTACAATACCATGGATAGAATGAGACCAAAGGAATGCGGAAGATGCTGTAGCAGATTGATTTTAGGTAATTAAACATGAAAAACCACTTAGACATAGCGAAATGAAAAAGAAAAAGAAGAAGCAAAACAAAACAAAACAAAACAGAGATAGAAGAGACTTCCAAATAAGCTATGCATAGTGGAGTGGCTGACCACCCTGATGTTACTCTCAGGGGTACAATTCCCCATAAAACCGATTTTCGGGCGGATTAAATTTTTTTGTAGCGACAAAAAAAAACTATGCATAGTGAAAAACCTCTAAACCATTGCATTTTCTAAAGTCTATAAAATTATAATGAGCTATTTGAGAATGCGCTTCTAAACAATGTATGTTTTTAGAAAAACTTTACGTTAACTGAACATGAGTATATTGTGTAAATAAAAATATACACAAGTGTTCTATAAATAAACCGACGTGTGCAGGAATGCTAGTATTTAATTTTAACTCTGATCCTGACCAAACAGATGATTATCAAAAAGTCAAAAAGTAGGTGAGTGGTCCCCTGCCTCAGAGTCCCCACAACGATAAATAGGTAACAAAGGGTGAACTTGAGTTTTCATTCTGTGTGTGTCTGACTATCTCTCTCTCTCTCCCTCTCTACACAAAAAGAACACCAAGCCAAATAGTCCCGCCACCGATTCCGAAGATGATAACTATAACAACAACACAGAGGCCGAGGCGGAGACCGAAACTGAGAAATCTAAGTACAATTACTTCCACAACATCCCCAAATCCCAATCTACCACCAAGTATGCCCAATCAGAAACTGACAGATTCGAGTACTATTTCTTCACCCGAAACCCTAAACCTCCTAAAACCAAGACGCAGTCGTTGGAGAAGTACGATTAATCTGAGAGAGAAGAAGTCTTGTGCAGTGAGTGGGGCGATCACGATCACTACAACACAACGACATCATCTGACAATGATGAAGACGATAGGGATTCGAGATCTGAGATGGGGACTCGGTCTAATTTTGACCCGTTGTTTTAGGCCAAGTCGGTTCTGGCCCCGAAATACGTGCCGAGCATGAGGTTGGAAGGCTTGGAAGGGAGTACTTACCAGAGCAGCGAAATCTCGAATATGAAGATGGTGGTGAGGCACAAAGACTTGAAGGAGATTGTTGAGGCTATTAAGGACAATTTCGACAAAGCCTTTGCCGTCACCTGAGACCAGGTTTACGAGATGCTCAATGAAAGGACCCAATCCTGATTTAGTTTCCTAAACCGGAATTAAATCCCTTCTGAAAACACGAACCAACAAAAACCATTAAAATTTCGGCAGAGTAACGCTACTAACGTGGAATTTCCATTACCTGCACTCGAAAAATAACACTTCATCCTATGCCACAAAAGCCAAATCGTGGGCACCAATCCCATCTGGATTTCTCAATATCATATCATTAGCAGTAAATAGTAAACACATTTGTAATATATAGTACATCCGGGAAAAACCGTATAAAACATGTATCAGAATGTATCAGAGCAACCTCTAGTGTAAATATATACAAAATATACAACAGTAGGCGAAATAAGAAACCTACTGGAAAACACAGGTGGCTCGAACAACTAGCCTCCAACCACGACGTGAGACTCCAGAATCTGAACTGCAAATTGGGCACAGAAACCGAAAAGCCCAGGGGAAAGACATGAAAACCGTTAGAGTGAGTGGACGAAAATAAATGTCTTTCGCCAGATGATATATGTTATAATAACATATGCGAGTCCAGATGAATAAATATAATAAAGTACACGAGGTAAACTCATACTCCTCCAGCGTACTGAGCATGCATGTAAAAATCTCACGGGGTCGCTCATGGACACATCCGTGCTAGTACAGTTCGAATCACGGGATCCCAGAACCACACGTGATTCTAGCCAGAAAGGCCTCAGGTCAGAGGTCTGCCCCCCCGGTAAAGGCCTCAGGTCAGGGGTCACAGCCTCCCCCGGTAAACATCCTCGGGGATCAGCCGGGATGCAAGTGTATCGATACAACAACATATACTGAGACTGTACTCTGTGTAAACCAAATCATAAATAGTTCGATGCAAATGCATAAAGCAATATATAAATGCATATACGTAATATATACTAGTATAGGCATAATCGTATAACACATGCTCATATAAAACATAATCTCGTATGCATGCTCATGCTCGTAAAACGTGTATAATGACTGGCGATTATCAGTGAAAATAAATTGTCCACTCACAGGTGAGCAAAACGCACACTCGTGCTAATCACGTGGCCCGGCGGAAGATCCCTCGCCCGAAGCACGATCTCGAACCCCTGAATAGTCATAAAATATACCTGATCAAAATCATAATCCACAACACCGTACCACACCTCGGAAACCAATCATTCCCTGAAACATATAATACTGTGCAAAATAATCGACGAAATTCCCGAAATCTTCATTCGAAACCCTCGACTGAAAATTCGATACCCAAATCAACTCGAAAACCTCAAGGCGACGATCGGGGCGCGAATACGAGAAAAATGACATTAAAAACATCGAAATCCAAAAAGTCAACGGATCGCCGGAGCTCCGGCGTTGACCGCCGCTGCCGGCGGCGGCGCGCCGTTAACCGGAGAGTTTTCCCGGCGACCGAGCTGCCACAATGATCTCCTCAACAAGGCGAACAACTTTAACAAAGGGACCACCACCATCCAACCACCACCGTGGCCGGAATCCAGCTCGAAAGCCACGGTGGTCCAAACCGGCCGGAAAACTTCCCGGACCGATTCCGGCGCCGTCACGCCACCTTGTCCCCCCAAACCAAAGGGAAAATGATCCTGAGCTAAAACCCAACAAAACCCATCAAGTCTCATCGCCGTAGAGCAACCGGAGCACCGTCTCCGTTCAAGGCCGATTCCGGCGAGTTTTCCCCAAGTTTTAAATCGATATATCTCCCTCAAATCTCAACCAATTCAAGCAATTCCAAGTTCTAATCAACATAAAATCAAGAGAGGAATCAAAATATACCAATAACTCGGCCGGAGGTGGCCGGAATCGTGAAATCCGACGGCGGCAGCACGGTGGAGAACCGGTCAACGAAAAAGTCAACGGTCAGCCTCGGTCAACGACGGTCAAACTTCCCAAACAGTGTTTTGACAATTTTTTGACTATTTCTGATATTTATACTCGCGCCTCGGGACGATTGACGGTCCAAAACGGATAACCATTACGATTCGGATAAACACGATACGAACGGATAAACTCGTCGATATTCCGGAACTTCAAATAATCATATTATATTCCTCGGTTATCGGAAAAATCATCCGAAACTGCCCACTAACTCGAAATCATGTGTACAAAAATTCTCGAGAAGAGACTCAACTCAAATTCTCGGCCGATAATTAAGTCGTAAACAAAACCGGCAAACCACAGAATTAACGAAAAACTGCGATTACGTGATAACTCGTGGATTACGCTGATTACTCTACTGATTCTGGTTTGGGTTGTCACACTCGAGTCCAACCGGGCCTAGCTTGATCGGAGCTTCAGACAGATCAAGAGTAAGTTTTACTTTTCAATTTAATTGGATTAGGAATTAATTTGTTGGAATGGTTTATATAGAGATTATTTTTTTGGAATGGTTTATACAGAGACGGTGTATCACTCTAGCAGTGTGCTGAGCAACTTGAGCTTGACATGGACATCAAAACCGCCACTCGCGGTGAAGTACCGCCTTGACTCGGTGGTGCTGAATGCACCGGGGGCACTGAAGAGCCTGTGCTCCACCTTCAAGCGGATTTTTGCGTGGGAGAAGAAGCTCTACGAGGAAGTCAAGGAAATACAATACTCTCCACATGACAATGTGATCAGAAATGCAAGGTCGAGCTAAGAGGGAGCAACTGCCGTCACAATGTGGTGTAGAGGAGGCGGTGAGTTGAAACTTTTTTGCGAATGATGTTGATATCACAACTAAAGTTTCGGTATCATATTGATATTCATCAAGTTATAACAGAAGTAAATTGACTAATATATCTCTTGGTTACAAAAAAAATTGCCACGTCAGCAAAGTTAATGATGAATGAACGAAAATTGACGTAGGTACCGCAGTAATACGTTTTAAAGTTTGGATACCATTCTGATAGATTTTAAATAAGAATCTGGATACTACGGGTGAATTTAATCCATATTATTAACTACAATACCAAAAAGGTATACTCTGAAATTAGAAGTTCGCTCTGGTCTGGACCGATTGCACTGGATCGGATCGGATCGGTGTTTAATATGCCCATTCCAAAGCTTTCAGTTTCAAAGGATTGGGCTACATGAAAATATGGACTCTTCAATTCTCAAAAAAAAAAAAAAGGACAAAACTTCCCCTATCCACTAAAAATGATTCATATCCTCATCAATTCAAAGTGATAAAGGAAACAAAAGAAAGGAAATTTGTTGAACGGTGGTCGTTACCAATTTTAGCACACTACTCCAGTATTCCCTCCCATGGCGTCCTCCTCACTATTCATTTCCACATCTCTGTCCCCACAAGTTCCTCGATGTTCCTCTAACAGCCACCATGTACCATTTTACTCTGTAACTTACCATTACTGATTAGTGTTACTTTTTTCCTGTGAATGAAGACATTGATGAACATTTTTTTGTGCTTCGTTCTGTATAATGAACAGGTACATTGCTTTGGTGTTGGCAAGAAGAATTGGGATGTTGATTTTTCCGGGTTGTGGAGGCGGAAGACGTTCAGTTCGACCAATTTGATGAATTGGAAGGAGAGGTAATTTTATTTATTTTTTAATCTTGTGGCAGCTTCACCAGTTGATGATTCTGTTTCGTGTTTTAAGTTTTGAGCTGCTTGGAAATGGTGCTTGATATGAGAAAGTATTTAACAAGGCTCATCTGTAAAATCTCTGTTCTTGCCATTGACGTATTCATAAGAAGGATATCAACTAATTGGGAGTTTTCTGTTTCATTAATTAATAAGTAATACAGCTGAGTGAGCTGACTCAGGCTTGGGCGCCTTGCCCGAGCCTATCTAGTTAAACGCAACGCTAACTATTGAATATGTTAGCAGATACAAGTTTCTCCATTTTGTCTTTGGGAAATAATTTTTCAAGATATATAAGGCTGTGTAAGTGATTCAGAAGAAAACATTTCACTTTGATGATTCATTTCCTCGCTGGTCAACACTATCAGTATTAGCTCTATGGCCTGACAGTAGCTCCTTTCTCTAGTCAGCCCATCTTTGACTAACTTAGCACATAACAGGTAGCCAATCCATTGTGTAATTCGGCCTAAACGAAACTTATCCTAACCTCATCGTTGGTGGGTAGAACTTTCCTTTGCAAATTCAATTTGCTGGGTCGCATTGTTCGTTTTTCTTGCAAGACATCCTTAATAGGTTATGCCGTTATGTTGCTATGTGGTGCATAAGTTGATATGCAAAGGTTGGTGATGTGGTATAAATGAATTTATTAGACTAAAAAAAGTGATAATGGAGGAGTTGCTTGAGGCCTTGAGCTTCTCACTCTGTGGTAATGGAAGTGCTTAAGAATGGAAGGAGTCGAGCTTACATAAGCTTTCCCTTTCCCTACTTTACAATCTATCAATTGAGGCCCCAGATTTTCTTTCTCAAGAAATTCGCATTTCCTACTTTTCCTCTATCAGCTACTTAAATTAGTTAAAAAATCTATTCTGGCCCTTTTTTTTAAACAAAAAAATGCTCTACGTTGCAGTTTTAGGGTAAAACAACTAAGAAGTTGACCACTATTGTCATTTATTACTGTCAATAATTCTTTTAAGTTAAAATATAAATACCAAATATTGTCATTTGATTTGGAAGTAACTATTATTTTTAGTTTGGGTTGCTGCTGGAAGAAACTCAATTAGTATAAATCTGTACTCGTTTCTTATTGGTTTTACAGTGCAGAAAATTGTCACTTTAAAGTTTAAACTGATAAATTGAAAATATGAGAGTTTTTTTATCCTATATGTTGCTCGATAAGTTTGAATAATATAGTTTCTTGTTTATGATTTCAATATTCTTGAATCTGGTTGATTGAGCTGTCAATAGTAAATTGAATGTTTCAATCTAATAAAACAGGAGAACTTTGATCTGTGCAGTCAATCAAGATGCTGAGGAAGCATTTAAAAAGACTGTAGAAGTGGATAGGCTCATAGACAAATTAAGGGATGCAAATCCAGTTGAAGTAAGTAGATATGTGCTTGGCATTCTTCTTAGTCAACTTCTTTTCGTATTAGTTAAACTGAATCAGATTCTTCTGCCTATATCCTGTTCTAGCATTGTTTTCTAAAGGACCTATAGTAGTAAACTGAGTTGTTAGAGTATATTTGTATATTTAAGTTTAGTGAGATGACCAATCTATAGTATCTCCAGGACAAAATAGAATTGTTTAAAGCAATTTATTGTTCGTTTTCTCAATATCTGTAAAGACCCAGCAAAACAGTTCTTTTAGTAATTTAGAATTGTTGGTGCTTTTGCCTATGAGGAAATGGAGTTAGATTTTTAATATAAAATATTGTAAAAGTGAACCATGTGGATCTTGGATACTTATTTAAAATATTCGTATATTTATGTCTCATGTGTAAAACACTTCAGTACAACAGAGTGCGTGGACTGAGCCATGGGGAATTTATTGCTTAATTCTACTTGATACATGTTTCACTTGAATCTCCTGAAAACCTATGTGTGTATTTGTCACTGGAATTCTTATTGACAATTACCCTCTGTAAACAGCTTCAGAAGCTTGTCGTTGAAAATGTCTTGGCGTTTAATGAAGGCTTTTGGATACGCCTTGCAGCAAGAACCGATACCTGCAAATCAGAAGATGATAAAGCATGCTTTTCAACTTGCTTGATTCTCTTTTCATTTGTAGCATTGTGTAAGATTGCTTAATCATTTACATTCTTTCAGAAAGATTATGAGGAATTGGCCGTATCTGTAATGAGCATAGTGGATCGCCTTGTTCACAAGACCAATGTACCCCTCTCTCTCTATCTATATTTTTTTTTTCTGAGTGGTTCAGTGACAAAATAAGTTTTATTCGTTTTCCTGTTTTTCAGCCCCTTACTTTTCTTGCAGGAAAAGATAAACTCAGCTACTGATGTCCTCAAAAGGATTCTGAAACCTGTAGTTGATGATGTTGTAGAGATTCAATGGCCTCCCAGAGATCCTGAGTCTCTCAAATTAATGGAGAAAGTGAGTTCTTTTCTTTCTTTTTGCTTTAGCTCACTTCATTGTTGAATATTTCCAGTTGGGTAGGAGGAAGTATTCAATCTATGCATCTTTTCCTTTTGGAGTACTTAGTCAATTTTTTTTTGTATTTATTTATTTATATATTTTTGCCTAGTTCTAATCATAGGCCACTTACTGCATTAGAAGATTGATCTGGCAATGATATAATATATGCTAAATTCTTTTTCTCCGGGCAACAATGAAATTCTAAATTATCAACAATGTCTTTGACAATACGCACGTTGGATTCTTTCTTAAAGTGGTTTTGATATGCCGTTTGCAGATCACTCCTCATTACTTGTGTGTTAAGACTATAAAAATACTATGTCCGATATTCTAACCCTTGCTTCTCACTACTAAAATCTTAAGTCTCTCCACCCATAGCAAATTTGTTTCTGTTGGAGACTCCGTGTTGAACTTCACTTTATATTTAGGCATGTAGGCAGTTAGGCTCATATTGGTTCACATGGTTCGTGTCCGACAATATACAATCCACATGCATGGCTCAGTCTTAGGAAACTGTATTTAACTGTATAGTAATCCATCTCATTTATTTTATACCTATATCCTTAGCCAATAAATATTAGGTTTGGATGCTAGTTTAACTGATTTTTTGTGTGCTAACATGGAATCAATCTCATACCAATGTTTACTTCACAACTCTTATTGATCTCTAGGAAATAACCGAAAGGGAGCAAGACGGGTTACTGGATGAAGGGTTCCTTTCAGAAGTTAACGCACAACTAAGACAGGTAAGTTTGTTCTAATACTTGTGGTGCGATCAGTGAAGTTATCTACCTTTCCACTGCCTGGAACCTGTATTAATTGCATTGTGGGAATGTGGGTTCCTTTTTGTTTTTCATTTGTATGCAACATTATAAAGTACAAAGTAATGCTGGTAGAATCTCGTTTTATTATAACATGCAGAACTCCGCTATGATTTAAGAGTTTAAGACCAAACTGGCACACTACCAAACTACGATGCTTATGAGAAACCCAAACCATGTACTGTCATACTCGATATTATATTTCATGAGGAGTCGCTTCTATTCATTGACAAATGTATCTGGTATAAATGGAAAGGGTCTGAAAACATACCAAAATTTCAGACCTCACTATGTGATGTTTTAAGACAAACTACTTTCTTCTTTTCAAGATTTTAAAGTTTAAGTTAGATCTTATTTTCTCTACTGCTCAAGTGCTGGTCTCTTTCCTAAATTCAGGATCATCATATATGATACAGTTACTAATACATTTTATTAATTATCTTCAGGCCAAAGAAGATGGTGATAAGCCAGGGCTTGAGGCTATGCTACAGAAGGTTTTGCAACTTTATGCTTCGAAAGTTCTATCCAAGCGTAGCTATGCAAAGAAAGGTAAATGCAGTGTCTACATTGTGCTATCCAATTCTTTAATATGCTCTGTACTTGTCAAAAAACAGTAATATGGTGCAGTTATATAGTTATGATGATGCTAGTAGCCAGAAGGAGCTGTGGCTCGAGGGTAGCAGTTCTAATGTTTTCATTTGAATGATTGATCAATTGCTGGTGACATTTCAATGGAAGTATACAGCATGTAATGCATTGGTATTCTTGGTGTGGGCTACATGATCATGTTTTAGTTCTACACCGGATGTCAACTAAGATGACCTAGGATATGTATGCGATCTCATGGAGCCTCATTCTTGAATAGATTTCCTCGGTTATTGATGGTCGAGCTTCCCTATCTCATGAAAAATCATATGTTTGCACACCCAACTCTGCCACCCTAAAATCTTAAGTTCTGTTGGTGTTAATTGGATGAGCATGTGTTTTTTCTCACATTTGTTGTGTTATGGATTGATCTAAACATTCTGCATAGTTGATATGCTTCACAGTTGTGACAAAATAATATTGAAGATTAATGCCATTTGAATGCATATGGGTTTGCCTCCCACACATGACATATGGTCCAAGTACTATAAGAGTCGATGCACATTACCCACACCACTCATCTTAGTTAAGGCAGGTAGAATCAAGAAGGTCTTAAGAATGTATGCTTATTCTATGTATCTAAACAAAAAGAAAAGACTAGTATATGTCCAAATAATGTTTGTATTGCCGGAATTTACTTTCCTATTTAGTTGTTTCGAAAATTAATGCCAAATATCGAGCCAGAGAAAACTTACCATCTCGTACTTTTCCTTTTAAATAGTTTATTGTTATATTAGTGTATCTAAATTGGCTTTTGTTGATGACTATGAAGTGTGTACTTAATTGCAGGGAATGAAATCTTGAAGGCTGAGGAGTTTCTTGAAACAATAATAAAAGGTATCTGGCATTCCCTTTAATTAGCTAAGAACATATTTGATGAAATTTGAGGGTTCTTGAGGATGAATTATGCATAGCTTTACATTTGTTTCTAGGGCAGTAGCTGTGGTTTGTTTATCTTTAGTAAATTGAATTATAGTAAATCAGTAATGGTGATCCATGGAGTACCTGATTCCTCTAGCTGCTGTCTTTAAGAGAGTTTGTTATTTGTGGGTAATAACCTGGATATCAGATAGTGAAGTTATAGGAAAGAAAAATGCATGGTCAATTCCCTTGTAGGAAATCAGACATAAAACAGACTGGGTTTCTTTTGAGTGTTAATGGCAGATAATTGTGCTTGTAATCCCATGACATTCAATGATCAGGAGTGAGGAGTGTACTCTGAAAATTTTGATTCCTTATTCATATCACATCAACACATACAAGATGCTGTGAAAGAAAAAAATGCTTCTAAGTGTGTTTGTGTCATGATGTACTGTTAAAAAACTTAGACAACTTTAGGAAAAAGAAGATAATAAAAATGGGTCATACTAAAAGTTTCTCTTATCTTATTTCTGAACTAATGGCTGGAAAGAACTGAAAGCGTCTGTGTCAAGGACACTGAAGGCACCAAATATTTTTTTTTTCCTCTAAGCATCTTGATTCTTGAAACTTGAATTTAACGGTAAATGGGACAACTGGTGCTATAATTGTAATTTTAGTGCTTATACTGTAAAATGGATTGCTAGCTTTTAGTTATTGTTTTTGTACTCATGGACTCTTTTATTTGAAACCTTTTGGAAAGGGTCAAGTACTAAACATCTACAAGTGTGATGCACAAGAAATATGTCAACATTCTTTCCTCATTTTCATTTTTTGTTGCATGTCGTATGTTTTTCTGTAGTTAAAACTGTGCATGGGGAGATTGGTTGACCTTTGAATTGATTGTATGTTTGTCAACAGTTATTTGGAAGCTCTGTCTAATTTGAGTCCACCAATTGACATTTACATTTGTTGCAGCTCCAGAGGAAGAATGGAACAAGCTGTTGCTCAATGGACTGTCAACTGGCAAAGGTGAAATAACACCACAGGAACTCTTTGCTGTCATCAAGAAAAGGATTGAACGGGTTCTGATCCGAACGGTGAGAACAACATTTGTCTTTCAATTTTAATGTCTTTGCAAACGGCTATAATAATTCCTCGATGGTGTTGCTTGTGCGTTTTGGTTACTATTGCTACCAGGAGGGTGGTTCTTACCAGCAGCGCGTTCTTTCTGAGTACCTGAATGGAATTCAATCAAGAGCAGAGCAAATTGTCCAAGTACTAGAGGGCAAACCACAATAGTTGTCCATGTTAATGATTTGAAAGTGGAATTGTTACTGAGCAATCACAGACATATCTGGTTCTCAGAACTAAGATGTGAGCAATGCAGAGAGTATGGAAATTTAGATGTGAATACCAAGATAGGTAAAGATCTTCGATGTGGCCTGAGAACCAGGCTACACTTGCCTTTGTATCATTTTTGGCTAAAGAAAACGCATGCAATGTATGTCCAAATACCAAATACGTTATGAAGCTTGTAATGCCATGTGCTCATGACGGCTTAGCAAATTTGATGGTATATACCAGAATGTATACAAAACTGTGAAAATTACAGTGAGATCATATATATATATATATATATATTCCAAGCTTGCAATAGCACATATTCTTAAAAATGATGAATAAACTGGATGTGGAAATAACATTTGGGGCACTTGCGAGTTAGGCCAAGTTTAATGGTTTTGTCATATGACACTAGAAAATTGGACACTGTTTAACTGAATAATTATTCTTAAAGAATGTAGTTACTAGGAAAAAAAGTTGAGAGTTTCTAGGGAATTATTCTAATGAGGATATTTATAATGAGGAATTGATGAGTACTTTTTCGAGTGGAGAATTTTCCGAGTTTCAATCGATAAGAGAGAAAAAATTGGGGAATTGAAAATATGTAGAGAGAAAAATTAGGGATAATTTTGAAGATTTTTTTTTATTTTTATTGTTCTTATTATACAATTACAAGTGTCATTGAGTTATTATTTTAGTCCTATATAAAAAGGATATTTTTGCAACATTTCACAAAATTGGAGAGCAACAGGAGCTCTCTTAATAATAGTATACATGTAAGCAACAAAAAAAAGGTAACAGTTGGCAATAACTTTTAAAAAATAAGGTTTCAATAAATATGTCGTTGACATTTTGGAATTCCTCTGTCAAATTTGAAAGGAGTAAAGGAAACTGCCATTTCTTTCTTTATTCTTTTCTTCTATCTTCTCCCCTCCCCCTCCCTCCACTAGTCCTTCTGCTCTCTCTTGTGGTCCTCCCATAAACAAATATATTTGAGAAAGAAATGAATAAAATAATAATTGAGAATAGCATATCTATTGAAGGTTAGATTAAGCGGAATTGTCAAAAGTCTAGTTAGCCTTCAAATGTAGGTTTGCCAAAAGAAATTCGGAGAGGCTTCCCTCGACCTACAATAATACTTCACTGTCAGCTAATTCTCTATTTTGCCTTCATTGTACATGGGCTAGGTTGGATCCGCGGAAGACTTCGTGAACCAGAATCAGGAGTCTGATGCGGCAGCGTCGTAAGACACCGACCGATTCAACTACAAAATCATCCATTTTCTTTTCAGCCTATGATATGATACAACCATTTTGTTTCTTCGTCTCGATGTTTGAATGAAGATTGACTTGCACATCAGATCTAGTTTCGTTCACAATTGTCAAGTCTGTCTTGGATCTTTTCTTGCACCATTTCATCACCAGCTGAATTTTGGGTTTTCTCTTTGTATTGGTTTCCAACGATGATCACCAACGGCCACCACAAAAACAAGTTCGCGTGGGAGCCAAACACCGGCGTCAAAATCAACATGACCAAGGTCGAAGGTCGGTTTCGGCCTTTTTTCAGAAATCATTGACATTTGTCCTCACTATAAGGAATAGGTCGAGCTAAGTGGAACTGACCAAGTGCCAACGTTGTAGTAAACGTGTCGTCCGTACCATCTGTCGAGTGATCAAGCAACTTCTGTGGATGTGTCAGAGATCACAAATGGATTCTTGTACTCCGAGCATAATCTGTTCAGGGTAAAATTGACATTTCGTTCAAAATTGACCATCCACATCTTGGTGAAGAAAAAAAATCATTGAAATTGAGGGCTAAGATCAATGTGTGACTTACACTTGCGTTGTAAAGCTCCACTAGCAGCGGAGAGAAGTGGTTTCTAGAGAAATTTGACAAAACCATTAAACTTGGCATGCAGGTTCTCTTTTACTTATACGGTAATGGAAAGCATGCATGACTAGAAAAGCCTGGAATTACCCTGGAATCTGTGTCTTCCTTTTTATGTAGGCAATAGTCTTTTCCTTTTTATGTAGGCAATAGTCTTTACTTGTTAAGAAAGTTCTCTTTTAATATTCATATGCGAAAGCCAAAAGACGAGGAAAATTTTGTTTGGCAATTAGATTTTTGCCATAAACTGTGCAAAAATAATATAGTAAAATTTTGATAAATGAATATTCAATAAATTAATAATTTCGCTAAAGTAATATTTTTTCTCGGTCCTGACTCGAACCGGTTCATATTACTAGCAACCTCGCTAAATGTATAAAATAATAATTTTTTTCTAATTCTTTTAGGTCTTTACGAATATATAAAGTAACAATTTAACTTGAAAAATATAATAGAAATATTAAAATTCATAAAAATACATAAAAAATAAATTGTCAATTGAGAATTTATATTTTCTTGATCAATTCAGTAATTTCTTGAAAGAAAAAAAACTATTGTAGCTTGTTTCTTCTTTGTATCTAGACCAAATTTAACTCGTCTTGATCTTTTGCAATGCGTGCATCATATTTGATAAATTATTTTTATTTTGTAGCAAAAGTTATTTAAGGTAATTATTGCATCAAATGATTTTTTTGGACCAACTATGGGTATAGAAGAATAATATGGATCATGATCATCTTTAGCATGCAGATTCATCATCCTTTAATTATTTTTTCATCAGCAGGCGATTCTATCATCGTATCGTTTTCATTAACTAAGAAACATTCAAGAATCTCGATAAATTAATAAATTATTTATTTATCGATAAAATAATAGTCTCGCTAAAGTAATAATTTTTTTCGGTCCCAAGGTTATTCATGTAAATTTTACTGTAATATTCAATCTTTTAGAAATGGATTCTCTTTCTCAGTAAAAAGAAATTCGTAAAATGGGATGGATTTTCAATTTCAGTAATTTACGCTGAAAAAAAATGAATATTCATGTCAACGAACTGCTAGAACTCCAACAGGCCACATGACCGGGAACGTCTAATGTGCGACCAACTAACTGGACGCTTCGAGTACGTCACAATCACGTGCGATGCATGTGCTGCTTAGCCAGTCAAGCAACCAGTATAATCGGTAAACTGCGCACGTGTGAGGAAAATAAAAAAACAAGCTTCTTTCAAATCAACTCTTCCCTCGTCGCTTCTTTCTTCTTCATCTGTACAAAACCCTTATTTTTCTCCAAAACGCAACATCTGCTTTCCCATGTTTTCGAAGCTTTTGCTTTTTCTAGAGTGATCTCATTGGAGTAGAACGAATATCTTTTTGCCCCATCGATCAGAAATGCTGCCGAGATGGTGCCGAGCTCTGACTCAGCTCTCGAGGCTGGGCTCGTCGCAGCGTAGTAGCTTAAATCACTGTCACGACTTCTACGCTATTTCGTGCCAAGGCTGCCGCCGTCGCTCCCGTCATGACCGACTCTCCCGCCGTGCCTGTGGTGAAGTTGGATAAGCTGTTTTGGTCAAAGCCTTGCTCGTTGGCTTTCCAGACGGAGTTGCCGATGAGGATGGATGAGCCGGAGTACAAGGGGATTGAGCATGTACGTGTTGTTTACGCTGAGGCTTTTTTATAGTAAACAAATCAAGTCTATTCGAGGAGCCAATGTGGTGTATAAGCGAGTCATTTTCCAAGTTGATAAACCGGCCATTTACGAAGTGTTTAATTTGGAGAAGACGTTTAAGACGACGTATGCGTTGCTGGTACTTCATATATATGTGGCTTTGCTTACGAAGGTTGAAACAAGGGGGGAAAGAAGGTAATGGCAAACGGAGGTACAAAAACAGCCTACGTCTCAGGCAGACCAACAATAGAGTTTAGAGAACTATTCTTGACGCAAATAACTTTGCAGTCACAGCTTTTCTATTCAAATTCAACTAACTCACACATAACAAAGTTCTACCTTAAATAGACACTAATTACAAACGTTAAAGGAAAACGTATCCAACTAAATCTAGGAAATCAAATGCTTTACTTGGTATCAAAATCTTTAAGATACTTTGGAATCTTGACTTGTCTTTTTGGTTTTGTCTTCGTAACAACATCTCCTTTTGTCTTCCCAACAACATCTTTTTCTGCGTCATTTGCCTTCGTAACAGCTGTCTTCGTAGTAGCTGTCTTCGTAACAGCTTCTCTTGCTCCTGCTTCTCCTGCTCCTACATCAGTCTCCCGGCGTTGGGAAGGACTCGCCCTCGAGTCTGCAATTTCAGTTGAGTTCTCTCCATGATGATGTTGTAAATCTGCAACATTGAAAGTAGTTGATACCCCAATGTCAGACGGCAAATCTAAGATATACGCATTGCTGCCTATCTTTTGCAACACCTTGTATGGTCCACTTCCACGATCATGAAGCTTTCCAAACTTTCCCCGCGGAAACCTCTCCTTTCACAGATTGAACCACACCAAGTCTCTAACCTTAAACTCAACAAATCGACGGTGCTTGTCAGCTTGCTCTTTGTATTTCTGATTACTGGCTTCCAAATGCTGACATACTTTCTCATGAAGCTGCTTAATATGTTGAGCCATTTCATCGGCGTCTCTACTGAATCTGTTATTTACTGGCAATGGAATCAAATCAATAGGACTTTGAGGATTACTTCCATACACAACTTCGAAGGGACTCATCCCAATGCTCCTGTGCTTCGAGCTATTATAGGCAAACTCAGCTTGTGATAAGGCATCACACCAACTGTTGGCATTCTCTTTTACCAACGCCCTTAACAAGCTGCCCAGCGAACGGTTAACGACCTCAGTTTGTCCATCAGTTTGAGGATGATATGCGCTACTGAATTGTAGCTTAGTGCCCATCTTGCGCCACAAGGTCCTCCAAAAATGACCGGCAAACTTTGAGTCCCTATCAGACGTTATTGTAGTTGGAACTCCATGCAGTTTCACGATTGCATCGAAGTATAACTTCGCAACATAGCTCGCATCCATTGCCTTCTTACAAGGAACAAAGTGTGCCATCTTGGAGAAACGATTAACCACAACAAACACAGAGTCAAAGCCGTTACGAGTTCTTGGTAAACCAACAACAAAGTCCATACTGACATCAATCCAAGGTGCTTGTGGTTCAGGTAGAGGAGTATAGAGCCCTGTGTTCTGACTTCTACTCTTGGTTAGATGACAAATCCTACACCGTTGCACATAACGAGCCACGTCCTTCTGCAACTTTGGCCAATAAAACTTATCATGAACCATAGCTATGGTCTTATCTCGACCAAAGTGTCCCCCCAAGCCTCCTCCATGTTGTTCTTCAATGATCCATAACCTCAACGAACTAGAAGGCACACAAAGTCTGCTACCTTTGAATAAATAACCTTCTTGTATGTGAAAGTCAACTTGTGGCCCTTTACTGGAACAACGCTCCCATACTTCCCCGAAATCCTCATCATCTTTATACAATGACTTTAATTGCTCGAAACTCTCTACTCGAACGTTCATAGTTGTTAGCAACATAATCCTACGGCTTAGGGCATCAGCAACCCTGTTTTGAATACCTGCCTAATGCTTAATAACAAAAACTCTTGTAGCTCTTCGATCCAGCATGCATGCCTTCGGTTCAGTTTTTGTTGCCCATTGATATACTTGAGGGATTCATGGTCAGAGTACAGAATGAACTCTTTAAAAATCAAATATTGCTTCCAGTGCTTCAAGGCTTGTATAATGGCATAGAACTCGATGTCGTATGCCGAGTATCGAAGTCTTGCGTCACTAAGCTTCTCACTGTAGAATGCTACTGGTTGACGGTCTTGACTAAGCACTGCACCTATTCCCACCTTCGAAGCATCACAATCAACTTCAAATACCTTGCTATAGTCAGGAAGAGCAAGGACAGGAGCTTGTGTCATAGCATTCTTAACAGCTTGAAAACTAACCTCGGCAGCCTCAGTCCACTTGAACACCTTACTCCGCAAACAGTCAGTCATCAGAGCAGATATGGTGCTAAAATTTCTAATAAACCTTCGGTAGAAAGAAGCTAAACCATGGAAGCTACGCACGTCATGTACTGTCTGGGGAGTTGGCCAATCAACAATGGCCTCAATCTTCCTCGGATCAGCCTGGATACCTTCTGCTGAAATGATAAAACCAAGGAACACCACCTTATCGGTCAAGAACTCACACTTCTTTAAGTTCACAAACAATAGTTGTCCTTTTAACACCTCAAACACTTGTCGTAGGTGTTGCATGTGTTGCTCCATAGTCAAGCTGTAAACCAGGATGTCATCAAAATAAACAACTACGAACTTCCCAATAAAAGATCGAAAAACCTGATTCATGACTCTCATGAAAGTACTTGGTGCATTAGACAACCCAAATGGCATAACAAGCCATTCGAACAAGCCATCTCTTGTTTTAAAAGCTGTCTTCCATTCATCACCCGGCTTCATTCGAATTTGGTGATATCCGCTACGAAGATCAATTTTAGAGAACACTTTTGCCCCCTGCCAAATGATCAATCATATCTTCTAACCGTGGTATGGGGAATCGATACTTCACAGTGATCTTGTTTATAGCCCTACTGTCGACACACATCCTCCCAGTACCATCTTTTTTTGGAGTCAACAAAGCTGGTACAGCGCAAGGGCTCATACTCTCACGTATCAATCCCTTATTTAATAACTCAGTCACCTGCTTGTTAAGTTCTTCATACTCTTGAGGACTCATGCGATAATGTAGCCTATTGGGAAGCACCGCTCCTGGAACAAAGTCTATCTGATGTTGTATATCTCTAAGCGGTGGTAACCCTTCTGGCAACTCTTCGGGAACAACGTCTTCAAATTCTTTCAGGAATAGTTCAACTGCTCTGGGATGCACATGTTGCATCAGTTCAACTTCCTTCCCAACAAGCATAAAAGCAATGCCTTCGCTCTCGACCTCATTCATAAACTTTTTTATGGTGAGCAGATTCTCTAAAGGTTTTGCTGTGTTGCTCCAACGCTCGCCCCGCGATGGCCCTAATACAATCTTGTTACCTTCCTTCTCAAAGGAATATGTGTTGGAGTAACCATTATGTATAGCCTTGCGATCATACTGCTATGGTCTACCAAGAAGGAGGTGACATGCATCCATTGGTGCCACATCACACCACTGTGAGTCTTGATATTTCTTCCCGATTGAGAATAGTACGAAGCACCTTCGATTCACACTAACCTCTCCACCCCTTTTGAACCAAGACAACTTGTAAGGCTTGGTCTTCCTCTCAGTTGCCAAGTTAAGCTTATCCACCATCTCCTGTGACACTATGTTTTCACAGCTGCCACTATCTATGATCACGTTGTAGACCTTGCCATTGGAAGTACATCTAGTACGAAAAATGTTGTGACGTAGCCACTCTGGATCTTCCTCAACCTTTGTGGTGTTCATAACTCTTCTGATTACTAATGACTCCCCCTGGTCGCTCCATGTCACATCTGCTGCATCTCCATCGTTGTAGGTGTCATATACTGGTGGCTCACCAAAATCCCTGTTGCAACTACCTCCCAAGTCTTCAACAAGATTGACCATCCTTCGATTAGGGCACTCGGACGCGATGTGACCTAAACCAGAGCACTTGAAACATTTGATAATCCTCCTCGATTCAGACCTAGGCTCATCTTTAACTTTAGTTGTCTCCTTCTTACCATCTTCGAAGCTGGCATTAGGTTTTAGGGCACTGGTGGTGGTTGTTTTTCTGCTTTCTAGGTCTTCAAAAGAATTCCTCCTAAAACGACCTCGTTGTTGTTTCTCAACTTGAAGAGCAAGTTGGTACACCTCGCTGTAGCCCCAACATGGTTGTAGAACTACCACATCATGAACTTCTTTCTTCAAGCCTGCTAAAAACCTCGCAGCTGTTTGTTCTTCACTTTCAGTCATTCCACACCTCATTGTCCACTCACAGACTAGCGTAACGCAGTTCGCGTTAACCCGTGATCCGGCGGAAAGTCCCTCGCCAAAAGAACGATCACGAACCCCTGAATATTCACAAAGTCCATTTCTCAAAATCATAACTCGACAATTCAAATCAAATCACGAGAAACCACCGTTCTCAGAAACACGTAATTCAATGTCGACGAATCGTCGAAAATCCGATATTTACACCTCAATACCTCGATGTACTTTCGGATGCTCAAATCGAGAAAGGAACCTGCCCACTGCGATCAGAGCGCGATTTCGAGTGAAATGACATACAACTAGCTTGTCAAAAACCATGCCGGGCGAAAAGTCGTCGCCGTCGCCGTCGCCGGAAAATCCATACCTGCCCAGAAAATTTAGTGCTACACATGGTTTCAAAGATCTCGACGATTCCAACAACTTTCCAGTTATAAGTTAAGGCCAATTTTGACCGGAAAACCTCCAGAAATCAACCCAAAGTTCCAAACCCTTACCGGAATTTCAATTCGACGGATCTCTCTCCTCCAGCCACGGCAACCCTCAAGACCACTTGGAAAAGCTTCCTTGGCTCGAGGCTAACAAAACCCCTCAAGGTAGAGCTACCAACTAGGCCGGAATCATCTTCTTCGACCACCACCGATTTGCCGGAATTTTGCCAAACTTTGCCGATTGAATTCTTTCTCCTCCGGCCACCCCACGGGACGATCCACCTACCAATCCGAAGAGGAGCACGAGCCCAACATTTCTCAAGAAGGAACCCCGGCCAATCGTGGCCGGAAAAAGGTCCAAAAATCACCAAAACCGAACGGAAAAATATGGCAAAATGGGTTACCCATGACCCATGGTCAACCCAGTCAACCAAACTGAAATGGAAAGTTGACTTCCCCAAATAGGAACCTTCTATTTATAGGCCTTCCCAAAATGGAAACCACATAATTCACTTTTCGGCAAACTTCAAATACCCGTAACTTTCTCGTCGTAATTCCGATTCCGATAATTCTCGCGGCATCAAACTCGACTCGACATGTTCTTCATTTATCACCCAAAGTCAAACACATCGACCAATCGGATAAAAAGTCAACTGTTCAAACCAACACATATTTAAACCGACTAAATAATCAACAATCGAAAATATTCACAACTAAATCTTCGTAACTCGGAATAATGCTCCGGAAGTTCCCACAAACTCGAAATTAAATTCTTAAAAACTTCCGTGAAGAAGCCGAAACCAAATTCTCGTCCGGTAATTTAGTCGTTAAAAGCATCACCATTTAAATCCGATTACGTCGAAACTTCAAATATTCATAACTTATTCATCGGTCGTCCAAATAACGATCCGGAACTGCCCACGAACTCGAAATCACACGTACAACGACTCTCGAGAAGAGACCCAGCTCCAATTCTCGGCCAATGATTTAGTCGTTAACAAATCCGGCGATTCACATAACTGTCGTAAATCTACGACTACGCAATAACCTCATGAACTAAACTGATTTCACTGCTGATTCTGTTCTGGGTCGTCATAAATCCACCCCCCTTAAAAAAATTTCGACCTCGAAATTTCCGAGTCTGCCAACTGAAAGTAGAAGCACTGCCTTTGCATACTGCTCAACTCACAAGTGACAACCTCAAATGAACGACTCTTCAGTGGCTACGTCAACTGAACAACTCTGACAATTGACTCCACAATAGGAGATATCTCCGTGCTGAAATCCTTGTACCCTCAAATCTCGAATCTGAACTGGCTCCACACAATAGCGAAGTGTTCCTGCATAAGGAACAGATAGGGTACACAACACGTAACAAACCTGAAACATAGTTCCGCCACACGGAACACAACACACACCAAAGCCAACACTATAAGCGACGCCGAACTATACGGCACAACACAAACTCGCATATGACCACATACGGATAAAAAAAACATGGCAATTCACAACTCAACACACTCATATCAACATAGTTCAAATATCGGACTCGGGCAATATCAACCCATTTCCGCTAATCTGACAGTCTGTGGTAACACAGTCCACTAACTTAGGATCCAATGTCACTCAGATCCAAATTCGCTTCAGCATGATGGAGTACAACATCATACCTCAAATCGACATCAAGCAACATCAAAACTATAGTGGTCCACAAACTGATACTGCAAGCAATCTCGAACGGCTGAAACTGCTGGTCCCAAGTCCTCCGGAACTGCAATACCGAGGTCCACAATATGCCCTCCAAGGTCTAAATAGTCCTCAAAGATCGCTCGCCAATCTGAGGATAAGAACTGGTACTAAACTGTAATCTGGTCCCCCAATGCTCTCTGTAAAGCTTACCAACACACAGTCGTAGCTGATTTCTCGGTCAACGAACCGGGACATAGGTACACCACATGAATGGACAAACTCCGTTAAACACAGCTATGCTAGCCTGCCACTGAAATCTGTTCCGGAAAGTACAAGGAAACATACTAAGTTCGTCAAATGGTCCACAATGGTCTGACAACTGGTACCACAAACCGAAGTGCATCCTGGCACACAAAACCACAGTGACAAACGCCACATCAAACTGGAAATCTCCAATGGCTGTAACTTCCAGCAAATCTCTGCCTCGCTGCCATCGTCTGCCGACAAATGTGGCATCTACACACACAAGCTGCTACGTTCTTCTACAGGTTACGTCACGAGTAGAAAACTCGGAGCATCTGACACATCTTCGCACCACTATTGCATATCACACGCAAAAATAATGAGCTTCAACATCATCACACACTAACTCAGCTTCCGATGGCACAACTCGGCTATCACGGAAACTCGATCCATACACACATGGAACACTGAAGCTCCCGACTCTCGACTGAATGCATCAGCAGCAATATCCCAGAAGGATAATCAAAGTACAACCACTAACCTTTCTCGAACAAGCTCAAAGGTGCAGCCATAGTCGTTAGTCGACCCCATCCATCTACACTGCCTCAAGCCCAAATCTGGCCGAAAATGCAAGTGGATGAAACTCAAGTGATCAGTGTACGACCTACACCGTGTTGTACGCCATAGCAGTAGTATCTCAAACTCTCTGATGCTAACACAAGGACAGCTAAACCCAAATCATACATAGGATACGTAGCCCCATAAAGTTTCCACTGCCTGAAACCATGAGCCACCGCTCTGCTACTCAACATCAAGACATAACCAAATCCAAACCTCGATGCATCGCGATAACCCACGAACTCTTCGCGGTCGTCAGGTAAGATCAAAACCGAAGCAACGGTCAACCATCCTTCAGGAGTAAATAACTCTCCTCGCGTGCATTGAACTACTCAAACTTGACACTTCTTCGTGAATCCGGAAAGTAGATTGGCAATCCGGGAAAATCCTGCACAAGCCGTCGGTAATAGCCTGTCAAACCCAAGAGACCCCTGATCTCTGGTATAATGGTAGAGCAATCCCCAAATCAACACGGCTTCAAACTGGTCAGGATCCACGCCAACTCCCTCGGCTGACATCACGTAGCTCAGAGTCTTCACGCTAACCAACCAAAACCCATACTGGCTGAACTTCGCAAATAACTGATCATCTCGCGAAGTCCGCAAAACCACTCGCTATTGCATCAGGTGCTGGTCCACATTCCTGGAATACCTCAGGACGTTGTCAACGAACATGACCGCAACTCATCCAGAATCGTCTGGACACCTGGTCCATTGAGTCCGCAAGATCTACGGGGGCAATAGTCAACCCAACAGCGTGACCAAGAACTCCTAGTGCTCACACCGAGATCCGATAACTGTCTAAACCACATCTGACTCATCGATCCCCAACTGATGGTATCCAAACTCGAAATCAATCTTCGAAAAGACTGAACCTCTCGCGATCTGATCAAACCAATCATCAATCCGGAGTGGAGGATACTCACTCTCCTCTGAAGCGAATCAAGCTTCCGGTGGTCAACGCACCACCACGTCGAACCATCCATCATCCGTACAAACAATGCAAGAGCACACCACGTGAATATGCGGGGTCGCATGAAATTTCCTGAAACCTCCTCCAGCAATTCCTGGAGTCGAAACTATAGCTCCATCAGCTCCGCTGGTACAGAACGACAAAATGCCGGTAAAATGAGTCTAGCGCCCGGTACAAGCACAATGGTGTAGTCAATCTCTCAAACTGGAGGAACACCTAGTAACTCCTCCGGAACACACCTGGAAACTCGGGAACCACCTCAATGTCACCAATGTCGGGCATAGCAACCGTAGTATCCACATCATAAGCTAAGCAAACAACACAACTCGTCTCCACCATTCGCTCGACCATCACCACGAAACAGTATCTCGGGGAAAGTATGGTCGTCGAAACACAACCTCCTTCTCGAGGTACTCGAACACAGCCAAATGCGTCGTCCGTAAGTCCATACTCACAATCACATCAAAACCACGATGTCCAGCTATAGCAGATCCGCGGCTAAGCCATATCCTTCAACAAGGATCTCGCAACCTCCGGATGGATACAACACTCTTCAAGACCTCGGGAGTGGAGATGTAGGTACAATAGCCATGGATATCAAATAACAGTAACCTCGGAGAAAAGTCTGTCCTCAAACAAGGTCATGGCACGAACTCCAACACGTCCAACTAGCCGCCCACATCAATCGCGACTTGCTGAATAACTCATCTAAAGGCTACATTGGTCAAACTTCAGGAACAACATGAGGATCTCCTCATGAACTCTGAGCTACTGAACCGCTAAAACAGCTGGCTGAGAACGCTCCCTCGTAACGTTACCCTCTTGGCCACCACAATAGCGACTGAGAGTGCTCCACGAACACAAGTCACCACAACACCTGCTGCGAGATAAGATCACCAACAATCGCCCAAACTCATGCCACAGGAGCAAATCCGCTACTCTATGATCTCCGCCATCGTCAAACGGATCCTCAGCTTGATCTGATGACCCTCAACATAATCGAAAAGACCACAGCCTGATGAAGTCACTGATCCCGAAATGTCGGAACTCAACCTCATCAAAATCTCGACTAAGTCCACTTTCCCCAAACCATCACATCGGAAACCGCGTACAACTTTCCTTCTCGATACCCTCGCCTGTGAGTGCAGCACACTAAGCTCCTCACGGTTATCTCGAGGCATATCAATCAGACTCTCTCTGATGCTCAGGTTCAAACTCATCTCGACCTCGTGCACTGCTTCTTCTGAAGCCACATAACTCGTGCAAACAGGGACAAACATGTGGACAATGCATCTCTGCCTCAGGTGGATAAACACTCCTTATTCAATTGCTGGGTAGCCTGATTAAACCATTACCGTATAAACAACACTCTGAATGTAGGCCATGGAGTCGCAACATGAACTCACACAATACCAGCCCACCAAATACAACGATCTGACTCAGGCAAAACATCAACTGCCACAATTCTCTGCTGTGAGGCAACATGTAGACGCTCATACACACACAACCAGGCAAACCGTGCCACACAAATCTCTGAACTCAGAATATTCATCCAAATCCACAGTTCTCTGGCAAATCGCACGTCGATTGATCCTCAATAGGATCCACAACCGAAACGACACGGAAAGCACGTCAAGGAGGCATCCTAATGAATAAAACATCTTTCACAACAAGTGGAATGTAATCATGAAACTTTAAATATTTGAAAGCAAACAACACCCGGAATATTGATGATTATCCGCCGCCCGGTCAGGTCACCATTCCAGACATGCTGTACATTCTCAAATATCCTCAATAAACACGACTAAAGAAGTCTACAGAACCTATAACCTAATGCTCTGATACCAAACTGAAAGGACCCAACCCCGGTTTAGTTGCCTAAACCGGAATCAAACCCTTTCGAAAACACGAACCAACAAAAACCGTAGAAATTTTGGCAGAGTTTCGTTACTAACGTGGAATTACCATTACCTGCACACGGAAAATACACTTCATCCTATGCCACAAAAATCAAACCGTGGGCACCAATCCCATCCGGATTTCTCAATATATCAACAGTAATGTAAAATAATAAATATATCTGTACTTTACTGAAATCCGGAGTAAAAATCGTATAATATATACAACAGAATACTCAGAGCGACCTCTAATGTATAATCATATGCGTATACCACAGTAGGTAGAACAATAAACCTACTGGAAGAAACAAGGTAGCTCGAGCACTATGCCTCCGACCACGACGTGCGACACCAGAGTTCGAACTGCAAACTGGGCACGGAAACCGAAAAGCCCAGGGGAAAGACATGAAACTGTTAGAGTGAGTGGACGAAAATAAATGTCTTTCACCGAGTAATATATGTTATAAAAACATATGCGAGTCGAAATATAAATAAAACAAAACAAATAGTATACGAGGAGACGCTGACTCCAACTCGTAAATAGAGCATGCATGGAAAATCTCACGGGGTCACTCATGGACACATCCGTGCTAGTACAGTCAGAATCACGGAGTCCCAGACTTCCACGCAATTCTAGCCAGAAAGGCCTCAGGTCAGAGGTCTGCCTCCCCCCGGTAAAGGCCTCGGGTCAGGAGTCACAGCCTCCCCCGGTACACATCCTCGGGGATCAGCCGGGATGCGAGTGTATCGATACAACAACATATATAACGACTGTACTCTGTGTAAACCAAATCATAAATAGTCCGAAAACCCCTCAGGGTAGAGCCACCAACTAGGCCGGAATCATCTCCTTCGACCACCACCGATTTGTCGGAATTTTGCCAAACTTTGCCGATTGAATTCTTTCTCCTCCGGCCACCCCACTGGACGCTCCACCTACCAATCCGAAGAGGAGCACGAGCCCAACATTTCTCAAGAAGGAACCCCGCCCAATCGTGGCCGGAAAAGGGTCCAAAAATCACCAAAACCGAACGGAAAAATATGGCAAAATGGGTCACCCATGACCCATGGTCAACCCAGTCAACCAAACTGAAATGAAAAGTTGACTTCCCCAAATAGGAAACTTCTATTTATAGGCCTTCCCAAAATGGAAACCACATAATTCACTTTTCGGCAAACTTCAAATACCCGTAATTTTCTCGTCGTAATTCCGATTCCGATAATTCTCCCGGCAACAAACTCGACTCGACATGTTCTTCAATTATCACCCAAAGTCAAACACATTGACCAATCGGATAAAAAGTCAACTGTTCAAACCAACACATATTTAAACCGACTAAATAATCAACAATCGAAAATATTCACAACTAAATCTTCGTAACTCGGAATAATGCTCCGGAAGTTTCCACAAACTCGAAATTAAATTCTTAACAACTTCCGTGAAGAAGCCAAAACCAAATTCTCGTCCGGTAATTTAGTCGTTAAAAGCATCACCATTTAAATCTGATTACGTCGAAACTTCAAATATTCATAACTTATTCATCGGTCGTCCAAATAACGATCCGGAACTGCCCACGAACTCGAAATCACACGTACAACGACTCTCAAGAAGAGACCCAGCTCCAATTCTCGGCCAATAATTTAGTCGTTAACAAATCCAGCGATTCACATAACTGTCGTAAATCTGCGACTACGCGATAACCTCATGAACTAAACTGATTTCACTGCTGATTCTGTTCTGGGTCGTCACACCGACCATCCATTCTGTAACCTCCATCGCGCCTGTGATGAGCCATGGAATCCACCACGCTCAATTAGTATGCAAACCTGGCTCTGATACCAATTTAATGGCAAACGGAGGTACAAAAACAGCCTACGTCTCAGGCAGACCAACAATAGAGTTTAGAGAACTATTCTTGACGCAAATAAATTTGCAGTCACAGTTTTTCTATTCAAATTCAACTAACTCACACATAACAAAGTTCTACCTTAAATAGACACTAATTACAAACGTTAAAGGAAAACGTATCCAACTAAATCTAGGAAATCAAATGCTTTACTTGGTATCAAAATCTTTAAGATACGTTGGAATCTTGACTTGTCTCTTTGGTTTTGTCTTCGTAACAACATCTCCTTTTGTCTTCGCAACAACATCTTTTCCTGCGTCATTTGCCTTCGTAACATCTGTCTTCGTAGTAGCTGTCTTCGTAACAGCTTCTCTTGCTCTTGCTTCTCCTCCTCCTACATCAGAAGGTGTTGAGTTCGGGCAGTATGTGTACGAGATTTACAATCATGATGTGGAGCTTAGAGTCTCTAAGGCTGGGGTCAATTTGTTACTGAGTAAATGGATGAAGGATTTGGCCGGAGAGGATATTCTATGGAAATATTGTTGCTTACGATGCTACTGTGCTACCAGAGGCTAGGCAGGATGAGTTGCAAAATGTCACTTGGAGGAATGTCTTTTCTGATGATGGTTCATCAAAGCCAGATGAGGCTGCATCACGAACTGTCCAGGCAATGGCAAGATATGTTCGTCGGGAAATTACTTGTCTATCCTTAACATATAAAGAAGCCATGTTATCTGGAAAATTCAAGTTTACTCCACTAACGATCGAGAAAGCAAGCTTGGAGGGTTCCAGATGAGAAACAACCTATTTTCTGCTCCCCTGTTTGAACACAAAATTTCCATTAAAGCAAAACTTCTCCTTTCCCATATCGATGTCTTATCCTCGAATTCCTTTCAAACCCCTATATGTGCAGAAAAGAATCGATGTTTGATTCTGGTTTTCAAAGTTGAATTTTGATTTTTAATCGATCGATTGGGTCGGAGCTTCAAAACTCTAAACCCGCAAAGAAGAATCGATCGATTGGGTCGGGGACGGCGTCACAGCGCGAAACGGTTAGTCTAATTGAATTTGTGAAAATAGTTTTTTTTTCTTTTTTCGAACCCCTCCTTTTAGGAAAACATACAAATGCAATTGAGAAATTTACCTTACCATTCGGCAATTGTTGGTTGAAATGACAATGTAACTTATAAATTGCAATTAATGTGCAAAGTTCAAGATTAGTATCATAATGTATATAAATTTCATAAGTTGTTCTTCCATAGTTTCTTTCTAGAAAAATTAGATTTCCATAATTGTATTGCTTGATTATGTTAGTATAAAAGTTGACATATTATTCATGTATCACAATCCAAGCTTGGTTTATAAATTGAGAACTATTTTCTAGATGTTATATTCTTGTGTGGCTGATGACCAAGTGAAATGCCCATTGCAGAAAGAAGATTTGAAGTCTGATGCGAATGAGAAAATGAAGAGAAAGCATATCAATACAAAAGAGTTGAGTGATGAGGAAGAACTCATTGGGAGAAAAAATTTGTATAAAAAACATGTTTTTTATGTGCATTGTTCATCTGTGCAAATTGTTAATGATCGCAACAGGAGAAATGATTTTTTGCAACAACGCGATGTGTATCATAAAAGATAGGTTTGCGACACGCATGCATGTGTTGTAAAAGACCATGTTGTAAAAGACAAATTTTTACTCGCGACACAAACGTGTGTGTCGTAAAAGACATATAATGTGTGTCCTAAAATACGTCTACGTGGGTCGTAAAAGATTTATCTAGCGTGTCATATAAGACTAATTAACGCGTCGTAAAAGACATATTTTGTTCTTGTCCTGTTTTCAATAAATCAATATAACAATTGATTCAAACCATAGATAAGAAAAAACTTGCACATTCATTCAATGACACAAGATTACAAACTCATACTCAATTCAAATTCATACAAGATTATATATGGTATAAAATACTTCTGTTAAGATTGAATGCACAACAGAAATAACATCATTGCCAAAGTAATACATCAAGAAACATGGACAATCTTTACAACTAATGCTATAACAAACCTCTTCACCAATAGTAACATCAATCTCTCTTGTAACACGACAAGACATTGACATTGCAGCCACTCTTTGAGACTAGGTATATGCAATCATCTTCCTACTTTTATTTAAAGATTCCATACCCACAACTTCCATAAAAAATTGAAGAATCTGTAAAAATAAAAAACATAATCATTTTGGTGCAACATGAACCACTTTAATCTCAACCTCCTAAATAGTCACTACTGCCGATGCACACAAAAAAACTTGATATAAGCACATGACCCTAAACACAATATAAAAATGAATTTGACTATTGTATACAATGAAAACAATGTGTTATACATCTTTATTGCACCTCAGACAAAAAAAATTAAACATCAAACAACAAGGCAAAGAGAATTTATGTGCACAAAAGGCCAGTGCAGCATTATGGCACGTGAACTCATCTGCTTTTCTTTTACTAACAACTCCACAAAGATGAATAGGAATGCATGATGGATAAGTTTTCATTTCATGACCAGTAAACATTCCATGCCATAACGTACATTCAAAGAAAGAAGATGAAGCAGAAGATAGAACTGTCTATATGATCAATTAAGAGAAGAGGTTGTCGACTAAAAGAACATTTTAAAATGCAGAATTAAGAATGAGAAATCCCAAAAAATCTATAATGCATCCAAGAAATTACTTGGTCCTTACAAATGGTTTCTCCTTCTCAGGTTCTAATTCCTCCAGCATAGCTTCAACTTCCCTCTTTTGAGCCAATCCCTTACCCCATTCAACCTTGATCTCATGTTAAAACAAAATACAATAGATAGACCAGATATAATCGACACAAAAGGAAAACTAGGTAAGAAGTTCATGAAAATGTAGCTTAGAATTGAACCGTACTAACTCAAACACCCCACGAACTAGAATTGCCACTTAGATGTGGTCTCAATATTACAACTAGTGGTGATTGGCGAGAGTATAGAGTTTAAATTTCAACAAAGAAATATGTTTAGTCGCCTTGTACTTAGACATCAAAAAATTTCTGATCTAAACGACGAAAGTGTTCATCATCTTAGGTACATCTTAGACGATGAATATTGATATTCGTCATCTAAGTATTAACACTTAGACGATGAAAGATATTCATCGTCTAAGTGGTAACACTTAGATGACGAACAACAGTTCGTCGTTTAAGTGAATCATTTGTTCGTCGTCTAGATTCAATAACTTAGACAACGAACATTGATCTTCATCGTCTAAGGTATAAAACCTAGATGACGAATCATTCGTCTTAGTGATTGAACCTAGACGACGAATTATTCCTGTTTCGTCGTCTAAGTTTAATTTTTATTTTGTTCCAGACTTATAAATTAAATTTAAAATATTGAATTAAATATTAATAAAATTAATAAAATATTCATTAAATATATCAAGTGTACGTACGTATATTGATCGAAATATACATAAACTAAACTACGAAACTAAACCACCAAGAGTAGACATCCCGCCGATTCCTCTGCCGCCACTTGCATTGTCGTTGTCATCGTTGCCACCCTATCGACGCTGGGTACTTGAGGACGGCGCTCATCTGAATGCTTTTCATGTGAAGCTGATCCCGGGTCGACCTTACCTCTTCTCGGGCCGATCGAGCCTCGTCTTCAGCTGCTTGGACCCGTTCCTCGACAATCGTTGCACTGCGCTTACTCACCGATGCGGATGATAGGGTCAAATCTCTCTGGACTTACCGTCCAAGCCCACGAACCTCCTTGCCAGCTCGGCAACCAAAAATAGCATCGGTAATACTGATCTGACTCTCCTTCAATAGAGGAGGCAGCTGTTCAGGTGTCATCTTCGGGTTTTCCAACTGTGCGTTCACCAATTCTTTCTGGGCCATTTGTATCCCATCCGGATTTCTCAAGTTCAGAATCATAATTTAACCAACTAAAGTAAATTCCAAGAGTACAACCTAATTAAATGTCCAAATCATAATTCAATTTCTTCAAACCAAAAGTTAGTAAGATTAAATTTAATAAATTTCGGAAGTTCGATTAAATTCAATTAATTCAGAAAAATAGTTACTTACGCCACGTTGGCTCACGACATTGACTTGTCCGGCTTTGACATAAGCGGAGACGCTGGCATCCAGGAAACAATGCTTCGAACCCGCATCTCTGTGCTCATGTACCATGTAGATGAACCCTCGCAAGCCCGAAACATGGATGACGGTCTTCTTCTCACGATTTGCCTTGTTGGCCTGTGACATTTTCTGTTTCATAACAAAGAATATTAAATAATAAATAAGTATTTAAAAGTATGAAATTATTCATTTTCATTACATTAAAGAAAATGAAGACGAACCTTAAACTTGTCGGACTCAAATTACCCGACCAACCATTGTCACTCGTCTTCCCTTTTCATCTGTAACTCTTGTGGGGTAGGCGAGGCACCGTGTTGCTGGTAGTACTTATGGAGGTCATACTTCCAATCCTTGAAAATGCGGGTAGCCGTGCCCTCTACGTATTCACACATCTTCGGTCGGCCTCATAGTCAAAATGTACCTAGGAAAAAATAAATAAAAATTAAAATCCTAGACCTTATGCCTTTATACTTTGTAATTGATTATGAAATTAAATAAAATAAAATAGACTTTATTACAAAGAGTTTGCGGTACACCTTGAACTTTTTGAATTGGGTAGCTCATTTCAAGAAGGGGTAATCATACGTATGTTGTTCCGAATAATTGAACCGATGTTGTGCGAGCACAGACTGTCGAGCTCCTTGGTCGTAGGGTCTCGGATGAACTCGTCAAACAGAACCTCGATCTTCTTTCCCGTTGAATTTACTATGCGCTCGCCTTTAGCACCCTTCCCAAGTCCCCGAGTGTGTTTGGGGACCGGGTCTGAGGGCTCCCTCTTGGTCTTGTGTCAGGCGCTATAGTGAATAGATTCGTCAATGGATTCTTGAAAATCTTGTGACGCTGCCGCTGAAGCAGAAATATTTGGCTAATCTGTATAGGCAGTAGCCTCCTCATTTTGAGCATTCGGTATCGATTCTCCATCCCCCGGAGTTGAAGGAGTCGGATGAGCCGTAATGGTCTCCTCTGAGGTTTGACCCTAACCCATTTATCGTCCAATGGATTGAAATTCGGCAGCCTTCTCTGCTATCGTGCACCTCTTCCTACTGTTAGGAATCTTGATTAAGATGTACAAAATTGAATATTCACAATATAATATATATATCCATCGTATTTTCATCGACATCATAATTTACAAATTCATTCAAAATTCATCCAATATATATATATAAATATCCATTTTACATATTCAACAAAATTACAAATTACGTTATTTGGCAAATTCGTATCCATATATTCATTGGCATATATATTCATAGGCATATTCAAAAAAAATCAAAAAATCACAAATTCAATAAATTATACATAGTCCTATATACTATTTCACATATTCATTCAACAAATTATATATATATATATATATCTTCAGATCCTATCAAGTGCGAAGCTTTGCACTGAAATTTCAGTATGGAGTTTCATTTTATGCAACACCTACTAAATAATTCTAAGATTAAAATCACTCATCCTATACATACATATGTAAGGATCGTGCATGCAAAATTTCAGCTCAATCGGAGATGTTTTGACCATTTGATCACCATATCAAATTGTAAGCTAAATTGGACAATTTTTATGCATTGTTAAACAATGTGATGATCAAATTGTCAAAATATCTCTGATTGAGCTAAAATATTTTAAGAACGATCCTTGCATGGGTATATAAAGTATGGGTGGTTTCAATCTTCGAATTATTTTATCGATTTTGCGTAAAATAGAACTTCACACCAAAGATTCAATGCGAAGCTTCATACTTGATATGATCTGTATATATATTAATTCATTCAACATGTTATATATATATATACTCCTATGTATATATAAATATATATATAACCGTACGTGAGAGAGAGAGAGAGAGAGAGAGAGAGAGAGCAATAACGAAATGAGATCGACGTGGATGGTAGATGGGACGGTGGAGGTGACGGAGCGGTAGAGGCGACGGGAGTGGTGGAGGGGATGGTGGAGGCGACGTGGAGAGAGAGAGAGAGAGAGAGAGAGAGAGAGAGTAGAGGCCACGGGTCCTGGAAAATCAAAGAGAGAGAGGAGAGGCCGATTGGCGATGGGTTTCCGGCGAGAGGAGAGAGAGAGTGATCGTCGGTGATCAGTTTCCGGTGCGAGAGATAGGTTTCTAGAGAGAGAGATAGAGATTACGGATTTCTCCTTAAATTTATCAATCTGATTTAATAACTTAGACGACGAAACGTAGGGTTTTCGTCATCGCCGTTTAAAAAAATCCCCAAAATATTTGGCGGATAAAAAAATTCACCAAATATTTGGTGTTAGACGACAAAATTACATGATTTCGTTGGCTAAGAATGAACCTAGATGACAAAATACATAAGTTTCCTTGTCTAAGTGATAATTTATAAAAAAATGTATCCATTTTCTTTTTAAAAAAATCGACTACCTCCCAAAAAATATGAATAAATCAGCCATCAGATATAATCATTATGTTTATATAATATTTTAGAAAAAAATTGATGTAAATTCGGTTGAGTTTGGTATTAGATCAATACAGCTTTGTTAATATCCACTAAAGTTTAAAAGACGGAAATGATCGTGCATATTAATATTCATAAAACTGTTTCCGACGTGACGAGCATTTCTACTTACATCACAACTTTATATATCAATTACATATAAATTAATTGAAAGTGGAGGTTAGATTTTAAAAATTTACCTAGACAACGAAAGTTGTCATTTCAACTTTTGTCGTCTAAGTCTCACTTTAGAGTTTAGGGAAAACGGATTAGGGTTTAGGTTTTCATATGTTTTCGTTGTCTAAGTAGTTCTTCTACGATGAATATATGTTCATCATTTAAGTGTACTCCTTAGATGATGAACGTATGTAATTTCGTCGTCTAAGTGAACCTTAGACGACGAAATTATAGATTTTGTCGTCTAAAATGTCATCTTTATAGCAGAAAATGATCTTGTATTTGTTTATTCTAAATCATTCCTCTAAGACATAATGAATGCAAAGGTACACACGTACACTCTTAATCAACCTATTTTAATTTGTACGCCTTAAGTAATTAATTAATTAATTACATATAATTAATTAATTAGATAATTAACTAATTACGGTTGAGTTTTTGTATATTTAATTTTAAAAATCATATCATTCTTCATCCTCATAATCATCATCATTTGAATCATCTTCCTCACTATCAATTGAATAATCCTCATCATCATAATCTCCATTGTCTGAATCATATCCGACGTCATCTGTGACGATCCGGAACAGAATCAGTAGTGTAATCGGCTTAATTCGTGAGTTAGCGCGTAATCGCAGATTTTCGATAATTGATTGAATTACCGGTCTTGATCACGACTTAATTATTGGCTGAGAATTTGAGTTTAGTCTCTTCTCGTGAGTTGTTGTACGCGTGATTTCGAGTTTGTGAGCGGTTCCGGATTATTATTTGACGATTGAGGAATATAATATGAATATTTGAAATTTCGGAATACCGTCGAGTTTATCCGTTTGCATTCGAGTTTATCCGAATCGTGATTGTGATCCATTTTGGACCGTCTATCGACCCGAACCGAAATTGGAATGGTTATCGACTTGATTTGCGAGTTTCGCGATTAGTAGCGATTTCGACGTAATTGATTATTATGGCGGCTTCGTTAGCGACTAAATTATCGGGCAAGAATTTAATTTCGGATTCTTCGCGGAAGATGTAGAGAATTTAATTTCGAGCTCGTGGGAACTCTCGGATTATTATTTCGAGTTACGAGGATTAAGTTATGAATATTTTCGACTGTTGATCATTTTATCGGATAAACTTGTGTTGAATTGAGCCGTTGAATTTTTATCGGATTTGTCGAAGTTGTTTAACTTCACGTGGAAATTGAAGAATTTGTCGAGATAAGTTTGTAGACGCGAGAATCGTTGAAAACGGAATTACGACGCGAACGTTACATTTGTTCGAAGTTTGTCGTAAAGTAAATTTGGAAGTTGCCAAAAATGGAAAGTATAAATAGTGGGTTTCCTTTTTGGGAAAGTCAACTTGGACATTGGGGGAACTCGGGGGGGGGAAGGTGCGACGGCGGGGTGGTTCAGCTTGCCGGCGGGGAGTTGCCGTCCGGTCACCTCTGACCTCGGGGTATACCTCTTTCGACTCGTCTCGATGTCCCCAACTTGTTCCCGGCCATCATCAACGGCAAGGACGCCGGAAAAGGGAGTTTTTTTCGGCCTAAAGTTGGAAGAATTTGGGTGTTTCGGGTCAACATCTTTCCGGCCAAATCGAGCGGCGTGAAGCACTGGGCTTTGAAGCCCTCATCACCACGAAGCTACCTATGTATGTATGGCATTTCAATTCCACTTGTACATGGAGAATCAATCAATTGAAGTTTTTGTGAGAATTCGGTTTTGTATGAAATTGGACTAGTTAGAGTTAGAATTAGACTTTGGTGTAGTTATGGAAGTTGTTTGTTGGATGATTTTGTGTGGAATAGGTGTTGGTTCGCCGGAAAATTTCTTGGTTGGCGTCGCGGCGGCGGCGGCGGCGGCGGCGGCGATCAACGGCGAAGCTCCGACGAGGGTTGACTTTTGGGGTTTTTGAAGAGTTATATGTCGTTTCGCTCGGAATCGTGCTCCGATCACAGTGGTGAGGTTTTTTTTCCGAATTGAGCATCGGAAATTATAGCAAGGTTTTGTGGTGTGATTATCGGACTTTCACGATTTCGTTGTTATTGAATTATATGTTTCCGGGAACGGTTGTTTCTCGTGATATGATTTGAGGTTTCGAGTTATGATTTTGAGCGGTGGATTTTATGATTATCTAGGGGTTCGTGATCATTCATTTGGCGAGGAATTTTCCGCCGGATCACGGGATTAACGCGTATCGCGTTACGCTCACCTGTGAGTGGACACTTTTATATTTTCACAGTCGTTGCGAGTTTGTGATTTTCCGTATTTATTTATATACGATGTTGAGATTATTTATTATTTTCGGAGGTATTATTTTATGTTTTATGGTGATGGCATACTAGCATCGATGCTTCGGCTACTCGGCTGATCACCGGTAGTCTGACCAGAGTTGAGAGATTCCTCTGGGCAGGGTTGAGAGATTCCCCTGTTATGCCGCCGGGGTTGAGAGATTCCCCTGGCCTATCACCGTCGGGCTTAAGAGATTCTCCTGACCGTCGGGCTTGAGAGATTCGCCTGGCACCTCCATATATGTTTTCCGAACTCGCTATACTTATTTATTGTATATGAAATTGGTGAAAGGCATATGTTTATTTTCGTCCACTCACTCTAACATTTTATTTGCCTTTCCCCTAGGTTTTTCGATTTCCGTGCCCAGTTTGCAGTTCAGATTCTGGTGTCGCACGTCGCAGTCGGAGGCATAGTGTTCGGGCTACCTTGTTTCTTCCAGTAGGTTTCTTGTTCTACCTGCTGTGGTATATTTATATAATTATACAATAGAGGTCGCTCTGAACATTCTGATGTTATATTTTTCATACAATTTTCCCCGGATTTCTGTAAAATATAGTTTTATTGAGTACTTTACATTATTGTTATGATATTGAGAAATCCGGATGGGATTGGTGCCCACGGTTTGGCTTTTGTGGCATAGGATGAAGTGTATTTTCCGGGTGCAGGTTAATGGTAATTCCGCGTTAGTAGCGTTATTCTGCCGAAATTTTTATGGTTTTTGTTGGTTCGTGTTTTCAGAAGGGGTTTGATTCCGGTTTAGGAAACTAAATCGGGGTTAGGTCCTTTCATCATCGTCATCATCCTCCAGCCTCCTCTTCAGGGGAATTCTTTTCTAACTCATCAATCTCCTTTTGAGTAAGATCTGTGGTGCCATCAGGCACAGGTAAGTGTTCGTTAGACCGAATCAGTTTCTTTATGTCGGGGATGATAAAAGTATTAGACTCTTGATATGCATCGTCATTATACGCTTCAGTGTCAGTCGTTGACGTCCCTTCAAGTGTGTGGCACTTCATATTCCTCGGTGAGACATTTGGTTTACTATTTTCCAACCTTCACCAGATTTTGGATCATCTAGATAGAACACTTGTCTAAGTAAGGTGACAAGAGTGAATGACTCATCCTCATACCAGCTTGAGTTTGTATCGACTGATAAAATGCCGAGATCTTCCTTCTTACGCTTGAACTATTTACACTTGAATAGAAAAATGTTGATACCATTCCCGTAAAGTAGCTAAACGACATTAATAAGAACTACGTAATATACATCAGCGCCTTCCCCATCTGCGATAATGAATGAAACTTTATATCGTTGAAAAAATATTCGTGGTAAATATAGTGTTGAACCGGCTTATATATGGGCCAACAAGTGTTTTTCCCATGATTACCACCCCTTGTGGTTACCGGATTTTCTAGATCAATCATCTGTAAAAATGTGAAATATATATATAAATATATATATATATATATATGAATGTGTATTCAATTTCTACCAAAAATTTGACATAGCTTTTCCTAAAATTAAAGTAAACCAAAAACCTACATGCACAAACTAAGGCAATACACTTCGCATAAGTAAACACCAAATATCATTCGAATTTATTGTGGGCACCTATTCCCATCCGGATTTCTCAATTTCAAAAAAAAACTAATAATAAACCTATATGCATGCATGGTTTAAATTAATTAAACATACGTACTCATTGGAGGAAATAATCAGGAAACTTCTTCTTAAGCATTTTTTCAACCTAGTTATGACTCCAAGACAGATTTATTTTTGACGAATCATTTATATTGTCTGAGTTGTCTGTAAAATTATACAATTAGTTATTTGACTAATAGTAGAAACAAAAAAAAATATGTAAATGATGAAAAACTGTTATAATTAATTGTACATTTCTTGAGGATGCATCCAACTGTAGTGGACCGGACCAAAAAGCAGCACTTGTTCGGGAAGGTGGATCATGAGGTGAATCATGATGTCAAAGAAAGCAGGGGGGAAAATCCTCTATAATTTGCAAAAGAGGTGTACAATTTCATATTGTAGTTCGACCACATCTGACTTCTTCAACTCTCTAGCGCATGACCTTTGCCACCATCTACACAATGCTATTATTGGTTCGATGACATCACAAGGTAAATATTGTCGAATTATTATTGAAATCAGACGTTGCAGCATAACATGATAGTCATGAGTCTTTAGACCGATGAACTTGTGTTGCTCAACGTTGACTGCTCCAAATATAATCGCTCCATAGTAGACGGATAACGAACACTTTTAAACCGGTTGAATACAGAACCCCTCAGTGTCGGCTTCACTGTGTAAGATGCATCTGACATCTTGTTGTACACTCCTATTCTATCCCTCCTTAACCACAGTCGACGCCGTAAATTAATAAATTCTAGATCTTTTCACACTTTGGGAGTATCTTTAGTCTTCAACTTAATACTGAGAATTGTTCCCACCATGTTGTCGCACACATTTTTTTTTTCTGTGCATGACATCTAGGTTGTTCCTCAGTTTCAATTTTGACCAGTAAGGCAGTTCAAAGAAAATACTCATGTGATGCTAATAGCTAAGATCATGTGGAAGGTGTGGATTGAGTTTCTTCACATCGGCATCATTGGTCAACACATGAAATAAAAGATGTTTAACCTCTCAAAAATCTCTTCGCCAGACCACTGTTGGGGTTTAGGATTATTCTCTATCTTCCCATCGAAATGATCCTTATCCTGTCACCACGGGTGATCATGAAGAAGCCATCTACGTTGACCCATGTAACACACCTTCCCCGTGTGCCAACTAGAGTTGACGTCGTCCAAGTAGACAAGACAACCATTGTACCCTTTGGTTGTGCAAGATGCCAACATCTCATACGCATGAAAATTGTTGATTCTCCACATTACGTTTGCTTTCATAATGAACATTGTGTCATTGAACTTGTCATAAGTTGGGACTCCATTTTCCCATAACAGTTTTAACTCGTCAATCAATGGTCTGAGGTACACATCTAAACGCTTTCCAGGATATTTAGGACAAGGAATTAGCAGAGTAAAAAAATTAAATTCCTTGTTTATACCACATCCACGGAGCCAAGTTGTACGACATGATAATAACTGGCCAAGTGCTGACGGCATCGCTATTATTACCCCAAGAATTGAATCAATCTGTAGAAAGTCTGAATCTAACATTTCGAACTTCTGCTGCAAAGTCTTGAAATTTCCTATTGAAATGTTTAAAGCCTCCCCATCTGCCACGTGTCTGAGCACATCGTCATCTATTCTCTGTTCTGTGTACCATCTCATCGACTCTGTTGTGTATAGAGACATGTATAGGCGCTGCAGTCTGAGAATCAACAAAAAATAGCGAAGCGCCTTTACAGGAATTTGCTTCTTCGAACTCCTCTTATTCCCCTAGTTAAAATATCTGCATTGGTTGCATACAGGACAATAGTCCAAATGTGCATACTCTTTGTAAAACAACACATAATCATTTATGCCCTTGTGAATTTTCGTGTACTTTAGGCCGAGGCTGCTTAAGATCTTTCTAACCTTATAATGAGTTTCGGGAAGTTTGTGATGATCCAGAAGCAACTTACATATATGCTCCTTCATTTCATCAAAGCACGGTCTAAAATTTCGTTCATCACTTTTTTCTAAATTTCCTTCATTACATATCGCAACACATTCTCTGGACATTCAGGGTACACCGGGGTCTAGGCTTCAAGTACCATCACGTTGTACTTATCCATCTCAGTATTGTCAATGACCAAGACAACAGGGACTTTGTCATAATAAGGAGTATCATAACCTCCCTCTTCGTGTTGGTGTCTACCATGACTAAATCATGAAAAAGCATCATGGACCAAATCCACAGTGAGATTCCAAGAAGGGGGACAATTACTATTGGATGAGACACCCTGGTAACTGTACCCTGAGCTGAAGTCTGATCCTGAGCTGAAGTCTACTACTTCACCGTGCTCACTCCATATAGTGTAACTCCACATCATACCGTGGTCATACAAGTGTTGAGACGTAACATTAATCTCCACAAACTGATGGTTAAGACATTGTCTGCACAGACACCAGTAACGCTTCTTTTCTTGACCATGTTCCATCGCAAACAACATAAACTCTTTAATTCCGTCCATATACCTCGCATCACTTCTATTCGCCAACTGTATCCAATTCTTGTCCATATTTTTGCATAAGTTAAGTATCATATTATATAATTTTTTAACTAATTAATTAATCAAATATGCTATATATATTATCAAATTACATAACACAATTAAGTTAATATGTTATAATCTAATATACGTACTATAATTAATCTAGCTAATATATAATATATATTATTAAGTTCAGATGCATTTACATATATATATATATAATTAGCTAAATAAATAAATAATTAAACATTCAACTAGTTTAATTAAACAACTAGCAAAGGGCACACACCCAATGGGTGTGAGTGAGAGGTGTGGATGTAAACTATTAATTTCAGTTATACTTTTTCATAAATTTATTTTCTGAAGATAGACAATTGGGATATATATGAATGTAAACTATTTATTTTCTGAAGTAAACTAGCGGGGCATTTATCGGCAGCTCTTCATCTTGGAGCGTGACGGAGGTCCGATTCAAAGCGTAGGGTGTGGAGGACATCGTAGGCAGATAGATTCCAGTGAGGGAGGCTAGGTATAGGGAGGACACCGTGACAGCTTCAAACACGGTTGTTGTCGTTAGGGTTCTAGATGAGAACGACGACGGAGAAACCATCAGAGAGAGAGAGAGAGAGGATTAATTTTGTTGCAAATGAGATGGAAAGAGAGACTAGGCTAATTCACCTAATGGCATGATGTAAATACGTGGAAATTGAGGGAAGATTTGTGCGTGTTATTTTTTATCGGAGGGGTTTGCGCACAATGTTCTTCTTTTGAATGAATTTCGACCCCAATAAAAAAGATTTAATTTTAAAATATGATATATATTTTTTACGACATACATTTAAAGTGTATCTTACAAGATATGGCAATGTGTCTGGTCAGGCCCGGGTTTTTGGTAACCAAACCCGAACCCAAAATTAACTCGTTCGACCGAACCCGACTCCAACCAAAAAAAATTTAGTTCGGGTGAAACCCGTCAAATATATAATACCCGAACCCGACCCGTTTACCCGAATCAAAAATAAATAAAATATAAAAAAGTAGTATTATAAATATTACTTTCTAAAAAAAAAAATTAGTAAAAAATATTTAAAAAATTAGATATAAAATATTTAAAATAGGCAGGTCAGGTTCGAGTTTGGGTTCGGTAGATGCATATCCGTACCTGACCCGAACCTGCCGCCATTCGGGTCAGATGCAAGTCGGTAAATACTCGATACCTGTTATTTACCTTAAAAATCGGGCTCGGTTCAGGCGGATACCCACAGGTTCGGGTTATTTTTCCATCCCTACTTCACAACAAATATTTTAATGTGTCGTATAAGATTAAGTTTTCGAGTCTTTTACGACATACAATAAAAGTGTGTCATAAAGGAATGAAAATATTTACGATGTACACAAAAAATACGTCGTAAAAGACAAAAATATGACTTTTTTATGACATTCATTAAAACTGTATCGTAAAAGACTAAAGACACTAGTGTTTTACGAATGTGTGTCGCAATTTGTGTGTCGTAAAAGATCATTTTTTCCATAGTGACAGTAATTATAAATATTCTTTTATGGCACATGAATAGAATGATTGTAGGAAGCACCATGTTGTGGATGTAGCAAAACTAAATGAAGAATAGAGACAAAATGAAAAACTAGAATCCGATCATGTCATAAAACGTTGAAGAAAAACTTAAACCTTCTTTTAAAGGTCAATAAATATCGAAGAAAATCATAAAATGTCCATAGAATGTCACAAAACATTGTCATATATTGACAATAGAATGTCACAAAAATGACAAGAATGTCATAAACGTCATATAATATCGTTAAATGGTTGTAAAATATGACAGAATGACAATAGAGTATCATAAAATGTCGGAAAAAGAGACTTAAAACATCTTCAAAGGTCACAAAATGTTGAATAAAGTAAAACGTCATAAAATGTCCATAGAATGTTACAAAATGACAAAAGAATGTCAAAAATTGGAAATAGAATATCACAAAAAGGTAATACAATGTCACAAAAATGAGAATACAATGTCATAAAACGTTATAAAATGCCACAAAATGGCAATAGAATGTCATAAAACATCGAAGAAAAATCTTAAAACGTAATAGAATCTCACAAAATGGCAATAGAATGTCACAAAAATAGCAATAGAATGTCATAAAAATGACTACATAATGTCATAGAACGTCGTAAAATATCACAAAATAATAATAGAACGTCACAAAATGTCAATAGAATGTTATAAAAATGGCAGTAGAAAGTCACAAAAAGGCAATAGAATGCCAAAAAAATGCCAATAGAATGTCATAAAACATCATAGAATGTCACCAAATGGCAATAAAATATCACAAAATAGCAATAGAATGACATAAAACGTCGAAAAATGTCATAAAATGACAATAAAATATCATAATACGTTGAAGAAAAACCTAAAATATCTTTTAAAAAATCAGAAAATGAAAATAGAATGTCATAAAACGTTAAAGAAAAACCTTAAACCATAATAGAATATCACTAAATGCCAAAAAAATGTCATAAAATGACAAAATAATGTCAAGAAATGGCAATAGAGTGTAATAAAAATGACAATAAAATGTCATAAAAATGGCAATAGAATGTCATAAAAGCGGCAATAGAAAGTCATAAAAATGTCACAAAAATGACAATAGAATATCATAAAATTGGCAATAGAATGTCACAAAAATAGTTATAGAATGTCATAAAACGTGTAGTGTCACAATATGACAATAGAATGTCATAAAAATGGCAATAGAATGTCACAAAAATGACAATAGAATGTCATAATACGTCGTAAAATGTCACAAAATGGCAACATAATGTAATAAAATAACAATGGTATGTCATAAAACGTCAAAGGAAAACCTAAAACTTCTTAAAAAGATAAAACGTCGAAGAAAGTCATAAAACATAATAGAATGTCACAAAATGCTAAAATAATGTCATAAATGGCAAAATAATGTCACAAAATGACAATAAAATATCATAAAAATGACAATAGAATGTCACAAAAATGGCAGTAGAATGTCATAAAAATAACAATAAAATATCACAATAATGACAATATAATGTCACAAAATAGCAATAAAATATCACAAAATGACAATAGAATGTCATAAAAACGTCAATATAATGTCGCAAAATGGTTATAGAATGTCGTCGAATATCAGAAAAAAGGCAATTCAATAGAATGTTATAAAATATCGTAGAATGTCATAAAATGGCAACAGAATGTAACAAAATAACAATGGAATGTTATAAAACGTCGAAGAAAATCCTAAAACTTCTTAAAAAATCACGAAACGTCGAAAAAAATCATAAAATGTAATAGAATGTCCCAAAATGGTAGTAGAATGTCATAAAATCGAAATAATGTAACAAAATGGTAGTAGAATGTCATAAAAATGGATAGAAGGTCACAAAAATGGCAATAGAATGTTACAAAAATGGTTATAGAATGTCATAAAACATCATAAAATTTCACAAAATGGTCATAGAATGTCACAAAATGACAATAAAATGTCACAAAAATAGCAATAGAATGTCACAAAAATGACAATAGAATGTCATAAAACGTCATAGAATATCACAAAATGGCAACAAAGTGTAACTAAATAATAATGGAATGTCATAAAATGTCAAAGAAAAACATAAACTTTCTTAAAAAGTCACAAAACATCAAAGAAAATCATAAAAATAACAATAGAATGTAACAAAAATGACAAAAGAATGACATAAAAATGGCAATAAAATGTCACAAAATTGGCTATAGATTGTCACAAAAATGGCTATAGAATATCATAAAATGGCAATACAATGTTATAAAAATGGTAATAAAATGTCATAAAACTCGTAGAATGCCATACAAATCTCCGTGGCCCAGGTAATAAAATGTCATAATAAAATGTAACAATCTCCGTGGCCCAGGTAATCACCTGGACGACGGAGATTCAGTTCTCCGTCGTCCAGGTGTCTTTTTAATTTTTTTTTTAAAAATAAATTGTAATTAAATATTATTAATTAAATTTATTATTAATTGAATTTAAATAATGAAAACTGATAAAATTAATTAAATAAACTAAATTTTTAATATTACTTAATTATTAAATAATTAAAATTAATTTGTACATACACATCCAAAAAATCCATAAAAATGAAAATATTGTTCGGAATGCGGAAAAAAACGAGATAATTAAAAAACTACTAGCTAATTAACACACTGGAGGAGCAGATGCACCGCCGCGTCCCCCGCCTCCAGCCGGGTCGTCGTCGTCGCGGTATGGGTTCGGAGGAGGTTGACATACTTCTCGAGATTGTTGCATGAGGGCGATCAGTTGGGCTATTTGTGCTTGTTGCTCGTCAAGTCTTTGCCGCATGGATTGATTCTCCTCTCCTGCCAGTCGATTCTCCTCTCGTGCCAGTCGAGCATCTTGAATGGCTGCTTCGACGGCCGCAGCCCGAGTCCTTCTCCGCTGCCCCGAACCTCCCGTAGATGATGAATCGGAGGTCGTAGACAAATCTCGAACCACCTTAGGCCCGAAGTGCCTAACCTCCTTGCCAGCTCTACGACCGTAGACCTCATCCGCGATTGCAATTTGGCTCTCAATGGATAGAGGAGGCAGGTCTTCCGGCGGCACATCTGAGAACGCAAGCTGAGTGTTAGCCAATTCTTCCTGCGCACGCTCTATCACCCTTGCCTACAAAAGAATAATTAATTTATTATAATGAAATAATATTTAAATAATAATTACTATAATTAAAAGCACATATATATATCACTTACGCCGCATTGACTCGCTTCATTATCGAGCCCAGGCGTCACGTACGCGCTTATGCTTACATCAAGATAAGGGTGTTTGGAGCCCTTATCCTTGTGCTCCTTGGCTATTTGAATGAGTTGCTTGGCGCCGGAAGTATGGTGTTTGTCCTTCTTCCCCCGGTTGGCTTTGTTGACACCGGAGAATTTCTGTTAGACAACATAATTAAATCATTAAAAAATTAATAACTAACCGGAGAATATCATCTCCGTCGTCCAGGTGTATAGACCCTGAATTCAGGGGTTAGGGCCTTACTGTTTAGGGTTTAGGGTTTGTACACTTGGACGACGGAGAATGACCATCTCCGTCGTCCAAGTGTACAAACCCTGAATTCAGGGATTAGGGCCTTAGGGTTTAGGGTTTAGGTCGTCCAGGGTTATTTGTGTGTCCGTTCAATTATTTTGAATAAAAAAAATTAAAAAAATGATCGATCGATCCGATTTGCTAGATTTAGGGTCGAGGATTTAGGGAGATAGCGCAAGGTACGTATTTATGTATGAAATTTCCTTCTCGCATGATATATAGATTTAACGCCGTAATTAAAACAACATATATATATATACTACATTTGTTGAAAGGACCCAATCCCGATTCAGTTACCTAAACCGGAATCAAACCCTTTCGAAAATACGAACCAACAAAAAAATTTCAAAATTTCGGCAGAGTTTCGTTACTAACGTGGAATTGCCATAACCTGCACCCATAAAACAACACTTCATCCTATGCCACAAAAACTAAACCGTGGGCACCAATCACATCCGGATTTCTAAACATCAATATAATCAATAACAGTAAACAAACTGTATTATGTATATATGTATATCCGAGAAAATTCGTAATAACATGTATCAGAATGTATCAGAGTGACCACTAAAGTAAAACATATACAATATACACATCAGTAGGCGAAACAAGAACCTACTGGAAAAGACAGGTAACTCTGATCACTAGCCTCCAAACCGCGACGTGAAACAGCAGAATCAGAACTGCAAACTGGGCACGAAAACCGAAAAGCCCAGGGGAAAGACATGAAACACGTTAGAGTGAGTGGACGTGAAAGGACCCAACCCCGATTTAGCCACCTAAACCGGAATCGAACCCCTTCGAAAACACGAACCAACAAAAATTTTTCCGAAATTTGGGCAGAGTTTCGTTACTAACGTTGAATTACCATAACTTGCACGCGGAAAAATAACACTTCGTCCTATGCCACAAAAAGCAAACCGTGGGCACCAATCCCATCCGGATTTCTCAACATCAATATACTCAACAACAGTAAATAAACTGTACTATGTATATATGTATATCCGTGAAAATCCGCATAACATGTATCAGAATGTATCAGAGCGACCTCTAGAGTAAAACATATACAATATGTACATCAGTAGGCGAAACAAGAACCTACTGGAAAACACAGGTAACTCTGATCACTAGCCTCCAAACCGCGACGTGAAAACACCAAACCTGAACTGCAAACTGGGCACGGAAACCGAAAAGCCCAGGGGAAAGGCAAATAAAAACGTTAGAGTGAGTGGACGAAAATATACACATGCCTTTCACCAGTTATATAAATATATACAACCAATATAAACAATGCGAGTTCGGAACACAACACATTTATATAAGGAGGTAGTCGGGCAGATCTCTCAAGCCCGACGTCGGGTGAATCGCTCAAACCCGACTGTGATAGGCCAGGGGAATCTCTCAACCCCGGCGGCACTCAGGGGAATCTCTCAACCCTGCTTCAGAGGAATCTCTCAACTCTGGGCCAGAGGAATCTCTCAACTCTGGTAGCATCGATGCAATAAATGCCAATCACAACAACACATAACAATACCTCCGAAAATAACATATATATCAATCATCGTATATATAATAAATACGGAAATCATAAATTCCACGAACTCGCAAAACAACAGTGAAAATAAAAACTTGTCCACTCACTGATCAGCTAGCGCGAACTCGCGCTAAACTCGTGGTCCGGCGGAAGTCCCCTCGCCCGAAGCACGATCACGATCCAGATCTCGATCTCGATCTCCTGAATATATTCATAAAATACAACTGATCAATATCGTAATCCACAACACTGTACTGTTGCACGGAAACCAACCGTTCCCGAAAATACAAAATGCGGTGCAAAATGAATTACGGAAATCCCGAAATTCCAACTCGAAACCTCGACTGAAAATCGGCTACTCAAATCAACCCGAAAACCTCCGTACGATAATCAGGGCGCGATTACGAGAAAAATGACATTAAAAACATCGAAATCTGAAAATTTGACTTTTCCTCCGCCGTTGACCGCCGCCGCCGGCGGCGGCGCGCCGTCAACGGAGGAATCCCACGGCCAAACTCTCCAGATCAGATCAGCTCAACCATACGAACATCTTTCCCTTCTACCCCGTAGCTTAAATCCTGCCGGAAACACCTCAATTCATCGAAACCAATTCGGAATTCTCAAACCGGATCTCAAATCGGGTTCACCCCGAAACAACACCACATCCAAAACTAACTACCCCAAGAGCTTCTCCTAGGTGTGGGAAGCAAAACCCCCAACAAATCCCCTCAAAAATCTCGCCGGAAACCTCCCTCCCATCACCGACGACCAACACTAATTCGGCCCTAATCGGGCTCCCACATAACGGAACCAATTCATCTCAAACAACCCACCATCATGCTCGAAATCAAAGGAGGAACCTAACCATACCTGATTCAGGGCCGGAGGTGGCCGGAAAAAGATCGCCGGAGTTCACTTTCCCGTTCGGGAAACTTTCCCTTCTCGGCAGCTCTTCCACTTTCCAAAATAGGAAAGTCAACGGTTGGTCAACTCCCACAATAAATTCTCGACTATTTCACGACTATTTTCCGACTTTTCGATATTTATACTCGTCCCTCGGGTCAATCGACGGTCCAAAATGAAAATGCGAAATGATTCGGATAAGCTCGAAACAATCGGATAAACTCTTCGGAATCCGAAACTTCAAATAATCATAAAATATTCCTCGGTCATCGGAAAAATCTTCCGGAACCACCCACGAACTCGAAATCACGTACTCTACACTTTCCGTGAAGACACTCAACCCAAATTCTTAACCCAAAATATCGTCGCGAGTCAAATCAGTAAACCACGCAATATTACAAAACTACGATCATAACCGAATCTCGAGAATCGTGCCAAACACACATCTGATTTTGGTTCGGGTCGTCACAAATCTACCCCCCTTAAAGAAATTTCGACCTCGAAATTTACGTACCTGCTATGTGAACAGATGAGGATACTGCTCCCGCATACGCTGCTCGGTCTCCCAGGTGGCCTCCTCCACTGAGTGATTCTGCCACAAGACCTTCACCAGCGGAATCACGTGGTGCCTCAACTCCTGCTCACGACGATCGAGAATCTGCACTGGCTCCTCAACATACGATAAATCCTCTCTGATCGGCAACTGCTGTGGGGCTATCACATGTGAAGGATCTGAGATGTACTTCCGCAACATTGAAACATGGAAGACATCATGCACACGAGCCATCTCTGTCGGTAACTCAAGTCTGTAAGCAACAGCTCCAACCCTCTCCGTAATCTCATACGGACCAATGTACCGTGGTCGAAGCTTGCCCCGCTTCCCGAAACGCACAACTCCCCTCCACGGAGATAGTTTCAGGAAGACCCAATCACCGACCTCAAACTCCAAGCTCTTCCTCCTCACATCCGCGTAACTCTTCTGCCGGTCCTGGGCGATTTTTAACCGATCTCGGATAACCTGTATGTCCTCCATCGTGGTTTTCACCAAATCCGGACCAATAAGCCAACGCTCGCCCACCTCACTCCAACACAACGGAGTGCGACACTGCTTCCCGTACAGGGCCTCGTACGGTGCCATCTCAATACTGGCCTGATAGCTGTTGTTGTAGGCGAACTCAATCAAGTGTAACTGCTGATCCCAGTTTCCGCGAAACTGCAACACACATGATCTCAACATATCCTCAAGAGTCTGAATGGTCCTCTCGGACTGCCCGTCAGTCTGAGGATGAAATGCTGTACTAAATCGCAACTTCGTGCCCAAAGCTCGCTGCAACGCCCGCCAAAACTCAGAAGTGAACTGACTATCACGGTCAGAAACAATGGATACAGGCACACCGTGCAAGCGAACAATCTCTGATAAGTACAACTTGGCTAATCTGCCCACTGAAACTTTCCCTGGAAGTGCAAGAAAATGTGCGGATTTCGTCAATCGATCAACAATAACCCAAATACCAGTGTTGCCCGCCGAAGTACGCGGCAACTGATAGACGAAATCCATCGTGATATGCTCCCATTTCCACACTGGAATCTCAAGTGGCTGTAGTTTCCCTGCAGGTTTCTGCCTCTCCGCCTTCACCTGCTGACAAATCAAACACCGACTCACGTACGCGGCAATCTCCCGCTTCATGTTGCGCCACCAATAGTACGCTCGAAGTGTACGAAACATCTTCGTACCTCCGGGATGCATTGCATACGCAGAACTGTGGGCCTCATCTAAAATCTCCTTTTTCAAATCCTCGTCCCTGGGTACACATAATCTGCCCCTGAACAACAACATACCGTCGTCGCTCAATCGGAACTCTGTAGGCACACCATTCTGAATCATGGTCTTCTTGCCCAGCAAGTAAGGATCTGAATCCTGTGCCTCTCGCACCTGATCAACCAACACTGGTCGAACCTGAAAGCTGGCCAACAAGGCTCCATCATCATCATAATCAAACACTGCACCCGTAGCCCGAAGCTCGGCTAACATCGACACTCGGGCCACACACATGTGAAACAATGAGGCTCCCGATTTCCGGCTAAGTGCATCTGCCACAACATTAGCCTTCCCCGGATGGTACTCGAAAGTGCAATCGTAGTCGTTGATCAACTCCATCCATCGGCGCTGCCTCATGTTTAGATCCGGCTGCGTCCGCAAGTAAGTGAGACTCTTGTGATCAGTGAAAATCTTACACTGAGCACCATACAGATAATGTCTCCAACTCTTCAACGCTAATACGATAGCGGCTAACTCCAAATCATGCGTCGGATAGTTGACCTCGTGCGGTTTCAGCTGTCTGGAACCGTACGCCACAACTCTACCATGCTGCATCAACACACAGCCAAGGCCCAACTTCGACGCGTCGCTGTACACAACATACTCACCACTGTCATCTGGTAATGTCAGAACTGGTGCGGTAGTCAATCTCTCCTTCAGGAGCAAATAACTCTCCTCGCACGCATCAGACCACTCAAACTTGACGCCCTTCTTCGTCAGTCTGGTAAGTGGTGTAGCTATCCGGGAGAAATCCTGTACAAATCGTCGGTAGTAGCCTGCTAAACCCAAGAAACTCCGAATCTCTGGTACCGTAGTGGGTCTACTCCAATTCAGCACGGCCTCGATCTTGTCAGGATCAACACTCACTCCCTCGGCCGAAATCATGTGGCCCAAAAACTTCACACTATCCAACCAGAACTCACACTTGCTAAACTTCGCGAACAACTGATGGTCCCGCAAAGTCCGCAACACCGCTCGCAAGTGCTTCTTGTGCTGGCCCATACTCCTCGAATAGATCAAAATGTCATCAATGAACACAATCACGAACTTGTCCAAGAATCGACGAAACACCCGATTCATCAAGTCCATGAAAGCTGCGGGGGCGTTGGTCAACCCAAATGGCATAACCAAAAACTCATAATGCCCATACCGCGTCCTGAAAGCTGTCCTGGCTATGTCCGAATCTCGGATCCTCAACTGGTGATATCCGGATCGAAGGTCAATCTTCGAAAAGAATGACGCACCCTTCAGCTGGTCGAACAAGTCGTCAATCCGTGGCAACGGATACTTGTTCCTCACTGTAATCTGATTCAGCTTCCGGTAGTCGATGCACAAACGCATGGACCCATCCTTCTTCCGCACGAATAACACTGGAGCACCCCACGGAGAAACACTCGGTCGAATGAATCCCTTCTCCAACAACTCCTGGAGCTGAATCTGCAACTCCCTCAGTTCTGCAGGCGCCATCCGGTACGGTGTCTGAGAAATCGGTCCAGTACCCGGCAATAACTCAATAGTAAAGTCAATCTCCCGCACAGGGGGTATACCGGGTAACTCCGCTGGAAACACATCCGGAAACTCAGACACAACCTCAATGGTACCAAGATCTGGTACAGCAGCTGTAGTGTCCACAACATGGGCTAAATATGCAACACAACCCTTCTTCATCAGTCGATCCGCCCTCATCGCGGAAATCAAACACGGTAGGGAAGTGTTCTTCTCGCCACGAAACAGTATCTCGGGTAACCCTGGTCGTCGAAACGCGACCTCCTTCCTATGACAGTCGAACATGGCCCAATGCGACTCAAGGAAGTCCATACCCAAGATCAGATCGAAATCCACAATATCAAGCAGTAACAGATCTGCGGCTAATCCATGGCCATTAACAAACACCTCACAATCCCGGTAAACCCAACCGATGCTCACAACCTCACCTGACGGATACAACACTCTCCACAACCCCGGAAGTGGAGATGCAGGTACCGTAGCTAATGAGGACAGTCTATATGATATGAATGAGTGTGTGGCACCTGGATCTAACAATGCAACTACAGGAATACCAAAGACATGTAACGTACCAATAACGACCTCCGGTGATGCTCTGCCCTCACGTAGAGTCATAGCATGAACCCTCGCCTGTCCGGCCGGTCGTCCTCGCTGGCCTTGTCCCTGCTGCCTGCCCTGGCCCGCAAACTGTGCTGGTCGAACTCCCGAAGTGGCACCTCGCTCTCCTCCGGAACTCTGGGCCCCCTGTCCTCCGGTAACCTCATACCGATAACATTCCCTCGTATAGTGACCCACCTGGCCACAGCGGAAACATGTGACAGGATCTCGCTGACATGGACCCACATGATGTCGACTACAGAGACTACACAACGGGTACTCTCTCGGTACAGCAAAAGTGCCACCGGTACGCCGCGGAAAACTAGAACCGCTGGAACTCCCACCAGCCTGTGGTCGCTGCGGTCGATCTCTCCTCCATCCCGGTCTCCGTCTAGGTACACTAGCTGGTGGTCGATATGACCCACCACCTGAAGATGAAGCTGAACCGGAAGTATCAGAACTCTGCCTCTTTGAAGGCCCCTGACTCGGTCCACCCTCCTCAAATCGTCTCGGCTGGTACCTCTGCTGTCTCTCCCGCTCAATATCCTCGCCTCGGAGAGCTGCACTGACAAACTCATCAAAGTTGTTCCGAGGCATCGTAGTCAGCGTCGCCTTGATGCTCAGATTCAACCCCAGCTCAAATCTACGACACTTGGCTTCCTCAGTAGCCACCATATCCCGCGCAAAACGAGACAAACGGGTAAACCGATCCCGATACTCAAGTACAGACAAACTGCCCTGCCTCAAGTTCGTAAACTCCTCGTACTTGCGCTGCTGGGTAGCCTGATTGAAGTACCTCCGCATAAACAAATCACGGAACACTGTCCACGGAGTATCCACAGGAACTCTGTCAGTGCTGACCCACCAAAAGTATGCATCACCCTCAAGTAAACCAACTGCGGCTACTGACATCTGCTCAGGAGTGAACTGCAGACGCTCACAAACACGCTCAATCTGAACCAACCATGCCTCGCATATCTCTGGCTCAACTGAACCCGAAAACACAGTAGCACCCGCAGTGCGAGCCTTGACCACAGGGTCAAAACGCTCTTCCAAAAGCAGCACTCGCATCAGCAAGTCGCGCGTTCGGCGATCCTCATCAGGATCATCATCCCGATCAACACGGGGACCACGTCGTGGAGGCATCCTATTGATACAAGACAAGCATTAGGCTCAAGCAGAAAGAACGTAATCATGAAACCGCAGATATTTGAGGACACACAACACCCGAAGTATTGATGAGTACCGCTGGCCAGTCGGGTCACCACTCCAGTCATGCTGTATCAACTCAAATACCCTAAGCGTCACAACTACAAGAGTCTACAGAATCTGACAACCTAATGCTCTGATACCAAGCTGAAAGGACCCAACCCCGATTTAGCCACCTAAACCGGAATCGAACCCCTTCGAAAACACGAACCAACAAAAATTTTTCCGAAATTTGGGCAGAGTTTCGTTACTAACGTTGAATTACCATAACCTGCACGCGGAAAAATAACACTTCGTCCTATGCCACAAAAAGCAAACCGTGGGCACCAATCCCATCCGGATTTCTCAACATCAATATACTCAACAACAGTAAATAAACTGTACTATATATATATGTATATCCGTGAAAATCCGCATAACATGTATCAGAATGTATCAGAGCGACCTCTAGAGTAAAACATATACAATATGTACATCAGTAGGCGAAACAAGAACCTACTGGAAAACACAGGTAACTCTGATCACTAGCCTCCAAACCGCGACGTGAAAACACCAAACCTGAACTGCAAACTGGGCACGGAAACCGAAAAGCCCAGGGGAAAGGTAAATAAAAACGTTAGAGTGAGTGGACGAAAATATACACATGCCTTTCACCAGTTATATAAATATATACAACCAATATAAACAATGCGAGTTCGGAACACAACACATTTATATAAGGAGGTAGTCGGGCAGATCTCTCAAGCCCGACGTCGGGTGAATCGCTCAAACCCGACTGTGATAGGCCAGGGGAATCTCTCAACCCCGGCGGCACTCAGGGGAATCTCTCAACCCTGCTTCAGAGGAATCTCTCAACTCTGGGCCAGAGGAATCTCTCAACTCTGGTAGCATCGATGCAATAAATGCCAATCACAACAACACATAACAATACCTCCGAAAATAACATATATATCAATCATCGTATATATAATAAATACGGAAATCATAAATTCCACGAACTCGCAAAACAACAGTGAAAATAAAAACTTGTCCACTCACTGATCAGCTAGCGCGAACTCGCGCTAAACTCGTGGTCCGGCGGAAGTCCCCTCGCCCGAAGCACGATCACGATCCAGATCTCGATCTCGATCTCCTGAATATATTCATAAAATACAACTGATCAATATCGTAATCCACAACACTGTACTGTTGCACGGAAACCAACCGTTCCCGAAAATACAAAATGCGGTGCAAAATGAATTACGGAAATCCCGAAATCCCAACTCGAAACCTCGACTGAAAATCGGCTACTCAAATCAACCCGAAAACCTCCGTACGATAATCAGGGCGCGATTACGAGAAAAATGACATTAAAAACATCGAAATCTGAAAATTTGACTTTTCCTCCGCCGTTGACCGCCGTTGACCGCCGCCGCCGGCGGCGGCGCGCCGTCAACGGAGGAATCCCACGGCCAAACTCTCCAGATCAGATCAGCTCAACCATACGAACATCTTTCCCTTCTACCCCGTAGCTTAAATCCTGCCGGAAACACCTCAATTCATCGAAACCAATTCGGAATTCTCAAACCGGATCTCAAATCGGGTTCACCCCGAAACAACACCACATCCAAAACTAACTACCCCAAGAGCTTCTCCTAGGTGTGGGAAGCAAAACCCCCAACAAATCCCCTCAAAAATCTCGCCGGAAACCTCCCTCCCATCACCGACGACCAACACTAATTCGGCCCTAATCGGGCTCCCACATAACGGAACCAATTCATCTCAAACAACCCACCATCATGCTCGAAATCAAAGGAGGAACCTAACCATACCTGATTCAGGGCCGGAGGTGGCCGGAAAAAGATCGTCGGAGTTCACTTTCCCGTTCGGGAAACTTTCCCTTCTCGGCAGCTCTTCCACTTTCCAAAATAGGAAAGTCAACGGTTGGTCAACTCCCACAATAAATTCTCGACTATTTCACGACTATTTTCCGACTTTTCGATATTTATACTCGTCCCTCGGGTCAATCGACGGTCCAAAATGAAAATGCGAAATGATTCGGATAAGCTCGAAACAATCGGATAAACTCTTCGGAATCCGAAACTTCAAATAATCATAAAATATTCCTCGGTCATCGGAAAAATCTTCCGGAACCACCCACGAACTCGAAATCACGTACTCTACACTTTCCGTGAAGACACTCAACCCAAATTCTTAACCCAAAATATCGTCGCGAGTCAAATCAGCAAACCACGCAATATTACAAAACTACGATCATAACCGAATCTCGAGAATCGTGCCAAACACACATCTGATTTTGGTTCGGGTCGTCACAGGACGAAAGTAAATGTCTTTCACCAAGTAATATATACTTTAAAACCATATGCGAGTCGAAAGTATAAATAATCAAATGGTACGCGAGGGAGACTTTAACTCCTCACGCGTCCGGGTACACGAGGGAGACTCTAACTCCTCACGTATACATACACGAGGGAGACTCTAACTCCTCACGCGTACAGAGCATGTGTATAAATCACACGGGGCCACTCGTGGACATATAACAACATATAAATATAATCACATAACACATGCTCAATATAAACATAATCTCGTACGAAAACTCATGCTCGTAAAACCATAATCATACTGCATGCTCAAGTTCATAAATCGTATATAAAGGACTCACAATAATTCCGTGAAAATAAACTGTCCACTCACAGACTCGCGTAACGCGCACTCGCGCTAAACTCGTGGTCCGGCGGAAGATCTCTCACCTGAAGCACGATCACGATCCAGATCTCGATCTCCTGAACATTTATAAACGTAACTGATCAAAACATAATCCACAACACTGTACTGATGCACGGAAACCAACCGTTCCCGGAAATATGCAATGTGGTACAAAATGAATTACGAAATTCCCGAAATCCCCACTCGAAACCTCGACTGAAAATCGGCTAATCAAATCAACCCGAAAACCTCTGGACGATAACCAGGGCGCGATTACGAGAAAAATGACATTAAGAACGTCGAAAATCAAAAAGTCAACTTTTGGCCGGAGCTCCGCCGTTAACCGTCGCCGCCAGCGGCGGTGCGCCGTCAACGGTGGAATTCCACAGCCAAAACTTCCAGATTTCAAGGTCTCGACATTTCGAACCACTTCCTCTTCTACCTCTCAGGCCAATTCGAACCACAACCCCTCCAATTCCGGCAAAAACCGAACGGAAAACCCACCGGAAAAACCCAATCGGGTTTGAGCCAAACCATAACCAATCCCAAAATAAATCACATGGGGAGCTTCCTTGGGGCAAGGGGAGTCGAAGCCCTCACCCCTCCGCCACCATCGCTCACCGGAAAACCTCCCCCCGTTAAGGGCGAATTCCGGCAACCTAACCCGAATCGGGTTCACCCAATACCTCATCAATTTTCACAATTTTAAACACCATTCTACTCGAAATTACTCAAGGAAGCGAACCATACCTTCCACTTGATCGGAGGTGGCCGGAATCTAAGTCGTCGGACGGCCAAGCTCAAAGAGGAAACTTTCCTCTTCGGTCAAACTGGTCAACTTTCCCGAAATAGTAAGTCAACGGTGGTCAACTCAAAACAGTGATTTTCGACGATTTTACGACTATTCCCGATATTTATACTCATGCCTCGGGTCGATCGACGGTCCAAAACGAATATACGAAATGATTCGGATAAACTCGAAACAATCGGATAAACTCATCGGATACCGAAACTTCAAATAATCATAAAATATTCCTCGGTTATCGGAAAAATCTTCCGGAACCGCCCACGAGCTCGAAATCACGTACTCTACATTATCCGTGAAGACACTCAACTCAAATTCTCGACGGAAAACAAAGTCGCGAATAGGGTCGACGAACCACATATACGACGTAAAACCGCGACTAAACTCAATCTCGAGAATCGTGCCGAATACGCAACAGATTCTGGTTCGGGTCGTCACAAATCTACCCCCCTAAAAAAAATTTCAACCTCGAAATTTACGTACCTGTCAAGTGAACAGATGAGGATACTGTTCCCGCATACGCTGCTCGGTCTCCCAGGTGGCCTCCTCAACTGAGTGGTTCTGCCACAAGACCTTCACCAGCGGAATCACACGGTGCCTTAACTCCTACTCACGACGATCGAGAATCAACACTGGCTCCTCGACATACGATAAATCCTCCTTGATCAGCAACTGCTGTGGGGCTAACACATGTGAAGGATCTGAGATGTACTTCCGCAACATCGAAATATGGAAGACATCATGCACACGAGCCATCTCAGCCGGTAACTCAAGTCTGTAAGCAACAACTCCAACCCTCTCCGTAATCTCATACGGACCAATGTACCGCGGTCGAAACTTACCACGCTACCCAAAACGCACAACTCCCCTCCACGGAGACAGTTTCAGGAAGACCCAATCACCAACCTCGAACTCTAAGCTCTTCCTCCTCACATCCGCGTAAATTTTCTGCCGATCCTGGGAGATCTTCAACTGATCCTGGATAACCTGTATGTCCTCCATCGTGGTTTTCACCAAATCAGGACCAATAAGCCAACGCTCGTCCACCTCACTCCAACACAATGGAGTGCGACACTGCTTCCCGTACAGGGCCTCGTATGGTGCCATCTCAATACTGGCCTGATAACTGTTGTTGTAGGCGAACTCAATCAATTGTAATTGCTGATCCCAGTTTCCACAAAACTGCAACACACATGATCTCAGCATATCCTCAAGAGTCTGAATGGTCCGCTCGGACTGCCCGTCAGTCTGAGGATGGAAAGCTGTACTAAATCGCAACCTCGTGCCCAACGCTCGCTGCAACGCCTGCCAAAACTCGAAAGTAAACTGACTATCTCGGTCAGAAACAATGGACACAGGCACACCATGCAAGCGAACAATCTCTGATAAGTACAACTTGGCCAATCTGCCCACTGAAACCTTCCCTGGAAGTGCAAGAAAGTGTGCGGATTTCGTCAATCGGTCAACAATAACCCAAATGCCAGTGTTGCCCGCCGAAGTACGCGGCAACTGATAGACGAAATCCATCGTAATGTGCTCCCACTTCCAAACTGGAATGTCAAGTGGCTGTAGTTTCCCTGCAGGCTTCTGCCTCTCCGCCTTCACCTGCTGACAAATCAAACATCGACTCACGTACGTGGCAATCTCCCGTTTCATGTTGCGCCACCAATAGTACGCTCGAAGTGTACGAAACATCTTCGTACCTCCGGGATGCATCGCATACGCTGAACTGTGGGCCTCGTCTCTGGGTACACATAGCCTGCCTCTGAACAACAACGTACCATCGTCGCTCAATCGGAACTCTGTAGGCACACCATTCCGTATCATGGTCTTCTTGCCCAGCAAGTAAGGATCTGAATCCTGTGCCTCTCGTACCTGATCAACCAGTACAGGTCGAACCTGAAAAACTGGCCAACAAAGCTCCATCATCATCATACCCAAACACAGCACCTGTAGCTCGAAGCTCGGCTAGCATCGATACTCTGGCCACACATATGTGAAACAACGAGGCTCCAGATTTCCGACTAAGTGCATCTGCCACAACATTGGCCTTCCCTGGATGGTACTCAAACGTGCAATCGTAGTCATTGATCAACTCCATCCATCGGCGCTGCCTCATGTTCAGATCCGGCTGCGTCCGCAAGTAGGTGAGACTCTTGTGATCAGTGAAAATCTTACACTGAGCACCATAAAGATAATGCCTCCAACTCTTCAACGCTAACACGATAGCGACTAACTCCAAATCATGCGTCGGATAGTTGACCTCATGCGGTTTCAGCTGTCTGGAACCATACGCCACGACTCTACCATGCTGCATCAACACACAACCAAGGCCCAACTTCGACGTGTCGCTGTACACCACAAACTCACCACTGTTGTCTGGCAATGTCAGAACCGGTGCGGTAGTCAATCTCTCATTCAGGAGTAAATAACTCTCCTCGCACGCATCAGACCACTCAAACTTGACGCCCTTCTTCGTCAATCTGGTCAGTGGTGTAGCAATCCGGGAGAAGTCCTGTACAAACCGTCGATAATAGCCGGCTAACCCCAAGAAACTCCGAATCTCTGGCACAGTAGTGGGTCTATTCCAGTTCAGCACGGCCTCGATCTTGTCAGGATCAACACTAACTCCCTCGGCCGAAATCACGTGGCCCAGAAACTTCACACTATCCAACCAGAACTCGCACTTGCTAAACTTCGCGAACAACTGATGGTCCCGCAAAGCCCGCAATACCATACGCATATGCTTCTTGTGCTGACCCACACTCCTGGAATAGATCAGGATATCGTCAATGAATACAATCACAAACTTGTCCAGGAATCGTCGAAACACCCGATCATCAAGTCCATGAAAGCTGCGGGGGCATTGGTCAACCCAAACGGCATAACCAAAAACTCATAGTGCCCATACCGCGTCCGGAATGCTGTCCTGGCTATGTCAGAGTCTCGGATCCTCAACTGGTGATATCCGGATCGAAGGTCAATCTTCGAGAAGACTACTGCACCCTTCAGCTGATCGAACAAGTCGTCAATCCTTGGCAACGGATACTTGTTCTTCACTGTAACCTGATTCAGCTTCCGATAGTCGATACACAAACGCATGGACCCATCCTTCTTCGCACAAACAACACTGGAGCACCCCATGGTGAAACACTCGGTCGAATGAATCCCTTTTCTAACAACTCCTGGAGCTGAATCTGTAACTCCTTCAACTCCGCAGGCGCCATCCGGTACGGTGTCTTGGAAATCGGTCCAGTACCCGGCAGTAACTCAATGGTGAAATCAATCTCCCGTACAGGGGGTATACCAGGTAACTCCGCTGGAAAGACATCCGAAAACTCAGACAAAACCTCAATACTACCAAGATCCGGCACTGCAGCTGTAGTGTCCACAACATTTGCTAAGTAAGCAACAAAACCCTTCCTCATCAACCGATCCGCCCTCATCGTGGAAATCAGACATGGTAGTGAAGTGTTCTTCTCGCCACGAAATAGTATCTCAGGTAACCCTGGTCGTCGAAACGCGACCTCCTTCCTGTGGCAGTCAAACATGGCCCAATGCGACTCCAAAAAGTCCATACCCAATATCAAATCAAAGTCCACAATATCAAGCAATAACAGATTAGCGGTTAAACCATGGCCATCAATAAACACCTCACAATCCCTGTAAACCCAACCGATGCTCACAACCTCACCTGATAGATACAACACTCTCCACAACCCTGGAAGTGGAGATGCAGGTATCGTAGCCGCTGGAATCTGCACTAGCCTGTGGTCGCCGCGGTCGATCTCTCCTCCATATCAGTCTCCGCCTCGGTGCACTAACTGGTGGGCGATATGATCCACCACCTGAGGATGAAGCTGAACCGGAAGTATCAGAACTCTGCCTCTTTGAAGGCCCCTGACTCGGTCCACCTTCCTCAAATCGTCTCGGCTGGTACCTCTGCTGTCTCTCCTGCTCAATATCCTCGCCTCGGAGAGCTGCACTGACAAACTCATCAAATTTGTTCCGCGGCATCGTAGTCAAGGTAGCCTTGATACTCAAATTCAATCCCAGCTCAAACCTGCGACACTTGGCTTCCTCTGTAGCCACCATATCTTGCGCAAAACGAGACAAACGGGTAAACCGATCCCATCCAGATTTCTCAATTACGTACGTACGTAATTTAATCTGTATATATAGCTAACATCCATGCATGTATGTACGTACGTTTTCACTAAATATATATTAAGCAAATTTTAACTGCGTACGTACCTGCTAGCCTTCTCGATATCAGTTAATTAAGCTAGCTAGCTAGTCAGCAGAGATCTCTGATCCTGATCCTTCTCGATCGGCCTTCTCCCTTCTCCTTCTCCTTCTCCTTCTCCCTTCTCCTTCAATTCTTTTTCGATCTTTAAAATTTCCCGCGGGACAGAGGATCGGATGGAATGAAGAGAGTTTGGCATCGGGCTTATATAATGCTTCACTTAGACGACAGAGGTGTCGGTACGTCGTCTAAGTGGAAGTTACTCGGACCACGGCGTGTCGGTCCGTTGTCCAGGTGATCACCTGGACAACGGAGAATACCATCTCCGTCGTCCAGGTGATCACCTGGAGGACGGAGAAGACTCCGAGGTCTAGGTGTCCACCTGGACGACGGAGAATCCCGTCTCCGTCGTCCAGGTGTTACTTGAACGACGGAGAAGTCTCCGTCGTCCAAGTGTCACTTGGACCACGGAACAATTACGTTTCCGTGGTCTAAGTGCTGTTTTCTTGTAGTGTCTTATCCATCCTAAAAATTTCAACTGTATATATATATACATGCATCAATTAAAAATTCATCATTATACCTATCGATCTTTAAACTGTAGCGGGATATAGCTTCATGAACTCATTTTGGATAGCTTCCGACAACACCCAACGATTTGAAAGCGTTTTGTATTTTTCTTACCGATTTTTGTTGAATGATTGGGCTGCTGCCCAAATCTGTAATAAAGCAATATAGCCGACGACTTAATAATGTCATCGGCTATAGTTAAAAAAGTTGTCGGCTATAGTTGTAATTATACCCGACGATTTTCCCTTGACAAAGGCCGACGATTGTCTTTTTGGTCGTCGACTATAGTATTATAGCCGACAACCAAAATGGTCGTCGGCTATAGTTATTATTCTGGTAGTGCATTATATTTATTATATTCTCCGCAAGAAGAAAAAAAATTACATATTTAAAAAAAATACAAATATTATTGCCAAAAAGGAAGCTCATTTTGCAAGTTTTTCTATGTATTGCCAAAGAAGAAATATCATTTGAAATTTTTTTTACTTGTACACTTATTGCCGATAAGGAATGCGGTTGTGCATTTTTCACTTTTTAATGTTATACCAAGACAATTTATTTCATTATAAATTGTATTCATCAACATTCAACTATACACATTCTCAAATTATAGTAATTATAGTGAAACATCATATTCTTCACAATACGAAAAAAAATTACTTATTTCAAAAAAATTATAATAATTATTGCAAAACAAGAAGCTAGTTTTGCAAGTTTTTCTATATATTGCCAAACAAGAAAGATCTTTGAATTTTTTATTCTTGTACACTTTGCCGATGAGTAATGCAATTTTGCATTTTTCACTTTTTAATGCTATACCAAAACAATTTATTTCACTATAACTTGTATTCATCAACATCCAAATGTACGCATTCTCAAAATATAGTAATGAAAATAATCCATCATATTTATCAACATATATCACCATTGCACCAAAATTATCATATTATCTACAAGGTGAAACATACATAGAATTCTAAGTACATGTTGAATTCTTCAAAATACTAATCAATAGTTTCAAAGTCTACAAATCATCCACTACGAAACAACACTACGTGATCCATGTACAATACCATTACCTCCACCCACCATTGGTCGAAACTCTAGGCATCACTCCATTTGCATTCATAGCACTTGTTATCCCATAGGGGCCATAGAAGCCACCATATGTATAACTCAGGTGCATGAGACGTGGCATATGGTGGGGGAGGGGAATTACCTCTTGGGCCCAAGTGAGGAGCACTGCCAGGGTAGCCAACAAGAAAAAGGTTCATCACACCACTGTTATTAGGTCCATAATTCTGAAAAGCTCCAGATGCATTAACGCGCCACAGTTAACGTCTTTACACCGTTATTTCCTCTGTCATTTTTGGGTTGATCTTCCATACTCTGATTAAGCAAGACGAACTGGAATCTTTTCCCTTATCATTATGCCTTGCCTTTGAAGTGTTCTTCTTGCATTTGTTCTTAAAATGACCATAATTTCCGCAAGTACTAAACTTTTTTAGCTTTTTGACACCAGCGACATTTTCTTTTGACTTATCTGCGACTCTTTTCTTTCCCTTCGACCTTACAACATCAGGGTCTCTCACATTATTTTCATGTCGCTCGGTTTCGGGTGCTACTTCCAATCAACCATAGTCGCTTTTATTGTTTCTTCCAATTTGTCAAGTTCCTCATTCACCAAATCACACCCTTTCTTTGAGCATGAAGCATGGTATGCTAGTTTGTATAGCCTTCCGATTAAATTGCATTTGATCGAACCAAAACCTTTTCACACTCAGCTTCTATAATGAATATGGCGTTGCTTTTAACTCTCCAAGCTTCATCACAGACTACATCTTACCCACAATAACAACCAATTGATCATGACCTATATAAATCAATGCTTCAAGTTTAATCTGATGTACACATATAATTATACCATATAAGAACTGAAAAAAGTGACAAATATTTCTCTAGAAACAGAACTAAAGCAGTTCACCATAATACAAGTAAAATGACAATACTACTATTGCAAAGAGATCAAACTTAAAGGATGGATGATATCTTGCATACCAAAGGATACCATGCCAGTTTAGTTGGATGGAAATGTGGCCAATCAGAGTGGAATCATGAACATTTCAGAAAACGTAACTTCTGTATGTTGAAATGAAATTAAGCAGTTGTAGGAGTTTTACAAGTTAGATGATGGTCGAGCTACTAGAAGTATCTAAGGTCATATTCAAGTCTCTTGATCTATGTTGAGACGTAGCTCAACTCAATATAGGTGAAGTCTGAGCAGGGACAGAACCACAATTTTCACATAAAAATTTGGATAAGCGATAGATAAGAATTTAACCTGATAAGAGGCAGCTAATCCATTTCAAAGTTAAATCATCTCAGACTTTAGCCTTAATTTGGATAAAATCTCTGGTAATATACTTGCTAGAGTGCCATTTCTTCAGTTACAGACTTATTTATTTCCTCTTTTCCTTTTCTCATTCCTTCCTGTAATGCTTTTGTAAGTCTCAAACATTGTTGACTTAACTTCAAACTTTTCGTTTTAGCATGGCTATACTGCAAGGGAAACCCGTAATCCAGCAACTGTAACTGATGAATAGCTTTTATATATATATACACAGTAGTATTACAACTCAATGCTCACATGTCTAATTTCATCACCTTGACACAGTGAGAATAATGACCCAAATTCACAGTAATCAAACAATGAAAAAAAATTCTGAAGCAGTAACCAACAGTAAGAGTCGCCAACTCAAGAACCAAACACTATAATTAAACACCAGAGGCATACTTGAATCGGTAATCTAATGAGGCTCATGAGATAAAATATTAAGAAGCTTACTTTTGATTGTTGAAAGGTTGCCCAGTCGATTCCATTCATGGGTCTGTCCTGCTCTGAATGAATCAATATCCGGCGCTCTCGGATTTGGCTGTCGCAGCAAGGATAAGCCGACGATTCGTCGTCGTTTATGTATATGAACCTCTTCATGTTGAATTACAAGAAGCATATATGGGCGTTGATGGTCAAATATGGTTTCCAAAGCACTGAAAAATTATTCGAAATTAAAACAAAAAAATTATGAATTCAGCTCTGTTATGTAGTGGAATAGCTTAGCCGAATGCCGAGATACGGTTTCGTGTTCAGAACTGTTACCTGGATCGTTGACGGTGGCGGATTGAGAGCTCCGGCGGCGTTGAAACTGAATCTTTTGGGTTGAAGTGAGGCTTGTGAAGAAGAAACGAAATCGAAAAGTGATCAGAATGATCAGATTATCCAAATTTTGATCTGCTACATCCCCTTCATATTTCTCTCTCTCAAGCTCGCACCAACTGGTTTAGACAAGGCTACTGTTTTTAGCCGGTCACATTCGCTAAGCCGACACGTGCAATGCAATGCAATGGGACACGACACGTGTAAACATTCAATTGGCTTCATCACGTGCACCAATGGGACGTGATCTCTTGCACACGTCCTCGCGTACTCGCTACTCCAACAGACAATAAATCACTCACAGACCTCTCCCTCTCCCTCTCCCTCTCTCTCTCTCATAACGCCCTAGAAACCGAAAACCCAGCAATTCAAATCTCAATTTCAATTTCAGCATGGCCTTCTCCGTCGCGAGTTCCGACGATTTCGAATTGCTGGACTTGGAAGACTCCGATCAAGAAGAACTCCTCGCTCTCTCTGACTGGGAATTCGTCGACGTCTCCAACGCCGACTCCGACAAACAAGACCAACAACCACCACTCGTCTCCGACGCTCCGATCACTCCTCCTACCGTGACCCGCCCGACCCGTGAAGCCGACACCCGCCTCGTCCGCGTTCTCGATCTCACTTTCCAGACTCGCGTCAACCACCACCACGACCAAGACCATGAGGATGACATGGACGATGACGTGGACGATGGGTACGGTTTGGACGACGAGCTTGTGCCGTGGTCGGTGAGCGACAAATTGGGGAGAGAGAGGATGAGGAAACTGGGGAAGAGAACATTTGCGAAGATGCTGAATTCGAAGAGGTCGCCGTACTTGGTTGTCAAGCCTGGATGTGTTCGCGGCAAGCATGGTCTCGGATTGAAGCACATTTACTAGGACTGATGGGGGTAACTCTCTTTTTCAACAATCGGGTTGATATGTAATTACTAGTTAAGGGAGGAGTGGAACTGGTTTTAATCTCATGGTAATTGGGTAATCGTAGTGGCTGTTAATTCTGAATTTCTTACTAGTTTATCGCTTCTTTTGTCTATAAGAATCCGATCTGATCTACTTTCGTTCTATGATGACACTCAGTTTCTTTCTCGCCGTTATATGAATTGCGGTCATTTCTGGTACAGTATATCGTTCTTTGCGTTGTTTCTTTGCCTGGATTTTCTTGTGTCGATTTGTTTGCGGCTAAATGTGAAGGTCATCAAATGATAGTTTTGAGGGTGCAAGTGTCACCCATCTGTCTATTTCCGAATGTGATCGATAATTTTGATGACTTTGATCTTGAATCATATAGAATTGAATTACAATACGCCACTGCTTTCGGTGACATTGGGTTCGTTTCGTGAAGGGAAATAATGAAGATGCATTTATCTTTTACATTTTCTGCACTTTATTATTTCAATCCCTAATTCTATATTGCTGATCCTATCAACTGGTATCAGAGCCCAGATTCAAATGGGCGAGGCAATTTTTTTTCAAGATTGTTTCAATTCTATGGTTGCAATTCACCAAGCTACGAATGCTGATCTTGAGAGACTTCGGGAGGAGATTTGTTGGTCCACGGAGGAGCTTTGACTGCGATTTTGGACACCTCCAGCTACTGGTCCCTGGTACGCACCTGAGGATCTAGAACTTCCCAAACCATGGCGAGGTCTTATAGATGGTTCATCAGGTTCTCTATATTACTCGAATCTTGATACCGACGTTACCCAGTATTAAAAGCTAGAGTTCCTTCGTTTCTCTCTATTGAGTTCCAACGCTACTATTTGTCATCACCCTCCCGCCCTACCCATCATACTCCATCGCCGGCAGCCTCTGTCAACACCCACATTCACCCACTACAATTTGAGTGAGCTAAAATTTTCTTATCTAAAGTTGGTTTTCTTTTTTATTTTTGTTATTTTTTTAATCTTACGAACAACATGTTAAATTGAATATATACTAAACAACCAAGTTATTTACTAACTACAAGAATTAACAATAATGTTTGATGAAAATTTGTCAATATAAGTCTAATAGTGAATAACGTACTACTCAAATTCTACCCTTCAATCTTGAATAGAAAATGTTAGTTTGATAAATTGAAAAAAAGAAGATATATGTCAAGTACGTGGGTGTTATAACCCTGTGTTTTTCTCAACTCCCGGTGGCGTTGCCGCTGCCGTACGTCACTTCCTAGTGCCAACTAGTGTTTCCCGGATATCCTTGAAAACTCGGAGCTAGGTACCATTTTTGAAGACAAACATTTTGATTTCTAGTTGTACTTTAATATCAAAAGATTGATATGACAAGAAAATGGTAAGAGCGCAAAACAAATGCTAAATTATATGTTTTTTAAAGTCAAACCAAATATTATAGAGTACATCTTTTGTGAGATAAACAATAAAAAATTGTTAATGAAGGCCAAGAAATACAATCTTTCATAAAAACATCGGTCAGAATAGCAGGAGTATAAAGAAAAAGAGAACAGGTATTTGCATTTCACAAAGCCCACTTCTCTACAGTATGAGCAGGATGGTTACCGTCCCTTCTTAGATTGAGAGAAGAAGTACTCAATATTTGGTAGTAAACCTCCTGAACATCTAAGCACAACTCCCTAAAAGTAGCACTAACAGTAGACAAATCTAGAATTATTTTTAACCACAATTACGAAATTTGAACATAAACGTACATGCGACATACCACGGTCTAAGACAAGCTTGCAAGCTTGTCATGTCGCCACAATCTCTACAGCCAAAGGCGAATTGACATGATCAACTCTACACGAAAGAGTCATAACACACTGTCTATTCTAATATCGAACGACCACCCCTACAGTTTTGGTCATCCACGTTACAATCTGGAATCAAAAGCATCATCCATACACACACAATACTAACCCACATGTGATCTTTGCCAACATTTAATCTTCGTACTTGAGTGGTCCGGGGGCCGATCCACCATAATATAGTGATCATGTCAAGCACCTCCTTGCACCTTTAAGGATTGACTGCCAAACTGCTTCTTATTCCACATTTTATCATTTCAACCCTTCTATATAAACTACATATAAACAATCAATCTGACTAACATATCGGGGGATAAACCAAGAAAACATATCTGTAATCAATCCAGAAAGGAGGTCGCGGAAGAACCTATATCGGATGTCACATATTAAATTATGGTCTGAATGGTAGCGTAATATCTGAATAAATGAAGCTCATATTCACACGATATTCCACAGGAAGGGCAAATCCCATCCACATCCATCATCCTACTTCGTATTCGTGTCGTACTAGGAAGATAACCCAAACATGCTCGCCAAACACAAACCAAAGCAGTTGGAAGAGCTTGAGGACGCTAAAAAGCCTTCCAGAATCGTTCACTAAGGTCTTGAATTGCTACATGTACTGACTGCTCAATATCTTTGACAATAATTAATATAAGCACTACCCAAAAAAAACTCACCCCTAGCCATATAATTAATGTCAGATCAGCTTATCCTTCTACTCAATAGAAAGTGAGAATAACTGCAATATCATAAGGGACAAACAACTTTGCCAGCCTGTTTACATCCTAGGCTTTAGAATGATTTATAAATTGAGATACTTGTCTGAACAACGGTTCATCAAGAGTCTGTAAAATTTCTTCTGGCCGTAAGGTTGGTGGTTTCAGCATCCACCTATCATGCCAGGCATCAATCCGATCTCCACTACTAAAAGCCAACATGTACCTTTCTTCAGAATAGGCTAGGAATCAATGATACTGCATCAAGTGTAAGATAGACAACTCCCAACCTTAGTCTCCCAAAAATGCGCATTTACCAAAATACATGGCTTTGTAAATCCATCCAATGAGTGCGTCAAGATTCTGGATGATCCGCCAAGCCTACTTTGCCAACATTGCCTGGTTATAGGTATACAAGTTACAGAAACCCAAACTACCAAGGAGCTTCGGTTTACACATTTGCTTTAAAGTACACCAATGAATCTTCCTTTTATCAATTGCATCACCTTTGTAAAAGCTGGCACACATCTATTGTAGCTCCTCACAAAAAGGTTTTAGGCAAAAGAAAACAATTCATAGCATTTGTATGCAGTGATTGAGCCACTACCTTAATCAAAGCCTCCTTACGTGCCACACTTAATAAGAAGCCTTTCCATTATTTCAATTTTTTACGTAGCGTATCCTTGATATAAGAGAAAGCCATAATTTTACTACGACCTATGTGGGTAGGCATTTGTAAGTTTTTCTTATGATAAGGAACAAGAGTTATGCCTGAAGCATCAACCAGCTCCTGATGTCCTCCAATATCTAGATTTGGGCTAAAGCACACCCCTCTCTTCTCATAGCTAATAGATTAGCCTGAGGCCAACTCATAAACCCGATGTAAATTCCTCAAGATATGAAATGCATGGATGAATGTAAAAGAAAAAGAAAAGCTATCATCAACAAACAACAAATGAGATAATCGTAGAGCATGCTTACAAATCTGAATGAGCTTGTCTAAGTAAAGCCGACAAACCCTAATACAAAGAAGAAACAGATTTGGTGACAAAGTATTACCCTGATACAAGCCTCTAGTTATTGTCACAAAACCCCTAGGTGAACCATTAATCAAAAATGCAGGAGAGGAATAAAGCGGCCAAGCGTCTCCATGTAAAAAAATGGAAGATGTGCCTTTGGACAGACCATTTGAAAGCAGTGGAAACCTAGGAGCAGGACAAGGCTTCTGTCTATTTGGAGTGCGATGAGGCTCTAAAGTAGAAAGCATCAGCTAAGATGGCTTTGAAGCTAACGAAATAGCACAATGAGGCAGGCTTAGAGGCAATGGGGACCCTGAACAAGCAGACCAATGAACTAAAGCTTCAGGTGGCCAACTTGGAAGCTCAAATTTCATCAGAGACGGCTGCTAGATTGTTGTGACGGAGGCTCTTGCTAAGCAACAAACTGAGATAGAGAAGGCCAAAGCTGATGCCCTGAACAATTTGATGGAGGCTCTTAAGGGATATGGCTAGTTTCGCCTGAAGAAGTACGCCAAGGATTTGACTTGCCTTATTAGGGTGGAAATGAGTCTTATTTTGACGGGGGTGCATCTCAGGAGGGTGATGCTGATAAAGTTCAGGTACCTCGTGAGTCTCCATCAAAGGCTGATCAAACGGAGGAAGTCAATAAGCAAGCCGAAGATGTTTTCGAGAGTGTGGTAAAAAAATTCTTGGCGGAGACTACTAGTAGTGGCACCTCTGACGGTGACGACAAAGATGACGATGAAGTATGTCAGTGAAGAGGGGTAATACTGAGGCTAGGTCATCAGGATCAGAGGATGAGAGGAGGAGTAGCTTTGTGTTTTTCTCTTCTTCTTTTTTGTTTAAGTGTAACTTTGTTGTTGTGTTTGAACACATGTATTTTGTGGCGAAGATATTTTGCTAACCCATTTGGGCTATTACGTTTAAATCTTTTTTGTCTTGCATTTGTTTGTCTCTTTATAAATGAATGGATCGAGGAAAACTTGATCACATGTGCTTGCTGTGTAAAATGGAGATGAATGATAAACAAAAGTGAATGTTAACACGGAATACATGTGATGGTCTGAAAAGTTCTCCAATTCATTGACAGTAATATACAAAATAGAGAAGTAAGGACATTGTATGTTATAATCAAAATCCTAAACGCAACCCTGCCCCACATTATAGATACAATTGGCTATGTTAGTATAACTACATAAAGAGTCTTAATAATGGTATCTACTGAGATTTTCGCTATTCCACGGATGCGGCAAGAGCTTCCCGTTCAAGTCTTCGAGGTAGTATGTGCCTGGTTTTATGACTTCCGTTATCTTGTAAAGGTCTTCCCATTTTAGGTGAAGGCCTGTCATTTTGTGGGTCACAATATTGAAAACCCAATCACCCCATCTATTATAGAGATAAGTTGTGCATTTTTTGTTTTCGACGTTGTAAATGTGTGATGCGTCTCGTCGTTCTTCCAAAAGTGCTGCATCTAGGCCCAGGCCCTCTTCTTTGGTTGGTTCATCAAAGTCCTCGATTCTGGGGCTACAATAAATTAGTTCTAACGAAATAATGGCCTCAGTTCCGAACTTGAGGTAAAATGGTGTCTCTCCAGTGGTTTTGTAGCTATTGTTTTGATGGACCAGAGTACTTTGGGTAGTTTTTCAGCCCATAGTCCCTCTTTCAAATTGCCCAGCTTTTTCTTCAACCTCTTCTTCATTATCTTGTTGACTGCTTCCACTTGCCAATTTGTCTTCAGATGTGACAATGACGAAGAAACCATTGTTGTTCCCTTCTCCTTACACTAATTGATGAGTGCGTAATTGTTGAATTGTGCGTCATTGTCCATTATGATCGTTAACAAGGAACCGTAATGGCAAAATAAATTCTTATTCTTCACTTTCTTAGTTGTTACAAATGCCAACGATTTTGCCTCCACGTATTTGGTATGGTAGTCCACGATGACAATGATAAAGTTGAATTGTCCCTTGGGGTGGGGAGTTTTCCTATAAGGTTGAGTCCCCACTGTGAAAACGGGATTGGACTAACAATGATGGATAGAGGGATTGTAGGGGCTTGGTTCTTGTGTGCCAATAGCTGACATTCGTGGCAGTTTCTTGCAAAGTCTGATGCATTAGCTTAGAGTGTTGGCCACCAGAAACCATACCTTTTGACCTTGTAGGCTAAAGATCTTGCGCCAACATGATAGCCACAAGCCCCCAAGTGTACTTCTTCCCAAAAGTTTGTCCCTCTTCCGTGGTAACGCACTTCAAATTCGGCCAGTTGGGTACCTTTCTGTACAGTTGCTCATTACGGAAGCTGAAGTTTGTTGCCTTTGTCACTACTGCTCAAGCTTGTAGTTTGTCTGACGGAAGTTCATTTGATGCCTTGTATTTGATTATTTTGTTCATCCAACTTGGCTCTTGTACTGACAAAGCGAATACTTCCGTTAAAGTTGTATTGGTGCTCGGTTTTCTTAGGATTTCAACTATAGTTTGACTTGGTGTGTGAGCTGCATGTTTTGTGGCTAGGCAGGCAAGTGTGTCTGCTTTGGCATTTTTTTCACTGTGAATGTGGGTGATAGTCAAGCCTTGGAATCTGCCCAGCAGTGTCTTGACGTAACCCAAATATGTTGTCATTCTGTCTGTTTTTGCTGCAAATGCCCCTTTAACCTGGTTGATAACCAACTGTGAATCATTGAATATGTTGATGTTGGGCACCCCTAATTATTTTTCTAGCTAGAGTTTGGCAATGAGGGCTACATACTCAGCCTCATTGTTGGAAGCTTTGAAGTTGAACTTCAGTGCATACCCGGCTAAAAATACCCTCGGGTCCTGTTAGTATGGGTTCAGCCCACTGGTTCTAGAATTCCGAGAACCGTCAACATAAAGGTTCCACAAAAATGTTGATATGTTTTCCGCTTCCAGTTGAATCTCTTTAGCCGGGGTAGATTTCTTTGTGGGATTTTACTCTTCATCAAGTGGGGTGAGTTCTGCTATGAAATAGGCTACTGCTTGACCCTTCATGGCTACTCTTTGTGGTGGATGTCAAATTCACAGAGTTCCATAACCCATTTTCTAAGTCGACCACTATGTTCTGGTGATTGTAGGATCTGACAGAGTGGCATGTTTTCCATTACCTGAATTGTGTGAGCTTGAAAGTACGGACATAGTCTTCTGGCAAAAGTAACCAGGGTTAACGTGAAAAGCTCGACTGTTGGATATCTTGTTTCTGGTGGTGTAAGTCCATTTGCTGCGTAGAAAATGGGCACTTTGCCCTGGATCTCGTCTCTTCTGACTAGAGCTGAGCTTACCTCTGTCATGGATACAACTAGATATAGGTATATGACTTCTCCTTTCAGAGGTCTCGAGAGTAATGGTATGGCTGGTATGTACCATTTGATGTTTTGGAATGCCTCCTCGCATTCCGAGGTCCAGTCAACTGCCTTTCTACTTGTGTTCTGCAAGGCTTTGAAGAAGGGGGCACACTTATCCGTGTAATAGGAGATGAAATAGTTTAGTGAAGCTAATTTACCAGTTAAGCTTTATAAGTCTGCCTTATTTGTTAGAGTCTTAGTTGCAAGGATTGCCTGAATCTTTTTTGGGTTGGCCTCGATGCCTCTTTTGCTTATAATGTAACCCATAAATTTGCTGTCTATTACACCAAAGATGCATTTGGCTAGATTCAGATGCATGTCATGCTAGAGCAGGATTTGCCGGTTTACCATCAAGTCTTCAACATGCGTTTCCGCTTTGACGCTTTTGACTAGAATGTCGTCGATATAAACCTCCACCATTTTACCCATTTGTGGGTCAAAGATGTGGTTCATGAACCTTTGGTATGTAGAACTGTGTTTTTTTAATCCAAAGGGCATGATCATGTAGCAGTATAGGCCATTTTCCATTATGAACACAGTGGCAAGACAAGAAGGAGCTTGAGTTCATACAGCTTACTCAAGGAAAAATGACTATCCTTGAATATGAAACCAAGTTGACTAAACTTTCTTGTTTTGACTTACACATGGTAGACACCGATGATAAAAAAGTGAGGCGTTTCATCAGAGGCCTGAACTCCAATATAAGAAGATTGGTCACTCAACGTGGGATCACCTACGAGGAAGCTGTGGACAAAGAACTAACTCAAGAGGAGGAGAATCAGAAGTACCGCATGGAGAAAGAATGAGAGATTAAAAAAGAGAAGTTATCCAATGTCCAACCAGAAAAGTGATCTAAAACAAGAAAATAATCCACCAGCTCACATTGTCCAGCTGAATGCTATAGCCTTTAAGAAACTCATCATGGAAGGTACGCTTACAGTATACAGTACTCATGCTTGCATACTTTTTAATACTCATGCATCTGATTCTTTCATATGTTCCACATTTGTTACTAGTTCGGGTTTGATACCATCCAAACTAGATGAATTTTTTATGGTCGCTACACCGCTAGAAAAATCAGCCATTCTAACCAAAGTTTGCAAATCATGTCTCATATATGTGTTAAATGCAAATTTTCCTGCAAATTTGATAGTTTTATATATGAGATATTTTGACATAATCCTAAGATTTGATGGGATAGTCAAATATCATGCCCTTGTAGATTTCTTTGAGAAAACAATCACTTTCTCAATTTCTAGCCAACCCATTTGAAAAATTTATGGTGATTCGCATCGTGAATCTCTACCTTCCAAGTTCCTTGCCCATCTCAAGATAGAAAAAAATCTAAGCCATTAATTGACCAAATAGCTGTGGTAAATTATTTCAAAGATGTTTTCCAAGAGATAACTCGTTTACCTCCAAAATGTGAAATTGAGTTCAGTATCGATTTGATACCTGAAGCCAGGCCAATTTCTGTTACACCATATAGAATGGCACCAAAAGAGTTGAAGGAGTTACAAGTGCAAACTAAGGAGTTACTCGATCTTTGATGTATCCGCCCAAGTTCTTCTAGTTGGGGAACACTTGTTTTATTTATGAAGAAGAAAGATAGGTCTCTCTGACTATGCATCGACTACCGATAGCTGAACAAGATAATCATTAAGAACAAATACCCATTACGTCGAATCAATGATTTGTTCGACCAACTATGTGGTGCTCAAATAATCTCGAAGATTGACTTACGCTCTGCGTACCATCAACTTCTAGTGAAAAAGGAAGACATCCACAAAACCGCATTTAACACATGGTATGGCCAGTAAGAATGGTTGGTAATGTCCTTTGGATTAACCAATGCACCTTCCATATTCATGGACCTGATGAATCGAGTCTTCAGCCCATTTTTGGATCAATTTATTATTGTCTTCATTGATGATATCTTGATCTATTCCAAAATTGAAGCAGACCATGCACAACACTTAGAGATGACATTAAATCTACTTAGATCAAACCAACTATATGTCAAGTTTAAAATTTATATGGAGAATGGTTTGATCTATTCTCTGACCACAAAAGCCTCAAATACATTTTTTCTCAAAAAGATTTAAACATGCGATAACAACGATGGATGGAGCTGATCAGGACTATGATTTCACCCTACAATACCATCCAGAAAAAGCAAATGTAATAGCTGACGCTCTCAGCCAAAAAACTAATAGCCACCTTGCCTTGCTTTTAAGAGAAAATTAGAGCACACTAGATACTCTTACTGAGTACAATCTTAGTCCATCGCCAACTGCTGGTAAAAATTTCATTGGAAATATAGTAGTGCAACCTATTATTATTACCCAAATTATCCAAGCAAAAGGAGATGATTATGACCTTGTGAAGTACGTTCGAGAAATGCAAGAAAAATACCCTGATGATTGGAGCATACGAGATGGAGAAGGAATTTCGAGGGAGACTTTGTGTGCTAAACTTGGCACCATTAAAGGAAGAAGTATTGAATGAAGCTCATCGCTCGAAGTTCATAGTTCATTCTTGAGGAGTAAAAATGTACAAGGATGTACGTAGACACTTTTGGTGGAACAACATAAAGAAAGACATCGCAAAATACATCTCTAAATGTCTTACATGCCAACTAGTGAAAGTGGAACACTTGCGAAAAGGAGGACTCTTGCAACCCCTAAAAGTTCCAGAGTGCAAATGGGAGAACATCACCATGGATTTTGTCATGGGATTTCCAAAGACACGGAAGGGAAATGATGAAATATAGGTTATTGTCGATCGCCTCACAAAGTCAGCACATTTCCTACCGATTAAAATAATAGATTCCAACGATGTCTTTAGAAACATGTACTTAAAAGAAGTAGTACGTCTTCATGGGGTTATGATCTCAATTGTCTCTGATCGCGATGCCCGATTTACCTCTAGAAATAAAGCTAGATATGAGCATTGCATTTCACCCTCAGACAAATGGACAAACCGAAAGAGTCAATCAAGTGATCGAAGATATGCTTAAATCGTGCATCTTAGACTTTGGAGGAAGTTGGGAGGATCATCTGTATTTGATCGAGTTTGCGTACAATAATAGTTATCACTCGAGCATAGGAAGGACACCATTTAAAGCTTTTTATGGGAAACCATATCGTGCTCCAATGTGTTGGGTTGAAGTTGGAGAGGAAGTTCTTCTAGGACTTGACATTATCAAGTAGTCTACAAAGACTATCACTTTAATTAAGGAGCATCTGAAAACAACACAAAGCTGAAAAAAGAGCTATGCGGATTGACATAAGAGACATGTAAAATTCAATAATGGAGACCAAGTCTTGTTGAAAATCTGACCCATGCGAGGAGTTATTCATTTTGGGAAGAAGAATGTCAAGTTATCTCCATGATTTATAGGGCATTTCCCTATCATCGAGAAAATTGGTAATCTATCTTACCGGTTAGACCTGCCACCAAACATGCCCAACGTACATAACATCTTCCATGTATCCATAATGCACGAATACAAGCCGGACAAGTCGCATGTCATAGATCATAGCACCTTGGAAGTCTCGGAATATTCCACTTACAACGAGGCACCTGTGCGCATCTTGGGCCAAAAGGTGATGAAGCTCCGCACAAAGAAAATTTCAGTTGTAAAAATACATTGAAATTAACATGCTGAGAATGACGCTTCTTGGGAGTTAAGAATTAGAGATGACAAAGAAGTACCCACACTTAGTTAAGAATTAGGTACTTAAAATTCGAGGACAAGTTTTCTTTTAAGGTGGGTAGACTGTAATACTCCGAAAATTAGTATAATAATTTAGATTATTATATAACTCGTTAAACTTAGAAATTACCATAATTTAGTTTAACTTTAGAGCCTTTAGAATTTGGATAAAAAAAAATTCTGGCGAAGACAATGTATAAAAATGAGGTTTAGAGAAACATTAACGGAGTGAAGTAAATGGTCCGATGCAGTGGATACTCAAGTTCAAGTCAGGTACTCCCTGGTCTTGGATTCGAGACAACGAATCTTCATTCGTGAAACATTCCATGTTGTAGGTTAGTAAAAATAATAAAAATGTTTTTATTCGAGTTAGAAATGGTAATAAAGCGCTAATTCTAAATAGCCGATTTTCAGAAATGGAGTTTTAACAAAACGACCAAATTTCCCTTGTTTGTATTTGTACTGCGAATCAAACTTTGTGTTTAAGATTAAATCAATATTTCTAGTGATCATGTTTATATCATTTTGGTGCTAATTTAGCTGAAAGGACCCAACCTCGGTTTAGTTGCCTAAACCGGAATCAAACCCTTTCGAAAACACGAACCAACAAAAACCGTAGAAATTTTGCCAGAGTTTCGTTACTAACGTGGAATTACAATTACCTGCACCCTGAAAATACACATCATCCTATGCCACAAAAATCAAACCGTGGGCACCAATCCCATCCGGATTTCTCAATATAACAACAATAATGTAAAGTAATAAATATATCTGTACTTTTACTGAAATCCGGAGTAAAATCGTATAATATATACAACAGAATACTCAGAGCGACCTCTAATGTATAATCATATAAGTATACCACAGTATGTAGAACAATAAACCTACTGGAAGAAACAAGGTAGCTCGAGCACTATGCCTCTGACCACGACGTGCGACACCAGAGTCCGAACTGCAAACTGGGCACAGAAACCGAAAAGCTCAGGGGAAAGACATGAAAACCGTTAGAGTGAGTGGACGAAAATAAATGTCTTTCACCAATTTATATATGTTAAAATAACATATGCGAGTCCAGATAAATAAATACAATAAAGTACACGACGTAAACTCATACTCCTCCAGCGTACTGAGCATGCAAATAAAAATCTCACGGGGTCACTCATGGACACGTCCGTGCTAGTACAGTCCGAATCACGGGATCCCAGACCCACACGTGATTCTAGCTAGAAAGGCCTCAGGTCAGGGTATCTGTTTCCACCCGGAACTACATCGGCACAAGGTACGGTACCCCCCTGGTAGGCACCCTCGGGGATCAGCCGGGATGCGTGTGTATCGATATAACAACATAAACTACGACTGTACTCTGTGTAAATAAAATCACAAATAATCCGATGCAAATATAATAAACAGCATATGAATGCATATACGTAATATAATCGTATAACACATGCTCATAATAAATTGAAATCTCGTATGCATGCTCAAGTTCGTAAATCGTATAATAAGACTCGCAAACAATCCGTGAAAAGAAATTGTCCACTCACAGACTAGCGTAACGCAGTTCACGTTAACCCGTGATCCGGCAGAAAGTCCCCCGCCAAAAGAACGATCACGAACCCCTGAATAATCACAAAGTTCATTTCTCAAAGTCATAACTCGACAATTCAAAACAAATCACGAGAAACCACCGTTCTCGGAAACACACGATTCAATTACAACGAACTGTCGGAAATCCGATATTCACACCTCAATACCTCGCTGTATTTTCGGTGCTCAATTCGAAAAACGAACCTCCCCACTGCGATCGGGGCGCGATTTCGAGTGAAACGACATGCAACTTGTCGAAAACCCCAAAAGTCAAACTGTTGACCACCGTTGACCACCGTCGGCGGCGGCGGCGCCACCAACTTGATATTTTCCCGGCGGAGAAACCTCTATTCCATGTAAAATCACCCACTGAGAAACTTTCATAACTGCAACAAAGGCCAATTCACACTCTAACTAGTCCAATTTCGTGATAAACCGAATGTTCACACAAATTTCAATTCCAAAATTCTCCATGTACAAGATGAATTGGAACACCAAACTTACATGGTAGCTTCATGGTGATGAGGGCTACAAAACCCAGTCCAAATTGCAGCTCAAATCGGCCGGAATCGAATCGCCCCAAAACCCCCAATTTTTCCAAACTTTTGGCCGGAAAACCGAGCACCTCCGGCGAGCCACGCCGTGAAAGGAGGCCGGCACGGGGTCGAGGGCTCCAAGGGGAGTCGGACGAGCCCTAGGCCGAGCCCTAGGGTGGCCGGACGGCTTCGCCGCCGTGGAGCACGTCGGTCACCGCCGTGAATCTCCTCCACCACGTGTTGACTGGTCAACACCAGTCAACCCAATAAATGCCTTCTGTTGACTTACCCTATATGGAAACCTCCTTTTATACCTTCCCAAAATAGAAACTTCCAAAAATACATTTTACGACAAACTTAAAATACCCGAAACTTTCACGTCGTAATTCCGATTCCAATAATTCTCGCGGCAACAAACTCGACTCGACGTATTCTTCAATTATCACCCGAAGTCAAACACATCGACAAATCCGATAAAAAGTCAACTGTTCAACCCAAACACATTCTTAAACCGACTAAATAATCAACAATCGGAAATATTAACAACTTAATCCTCGTAACTCAAAATAATGCTCCGGAAGTTTCCAATAGCTTGAAATTAAATTCTCAACAACTTCCGTGAAGAAGCCGAAACCAAATTCTCGTCCGGTAATTTAGTCGTTAACAAATCTGACATATAAAACCGATTAAATCAAAACTTCAAATATTCGTAGTATATTCCTCGGTCGTCCAAATAACGATCCAGAACCGCCCACGAACTTGAAATGACACGTACAAAGACTCTCGAGAAGAGACCTAGCTCCAATTCTCGACCAATGATTTAGTCGTTATCAAGTCTGGCGATTCAATTATCTGTCGAAAATCCGCGATTACGCGCAAGCTCGTAGATTAAGTTGATTACACTGCTAATTCTGTTCCGGGTCGTCACATTTGTTGTTTTATAATTTTGGTTCCTTGCATATTTTAGTAAAATTACATAATATTTTCACCCATTTACTTTGCATTTCACACTCACATATCTTTACGTATGTCTATATAATCACACACCATTTTAATCAAGGTTTCACTGATTGAAACTCTCCCAAAGTTGCAATGCAACACACATAAAGTCTTATACCAAAAAACCTTCCTCTTAAACATATTTTAGTAACTCTTTCTTTTCTCCAAGAAGACCATCTTGAGTTAATCAAACACCTCCATCATGTACCAAAGTTTTTGAGTAAGTACGTGAGTACATTCCTATACTTCTTTATCTTTAGGATTACATCAAAGTGCATTGCTAAGAATAAAAGGAAAATAATGAGCCTTAGTGTAAATTTAATATTTTCGTTTCTCTTAAAAATTTAAGTAGTCATTTTTTTTACATATTTAGATTGTACATAAAGAGTTATTCAACTTTGGCTTTTGAATCACTTAAAAATATTAAGTAATGAGAAAGTTATGGCTAAAACAAGTTTTACTAATCTTTCCCCTAATCATTCGAAAACTCTTAAGATGCTCTTAACTTGAAATATTCATATATCACTCACTCATTTCTTAAACAAATTTAGTGTTCTTTATATAAATACAAATATTAGGAATTCACCTATAAATATGGAAAGTTTCAATGGCATTGGCTAAGTTTTAGTAATTAATTAATCTGTGCAAATGAGCTAAATACCAAGCGAAAACCATTTTTGGACAGTTGCTAAATATCTTTGTTTCTGGAATTGAGAACTCTCTACCGGACTTTATGACTATTACCATTGGATTTCTCTCGAAAAACACTTCGAGATGGTGTACTCACTTCTTTAATTTGGACATAATTCGGATTAATTATAAAATGGACCAAATGGAGGATTTCGGGAAAACTACCACCGAATGATACTTTTGGCCCAAGAATTAATAATTTTATTTTCTGCATTTGTACGTTCTACCTCTTGGCGAGAAAACTACGGGTATGGTAAATTTTCATCAAAATGGGAAGGATTGTGTATCGTTGATAAAATCATAGGCAAAGGATCCTTCTGCCTACACGACATTGATGGCACAGTTCACCGTAATCCCATAAACAACCAGTTTTTGAAGTACATTCAGCCCGTATGGGAGTATAAGGAGCCCGCAAACCCAGGAACTTAATTTTACTATGTTCACAAACAACCTATTCTGGAGGCATATTTTTCTTGTTCACTGAGCAAAACTAGGGGCAAACTAGTACCATAAGCGTCCAATTCATGTGGCCAAACAGTTTGTGTGACAATTTTGTATTATAATGAAAATTTTGAAACTTTTAAAAACAGTGATAGTAATAAGCTCAAGAAGCGTAATGCTCATGTCGCCGCAGGAGAAAGCAAAGGAGTTGCTACTGGAATCCCAGAAGTAAAGAGCAGCAACGATTGGGGTTCTGTGGCCACCAACAAGTATTTTAAAGCACAAGTTCAAAGCTTCGGCGACACTCGCTGACTTTCATTTTTTTGAATCGAGAGCAGCTCACTTCTCATATCACGCGGACTCATTTGTTCTAGTTGTGGGTCATTTACCCAGCTTCACATCGATCTCCTTGCTATCCCAGTCAAGCAGCTCAGCCTTTTCTTGTCGGAATACCAAGGGAGCAACTCCCACTAGGCAAGAAAAAGTGGAGGAGACTTTGTGGGTTCCAATTCCAGGCCCAGAATGACGTTATCCCCTTCTTGCAGCTCCAGAATGGTATAAAGGTTAGGCTTTTCCGACGCAACCGCTCTTGCATACGAGCAACAAAGCTAGTAGCGGTTTCTCCAGTTAGTTCATCGCGAATCTTGTTCTTATAAGGAGCCAAATCTTTGATAGAAGCATTTGAAAAAGGGGGCATTTGGAATGGGTTCTCTTGAGTACTGGAAGCTGATGAAGAAAGGAATTTGGTGCCAAAAAAGTTGCAAATGAAAAATGCAGAGAGACTAATGCGGTATTAAGTAGTGGTGAAGAAGAAAGGCACAACTTTTTAGAAGGGTATTTGAAAGGCCTAAGCAAGGTTAGTCTTACTGCTTGAAAGGAAGCGACATGTCGCATCTCTAAAAACCTCTTTGATTGCACTGGGAGTTTATCACGAGATTTGGGGGGCAATGTTTGAGCCCAAATTAAAAATAACATCTATTTTTCAAATAAATGGGCGACACGGGCCGATCACTGCGGCCTAAAATCATCATACTTAATGCGAAAAAGAAAGTGACAGTGCGAGTTTCCTAATAGAGCGAGGAGAAACATAAGCTGGATAAATCTCAAAAAACTATGTTCTTTCTAGGAAACTATTTCCTCGCTCGATGAGGAAGATGCCAAAACTATTATAAATAGACAAAATCAAGACGGATTGAGGACCTCTACACACACACACAAATTTTCTCTCAGCAAACAAGCTCCCTCTCATGAGAAACCAACAACAACAACGAACTTAGAATTAACACCAAACAAAACGTGAAGATTCGAAGGTTTTCTTTTTCAGACGACGACGATCGAATGAATTGACACCAAACAAGGAGTGAAGGTTCCGGAGGTTCATGAAGTCACTCTCTATCCCATGTTCTCAACACTCGCCAAGAAAATTGCTCTACTTTGTACCAAATAAGGTGTGCAAAGTATCGATTTTTGTGGCTCAGCAATGAGATATGAAACCAAAGTCTTGAAACAACTTAGGCAAGAATAACTTCTCGAGCAAGGTTAGTGCTATCTTCTCTCCAATCGCTTGTAAAGAAGAAAGGTTACTTAGGCGCAACATACATAGACATTCTCCCCCAGGAAGTGGCACGCCAAGCATACACCACCAAAAGAGACAGTTTGTGATTCTCTAGTCATAGCTACCTGCTAGAGAAAATGAAGCCAAACAACCGCCACAACCACCCAGTTTACACCACCATGTTCAACATTCTTGGAAGCTTTAGCTGAATTAATGATATGAAACAAGTTATCAACTAGATGAATATGGACTCATGTGAATTCAAAGACTCTATTTTTGTCTCGGCAATCAAGAATTATGCCAGAGCTGGCTTAATGAACGAGGTAGTGTCACTTTTCAAGAATCTTTTGGAGTTTGTAGAAAAAGTGAGCAAGAATAGTCACAGACTTAGAGAAGTTTTCTCTCTATATTTCTTGCTTGAAGATTTACTTTGTGGGAGTATAAGTATATATAGCTATACATCTAAAAGGTAAGATTTACATATGCATAAAGGAACTCTAGACCCTAGAGCAATAAGCAAACATCAATCTTACAACCGTAGGTGTGTAGGGAAGAGAGAGCTAGCACGTAATGGTTAGCTAAAGTGTAGTATTCTTCCTACCCATGTAGGAAGAATACTCTTCCAAGTTACCATGTTTCCTCCAACAAAAGTACAAAAACATGTAGTATTCTTCCTACCCAAAGTGTTACCATCCCGATCTGCATCAACATAGCCAAAAATATCTACACCTCCATTTTTTTTAACACTAAGCCTCTACCAATGGATCCCTTTAGGTAGCGTAGAATTCTCTTGACAATACTCAAATGAGCCATATGAGGAGCATGCATAAATTGACTCACAATACTTACACTATACGAAATGTCTGGTTTAGTGATGGTGAGATAGATGAGTTTGCCAACCAACCTTTGGTAATAGCTCATATCCTGAAGCAAATTACTTTCTGAATCCAATTTAAACTTACTATCAAGAGGACTCCTGGCTGGTTTACAGTCCAACATATCTTGTTTTTTTAGGAGATCTAGAATGTATTTTCTTTGAGTAAGAAACAATCCTTAGTGTGATGAAGCCATCTCAATGCATAGGAAATATTTGAGCTTTCCAAGGTCTTTGATTGCAAATTTTATGTGCAAGGCCTTCTTCAAATCTTCAATCTTCTGTAACTATCAGATCATCAATATATATGAGAACAACCAATCTTCCACAAGAGTTATTTCTAACAAACAAAGAAGAATCTACATTGCTCATTTGAAAGCCAACTTCCTCCAGAGCAGAGCTAAGCTTAGCATACCAAGCTCTAGGAGATTGCTTCAATCCATAAATGACTTTGTGCAGCTTACAGAACATGTCTGATTCTTTGGACTGAGGATGACCAGAAGGTAAACTCATGTAGAGTTTCTCTTCCAATTCACTATGTAAAAAGGCATTTTTGACATCCATTTGGTGAAGATTCCAAGAATTATTCATTGCTACTGATAGCAATACTTTTACAATACTCATCTTAGCAATTGAAGCAAATGTCTCCTTGTAATCTACTCCATAAGTTTGAGTGAAACCACGAGCTATCAGCCTAGCTTTCTTTCTCTCAACTGTTCCATCAGAGTGAAACTTGGTTTTGAATATCCATTTTCTGCCAACAACCTTTTCCCCCAAAGAAATCTTGACTACCAGACCAAGTTTTATTCTCATGTAAGGTAGTCAACTCATCAGTCATAGCATATTACCAATCACCGTGCAAACTTGCTTCTTTAAATGTCTGTGGATCAACTGTACCGTCAATTATGTTTAAGAAGGCAGTATGAGATGAAGACAGCCTTTTGTAAGTTCAGGAATCAGAGATACAATGCTTGGAGGTCAGTAACACATAATCTTTGAATTTTGCAGGCTTACTCCTATAACGACTAGAATTTCTCCTAGGAGGAATTAGAGGATCAATTTCAGGTGTAGCAGCTAAAGATTTCTTAAGTTTCAGAGCTTCAAACTCAATTTCTGCATTAATAGGAGGATAATCTAAAATATGAGGATCATCTAAGCCATCTGTTGGAACAGTAGGTGCTCCAAAATTGATGTTAATTCCTCCAGATGGTAAATTAATATTAGCATATGGTAAGGGAACCAAATCATGATATATTTCCCTCTTAGTGTTACCTCCAATTGCCTTAGTGAAGAAAGGTACAGTCTCCTCAAACTTTACATCTCTTGATATAAAAAAATTTCTTGTGCTTGAATTATAACACTTATAACCTTTATGTGTGGATGAGTACCTTATAAACAAGCAATTAACAGCTCTAGGATCCAATTTATCCCTATGAGAAGCCTAAATATAAGCAAAGCATACACAACCAAAAGTCTCTAGGTGAGAAAGCTCAATTGTTCGACCTTTTAACATTTCCAGAGGTGACTTGAACTCTAAACTCTACCGGGAAGTTTGTTGATCGCAGTAAGAACACCTTGAGACCAAAATTTCTTTGACACGTTCATTTGGAACATGATGACTCTAATTTTTTGAAGAATATCTTTGTTTTTTCTTTCTGCAATCCCATTTTGTGGGGGAGTTCCCACACAATTAGTTTGATGTAATATTCCATAATTTCTTAAATATTGAATCATGTTGTTAGATAAGTACTCAGTGCCATTGTTAGATCTCATAATCTGTATTTTGGAAGAATAATGAGAAGTAACTAAGTTCTGAAAATCTTTGAACATTTCAAAGACCTCACTTTTAAATTTTATAAGATCGATACACCCAAGAAATCCTTGTAAAATTATCAACAAAAATTATAAAATATTTGAATTCATCAAATGATTCCAAAACAGGCCCCCAAATATCTGAATGAACGATTTCAAAAGGATAACTAGCTCTAGACATGGATGTAGCAAAAGGTAATCTGGTAAACTTAAAGAATTGACATGCATCACACTTGATGTTGTCTTTACACAAATTTGGGAACAAAACAGATAAGACTCTGTCTGATGGATGAGCAAGTCTTTGGTGCCATAGTTGATGGTCCTGAGATGTTTTGAATTAGTCTGAATGGCTCTAGGAACAATGGACTCCTTTGATAGGTAACAGAGTCCATTTTGGAAAAATACTCACCAATCATCCTCTTAGTGATGATGTCCTGAAATAACACCTTTTTGGGTGTAAAAAAGGCAAAACACTTCAATTGGTTTGTAATCTTGCCAACAGAAAGTAATTTGAATGGAAAAGAGGGAACAAACAAGACATCAGATTTGGTTTGTCTAGATAGAATTTCTAGTTTCCCTTTCCCACAAACGGTTGCTCCTTTCCCAAAGGCAATTGAGACACTAGAGAGTATTTTTTTTTAAATCATGGAGGTTTGAAAATTGATTTATCATGTGATCTATGGCACCAGAGTCAATTATCCAATAATCATATTTGCTATTCATATTTAAGCAGTGCCAAAGGATTGCAGGATACTATTAGGAGAAATTATTCCCCTCTAATCTTAACTATGGTATTAGCTAAGATAAATGTTGTAATTCTTCTAAAACCACAAGTATACGGTGTCCAAGTAATATGATTTATAAGGAATTCGAGTATCGAACCCACGAGTATTGACCGCACTAATTCCAAAGCTTGACTTGGTTAGGTCCTAGACTATGACATTACCTAAACATGTAATGTAACCCAAAACCAATGAATAAAAAGGCAGAAATGGATCTTACCTAGCTAAGTTCTTTGGTGACCTAACTATGTAAGGGGTAGTGTAACTACAACACGTGATTATCCGATTGAATGATTGATTAACTAACCACATGCAATCATGAGGTAAAACAAAACAAAACAATGTAAATATTTGGACGTCTAAAAATGTTGCCACTAGCCAACTCAATGTACCAATAATGTCCAAGTTATGAGTTTTAGTTCGGTTTATATGCTCAAACGTCTTTTGGATCATAGAACAAATCTTTTCATTGTCCAAATCATGCCTTTTTGGGTCATGTTTGGTTATGGGCCGAAACTACTAGGCATTTTAGGATTCTAGAAGGTTTCAGTACATCCACGAAATACAAAGTAAACCAAGATTAGAAGTTAGACTTTTGGTTCTAGACTCCTAATGTATTTCATGCGTAAAGAGTTTGATTACAAACACATGTGAAGATCGTGGATGGATTCCCTTCCCAAGAATCTATTGGAGCACTTGGGAATGAGTTCGAATGAAACCTCTCAACTCGCACTTATTGGGTTACGAGTCAAAAGAATCAACCATAGCTACAAAGCCTCTCGGTTCAATGTAAGCTTAACCAAAAACCCTTGAGTCACTTGGACCTCAAAAGTATTTCGATTCATGCTCAAGCACAAGGAAACCAAATCCTAAGCTTAACCTTTTAAATCTAAGTCTAAGTCATGTTACATGCTTATCTTCCTTACGTGAGTGACTGGTTCACTTAGGTTCATTTTTAGCTCCCCTAGACATATCTCAAGCAAAAGATTCAATCTATTAAGAGAAAAGAGAGAGAGAGGATGGAGGAGATGTTTCGATCGAGAAAGAAATTACAATCGTCTCTATTATTTAAGAAACAAATAGAAAGGGAACAAAGTAGGGATGATATATGGTGAGCTCTAATAAGATTAGAGAAAATATCCCTGATTAAAAAAGGAACAAACATTGGCCATTCATTACATCCAACGGCTAAGAAGCATGGTTAGGTAAAAATTAGGTATATAAAGTTAGAAGAAGATTTAAGTCTTGGCGACACACCTATTTAGCATATTTTATAGAATACATATTAATATTATATATTATTTATTATGCGTATCCTTCTCGCATCGTATCCTCTCTTTTTTTCAGTTTGCCATTTCTCCGTATCGAATCGTATCGTATCGCCGTACTCGTATCCGTTTCGGTGCTACTTTGATTACAACCATGACTCCTCTTGAGAACACACCAAATCCAGGAACCGTACCCTTTCAAAAATGTGAACTAGGTCGGATTTGTGATGTTATTTGTTAATATATAAGAGGCTTGATTAAGAGAAGTAGACTTCCATTTTGCTCGGGGACTTGAGTTTCAACCAGAGCAAAAGAGCTCAGAGATCAAATTTTAGAGATAGCAAGCATTGGGATTCATTTGCACCCTTATCTCTATTTTTTTTGTTATTTTTTAGCTATTTTATATAGTTATGGACTTCCGTACATGGGCTTATGTAGGGAACTCTTCTAATGAGGACTTGCTTAGCACATTTCATAAAATTGTCGTAAGAGTCATTTTTTGATAATATTTTTACAAAGTTAACCGTTAAATTTTTAGATATTAATGAGTAGATCATTTGTACAAATTTTCATCCAAATTGAAAATCGTTAAGGTATCGAACAAGATCAAATCAATGGACGAACCAAAACTGTCAAACATACACCGTTCATGTTCATAAGTGATAAATCTTGATTATGAATGACTTAACGATTTTTAATTTTGATGAAATTTTGTATGAGTGATCTACTTATCATTATCTATCTAACCAACAAAAATTTACCAAAATATATAAAAAAAATGAGTTTAATGAAAATGTACTCATCAATTCCTCAATATAAAAGTCATCAATGGAGAATTTCCTGCCTTATGTAACTCTAGCATATTATTGATTTCTTCGTAGGAATGAATTCAGGTTCAACTTTGCATAGCATATCAAGAACCGAAACCGAACCGATATAATCAGTCCGGGTCGGTTACGAGATGTCCAAGTCTGAAATCGAACAAAACTCGAATCGGTTCTTTCGTTCGGTTCTTTGGTGCGTATTCAACAATTAGTGATCAACTCTCAGATCCATATCTGAGAATCTCAAGTGCCAATGTTGATAATGCAAAATACACCATAAAAAAAAAATAATCGACAAGATGAGACATTTTGAGCTTCTCAAAGAGGGCTGTGGTGGCTCGGCCTTTCCAAACCTGTCAATAAAGTCGTCGGCGCCGCTAGTACTCGTCTGTGACGAAACCACTGTGCCTGTCGTAAGCAGGTTTGTCGAAAACTGTTATGATTCCATTTTCTTTTCTTTTTTGTGTGGTTCAACGACATGTCGTTGCAACTAATAGTGTTGTAGGAGTTGTGTAGGCTGCTCTCATGTGACTGCTGAGTTTGTCGTGTTGCATGGGTGACGCGTGGCATTAGCTTAGTCAAGGAGATCTCCCATATCTCTATTAATTAAGGCAGAGGTGCTTAAGATAGTTATCAAGGTAGAACTTTCATAATCCCACAATTTGCCCTTCCCTCAACACCAGGTCTACAACCCTCGAATTTATAAAGAAGGGGCAAAGAAGTAAAGAGAGATTAAACAAAGTATCTCTTGGAAAAAAGAGAAACGTGAGATGCAGTTACCATGAGAGCAGTTATCCATCTGAGAAGTGAGAGAGTGGGTATTATCCAATAAAACGGGATGATCCCATTGCGGACAATTGAAGACGGGGGAAGCCATGATTGTCGGAGAAGAAATTGAGCGTCTTAAAGAAGAAATCCATAGGGCAAGGCAAGTTCCAAGACGATGGTTCTCACAAGGTAAACTCACACTCACTCATGCCCTCTGTAAGACGATTCATTTTTTCTTTTCTTTTTTAATATTGATTTGATATATGTAACATGTGGATTACTGTTGATTTCATCTGGATCTCAAAATTCGTTGGGTAATGTTAACAACGGATCTGTGAAATGTAGTGCTCATGTAGCCATGCATTCATTCAGTCTCTCTCCTTCGTTAATGGGAATTTCAGTTTCCTTTGGAGTTTGCTTTTGTTTTATACTGGTTTTGTGATTGTGACCTGATAAAACTATGGTGAATCTAGGCTGACAACTGATTAGAGCAACAAAATAATGTCTCTAAGTTAAGGGAAAGAGATGGTTCTGTGTGTACGCAATTTTGAATTTTATTTTATTGTGAGATCAGATTGTAATATAGTCATTGGAAGATGGTTGGTTCATGGGATACAACTCATACAAGTCTCTAGATGTAATTGATCTTTTCTTAGTTGAAGGTGGAGGAAATCTAGCTGCTGATCTGATGCTTTATAACTTGGGAAATCTGAGAGTGTAGAATAATTATTCTTATGACCTTCCTCATTACTTTAACTGAAGGATTACAAGATGTTTGTAAAGATCACAAGATTAAGCATTACCAACTTGATACCATCTATCAACTGAAATTGACAAAATTATCGCTAAAGTGATGATACAGTTTCAGAGGTAGGATAGAACATTATCACTGAATTTTTTGCATCTTTTTTGTGGGTTGATGTTGAATACTTAATGGTCGATTGTATGATTGTTTTTTGTATATTGTTAATTCAGATGTCGTATTTGTGTAATACTAGAATCTGTACATGAGCGCGCACTCAAGTGAAACATAGTGCCTATGGACAATGGCTGGGATGGCTAATGGCTGCTATATACATGGGTAACATGGAGGGTCGACTCTCTCAGATTTGGTTGAATGTACGTATGTCATTGCTCTATTGATTCAAATAACCTTTGTGGAAACCAGGTTCTCAATAACTTGACAAGTCTCTACCATTGTCAAAATCAAACTTCATTAATTTTTTTCTCTGTTTGTATTCTGTTCCTAATGTTTTCAAATGTATATTGGACAGATTAAAAGAGGGAGTGTGGAGGTGATGCAGCTGTTTCGACAGTGATCCCTAAACAGAATAGCACAGATGTATACTTGGCATACTTGCCCTTAGCTCATGTTTTCGAACTGACTGGTGAAGTAAGTTTGTTACAGAATGTGTTATACTAATTTCTGTACCTTTGTTGTGAAATTTTGATTTTGCTGTTGTCCAGTCTATGATGATGGTTGCAGGTTATCAAATTGGTTATGGTTCACCATTGACTTTAACAGACACTTTAACAGAGCTTTGTTAATTCTTTATGTAATTCACCAACTTCTTCAGGAGTGAAATTCTCAACTATTTCGTCTGATGAAGATGGTTCTTCCTGAATTTCTTGGCTTCTATGATCAGTATTCTCTTTCAAATTATTGTTTCCAAATGTTCCGATTGCCAGTAAACCATGTGGCCAGTCACTGAATTCTTCACGAGGCTCTGGTTTTGCATGATCTGCACAACAGGTATGAATGTATGATGTTACATAACGTATAATATTGTAAAGCCAGAATGTCATAGACTTATAATGCAAGTCTTTGATATGGTTAATTCTTGCGGAGAAGAATAAACAAAGGAATGGGCCGTGATGACTCTGTGCAGCATTCTCAAGTGTTTTCCAGACAACAGATCTGCTTTGTGACTCGGAAAAATGCTCCTTGGGATTGGATTGATTTGGATCTGATTTGGAAAAATGACTCCGTATAATATTGCAAGTGCTTTATATGAAAAGGTGCAACAAAAAGAAGCACTTGAACTTAATTTGGATCTGATTCCCTGGGATTGGATTGAAACTTATTATTTACCATGAGGGAAAGTCAATGTATCTGACATTGTAAATAATGCATATAACACTCTTGATCCAGGTCTAATTCAAATAGACCACATGACAACTTAGCTAACATGGAATATAGTATAGGCATATATCCTTTATTGTTGCTTCATTCTCCTGTTTATGAGGTGTTATCTGAATCCTGCAGTAATACTTGCAGATCCATCTCATGTAACACGTACTAATGCGTGACTAATCCCAGCACAACTTTTGAATCTCAGGCTCATGCATTAGGCTAGTACTTAAAGTTCCACTTGACAGTAACGAATAAAAAAATCCTGATCAGAATATGAAGCAGAAGTCTTCTGAATTAGAATGGAAGCAATTGATTACACTATTTATAGTGAAGCACAAGCCATGGAAACAAAAAACAAACACAAAAGTTCCGTAGGATATCGTTCCCTTAATTGATAAAGAGGACTTTTTCATGTGAAGACCATTTGTAAAACGCTCACCCTCTTAGGATTGGCATATATGGTAGTCTGATTGTATGCGCTCCTTTTTTGTAATGTGATCCATGGCCGTCTTCTTTAAAAGCCTCCTGCATTTTGCTTCTGTATAGTAAAGGAAGAGAATAGCAAAGCTTCCTAATTTTTCTTTGGGAGTCTTAGGAATTTAACCATGTTAATCGTGTTCAGAATACCTCCAAAACTGTCTCAGAAGAATGTATTGTAACTGTAGTGAGCACAGTTTCAGGATGTCCTCTGTTTAATAGTAATGGAAATATTTGCATATATGCAGGTTTGCATATATTAACTACTAATGTAGTCGTCGGACCCAAAAAGCACATATGCAGCTTTTGTTGCGTTTTCGAATTATTGGGTGAACTGTTCCTTGCTATTATTACCTGTTATCTATGAGTTTAAGCCATCACAATTGTATCACATCACACAGTCATAAACATTGTTCAAACATTGTTCAGAGACATAATAGATGTTCAATTACCGTTTGGTGGAAATATAATAATTTTTGGGGGAGATTTTTGTCAAGTGCTTCCAGTTGTTTCGAAAGGAACCAAACCTCAACTCATTCAAGCTTCAATTGTGAAATATTCATTTTGGGCACAAATAAAGATGTTAAAGTTGAGACACAATATGATATCCATCAATGACCCTCAATTTTCTAATTTTTTACTTCATGTTGGCAATGGCGATGACCATGCATTAGATGATGAAATGATAAAGTTGCCGCAAATCATGGTGATTCCGTGGGTAGGAGCTCAACCGATCGATCAGATCATTGATGAAATCTTTCCCAATTTGGTTGATGAAATCTTTCATCAGTCTGTTCAAGCTGATGATTAATGTGGTTGGACTTCATTGGACATATCGACGTCAACATAGTTAAAACTTTTGCTATTTTTTTTATAGTTTCTATTCGTGTGTTTTTTGTTCTATTTTCATTTGCACTGACACTGCATTTATTATCAGTGATTGATTATTTTTTACATAGTGTTGACTTAATATGAAGTAGGCTAATATTATTTTACAAATTTTATCATCAATCATTGGTAATTCTTCTCACATCTCAATTAGATCTGTGTTCCAATAATAGACATCTCAATTATATCAGTATTCAAATAATAGAGATAGGCCTGAAAGTGCACGATAGTATCTGTCGTGAACAATGGAATTGGACAATTAAGTGAAGACGATATAGTTGTACACTTTTAAGTATGCCACCGATAAGTCGCACGCGCGACCGCGACGCATTTCACGGCGTGCAGGAAGGCTAGTATTTATGTAATGCATCGCCGTCTTTAGGGAATTATCAAATCAATCAAAGAAGTCTTTCTTTCCCTTTGTTTCCATTTCTTGCTCTCACTCTCAGGACTCTATCAACTGGCATCAAGAGCCAGTCATTCCTCATGGGATGTAGGCCCAAGCCGCCCGAGCTATCGTCGTCCGATCATGACTATACAGCTTAACAGATACAGGATCATCCCCAGATCTAGTCACTTGAGGACGGAATGGCTGAGATCCTTCATGAGGTGCTCACGAACAACAACCAGACGCTGGAGATCCAGATCCAGCAAGACATCCTTCGTCAAGACACACGGGAGATGAGTGCGGGTTTCAGGGAGCTGTGTGCGGAGTCCAACCAGGTCTACCAGGAGCTGATGTTGGCTATCAAATCTTTGTCGACTAAGGTTGACTCGTCGTCGACATCTGGACGATGGGAAATGCCGGAAACCTCTGGTAGTGTGCTTTAGTTTGGACAACAACCACTGTTTTTCGTCCCAATGCGCGCAGCGTCTGAACCTCTATCGGCTCCGGCCACAACGGAGCCAGAAACTACTAAAGGAGTGGAGCTGTTTGAGGCTGAGCTGGAATGAAGACGCATCAAAAAGGGGAAGGCTAAGCAGTCGGGCCCGTTAGCTCAACCGAATACTCCGACAAGACCTCCGGTACCCAGATTCATGGGTGATGTTTCCAGTCGGGTCAACCCCAGGTGGGCAATCAACTTGAGGAGCCTCGTGGTCATGTGCAGAGCAATGAGCAGCACAGATCCAGTGGGCTAGACCCAAACTGGGTGGATTTGGCCCACAACCCATATGAGTTTGTCCCTCCTTAGCTGTCTCCAACTTTTACACCTGGCCAGGCCAACAAGCACAGATCCAAGCCCAACTATCTCATTTCTCTACTGAACCAACTTAGGGTGCTTCCTCGTCTCAACCAAGCCCTTTGAGCCAAACCCTAGAGCAGCATAGATCGTTCAAGCCATGCCAGAACAACACCGAGGCCCTCTGGTATATCCTACTCTACCAATGATGCGCCAAATGAGATTGGAGTTCACAGTGTTTGACCATGGAGACCTGTGGAGTGGATACATCGAGATGAACAGGACTCTGAGTTTTACCAAATCTCAGAGGAGGGGAGGGTGATGCTGGCCTCGATGCACTTGTGTAGTCAAGCAGCTGATGTGTGGTTTTTGTTCCGACACAAATTCCCTAACACTTGGCATGACCTTACCGATTTTTTGTTGAGGGAATTGGACACACATAATCAAGTGTCAGTTCACGCTGAGCTGACAAGGATGACATAAACCACACTGTTGAGGACTATAGAAACCAGTTCACTAGACTTTCTCGTCGTGTGCAAGGGCTATCTCAAGAGTTACTCATCTCATGCTTCATTGGGGGATTGAAGCCTGAGATACATATGGATGTGATCCACGAGAAACCGCGTACCTTATTTGTTGCATGTGAATAAGCTCGTACATATGAGGCAAGGTACCTTGCACATCGGAATGTGTCAACGAGGAACATTACAACCGCGCCTAGGCCACCACTGCCTAATGTGCCACCACGACCTCCCATGGTGAACCGTAACCCAACACAAGGGATACTTGTTCCGAGACCACCAGTGAATGCTAATGGTGGTCGTCTCAGTCAAGCCGAATACCAAGCTAGGCGTACTTGCAACCAATTTTTTTATTGCAATGAGCCATATCGTCATGGACATGTGTGTCAGAAAATAGCACAAGCCTTGGTCATCGTACCTGTGGTGACAGTAGTAGAAGAAGAAGAATGTAAGGAAGGGACAGAACCACCACAGGTTTTGGAAGAGCAAACTGAGGACCTGGAGGAAGCTCTCATCCAATTACATGTTGCATCGGTGGGAGAAGAGAAGGAAACTATGCAGGTTAAGGGGAAGTTGGCGCAAAAGAATATGCATGTCCTCATTGACACGAGGGCCACTCACAACTTTGTGAACCCTAAGTTAATACAAGACCGGAAGGAGGTGACAGTTATCGACACCAAACCATTGGCAGTGAGAGTCGTTAGAGGGCAGATTTTGCGAACCACAGAAATGGTGTTCACTACACTACATATAGAAGGGTATTCCTACACAGGGGAGTTCCATGTCCTACCGGTACCAGGTTGTGATGTTCTTTTGGGAACCGTGTAGTTGTGTGATCTTGGGGACATTTGTTGGAACTTCAAACATATGTATATGAAGTTTGTGGTGGCAGGACAACAACACACTTTCCAAGGTGAATCACAATGTCACTCTACCATGGTGAGCTGCAAAGTGATGCAACAATTGTTAAAGAAGGGAAAAGAAATCATTTTAGCATGTGTAGCTCCTGTGGGAAATGCTAGAGGGGAACAAACAGTGGTAGAGAGTATTCAGAAGCTCATTGAGGTTTACAAGGAAAGTTTTTGTGAACCATCATAGCTTCCCCCTCCAAGGAGTCATGATCACCATATTGAGTTGTTACCTAATGGCCCCCTGTGAATGTGAGGATATACTCTTACCCTCACTTTCAAAATGAGGAAATCGAAAGGATTGTAAAGGAGATATTGGCTGCTGGAATCATCATAATGAGTAACTGTCCTTTCTCGGTCTTCGGTGATCTTAGTAAAGAAGAATGATGGCTCATGCCGCATGTGCGTTGATTATAGGGCTTTGAACTCAATAACAGTGAAGAGCAAATATCTGATACCCATTGTAGACGAGCTCCTGGGTGAAACTTATGGGGCAGCTTACTATTCGAAGATAGATCTTCGATCCAGCTATCATCAGGTACATATGCATGGTTCCGACATTGCTAAAACTGCTTTCCAAACTCACAGTGACCACTACGAATTCTTGGTGATACTCTTTGGCCTCAAAAGTGCACCCTCTACTTTTCAATCTCTAATGAATGAGATATTTCGTGATTATTTGCGAGATTTTGTGCTTGTATTTTTTTACGATATATTGGTGTATAGTCCGGATTGGGAGACACATTTGGTACACTTGGAGAAAGTATTGTTAAATTTATCTTGAGTACATGAATCATAATTATTATGTATATAGAGCATGCATGATCATAGATGTACATATAACATTTTGTACACAGACATTTCTGATATCTATACTTGCAGAAAGGTTTCGTTCCAGCAATTGTACTCCTTATTCCACACTTTGGTTCTTCATATGCAGTGGGACATTTTCTTTCGAAGACATTGTGTATAAGCAGGCCATTTGATCAGTATATATAGATGTAAAATCTGTTTAGATAAGACAGTTTTCTTCTACAAAGAAAACTGCTCCATAACTACTTTATCAGATCAGATTTCTGTAACTGTTCTTATAACAGATTTTACATTTTATTTACTTAACACATATGATGTTTTACATGTCAAACTTGTCCACGTATAGGTCATCATTCAATCCAACAATCTCCCACTGAATGTTGACATAGTTTTCAAGTTTTAATGCATACAAGATATGAAAACTGTAGTTTGTACAATTTAAATTTTCAAATGAATCTGCTGAATTCTTTCATCATATATATGATGCAAATATATCAATACAACTTGACGTTTTGATAAAACATCAGTGTATTAAAATCATAGTGCAGCAATACATGAATACATGAATTTTAAGGTAACAGTAATGTCTTCTTTTACAAAAATAATCGATTCTAAATAGACATATTTAACAGTTTAATTAATGCAGCATACTTGTCTGTTTTAAACAAGAAATTGATGATTTGACAAGGAATGTAGTGCTAGCTGTATAAAATCGATGAAATAGATATTATCCTTGAATTGAGTACTTGTTTCACAATTCAAATACATATGGAAAATTTATAAAAAGATTGAATTATGTCTGTTCATCATGTAAGCCATCTAAAATTCCCATGTTCTTAACATGCTTAATGAATTCAGAAACTGGTATGGCCTTAATTAAAGGATCTGCAAGTTGTTCCTTAGTTCCAATTTTAACAACTTCAATATCTTCTTCTTCTACGCTTTCTCTGAAAAGTATTTGACATTAATGTTCTTTGAAGCAGAAGATCTTTTGTTGTTCTTTGAAAAGAAGACTGTTGATGCATTGTCACATAAGACTTGCAAAGTTCTTTCTATAGAATCTACCAACTTCAATCTTGTTATGAAGTTCCTTAACCATAGTGCATGACCTGTAGCTTCAAAACCTGGAATGTATTCTGCTTGAAAAGTTGAAGTTGCAGTAATACCTTGTTTTGATGTTTTCCATGAGATCGCTCCTCCTGCAAGTTTAAAGATATAACCAGAAGTAGATTTAAGGTCATCTAAATCTGATTTGTATGATGCCTCTGCATACGCCACAACTTTGAGCTCTTCATCTTCTAATTTCTTGTAAACCAGCATATGATCTTTAGTCCTTTTTAAGTACCTGAGTACTTTCTTTCCAGCAATCCAGTAAGTATGGCTTGCATTGGACTGAAATTTTGACAATAAATTTACTGCAAAAGCTATATCTGGTCTGGTGCATACTTGGATATACATTAAACTTCCAACCAATCTTGCATAGGGTATCTTCTCCATATTCTCATTTTCTAAGGTGTTAGTGGGATACTGACCTTTGTGTAGCTTATCTCCTTTTGAAACTGGACATTCACCACTTCTGCAATTTTGCATATTAAATCTTTCAAGTACTTTTTCAATGTAGTTTTTATGAGATATCCCCAGTGCACCTTGTTTTCGGTCTCTCTTAATTTCAATGCCAAGAACTTAATGTGCTTCTCCCATGTCCTTCATATCAAACTGAGTTAACAAAAAATTTTGTGTCTCCTTTAAGAGTCTGATGCTACTGCATGCAAGTAAAATGTCATCTACATATAAAACCAAAATTATGAACTCACTCCCACTGGTTTTAATGTAGATGCACTCATCAATTTTGTTTTCATAGAAACCAAAATCTGTAATGACTTTATCAAATTTTAAATATCATTGTCTGGATGCCTGTTTAAGGCCATATATGGATTTTTGAAGTTTGCAGACTTTGTTCGTATCTTCAATAAAACCATCTGGTTGTTGCATGTAGATTTCTTTAATCAATTCTCCATTAAGAAATGCTGTTTTCACGTCCATTTGGTGTAGTTTCAGATTGAAATGAGCTACCAGAGCCATAATGACTCTGAATAAATCCTTTGTGGAAACAGGAGAAAATGTCTCATTGAAATCAATTCCTTCATGCTGCTTGTGGCCTTTTGCTACTAGTCTAGCATTGTGTCTCTCTACATTGCCATTTTTTATTCCTCTTGGTTTTGAATACCCATTTGCATCTTATGGCCTTGAAGTCAGCAGGTTTGTCAACTAAAATCCAGACCTTGTTCTTCTTCATGCTTCGAAGTTCTTCTTCCATAGCTAGTCTCCATTGCTCATTGTTCTGTGATGTCATTGCCTCCTTAACTGTAATGGGATCTGTACACTCGTTTATTTCTTCATTTACCAACTTCTGATATATCACATAATCATAAGAAATTGCAGATGTTCTTTCCTCTGGCTGATCTTCTCAATTCTGCATGTTCTTGTATAACTGCATTTTCTTCATTATCTTCATTTATTGCCACATTCTGATCATCCGGAATATGTTGAGCATCTTCTTCAATTTCTACATTGTCTGGAACAAATTGTTGTGGCAAGATGTCTTCAACTGGTGCAATGTCTGAAACAGTAATCTCCACTGTATTTGGGTATATAAACCAATCTGCTATAGGACCAGTAGCTGTACTAGTTTCAAGTTCATCATCTATATGTACAATTTTCTCAAGTAATTCATCATAAAAGATAGTCTTATGTGATTCTACAATTCTAGTGCCTTTCTTTGGACAGTAAAATCTATACCCTTTAGACTTATCACAATATCAAATGAAAAAACAACTTACAGATTTAGAATCAAGCTTTCCATTATCTTTCACATGAATTCTGGCCTCTGCTGGACATCCCAAACATGGCAGTGATTTAAGCTTGGTTTATAACCACACCAGTTTTCAAAAGGGGTACCATTTACTGCTTTAGTTGGAGTCCTGTTGCAAATATAATTTGTTGTTTTTAGTGCTTCGCCCCATAGGAACTTTGGAAGTCCTGATCTTAATATCATACTCCTCACCATGGTCATTAGAGTTCTGTTTCTCCTTTCTGAAACACCATTCTGTTGAGGATTGTATGGAGTAGTGTATTGAGCAGCAATTCCACACTCTTGTAGGTATGTAGCAAAATGGCCTTTTTGCTGTCCCTTTTTTTGTAAACCTGCCATAAAACTCACCACCTCTATCTAACCTTACAGTTTTGATAAGCTTGCCAGTTTGTCTTTCTACTTCAGTTTGAAAAATTTTAAAACACTCCAAGGCGCGCTTGTGATTTTTCATGTATTTAATATACAAAACAGTATCGTGAAAAATCATCTATAAAGGTTATGAAATAGTAATTTTCACAAATTTTATTGACTGGAAAATGACCACAAATATCAGTGTGAATCAATGTAAGTAAATCATCACTTCGTTTTGAATCAAATTTTCTCAAATTTGTCATTTTTCCTTTTAAACAGTCAATGCAAGTTTCAAAATCCAAATTAGGAAGAATGCCTTGTTTTATCAGATCATGTAGTCTTTTCTTTGAAATATGCCCTAACCTTCTGTGCCATAAAAAGGATGACTGATCTTGAGTGAATTTTCTTTTCTTAATGGTCTTACTTCCAATAGTGAAGAAATCTGCACTGATTTTTGAAAATTCTGCAGATTTATCAGTTTGAGAAAAAACACAGTTCACAAGCCAATAGCCATCTGTTATCACAACATTACCAAAACACATTAATTTATAATAGTAATACATCAGTTTATTATCACTAGAGAATTCAAAACCATCTTTAGATACAAATTGAGAACCAGATATTAGGTTTCTCTTTATTTCAGGAATACAGTATACATTGTCTAATTCCAATACATAGTTATTTCTGAATAGAAGTTTGACAACTCCTACTGCTCTTACAGTCACTTGCTGACCATTTGCAGTGCACACCCTTGTCTCCTCTCTAGGTAGAGTGGTTTTCTTTATTAAACCCTGAATGAAATTGACAATATGAATAGAGGAACCAGTGTCAAACCACCATGAATCATCAGAGATCAGTTTATTTGATGAAATATTAAAAATAGTTTTTGACAAAAATTTACCTTTCTTATTCAGCCAAGCCTTGAAACCCTCACACTCTTTCTTAAAATGGCCAGTTTTTTGCAAAAGAAGCATTTTTTAGCATCTGAAGTTTTGTCAAACTTATTTTTATTAATGTCAGATTTCACAGATAGTTTAGAGTTAGATGAACTTCCCTTGTGATGTTTGTTGTTTCCAAATCTCTTTCTGTGAGTTTTCTCCAACAGATTCACAGCTACTTCTTTTCCTTTCTTTAAGTCCTCTTCACCTTTCTTTGATTCTTCCTCCACTTCAACACAGTAAGAAATGAGGTCATCGACACTCCAATTTTCCTGTCGTGTCTTGTAAAGTGTTCTGAGTTGTGCATACTGTTCAAGCAGGGAGTTGAGGGGCATGTGGACTAGAAAAGGTTCCTCTACTGACATGTTGAGGTTCCTGAGTTTTTCTCCAGTGTCTGATCCATTCATGATGTATTCTCTTACACTTCTCTTTCCATCAAATTGCATTCTGATTAGCTTGCTCATTAGTTGTCCAGTCACAAATTTGTCTGACCGTTTGTATTTGTCTGCAATGGAATTGAAAAAGGTTTTGGCTAATTCAGAGTCTGGCACACCACCTCTAACATTCTTAGTCATGTTTTTCTTGATGCATATGAGTGCCATTTTGTTGTGTTTGTGCCATTTCTCCTAAGCTTATTTCCTTTCTTTAGTTGCATTTGCAGGTAAAGCCTCTGGTGGATCCTTAGTCAGTACATGGTCATAATCCAGGATTCCGAGATTTAACTCAATGTCACTCTTCCATTTCTTAAAGTTTGAACCATTCAATAGTTCAACTTGGCTTATACTCATTGAAAAATGCATACATGAAATAAACTGATCAGTAAGAACATTTCCAGTTTTATCAAATACCAGAAAGGTCTCAATGACTCTTGATGAAAATTCTATAAGAATGATCAACTTAATCTGAATTATATCTTATACAGACTTGAACTTTGCTAATGAATGATTTGACATCCTTTGGGAATACTAATCTCTTGCAACTTTCAATTTTATGTCTGTTAAGAATTTTATCATCATAACATCAAAATAGCTGAAACAAACTTCTTTGGAATTTTAGATCATATATTTCTATGTTTGATTTGTATTTAACTTTATCAGATTATAAACTCAATTGATTTGGCAACATAAGTATGTAATATGAAAAACGTACTGTAATTTGATTACTGCAGTCTGCAACAGTCTAAAATTTGTCTATTTTGATAGCACTTGTTTTAAAACAGCATACTTAAGTTTTTACTGCAATCAAGATCTTCTTAACTTACCACTTCAATCTTTAGTGTGATAGATATACATATTTGAAATTTCAGTAGTTAAAATATATGTTTGAATGTGTGTGAATATTTTGACAGAATTTGCAGTATATGAACTAATAATACTTAGAGCATATATTGACAGCATTCTTATCAAAATAGTGAAGAAATATGCCTTAGAATCTGAATGCGGAATTTCTCAATCCCAGAACTTGTATTCTTATGAATTTCATGATAGCATCTATAAACATAAAAATGTGCTCTGATACCAATTGTTAAATTTATCTTGAGTACATGAATCATAACTATTATGTATATAGAGCATGATCACAGATGTACATATAGCATTTTGTACACAGACATTTCTGATATCTATACTTGCATAAATGTTTTGTTCCATCAATTGTACTCCTTATTCCACACTTTGGTTCTTCATATGCAGTGGGACATTTTCTTTTGAAGACATTGTGTATAAGCAGGCCATTTGATCAGTATATATAGATGTATGATCTGTTTAGATAAGGCAGTTTTCTTCCACACAAAAAACTGCTCTATAACTACTTTATCAGATCAAATTTCTATAACTGTTCTTATAACAGAATTTACATTGATTTACTTAACACATATAATGTTTTACATGACAAACTTGTCCACATAGGTCATCATTGAATCCAACAAGTATTTCAAAGGTTGCAGTCCTACTCTCTCAAGGTTAAAGCAAGTGTGCCTTGCTTATATGAGTAAAGAATTGGTACCAAAACACATGGTATTGTCGGTGTCCGACAGGGAAATGTTGGCGGTTGTGAGCGTTGTCCAACATTGGAGAATGTATTTATTGGGAAGGCATTTCACTATTGTCATTGATCACCGTACTATTGAACATTTCCTCAAGCAAAGGATAACCTCACCCTCTTAACAAAAATGGCTTCTCAAGCTCCTTGGTTTTGATTATACCATAAGGTACTGAGCTGGTAAGTATAATGAGGTTGTTGATTCTCTATCAAGAGTGGCTGAGCTTAAACAAGCTACTGGTGTGTCTATGCCGATCACTAGAGTTGTCCAGGACATCACCGAGTCTTGTGAGGTGGATTAACTGTGGTGATGGGGAGAGTTAATAGCTAATGGGGTTTGTTCGAATAAGAGGTACACTGTGGTGAACTTGGTGTTAATGTATCATGATAAGGTTTATGTTCCTACAACAGATGAATGGAGCTAGAAGGTAATTCAGGAGTATCATGGAGGATCGATGGGAGGACATTCGGGTTACTTAAGAATCTATCATAGGGTGGTGAGGAACTTTGCGTGGCCGGGCATGAAGGAAATTAAGAAACTAGAATCAGAAAGTGATGTATGCCAGCGCAATCACTACGAAGCTCAACTACCACCGCGTCTTCTTCAACCTAATCTAATTCCAACTAATGCTTGGCTTGACATATCTCTTGAATTTGTGGAAGGGCTGCCATTGTCAGAAAACAAGTCGGCTATCTTGGTGGTTATTGATCATTTCACCAAGTATGCACAGTTCTTTCCCTTATCTCATCCATACAATGCAAAAAGTGTGGATGAGACTTTCATTCAGGGAGTTGTTAAACTACATGGAGTACACAAGAGCATCATTTCAGACTGTGATCCCATCTTCTGGAGTAACTTCTAGGAGGCCTTTTGCAAAGCTCAAGGCACCAAGTTGTGCAAGAGCACGACATACCACCCTCAAACCGATGGACAAATCGAGAACTTGAATAGGACCTTAGAACACTACTTAAGATGTGTTGTTGGTGATCAACCAAAACCTTGGGTCACAGCTCTTCCTTGGGTTGAGTTTGGTACAACACAGCTTACCATTCCTCTTTCAACATGTCTCCCTTTCAAGTATTATATGGGTACCTACCTCCCTTGATCAATATCTACCTTCCAGGATCTACAGCAGTAACATGAAGTTTATGAAAACCTTAAGAGACGTGATGCTCTACTCTCTGCCATAAAGCAACATCTCGTGAGTGCACAGTCAAGAATGACGCAGCAATATGATAAAGCACGTGTGGAAAGGCACTTTGAAGTGGGTGATATGGTCTATCTTAAGTTGCAGCCCTATAGGCAGCAGTCGTTGGCACGAAGAAACAACCACAAGCTCTCGGCAAGGTACGTTGGTCCATTTTGTGTGAAGGAAAAAATTGGTCCAGTAGCGTATAAGCTTGACTTCCCTAGTTCTGCAAAGCTACATCCAGTTTTTCATGTGTCCCTCGTCAAAAAAAACTTGGGAAGAGGTATCATTGCACAGCCTCATCTGCCGCCACTACATGACCCAAGTAACCCTCGTTGGTACCCTAGAAAAGTGTTAGACACTATGCTGTGCAAAAGAATGGTGAGGCAGCTGCAAAGTGGCTCATACAGTGGTTGAGGTTTGAAAAATAAGATGCAACGTGGGAGCTGGCTGAAGATATCAAGGCAAGGTACCCGAATTCTGTTGCTTGAGGACAAGCTTATTCCGCAGGAGGCTGGAATTGTTACGGTTCCATTTTCATTTCTCTTTTGTGTGGTTCAACAGCATGTCGTTACAACCAATGGTTGTCGTAGGAGTTGTGTAGGCTGCTCTCATGTGACTGTTCACTTTCTCGTGTTGCATGAGTGACACGTGGCATTAGTTTAGTCGAGGAGATCTCCCATATATATGTAATGCATCTCCGTCAAATCAATCAAAGTAGTCTTTCTTTCCCTTTGTTTTCATTTCTTGCTCTCACTCTCAGGACCCTACCAAAAACAAAGCCGGAATCCGTCGTCTTCGAGCATAAATCGGCGCAGATGCAAGCCAAAAGCTCGTTAAAGAGCAGACGAGAAAAAGAAGAAGAAGAGAGAGAAAATGAGATAACAAAGAAGAAGAAGAAGAAAGATGTACGATGTGGGAAGGCTGAGAGGAGAGAAGAATTTAGTGGGTTTAAGAGTAGGTACGAAATTACTAATAAATTGCGGAACCACTTCAAATGTGCCACATATATGATTATCTATCATTTTTTTGAATTCTGAAACCAAACCCGAACCAAAGATACAACATAAAAAACCAAACAGATTGAAACAGATAGTTTAAACATAAAACCAAAATGAACCGGCATTTTTTGGTTCAGATCAGGTTTATCGGGTCGGTTTTGCCCATTTTCGGGTTTAAAATCCCAACCGTAGTTTGTTGAGATAAATTTGATGCAATCTAAATGGCCCATTTGTAGTACCAATCATTTGTTTCATTTTTTTTATCTCAACAACGCATACTAAGAAGACAATGTCTGCATGTGTGTACCGAAATATATATAACAAAGCTACAACCGCACTAAGATATGAAATTTTGGCTCTAAAAGTTTCTCATCATCATCTTTCAGACGAAGCGGATCCTTTTAGATTACAGACTGCAAACAACTATTTGTGTGCTAAGAGAATGTGCTTTTTCCATTGCCTTATTTAGACATACGTAGACTGGTGAATGAGAATTCCACCAACTCGATGTTCCATCTCTAAACCAAGACAAAATCGAGTCATACAAAGGCCTTTCTGAAAGGACCCAATCCCGATTCAGTTACCTAAACCGGAACTAAACCCTTTCGAAAATACGAACCAACAAAAAATTTTCAAAATTTCGGCAGAGTTTCGTTACTAGCGTGGAATTGCCATAACCTGCACCCAGAAAATAACACTTCATCCTATGCCACAAAAACCAAACCGTGGGCACCAATCCCATCCGGATTTCTCAACATCAATATAATCAATAACAGTAACAAACTGTACTATGTATATATGTATATCCGAGAAAATCCGTACAAACAAGTATCAAAATGTATCAGAGCGACCTCTAAGTAAAATATATACAATATACACATCAGTAGGCGAAACAAGAACCTACTAGAAAGCACAGGTATCTCTGATCACTAGCCTCCAAACCGCGACGTGAAAACACCAAACATGAACTGCAATTGGGCACGGAAACCGAAAAGCCCAGGGGAAAGACAATAAACACGTTAGAGTGAGTGGACAAAATAAATGTCTTTCACCGAATATATATATATAATATAAAACAAATGCGAGTCCAATGCAGAAGTAAGAAATGGTACACGAGGGAGACTCTAACTCTTCACGCGTCCGAGTACACGAGGGAGACTCTAACTCCTCACGCGTACGGAGCATGCAACATAAAAATCGCGGAATCACTCATGGACTACCACACGATAGCACAGTCTGAATCACGGGATCCCAGACCCACACGTGATTCCTAGCCAGAAAGGCCTCGGGTCAGGATATCTGTCCTTCCCGGAGCGTACTCGGGGATCAGCCGAGAAGCCAAGGTGTATCGATACAACAACATAATCAAGACTGTACTCTGTGTAAATCAAATCATAAATCCATCTATGCACATGCTTAAAATATAATATATATATACATGTATACTCGTATACGTATATTCGTATATGCATAATCGTAAAACACATGCTCGTAAAATCATAATCAATCTGCATGCTCAAGTTCATAAATCATTTATAAAAGACTCGCAATCAATCTGTGAAAAGAAATGTCCACTCACAAACTCGCGTAATGCGCACTCGCGCTAAACTCGTGGTCCGGCAGAAGATCCCTCGCCTGAAGCACGATCACGATCCAGATCTCGATCTCGATCTCCTGAATATCCACAAAAACATAATTGATCAAAATCAAAGTCCACAACCCTGTACTGATGCACGGAAACCAACTGCTTCCGGAAATACGAAATGCAGTACAAAATGAATTACGGAAATCCCGAAATCCCCACTCGAAATCTCAACTGAAAATCGGCTAACCAAATCAACCCAAAAACCTCTGGACGACGATCAGGGCGCGATTACGAGAAAAACGACATTAATTTTACCAAAATCTGAAAAAGTCAACTCCTCCGCCGTTGACCACCGTTGACCGCCGCCGGCGGTGGCGGCGCGCCGTCAACGGGGAGATTCTCCCGCGGAGAACTTCCAGAACTCAAGTTCACAGCAAGAGAAACCACTTCCTCTTCTACCCCGAAAGCCAAATCATGCCGGAACCCCTCCAAATTCAAGCAAATCCGAACGAAAACCCAGATTCCGGTGACCTATCGGGTTGCCATCAATCCTCACTCAAACCAAAATCCAACCACATGGGGAGCATCCCTAGGTCAAGGGGAGGTAAACCCCTAACCTCTCCACCACCGTGGCTCCCCGGAACCACCCCAACCGACACCGGCGACAAAACCCAGTTCGGCCCGAACCGTTCTCCTCCAAAACTCAATCAATTCTCATCAAACCAATTACCATCAGACTCGAAATCAAGAGAGGAAGCGAACTGTACCTGTCCCGTGGCCGGAGGTGGCCAGAAAGTGGTCGTCGGACGGCAAGAACCGAAACGGAAAGTTTCCTCCCTCGGTCAACGGTCAACTTACCAAAAATAGAAAGTGAACGACTGGTCAACGCTCGAAATGAAATTCTCGACTATTTCTCGACTATTTTTCGACTTTTCGATATTTATACTCGCGCCTCGGGTCGATCGACGGTCCAAAATGAATATACGAAATGATTCGGATAAACTCGAAACAATCGGATAAACTCGTCGAAAACCGAAACTTCAAATAATCATAAAATATTCCTTGGTAATCGGAAAAATCTTCCGAAACCACCCACGAGCTCGAAATCACATACTCCACAATTTCAGTGAAGACACCCAACTCAAATTCTCGACTGAAAACATAGTCGCGAATCGAATCGACAAACCACACAATATCGTAAAACTGCGACTATAATCAAATCTCGAGAATCGTGCCAAACACACAACTGATTCTGGTTCGGGTCGTCACACTTTCATCTCAAACAACTTATTTGTTTAATGAACACATATGGGCATAACTCATCATTCTTGTATCCCTTCACAATCAAGTAGACACTTAGACGTCTCAATCTTATCACATGAGCACTCCATAATTTAGAGTTACTTGAATTGGGTATAATCATGTCATCCAACACTCTTATGTATATCTCTCAATCAAGATCCCTATAGAGATATGTTGTGACCACATCAATAAGCTGCATACTCAGTCTTTTCGGACATTACTAACTGATAAGATAGCGGAAAGTAATGATATCCATGATCGGAGAATACATCTCCTCATAATTAATACTAAGGTGTTGAGAACAAAGACCTGTTTATGTCCAATTGGCTCAACATTCGGTGGTCATAGCACTGCCGAATCAAAAACTTGTCATTTGTAAAAGAGTCTAGTTCACCCTGAATTACAAACTTGTCATTTGTAAGAGAGTCTAGTTTGGTGGTCAATATGCTCTACATTGACCATCCACAACTGAGCGAGGTTCCACTTCATCGCTGTCAATTCCTGAGTGACGGAATAAGTAAATGCATCATCAATGAACATGGAAGATCTATCCATAATACCGCTAACATTTGTTTAACTTGGTGAGATTTCTTTGTTTGCTGACATCATCACTAACTCTGAGGCGTCCCCCAGTGTTTATCAATGTCAACATTTAGGACATAATTATAGTCAAAATCAATCTCATGTGTTTATGATAGAAGGATCATTTTATGCCTTGATGGCTTCCTTTTCACCAACAGCTCAACAGTGAATTTTGATTAATGCTACACCCCCACTATTGGCAGGAGAAATGCTACCCTACTCGGGTGTTGCGTTAACTTGCCCAATTTCAAGGACCATCAACCTTACAGGATTGTTTGTAGCAAGTATAACCAATCTAGTCACTTTCACGATATCAGTAAAGGAGTCAGGCATCGAATATGATTCTTTCTGAAGATCGAGAATACATTGTACTTCAATCTCACTTTGAGTTGTGTGGGGATCATGATGAGATATAGTAGGGATAGACCACATCAATTCTTAACATTCAACTGGAATGGAACCATTTCTATCAGCCCCCAACATCGGGAAGTATGTCTCATCATAGTGACAATCTACAAATGTTGCAATAAAGAGATCCCCTATCAAAGGTTCTAAACAGCAGACAATCGTTCGAGATTCATAACTAACATAGATGCCTAATCGTCATAAATGACCCATTTTTGTACGCAGTGGAGGGTTAATAGGCGCATACACAACAACAACCAAATATGCCTAGATGTAAAATGTCAGGCTCATTCCTAGTTACCAATTGATACGCACTGAATGGTTGACGTGCTACAGGTCTCAAATGAATAAGCATAGCTACATGTAATATAACATATCCTCAAGCAGATGCCGATAAATTTGTATGCATTGCTAATGTTCTGGCCACAAGTTATAACCGCTTGATTTATGCATTTGCTAAACCATTATGTGAATGAACATGGGGAACAAGATGTTCAACTTCAATCCCAACTGACATGCAGTATCATGCATCAAAGATTTTGATGTAAACTCTCCTGCATCATCCAATATAATAGGCCTGATTGGATTATCCAGGTGGTGAGCTCGTAGCTTAATGATCTTTGGTAAGAGTTTTTGTAAATGCAGCATTCCTTGTGGATAGCAAAGCAACATGTAACCAACGCATTAATGCATCTACCAAATCATAAAGTATTTAAATTGTTCGCAGTCAGGTTTGATAGGTCCACAAATATATCCTTGGAATCTATGGAGGAATGTAAGTTATGTCCACAACAAAAGAAGACTGTGCCTGTAACTTTGCTAATGAACAAGATTTGCAAAACGGGTGGTGTGCATCAGAAATTTCCACAAAGAAATCTAGTGGGATAATGCATGGCGCCTTAGCAGTATGGCCACAAAAGAATCTGGTGGAATAACACTCATCTTAGAAACTGAGCTTGGACTAAGAGGAGTAGTCTCAGCCACCCCATCAAAACTGATGGTTTTGGGTATTCCCACATGCTTTTTTACTCTAAAAGAACGGATGACCATGAAAAATTTTCAATATTTTGATCATCATAATGTCAAAGCTTATATGAGCCGAGTCACACAGAGTAGTATGAGTGACTACATTGGATTTAATGATTCAAACCGTAGTAAGATATAAACCACTACTGATGCTTATAAACTTCTCTAGAATGTGTTTTCTACCACATTATATGAAGGTTACACACAAAACTTGTTTACATTCTCCCAATATGTTTCCACGTGAAAAACTTTTGGCGCGAATGTCTTCAAAACTTAGCAAGATTCGATTAGAGTGATAATCATGACAATAACTAAAATTGATGTATAGTGTAGAGAATGCTAATCGGATGCCGAAAAAAATCACTTCTTTTTTTTTTCAAGAAATTGTCTCTAAAACCTTGTAGAATGTTTGACATGGCATGAAAAAATCGATGTATAAACAACACAAAATGAACACTGATTCTAGTAACGAACTTCAACAGATCGAAGGATTTTTCGACGGGTCCAAAACTTGTTCAATACATGTCCAGGGTAACCTATTCAATGGGTTGAGGAGCGACTCTCGATGGGTCAAAAAATAAAATAAAAATGATATCACATATTGGGTTTCATTTCAATGGGTCAAACATATTTCTCGATGGGTTAAAAATGGTGCAAAATGAGGCAGAAGCTATAACTAGACGGGTCTAGAGAAACCTTCAATGGGTCGAAGGTGCTATAACGTGACCAGAGGACAATCTTTGACTTGTCTAAGTAAATTGGTGTTAGGACCATAATTATGTGTCTATTACACTCCTAACATTATGCTTATAGCATTGTTTTCTACGAATGTGGAGTTGGCTCATAAATGCATTAAATATGAAGAATTAGATACTTATTGGAGAAGACATATACATTTCCGAGGTTATAAGAGAATTTGGAGCAACTTTGAGAAAATGACGAAATAGCTTCACAGGAAGTTGCCAAGAACATGCTGGAATTTGCCATAGCTGGCTAGCCTAATCACACGAAATCTAGCCTAATGGAGTCTCATTCAGCTCATTTATGCTTACCAATCTGATTTGGAGAGAAAGAGAAGAAGTTGGACCACTTGATGTCATTAATTTGGAGCTTAGCCTTCCATAGCCTAAAATAGCAGATCATGGTCTCCCTAATTCAAAGCTAATCCTTAAATTTTTCACCTCATCTTTTATTATCATCATAGGGTTGAAATGGAGCCTCCTAACTCATCCAAATTCGAGCTCTTCTTTCCCCACTCACACATAGATATCTCATCTCATTTTCATATTTTTTGTAGTTGTACACTTTCTCTAAACCCATTATCCTTATCTCAACCCTCTAGCATTCTCTTCTACCTCTTCTCCTCCCTTTCTATGCCAAAAAACCTTCATAACCACCACCATTAGAGACCTAGCTCTTCCCTCTCTTAGGTTGAGCCGAACCTCTCCACCACCACACCATCACTTTGGCCTATTTTGGGTGTTCCTCCTCTCATATTTGCCTCTAGGGTTTGGTTTGGTCTTTAGAGTTTAAAGGAGTGGGAAGCAATCTCTGTTCCCCTTGTCTCCTTGGAATCCTAAGGACTACACTTACCTCATCTTGAAGACTTGGTGCTAGCTTGGAGTAAAGAAGTTAAGCCAGAAGCCTTGGAGTCATTTGGTGGAGCTTTGGCTAAGGGGACTCTTCGATTATCTCTTTACTCTTCTAGTTCTAAGCATGTATCTAAACTTTATTTTCCATTATGATTAGTGAGTAGTTTCCTTTTAGAAGGCTATGACTATTTGATGTACATTCAACTATGTTTTGAGTTTTGGATTTGAATTTGGTTTAGTTTACTATATGTTTTGAATGAGTTTGATACCTAGTGATGTGATTGTGGTATGTTTGCATGTTTGGGCTTAATTCAATATTTTCATACTCATGTCTCAGCCATGACTAAGTTGAGATATGGTTAAGGAAACTAAAAATGAACCTAAGTGAATTATTCACTCACCTAAGGAAGATAAGCATGTAAACACGACTTAGGTTGCATTTGAGAAGATGGGCTTAAGGTTTGGTTTTCATTGGGCTTGAGCATGGATCGAAGCCTTCTTGAAGTCCAAATGACTCAAGGAGCTTCAGTCAAGCTTACATTGACTCAAAAGGGCTTTGTAGCTGATAGTTACTTCTTATAATTCATGTTCTAAAAGATGTGGATTAGGGAAGTCATTAGAACATACTTTCATGTCCTCTAACAGGGACTTAGGAAGGAAAGCCATTCACATTCATCTTAAGTGAACACATATTGAATTCATTTGGCATGTGGTATGATTAGGATACGATTCTTAATTGAGTTGCATTCTAGTTTCGGTTTGCTTTCTATTTGAATGTTGGACCGAAACACTTCTAGGGCACTAATGGCCTACGAGGTTCAGTTCACAACCAATGGTGACTCGAAAAGATCACAAATTGGAAAATCATGTGTGAATCAAACTAAACTCATAACTTAAACATATATCATTGGTATATTGAGTTGGCTAATAGCGATATCTCTAGCCGACCAAACATTTACATTTTTTTTTGTTCACACTTTATGTTTTCACTTAATTAGTTAGTAGTAAACATTCAATCAACCTTTCGTTTAACGACTCATCGTAATTCAACCATCTCTTGCAATGCTAAATCTCCAAAGGACTTAGTCCTGAGAGATACACTTCAACATCTTGCTTTAGTTTTAGTATCATGTCTTGTATCTAGTTAATCCGTGATTTCAGGTACATAATTAAGTCAAGCTAAGGAGTTTAAGTGATCAATCATCACGGGTTCGACACTCGACTTCCTTACAAATACTATAACTTCACCCCATATACTTACGGGTAAGAGAAATTCACTTAGCCTTAGACTAATCAATAGTTAAAAGGTTGAGGGGATAAATCTCATGAACAACCAGGAAAAAACTTTTGACGGGTCGAAAACATGCCAAAAACCAGGCAGTAGCTATGTCTCGATGGGTCGAGACGCCTGAGATCAGAACATCCCATTTTCTTCTCATTTTTCTTGGTGTTTTTATGTCATATTGCTATGTAACTTTGTATATTTCAAACAATTCATACATAATGAAGTAAAATATCATTCTCAACACTTTCATACACCGAAAGAAATTTGATTACTTTGCCAACTCAAAACTTACATCAAAGATGTCTTATTCAAAAACAAAGACTAAAACAAAGTCTCAAAACATAACTAAAACAAGCCAAAACAAACTAAACTTGATTACGTAGCATAGATAATAACCTAATACATAGACTACTAAAAATTCAAAATCTTAATGTTCTCCATTAGGTTGTTTGCTACAATGAGATTGACTTCACCGCCATCTTCCATCTTATAATCTCCAATAAAATTTTACTCTTGAGCGAGGTATTCCTGGAACTTCTTGTAGGCATTCTAGATATCCTTGTTTGCACGATATTGCTTATGCATATGCTTTGTAGAACCAGATGGAGCAGAGTATGAAGAATTTCCATCATTCTTAAGACAAAAATTGGATAAATTCTTGTTGGAGTGAGTAGGGCCTGCGTCTTGGCGAGTCCAAGTCAAATTCCGACTATGACCTTTACCATGCACACCTCTACCTCGTCCTCCTCCCCTACCACATTTGTTGTAAGGTTCATAACATTTGATCTTCTTGTCCTGATGTTTATTCCCACCAATGTTGTAATTCTTATGCATTTTTTTGGTCCAAGCGGGCCTTGCATTATTGTTGAGAATTATCTCATGATACCGCTCCGTTTTAGCCGGAACATTCATGAGATTACAGAAGTAGTAATTCTTTCTTGCTCGTACTCAATTTGGTACTGATGAGCTAATAAACTCATGGAAGAAGGGACGGTGTTCAAAGATTTCTCAATCATATCCTGATCGGTCTTCAAAAACTCCACAAAAGCTTAGATCTGATTATAGCTCTAATATAGCTTGGTTGTAATTAGGAACCTTTGAATAATCCAATAATCGGATTGTGTCCCATCTCTCTGTTAATTTTGGAAGCAGTGCATCATGCACATTGTTGAAGCGATGCTTCAAAACATCCCATAAATCCTTGGGGATCATCCTTTTGTAAATATTACTTCTTCAGAATATGATGGATATGCCGCCTCAAAAGTATGAGGGCTTGAGCTTTGCAGGCTACAGATGGTGGTTCGATTACCACATTCTCATTAGGAGTTTTAGTAGGTGAATGCATCAGTGAGATATTTTTCGATGAATGTATTTTTAACATCGCATACCCAATGATGATACTCTTTTCCATCGGCATTAAGGATGTCGAATTCAAGCCTAGCCGACCCATAGGCCCAAAAAATCTGTGAGGGTCCCGAAAAGCCCAAGACTGGCCCGACCCGACACAACAAGAAAACAACACTTAGACCATGGAAACGTAAACATTCCGTCGTTCAAGTGTTACCTGGATGACGGAGAATTCTCCGTTGACTAAGTGTCACTTGGACGACAGAGACTATAATATTCGTTGTCCAAGTGCCACTTGGTCAACGGAGAAATATCCGTTGTCCAAGTGCCACTTGGTCAACGGAGAATTATCCGTTGTCCAGGTGCTCACCTAGACGACGGAGACTATATTCTCTGTCGTCCAAGTGAGAACTTCTCTCCGTTGACCAAGTGGCACTTGGACGACGGATCATATAGTCTCCGTCGTCCAGGTTCTCACTTGGTCAACGGACCGACACACCGTGGTCCGAGTGGCGACTTGGACGACGGACCGACACTTCCGTCGTCTAAGTAAAGCATTATATAAGGTCGTTGCCCAACTCTCTTCCTCTCTGCTCATCACTCGTCTCTCAACTCTGATCATATATAATCTCTTTCTGTCTTGATAGATCGATCAGCGCCTCACACGTGTAATTAATTTCGTACGACGTCCTAGCTAGCTAGCTATAGCTACGTACCTAGGTAGCTAGATAGCACTATATATATATATATATCGATCTTCGGCTCCGACCATCGATTAATTCGTCATATATCGGAGAAGGCCAGATACGTATGTAGTTAATTTTCCAACACCATGATCGTAGGTTTATATATATATATAATTAATTGCATGTACGTTTGATTGATTGCATTGTTAATAATTAATTTGTACGTCTAATATATAATTATATATAATTAATATATTAAGTTAGAAAATTGATGATATATATTAGTTAATTATAGACCAGTAGTTCGTATATATGTATGGATGTTTTAAAATTTGGTTAATATTTAATTAAAATGTACATACATGCATGTATGTTAGCTAGACATATTAAAGTAATTGATGTAGATCGAGCACGTATAATTAATAGTTAATTGACTAATATGTAATAATTAATTAACTATAAAATTTTGTAGAAGTATGGACAAGAGTTTGATGAAGTTGCGGAATAGATGTGATGTCCGGTATATGGATGGAATTAGCGAATTTTGCAATAGAACATGGTCAGGGAAAGAAGCGTTTTAGGTGTCTATGCCAGAAATGTCTTAATTGTCAGTATGTGGAGGTTAATGTTATGGTGTAACACCTGTACGAAAATGGTATGATGTGGAGTTACACTACATGGAGCGAGCATGGTGAAGCAGTAAACTTCAGCTCAGCAGACTTCAGCTCAGGGTACAGTTACCAGGGTGCCTCATCCAGCGGCAGTGGTGCCGGCCCCCCTGCTTGCAGCCCAACTATAGATTTGGTCCATGATGCGTTTCCGGGATTTAGTCATGGTGGACACCAATACCAAGACAGAGGTTACAGTACCACTCATGAGCATGATGACACATTCCCTACTGCTAGCTTGGCCACTGACACTAGTGAGATGGATAAGTACAACCGGATGCTACTTGAAGCGCAGACCCCGGTGTTCCCTGGATGTCGAGAGAATGTGTTGCAATATGTGATAGAGCAAATGAAGATAGAAGTGAAGCACAAAATTTCAGTCAGTACTTTTGACGAAATTTAAGAGCAAATATGTAAGTTGCTTCCTAATGTTCACAATCTTCCTAAATCTCATTATAAGGTTAGAAATATCTTGAGCAGCCTCGACCTAAAGTACAGGATAATTGACGCATGTCCGAATGATTGTATGCCTTTTTACAAAGAGTATAAAGATTTGAACTATTGTCCCGTATGTGGCCAATGCAGATATGAGCTGAATAGGAAGAGTTCGAAAAAGAGAATTCCTGCGAAAGTTGTTCGATATTTTCCCTTGATTCCCAGATTGCCACGCTTGTATATGTCTCTACACACAGCAGAGGCGATGCGTTAGTACGCAGAAAAGCGAATAGATGATGATGTCCTGCGACACGCCGCAGATGGGAAGGGTTTCAAACATTTCGACAGAGAATTTGGAGACTTTGCCGCGGAGGTTAGAAATGTTAGACTCGGACTATCTACAGACAGATTCAATCCTTGGGGTAGTAATAGCTCCGCCGTCAGCACTTGGCCAGTTATTCTGATGCTGTACAACTTGCCTCCGTGGATGTGCATGAACAAGGAATTTAATTTCCTTACTGTACTAATTCCAGGTCCTAAATCTCCAGGGAAGTGCTTAGATGTCTATCTCAGACCTTTGATCGACGAGCTGAAACTGTTGTGGAAAAATGGAGTCCCAACTTATGACAAATTCACTGACATGATGTTCACGATGAGGGCTGCCGTAATGTGGACAATCAACGATTTTCCAGTGTATGGGATGTTGGCAGCCTGCAGGACAAAAGGATATAATGGATGTCCTATATGTTTGGACGACGTGAACTCTAGTTGGCACGCGGGGAAGGTGTGTTACTTGGGTCACCGTAGATGGCTTCCTCACGACCACCCGTGGCGACAGGATGAAGTTCATTTCGACGGGACGATAGAGAACGATCATAAACCCTGTAGTTGGTTGGGCGAAGAGATTTTAGAGAGATTTAGCTATTTCGACTTTGGTGTGTTGACCAATGATGCGGATGTAAGGAAATGCAATCCAATTCCTCCACATGATCTTCGCTATTGGCATCATAAGAGTATATTCTTTGAACTCCCTTACTGGTCGAATTTGAAGCTGAGGAACAACTTGAACGCGATGCACATAGAAAAGAATGTGTGCGACAGCGTGGTGGGAACAATTCTTGGTATTAAGTTCAAGACTAAAGATACTCCCAAAGTGCGCAAAGATCTGGAATCAATGAATCTATGTCGTCCCTTGTGGTTGAGGAGGGATAGGAAATGAGTGTACAACAAGATGCCAGCTGCACCTTACATAGTGAAGCCGACACTTAGACGTTCTGTATTTCACTGGTTTAAGGGCGTTTGTTATCCGGCTACGTATGCAGCTACTATAATTGGAGCAGTGGAGGAGGTGCAACACAAGTTTGTTGGTATAAAGATACGTGACTATCACGTTATACTGCAACGTCTGATTCCAGTGGTAATTCGACCATATTTACCTCGTGACGTCGTAGAACCAATAGTGGCATTGTGCAGATGGTGGCAGAGGTTATGCGCCAGAGAATTAAAGAAGTCAGATGTGGTGGAACTACAACAACAAATTGTGCACATCATTTGCAAACTAGAGAAGATTTTCCCCCTGCTTTCTTTGACATCATGATTCACCTAATGATCCACCTGCCCGAGCAGGTGCTCAATTCTGGTCCGGTCCAGTACACTTGGATGTATCCTTAAGAAAGGTACGTACAACTAATTAATTATACAGGTTTTTTGATTCATAATTTGTTCCACTGGAGATTACTAGCTATATGTACTTATTCTTATTGTACGTTTGATTTTGTAGACAGCTTAGACAGTATAAAGGATTCGTCAAAAACAGGTCAGCCCCGGATGGCTCCATAGCTGAGACATACCTAATGCATGAGTGTGTCACTTACTGCAACAGGTACCTTAAAGATCCACCACCTCCCACTGCCTCTGATCCCAGTGCCCGCATCAATCTTTCTGTCGTCACCAATGTCGTCCGACCGTTTAAAGGAGTATTAAAGGAATCGTTAACACGGGAAGAATTTATTGAGGCACATTGGGTAGTATTGCGAGACTGTGACGAAGTTGAGCCGTCCATGATGTCATACAGGGAGAGGCTTCAGGCGTTAAATCCAGACAAGAGTTCGGCGTGGATTGAGAAAATGGTTAAGAAAAAGTTCCCTGATTATTTCTTCCAATGGGTACGTACGTACGTTTCAGTATTTAGTAATTTATATACATATCGATCATGTTTGTAGAAAGTAAACCCTTTCATTTTTTTTCCCATTTTCACAGATGATTGATCTACAAAAATTTGAAAACCACGGGGAGTGGTGGTCCTGGCCAAAACACTTGCTAGCAGGGAAGCTAATTAAACACTATATTTATCCCGGATGTTTTGTGAACGGTGTAAAGCTCCATTCATTGGCCCGAGATGAAGGAAGAAGAACACAAAATAGTGGGATATCGGTTGGGAATGACAATGATCTATATTACGGAGCTATTGTATATGTGGTTCAACTATGTTACGGGAATGATGTCAACGTTTTTCCTATTCAAGTGCAGAGGGTTCAAGCGTACAAAGGAAGACCTGGGACTTTTATCAGTCGATACAAACTCAAGCTGGTATGAGGATGAGCTTTTCGCTCTCGCCACCTTAGTTAGGCAGGTGTTCTATCTCGACGATCCGAAAGCTGGTGAAGGGTGGAAAATAGTGAACCATATCTCTCCTCGAGGAATATGGAATACAGAGACAATTGAAGGGACACCGGCGACTGAAGATGCTGCCGAACCAGAAAGAGACATTCTTGCCTATCAAGAGCCTAATATTTATGTCATCCACTCCGATATAATGGACCTGGTTCAAGATGGTGAACGGTTACCCATGCCTGATGGCTGTACAGATCTAACTGAAGATGAGATTATTGAGGCAATTAATGAGGTAGATGAAGAAGACGTGCAGGACGAGGACGAGGACGAGGACTCAGGTTATTCGTCGGACGATGTTAATTGGTAATTAATTATTGTAATTATTCTAATATATGATGCATCATCGATCAATAATTAATATAAATATTATAAGGAGAAGTACGTATGTACGTATGTATGTAAAACTATTATTTTTGTACTTAATTAATTACAGGCGTCCATGCTCGGATCGGATCGACCGACGTACGTAAATTAAATTTAATAAATTAATTAATCGATCGAATCTGATTGAATCGAATCGGATCGATCGAGGAGCAGATCGGATCGGAGCGGATCAATGATTTTTTCGATCGAATTGAATCAGAAGAATTGAATGGAGACACTTGGACGACGGAGACTACATTTTGCGTCGTCCAAGTGAAGCAAAACCCTAAACCCTAAACAGTTAGGCCCTAACCCCTAAATTTAGGGTTTTGTACTTGTACGATGCAAATGTGCTTCTCCGTTGTCCAGGTTCGTACTTGGACGACGGAAACCTCATTCTCCGTCGTTCAGGTACTCACTTGGACGACGGAGAAGCACATTTGTGTCGTCCAAGTTCAGATTTCGTAATTTTATCTAAGACAACGACCATCTAGACCATCTCCCAACGCATATTCTTTTCGTCAAGACTATAGAGTAAACAATTCTTGGTGTGTGACCTTCGACGGTTCCAAAATCGGAGTTACGAAATGTCTTGTATCCACGTTTCTGGTTTGTCAAAATCTTGGTTTTGCGGTTGACTAGGCCGATGAAACCCTTCACGAACTTATTATTTTCCGAAAATTATTCTAATTATATATTATGTTACGGCGAACGTATCCAACGGTTCTTTTGTCCAAATTCAATTTTGTTAATATCGATATGCAAATGAGCCTATACTTAATAACACTTAAGTCATAAAGATTAGTAGATACTTAACAAGTTTAAAGACGTAAAATTATTCGTCGTTTCAAATTCAATTGTTTATATATACGATGCGTGAATCAATATTTTACGACTATTTCATTCGAATGACAGATCGACAAATTTCTTGCGAATTAATTTTAAATTTTTTTTTACGTAAATTCAACTTGGACCACGAAGATTGACCATCTCCGTCGTCCCAGTGGTCACCTGGACGACGGAGATGGCCTTTATCCGTCGTCCTAGTGCACATCTGGACGACGGAGATTATCTTCTCCGTCGTCCAGGTTCAAAACCTTTGGCGGTTCATTGTACCGCCTTAATTTTCGACGCCGTTTCGAATGTTGACTTAGACGACTGAGAATTTATTCTCCGTCGTCTAAGTCAACATTTGGAACGGCGCATAAAATTAATGCGGTTGAAACCGTCCCGCCGATTAATTGGGAGCCGTTTCAAAATTTTGAAACGGTTGACTTGGACGACGGAAATGCCCTTTTTCGTCGTCTAAATGCACTTAGACGACGGAAAATATGTCTCCGTCGCCTAAGTGAAAGCCTATATATAGAACTGCTCATTCTTTCTTTTCCTCATCCCATCTCATTTTTCCTCCTCTCCTCTCCTTTCCTTTCACTCTCTCTCAAAAGCTCCGGCATCCCTCCTCAGACGACCAAAATTCCGACGTTTCCCTCTCTCCAGCGACTCGCTACTCCGGCGACTCATCTTTTAGGTAATAATTATATTTTTTACAATCATTATTATTAAAGTAATTATTTAATTTGTAAATTGGTTAATTAATTAGTAATATATTAGTAATAATAATTATTAGTAAATGAATAATTATTAGTAAAAATAGATTATTAGTAATAATATATTAGTAATAATTATTATTGGTAATGATAATTAATTATTGGTAATAATAATTATTAGTTAAAATTAATTAATAGTAATAATTATTATTGTAAATGCATGATAAATATTAATTAATTATTTTAATTAAATATTATTGTAATTAATAGTATAACACATGATTATTATTGCATGTAATTATAATTTGTAAATATTGTTCTAATATTGTCAATTTGTAGTAAATATGGTAAACTAGTGAATTATTAAAAATAATTAATTGATAATTATGAGAATTTTATAGTAAATTGGTAGTCTTTGATTTAAATTTAGTACATAATTAAGTTTGGTTTATTAAGTCGCACTCTTTGGAATAGATGACGCCTCATTTCCTAGCTTATCTCCTTAGCCCCTCGTGATGTGTGGATTTCATCACCGCACACCATAACCTAAGTGAAGTTATGGACACGAGGTTGAAGGCGGAGTTTGCAAGGGACTTGAGGGAGTGTAAATTTTCGAAAGATTGGCTGAATGTCGGACATGGTGTCTAGAAACGGGTTATGACTGGTGACAGGTTTTGGATCTAAGAAAGACGACACCAATAGAGTATATACCATTGATTTGGTTAGCTTCGGGGTGTTTTGTTAAAATTAGTCATGCCTCTCGCGTTATCTTTATCCCTAACTGGCCATGTTTTTCGATTGAACCAAAGCTGATTAATTGAAAGTTTACACTTTATCGCGTGGATCACACGTCCATTGAACGAACCAAATACCAAGCTAGTGTACTCTATTTAAATCTAAGGCGCACTCAATACAAAGGTGTAATTAATTATCGTAAATTTTTTATATAATTATTATGGTAATCAGGTATTTTAACAACTCCTAGGTTTAAATGGCTGTGTCGGGAAAGAAAAAGGCCCAACAGGAGGCCGAAGATGCTATGCTCCGACGCTTGGCAGAGCAAGTCGGTTGGGAATTACAGCAGGGCAACGACACGCTCTCTCCGGACCCTTTAGCTGGTCCGTCGATAGCGCCCACTGGGGAAATTCCCGCTGCCCCAGTTATCCCGACCGGTGATGACGACGCCCAATCCGGTCGGACGCCCGGTTCGGCAGAAAGTACTCAGGAGTTATCGACCTCGGCTTCCTCTGAATCTATCCTTTATAGTGCCCGGCGCAAGCTCAGGAGGGCCCCGACAGACCCGGAACCCAAAAGGACTCGCGGTCTCGTCAAAGGCGGAAAATCAGAGAAAATTTTCAAGGCGACCAGGAAAAAGATCGACTTGCCGTACGACGAATTCACCGGTGGCCTTCCCACAGCTCAGCTAGCTAGTCTCTCAATGCATAGCATATGGTCAATCCTTCGTAGCCGGGTTCATATGACTGCCTCTACTTGGAAGGAGTTGCCTGCTGAAGAGAAGGCGAAACTGTTTAAAAAACTTTCAGTACGTAATACGTACAATTTTAAATTTATTTTCTAATAACCATTAAAAATCATAATTTCATAATATATACGATTATAATTTTCTATTTATTTCTGATAGGAACAATATGAGGTGGATCCCACACCGGCGATGCTTAGACATATCAACCAAACCGCCAACTCTATCTACCGTGATTGGAAGTACAAGCTTCATGTGTACTTCGACAATATCGGCCCCGTGCCTACCCCCATAGAGCTGCGTGGGGATAGAGAAGATGAGTGGCAGTGGTTGTGTAACCACTTCCAAGATAAAGAATATAAGGTGTTTACTTTTTTATTTAAATTAAGAGAATTGAATTATTTTTATTTTAGTTACTCATTAATTTTTTAATGATTTATGTTGTCAAACAGAAATTCTCCAAAATCAACAAAACCAACCGGGGGAAGAAGGACAAACACCATACCTCTGGTGCCAAGCAAATGATTCAAATAGCCAAGAAGCACAGGAATAAGGGCTCCAAACACCCTTATCTCGATGCTAGCATAAGCGCGTAAATGACGTCTGGGCTCGAGAATGAAGCGAGTCAATACGGCGTAAGTGATATATATATGTGCTTTTAATTATCGTAGTTATTATTTAATTATTATTTTTTTTAATTATTATTTTTTAGGCAAGGTTGGTAGAACGTGCGCAGGAGGAATTGGCCAACACTCAGCTTGCATACCCAGATTTGTCGCTCGAAGACCTGCCTCCTCTATCAATGGAGAGCCAAATTGCAATTGCTGATGAGGTATACGATCGTAGAGCTGGAAAGGAGGTTAGGGGGATGGGACCTAAGGTGATTTGAGATTTGTCGACCTCCGACTCATCATCTACGGGAGGTTCGGCGAGGAAAAGTACTCATGTTGCGGCCGTCCAAGCAGCCTATGAAGAGACTCGACTCGTACGGGAGGAAATTCAGGAGCAAATATGTAAGTTGCTTCCTGATGATCACAATCTTCCTAAATCTCATTATAAGGTTAGAAATATCTTGAGCAGCCTCGACCTAAAGTACAGGATAATTGACGCATGTCCGAATGATTGTATGCCTTTTTACAAAGAGTATAAAGATTTGAACTATTGTCCCGTATGTGGCCAATGCAGATATGAGCTGAATAGGAAGAGTTCGAAAAAGAGAATTCCTGCGAAAGTTGTTCGATATTTTCCCTTGATTCCCAGATTGCCACGCTTGTATATGTCTCTACACACAGCAGAGGCGATGCGTTAGTACGCAGAAAAGCGAATAGATGATGATGTCCTGCGACACGCCGCAGATGGGAAGGGTTTCAAACATTTCGACAGAGAATTTGGAGACTTTGCCGCGGAGGTTAGAAATGTTAGACTCGGACTATCTACAGACAGATTCAATCCTTGGGGTAGTAATAGCTCCGCCGTCAGCACTTGGCCAGTTATTCTGATGCTGTACAACTTGCCTCCGTGGATGTGCATGAACAAGGAATTTAATTTCCTTACTGTACTAATTCCAGGTCCTAAATCTCCAGGGAAGTGCTTAGATGTCTATCTCAGACCTTTGATCGACGAGCTGAAACTGTTGTGGAAAAATGGAGTCCCAACTTATGACAAATTCACTGACATGATGTTCACGATGAGGGCTGCCGTAATGTGGACAATCAACGATTTTCCAGTGTATGGGATGTTGGCAGCCTGCAGGACAAAAGGATATAATGGATGTCCTATATGTTTGGACGACGTGAACTCTAGTTGGCACGCGGGGAAGGTGTGTTACTTGGGTCACCGTAGATGGCTTCCTCACGACCACCCGTGGCGACAGGATGAAGTTCATTTCGACGGGACGATAGAGAACGATCATAAACCCTGTAGTTGGTTGGGCGAAGAGATTTTAGAGAGATTTAGCTATTTCGACTTTGGTGTGTTGACCAATGATGCGGATGTAAGGAAATGCAATCCAATTCCTCCACATGATCTTCGCTATTGGCATCATAAGAGTATATTCTTTGAACTCCCTTACTGGTCGAATTTGAAGCTGAGGAACAACTTGAACGCGATGCACATAGAAAAGAATGTGTGCGACAGCGTGGTGGGAACAATTCTTGGTATTAAGTTCAAGACTAAAGATACTCCCAAAGTGCGCAAAGATCTGGAATCAATGAATCTATGTCGTCCCTTGTGGTTGAGGAGGGATAGGAAATGAGTGTACAACAAGATGCCAGCTGCACCTTACATAGTGAAGCCGACACTTAGACGTTCTGTATTTCACTGGTTTAAGGGCGTTTGTTATCCGGCTACGTATGCAGCTACTATAATTGGAGCAGTGGAGGAGGTGCAACACAAGTTTGTTGGTATAAAGATACGTGACTATCACGTTATACTGCAACGTCTGATTCCAGTGGTAATTCGACCATATTTACCTCGTGACGTCGTAGAACCAATAGTGGCATTGTGCAGATGGTGGCAGAGGTTATGCGCCAGAGAATTAAAGAAGTCAGATGTGGTGGAACTACAACAACAAATTGTGCACATCATTTGCAAACTAGAGAAGATTTTCCCCCTGCTTTCTTTGACATCATGATTCACCTAATGATCCACCTGCCCGAGCAGGTGCTCAATTCTGGTCCGGTCCAGTACACTTGGATGTATCCTTAAGAAAGGTACGTACAACTAATTAATTATACAGGTTTTTTGATTCATAATTTGTTCCACTGGAGATTACTAGCTATATGTACTTATTCTTATTGTACGTTTGATTTTGTAGACAGCTTAGACAGTATAAAGGATTCGTCAAAAACAGGTCAGCCCCGGATGGCTCCATAGCTGAGACATACCTAATGCATGAGTGTGTCACTTACTGCAACAGGTACCTTAAAGATCCACCACCTCCCACTGCCTCTGATCCCAGTGCCCGCATCAATCTTTCTGTCGTCACCAATGTCGTCCGACCGTTTAAAGGAGTATTAAAGGAATCGTTAACACGGGAAGAATTTATTGAGGCACATTGGGTAGTATTGCGAGACTGTGACGAAGTTGAGCCGTCCATGATGTCATACAGGGAGAGGCTTCAGGCGTTAAATCCAGACAAGAGTTCGGCGTGGATTGAGAAAATGGTTAAGAAAAAGTTCCCTGATTATTTCTTCCAATGGGTACGTACGTACGTTTCAGTATTTAGTAATTTATATACATATCGATCATGTTTGTAGAAAGTAAACCCTTTCATTTTTTTTCCCATTTTCACAGATGATTGATCTACAAAAATTTGAAAACCACGGGGAGTGGTGGTCCTGGCCAAAACACTTGCTAGCAGGGAAGCTAATTAAACACTATATTTATCCCGGATGTTTTGTGAACGGTGTAAAGCTCCATTCATTGGCCCGAGATGAAGGAAGAAGAACACAAAATAGTGGGATATCGGTTGGGAATGACAATGATCTATATTACGGAGCTATTGTATATGTGGTTCAACTATGTTACGGGAATGATGTCAACGTTTTTCCTATTCAAGTGCAGAGGGTTCAAGCGTACAAAGGAAGACCTGGGACTTTTATCAGTCGATACAAACTCAAGCTGGTATGAGGATGAGCCTTTCGCTCTCGCCACCTTAGTTAGGCAGGTGTTCTATCTCGACGATCCGAAAGCTGGTGAAGGGTGGAAAATAGTGAACCATATCTCTCCTCGAGGAATATGGAATACAGAGACAATTGAAGGGACACCGGCGACTGAAGATGCTGCCGAACCAGAAAGAGACATTCTTGCCTATCAAGAGCCTAATATTTATGTCATCCACTCCGATATAATGGACCTGGTTCAAGATGGTGAACGGTTACCCATGCCTGATGGCTGTACAGATCTAACTGAAGATGAGATTATTGAGGCAATTAATGAGGTAGATGAAGAAGACGTGCAGGACGAGGACGAGGACGAGGACTCAGGTTATTCGTCGGACGATGTTAATTGGTAATTAATTATTGTAATTATTCTAATATATGATGCATCATCGATCAATAATTAATATAAATATTATAAGGAGAAGTACGTATGTACGTATGTATGTAAAACTATTATTTTTGTACTTAATTAATTACAGGCGTCCATGCTCGGATCGGATCGACCGACGTACGTAAATTAAATTTAATAAATTAATTAATCGATCGAATCTGATTGAATCGAATCGGATCGATCGAGGAGCAGATCGGATCGGAGCGGATCAATGATTTTTTCGATCGAATTGAATCAGAAGAATTGAATGGAGACACTTGGACGACGGAGACTACATTTTGCGTCGTCCAAGTGAAGCAAAACCCTAAACCCTAAACAGTTAGGCCCTAACCCCTAAATTTAGGGTTTTGTACTTGTACGATGCAAATGTGCTTCTCCGTTGTCCAGGTTCGTACTTGGACGACGGAAACCTCATTCTCCGTCGTTCAGGTACTCACTTGGACGACGGAGAAGCACATTTGTGTCGTCCAAGTTCAGATTTCGTAATTTTATCTAAGACAACGACCATCTAGACCATCTCCCAACGCATATTCTTTTCGTCAAGACTATAGAGTAAACAATTCTTGGTGTGTGACCTTCGACGGTTCCAAAATCGGAGTTACGAAATGTCTTGTATCCACGTTTCTGGTTTGTCAAAATCTTGGTTTTGCGGTTGACTAGGCCGATGAAACCCTTCACGAACTTATTATTTTCCGAAAATTATTCTAATTATATATTATGTTACGGCGAACGTATCCAACGGTTCTTTTGTCCAAATTCAATTTTGTTAATATCGATATGCAAATGAGCCTATACTTAATAACACTTAAGTCATAAAGATTAGTAGATACTTAACAAGTTTAAAGACGTAAAATTATTCGTCGTTTCAAATTCAATTGTTTATATATACGATGCGTGAATCAATATTTTACGACTATTTCATTCGAATGACAGATCGACAAATTTCTTGCGAATTAATTTTAAATTTTTTTTTACGTAAATTCAACTTGGACCACGAAGATTGACCATCTCCGTCGTCCCAGTGGTCACCTGGACGACGGAGATGGCCTTTATCCGTCGTCCTAGTGCACATCTGGACGACGGAGATTATCTTCTCCGTCGTCCAGGTTCAAAACCTTTGGCGGTTCATTGTACCGCCTTAATTTTCGACGCCGTTTCGAATGTTGACTTAGACGACTGAGAATTTATTCTCCGTCGTCTAAGTCAACATTTGGAACGGCGCATAAAATTAATGCGGTTGAAACCGTCCCGCCGATTAATTGGGAGCCGTTTCAAAATTTTGAAACGGTTGACTTGGACGACGGAAATGCCCTTTTTCGTCGTCTAAATGCACTTAGACGACGGAAAATATGTCTCCGTCGCCTAAGTGAAAGCCTATATATAGAACTGCTCATTCTTTCTTTTCCTCATCCCATCTCATTTTTCCTCCTCTCCTCTCCTTTCCTTTCACTCTCTCTCAAAAGCTCCGGCATCCCTCCTCAGACGACCAAAATTCCGACGTTTCCCTCTCTCCAGCGACTCGCTACTCCGGCGACTCATCTTTTAGGTAATAATTATATTTTTTACAATCATTATTATTAAAGTAATTATTTAATTTGTAAATTGGTTAATTAATTAGTAATATATTAGTAATAATAATTATTAGTAAATGAATAATTATTAGTAAAAATAGATTATTAGTAATAATATATTAGTAATAATTATTATTGGTAATGATAATTAATTATTGGTAATAATAATTATTAGTTAAAATTAATTAATAGTAATAATTATTATTGTAAATGCATGATAAATATTAATTAATTATTTTAATTAAATATTATTGTAATTAATAGTATAACACATGATTATTATTGCATGTAATTATAATTTGTAAATATTGTTCTAATATTGTCAATTTGTAGTAAATATGGTAAACTAGTGAATTATTAAAAATAATTAATTGATAATTATGAGAATTTTATAGTAAATTGGTAGTCTTTGATTTAAATTTAGTACATAATTAAGTTTGGTTTATTAAGTCGCACTCTTTGGAATAGATGACGCCTCATTTCCTAGCTTATCTCCTTAGCCCCTCGTGATGTGTGGATTTCATCACCGCACACCATAACCTAAGTGAAGTTATGGACACGAGGTTGAAGGCGGAGTTTGCAAGGGACTTGAGGGAGTGTAAATTTTCGAAAGATTGGCTGAATGTCGGACATGGTGTCTAGAAACGGGTTATGACTGGTGACAGGTTTTGGATCTAAGAAAGACGACACCAATAGAGTATATACCATTGATTTGGTTAGCTTCGGGGTGTTTTGTTAAAATTAGTCATGCCTCTCGCGTTATCTTTATCCCTAACTGGCCATGTTTTTCGATTGAACCAAAGCTGATTAATTGAAAGTTTACACTTTATCGCGTGGATCACACGTCCATTGAACGAACCAAATACCAAGCTAGTGTACTCTATTTAAATCTTAGGCGCACTCAATACAAAGGTGTAATTAATTATCGTAAATTTTTTATATAATTATTATGGTAATCAGGTATTTTAACAACTCCTAGGTTTAAATGGCTGTGTCGGGAAAGAAAAAGGCCCAACAGGAGGCCGAAGATGCTATGCTCCGACGCTTGGCAGAGCAAGTCGGTTGGGAATTACAGCAGGGCAACGACACGCTCTCTCCGGACCCTTTAGCTGGTCCGTCGATAGCGCCCACTGGGGAAATTCCCGCTGCCCCAGTTATCCCGACCGGTGATGACGACGCCCAATCCGGTCGGACGCCCGGTTCGGCAGAAAGTACTCAGGAGTTATCGACCTCGGCTTCCTCTGAATCTATCCTTTATAGTGCCCGGCGCAAGCTCAGGAGGGCCCCGACAGACCCGGAACCCAAAAGGACTCGCGGTCTCGTCAAAGGCGGAAAATCAGAGAAAATTTTCAAGGCGACCAGGAAAAAGATCGACTTGCCGTACGACGAATTCACCGGTGGCCTTCCCACAGCTCAGCTAGCTAGTCTCTCAATGCATAGCATATGGTCAATCCTTCGTAGCCGGGTTCATATGACTGCCTCTACTTGGAAGGAGTTGCCTGCTGAAGAGAAGGCGAAACTGTTTAAAAAACTTTCAGTACGTAATACGTACAATTTTAAATTTATTTTCTAATAACCATTAAAAATCATAATTTCATAATATATACGATTATAATTTTCTATTTATTTCTGATAGGAACAATATGAGGTGGATCCCACACCGGCGATGCTTAGACATATCAACCAAACCGCCAACTCTATCTACCGTGATTGGAAGTACAAGCTTCATGTGTACTTCGACAATATCGGCCCCGTGCCTACCCCCATAGAGCTGCGTGGGGATAGAGAAGATGAGTGGCAGTGGTTGTGTAACCACTTCCAAGATAAAGAATATAAGGTGTTTACTTTTTTATTTAAATTAAGAGAATTGAATTATTTTTATTTTAGTTACTCATTAATTTTTTAATGATTTATGTTGTCAAACAGAAATTCTCCAAAATCAACAAAACCAACCGGGGGAAGAAGGACAAACACCATACCTCTGGTGCCAAGCAAATGATTCAAATAGCCAAGAAGCACAGGAATAAGGGCTCCAAACACCCTTATCTCGATGCTAGCATAAGCGCGTAAATGACGTCTGGGCTCGAGAATGAAGCGAGTCAATACGGCGTAAGTGATATATATATGTGCTTTTAATTATCGTAGTTATTATTTAATTATTATTTTTTTTAATTATTATTTTTTAGGCAAGGTTGGTAGAACGTGCGCAGGAGGAATTGGCCAACACTCAGCTTGCATACCCAGATTTGTCGCTCGAAGACCTGCCTCCTCTATCAATGGAGAGCCAAATTGCAATTGCTGATGAGGTATACGATCGTAGAGCTGGAAAGGAGGTTAGGGGGATGGGACCTAAGGTGATTTGAGATTTGTCGACCTCCGACTCATCATCTACGGGAGGTTCGGCGAGGAAAAGTACTCATGTTGCGGCCGTCCAAGCAGCCTATGAAGAGACTCGACTCGTACGGGAGGAAAATCAATCTATGCGAAAAAGGTTTGATCAGCAAGAAGCGCAGATAGTCAAACTCGTCGCCCTCATGGAAAATTGGGCTCGACGACAGTGTCAACCTCCTCTGAACCCATACCCCGACGACGACGACCAGGCTGGAGGCGGGGGACTCGGCGGCGCATCTGCTCCTCCAGTATTTTAGTAGTTAATTTGTGTAGTTTATTATATCGTTTTTTTTTCGATTCCGAACAATATTTAATTTTATTTATGCATGTACAAATTAATTTTTATTATATACTTAAGTAATTACCAATTTATTTTATTTAATTAATTTTAACATATTTAATTATTTAAATGAGATTGGAGTTTTTAAAGTAAATTATTAATATTTTACAATAATTTAAAATTTAATTTAAAAAAATTAAATAACCACTTAGACCACGGAGAATTGATTTCCGTGGTCCAAGTGCGAATTTAGACCACGGAGTTTTTGGGCTTTCTCCGCGGTCTAAGTTTTCACTTGGACCACGGAAATCAATTCTCCGTGGTCTAAGTGAGAAAAACTCCGCGGTCCAAGTAAGCACTTGGACGACGGAGAATGGTTCTCCGTCGTCCAGGTTCTCACTTGGACCACGGAGAAATATCAAAAAATCCGCGGTCCAAGTAAGCACTTGGACGACGGAGAATGGTTCTCCGTCGTCCAGGTTCTTACTTGGACCGCGGAGATTGTCTGCGATCTTAGTAACAACCTGGACGACGGAGAACCATTCTTCGTCGTCCACGTACTTACTTGGACCTCGGACAATCTCCGCGGTCTAAGTTTCACTTGGACCGTGGAATTCATCTTCTCCGTCGTCCAAGTGCTTGAACGACAGCACTTGGAGTACGGAACTTGGAGCACGGAGGTTCCGTCGTCTAAGTACTTAGACGACGGAAAAACGCACCTAGACAACGGAAACGCTCCGTGGTCTAGGTGCGTTTTTCTTGTAGTGCGAGTTTAGGCCTAAAAAATCCTGGCTCTCTGAGCATAGGACCGAACTTTTTTAAGACAGGGTCCCAAAGCCCATAGGCCCAAAAAAGTTTGGCCTGTCAAGGCCCGCCTTGCCCGTAGGGCCAAACTAGTCAAGTTCATCAATTGTATATATTATAGATTATTTTATCAATATAAATATCTAAACTCTCTAATTTACGTTAATATTATTCATTCATGTATTAATTTTCAATTTGTTTAAGCTTATTTATTACAGTAGAACCTCGATTTAAGAATACTTCATATAGGAATAACCTCTTCATAGTGATAAAATATCTCAGTCTCAACTCGGGACCAGCTATAATTATGAATAACATCCACATTCTAATAAGTTATAAGCTTTTTTGGTCTCATATATTGTGACGACCCGAACCAGAATCTGTTGTGTATTCGGCACGATTCTCGGGATTTGGTTATAGTCGCAGTTTTACGATATTGTGTGGTTCGTCGACTTATTTCGCGACTATGTTTTTGGTCGAGAATTTGAGTTGAGAGTCTTCACGGAAATTGTAGAGTACGTGATTTCGAGCTCGTGGGCGGTTCCGGAAGATTTTTCCGATAACCGAGGAATATTTTATGATTATTTGAAGTTTCGGTTTCCGACGAGTTTATCCGATTGTTTCAAGTTTATCCGAATCGTGATGGTTATCCATTTCGAATCGTCGATCGACCCGAGGCGCGTGTATAAATATCGGAATAGTCGAGAATTAGTCGTAAAACACTGTTGAAGTTTGACCGGGCCGTTGACTTTCCAAAAATAGCAAGTTGACCTGTTTGACTGAGGAGGAAGTTTCCCGTTTGGGTGTTGCCGTCCGACGACCTATTTTCCGGCCACCTCCGACTTCGGCGAGGGTATGGTTCGCTTCCTTGAGTAATTTCAAGTTGAATGGTAATTGAAATTGTGAAAATTGATGAGGTATTGTGTAAACCCGAGTTGGGTTACGTCGCCGGAAATCGCCATTAACGGGGGGAGGTTTTCCGGTGAGTCTTGGTGGCGGAGGGGTGAGGGCTTCGACTCCCCTTGCCCCAAGGAAGCTTCCCATGTGATTTATTTCGGGATTGGTTAAAGTTTGGCTCGAACCCGATTAGGTTTTCCGGTGGGTTTTCCGTTCAGTTTTTGCCGGAATTGGAGGGGTTGTGGTTCGAATTGGACATTGAGGTAGAAGAGAAAGTGGTTCGCCTGGTTATGGCCTTTAATTCTGGAGTTTTTGGCCGTGGAACTCCACGGTTGACGACACGCCGCCGCCGCCGCCGCCGGCGGTCAACGGCGGAGCTCCGGCCAAAAGTTGACTTTTTGGATTTTGATGTAATTAGTGTCGTTTTTCTCGAAATTGCGCCCTGATTATCGTCCAGAGGTTTTCAGGTTGATTTGGTTAGCCGATTTTCAGTCGAGGTTTCGAGTGGGAATTTCGGAATTTTCGTTATACATTTTGTACCGCATTGCATATTTCCAGGAACATTTGGTTTCCGTGATTCAGTACAGGGTTGTGGACTATGATATTGATCAGTTATGTTTTGTGGATATTCAGGAGATCGAGATCGTGATCGGGCTTCTGGCGAGGGATCTTCCATCGGTCCTCGAGATTAGCGCGAGTGCGCGTTTTGCTCACCTGTGAGTGGACAATTTCTTTTCACGGAATTCTTGCAAGTCTTTTATATGATTTATGAACTTGAGCATGCATATGAGATTTCGGATTACATGAGCATGTGTTTTTATGGTTATACGATTATACTTATACGAATATGCATACACTTATATGTTGTTTCATGCATTTGCATCAAACTGTTTATGATTTGGTTTTCACAGAGTACAGTCTCAGTTACGTTGTTGTATCTATACACTTTGCCTCGTCGGCTGATCCCCGACGGAGGGCCGCCTGGAGGGGCATTTCCCCAACCAGACCGGTGAGGGGCGTATCCCTGGAACCGAGACCATTTCTGGCTTAGAATCACGTGGAAGTCAGGGACTCCGTGGTTCGGACTGTACTAGCACGGAGGAGTCCATGAGTGACCCCGTGGGATTTTTACTTGCATGCTCTGTACACTGGAGGAGTATGAGTATTACCTCGTGTACTTGTTGTTTTTATTTACCTGGACTCGCATATGTTATTTTAAACATATATGTATACTGGTGAAAGACATTTATTTTCGTCCACTCACTCTAACGTGTTTCATGTCTTTCCCCTGGGCTTTTCGGTTTCCGTGCCCAGTTTGCAGTTCAGGTTTGGTGTTTCACGTCGCGGTTTGGAGGCTAGTGATCAGAGTTACTTGTGCTTTCCAGTAGGTTCTTGTTTCGCCTACTGATGTGTATATTATACATGTTTTACTTTAGAGGTCGCTCTGATACATTCTGATACTTGTTTATACGGATTTTCTCGGATATATATATATACTACAGTACTGTTTACTGTTTATGATTCATATATTGATGTTGAGAAATCCGGATGGGATTGGTGCCCACGGTTTGGCTTTTGTGGCATAGAATGAAGTGTTATTTTCAGGGTGCAGGTTTATGCAATTCCACGTTAGTAACGAAACTCTGCCGAAATTTTGAAAAGTTTTTGTTGGTTCGTATTTTCAGAAGGGGTTCGGTTCCGGTTTAGGTAACTGAATCGGGATTGGGTCCTTTCATATATAGAAAAGTTACCTTTTTTTTTTAAGGTAAAGATAGAAATATATTGAGCTAATAAGTTACAAATTAAGGAGAACACCGTTTGCTGGCATGATAGAAGAACTCCATATGGCAACCTATACTACATCGTGGTCATAACAGGCTATCACATTATATAACTAAAAGTGCTAGACGTAGGGAAATGACTGAAAAAAATCTGGACCCCACATCCTATCTAGTTATGCACCCTAAATGACAGCAACAATAAGCGTCGCTCTTCAGCCTGCACCATTTCTAGCGAGATTGGATCAATTTCCACCAATAAAATAAGCCCAGTTGGGTCTTCTAGCCCAAACTTGAAAAGAATCCCGACGGTTGCAGTAAAAAACCCTAGCCTCCAAAACTTTTTTGCAGCCAGCCACACATCGGTTGTCTCCGTCAAGATCACCACCAAAGCCTATTCCTCCGTCGTCATCGTAAGCCGCCGAGTCATATTCATCATCACCATCTTTCTTCCAATCACCCAATTCAAATCCTTCAAACAAGGAGAGCACGAGTGAATAGGAGTAAAAGAGAACCCATAAGGATCCCAATGAACTAGAATCTTCATCACCATGTCACCTTCAAACCACAATCTTCAAAACTAAAACCTTGAACCTACAATAAGAGAAGACAAAATATCTTCACAACTCTCAACAATTCTCAACACTCTTAAATCTCAATAATCCTCTCTCTAATTTTTTCCGGACACCAAAGCTGTAACAAGACAAAAACCCCAATCAAGAGAGGAAAAGAGAAATAGCACGTACTAAAAAAATCTCTTTTTTGCAGCCTAAGTTAACATGAAAAGTTACCTCTTTAAAGTAATAATTACTAATAATTTTAAAATATAATGTAATTTACGAAGAATTGAAATATTTTTTTATAATATTTTGATACCGTAATTTAATTTTATCGTTGTTATCATGTATTAAAGTTTGAGGGTACGTAATAACTCATGATTATGCTTTATATGTTAGAATAATTATTGTTTTAATTATATTATTTACCTCATATTTATGATTTAGTTTTTGGACCGTAAATTTTATTCAACCTCCATTAAGGAATAACCTCTATAGAGGAATAAATTATGTCAGTCCCAACAATATGACTGTATAGAGGTTTTACTGAAGTTAGTGTATATAATTGTTGATACGTTTAATAGTTAAACACTATTACTTTCTAAGTTTTTTATTTAATAAAAAAAACCCCCAGCCATGCTCTAAAAGCCCGATAAGTCTCGTGGGCTTCAAATTTTTGAAAAATCCCGGCCCGACCGGGCTCATTGTTCAGCCCTACCCCGTCATTAATATCAAATTTTTGATAACATGTATTAATCCATAGGAACTAGGGCATATAATATATTAAAATAAAATTCATGGTAATAATCAACCTATATTGAGTCCTAGATCTAGAGTGTTACGGTAATTAAGTTTTACAACCTAATTTTTAAATCCAAAAAGATTAGAAAATTTACCTCGAGGGTGTTATGCTTAGAATGAAAAAGATGTTGGAGAAAGAGGAAAACAAGCAGCAAAGATTGCCGACAATCGGTGGAGGAATCAGGCGATGGAGGTGGTTATCAGCGGTGGTGATGCGTTCGGCGGTGGAGATTAATGTTTTAAGTTTTATTTTTATTTTTTTATGTTTAGGGTTTGAGGTGATGGCTATCAACTCAAGAACTATTGATAATGTGTTGAAGGAGAAAAGTACATGCAATAACTGTAAATTGAAACTGTATATTTATTCATTGATATATGGTTTTAACTACAATTTGTTATAATCTATATTCCTATAAGTCATGGATTAATAGAATATCTACTTCTACTCTAATTAGAACAAGATACACACCAAGAGACCAATAATATACTTTCATTAAATAATATCTTCTTGTGTGTAAGGAAAACTGCATTATACTCTGTATCTTCTAGTGTATGTCTTATCCTAATTAGATTAGAATAGAGATTCTAGGTATCCCAGACTATTGAGGAACATTAATTGTATTGATTGTGACGTCTGTATTGAATGCCCTTTATCAATGAATAAATATACAGTTTACAATCTCAATTATTTTGTATTCTCTTATCCTTCAATACGTCATCAGCAAGTTCTAAGTTGTCTTCTCCAATCACCAAGACCCTCGATTACCCAATTCACACGTCAGACGAGCATTAATTATCTCTAAGTCATCCACAGCCTACTCTCGCAGCTTTACCTATTTGTGTACCAATCGAGGTAAATTTTTCTACAAACCTACCTCAGAGACTAGGTAGACAAACTTAATTTTTGCAACACACTAGAGATTAGGACTCGAACTTAATTTTAGTATCACCCTAGAAATTAGGTTATTTATTGTTTTGATATTATATTGCGAACCGAGAAAATGCAATTTCATCACCTATTTGATCAAAAGGTTTTATTAGTGACGGTCCTTGGGGAGTCAAGGTATAATGTAAAAAAAATTGATTATAAGTGATTGTTTGTCAATATCATAGTTTCTGAGTGTTGTATGAAACCATCATTTATCAAGCATCGATTTTTGTGATCATACATCTTTGATCATATTCTTATTCCCTAAACTTGATATTAATAATCGTGGTTTCAATACTAATTACCTCCCTTGTTTATTTTGTAGATGACTGAGTTGGCTAGGCCAGAGTTTAACATCCTTGATCTGAAAGGAACAGAGTATCATTGTTAGGTATCTAATGTGGAAAATATAGTCATCGGTAAAAGATACACCAGCACAATCATCCCACATGCCGTAATGTGGTCATCCCAAGTGAGGAAATTAAAGCTCAAGCCCTCATGTTTTTGAGGCATCATATTCATTCTTCACTCAAGAAGAAGTATTTATATAAAACAGATCCCAAGGATTTATGGGACATTTTGAATCAATGCTTCAACAACGTACATGATGCACAGCTTCTTAAGCGGAAAGAAAGATTGGAGACAATATGTCTTCTAGATTATTCAAAGGTTGAAGCTTACAACAAAGCTATGTTGGATCTTCAATCTGAGCTTAGTTTCTGTGGGGTTGACAAGACTGATCAGGATATGATCAAGAAGTCGTTGAACATTTTTCCTTCTTCCATGAGCATACTTGCTCAATAGTACCAGCTTAAATACGAACATGGAAGAATAAAGACTTCCAGTGATCTCGTGAATATTCTAGCTAAAAAGAAAAAATATTATGAGATAATTCTCAACAACTCCAAGCCCGCTGGGACCAAATAAGAATTATCACACTAGAGGAAAGGCACGTAAGGAAAAGAAGAACAATCATTCAGAACCTTACAACTATTGAAGGTATGCTCCACGTGGTGAGAGAGGGGGGGCGTGAAAATGGTAAAAGGCCAAAGAAAAAACCTAACTTGGTATAAAGATCAAAATACCAAATCCAACAAGAACTAGTTAGGTTTCAAGAATATATGAAAGAAATTCTTCACATTACTCTGTTTGGAAAATATTCATGTTTTAAATATTACTCTACTAAGCACATGCATAAGCAATATTGTACAAGGAAATCCAAAATATCTAGAAGAGGCACAAGCAATATTTGGCACAAGACGCTAAATTTACCAGGGAAGACTATGAGATGGAAAAAGACGTTGACGTCAATCTCACTATAGCATACAACAAGAAAATGAGTCTTGAGACTCTGGATTTTGGTTAAGTCTATGTATTGGGTTGTTATTTCTGCTATGTAATCTTTCAAGTTCAGTTTTGAGACTTTGTTTTTAGTTGTTTTGGAATAAGACTTCTTTGATGTAATTTAGTTGGCAAGTATTAAAATTTCTCTAAATTTATAGTTAATGGAATGGTTGAGAAATTTATTTTTCTTTCATAATGCATGAACGGTTCATGAATATTCTATGGCACTATGACACCAAAAAAATGGAAAAACAAAAAAAATTGAAAAAAAAATCTGCAGGTCAGGATCGACCCGTCGATGGTTATGTCGACTGTAGCTTTGTTAGGCAATTTCAACATGTCGAAATAAATTCTCAACTCGTCAACCCGATCACCCTGGATCATTTTGGCACGTTTTATTGACTCGTCAAAAAAAATTCCATGTTTTTTTTGACCCGTTGAAAATGTTCCTAGATTCGTCAAGCCAAAAACCCTGGACTCGATTTCGACCCCGTCGAAAAATTCTTCAACACGTCGATCTTTTTTCCAGGAAACGGTGTTTTCCAGATGTTGATTGTATATCAGTTTTTCTTTGTCATGTCAAGCACTCTATTCGAAAATCCTTTGAAAGTCTTTAAGTATTCACTTAAAGTATTCAACATGTCTTGAGTTCAAAGACTAATTGATTTACATTCTTGTTTAGATGTGTGGAGGTGAAATTAAATGTTTAGCAAATAGCGGTACTACCCACACTATTCTGTGGAATATGCAATTGTTTATGGATCTTATGACTTAGAGTTCCTCAGTGACAACCATGATTGGTTCAACGTCGGTTATACAAGGGCGTGGTTATGAATAATTCTTGTTGCCACATGACACTTAAATTTATGTCACTGGCGCCTTATACGCATCAAATTCCAATCAAACCTTGCTATGTTTTAAGTACATTCATACCAACGTTCTCACTTAGAAACGGACTATGAGAATGGAAAAGAGTTTTTATGTGTCACCTCCGTAGAATGTGGCAAAAGCCGCATTATGGAGAAGTTTATGAGCATTCGTAGTGGTTTATATCTTACTACAGTTCAGATCATTGAATCCAATACAATTACTAAGACTATTGTGTGTGACTCTACCTCATATAAGTTTTGGCATTATCGTTTGGGTCACCGCAGTCGGGATATGATGATCAAGATATTGAAAAACTCTCATGCATGGTCATCCGTAATTTTGAAAAAAGAAGCATATGGGAATACCAAATACCATCGATTTAGATGGAGGGGCTGAGACTACTCCTCTCGGTCCAGGCTCGGCCTCCAAGATAAGTGTAGCATAATTCAGCCACCTTGGTCTCCAAGATGGAAAATTCCTTAGTGGCAATCTCTAATGCACACCGCTCATTCTACAAAGCTTGTTTATTAGCAAAGTTACAAGCACGACCCGCTTTTAAGTAGACGCAATTGAGAACATTCCATTCTTACAACGATCCCAAGATGACATTTATGGACCTATCAAACCTTAATGTGCACCATTTAAATACTTTATGGTTTTGGTAAATGCATCAACACATTGGTTACACGTCACTTTGCTATCCACAAGAATATTGCATTTTGTTAAACTCCTAGCTCAGATCATTAAGCTCTAGGCTCACCACCCAAATCATCAAATCAAGTCTAATCGATTGAATAATGCAAGAGAATTCAGATTAAAGTCTCTTGATGATTAATGCATATATGTTGGGATTGATTTTGAGCATCTCGTTCCCCATGTTCATTCACAAAATTGTCTTCCAGAGGCATATATCAAGTAATTATAGTTTGTGGCACGGGATTTAGTGATGCATACCAATTTACTCGTCTCTGCGTGGGGATATGTAATTTTACATGCAGCTGTGGTTATTCATTTCAGACTTATTGCCCGTCAACCATTTAGTATGTACCAGTTGGTAACTGGAGATGAGCCCGAAATTTCACACTTATGCATTTTTTGTTGCGCAATATATGTGCCTATTACACATCCACTGCGTACAAAAAAGGGCCATCAGAGACGATTATGTATTTATGTTGGTTATAAAGCTCCAACGATTGTTCATTATTTAAAACCTTTGACAATAGATCTCTTTACTGCTAGATTTATAGATTGTCACTTTAATGGGACATACTTCCGCCGTTAAGGGGAGATAAGAATGCTTCTATTCTAGTTGAAGGTCAAGAATTGACGTCGTTTGTCCCCACTATATCTCATCATAGTCCCCAAACATTTTAGAGTGAGATTGAATTGCAATGTATTCTCGATCTTGAGAAGGTGGCAGATTCGATGCCTAACTCGTTTATTGATATCGTGAAAGTAATGAGATCAGATATACCTCCAGCAAACGTTCCTGGAAGATTGGATTCCCCAGAAGTAGGCAAGTTAACGCCACACCTGGGCAGGGCACTGTCCCTCCTACCCATAGTGGGGGACTGGCATCGGCCTCGGCTTCGGCTCTTACTCCGAATAAGGGGCGACCAAGAAAATCCACTGATAAGCCGCTGGTTAAAAGGTAGGTAATCAAGGAAAAAAATGATCCATTTTTCATCAATATTGTATATCATTCACATGAGATTTTTTCTGACTGCGGTTATGTCCTAGAATCACAATTAACAACACTAGGGGATGCTTCAGTGTCAATGGTGATGTCAGGAAACAAAGAAATCTCACTAAGTATCACAAGTGCGCTCATTAGTTGATGGCCCTTTTGATTATTCCATCACTCAGAAAATCATTGACGATGATGAAGTGGAACCTCGCTTTGTTGTGGATTATCAACGTAGAGCAAATTGGCCAAAATGAAAAGATGCAATCCAGGTTGATCTATACTATTTACAAAAGGCAAGTTTTTAGTCTGGTAGTGCTATGCCCACTAAATATTAAACCAGATGGACATAAATAGATCTTTGTTCGGAAGCGATATATATCAAAGTGTTAAACGATATACTTTTACCTAAATCAAGTAACTCTAAACCATGTGTGCTCATGTGATAAGATTCAGACGTTCACTATATGGATTTAAGCAATCCGGTCGGATGTGGTATACATGTCTAAGTGACTAGTTTATTGGAAATGGATATAAGAATGATAAGTTTTGCCCATGCGTGTTCATTAAATGAACAAGTTCAGGATTTTCCATTGTAGTAGTCAATATTGATGATATGAACCTCATCGGATCTCTTGATGAGATTAATGAGATAGTTGGCTACTTGAAATCCGAGTTTAAGATGAAAGACCTTGGAATGACTCAATTTTGGCTCAGTTTAGAGCTAGAATAATGAGTTGGTGGAATTCTTATTCACTAGTCTACTGATGTCCAAAAGATGCTCAGGCAATTTAACATGGACAAAGTACACTCTCTTAGCACACTAATGGTAAATGATCCATTTCATCCAAAAGATGACGCCGAGAAAATTTTGGGAGTTGAGTTTCCATATCTCAGTGTTAATGGAGATTTTTGTATTTAGCTCAATGCACACGTTCATACATTGTATTCTCAATGAACTTATTCGCTAGATTTAGCTCTGCATCTACGCAACATCATTAGATTGGAGTAAAACACATCTTCATATACTTGAAGGGATCTGTTGACTTGAACTTATTCTTTTCCTACAAAGAAACAAGAAAGAAACTGAAAATTCCAGTTTAATGGAGTATGTGCCAGAAACGCAGCTCTCAAATTTTGAGCATTTCGACCTGTCTAACATAACTCTCGACCCATCAAACCAGACTCCCTGGAAGTCCATCGACCCATCGAACGAATCCCTCGACCCGTCGAAAGCTGTCAACACTGCATCTTCTTGTAGTCTAGTCTTCTATTCCGAAACACCGAATGATCTGTTGGTAGGATTTACTGATGTTGGGTATCTCTCTGACCTACATAGACGACGTTTTCAAACTAGTTATGTTTTTCACTATTAGGAACACGACAATTTCTTAGAGATCTATAAAGCAAACTCTTGTTGCTACTTCCTCCAATCATTCTAAAATCATAGCTCTGCATGAAGCTATTAAAGAGTATGTCTGGCTTCGCTGAGTAATACACCATATTCGAAGATCTAGTTGATTACCATTTACTATGACTGCACCAACCTACATCTTTGAGGATAATGAGGCTTGCATTGAGCAGATGAGGTTGGCTTTGATTGAGGGTGACAATACAAAGCACATTTCGCCAAAGTTTTTCTATAATAAGTAACAAAAGCAGTTCTTGAATATCCATGTGAGTCAAATTGGTTCTGCGAATAATGTTGTGGACTTGTTCACCAAGTCATTTTCAAAATCTACATTTGAGAAACATGTGAAGCGCATTAGAATGCGACACTTGTCTAAACTCCGAGATTAAGTTAGCTATCAAGGGGAGTTATTTATGTAGACATCAGGGGAAGTCTAATATCATTTGTAATTGATGTATTGTACTTTTTTTCCATTAGGAGCTCAACACAAAGGGGAATATACGTTTAAGGAAATTAAACTCTGTATCTTCTAGTATTTGTCTTGTCCTGATTAGATTTGAATAGAGATTCTAGATATCTCTGATTATTCGGGAACATTGATTATGTTGATTGTAATGCCTGTATTTAAGGTGTCTTATAATGAATAAATTTACAGTGTGTATTCTCTTATCCTTCAACAATATGTATATAGATGGTTAATCATGGGTTAAACTCTCATGAGACAAGAAAAACGACTTTCCCTTTGTTAGCCGACTCTCCTTCCTTCCCTCTCTTTTTCCAAAAAATAAAACCTAGCCACCCCTCATTTTCCCCGATCTAGCCTTCAATTCTACTCTGATTGACAATCGGATTTCAGATTCATCTTCCTCTCCTTTTCCCGATTCATCCAAACCGCTTACATGTCAAATCTCGACAAGCTTGCGATTTCTAATCCTTCGTCCAAGGAGGTCCCTGAGCCACTACAACTTGCAGCGTTGCTCATAGCTGTTGATTTCAACCTCTCCAATGACGAGGAGGAGGAATGGGTGTATGTTGTGGCCCGTATATTCTCTCGTTCTCCTCTGCCAAAGGATAGGGTCCAAGCATTCAAACTTCGCATGATCTCTCTATGGCATGATGCCTCGAGTTTAGGGGTTATTACATTTGAGCGGATCTCGACTGGTCGCTTTTTCTGCAAATTTTGGTCAGTGTAGGACCCGCGACTGGCCATTGGTCCCTGGTTCTATCTCTTTTAAACCATTGTCATGGAAGACTTCGGCGGTATGTTCAATCCTTTTTTGGTACAGACAAATAAGGGACGCGCCTGGGCGGTGGTGCGGCCTACTAAGGGTCAATGGGCTGCATGTGTGTTGCAGGTCAAATGGTGCAAGAAAATGGGGAACGCGCTTGGTGGCTACCTCGAGTACGAGCGACATAGCCTGCTCTACAAATCGGAGATCAAGCTTCAAGTTGGATTGAATTTTCGGTGGTCCTTGGTGGTAAGCACTACTTTCAATTTTGCTAGAGTACTCTTTACTGATGAAGTGGTCTCCTGTAAGAAATTAAGGATTTTTGTGGAGCTTGTGGCTCTTTTGTGCATGATTCGGATGGGTGTGCACAACCTGTGGGTACACCACCAACAACGGCGGCATCCACTCGGGTGGAGTTTTCTTTGACTCGGTCTTTGATGGCAAGTCGCCTTTCCTCGGTGGCGGCTTCAAGCGCAAGATGGACGGAGGGATTGATTAGCGGTGTACCAAGAACACCATTTGGAGGTACCATGGAGGGAATCAAAGGACCCATGTCGAATCTCTTAGAGGCTATGCATTACCCGTCCTCGGGAACTATGGTGGATCAGTATATCATGCAAGTAGTAGAGGACTCGCAACCACGGACTATGTCGATGATAACATCTCGGCCGGAGACTATTGGATAGATGACCTACATGCAAGGTAACCATATTTTCGAGGGGTATCATTCTAACACAGTTGTTTTTTTGCAGGTTGACCAGGGAGGTTAGCAATTGTTCTCAGAACCAATGGGTTCTACAGTGGTAGAGGTGGAGGTGGAGCCAAAGCTGGCCGCTTCAGACACATCAGTTTCATTAATCATGCAGGCTGGGGATACCAGCATGTGTCCCACAAGTGCCTCTTCTTCTATGGCCATTGTCCAGGACTTGTTTGGAGGGCTGACTCTAATGATCGCAACGCTGGTGGGGTCATCAATGATTGTCACTGTGCCGATGGTAGTGGCAGTCTAGCCAGCAGCACAAGTAGATGTTATATCGGGTCGGGAACCCGGACCACCCTTTGGCTCTCTTGGCCAGTCTGCAATCTAGGAGTGTATGGGAAGCAGCCCAGCCAGGAGAGTATGGAAAGCTTCGTGGCGCTAAGAAGGGCAGATCCAAGTTGGGGCTTTCCCCAAACTCGCATAAGAGGGAATCCCCTCATAAGAAACCTATCATGTTTCCAGTTGACATGGATGCTAAAGAGTTGCGGCGAAACACAACTCAATATGGAAGGCGCCTTAGCTAGCTAATTAAGGAGTGATACATTTGTTTACGATAGTTACTCGTGCTACTCTGGTTTGTTATACTATGATTTTTGTGCGTTTTTCCAACGCAATAGTACTATAGGACGTCTGTTTACTGAGTCATGTAATCCGGTGAAGTTTTGTATTGTTGTAACAAATTAATTCAGTGAATCATATCTTGATCGGCATCTAGTAAAAAAAACTCTCATGAAGTGTTATGCTCACTGCTTAATTAGAGTGAGTAAAAAAAATACTCAAATAAATTAAAAGAAAACTGATTAGTTAAGGTGTGAGCAAAAATAAATTAAAAGAGAACTAATTAGTCAAGTTGTGAGAAAAATATACTCAAATAAATTAAAAGAGAACCAATTAAGGAAGTGCGCCATCGAGTTATAATAATTTATTATAACTGTAAATCATTGTGCACAACCAATAGAGAAGATCCACTGAATTAATTAAAATGGATTACACGTATATGACAAATCCTCCATTTCTCTGGAGCAGGTCATGCATTGCTTGAAATCGCTTACACGTGATTAACATGAATAGTATGATAGCACCCCATTATTCTCTGTTAATTTCCATTAATTAGGTCTTCTTAGCCGTGATTATTTTACATCGATCATTTACTTAAATGAAAGCTTTCTGAAGTTTTAATTAATCTCTACCAAATCATTTTAGTTGGAAATGAAATCAGAGAAAACATAATGATGCGAATGCAAGCAAGAAGTTCATAGTGTTACATATATCCGACTGTTGAAAGCAAATGCAAGCAAGTTAATCGTTTGCTTTAAATTTGAGTTAGTCACGCGAATGAAGATTCTACGTATCATGAATAGGGAAGAGTGATTGATGCTTAGAGCTGACACGTACAAATTAGAAGCGAGTTTTCTGGGTTGGAAAGGACGAATATTAGCCTGAAAAGCGGTTCATGATGACAGACTTTGCACGTTGGCCATAGCTAGCACTACTGTTTTTACAATTTTACTGATTGACACCCTCTTTTATAACCAGAGACCAAAGTTTAATTACTGTTGAAGATTCAATAGTCTACACCTGTTTTGTTGCTCTATCTAACTATTAGTTACTAATACTAATGTTCAATTACAAATTAAGATCTCTTCCGTTCATGTCCTATCCGAGTAAGAGTTTAGTTGTACGAAATATTCACTGATACCCTGATAGTCTTAAATTCTCGGTAGATATTGATCCAAATTAACAGCCTATACTCCTTCAGTCGTTTCTCATGGATTATCTATACAAAACAAAATACGTAATAAAATGTCGAAAATGTTATTCTCAAGGATAACTCCTAGGTAACATGCAAAATTCTCAAAACTCACACTACCGTAATTATCATGCAAAATGTATCACTCTTTGAGGATTGATAATTTTGCTTAGGGCTACAAAGATTTTCATTTATATGGTCGAGAAAATGATTGTAAACGGATTAATTGGGTGGTCAGATTTTCATTTCTTACACATTTCTATTAGCTAGGTTTTGCTACATATGTTATTACTGCGTCTTACTCCTGGGATCACAATATGTTATTTTTTTTCGATCTTCTTCCTAAGTTTTGGGTCTTTCTCTCGAAATCCCTCTCTTGGCCTTTTGACTTTGATACCAGAGACGTATCCCAAGTACTATGGTGAATTGTAGAGTATGAAAAAAAAACACAGAGTTTTGCGGAATGAATGATATGAAAATATTTTTCTTCAATAATAATAAAGGATAATATTGAGTTAGAAAATAATAAAACAAGCTAATAAATAATTTATTATTTGGGTAATCAAAATTATGATTTTTGAAATAATCTTTTTGCAAATAAAAATGATTCTGGTTGTCGTCACGAAGACTTGGTAGAAGATACATTTGTAAACTTGTTTACTATTCTTTGAGAATTTTGATCTAGATACAAACTTTGAATATACAGTATTTGTTCGATCTATTGACTAATCTTGCTCAGAGGTTTCTTTTTCAGAATTCATTTCCACTCTGTCATTGCAACTGTCTAGAAAATAAAATTTGATCGGCTTATATAGTCTTTTTTTTTCTAACTATTACAATTTTGTTGGCGGACATAATCATGCCATCTTTTGAACCTCTTTTTCTTTTGGTGGAGAACTCACTTTGCTTTTTCTTTTATAATGGAGCACTAACTTTTTCTTTTGGACTTTTGCTTCTGAATTATTTCCCATGTGGGCAAGGGTCTTGAAGTTGAGCATTGTCAGACTCCTTTTACAATTTGTCATTGAGTCGTAGTGGAGAATCTTGATTATTTGCTTTTGAAATTTGTAGATTCTGATGATGGCCTTTGGATTCTTTTACATTTTTGGTAGTCTTGAACAGCTAGACGACTCAAAAATCTGCAAAAAATGCGTCTGGATCATGATTTTCAAATTAGGATGATTGGGGTTCATCTATAATGTCATCTTCTTCATCCTCGTCATCATCATTTGACATTTGTGACAAGACTTCTTAAAGTCTTCTAGCATATTCTTTGCGGGATGAAATTTCTGCGAGTTTGCTTTGAATTTGAGATTTTTGAACCAGGAATTGGCTTTGTTCTTTGATTTGAGTGATTGAGCTTTTTTTCCAAAATTGTGGGTGATTCTTGAACCATGAGAGTAAATGATTTTCTGAAAATTTGGTGGTGTCGAAACTATCCCACCATTTTTGTTTGACTCTCCTTGTAAGAACCATTTGTTGATTTGGAGTTGGAGGAGACACCGTAATGTCCCAGGAAATAATCCAAGCAATATTTAAGAAAGTGAAAAACATGAAGTTTGAATCAAAAGGTTTTGCTGGATTGGTGTCACAGTTTTCAGTAGCATCGAAATAGCGCCACCAATTATTAAACCAGGAGGGCATTTTGTATTCAAAATTTTGGCAAAAGAAAACAAACCATGAATGCTGTCTGTTTTTATTTTGAAGATAAAAAACATTTTGTCAGGCATCAATATAGTCCCAGTAAGTAAAAGACATTGGGATAAAATTTTGCGAAATTTTTTTGGAGGTCATTAGGTGTTGAGCCCAATTTTTGATGGTTAAAACCTTTCTGGTTTAGATTTTTGAGTGGGTTATTTGGCCAAGATTGTCTCTGTTATGAGACACTAATTGATCAATGCCATAAACTTCTGGTTCTACAGTGAAAATGACGTTGGTTTCTGTTTTGGTGATATAGGGACTTTTGAGATATTTTTTAGGAACTGGTGCTTTTTGGTGACTTGAGGATGGCAAATTTGAAAGTTTTGGCTGAGTAACTTGTTGGGCATAAGTTTGAGGAGTAGTTGTCAAGGGAGTAAAATAATTATTGATTGGGACAATTTGTCTGAGAATGCTTAAAGAATTTGGACTGGAGACCAGTCTGCTTTGAACTGCTTTCTTTAGAGTCATGATATATGACTCTTTTGACGTTGGTTGTTGTTTGTCACTCATTTTTTCTGCAAAATTTCTTTGATTAGGAAATCTGGAAGGGAGTTATTTTCTCCTTTGATAAATTCTATGTCAAAATTAAAAATTGAAAGAATTTCTTACCATCTGGCAAAAATTTGTTTTGATGCAAAGTTTTGAACATCCTTTTCTAAAATTGATTTTGGTACTTTACAATCTATTTTGAGTAAAAATCTTTTGTTTAGTAAATCATCTTGAAATTTGGTGATACATAGCATTATAGATAAAATTTCTTTTTTAATAGCACTATAATTTTGCTGATCTGGGTTCCAAATTCTTGAGGTGAACCTAACTAATTGTTCTGGGTTCTCTTCTGAAACCTTCTGTTTGAGGATTCCTCCGTAACCAATATCTGAAGCGTCAGTTTCAACTATTTTAGGGCCTCTGGTTCGGGTAATCCTAAGCAAGGAAGGGTTTTGACATAGGTCTTGACCTTTTTCACTAATTCGATGTGTTCTTCAGTCCAATTTGGAGGAATTTTCCTAAGTCTTTGGTAAAGAGGTTTGCAGATGGTTGTTAGGTCTTTACAAAAATCAGAGATATAGTTTAGATAGCCTAAGAACCTTTGAAGTTAGATCTTATATTTGATTTCATTGGAAAATTTGTTTGCAAATTCTATTGACCTAGAGATTGGAATAATAGTTCCTTGTTTGATATTGTGGCCTAAGAACCGAATTTCTGTTTGGAAGAGCTTGATCTTTGGTGCTAAAAGTACTAGACCATTGGCTTTGATGATCTGGAAAAATTTGTAAAGGGGTTTCCAATGTCGCTCAATATCTTCAGAGAAGATCAAAACATCATCAATATAAACTATTGAAAAATTTGCATAGGGATTAAAAATGTCATTCATCATATTTTGAAATTCTGAATGGACATTTTTTAGGCCGAAAGGCATGACATTTCATATGTATTGTCCGAAGGGAACGTTGAAAGCCATTTTATATTTGTCCTTCTTATCAATCTGGATTTGCCAAAACCCAGATTTCAGATCGAATTTTGAAAAGACATTTGCTTTGACAAGTCTTCTGAGAAGATCTCGTTTGTTCGGAATTAGGTATTTGATTCATTGAAGGGCTTTGTTCAAGGGCTTGTAGCTGATCACAAGTCTCGGGGCTCCTCTTTCAAGTTCAGAAGCCTTTTGAACATTAAAGGCAGAGCAACTCCAGGCAGATTTGCTGGGCCTTATTACGTTTTTGTTTGAGAGGTCTTGGATTTTGATTTTTTTTTTGCAGTATTCCAATAATTCACTACTCATTTGAATGAGCCTTGAGAGTTAGTTGAAAATTTTCTTTCGTCAAAGTCTTTCTCATAAGGTAAATTTACTATATGATTTTTTCTTTTTCCAAAACGCATTTGGGAAATTTGAGCTAACCTCTTTTTCTAGTTTCTCTTTGAACTGCTTGATTCGGGGAGGTGAGGTTGTTAAAGTTGGTTTTCAATCCTTTTAACAAGGAAATATTACTTTAAATAATTTATGTGGTTTGTTTGTTTTGTGTGAGGTGGATTTTTTGAGAAATTGAATATGATCTAATCATTCTTAATTTTTTCTGCCTTGGTTTTTCAAGGAAGGGAAAACAAACCCTTTGACCTAAAAGATTTGTTTCAGTACACTCATCCTTGGTTAGGAAAGGATGGATCAGGATAATAAAATGAGTTCCTAGAATAAATTCTGAATCCAAGTTGTCGACGACAACTATGGATGTTTGAATGCAGACATTGTCTACACAAATATGGGCCTTTGAAATTTTGTGTCTTACACGGAGCTTTGAACCTTCTGCTTCTGTAATTTTCTCCTTTGACTTTTTACAGTATTTGGTGGAAATTATGCTCTACTCTATGCAGTTCATATCTACTCCAGTGTCGATTAAGGCAGTGATTTAATTTGGTAGGAATTTACCACTAGAGTTATTCTTGTCTTCAATTTTTGGTAAGTAACTCTAGTGAATCCGAGGAAAGGGTCTTGGTTTGAACTTTCAACTCCTTGGGATTCATCGTCAATTAGGACCAGAGTAGAGCCTGAGGTGTTTGGAGGGTCATTTGTAACTTTACTCTTGACTTCTGTGAGTTCAAGTTTAAGTAAAAAATTTCTTGTTTTACAAGGTTTATCTCTCGTTGGAGATCTTGAAGGGTTATTTCAGGGTTTTGTTTTTTTTCGAACCTTCTTACAATATCTTTCATACTGTAAAGTTCGATTTTTGGGGTTTCTTCATCAATAGCTTCTTTCAATAAGTCTTTGAAAGTAGTGAGAAACTGGGCTTGCAGTTCGACATTGTCTATTTTTTAGACTACTTCAAGTAAGTTATTTTTTATTTTTTTGGGAGATTACCTGAATTTTTAATTTATTTTTACAATTGCAAATTCTGGCACCATTTTGAAGGAATTCGCACTCTTCCTCGTTTGATTCAGCCGAACTAGACATGTCAGAGAAATCAAGTTCGTCAATTTGTAAAGTTTCATAATCGGAATCAGAACTTTCTGGATCTAACATGAGTTTTAAGAGTTGAGTTTTGATGTTTTTGTCAAGGTTTAGGGAATTAATTTTTTGTTTGACTCTACAATATTTTTTGTAGTGTCCTACCTTACCACACTGATAGCACACAGAGAGCTTTGGGTTTTGGCTTGATTCTCCTTTGAAGAATCTTTTCGTAAAACTTTTGTATGGTTTGTTTGAGTGTTTCCTTTCTGGATCCCTATAGGAGTTCTTCCTATAATGACTTTTGTGTTTCTTTGGGTAACCTAGTTTCTTTGTTTTGGAAGGGGATTTAAAGGAATCGTAACCAAATTCTTCACAAAAGTTACCAAGTTCTTTGCTAGAGGTTATTTGGTTTTTCTTCATTTGGATTTTTAAGCAAATGTCATTCTAAAGCTCAAGACCTGTGGTGTTGATTAAACTAATCAAGTGACCGTATGTCAAGTTCTCATAGAGGATATTTTCATTATAAATTTGCCTTAGTTTTTGCCTTACCTTTTTTGCAAAAAGATTTGGTAATCCTGAAACAAACTTTTCTTTCCAGACAGCCTAGTGTGAATCTATTCTAAGCATTACTTTAGAAAGAAACACATCTTTGTACCATCTGAAGTCTTGAAACTTTTTGCACCTGAGGTTTGTGAGGGTTTCAGACATCCTATCTTTGACCCCTTTGTGGTCTCTGATAAAATGTTGAATAATTTCATAGCACAGTGTAGATACTATGATAGAACTGGTTGAGAATTTTGATCGATAATTATCTTACCAGTTTGTTCTTTCTTAACACTGGTGGCTATTATCTTTCTTTTTGTTTCGGTGAGATGGTTATCCCACCGACCTTTAAGTTGACCAGTGAATCCTGCAACCAGGATTTCTCCTATTTGTTTGATTTTTTTTCTCTTTACGGATATTGCTAACCATAAGCATCTCATTGATGTGTTGGATTACCTAATGCTCACTCATTCCATCAATATTCCACTCGTACAAAGTACAAGCAGAAAATCTTGAATATTTTTCCAATTTCTTTTCTTCAAATTGAACATCAATTGGAGTGAGTCTTGGATAATAGTTTATGGTTGTTGGAAATTTGAGTTTTTCAACTTGGAAGGATTTTTTTATTTCATTGACTTCAAATTCTTCATCTGAGTCATGGACACAGTCTAAGAGTGTGTTTACCCGTTGACCATTTTGTATAGTATTCAAGCTAGAGGCTTCTCCAAAAGTGAGCATTTTCAGTCCCCTGTCAATTTGTTCCAACAGTTGTTCGTCATTCCTAAGAGAAAAGTTTTTTAAAGGCTGAAATGGTTTGAAAATTGGTTCAATTTGGTCTTTCTCTCTGGCTATCTTTGAGGGATTCATGGTTGCCTACGGCTTCTATCCTGTATAATTGGGAACCTATGGTTTCTAGGTATTAGTTTGTAAAGTTGTTTTGCTCCATTAGCTTTGGGTATCGTCTTTTGTAGCAATTTTTTGTTTGTCTAAAGTGCGTTGCATTTTGAAGGGGGAAGCCGTAATAGTTTCTTTTTTGACTTTGAATCGGATTTCTTCCATTGGATGTCTCTTAACTTCTAAGGTTTTCTCATCAGCTAAGGTCCAGGTTTTGGTGACTTTGCTGGTGACATTTACCTTTTGGGCTTTGTTGCAGTCAAAGTACCACTCGAAGAAAAATATGTTAACTTTATTTTTGTTCAGAAAAGCATAATATTCTTCCTGAATAACATCTTTTTCTTGTTTGTTGAAGACTTGAAGAAAGACTGTACGTTTGAATTTTTTTTTCCTCAGAATAAAAGTATTTTCTCAAATATTCTTTATCAATCTCGAATTTTTTGAAATTGTGAAGAATTGAGGATCTCTGACTTCTTCTGCAACAATCGAAGACTGAGGAGGAGAAGTACGTTTGCCTTGTGTACAGGGGGTCTTAGGATTGTGGATGTTTCATCCAATTATTGTAGTCTGAAGTTTCTGAGACTTCTTTCTGTTTCTAGAACAGTTGGGATTGAGGAAACTGGCCTTCTAGAACTCAAAAATTGTCTAGAAAGTAAGTTGTTTTTATTTTCATTTGTGAATCGTATACCTACGCTTCCATATGAATGTTACGATATACAATCAATTTGTTGGTTTTGGATTTGTTGTGGAAGAACTGCCTCATTAAGTTTTCATTCTGAGGGTAGTTTAATATCAGTCCACCTGAGAATAACTACATTTGCTTTTGAAACATCTGTTTATATCAAGAGAGTTTGTCCTTTGAAGTCTAAATTTTTGACTTTTGGGTTTATCAAGGTTGTCATAACTTTGTAATAAACTCTGTTTATGACTTCCAGAGGCTGTTCACCTGGTGACATATCATATCCATGGGTTTTGATATTTAAAGTTAAGAATTTTTTACTTTTAAATTCTAGTATCAATGAGTGATAAAGGAAAATAGGGAAACATTCAAAATAAATATGGCCATTGCAGAGACTAGACTCCACTAGTCCAAGAATTGAGTCTTCAAAGTTTCTGTGCCTACAGTCGCGAAGTGTAACGAAGACAGAGGTTTGATGACCATTTTTGGTCAAGGGATGGATTCCTATCTGGACCAGTCCTATATGCAGATATTTGCAGTTCTCTTTTAAATGTGTTCTCAAAGCATCTGAGGTGAGTAATTGGATATTTTGGGTGTTTGAATCTATTGCTATGCATGGTTTGCTTTTGGGTCTTTATGGAGTATTTGGTTTTGAACTCGAAGGTTCCTATTTTGTAGGTTTCACTATAGCTTTTCTTGGGAAGTTTCTAACTTTCGATACTGTTTGCTAAACTTCGTGAAGACCATTCTTCACAGTTCAGCATAGTTTCTGAACTACTTCCTGCTATCGAAGACATATGTATTTGAAATTTTTTTTAGGGAAACAAACTCACTGCTTAAGTCGAAGATCTTGATGGGGCACTCCTGCTGACCAACGGTGTCACTGCGCCTCACTGTGTCTTACTCCCGGGACCACAAGCTACTACTTCCTCTCGGTCTTTTTTCAAAGTTTTGGGTCTATCTCTCGAAATCCCTACTCTACAACTCACCCTAGTACCTGGGATACATCTTTGGTATCAGAGCCAAAAGGCTGAGAGAGAGATTTCGAGAGATAGACCCAAAACTTAGGAAGAAAACCAAGAGGAAGTAACAACTTATAGTCCTGGGAGTAAGACGCGGTGAGGTGCAGTGACACCGTTCGTCAGCAGGAGTGCCCCATCAAGATCTTTGACTTAAGCAGTAAGTTTGTTTCCCTAAAAATCTTTCAAATCCCAATATCTTTGATAGCAGGAAGTAGTTCAGAAACTATGTTGAACTGTGAAGAATGGTCTTCACGAAGTTTAGCAAACAGTATTGAAAGTTGGAAACTTCCCAAGAAAAGCTATAATGAAATCTACAAAATAGGAACCTTCGAGTTCAAAACCAAATACTCCATAAAGACCTAAGAGAAAACCATAACAATAATTTCAAACACCCAAAATATCCAATTACTCACCTCAGATTCTTTGAGAACATATTTAAAATAGAACTACAAATATCTGCATATAAGACTGGTCCAGATAGGAATCCAGCCCTTGACCAGAAATGGTTTTCAATCCTCTGTCTTCGTTGCACTTCGCGACTGTAGGCACAGAAATTTTGAAGACTCAATTCTTGGACTAGTGGAGTCTAGTCTTTGCAATGGCCCAATTTATTTTGAATGTTTCCCAAAATTTTCTTTATCACTCACTGATACTGAAATTCAAAAGTTAAAAGTCCTTAACTTTATATATCAAAACCCATGGATATAATATATCAATAGGCGAATAGCCTCTAGCAATCATATACATACAGAGTTTATTCCAAAGTTATGACAACTTTGATAAACCCAAAAGCCAAAAATCTAAAGTTCAAAGGACAAACTCTCTTGCTAAAAACAGATGTTTCAAAAGAAAATGTGGTTATTCCCAAAATGATCGTGTGGACTGATATTGAACTACCCTTAGAATGAAAACTTTATGAGGCAGTTCCTCCACAACAAATCCAAAATCAACAAATTGATTGTATATTGCAACATCCAAATGGAAGCGTAGGTATACGATTCACAAATGAAAATAAAAACAACTTACTTTCCAGACAATTTTCAAATTCTACAAGGTCAGTTTCCTCAATCTCAACTATTCTAAAAACATAAAGAAGTTTCAGAAACTTAAGACTACAAGAATTGGATGAAGCATCCACAATCCCAAGACCCTTGTACACAAGGCAAACTTCTCCTACTCAGTCCTCAAATCTTCACAATTTCCAAAAAATTCGAGATTGACAAAAAATATTTGAGAAAAAACTTTTATTCTTAGGAAAACAAATTCAAACGCACAGTCTTTCTTCAAATCTTCAACAAACTAGAAAATGATGTTATTCAGGAAGAATATTATGCTTTTCTTCGAGTTGTACTTTGACCGCAACAAACCCCAAAAGGTAAATGTCACCAGCAAATTCACCAAAACCTGGACCTTAGCTGATGAGAAAACTTCAGAAGCTAAAAGACCTCCAATGGAAGAAATCTGATTCAAAGTCAGAAAATAAACCGTTACGGCTTCCCCTTTCAAAATGTAACTTGTCTTGGACAAAAAAAAAACCGCTACAAAAGACGAGACCCAAAAGTTAATGGAGTAAAAACAACTTTACAGACCAATACTTAGAAACTATAGGCTCCCAATTAGACAAGATAGGAGCCCTAGGCAACCATGAACCCCTCAAAGATAGTCAGAAATAGAAAGACCAAAGAAAACAGTTCAAAGCAGACTGGTCTCTAGTCCAAATTCTATAAACATTCTCGGACAAGTTGTCCCAATCAATAATTGTTTTACTCCCTTGACAACTACTCCTCAAACTAATGCCCAACAAGTTACCTAGCCAAAACCTTCAAATTTGTCTTCCTCAAGTCACCAAAAGCCCCAATTCTTAAAAAAAATCTCAAAAATCTCTATATCACCAAAACAAAAACCAAAGTCATTCTCATAGTAGAACCATAATTTACATTTCTATTGGGCAGGTTTTGCTACATATGTTATTATTATTCCCAGAACAAATTAACAAATACATAATCCAAAACACAAGCATCCTTTTTTTGATGCATAATTACGTTATCTTTAGAGATCACATTATGCATCTAGGAGGCAGCAGTGCCTTCGTTAATTTCTTTCTAATTGTTTTTATTCGGTGTCGGGTAAGACTGTCGTCGAGACAGTGACTGACTGAGTGACGTGAAGGGTTGCATGTGGGTTTAGTACTCGAATTGTACTATATGAAACTGACCATCAAATCCCTTGGACCTAATTATTCACGAAGGACTTGAAGTTAATTACGATAATTTGTATACTGCTATAGTTACATGGATAGCTATTGTTTAGAATTCTTTAATTTAAAAAAATAAGTAATGAGGTCTGATTCTTTGTTGAAAGAAGTGCAAGAGCTAGCTTCTGCTTAAGCTCGTGTTTAGCACTTAATTGTAATAGCTAGGCATCTGAAAAAGCAGCAGGCACACAACCCTAAAGAAATTGAAGTGATCGATCTTCTGCATCCAGAAACTAGCCTCCACAATAAAAAAGTTAAGAAGAGAGAAAGACCAAGGTCATCGATATGACGAAAATAGTTAGTGGTCGATGAAAGATAATGGTGAGGATGACGCAAGGCGGAGCAGGCGGTGGTGGAGGAGGTTTAACAATGGGGTCTACGACTAGGTGCGAGGACTGTGGGAACAAATCAAAGAAAGGGTGTATGTACATGAGATGCAGGACTTGCTGTAACAACAAAGGGTTTCAGTGCCAAACTCACGTCAAATCCACTTGGGTTCCGCTCTTCAAAAGAAGCCTACTTCATGAGCAGCAACAGCAACAGCTGCAAAGTCATGATCACCACCACCACCACTACCACCAGCAGCAACAGCGGCTTTCTATTGATCAAGGACACTTCATCATCAACCCTAACAAGAGGCTAAGACAACACAATCCCTCTTCTTCATCTACAGGTAGGTTTTTGAAATTTATGTCACTGTGTACAGATCAATCTATATATCTCTCAGTATTCGGTGTGTCTCTACGAAATTGATTTCCACACACCAGATCACTAGCTAGACTACTTCAACGGTTCAACCCTAACTTTGTGGGTGCATATATAGTTATTGCTTCCACATATCTATATGATAGCAGATACGTTTTGTTTATTAATTAGTAATTAACACTAGATAAATTGATAATTTAGTTTTACATCTAGGGCTAGATCGAGATCATCATAAAGAGAGTAGTAGCTTCCCAGCTGAGGTGACTGCCATGGCGAAATTCCGGTGTGTTCGAGTGAGCTGCGTGGAGGATATGGTGGATATGGATCAGCATGCTTATCAGGCCAGTGTTATAATTGGTGGCCATGTGTTTAAGGGCATTCTATTTGATCAAGGCCCTGCTGTTCATCAGAGTTGTTACACTTCACCACCAGCTTCAGCAGCAGATCAACCCCAACTTCCTCCAAATTCTTCATCTTCTTCATATCCATTGATTAATCCCTTTAATGCTTTCACGCCTGCCGGTACGCAGTTTTTCTAAAACGTACCTATCATCGATGAGTAATTTAGGTTCTTGTAATTAACAGAAACTAATAAGAAAAGATCGGAGATGATGAAATATATATCTGTAATGTATATAAATAACAAGATAATTCTCTAGCTCATTCCCAAATTAATTATTGTGTTGATTTTGCAGAACTTTTAATTAAGATCTATCATCTACCAATTAACTAGTTAATTGCTAGATCGATGATACATTATTGCAGTATGTAAATTTAGATATCTAGTGTATCCTTTTTAATCATCATATATATTTCAATACTATTAGATCTGCTTATATAAAGAGATGATATCGATATATTATACTCTATATATAAAATCTGTTTGCAATTTTCTTCCTTCTCTTTTGTTTTATACTTGACACTCATCTTCAAGCTAGCTAGCTTGATTTCAACTTTCATGTAATTTCTAAGTATCTATAGTCTACTTGTTCTCTACATGACAAATTACAAAGATGCAATTGCTCTAGCTCTTAATTAGTCTTAAAAATCCAGGAACGATTGTGAAGTAACACCCTTCTTGTAGTCTTCAATCTGCACCGTACCAATTCAACAGAGAGGATATATCATCACATATATATATGGTCAATCATATTATTGTATAGGTATATACAGTATAGCTTTATTAGCTTCTCAATTCTGCATGAAAAGTTGATCGATTACTTATGTATCAAAGGGCTAATCTCTATTCATCTACATTGGTCTTTACTGAAAATGTAGTTCCGTATGAAGCAAAGATCTGTTTCCATCACAGTTTGCTTAAAGGGAAATGCTAAATGCGCCCACACTGTGTTTTGCACTATTGTTCATTCAATCCACTTCCAATGATCCTCTTATACATACAGAGTAAGTTGGTAGGGGAGAAGTTAGAAACTAGCATTGTCCATATAGCAGTGACTAAACAGTACGTAATTACATTTGTTTCATTCATACGTACATTTAATATTTTTCTTTGATAGTAAATTTACAGGTTGGGCACCTTTGAGGGGGGAATCATCACCCTATAGAGCTATATATCCATAAAGCTAGAAGCTAGCTAACCCATAATATGCATGCATAAAGAGTACTGCAAAACGTATAAAGAGTTGCTAGCTAGTTGGGCATCTTATTGTGATGATTTGGGACTTTAATTATAATTAGGAAGAAAGCTAGAGTAACATGAAAAGAAACCATGCCTTGTATTTTCGTGATATAAATTAATTAAAGACACTACCACTGACTATAAGAGAAGATGTATATATGCACCAAATATCTTGAATATATCCTTAATTAGTACTCGAAAATATATATACCACTACTGGAGGAGAAATTCGAGGCGACGAAAAAAAGTGGTCGCCTCGTCTGAATTTCTCGTCGCCTCAATTTCTTGTGACCAAAACTGTCGCCTCGTCTTGTCGCTTCAGATTGATCACTCCACCATTGAGGCGACAAAGAACCAATCTTCGTCGCTTCATTTGATTTCACGCGACGTAAAAAAATTTACGTCGCTTCAATTTATCGCTCAATGAAGCGACGTAGATTGATCAATCTACGTCGCTTCATTTTATTTTTTTTTTATTTTTTTTCTTTTTGGCTCAATAAAGCGACGTAGATTGAGTAATCTACGTCGCTTCATTGTATTTAATATTTATATTTTTTTCTTTTTGAATAAATGAAGCGACGTAGATTGCTCAATCTACGTCGCCTAAATGTATTTAATATTTTTTTTTCTTTTTAAATAAACAAAGCGACGTAGATTGAGCAATCTACGTCGCTTCAATGTATTTAATATTTATTTTTTTTCTTTTTGAATAAACAAAGCGACGTAGATTGTTCAATATACGTCGCTTAATTATATTTAATTTTTTATTTTTTTATTTTTTAATAAATGAGGCGACGTAGGTTGAGCAATCTACGTCGCCGTAATGTATTTATTTTTTATTTTTTTTCTTTATTTACACAATGAGGCGACGTAGATTGATCAATCTACGTCGCCTCATTTATTCAAAAATAAAAAAAATAAAAATTAAATATTATTGTACCAAGTCACGACCTATCGCAATTTACAAACACAAAAACTCATTCAACCACAAAAACGCATTCAACCACAAATCAAGTTATATAGAAAAAATTGCCACAAATCAAAACATTAAAAGTTTATACAAATCAAGTTTACACAAATCAAGTTTATACAAAGCCTAGATAAAGTTTACGAGCCAGGAGGTGGTGGAGGAGCTTGAGGTTGTTGACTCGCAGCCTGGAATGATCGCATTAGGGCCTCCATTTCTTGCATCCTTTGGGCGAGCGCACTGTAATCCTGTATGGCCTTCTGCGCCACCTCGCTCGATCTGCGCGCCTCCTCTCTGGTTTCAGCGATCTCCCTTTTCAGGGCTTGGCTTTCCTGTACCCGGGCCCCTCCTCTCGGTTTGGGGTCGCGTGTGAGAGCGCGCCCCACCCCTGTAACGTCGAACAAGAACAAATATTAGTATACTCTACGGTAAACCAAAATAAAGTAAAACGTAAATCGAGATGAACGACGGTGGTTTAAGAGATTTATTACCTCTTATAGAGGTCCCGGGCCTTGAACCCACCTCTTCCTCTATGATATTTATTTGTGTATCAAGAGGAAGAGGCTGGGCTTGGGAAACCGAATCGCCGTCAACTGGGCCCGCAACACTATCTTGTTGCGACAAGACTTCATCGAGTCGACGCTTCACTGCCGCCTGCTCAATTAAAATATATCAAATAAATAATATTACAATATAGTAAACAAAAATAATTGAAATAACGTAACGTGAACCTATTTGAGCTTACCACTTTCTCAGCCGCATTCTTGTCCGGCTGGTATACGTTAATCCACGTCTGGACGGCGGGCGCTCTATGACCCTCCTTCTCCAACACCTCGCTTCGGTACGAGAGGGCGAGGGATCCCGAATGGTGGTTGAGCTGCTATTCCTTGTTCTTGTTTCGGTTTCCACGATTCCGTTCGCACAATCGCTGGCACACACACACAAAAATCATTTTAAAATAAGAATAGATAATCATGCATATTTTTAGAATGTTGGCTACCAAAACTGTGCGGATAGTTTATGAAGCTCACCAAGTAAGCAGGGTCTTCGAAGTGGGCTTTTAACCACGCCCATTGGTCTTCCCTCCCGAGAAACTCGGCCGGAGTCTCCTGGCTGACGTGGAGATAATGTTGATGGCAATCGTATTTCCAATCCTTGTAGATTGTTTGCGCCGTCGCATCAATGAAGTTCCACATTTCCACATCAGTCGCCGGGATGTCGTAGTTCGTCTAGCACAAGACATTTAAATTCCGTTATGTAAAAGTTATATTTACATTTACTACAAGTAGGTAAGTAAGCTAAGGCCAGTAAGTATACCTCAATATTTGTATTGATGATATCGCGATGCAAATCGCTAAGTCCCAAAAAGCTAGGTGCAAGCATTGGAACTTTTTCGCGGATGATGCTACCGATGTCTCTGCACATCAGACTCCTCATTTCCCTCGTCGCAGGCCCCCGATGCCTCGTAGAGTAAGCGACTTGTAGTCGCCTATTGTTGTTCATCCGGACGAGGTACTCCGTCTTCGTCCCGACAACGACTCCACGCTGTTGCGTCGTCGGATCTCCGGTTGTCATTTCCACCATGTCGGGGAGTTTGGTCTTCTTGCACCGGATGCTGAGGGCGGGAGGGTGCTGTGACGCCGTAGTGGCGTCGCTGTCATCCACTTGAGGAATCGCATCCTCAAGGTTTGGGGCGGGTGTTAAAACCCTTACTGCTGGAATCGTCGGGGTCGCTGATTGTCCCGTGGGGCAACCCGACCCGAAAGCCCCATCTCTGCTGAATGCTCGCCACGCCGCCTCCGTAGCCTCCGCAGCTGCCGTCGCGGCCGCCGCGGCCGCTTCACGACGCTGGATCGCCGCTTTCTTCCTCTGGTATCCAGTATTTCCGGGAGCCATTCTGTTAAAACTAATCTATTAAGATTGAACTATTCTTATCAAATTATGGCCAAAACTTAAACTATCACTAATCAAATTATAAAAGTGACAAAGAATTTCAATAATGCATTGCATACCATCTCATCTAGGCTTTGAAAGAAACGATAGAAACATCAAGTAATAATCACATAAGATTAACAAATTCAAAACAGTCTACGAGAAATCTTCCTTTCTAATTACAACCTCTCCAATCTCAATCAGTTCTCCACATTTGAGTGCTAAACAATTTCCACTAAAGTAACTCAAGACTATGCTGTTTTTAACTCCCAAACCGACATGGTCACCAGATTAACTCTATATTGCTTCCATCATCAAAATCACCAATAATTTGATGAAAACAAAATGTTGGTATCCTAAAAAACATTGTATAGAATCTGCATAGTTCATGCATACACCAAACTTCAATATACCAAGGAGTTTTACCAAATAATCATATACATTACGCATATATTCACTCATAGAGAAAGAAAGATTGGTTCTTTTTTACATTACTAATCTCCATCAATTTTATCCACATTTCATTAGAAATTGCATATGTAAAATACACATATCTACCTCACTTAATCAGAACAGTAGCATATTGTACATTCATTTAACCAAACCTTTAATCCTTAATCCCGAGAGTACTACAATCATTTAACCAAACCCTTAATCCTTAATCAAAAGATTGCACCAAATGGTCTAACAACAGTAACTATGGTCACAACTAGTTTATGCAGAACTAGTTATAACGTAACATAATCTAGTAAAACAAGTCAACATTCATATAATCAGTACAATTAAAACAACATTCTTATCATCACAACCGAAGGAATTGAATCCCTCGAACACAAAACACAATACACAACACACAAAACACATATAGCTTATCGCATTCGCACAAAGCATCATCACATTCGGAATCATCATCATCACAAAACACAAAACACATTCGGAATGTCGCATCATCACATTCAGTTATTGCATATAGCTTATCAATTTTCAATATATCCTTATCATTATTAAACACAATACACATTCGGAATCATCATCATCACAAAACACATTCGGAATCATCATCATCACAAAACACAATACACATTCGGAGTTGGCACAGTATAAAACACAAAGCTCCATACCTTCTCGAGTTGGCTCAAATCGTTTGCTTTAGCTACACGGAGTTGTCTCGGAATCGTTTGCTTTAGCTACACATTGGAAACACATGAAACACAGATTGGAAACAGATTAGAAACATTTCATACCAAACGAGGTGCTTACATGAAAACAGATTGGAAACAGATTAGAAACTGAATATGCAAACTACATATGCAAACTCATCCAACATTCAAAATACAAACTACATATGCAAACTGAATATGCAAACTACATATGCAAACTCATCCATCAGTCCTTGTAAACATTCAAAATACATATGCAAACTTATCCAACATTCCCTAACCATCCAACATATGCAACTGAATCAAAACAGGAGCAACTGAATCAAAACCCTAAAATTTACACCCTGTACAACAGTCATACATGCATATCAGTAAATATATTTCTTAACCCCTTACACACTACAGTTTTGAACTATTTCTCTACTGATTCTCGTGAGATCCTTACAGGCAGTCCATCAATGGAAATAGATTCAAAAAATATGCATAGTGAAGAAAAATAGTGTTGTTAGTTTCTACAATTCCTGTCATTTAGTTTAAACATTCACATTCAAACTGTAATCAGACAATGAGAGTTTCAACAAGTCTAAGTCTACATAGAAAAGAAAAGCAAGACTGGAATAGAAAAACAATACACGATTTTCACTCTTTGAAAAGGGTAGTTCGATACCTGAGATTGTGCCCGAGTAGAAACGGCGAAGATGGTTTCCAGAAGATGGTTTCGAGATTCGACGGTGAGGGAGGGGGAGGAAGAAGATGGTTTCGGGATTAGGGATTTGGGGAGGTCGATTTGGTGGAGGGAGCTTCAATTTGGGTTTCAATCGATTTGGTTTGGGGATTAGGGCTTTGGGGCGAGGTCGAACAGAGGTAAAATGAGAAGGAAAAGAAATGAGAAGAAGAAGAAAGCAACTGTGATTCTGGAATTATAAAGGCAACGAGGCGACGTATATTGCTTTCTACGTCGCTTCAACATATTGAAGCGACGAAGATCTCAAACTTTGTCGCTTCCTCTAATTTCAAGCGACAAATAATGAGTATCTACGTCGCTTTAACATGTTCAAGCGACGAAGATGGAGTCCTTTGTCGCTTGAAATTATAGGAAGCGACAAAGATTGAATCTATGTCGCTTCATAAATAAACGAAAGTGACTGAATATTTAATTGTTATTTTTTTCTTTTTGAATAGACCAGGCGACGTAGACTGATCAATCTACGTCGCTTCATTGTATTTAATTTATAATTAAAATAAATACATTCAAGCGACGTAGATTGATCAATCTACGTCGCTTCAGTTATTCAAAAATAAAAAATAAAAAAATAAATATGTTGAGGCGACGTAGATTGATCAATCTACGTCGCTTCATTTATTCAAAAATAAAAAATAAATACACTGAGGCGACGTAGATTGATCAATATACGTCGCTTAAAATTAGAGATACTAACAAAGATTGAATTCTTCGTCGCTTCAATTTATTTATGGAAAGGTAATGAACTGAATATGAAAGAAACGATGAAGTTTAGAATTATAAAGTTAGTAATATTTTCTCGAATACATAAATTATGCTTTAAAGAAAATACGAATTTAGGTTTCAAATTCATAATAATATTAGTTTAGTCCTCGTCTTCGTCTTCGTCCTCGTCCTCGTCTTCGTCTTCGTCCTCGTCCTCGTCCTCGTCCTCGTTCTCGTCCTCGTCTTCGTCCTCCTCGTCGTCCTCCTCGTCTCCTTCTTCGTCCAAAAGTAGTTGAAAATCTGGGTAAAATTGTATCACCGTGGGAGTGTCCTCTTGGTAAGGCTCGAATATATGATCTCCTGTATGCGATATGTTTTCATCTATGGCCAGTACTTCGGCGCTGTAGACATTGCGGTGCGACATTTCTTGTACTACCTTCCAAGTACCACCAGCCTTTGGATCGTCTATGTAGAATACCTATTTTGCTTTGGTTGCAATTATGAAGGGTGAATCCTCATAGTAACTGTTGTTTGTATTCACTGATATCAGTTCATGATCTTTTATAACGGTGTCAAGATCTTCAGGGTCCTCGGAGTTGTTCCATGTGCACTTAAACAACACCACTGGCATACGGCCTACATATAATACTTCGACCACGTAGTTAACATGGCCGTAGAACTTGGATGAACCCATGTCTATCATGACACCGCTTTTTTGAGTCACGGTTCTTTGATCTCTATCAAACGATGTGAACTTGACACCGTTCACATAACACGACTTATAAACCCGACATTGCTGAGGTCCTTGAGCTAATGACTTTATTCCTGCAACCAAGCTCGGGTCCGAGTTTTTTTCTTTAAGGGACACCTGAGAGATAAGTGTTAAGAGAAGTTAAAGATAAGTGTTATAAACCCTCAAAGAACCTTACAAGAATTAATAGGCATATGTACCCATGTTAAGAACCATCGAAGAAAACTCCTCCTCCGACGAAGCTCTTCGAAATCTTCACCATTTTTAGCCTCGAACCTTCTGAAATGTTCTTCTAGGTAAGGTTTGACTTCGTCTGTTTCCACCAAGACTTGCCAGTGAGCCTCATCAATCTCTGCCTCAGTCAACCTGAACTGGTAACGAGTCTCGATAATATCTGGTCTTACTAAGAGTGAAACACAGCTGATATTCCACTCAGGGGAAGTGTCGATATCTTCGTTGTCCATCCGTCTGAGATAAGACTTACAATACGTCACCGACTCATGTACGAGGTACTGTTCAGCAATACTACCTTCCGGGTAACGTGTATTCCTCATTGACTTTTTATATTTTCCTAATTGCCTGCAAAAACACCACTCAAGATTAGTACAATATTTTCCTAATTGCCGACATATTACACAACGAACATAATATTAGCAAAAACAAAACATTTTACCTTTCAATTGGATACATCCATGTATAGTGTACTGGACCTGTAAGGAATACTTGTTCGGGCAGATGAACCATGAGATGAACCATAGATGTAAAAAAATGTGGAGGAAATATGAGATCCAAATTGCAGAGAATCATCACTATCTCAGTTTCCATGTCACGCACAACCTCCTTCTTAAGCTCCCTACTGCATAGTTGACGAAACCAATTTGACAGTGCTATCAATGGCTTCACAACGTTTTCTGGCAGGAACCCTCTGATAACCACAGGAAGAAGACGTTGGAGCAAGACATGGCAATCATGCGTCTTCATTCCATAAAACTGTGACGGGGAACTTACTTTCACCTTACTTCTCAAACTACCTGCATAACCAAGAGGATACTTAACATCCCTGAACCACTGGAACACATCTTCTAGATCATCCTTTTTGACTAAAAAGTGTGCATGAGGAACTTTCGCCGTACCCAAGTCACCCGCTCTTTGCCACTGGTTTTTTCGCACATTCCTCTTCTTCAAAGCAGCGCGAGCTTTTGGACCATCCTTAGACTTCTTATCAATCGAAAAAATGGTTCCAAGGATGTTGTCACACACATTTTTTTCAATGTGCATGACATCTAAGCAATGTCTGATCTTCAATGATGACCAATACGGCAGCTTCCAAAATATGCTTTCGTGAGTCCAACACTGTCTGTTATTCGGATTGTACGGCACCCTCAAGTCTTCATGTTGGCTAAGAATAGGGTAAACGTGTGACCTAACGACCTCCAAAATTTCATCTCCACTCTTACGATAGAGTCTTCCGCCAAACTCCTCATTCCCGTTAAATGCCTTGCTCAATCTCCAAGGGTGATCTTGGTGGAGCCATTTTCGATGACCTTCATAAACTATCCTCCCACATATATGCTCTGAAGTTAGCTCATCTAGACAGATTGGACATGCCTTATACCCTTTCACAGTTGACCCCGCAAGCATCCCTAAACCTGAAAAGTCGCTAATAGTCCACATTACCGCTGCCTTCATCAAGAATACCTCATTGTCTACTCGATCAAAAGTATGGACTCCAACGACCCATAAATGTATTAGCTCCTCGATCATCGGCTCAATGAGTACACTAAGGCACTTTCCGGGAGATTTAGGGCCTGGAATCAACACTGATAACATGTTATATTCCTTCTTCATGCACATTGATGGTGGTAGATTGTACGGCATCACAACAACGGGCCATGTACTATGCAAAGTTCCCATTGTTCCGAATGGATTGAAATCGTCTGTTGCTACTCCAAGGCGCACATTCCTGCAGTCCCGTGCAAAACCTGGAAAAGTTCTGTCAAAATGTTGAAACGCTTCTCCATCAGCTGGGTGGCTGAGGCTACCAGCCACGCATATCCGCTCCTACAGCCATCGCATATGCTTGGCAGTGTGTGGGGACATAAACAAACGCTTCAACCTGGGTGTTAGAGGGAAGTTACGAATTATTTTTTTGGGAATATCATTCGTATATGGCTTATATCTTTCAGAATAACACACTGGACAAATCCTCTCGTTTACAAGCGCCCTCCTGAACAACACACAGTTAAACTCACACGCATCCATTCTTTCGTAACCCAGTGAAAGATCACTCAAGATTTTTTTTATTCTCGAGTATGAACAGGGGAATGTGTGCCCTTTAGGAAGAAGTTTATTAATGTAAATACATAAAGAGTCAACACTTGTGTCCGACCATCCATTTTCATTTTTCATTTCCATTGCATCTAATATGGCACTCAAAACAGTTTCTTCACTGCCTTCATATAATGGGGTCTGTGACTCCTTCAATAATCTATCGTACTTTTCATAATCATCGTCTACCATGTCATTGAAGTTCATGCCCGAATTATCTTCCACTAATTGTTGGGGTGCATCTGCATGGTATCCAGGATAATAGGGATATGCATCATGTAGAATCTCCAACTGCGGGTTCACTGAAGGACCGGCACCACTAGAAGGACCGACTCTGTCTTAAAGCCACTGTCTTCGTTGACTGAGCATTGCCGGTTCACCAGAAACTTCCCCGTGAAGGTGTCAGACTGTATAATTCGGACTCAAACCACTGTGTGATAAGTGATGATACATGACATCCATAGTAACCTTGAACGGACCGTTCTTACAACGTTTGCACTGGTAGAAGTAATAATCGGCTCCGTTACTATGTCGCCGGGCAAAATTCATGAACTCGAATATGCCTGTGATGTACCTTGGATCAGCACGATGATATGTCATCCAAGTTTTGTCTGGGTGTCCGTCCATATTTCCTGTCAACATAAACAATCAATATGAACAAAGTTACCACGCCACAGTTGCGATTCAACCAAAACCCCACACTTCTTCGCCTTATGCCTCCGGGTTGGGTCTTATCCCCTTCAGGGGAACACGACATTTGTCAACGCTTTTGCACCCATGCGTTTCAGCTCCAGTTTAGGGAAATTTCGGCAGCATCTCCCTACAGTTCCCCGAGTGCACACATATCTAAACAACCTAATTTGCACTCGGGGAACATTTAAAGGAGACACTGTCGAAACCATATCCCCAAACTGAAACTGAAATCACACGAATAGCAAAAGGATCAACAAAGTCATGTTCACCTAAAGTGTCCAAAAATGGGACAATTCGAGAATCAACAACTCAACTCGATCAACTAGATGAGTTGTTGATTCTCAAACGGGAGTTCTAAGTTGATAAACACCACAATTATATATAGCCATACGCTCGATTTCATGATTAACACTACTAATTAAGGCTCGAATACACCTAATCTACACTAATCATAAATTAATTTCACTAAATTTAACCAAATTTCAAACATTAATCATGAACCCATAACATGATTTATCACAATTCAATGATTCAAACACTAAAACTACAACATAACACCAAATTCAATTCAACTTCAAACATTTCACCAAAACTTCAATTTCACTTCTAATTTAACATATTATGGTCATAAAGAGAGTTAAAGAGATACAAATCAAACTAACCTTACTCAAGAATCAAATCAATGGCAAGAACAACCTTCTTTCTCAATTTCCTCAAATTTCTCCAAAAATCGCACAAGAACAGCTGCAGAACGCGAATGAACTGTTTTTCTAAAATTCTAACTTTATGAACGGTTTGACTTTAAGAAGAAGAGTAGATCCAGATTTTAAAAAAACGAGGCGACGTAGATTGAGCAATCTACGTCGCCTCGATTTTATTCGAAGCGACCAAACTCATCTTCGTCGCTTCGAATAAAATCGAGGCGGCGTATATTTCTCAATCTACGTCGCCTCGATTTTATTCGAAGCGACGAAGATGAGTTTGGTCGCTTAGAATGAAAAAGTTGTCGCCTTATTTTATTGAAGCGACAACTATGAATCTACGTCGCCTCAGTTTGTTGAAGCGACGTACTTTTTATCAAAAGCAATGTACGTCGCCTCATCGAAAATCGGAGCGACGTAGAAATGTAACTACGTCGCCCCGATTCTCTCCTCCAGTAGTGTACATATAGAATATTAGAATGTATGGGCAGGGAGCCAGGGACTTTTAGAGCATTCGTTTTAAACTATATATATGTCATTATACATTGCATATCGACGTACTTGCAGTTTTAGTTCTATCTGCGTGTTCATAGCTAGTGTTAATTGGAATCTATTTATACTTGCAGTGCATGTAATTGATGTAACAGAGGATTCTGGTATATATATGCAACTAATGTAAGGACCTCAGCTTCTGGATGATCTGCTAAATAATGGTTATTACTATATATTAATTTTAATTTGATTACAAAAATAATGATTATTGATTTCATATGAGAAAGCTGGAGAAATGCTTCAATATGCATGAGATACTGTTTCTTAATTATGTGAATTAAATAACATGCAGAAGAGACCTCCATGCATGAGACATATACAAGAAAGAAAATTATAGTATATTTAACACATGACATATATTAACTTGTAAATTTTTTTTCAAAGTTGTAAAATGAATATTTTAATTTATAATTTCGTCGTAAAAATTGTAAAAATATTTTTGATCGAGTGATTACTACTAATAAACTAAAATTCCAAAAAAAATAATTATTTTATAACTTTTTAAATAAATTTATAAGTGAATACATCACATATCTTAACACACGATAGCTTCTCCCAGAAGGAAAACTAAAGTTCTAGTTTTACAAGTAGCAGCTTAATTAGTATAAGTCTCTTCTGTAATCTAGTACTGGAACTCTTAATTAAATAAATATTTATGAGAATCTCATCTCATCCCCGTGTTGTAACAGTTCTCGATCTCTAATTATCAGTTTTTTGTATAGGAGGTGCCACCAAAAGGCTAGCTAGGGTGTTTAACTGTTTATTAGTTGTGACTATATACCAAGCTAGATAGGTGGGATAGAGATTGAATGCACCCATTGGATTTCTTTAGTACACAATAGTTCAATGTTTAAGCTTTTACGCAAGCACCATAATGCATTATTGGATCGATTAGAGCAATTCCATCACGTCCTTTACATTAAATGTAAGTTTCACTAATAATTTAAAGATTTTTATCAAATTTTAGCTCCAGCAGATTCTCTATATCATTTTCTATAATAGAATATCCCTAAATTTTATATTTTCATCATTTATTCTTATACCGAAAAATGAAAATATAGATGATAAAAATAAGCATAAATAATATTAATGGTTTCATTTTATGTTGCATATGTAATTAAAAAAAGTTTATTAAAATTAAGCATTCGTTGAACAAAATTAAGCATATGTAATTAAGGATATTTAATGATTTATTAAAAGTTTACCAATCAAAATTAAGCATTCGTTGAAGTATAGCTAAAAACTATTTGTAATACTATTGAAGCAAATTATCAAATTTGATTAGCCAAAATAGTTTTGAGGTCTATTTTTGAACAAAATGATTATGTTTTAAGTGACGTTGTTGGAGATGCTCTTAGTTGCCAATTGGCATTTCTACGAGAGAAACTTGACGTAAAAAGGGGTTCAATATCTTAATTTTTTTCATGTATATATTTAGCTTGGCGCCTACCAAAAAAATACACTAAATGGTGTTTTTCATCGCCCAGATACTTAGGCGACAAAACTTTCGTCGCCTAAATTTCATCGCCTAACAATCGTAGCCTAAGTACTTAGGCGACGAAATTGTTTTGTGTCGTCACCTAAGTCCTTAGAAGTTGAAATAATCTTCCTCTAAACGATGACATTGTTTGTGGTCTAAGAATCATCTTAGGCGATGACTACCTATAATCGTTGTCTAAGTATTCTGACCTCTGACGACAACTATTTATCGTCGTCTAAGTGATCCACTTACACGACGACCCGCTCTTCGTCGTCTAGGTTTAACTACTTACAGAACGAAGATCCATGTTCGTCGTCTAAGTTTACACTTTAGACGATGAACGATTCGTCGTTTTAGTGATTCACTTGGACAACAAAACAAGGATTTTTTGTCATCTAAGTTGATTTTTTAATTTTGTTTTTTTGTTTTTTCTGAATTATAAATTAAATTTAAAATATATAATAATCTATTAATAAAATATTCATTAAATATAAAAAGTGTACATACATTGATAAAAATAATAATAAAATAACAAAACAAACTACTAAACTAAACAAGGAGTAGACATCCCGTCGAGTCCTCCGCCGTCGCCCAGATCATTATCGTTGGGCCCAAGAGTGGGCTCGGGGGAGGGGGGACGACACTCATCATCAGAAACGGGTAACCCCATGCTCTTGGCCATTCCAAAGAAGGCAGCCATCTTACTGTTTTGAGCGTCAAGTTGCCCCTACATCGACCTCGCCTGCTCCTTCAGTGACCTCAAATGCTCCCAGGCGCGATCGATCGACTCCTGTGCCAATCAAGCCTGCTCAAGGGCGCCTTGGAGCGCCTCAGAATCCTTCTTACCGCGCCTAGTAGACGATGCAGATGACTAGGACAAATCTTTCTGGACCGCCCATCCAATCCCAGGAACCTCCTTGTCAGCTCGACGGTCGTAAACAACATTAGCAATAGCGATCTAGCTCTCCATCGATAGAGGAGACAGCTCTTCAGGCGCCATCTTCTGATTTTGCAGCTGATTGTTCGCCAACTTGTAGGAAAGAATACACTTCGAATAACAAATTTCAACAACAAAAATTTACCGTGGGCACCGATTCCCATCTGGATTTCTCAAGTTTAAAATCATAATTTAACCAACTAAAACATAACCTAACTCAAGTTCACAATCATATTCCAAGAGCACAACCTATTTAATATATCCTAATCATAATTCAATTTCTTAAAAACGTATTTAGCGTTATACTAAATTTCGATATGCTTCGAAAGTACTATTAAATTCAATTGATTTTGGAAAGATGAGTTACTTATGCCACATTAACTCGCTTCATTGACGACCCCGAACTTGACATAAGCATCCACGCTGACATCAAGGAACCAATGTTTCGAACCCGCATCTATGTGCTCCTTTGCCATGTAAATGAACCTTTTGAAGCCCAAAGAATGGTGGTCGGTCTTCTTGTCACGATTTACCTTGTTGGCCTCCGACATTGTCTGTTACACAAAAAGGATAATTAAATAATAAAATAATGATTAAAAATAAGAAATTATTCAATTTTCATTACGTTAAAGAAAATGAAGATGAACCTTATACTTGTCATACTCAAAGTGTCCAACCAACCATTACCACTCCTCTTTCCTTTCATTCCGGAGCTCTTGAGGAGTAGTCGAGGTGCTCCGTGTTGCTGGTAGTACTTGTGGAGGTCGTACTTTCAGTCCTTGAGAATACGAGCAACCGACTCCTCTATATCCTCAATCATCTCCGATGTGTCGGCGATATCAAAATGTACCTAGAAAAATAAATAAAAAATTAAAATCATTGACATTATGCATTTATGCTTTGTAATTACTTATAAAAATAAAAAATAAATAAATAGTATTACCGATAGTTCATGGTACAGCCTCAATTTTTTGGTTTGGGGTAGCTTGTTTCACGAAGGGGCAACTATACGGATGTTGTTCTGTATGATTGAGCCGATGGTGTGCAAGGTCAGACTTCCGAGCTGCGAAAACAGAGGGCCTCGGGTGAACTCGTCAAACAACACTGCGATCTTCTTCCCCGTCCACTTTATTATGCACTCACCTTTGGCGCCCTTTCCATGTCCCCGAGGCCTTTTGGGGAGCGGATATGATGGCTGCCTCCTAACCTTGTGTCGGGCACTATAGAGAATCGATTCGTCCACTGAATCTTCTGGACATTTTGACGCCGCCAACGATTGGGACGCGTCTAACTTGTCTGTATAGGCTGAGACCGGCTCATGTGGAGCATGAGGGATTGGGCCAGTTGCCGGAGTTGAAGAATTCGGAGGAGCCGAAATGGTTTCCTCCGAGGTTTGCCTCCAACCCATAACTTGTGCAATGGATTGGCGTCCGGCCTCCTTCTATGCAACTGTGCGCTTCTTCCTTGGCGGCATATTTAAGCTAAAAAAATGAAATACTAACAATATAATATTCATCGGCATCATAATTTACGAATTCATCTAAATTTCATCAAATATTAACAATATAATATTCATCATAATTCATCCAAATATATCCAAATTTCACAAATATATTCAATATATCAAATTAATATATCCACAAATATATATCAATTACACACCTATATATATCAATTAATCCAAATTAATTCAAATATTAAATATATATATATATTTATATATATATATTGAGAGAGAGATAGAGATACCACTAGAGAAGGGTGGTGGGGATGCGGTGGAGAGGAGAGAGTGAGGTGGAAGTGGCAGTGGCCCACGGGATTCGAGGAGAGAGAGAGATAGAGATGGTGAGTTTGGCGGCCGGGGGGTGTGGCCCCGGTGAGAGAGAGAGAGAGGAGACGGAGGGAGAGACTCCGGCGGCAGTGGCGCGGCTGTGGCGAGCAGGAGGTGGCCAGCAATGGGATTTTAGGGGGGTGCTAGGGTTTAGGTTAAGGGGGAGAGATCGAGAGAGAGGATTGAGAGAGAGAGAGAGATGAAATAAGATTGATTGATCGGTCTTCAGATTTAGAAATATATCGATTGTCTTAAGCGATGAAACTATTTTTTTTGTCGCCTAAGTCGACTTAGGTGATGAAATAAACAATCTTTGTCATCTAAGTGGTATTTTAAAATGTCTCGAAAAATTTTGCACAAAAAATTGAACCGCCAAATTTTTGGGGTTAGGTGACGAAATTGCATGGTTTTGTAGCCTATGTAGACACTTAGACGACGAAACGATGTAATTTTGTCATCTAAGTGATATTTTTTAAATATTTTTTGAGATAAATTAAAATTAAATTTTGTCTCCCTGATTAAAAATATGGAGAAATTAGCCACCAGATGTATTCATTACGCAGGATTATGTAATAGTTAAAAAAAATGCTTCAAATTTGGAAGAGTTTGATATTTCATTCGATACGGTACGTTTTGTGAATATCAACAAAAGTTGAAAAGACAAAAATGATTGTAAATATTAATAATCATAAAACTTTTTCGATCCGACGTGACGGGCATTTTGTAATACGTCGACATTTTATATATCAATTACATTTAATATGCTTGAAATTTGATTTGACATTTCGATTGACGAGTTAATACTCGTTATCCATGCCATCTACTAATGGTGAATAACGTATGTGTTCGTATGTCTGTAAATTCATATTAACAAAATCAAATTTGGACAAAACAAACGTTAGATATATTCATCACCATTTAACATGTAAGTAGATGAAATTTCATTCAATACGAAGTTCGTAAAGGGCTTGATCGGTGTAGTCAATCATGCATAAAATTGAAATTAATTGATTAAATTGACCGAAACAAAAAATTACGTATGTTGATTTAGTGTTTACGAATCTTCGTAAATCAGATTTTCGTACTGTCAACACAAAAGAAAATAGCTCATATTATGAAAACATACTTAGACAACGACATAGGTCCTTTTCATCATCTAAGTATCACTTAGATGACGAAAATATACCTTTTCCTCGTCCAAGAGTGACTTAGATGACGAAACACTTTCGTCGTCTAAGGTTTCAAGGTTTAGGGTAAAAGGATTAGTGTTAGGGTTTAGGGTTTAGGATTTAGGGTTCAGGTTCACCTAGACAACGAAATCATGTAAGCGTCGTCTAAGTAGTGCCACTTAGCCGCCGAACATAAGTCAGTTTGTCAGCTAAGTGAACCTTAGACGACGAACAATTTTTATTTGTCAACTAAGAGGTCAATTTTGTTTTACTATTTTTTGTTCCAATTCCAAACATAATTGTATATCAAGCAACACAAGCACTAAAAAGTATTGGACTTTGGTTTCGAACCCATCATATCCTATGGGCTATTTTTTGATAAGTGGAGTGTACTTTTTAGCTTGTGCTAAGATAAAAGCTGATTGTTGAGGTATAGCTCATTAAACTTGATAAGATAACTTGTCCCATCTCTCTCTCCGCTGCCATGGCCGTACCTCTCTCAGCCTCCACCTCACTCTAATACCTCTCTGTCTTGGTTCCCCTTTGTGGAACCCTTTTGACCTTCTGTAACAAACAGGAGGAGAGAAAACCAGTAGTGATTATCAAAGAGCTTTTGTTGATTGTATCAAAAACTACTTGATGTTATCTTTTCAAATCTCTACTGCTTGTTATTTTCACTTATTTCTTGGTTAAGAGTCTATATGCAGGTACTCTTCAAAGATATGAAATGAAAAATATATGTTTTGTGTAAGAATGTGAAAGGGGGAGAATGAAGGTAGAAAGTTATTGATATATCTTATACTTAACAAAACATGGATTATAAGACTCATTTAAGAGAAGACTGAAGATAAAAGACCATCAACCTCGTATCATGAAAACCTCATGGTCTCAAGGTAAAAAGTATGCATATGCATTTCACTATTTTTACTGAGGATGACAAATGTGTTTTCCATCCCTGAAGTCTCTAGAACGTTTTGTTCTATTCTGAAAAATATCTTTCGACTTCAATCTGGTTATAAAATACTTTTAAAATACTTCTCTGGTCGAGTGACTTAGTTAGAAAGATAAGTTTTTGTTTCTTACAAATTTAATCTTTAATCTTCATCCTTATCTCTTATAAAGTGAAGATATTTTCTCAAAGAAAGTACATACACCCTTTATGTGGCTGTCAAGTTTATGTTACTTGGCTGGGATTAAAACATGTTTTAATACTCTTTTCTAATTCACTTGGCTGGTACGTGCTGGCTTCCTTCTAAGGCCATTTGATTTGGTCTATATAAAGCACAAGCATTGCTTGTCTTCCTTGGTGGTTTTTAGCTTGATATTTTGCTTAGTTGGGAAAATTGTCATTGTTCATTTTCTCTCTAAAAATGAGTTTGTTTATACAGGCTCTTTTGTCCTAATCTTTTTGTATTAAATTCTTCACAAAACACCCTTTAAACTCATGCATACATCTTGCATACCATGAGGTTGGATTGGTATGTGCAAACATCTCAAGTGTTCATAGTGAGTTAGTTGCGCGATAACTAGATTCATGTTTAAAACTTGTGTATCTTTCTATTGTAAATATCTGTAAAAACAAAATGGAATATAGCTCTTAGATCTAGCGCGCGAGTCTAGTGAAAGAATAGCACCAAAATTTTGCTATTATCAGAACTATATTCTTGTAATAAGAGTTGTTACATAGTGAAAATATTTTTGGCAGATTTCATCCCTGAATTTAGGGGTTTTTGCCATAGAGAAAAACATAATTGTGTTATTAGTTTCATCTACTTACAGCACAATTTGTTTACTTTCATAAACTGTTATCGGAATAGAACAACACCTTGCTATCCCTGATAACAGTCTTATATTACTTTTAGTTAAAAATAGTTAAGGGTCTAATCACGCCTTCTCAAGCACCTTCAGAATTGAAATTAAAGGAAAAAATGGAGTCAAGTTTGTTGATTGCTCTCTTGGTTCTCTGGGAATAGTTTTAGTTGTGTTGCGGATTTAGGTGTTCTAGGATTAGTGTTTAATTAGTAGATCCAGAGGCATGATCAATTTGTGATGTAGTGGATGTCTGTATGTCTGTTTAATTGTTGTTGTTGGTTTTTTTAAAAATAATAATTAAATAACTGTTATCTATAATGTATAAATGGATGTATGATCTACTGAATGCGTGATGTTGTTTTAATGATCAATGGTGAGTTACGTACAATCTATTTTGAACCATAATGATGCAAAGAGTATAATCTGATATGAAATACTACATTCCTATATAATGTACTAAAAATAGAATCCAGCAGAAATTTTAGCACAAGTTGCATCATACAACTAAAAGACTTGATATACAACAACATGCACTTTGATTAACACCATCAACAAAGCTGTTAAAGAGTGATATAGGTTCACCACATAGAAGCAGTACGTATCTTCATAATTAGATTACAAAATATCCAACACTAACAACTTCTAAAATGCTCGATCCAATAGCAATATCATCCATATGACAACACAACTAAAATGTGAATGATAACATCGATCTGACCAACATAAAATCTGTCCAAAAGTAACAAACAAAAAATATGGTCAAATTATTTGGGTCCAAAATAAACATTCTTTATTTTTAGGGTTTTCCATTATTTTGCCAATACCAGTGGCCCGCATGAGAAAGCTTTCCTAGAGAGGGGAGGAAATCCTGAATGACTTCACTAAATCTTAGATTAATTGAGAAGGTTAAGGATGCGAGGTTCTTAGCATTTAGAATCATTAAGTGAGTATGATCACTAGGATCTTATTACAACTACGACAAGTAATTGCATGATGCGTATAAAATAGACGAAATCTTTATCCAATCAAGACATCTACATCTTATACATAACTTTTGTTCTCGGTAAAAACCATTCTCTTTTAGAGAAACCCTAGATACCAGCGATCCGACGATTTTGCACCAGATAAGACATGTACAATCTGACGATTCAACGACACAAAAACTGCGTTGTCAACACTCTGCCAAGGAGATTGCTCTGCTCTGCACCGGATTTCGTGTATGGAGTATCATTTTACATGGCTCAGCAGAGAGACAGGAAAGCCTAAGTCCTAAGTCACTTAGGCAGAAAGAATCGAGTGGGCGGGGTTGGTGCTCTCCCCATCTTGATCGCTTCTTAGAAGTTCAGTAGTGGCAAACCAGTGTTCAACGTTCTGCCTCATGGAAGTGGCACGCCTATCACATACACACGAGAGAAAAGAGACAATTTGAGACTTTTCAAGACCTTGGGAATTATGTGGGCCAAACATTTTGGCACGCGGACAGACACAAGACTGCTTTCTGGTGCCCTAGTTTTGCCGGAGTATTCTAGTATATGGACATGCCTTTTGGTTTAAAAAATGTAGGGGCAACCTGCCAGCGAACTATGCATTTGATCTTCCATTACCTCATAGGGAAAAACATGGAATTTTACATCGATGATGTCGTGGTCAAGCCCAAACGGAGAGAAGATCATGTGGACGACTTGAGACGAGTATTTGAGTGGATGAGGTGACACAAATTGATGATATATCCAGCTAAGTGTGTCTTCGGCATCCAGGTGGGAGACTTCTTTTGTTTCCTAGTTCACCAGCGAGGTATTGAAGTCCCTGATGATAAAAAGGATGCAGTGCTCAATGCCAGTCCCCCAAAGAATAAAAAGGAGCTTCAACATCTACTAGTTAAAATCAACTTCCTAAGACAGTTCATAGCCAATACAACAGAGAAGACTCAACTTTTCTCGCCATTGCTCAAGCTGCAGAACCAGAAGGACTTCGTGTGGGAGCCTATTCATCAAGAGGCTTTCAACGCAATCAAGTTGTATCTTGCTAGTCCATTAGTGCTGGTACCTCCATAACCAAGAGTGCGTCTCAAGTTTTATATTTCAGCCACTGACGTATCCATCAGCAACTTATTAGCACAGAATGACACGGCTTACCCTGAGCGAGCTATCTTCTACCTCAGCTGTACATTGACTGACTGTGAGACAAGATATTCCCCCATAAAAAAGTTGTATCTCGCTCTCTACTTCTCTAAGTGCAAGCTGAGGCATTATATGTTGTCATTCACTAGTTGTGTCATTGCCCAAACGGACTTGGTGAAATATATGTTATCATGGCCTATCTTTAGATGCCGAATCGGGAAGTGGATTCTGGCATTATCCGAGTTCTCGATGCAGTATATTCCACATAAAGCAGTTAAAGACTAGACGGTGGCCGATTTCCTAGCCCATCATCCCATGGTGGATGTTCGCGAAGTCTCAAACCTAGAGTTATGTCACATATCTCTTCCCCCATGGTTATTGTACTTTGACGGATCCAACACTAGCACTATGGCAGAGGCAAGTATAGCCTTGGTCAATCCAGAGGGTGTTATCTTTGCTTACTCCTTTAGTTTGGACTTTTACTACACCAATAACCAGGTAGAATATGAAGCACTAATCATAGGCTTGGAGCTTTTGCTTGATCTAGAAGTTATTAATATGCACATTCTTGGCGACTCGTTGCTCATCATCCGACAACTCGAGACTAAGTACAGGGCATGCATTATACTGGAACCATACACAAAGTAAGCAAGCGAGTTGTTGGAGTTGTTTACTTTTGGAACATATTCCTAGCGACTAGAATCAGGCAGCAAACGAGCATGCCTAGCTAGCTACGGGCATTAGTCTATGAGACGGCGCCTTCGAGCGTATTTTAAAGGTTGAGAGGCATACTCTACCTTTATTCATGGTAAGGAAAGAGGAAAACGATGACTGGTATGTGGCTGCACTTAACCACATTGACACAGACTGGAGACAATGTCTTATAGCTTACCTATAGGATCCCAATACACTAGCGGACAAGCAGACACGGTTCCTTGCCATAAATTATGTCCTGCAAAATGGTGAGTTACTTAGAAGGGGTGAGGAAGGTGTGCTCCTTTGTTGTATTTATGGTAGAGACACTAAACGGGTGATACGAGAAGTACACTTAGGGGTAGCTGGGGCACATCAAGTTGGTCCTGAGATGCAGTGGTTGTTACAATGGCATGGGTATTATTGACCTACGATTCTCAAATATTGCATCACTTTTCCAAGGGGTGTGAAGACTCCCCAGCTGATGGTACGATTAGCCACATTCATCATATTCTCATGCAGCCTATTATTAAGCCATAGCCTGCTCGAGGCTGGACACTGGACTTGATTGGGATGATTCACCCCTATTCCTCTAAGAGCCATAAGTTAATTATAGTGGCCACGAACTTCTTTATAAAGTGGGTGGAAGCAAAGCGATTGAAAGTGGCTTCAGCAGCAATGATCCGTTAGTTCCTATTCGAGGATATTATTTGCAAGTTTGGTATTCCAGAGTGTTTCGTATTAGATAGAGGGGCAGTATTCATGTCAGAAGAAGTGGATACACTCATGATAGAGTTGAATATCCAATTCCTAAATTCCTCCCCATATGATGCTCAGTCTAACGGCTAGGTGGAAGCTAGCAACAAGCTAATATTACATATACTCAAGTGAATGCTAGCTAGAAATGCTCAACTATGGCATTTAGAGTTGTTCAACACACTTTGGGCTTATCGAACGAGCAAGCAAAATCCTACAGCAACCACACCATATGCCCTCATGTTCGACCATGATGCAGTTTTGCCTTTGGAAATTAATTTTCGTTCTCTCAGGATAATGGACCAGCATGATTTGATTAGCGAAGACTATGTTCAAGCTATGTGGTAGAAGCATGAAGACTTAGATGAGAAACGTTTAGCTGCTTACGACAACTTAGTTGTTGAGAAGCAACGAGTGGCTCGTGCATACGACAAGTGCACAAGGGGCAAGAGTTATACAGAAGGAGAGTTTGTCTGGCGAGCAGTCTTACCCATTGGTGAGAAGCTTAAAGGACGTGGCAAGTGGTCAGCTAAGTGCGAAGGTCCATATGTCGTGGATCGAATTGTTGGCAAATGGAAAGTTTGGCTTCGCGATAGAGACAGTGCGGTTCATCCTAATCCCATCAACAGTCGTTACCTCAAAAAGTATATTAGTCCAGTATGGGAATTCAATGACCCGCCGAGCATGGACTAATTGAGTTTTCACAAATGCATTCGCCAGCCTTCAAGAGGTTCGGCCTCATTCACTTTCCCAAACTCAAAGGACCATAGCATAGTCCTATCTTTAGTTCTATCTATTGTTTACGGCAAATTCATGTGGCTAAAATTTTGCTTATTTTTATTTTTTGCTTGCACACTCACTAAAGCCAATTTCTGTGGTGAAGTTATTGTTTAATAATCAAATATTAATGCAAAGTGTTTTGTCATATGCCAAGTTTTGTTGAGAAATTAGTGGAAACATATAAACTTGAATAGAACTGATATATCAAAAAACGTGGTTCAAATTTATTTAAAATTATCACAGAGGCTTTGCAGCAATGAGCTCTGATACCATATACAAAAAAAATAAAAAAAATAAATTGGCCTAAGCTAATGGCCTAAGAAAGCAAAGTGGAACAATAGGCCAAAGACTTTCGAGTGAAACAAAGAGCAAAAGACAGACTCTTGGTGTCACATCATTGGCGCTGATGTAATAGTTTTCACCTTGATGTTTGCCAATCGAGGATGCCTGGTACCACCAACTTCTCTACTCGCTGCTCCTCCCAAGACTCACCATCTGGGCAATAGGGAGTGGTAGGGCAACATCTCCGTGCTCTTCTTACAAGATAAACTTCCATGGTTGAGCAACTGCAGAGCTGCTACTAGCAAGGCAGGGGATAGGTGATCCCCCTCGGTGTGCAGACTCGATTTCTCCCAAGAGTCTTGGCGGCAGCCTTACCAAGGGTCGAACCTGGGCATAGATATCACTATCTAGCCCAAGTTTGAGCACGGATATCATTAGCTAGAGTTGAAGAAACAGAGAAGGAAATTTGGTGGAAAAGCTTTTGGGGAAGGCGAGATGAAGAAGCCCAAAAAAGATATTTTTGCTATGCTAGAGTGAGAGATGAATGTTTTCTGCTTGGCTAAAGCGGGTATTTATAGGAGCCTAACCCTAGAGGCTTCTTATCGAAATGGAGCAACGTTTATTGATTCAATACGCCCATTAAATGGGAAAAATGTGTTTGCACCGATATGATAACCCGCTTTAATCACGGATTCAAGGTTGATCTTTTCTGAGGAAAGCAGTTGAATGCCATTTATTCTCGTACGGTTGGAATATACGTGATGCATGGAATCAAGAAAAGAAGTGAGCTTAGTTTGGTTTCGTGCTAAGATCAAATTCAAAATGGGTTGGGTTAATTAACTTCGTAATATCATTAACCTGGGTTACAAAATAAGGCCTAAACCAGGGCTCATAAATTAAATAAATACAGATTAAGTTACGGTTCATGCCTAAGGTTAAATGTGATGGGCCTATCATTGAATTTCAACATTGGCATGTTCATACTAGGCCCATGCCTCAGCTGATGACGTTTGAAATTTGGCCACCTCTTGTTCTGCAGCCTGGAAACCATCACCGCGGTTAGCGCTCATTTGCAGCAGTACCACGGCGGCATCTCGAGCAGGCTTGAACTCTTCTCGCGTGGTCATTCCGATTGGAATCTAGCAAACTCGTTTTCTTTTTCAGCCAGGGCATTGTTTTGAGTCATGAATTTCTTGAAGTAATCTATGAGCTCACCGTTGTTGGTCTGTATGATTTTTTCCCATTATCGCCGATGACTCTGGCGCCGATGAAGTTGTTTGAGAAATCATTATTTCCATTCTTGCAGTTCCTGAGGTTTACAAGGCTTTCTGCAAAAAGACGAAGAGTGCGAATGAGTGCTTGTGGAGCACGTCGTTGCAGATCTTCCATTTCCCTCAAGGTTGTTGCCAAGATGAAATACTCGTCAAGGTTTACCTCATAAAGAGCCCTAATTACGGCCTTCGCAAGAACAAGCTCCCAGGGTTCAAGAGTGACAGAGGTAAATTTCTTGAATTGAACCTTCAACTCGGCAAGCTTGGGAGAGTTTGCAGTGTTTGATGAGCTAGGCTTGGCTGAAGTAGAGGTCGATGGACATGGGAGTCTAAGTGAGAAAGTTTGGTCGACACTATGATCGAAGGCAACAACAGTTTCTCGCACAGCATCTGCAACAGCGTCGCGCTCGATGGTCGACGGAAGGGTGGTACCCTGCGAATAGAACTTGATCAAGTCCATGGCTTTAATGCATACAATTGCTATTAAGGAGGAAGGGGTAGATTACCTGAGCCAGTCCAATAGAGGGAGTTGCAGGCTTGTTGTCATCTCCCGCCATAGTTGGCTCTTCAAGAGCTATGACAAGAGTGGTCTCGACATGACTTGAAGGCCCTGGAAGTTCAGCTTGTTTAGTCGGAGGAGTTGGTCGCCTGCGTAAAAGGGAAGGATTAGGTAAAGGTATCGACACTCAAACAATGAAACTCTCAGAGTAAATATACAAACCTCGTGGACAGTAGGAATTCCTTTGCTCGCTTAAGCGTTGGCATCTTGGCTGTTGCTCGCCAGAGGTTCCTAGTGCTCATTATCCATGCTCGCTTAAGTTTCATGGATGGGAATTATCTTCGCTTGGCCTTCCCCAACGGAGAACGTATCAGCAGCTTCTTTTTTAGGATTGGAGTCTGTTTAAGTTGGAAGGAAAATTATTTTTGACCCAAAGGGATTAAAAAAAACAAGAAAGAATGGCAATTACCTCGATTGGAAAACTGGATAGGTGTCTCGCCTGAGCTGTTTCAAGTTCTGGGGTTGCCAAGTCCTCTCTCGCTAGAGGATTACTCGTCAGAGTCTTGCTTGCTCGAGGCTCAACTATGAAAGCATCAAAATATGAAGCAGTCTCTATAAGATTTGGGCACATCTCAATTTCTTCAGTATGCCCGCTAGGGGCATGATCGTCTTCTTCCAAGGGACAGGGCTCCGTGACGGTAGTTTTCTCGTTTGTATCAACTTCTACATCAAGGGGCACGTTGACAGTAGAGTCGGCCTCAGGTTGAGGCTCTTCGAGAATTATTGCATGTAAACAGAGTTAATCTAGCTAAGGAAAGATCACGCGACCATCATGTAAGTTTTCAGAGCAGGTTAAAAGTTACCTCGGGCTCATTTGCCAATGGAGTATCTGGTGGTAATGACATTGTTGGTTAGATGAGGCCAGGAATCCCACATCCATCCAAATCTTCATACACCTCGCTAAGAGCAGGAAAGCGAGGAGTGAGATGAGGGTTGTTCCCAAAAGGAATAGACCCTTGGAACTGGTCGGCTCAATGCTTTCTCCGCCTAGTCAGGAGTGGTTCTTCTTCTTCTTCACCGTCATCCATTAGTGGGCGAGAAGCTTGGCGAGAGGATTTTGCTATAGTGTAAGGGCAAAAACAACCTTCTATATTCCAGTGGCCAATCGGGATATCATCATCTTCCTTAGGGATGATGGCCCATCGTAGCTTGTGGGGTGGCTAAAGAAAATAGAAGTTAGAATTACTGTCTATTTAACAGTTAATTTAGTCAATACCTAAGTAAACAGTGGCTTACTAAGTTAAATTATTATTCTTCTTCTTCTTCTTCTTCTTCTTCTTCTTCTTCTTCTTCTTCTTCTTCTTCTTCTTCTTCTTCTTCTTCTTCTTCTTCTTCTTCTTCTTCTTCTTCTTCTTCTTCTTCTTCGTTTTCGCTCTCCGCGTCCAGGTCAAAATCAGTTAAAAGAGCTTAGCATAGCGGAGGGAGGTTTACGTTTGCTACCAAAGGGACCTACATTGGGGCTTTCATTAACATCTTCTATTTATGGAAGGGTTTCCTAAAAAGAAATAGTGAATAAGATGAATACGGCCAATTAATGTTGTATTAGTAGTTAGTAAAGAAAGAAAGACTTTTACCTGTGGCCAACATGGGGACAAGTAAGGAGCTTAGGCCTTTTCATATTGAAGAGTCTCTCTATCAGTTGGAATAGTGAAAATGTAGGAGAAGTTTTCAATGATCCTCGCGAAAAGAGCGACAGGTCTGATATGGAAAATTTTGTCCCAGTGATGAGCTCGCTAGAGAAGATAGTTGTATGTCATCCCAAAGGCTGGAAACAGAGTGCGAGGGAGAAAAGCCTAGGCATGGACTATCAGATTGGGAAAGTCAAAGTGGATACCCTCAGCTGCTTCAGCGCTGGGATGAGCATTAGGCCTCCAAGAGGTGTAGCGATTGATAGAGTCGACCAGTGGAAGCCATGCTCCTTGAGTCATACTAAGTTGCGCATTAAAGTGGTTAGGAGCGTAGAGCTCGTGGGTTACACCTGGCTTTGGAATCTACAAATCTGCACAAGTATTGCTCTGGATAAAGATGAGCCTCACTGAGTTGGTTGATCAGGAGAAGAACAGAATCCAATGTGTAAGTCCTCAGGACAACGTCGGCCTACAACGAGGAGCATCGTCTCTTTCAGGAACTTGTTCAACGAGCAGAAGTAGGTGAAGCTATTGAGATAGGTAAGTGGATCATCGTGGATAGGTCACGTGAAGGTTAAACCCAACAACCTATTCTTGTTGAACGGTCTCGCATTCAGATGATGAAATATGGGGAAATAAACTTGGATCTAGAGGTCTAACATCCACAAAGGCCCAGTGAAGTAGAACTTCAGGGGGTCCAGCGGGATCCACCCCAAGCTGTGGTAAAGATAGGTGAGAACAGGCTGGGCGAGTCCCACTTTATGACCATCATACAACACTTCGGCAATTCGAGTCCAACCCTATGGTTTTATTGGAGGAGGTACATAAAACAAACTTAGAAAGCCAGTATTCAAGAAACGTAACACCACCTTGAGCGCCCGGTACATCCTTGTAATAATTTTGCCAAGCAGTATTGGATCGAGTGAAGCCTCCACGACCGGCATATGAGGTGTTCTTGAGGGAGTAATGGTTCAACGACCCCTGTGTATATGGTTGCTACGCAATTGGTACTCCAAATATGGCCACCATGTCGAGCAGGGTAATATTCATGCCGCAACAAGCAAACTGAAAGACATTGCAAATTGAATCCCAAACGCATATGGTGGCGGCGAACGGTGCTTGATTGCCCCATTGGGGTAGAGTGAAGCATAATTGTAGGAAATGGGAAATGGGAAATTTTGGCCATTTCCCAGAGTAAAAAATCAGTCTTAGTTCAAGTTCTGTACCAACTCTTGTCGTCCTCAGTGACGGAAGGCCACCGGCCCAACTTGCACTCAACATCTTTTCGATCCCACTGCTACGGTAGGGCTTTTTCGTCCTGGAAGATGAGCGCTTGATGACAGACTAGTTAGTGAAGGGCTTGGTGGAGTGCTGGGTTCAATGACGATTTGATAAACGGGCCCAGACGTGCTGTATCATTATCACCCAAACAAAGATTGAGATTGTAGCCAGGTTTCCTGCGGGACGTGACAGAGCAGATGGTGACAACAACGGCTTTGGAAGCTCCCTCATTTAGGAGAGGGTTCGATTTAACTTTGTGGGGAGGCATGATTTGGTTGGATGGATCAGAAATTTGATCTAAAATCGATGAAACTTCACAAAGTTTGGGTGTTGTAGAGGCTGAGATTAGAAGATAGAGAGAGAGTGTTTGGGTAACTGTTCACTACTGACAGTCGTGCGAGTTTAAGTAGGCATCATATCATAGGGCGCGACTTTTCAAAGGAAACGTAATGGAGTGACGTAGCGAAAGGAAAGTTACGGTTCGGCCTGAGCGACGTGTCATGATTTCAAAACCTCTTCAATTACGCATGGGCCTTATCTCGAGACTTGAGGGGTAATGTTTAGGCCCAAAATAAACATTCTTTATTTTTAGTGTTTTTCATTATTGGGCCAATAACTGAGGCCCGCGCGAGAAAGCTTTCTTAGAGAGGGAAGAAAATCTTCAACGATCTCACTAAATCTTAGATTAATTGAGAAGGTTAAGGATGTAGGGTTCTTGGCATTTAGAATCATTAAGTGAGTCTGATCGCTAGAATCTTATTACAACTACGACAAGTAATTGCATGATGTCTATAAATAGAGAAAATCTTTATGCAATCAAAACCTCTAAAACTCATACATAACTTTTGTTCTCGGCCCTCTTTTCGAGAAACCCTAGCTACCTGGGATCCGACGATTTTGCACCAGATAGGGTGTGCATGTGACGACCCGAAACAGAATCAGTATAGTAATCGGCTTAATACACGAGTTTACGCGTAATCATAGTTTTCCGTAAGCTAATTGATTTGGCGGTTTGATTCACGACTTAATTATCGGACGAGAATTTGAGTTGAGTCTCTTCACAGAGTTGTTGTACGTGTGATTTCGAGTTCGTGGGCGGTTTCGGATAATTATTTCGACGATCGAGGAATATTTTATGAATATTTGAAATCGCGAAATTTCGTCGTGTTTATCCGTTCGTATTTGAGTTATCTGAAACGTGGATGTGATCCGTTTTGGACCATCGATCGTATCGAGCCGCGAGTATAAATATTGGAAATAGTTGAAAACACTGTTTTGGGAAGTTTGACCGGCGTTGACCAAGATTGGAGACATTGACCCTCGTTGACCGAAGGAGATAAACCGGCCACCGTTTGACTCGCTGGCGACCTTTCGTTTCCGGCCACCTCCGGCTCCGATTTGGGTATGAATCAATTCCTCTCTTGATTTGCAACTATTTAGAACTTGGAATTGTGAAAATTGGTTTGGATTTGAGGGAGAACAACCTAGTTGAAATCCTTGAAAATTTTGCCGGAATCGGGCTGGACGGGGGGTGGCACTCCAGGGACTTTCCGAGGGGGGTTTTTGGTGGAAAATGTTGGGTTTGAGGTAGGAAGGTGACCCCTTGAGGTTGGGAGGCCGAGATGGTCTCACAGTGGTGGATTTTACCGGACAAAGTTTTCCGGCCGGTTTGGGTTTCGTGGCTTTCGAGCTGATTTCCGGCGACTTAGGCCGGAATTGGAAGTTGTCACAGTTAAGAGATGTGTTGGGCTTGAGGAGGAAAAGCTACAGTGAGCTTGGTTGCCGGGAAATTTCTCCGGTTGACGGCACGCCGCCGACGGCGGCGGCGATCAACGACAGAGCTCCGACGACCCATTGACTTTTTGGATTTTGATGATTTTTATGTCCTTTTGCTCGCAATCGCGCCCCGATTATCGCCTTAAGGTTTTCGAGTTGATTTGGATGCCAGATTTTTAGTCGAGGGTTTGTGTGGAGATTTAGGGAGTTTATGTCGATTATTTTGTATCGAGATATATGTTTCCGGAAATGATTGGTTTCCGAGGTGTGGTATAGTGTGATGAACTGTGATTTTGATCAGTTATATTTTGTGATTATTCAGGGGACCGAGATCGTGCATTCGGCGAGGGATCTTCCGCCGGATCTCGTGATTAGCGCGTGTGCGCGCTGTGCTCATCTGTGAATGGACATTTTTATTTCACTGTCGTAGCGAGTTCTTGATTTCCGTATTTATTTACGATATGATGTTGAGATTAGTTATTGTTTTTGGAGGTATTGTTTTATATTTTATATGGTGTTGGCATTTACTTAGCATCGATGCATTGGCTACTCGGCTGATCACCGGTAGTCAGATCTAGGGTTGAGAGATTCCCCTGATGTGTCCACTAGGCTTGAGAGATTCACCTAGTCTATCACCGTCGGGCTTGAGAGATTTTCCTAGCACCTCCATTCATTTTATGAACTCTCTTTGTTTTATGATATATGTTTGGTAAAAGGCATACGATTATTTTCGTCCACTCACTCTAACAATTTTATTTGCCTTTCCCCTGGGCTTTTCGGTTTCCGTGCCCAGTTTGCAGTTCGAATTCTGGTGTCTCATGTCGCAGTCGAAGGCTTAGCGTTCGAGCTATCTTTCTTTTCCAGTAGGTTTCTTGTTTTGCCTACTGTTGTATATTTTTGTATATATATACACTAGAGGTCGCTCTGATACACTACTGATATGTTTTCTTATGATTTTCCCTGGATTTCTGTAAAGTACAGTTTTGATTACTATACATTATTGTTATGATATTGAGAAATCTGGATGGGATTGGCGCCCACGGTTTGGCTTTTGTGGCATAGGATGAAGTGTGTTTTCGGGTGCAGGTTAATGGCAATTCCGTGTTAGTAGTGAAACTCTGCCGAAATTTTTGTGGTTTTTGCAAGTTCGTGTTTTCAGAAGGGGTTTGATTCTGGTTTAGGAAACTAAATCGGAATTGGGTACTTTCAGCGCATGTCTAATCCAACGATTCAAGGACGCGACAACTGTGTTCTCAATAGTCTACCAAGGAGATTACTCTGTTCTGCACCGAATAGAACATGTACGATCTGATAATTCAAGGATGAGACAACTGTGTTCTCAACACTTTGTTAAAGAGATTGCTCTACTCTACACTAGATAGGGTGTTTAGAGTATTGATTCTCGTGGCTCAGTAAAGAGACACGAAAACCTAAGCCCTAAGTCACTTAGGCAGAAAGAATCCAACAAGCGGGGTTAGTGCATTCCCCGTTTTGATCACTTCTTAGAAGTTCAGTAGCGGTGAACCAGCGTTCAACGTTCTGCCTCACGGTAGGGGCTCGCATAGCACACACATGTGAAAGAAAAGAGACAGTTTGAGACTTCTCAGAACCCTGGGAATTCTATGAGCCAAACACAAACAACAACAAATAGTAGATCAGACTTGTCTCTTATCTATGGCTTAGTTTTGGCTACTAAGTTGGTACATGCTTCACACTATGTGAACTTGAGACATTCAATGAACCAGAGCCTTATTTGAGCTTCTTCACTCTCTTAAAGCTCTCTCCCTTGATCTTATTATAATGCTGCTATTATTTATAGCAGGCTTTGGAATAGGGATATGTGTTCTCTTCAATTTTTACCTTTTTGGTGGCTATGGTTTTAAGGAGTTGCCTTCTCCCTATGTGTACATGTAATAACAGTGGAAGAGGCAGAATTTGATGTCAGGATGGGTCCAATTAAAAAAATCAATGTATAAATTGACCCCAAAAAATCATTAGTACATTATAAATGGAAACAAAAGGTATTTCATAAATGTTCCCAGAGAAATATTCCTGATATCTCGGTGTGTGTCTTGTCCTAATTGGAGTAGAAGTAGATATATTTTCAATCCCTAGTTTATAGGGATATTGATTTATATGCATGTATTTAAGACCACATATTAATGAATAAAGATATAGTTTTCAGTCTATATCTATTGTGTTTACTTTTCTCCTTCAACACGTTACTAATAGCTCTTGAGTTGGTAGCCATTACCCCAAACTCCTAAACGCCTAACCTTCAATCTGAGTTGATCATTTGTGGCGTGGTAAAGACCGATCAAGCTATGATCGAGAAGTCTTTAAGCACATTCCCTACTTCAATTGATACGCTCACTCATTAGTACCGAACGGATTATGAGTAAGGAAAAATAAGATCATTTAGTGATCTAATGAACATTCTGGCAAAAAAATAGAGATATCACGAGATACTTCTCAACAACAATTCTAGGTTAGCTGATACTAAGAAAAGCTATGATTGAGAAGTCTAACTTTAAGCACCTTCCCTACTTCAATTGATACGCTCGCTCATCAATACCGAACGGATTATGAGTAAGGAAGAATAAGATCATTTAGTACTCTCATGAACATTCTGGCCAAAAAAGAGAGATATCACGAGGTACTTCTCAACAATAATGTTACACCAACTAGTACTAACAAATTCATGAGACCTATAACATTGGTGAGAAGACACGTAAGGAAAAGCACTACCAGACTACCTACCTTAGACGATAAAATCTTTATGGTTATGTCGTCTAAGTCAGACTTAGGCGACAAAAAAATTATTTCATCGTCTAGGTAGAAAAGTTTGTCACATTAATGGGTTTAAAATGACTAAACCTTGTTTCGTTGCTGTTTCGTCGCCTAACAAATATGTAAGCCGAATTTTTTTTTTCGTCGTAACTTTCGTCATTTAAGCGCCTTCTAAACGAAAAAATTTATATTCGTCGCAAGGTTCGTTATTTAAGAGCTAACTAGAACAACGAAATATTTCGTTGCCTTAAGGAACTGTTAGACGAAGAACATTGCTTCCTAGGTGACGAATTGTTTCTTCGTCTAAGTGAAACAATTATTGACAGACAGTAGCAATTCTATATCAAAACTTATCTTCTCACAACCCCTCAAAAACTATCTCAACACCTCCTTCGGTGATTTTTTGATCTGTAACGAAAAACCTTCAATCGAGGCCTCATAAAACATTCCTGAATCTTCTTATATTGGTTAGTATTTGTATATACTCATTTTTTTGAATTTTTTTTCAAATATTTGGTTTATTTTAAAGTGTAACGGTGAATGAATTCCAGTAATGAATCACATGATAACTATAATGCTTTTGCATGTGTTGATTATATATATAAAAAGTTAGATTAGTAGTTTGATAAATTAATAAGTTTTGGATTAAATACATATATCTTAATTAGTTTAATTTGTGTCATGCAATTTATTAATTATTGGGTGTATGTAAGCATGATCCTGATGTGTAATTAACTAGTTACGTAGAGTTATGTTCATGATTTGTCTCGAAGTCTACCTATCTAGGTTCTTGAAATTAATGTGGAAAAATTAGCTATATAGGTTCTTGAATAATTAATGATTATGGCTCTAAATAAATTTGGACAATTTATTGTTTTACTCGTTATAACTTACACGGAATATAGACAAGAGCTAGTTACGGTTGGAAAGAGGTGATCCAAAGTATATACAAGAAATTTACGACGTTATGAAGTTTGCAATTAAACATGGTCAAGGAAATGAGCATTACATGTGTCTGTGCAAGAGATGTCATAACTCAGAGTATCTGTCAATTCCATAAATGTTCCATCACTTGTCTGAATATGGTATGATGTGGGAGTACACTTCATGGACTGGACACGGTGAAGTATTAGAGACTACTGTTCAAACGTTAATGGCAGAGTTCAGATCAAGGTACCAGGGTGCCATATCCAACAATATTGATGGACCTTCTCCAAACCCTGTTATGGAACTTGTGCACGATGTATTTTCGTTGTATAGTTCAAGTGGATACAGATGTGAAGAGGGACATTACGATATTCCCAACCATAAGACAACCCCTCTTGCTGGATACTTCATGAGATTCGCTAATTACGATAAGTACAACAGGCTTCTACTAGAACCTCAAACATTGTTGTACCCACAGAGTAAAGAGAATATTTTGAGTGCCATAATGGAGGAAATGGGGTATAAAGTGAAGCACAAAATGTCGAATGCAAGTTTTGACGATGTCCATCGACATATATCTAAGTTGCTTCTAGGTGATCACAAACTTCTCGATAGTTATTATAAGGTAAATAGGATCTTCAACAACCTTGGCCTTTCATGCATGAAAATCCACGTCTACAAAAATAGTTGTGTCTTATTTTACAAAGAACATGCAGACCTCTAGCATTGCCCGGTTTGTGTCTAGTAAGGATGGAACCTCAAGAAGAAGAATAGGAAGAAAAATGTTCTTTAGATGGTGCTTCGCCATTTTTCGTTGATTCCTAGACTGGAGCAATTGTACATGCCTTCATACATGACAAAGGCAATGAGATGGCACATGAAAAAGAGGAAAGACGACAATGTGCTTAGACACCCCGCAGAAGTTTGAAATGTCAGACTAGGAATTTCTACATATCGGTTTAATCCTTAGAATGATGGCACATATAACACTTGGCATGTTATTGTCATGTCGTACAATCTGCTTCCCTCGATGTGTATGAGCAAGGAATTTAATTTTCTTACTCTATTAATTCCAGGTCCTTACTCACCTGGAAAGTGTTTTGATGTGTTTATGAGACATTTGATCGACGAGTTGAATTATGTGTGAAAATTTGGGGCAGTTACACAAAAACTTCATTCATCATGAGAGGAACAGTGATGTGGACCATTAGCGATTTTCCTGGTTATGGGATGTTGGCATCTTGTAGGGCTAAAAGGTACAAGGCTTGTCATATCTGCTTAGACAACGTCAACTCTAGCTATCACGCAAAAAATGTGTGTTACTTGGGTCACCGTAGATGGCTTCCTAAGGATCACCAATAGAGATCGAATAAGGCGAGTTTCAACGGGATGCTAGAGAATGGATTGAAACCCCAAGAGTGGTCTGGTGATGAAGTTTTCTAGAGGTTGTACAGCGTTGATTTTGGAGTGTTGAGCAAGTGTCCATTTGTGAGGGCCAACAATCATGTGGTTAATGACGATCTTACATATTGGAGTCACATGAGTATTTTCTTTTAACTGCCTTACTAGTCGAAGTTGAAACTCAAGAACAACCTAGACGTCATGTACATTGAGAAGAATGTATTCGACAACGTGCTTGGAACAATTCTCAGTATTGATAAAAACAATAAGGACACTCTTAAAGCGCCTCAACATTTGCAACATATGAAAATCCGTCGTCACTTGTGGTTAAAGAAGTTGAGGGCGGGTAGACCCACGATACCTATTGCACTTTACAAAGTGAAGTCGATCAAGAAAAAGGAAGTGTTCGCCTAGTTTCATGGTGTTCGTCATCCATCCAACTATGCAGCAAATATATCTTATTGTGAAAGTTGAGGATATGAAGTTTTGTGAACTAAAGACTTATGACTGTCATGTAATGATGCAACGTCTTCTTCCAGTGGTAATTCAACCATATTTGCATCATAACATGGTGGAGCCGTTAGTAGCGTTGTCCAAGTGGTGGCAGAAGTTATGTGCTAGAGAGTTGAAGAAGTCATGTGTGGTGGAATTGAAACAAGAGATTGTGTACATCATTTGCAAATTAGAGAGGATTTCCCCCTGCTTTCTTCGACGTCATGATTTACCTAATGATCCACCTTCCCAAACAAGTGTTGCTATCTGTTTCGGTACACTACACTTGGATGTATCCTCAAGAAATGTACATTATCTAATGAATGTTGCACCACTACTTATGGCTTATATATGTCTCACATATTGATTTCACAATTTTTGTAGACAACTAAGACAGTACAAAAGATATGTTAAAAATCGCTCTAGCCCGGAAGGGTCTATAGCAAAAACATACATTAGACATGAGTGTGTGACCTACTGCAATGTGTATCTCAGAGATACCGTCGAGCCAACGTCTTCCGACTCCTCCTCTACACTTGATCGTTACAATCTTTCTATCGTTACAGATGTTGTATAAGTGTTTGGACCAGTACACGAAATTTCAGAAAGATTAAGCGAAGAAGAACTCATTAAGGCACATTGGGTAGTGTTGCGAGACTATGACAAGGTTGACCGTTGCATGAAAGATCATTTGGGGGCGCTTCAAAGAGATTATCCACATCTTAGTCCTAAACAGTTGTTTGCACATTATAAGAGGCTGTTCCCAGAATATTTCCTCAAATGGGTATGTATATACGGTAAATAATATCAATAATTGTACATAATAGTTTCTTAATCTTCTTATTTTACTTGTTCATAATTTGGCAGATGACAACACTCCAAACAAGTACTCACCGCGGGTGGTACACACCAGCGTTGCATAATTTGGTCAGCAAGCTGCAAAGATATGAGATATATGCTGCATTTATTGTAAACGGGGTTAAGTTTCGGACATTGGATCAAGATGAAGGCAAGAGAACACAAAACTGTGGCATCTCAGTAGGAAGAGGCGATGATTTATACTACGGGGTTGTTGCTAACGTCATTAAGTTAATTTATGGGAATGGAATGCCTGTTGTGCTTTTCAAATGTAAATGGTTCAACACTAACCCAAACAGACGAAATACTACAGAGAAGGATCTTGGCATGTTATCAGTAAATACAAACACAAGCTGGTATGATGATGAGACATTCGCTCTTGCCACCTTGGTTGAGAAGATGTTCTATCTAGATGAACTGAATAAAAGTGGTTGATGGAAAGTAGTAAACCATAAGTGTAACCGATATATATATATATATATATATATATATATATATGGAGCACAACAACACTTGAAGGGAGGTCTGATACAGAACAGAGTGACATGATTAATGTCAGTGATCCATATCATGAGCCTGGTATTGCAGATTTACCAAACACAACTTCTATCTGCATGAATGAAGACCCTGTTGCAAATGAACTTGAGTCAAGAGAGCTTACATGGACTGAGGTCCAAGAACTAGAGAACAATAACATAGATGAAGAGGCCAATGAGGACTTATACGAGGAGGAAGACTCAAGTGACAGTGAGGATGATGAGGAGGATGACACAAATTATGAAAGTGATTGATGCTTTTCATTAATTCCAAAACATATCAGTAATACTTTGTTCGATTAAAGTCTTGTTTTATTTTGGAATGAGTGTTTCAAGCAATACAGGACTGATTTGAAAAAAACCTACTTATGTTTTCTGTTTTAGATGAAAACTTAGACGACGAAATATGATAGAATTCGTCGTCTAAATGGCACCTTAGACAACGACACTATCATATTTTGTCGTCTAAGACAAACTACCAAAAATTTGAGTTATCAACCTGAAAGTGTCCTTCGACCCTTCGAGTAATTTCATCGACTCGTCGAAGATTTGAGTCATTTAGGGCAAAAGTATCCCTTTGACCCTTCGAAGGTCCTGTTCGACCCATCAAAGTCTACATAAATCCTTAGAAGAAGAAAACCTCATATTTCGTCGTCTAAGGAGTTACTTAGATGATGAAACTACCTTATTTTGTCGTCTAAAACAAACTACCAAAAATTTGAGTATTCAACCTGAAAGTTTCTTTCAACCCTTCCTGAAATTTTGTCGACCCGTTGAAGATTTAAGTCAGCTGGGGCAGAAGCATTCCTTCGACCCTTCGAAGGTTCTGTTCAACTCATTGAAGTCTACATAAATCCTTAGACAACAAAACTGTAATGTTGTCACCTAAAGTTCTAAACTAAACCCTAAACCCTAATTCCAACCTCTAAACCATGAATTGTAAGATAGACGACAAAATATAATTTTTTGTCTTCTAAGGGTAGCTTAGACGATAAAAGCTAAGATATTCGTCATCTAAGTTTCAGTTGACTGCCAATCGTCTAAGGACATGACTATACGTATCATCTTATAATACATAGTTTTTTTGTCGAGGCATAGGCTAACCATTTCTTAGACTGAAAGTGTCTACAGTTCGAAAAAATGAAGTTGTGAATATTTGTTTCAGAACGTTTCCGTGTCATTGAAATGACTATTTTATGGTTGACAACCATGATCATATATACCCTTACTGAACTTCAAATCTCTTGAAATTTTGTTTAGGTATATATTATGTTGTGATGAATATATCTAACGGTTATTTTTTTAATATAGACATACAAATACTTAAGTTATACAAACTTAGTAGATATAGAGCGCACAAGTCTTTACACTTGCATCCAATTAACTTATATCCAAATGGAATATATAATGTATGATTTCTATCAAAATGATATATATAGGTACCAAAATATATTTTTTCATAAATGATTTGAAAAATAAAAATAAAATACTACTTACGCGACGAAATACTATTTCGTTGCCTAAGACAAACTACCAAAAATTTGAGTGTTCAACGTGAAAGTGTCCTTCGACCCATTGAGAAATTTCTTTAACCTGTCGAAAATTTGAGTCAGATAGGGCAGATGCATTCCTTCGACCCATCGAAGATGCTGCTCGACTCATCGAAGTATACGTAAATCCTTACACAACGAAACTATAATGTTTTGTCATCTAAGTAAAATACTACTTAGACGACAAAATATTTACGATTTGGTCACCTATTTCTAAGGACCTAGCTAATTCTTAGACGACGAAATCATTTTATTTCATCATCTAACATAAAAAAATGTGACGGTAAATATTTTGCGCCATTTTATTGGGAAAAGTTTTTAAAAAGTTAGGCGATGAAATCTTTTCATCGTCTAAGGTTAACTAAATAAGATCGATCTTCTTCCCTAAATATCCAAACTAAACACCAATTCCAATTCGCTTTACAAATCTCTTCCACCACCCCCCCCCCCCCAACCCCCCTCAGCTCGACGCCGAACGTCGAGGCCACCACCGCCACCATACTTCGCCGCCACCTCCAAAAAACACCTCGCTCGCTCTCTCTCTCTCTCTCTCTCTCTTTCTCTCTCCCTCTCTCTCTCCCTTACCTCCTCATGTCGCCAAGGTTGATGTAGTAGTTAATGTTGCTAAGTTGAGTTGGATGTGAAATTGCGAGGGTGATTTTGATGCGAAACTCTCTCTCCCTCTCTCTCTCTCTCTCTCTCTCTCTCTCTCTCTATCTCTCTCTCTACCCCTCACCTCCTCACGTCGCTGAGGTTGATGTAGTAGTTAATGTTGCTAAGTTGAGTTGGATGTGAAACTGTGAGGGTGATTTTGATGTGAAACTATGTGTTGTTGAGTCGTTGTTCTATTACGGTGAAAATGGTCAACTATGGTTCTGAAATTATTTTTTTGTTTATATATTTGGATATCGCAAAAGATGTCAGGTGGAAAGAGGAAACAACTAGAGGAAGCAAGACTTGTCGCATATCAGTTGTTATCTCAGAGAATAGGAGGTGACACACCGACCCAAGAGCCACGGGAAGGAGAGGGCCCACCTTCAGCCCTGCTAATGAATATTTACACCCCAACAGCTCAATCACCATCTACTCTCTCAAACGATAAACTGTACATCAGTGCCCGACGCAAAAGGCATAGCACCATAGGTAATATCTTCTGTGATACGTAGAATGTTTTATGGTTTTATAAATTGATTAAGTGTGTTCAATAAATACTAATTAATTTTGTAATTTTTGTTATAGAACCGGCCCCGAAATGCAGTCGAGGGTTGTGTAAGGGAACCACAGTCAGTCAAATGGTTAAGCTGACGAGAAAGAAGATCGATTTTCTATACCATGACTCTGCAAGAGTCCCTCCGAAAAAGCAGTTGAGCAGCTTGATTACCTACACAATGTGGGCCACCATACGCAGCAAGGTGGCGATGAAGGTGCCGATACGGATGGAGAGAGAGAGAGAGAGAGAGAGAAGGTGTATGTCTATCTCTCGGTAAGAGTCTCTCAATTTAAATAAATTTAATTGAATGTAAATTATTAGCAATTATAATATATATATATATTTAATGTCTCTTCATATTTTTTGTAGGTATACTTTAATTTTCCAGAGAGTCAAGAGAAGTTTGGTTTCATTGAGGAGAGAGCTAAAAAAAGGTATGCCGATTGGAAGTACGAATTACATAAGATCTATAATGAGTTCGGGTTCGATACCCCTGACAAGTTCAAGAATCAGAAAGATGAATGGGAATGGTTAGTCCAGCACTTCGAGAGCGGAAAGTTTAAGGTAATGTGTTAAATATCGAATAGAAAGTCTATTGTTTGAATAATTTATTATTATTCAATTATTTCTTCCTGTTTCCTGTAACAGACAAGGTCGGACACTAATACAATCAACTGGGATAAAAAGGATCTGAACCACCATTCTGGCTCAACTGCAATCTGCTACCTAATCATGGAACATAAGGTAAAGGGTTCGCAGATGCCACTCTTAGACGCTTACAAAGATACGGACGTGAAGCCCGACAAAGAGAAGGCGATTCAAAATGCTGTAAGTAACAAATAAATTTGAAACAAACTAAAATTTACTTTTTTTCTGTGACTGTTTATACGATAAAACCTTATAAGCATCTTCTCGGTATGCACATAGGTTAGTGTAGATAGTGACCGAATGAAATTTACTTTATGTGCGTTGTCTGTTTCATTGATGAACAAAAATTCAGATTGGTCATTGAATCAATTGACATTTTACTGAGCATTGAAATACAGTTATGGGTTGTTTAATTTGTTGCTATGTTGAGAATGCAACTGTTTCGTGTGCTAAAATGGTTCAATTATATGTGTTTTCAGGTTTTTGGTCGCCTTTATTTAATTTTATGGAGAAATTATGTCAAATTTTCTGTAGAATTAACTGAGTAAGTCGAGTTTAATTTAATTTTCAATTGTTTATTTTATTGTAGGAGCAGATGACGCAGTTTGCTAAGGAAGTATTCGTCGAAAGGGCGACACAAAACCGGGACACTACGCGTTAAGAGCTCCCTCCACAGATGTAGGATCGACAAACCAGAGAGAGGTTCGCAGCCATGTAGCGCATGATGTTACAGATGGGCATACAGCCTGGTTACAGTTCAGATGTGCCATCTCAGCATTCTCGGGACCGAGGAAACAATGACGATACTGAAGGTAGCAGGACTGAGCTAGGTTGCGCTACACCAATTTAGATATCGGCTTATGTAGATATTGGTTTTTATGTACATATAAGCTATTATGTAAATATTTTAATCAAAATTCTATTTATTAAATATTTTCAGAAAATTGTATTTTTTATTAATTTAAAATCTAAGACGACGAACTGAAATAAATTCGTTCTCTAAATGGAATGATTAGAAGACGAAAACAATGACAATTTAGTTCTTTAAGATAGTATACTAGATGACGAATCTAAAATATTTCGTCGTCTAAATGTTTGTACTTAGACGATGAATATTTAAAATTCGTCATCTAGGTTAGTTTTTTGCGATGAAATATTTCGTCGTTTAAGATTAAAGATGTTCGTAGTCTTGAATTGTAGGCGCCAAACTTTTATTCAACGTTTAAGAAACTTCTAAAAAGATGAATTATGTTTTTTCAGTGTCTAACTACCATTGCAACAAAGCTTAAATGGTGAATTTTAGATGACGAAAGTTTCATCGTTTAACTGTTTAGATGACGAAATTAGGATCTTAGCCGATGAATCTATTCCTTCCGCTAAGTTAGGTATTCTAGTAGTGAAGAAAAACGATCATTTTGAGCCTTACAACAATCATGGTGGTAGAGGAGGAAGTGGCAGAGGTCAGGTAGAGGTGGACACAATCAGAACCTGACTCGGACTCTCCAAGAAAATAGCCAAAACAACTCCAACAAGAATCAATCGAACTCTGGTCATAGGAATGGTGGAAATTCTTCATATTCTGCTTCTACTTCTCACTTGTCACATTGCTATAGGTGTGGTACTACAAAGCATATGCACAAACAATTTCGTGCACAAAAGTATGTTCAAAATGCCTACAAAAGGTGTAAGCAGTACTTTGTACATGATACCAACAATGCTGAAGATTTTGAGATGGAAGATGGGGTTGAAGCCGATTATTGTAGAAGATGACACAAAAGCAAATCTGGAAACTACAAATTTTGATTAGTCTATGTATTAGACTCATGTTTCTACTATGTAATCAAGTTTAGATTTTTATTTTGGCTTATTTTTATTCATGGTTTGAGACTTTGTTTTAAGTCTTTGTTTGTGGAATAGGACAATCTTTGATGTAAGTTTTATGTTGGCAAAGTAATAAAAATTTCTCTTTTAGTATATGAAAGTGTTGAGAATGTGATTTTACTTCATGATGCATAAATAGTTTGACATATACAACATTCTATAGAAACTTGACACCAAAATACCAAAAAAACGAGATGCAAAGAAAGGACGGTTTGATACCAGGAAATGTTCAACCCGTTGAAATTCTTTCTCGACCCGTCATAGACAATCTCATAAATCAGTTTTGGCACTTTTTCGACCCGTCAAAAATTTTGCTTGGTTTTTTCGACAGCATGTCCTACAGTCACATATGAGCACTTTCAACTCGTCGAAGCTTCATCTCCACATGTCGAAGAATAGTTATTGTCTCAAGTTTGTCCAATTGTTGACCAGTCGAGGTAAATTTTTGACCCGTCGAAACAAATATTAGAAAACATATCGATTTTAGGTTTTTCTTCGACCTGTCAAGCCATATTCTCGACTCATCGAAGAGGTTGTTCTAAACATGTTTTCATTGGGTTTTCGACCTGTCTAGATGTTCATCTGAACCCGTCTTGGTTCCTACCCGAATTTGGTATTTTTTGATGTGTTTTACATTGGTTTTATCATGCCATATTAGCACTCTATAAGGGTCACAATCCTTTGGAAAATCTTTAAGTCTTTACTTAAAGTGTTCGCCATGTCTTGATATCAAAGACAAATTACCTAACATTCTTTTGTAGATGTTGAAGGCGAGATTGAGTGTCTAGCAGATAGTGGTACTACTCATACTATAATATGGAATAGGCAATTGTTTATGGATCTTGTGCCATACAATTTATCAGTAACTACCATGATTGATTCGACGTCGGTTAAACAAAGGTGTGGTTCAGCACAATTTTTGCTACCACGTGGTATAAGAATTTATATCATTGATGCATTGTACACGCCTAAGCCCAATCGAACCTTGCTAAGTTTTAAAGACATTAGAGCCAATGGTTTACATTTGGAAACTCATTGTGAGAATGGTAAAGAATTCTTAGGTATAGCCTCCGAGGAGTGCGATAGAAAGCGCATCTTAGAGAAGTTAGCGGCCATTCATAGTGGTTTATATCTTACTATGGTTAGGATCATTGAATCTAATCCAGTCACTCTTACTACTACATGTGACTAGGCTTCTTATCAACTTTGACATTTTCGACTGGGACATCTTGGTCATGATTAAAATATTAAAAAACTCGCATGGTCATCCGTTTTTCAAAGGAAAGAAGTATGTGGAAATACCCATCGGTTTTGATGGGGTGAATGAGATTAACAATCTTCATCCAGTCTTGGTCTCCAAGATGAGTAAGATTCCTAGTATTAGTCTACAAGATTCCTCTATGGCAATCTCTGATGCTCATCGCTCATTTTGCAAAGCTTGTTAATTAGCAAAGTTACAGGCTAGACCTTCCTTTACGATTGATAACACTGAAAATAGACCATACTTACAAAGAATGCATGGTGATATTGTGGACCTATAAAGTGGAATGCGGACCATTTAAATATTGTATGGTTTTGGTAGATACATCAACATGTGGGTCCACAAAGAATGCTTGCATTTGCAAAATTCCTAACACAGATTATTAAGCTTTGAGCTCATCACCCGGACAACCCAATCAGATCTATTAGATTGGATAATGTAGAAGAGTTTACATCGAAGTTTTTTTTATGATTTCTGCATGTCAATTGGAATTGAAGTTGAACATCATGTCCCTCATGTTCATTCACATAATGGTTTAGCAGTGGCACAAATTAAGCGGTTACAGCTTGTGGCTAGAGCAATGGTAATTCATATAAAATTTTCGGTATCTGCTTGGGGATATGCAGTACATGTAGTAATGTTTATTCGTTAGTGCATACCAGTTGGTAACAAATGAAGAAAATACGGGTTCTAGGGATCTTTCTTCTGATAAGGCTAGGATTGGGGTCTAGAGGCACCGAAAGCGCATTTCCTCAAAGGTCAGCAGGTGATGGCCTACCGAAGAGAAAGGCACCGCCGGCTGGAGTCTGTCGGTTTTGATCAAGTGAAGTCTTAGAGTACACGAGCAGCAAAGTCAGAGCCGACTGCCATGGGCGTCTGTAGGCGGTGAAAGGCGTTTCGTCAAGTGTCGGCGGGTGAGATGAGGATAAAGCGGTGACTTTGCTATGCACATTGCCTGGATATGAGCCTGATATTTCACATCTATGCATCTTTGGTTGTGCGGTATATGAGTCTATTATGCTTCCACTGTGTACTAAAGTGGGTCATCAACGATGTTTAGGCATTTATGTTCGTTTTGAATCTCCAAAGGTTGTCTACTATGTAGAACCTTTGACATGAGATCTCTTTACTGCAAGTTTTACAGATTGTCACTATGATGACACATACTTCCTGACGTTAAGGGGAGATATGAATGGTCCCATTCTAGTTGAACGTTAGGAATTGATGTCGTATATCCACACTATGTCTCAACATGATCTCCGCACATCTCAGTGTGAGATTGAAGTGCAATGTATTCTCGATCTTCAGAAGCAGAATCGATACCTTACTCTTTTACTGATATCATGAAAGTGACGAGATCGATTATTCCTGCTACAAACAATCCTGCAAGGTTGAAAGTCCCTGGAATTGGGAAAGTTAATGTAACACCCGGGTAATGTAGCGTTTCTCCTGCCCATAGTGGGGGTGTATCATCGGTCAAAATCCATTGATGAGCTACCGGTGAAAAGGTAAGCCATCAAGGCTCAACCGTTCATCATCAACACATGAGATTGTTTCTGACTGCAATTGTTTAGAAGTTGACATTGACAAACACTGGGGGACACCTCAGAGTCAATGATGATGTCAGTAAACAAAGAAATCTCACTAAGTTAAACAAATGTTAGCGATAATTATGGATAGTTCTTCCAGGTTCATTGATGATGCATTTACTTATTCCGTCTCTTAGGAATTAACGACGATGAAGTGGAACGTTACTACGTTATGGATTGTCAATGTAGAGAAAATTGATCGATATGGAAAGTTGAAATCCAAGCCAAACTAGACTCTCTTACAAAAGGCAAGTTTTCGATATGGTGGTGTTATAACCACTGATTGGTAAGCCGGTTAGACACAAATGAGTTTTTTCTTGGAAGTATAATGAGAAGAACTTGTTGCACAAGGTTTTCTCAATGCCTTGGTATTGATTATAAGCAGATCTATTCTCTGGATATGGACATCATTACTTTTTGCTTCCTTATCAGTCTGGTAGTGTCCAAAAATACTAAGTATGCAGCTTATGGATATGGTTACGACATAACTCTATGGGGATCTTGATTTAGAGATATACATGAGAGTGTCGGTTGGCATAGTTATACCCAATTCAATTAATTCTAAACCACGGAGCGCTCATGTGTTCAAAGTCAGACATTCATTATTACTAGTGATTACTTGATTGGGAAGGGATACAAGAATGATAAGTTATGCATATCCGTGTTCATTAAATGATTTTTTTTTTGAGATGATAGACCTTGGTTAGAGCTCGATTATATATATCTTGGTGCACACATCCAGACATTGTCTTCTCGGTCTGTGACTACGCAAAGTCATTAGAATGGAGTAAAACATAACTTCAGGTACTTAAAGGGATCAAGTGATTTGGGCTTGTTCTTTCCGTACAAAGAAAACAGAGAGAAGTTTGAAATTCCTGAAAAAGGGAAGGTTGAATCGTAGCATCCAGATTCTGGGATTTTTGACCCGTCGAATAGATCTCTCGACCATCAAATAGTATCCCCTGAATTGATTAGAACATGTCTCTAAACCCGTCGAGAGAAACCTTCGACTCGTCAAAGGATGTTTTAGCTGCAAGCATTGTACCTCCATTCAATGTGGTCCCCTACTCAGAGACACCATGTCATGTCTTACTTGGTTTTGTTGATAATGGGTATATCTCTAACCCACATAAAGGACGTTACCAAATAAATAATGTATTCACCATGAGGAACACATCGATTTCTTGAAGATCAACATAGCAAACCCTTATTGCTAATTCCTTGAATCATTATGAGATTATTGCTTTGCATGAAGTGGTTAAGGAGTGTATCTGGCTTAAATAAGTTATACACCACATTCGAGGGTCTAGTGGATTACCATATACTACTCAGCACCAATTTCAATATTTGATGACAATGCGGCTTGTATTGAACAAATGAAGTAGGGATACATCAAGGGTGATCATACAAAACACATTTTTGCCGAATTATTTCTTCAATCAGCAATAGCAGCAGTTACTAAATATCCATATGAAACAAATTGGTTTGGCAGACAATGATGAGACTTGTTCATTGTTACGACCTGAACCAAAATTAAGCGCTTATCGAGTTATATTAAGTTTTATCGAGGATTTGTCGCATTATCGAGGTTGTTAACGATTTTTTCACCGAGAGAGAATTTAATTTGACTTTCTTCATAAAAGTTGTAAAGTATTTAATTTTAATTTTGAGCTCGTAGGAATTTTTGGGGAATTTTTCTAATAAGCGAGCTATTTCTTATGCTTATCGAAAGTTCGTGCGAGAAATAAATAAAAAGGAAATTATTTTTAGTCGGTTAATTTTTGACCGTTCGATCGCGATAAGTTTGATTTTGGGCCGTTGATCTGTTGAGAAGCTTGGGGTGTAAATAGGGGAATTTTGGGATTTTTATTTTGGAAAACAGAAAATCAGAAAAATTATCCACGGCGCGACCCGTTTTTCTTCCCCCGTGACCCGTTGACCCAACCCGTTAATTTTTCCGTTTTTCGGCTACCTCTGAAAAAGGAAAACGTAGGAAAGGGATCCTTGATGCTTCCTTATTGTTGTGTTGTGTGATTTTTTGAGAAAATTTGCAGGATTTTGGGCTACCCGATTCGGGTTTTGAACCGTCGAATCTCCATCACCGGTGGCGGTGCTCTGACGTGTTGTGGAGGTCGGGAGTTGAGGGAAAATTATCCTCAACGGGTAGGAAGGAAGTTCCGATGAAGCTCTACGGTGGAGCTTTGCCGTGTTGAAATTTCTGGCCGATTTCGGGCCGTGATGTTTCTAGAGATTTTTCAGGCATGTGGTGGTGAGTTAAGGCGTGTTGGGCTAAGGGATAGATTAGGCTCGAGGAGAGGAATGTGTTGAGGGGTTAATCGTCGCCGTTGGTGGCAATTGCTAAAATTAGGTTTCCTGTGTTTTTCAGCAATTTTCGATCAAACGCTGATGGATTGGACTTCGGTCCAGTTATGAAAGTGGAAGGGCTCGCCAAGAGCTTTTGAACGAAGGGTTAGCCACCCCCATTTGAAGACTTTCACCAGAGACGCATGGGCTACATGTGCCACCGCCTGTGGAGGCGCGTAAGGGTCACGCTCTGCCGTCTATGGCAATGCTCTGGCTATTTCTTATGCTTATCGGAAGTTCGTCTGAGAAATAAATAAAAAGGAAATCATTTTTAGTCGGTTAATTTTTGACTGCTCGATCGCGATAAGTTTGATTTTGGGCCATTGATCTGTTGAGGAGCTTGGGGGTATAAATAGGGGAATTTTGGGATTTTTATTTTGGAAAACAGAAAATCAAAAAAATTATCCACGGCACGACCCGTTTTTCTTCCCCCATGACTGGTTGACCTAACCCGTTAATTTTTCTGTTTTCCGGCCACCTCCGAAAAAGGAAAAGGTAGGAAAAGGATCCTTGATGCTTCCTTGTTGTTGTGTTGTGTGATTTTTGAGAAAATTTGTAGGATTTTGGGCTACCCGATTTGGGTTTTGAACCGTCGAATCTTTATCGTCGGTGGCGGTGCTCTGACGTGTTGTGGAGGTCGGGAGTTGAGGGGAAATGATCCTCAACGGGTAGGATGGAAGGTTCGATGAAGCTCCACGGTGGAGCTTCGCCGTGTTGAAATTTCTGGCCGATTTCGGGCCATGATGTTTCGAGAGATTTTTCAGCCACGTGGTGGTGAGTTAAGGCTCGTAGGGCTACGGGATAGATTAGGCTCGAGGAGAGGAATGTGTTGAGGGTTAATCGTCGATGTTGGTGGCGGTTTTTCGGAATTAGGTTTCCTGTCTTTTTCAGCAATTTTCGGTCGAGCGCTGATGGATTGGACTTCGGTTCACTTATAAAAGTGGAAGGGCTCGCCAAGAGCTTTCGAACGAGGGGTCATGCACCCACATTTGAGGACTTTCTTAAAGGACCCAACCCCAATTTAGTTTCCTAAACCGGAATCAAACCCCTTCTGAAAACACGAACTTTCAAAAACCATAGAAATCTTGGTAGAGTTTCACTATATCGCGGAATTACCATTAACCTACACCCGAAAACACACTTCATCCTATGCCACAAAAACCAAACCGTGGGCACCAATCCCATCCGGATTTCTCAAAATCATATCATCATAACATAAAGTAATAAACAAAACTGTAACTTTCAGAAATCCGGGGAAAATAATACGAAAATATAACATCAGAGTATTCAGAGCGACCTCTAGTATATATACATAAATATACAACAGTAGGCTAAACAAGAAACCTACTGAAAAAGAAAAGTAGCTCGAACACTAAGCCTCCGACTGCGACGTGCGACACCATAATCCGAACTGCAAATTGGGCACGAAAACCGAAAAGCCCAGGGGAAAAGCAAATAAAATCGTTAGAGTGAGTGGACGAAAATAAACATATGTCTTTCACCATTTACATAACATAAAAATAATGCGAGTTCTTAAAATAAATGGAGGTGTCGAGCGAATCTCTCAAGCCCGACGGTGATAGACTAGGCGAATCTCTCAAGCCTAGTGGGCACATCAGGCAAATCTCTCAAGCCTGGAACTGGACTACCGGTGATCAGCCGAGTAGTCAATGCATCGATGCTAAGTAAATGCTATCACCAATAAAACATAAAACAATACCTCCAAAACAATAAATAATCTCAATACTGTACTGGAAATAAATACTGAAACCAAGAACTTGCTACGACAGTGTAAATAAATGTCCACTCACAGATAAGCACAGCACGCAGACACGCTAATCCCGAGATCCGGCTGAAGATCCCTCACCAAGCGTACGATCTCGATCCCCTGAATAATCACAAAATATCACTGATCAAAATCACAATTCAATACTCTGAACCACACCTCGGAAACCAACCATTCCCGAAAATATATAACTCGGACATCAAAAGAATCGTTGAAAACCCCAAATATACTCCACAAAACCTTCGACTTAAAATCCACTACTCAAATTAACTCGAAAACCTCAAGGCGACGATCGGGACGCGATTACGAGTAAAACGATATAAAACTTGTCAAAATCCAAAAAGTCAACGCCTCGCCGAAGCTCCACCGTTGACCGCAGCCGGCGGCGGCGGCGCGCTGTCTCCGGAGAGATTTTTCAGCTAGGAAAACCCAAAATTCAAGTTCTCCTCAAGCCCAATACTTTTCTCCACTACCTCAACCTCCAATTCCGCTGTAATCCGTTGGAAAACAGCTCGAAATTCCATGATTTCCAAAATCGGCCGGCGACTCGGTCCACCACCGGAACTCCGGCCACGACGCACGGCGGTCCTCGAGACCACCCCCAAAAGTTTCGCCGTGGCCCCATAAATCTTTCCCCCCTAATCTCCGGCCACCACCGTGGTCGGAGCACCGCCGTCCGTCACCCCCGAAAACCCACCATTTCTCCTCCACAATTTCAACCCAAAACCTCCACCAAACATCACAATTCATACGTCAAATGAAAGCCCAAACATCAAGCTTTAATTCCTTACCTTTATTTCCGGCAACCGCGCCGTATTCCGAAAGCCACCATGATGGCGAGTCGTGACTCACTGAGTTAACACAGGTTGACTCGGTCAACTCGGTCAAACAGCCTATTTTTCGAATTTTTTCGATAACTTTACGACTATTCGGCTTATACGTCGCGAATCAACTCTATCAACAATTCAGATAACTCAAACTCAAACGGATAAACACGACTAACTCGGTGATAATTTCAAATATTCATTTTATATTCCTCGATTATCCGAAAAATTCTCGGAAAGCTCCCACGAACACGAAATCAAATTCTCTAAATTTTCCACAAACAAACCTAAATCAAATTCGTGCTCGAAAATTAAGTCGTGAACTAAGTTGCAAATCCGATTAATTACGATAAACCTCAATTACTCGTGAAATTCGCAGATTAAGCCAATTACTATACCAATTCCGGTTCGGGTCGTCACACTTTCACCATAGACGTATGGGCTACATGTGCCACCGTCTGTGGAAGCGTGTGAGGGTCACGCGCCGCCGTCCACGGCAATGCTTTAGCAAGCCAGTTTGTCAAAATTATTGGCGGGACTTCTAAGGTTGTTTTTAGGGCCGATTTCCATAGTTTTACGTATATATTGATATCGTATGATCCGTATTTACAGGACATAGATCACGACTCTAACAACAAAGGAAATTTCGTTGGACCCCAGCAGTAGTCGCAGACTTGTGAGTGGATGTTTAATTATTTTCATAGTTGTTCCAAGTTCATGTTTATACAGATTTACAGTCTCCTGTATTTTATTACAGTCGAGTTTGAAGGTATGTTTGTGATAGTTTTATTTTCAGCATCGATGCTTTGACTAGTCGGCTGATCACTGACTAGTTGGGTCAAACCCGATTAAGAGAAACACCCTGCTGACCCAGATTGTCTCGGGTTAGGACAAACACCCTAAACAATCCCATCACTTTGTCTTACAGTCCTTGAGACGTTTCAGGTTAGTACAAACACCCTGAGTGCCTACCTCTATATTTTATTTCAGTTTATTATATTTGAACTCGCTTTATTTTACAGAAATTAGCGAAAAGGCATGTTATTACAGATTTATCGTTTTACGTAGTTTACATTATTTTTGTCCACTCACTCTAACATTTTATATTTTAAATGCCATTCCCAGGGCTTTTTGGTTTCCGTCGTCCAGGCTGCAGTATAAATCCTGAGTTTACGTGGTGTCGTCGAAGGCTTTGAATCCACAAGTCAGCTCCTTATTCAGTAGGTTCAAGTCTATTGTCATACCTGTTTATATGTATCCTATGCTCATAAGGAAGTCGCTCTGAATTCTGGTTGTTTATGTTATTTTCAGTTACTCGAATAATAGTCAAGTATGTTCTCTTTGTATTCAGAACCAGTATGTTGTAAATACGTTTAAAATTCCTGAGTTAAATTTCTGGTTCTTGTTTATGTTATTTGTTGAGAAATTCAGATGGACAATCGGTGGTCCACAGTTTGTTTGTGGGAATCTGGTTAGAAGTGTTCTCTTCTTGCAGGTTTTTGGGTTGTTAAGTTTTCAGGAAAAATTATGTCAAAATTTTCGTAGAATTTCTCAGAGTTAATTAATCATTAGGATTTAATTCTAGTTTACTAGCTAAATTATCTTGTTTACTAGCTAAACTAGGGTTGAGTCCTTTCATTCATTAACTCTTTACGTAATCCACATTTGTGAAGCATGTGAGACACATTTGAATGCGAAAATTATCTGCACTCTGAGATTGAGTTACTGATCAGGGGTGTTCATTTCATAGACAGTAAGGGAGTCTACATCACATATAGTCATTTTGTGTTAATGTGTTGTACTCTTTCTCCCTTCGATCAAGCTTTTGTTTTACCCACGAGGTTTTTGTTTGTTTGAGAATGTTTTTAGTGAGGCAACGGGTTATACATCATATATTAGGATCGCGACACAAGAAGGAGTGTTCAAGGAGATATATTTCTCGTATCTCAGTGTATGTTTTGTCCTAATTAGAGTAGAAGGAGACATTTTCTCAATTCTTGGTTTATAAGGATATTGATTGTAACAAATGGTAATGCATGTATTTAAGGCTATCTAGAAATGAATAAAGATACAGTTTTTAGTCTACATCTATTGTGTTTACTTTTCTCCTTCAACAATAAACAAGTAAAGGAAAAAAGAAATTAGTGCAAATGTATAGCAGAATTAAAGAGGAGAAAGCTAAATGTAGATACAAAAACAAAGAAAAAAAAGTTCAATTATTGTACTGTATAGAAAAGAAAGGTCCAACTAGTGTATAACAAAAACAAAAAGAAAATAGTTATGCAAAATGAGAGACTTGGGTTTTAAATCCACGAACTAATAAACCTTACCCACTCTATCAGTTGTGTATAATAGTAGAGTAATACAAGCTAAAATATTTATAAGATGTCAGGGGAAGGGAAGAGGAAGGGCCCACCCTAGCCTTCATTAAACCAATATACACTTACAATGGCTATAGCAGCTGCCTCATTTGGCTTGATCAATGAACAACCCCTTATGTTGTGGCCTTCTTTGAAACATCTTTGACATGTCATTTTGACATGGCTTCTGCTCAATCTTATTGTTCCATCTGCAAGTGCTGGTCCAAGATTCTCCCTAAGTTCCTTAACCCTTTTCTTTTTGGGTCTGCCACTCTGCTTCTTGAATGGAGGAGGTGTAATGGGGAAGTTTACAAGGTTCCAATCCTTCATACTAGTTAACGGATGAATTATAGGGTTATCGGATTCAAATACTTGTCCCTCATCAACTTATCACAAAATTGATGTGGTTCAACCTTCTTCATTCTTATTGTAGACACTACATGAAGACATGGAACACGACTAGTCTGCCACCTTCTACATAAGCATATATGACGCCCAAGGTCAATAGAATGGTGGCTCAGTAAATTTTCCTCACCTTTCACTTGAAATGCATGCTCTCCTGCCTAGAATGGATAATAAAAACATGATCTTTCAACATATTTGGACAACATCTTCAATGGTCTTGGTCCAACGAGTGCATTTCATTTTAGACAACCAACCCTCTTATTATTATGCATTACAATAATATCCATCCTTATCTTCTCACACAAAGTTATTATTGGCTTGTCTCTGGTGTCATGGAGAACTTCATTCCACATCATCACACATGACACATCATCACATTTGATGGGCTATGGATGGAATATCGACGTAGGTATCATGTTAGTACAAAAATATAACTTTTGGTATCAATGTGATAACTTTCAAAGTCTGGGTACCAAAGTGACCTAACATGGGAAGCTCAGACACTATAGGTGCATTTTTTCTATTTAGCTTTGGTGTATACATACATTATTGTCGTGCTGATACTACAAGAGCTATATCCAAAAATGAGGAATCACATAGCAACAACTGGGAATTCCTTGCAAAAACTTGGTATAAACAAGGAACTTTAATGTTATTGCGGATGATTTCATCAACACGACTAATTCATCCCATTTAAATAGTAATTACTAGCGGTAAATTTTAAGATTTGTCGTTTAATACTTATGTAATGTGCTAATCAAGCAAGTTATTTATATCACTAAGGCAGTCGATCAGTAATTATTTGGTGTTCAATGTACTTGGAGAGACTGGTTGAGTAATTGACTAATTCACTTCATTTCCATCAAGCACTGATCACGGTCGAAGTAACATAAGATGAATCCTTAGGGATTAGCTACTAACATATGTACGTATGACTAGCTTCTCTCACTAGGGAATTCCATTGATCCATTGCAATTTTGTAGGCTGTAGCTAGTCGAAGCTACTTGAGCCCACTCTACTGCACAAAGATTATAATCCACATTTGATTCAGCTGCAACTCATCTTAATAGAAAAGTATTCAGGGAGACCTCAATAATTTTGTTCAACCCAATTTTGGGGTTAATAAAGCTCTACAAGTGGTTTCCTATTTGGAAAAAATATCTACTCAATCATATCATATCTACAAGAGTTAATTCTAGTTACAACAAGATTCTATTCTTCAACATTCCCCCTTAAGTTGGAGCATAAATGTCATTCATACCCAACTTGTCAATCGAGTCTTCAAATGCTTTGTGTGACACTCCTTTGGTGAGTATATAATTTATTAATAACAAATGTCTATGATCCATACAATCTATGGTGAGATACAGAGCTAGCAATAAGGTATTTGGCTTTGGCTTCTATGCTAGGCTCATATTGTTTATTTGGAACCTCTTTTGTTTCTCATTGAGATCTCCTAGACACATAAGTTTTTACACTACTTGATTCAATGTTACCAGTACGTACCTCTGATAAGACACTCTAGACGGCCTCTTAAGTTGATGGTGTAGAAGGGGAGTATTCAGGGATGGTTGCTTCAGAGGAGGGAGGTTGATCTTTAGGTTGATTTTATGGTACAAAATTCGATGCTTCAGGTCCATTGGTCCATGGGTCAAGACCATTACTCGACGGGTCGATCAAAGCTCCTAGTCCATTCTTCGACGAGTCGAGGCCATTTCTCGACGGGTCGATTGGATCTCCCTGTCGTTTGAACGAAGCTCTTCCGAACCCAGTCGATAGGTCGAAGGATTTACTCAATGGGTCAACTGGGCTTCTTGGAGGGATTTTTGTCTATTTTTCAACTTCAAATATCCTTTCCAAACTCTCCAATTCTTCAAATTCAATCACATTCAGAGGATTTCCTTCATCTTCAATCCCCTTTAACTGTCTATTCTTTCGTCCAGCCTATCCATTTTGTTGAGTATAAGCAATGGAAGTCTGGTGTCGAATCCCATGAGTACTTAAGAATGCAACAATTTCACCATTCACATATTCTCTACCATTGTCAGACCGGAGAACCCATATTTGTCGTTGGTATTGGGTTTCCACCATCTTGTAGAATTCAGTGAATCTTGCAAACACTTCACTTTTACTCTTCATTAAAGTGACCCAAGTCATTCTAGGGCATTCATCAATAAAAGTCAGAACGAGAAGAGATTCTTGCAGTACCCCAAATATTAGAATGGATTTTTATCAAGGAATTGAACACTTATTTTCAAACTTGGAGAATAAGTAATACCGTGGCTCTTAGTCAGTTCACAAATATCATACTTAAAAACTGACTCTTCAACAACTTAAATTAACTGAGGTTGTGATTTCATAAGATATCCAAATGATAAATGACATAAGCGACGATGTCATAAGCCTATAATAACATAGTTTTTTTTTCTTTATTCAAATTACTGGTACTATTTGCTTGACTCAACAAATTCAACTACTCCTGTCCACTTCTTGTAAAATCCAAGTAGTACAATTTTTCCCTTATCCATAACAAAGAATCTGTCTTGTCAAAATGTCCTGAAAAATACAGAAATCGGGATAAAAGACTACATTGCAAGAGACGGCCATATTAATTTGACTCACAACTAAGAGGTTATATGCTAGAGAGGGAACAACAAGTCATAATCAAGAGTCAATGCATGAGAAATTTGCATAGATCATTCTCCAATAATTGGAGAAGGAGAACCATCAACGATAGAAACAACATGTTGAGGAGAAATTTTAATGGTGTCTACAAGACTAAGGTTATTTGTCATATGATCAAGTGCACCAGTATCAATTATTCGAGATCTATTCACATACAATGTAGAGAGAGAATATGTCAGTGACCCATGATTGGTACCCTGTCGATAGTCAGGTGCAGCTTCAGTACGAAGTTCAAGCTTACTATGTCCTCCAATACGTATTTCATGAGAGGAACCCAACTAGAATAGTTGGATTCATTCAAGAGTTCTACAGTAGGAAAAACATTATGATCTTGAATGTTGTTGTGGTAGTGTTGATGATTGTGGATGGGGTGCATGGCAGGTGTTCGTCCATTATTGTTAGTGTTTTTGATGAGATCCATGACTTCAGATTTCATATTGTAGGTGCAGCGCGCAGAAGAAATAATTTGGTGGTGGTGATTTAGGGTTTCAATTTAATTCAGGGTTTTCAAGTTCCAGGAATTTAGCTTTGATGCCAAGTAGAAAGGTATTCATGGAGAATTGTGTAATAGCCCAAACCTAAATTACCCAATTAATCCTTATTCGTCGAGTTTATTATTGAGTTAATCTAGCTTCGACGCATTTATCGAAATTATTAATTTTGCCGCGATTTACAAATTGACATTTTTGAAGTAGTGATTCTCAGTTCACTTTCTTCACGAAAGTTTTAGAGCAAATTATTACAAACTCGTACATATTTTTAGTGGATTTTTCATAGGTCTGAACTAATTGTTGCAAATTTTAGAAGTTTGGAGTATTTATGACATTAATTTAGAAATCTATCGTCGGTCAATTTATCTTGGCTGTTAGATCAACTAGTATATTCAATCTCAGCCCTTGATTTCAATTTAATCTAGGGTATAAATTTGAAAATTTCCACTTGGATGGTAGAACCCATACTGCGCGACCCGAATGGCGACCCGACCCAAAAACATGAACCAGTTGGATCCTTGCCGTCCAGCAACCTCAACTCGCCACATTACCCTAAATTGAGAGCCCTTTCTCTCCTTGACCTTCCTGCAACCTCAAAACCGACATGCATTACCCATTGGTTATGAATCGAGCGATGAAGAAGGTATAGATTCGGGTTGGATTTCACACCGCTCGTGGCGGCGTTCCTGGCTGTGACATGCTAACGAACCATGGGGGTTTGAATGCCCTTCATCTGGGATCTCGAATACTAGTAGCAATAGGGCATAAGTCGGCCATTTTCCATTCGTCGGTCGACAACGATTCCGACGAGAGTTCCAAGCTTTCGAGGTAAATTTCAACCACTTCCGATCATTTTCTCGTCTTGCTGTAGTTAGAAATTTTGTAGTACTCATTGAGATGTTTTTTTTAATGTGTTAATCGACCAAATTGGAGAAGGTTGGTTTTGGCAGCGCAAGGCTGCCGCTCGTGGCGCCCACGCGCCGCCATGTGCGGTAAAGCTCTTGTGATAGAAGGTAAATATTGAGATGGAAAGGTTTCTTAACATTTTTCTTTTGATTTTGAAAAGTTTTTGCATTTTTCGACACTTGTTGTTAAGGTATCGGCTTATGTGTATTAATAGAGGTGACTCGAATCATCGACATAATCAATTGTTGTGTGTCGAGTCGTGGTACAACAAATGGCTTCGAACGCATATCATGATGAATATGAGAAGTATTTAGAGTTCTCGCGATTATCGTTAGTCAAATGTGAGTCTCCAATGAATGTTTTCCTCGATTGTCTTTTCCACTTTAGTTGTAATATCACAACGTTTTATTAATGAATTCTTAGATGTTTGGTTTGTGTTAGGAATATCGAGTTAGAATATCGAGTTACCTCGGTTGTCTTTTCCACTTTAGTTGTAATATCGAGTTTTATTAATGAATTCTCAGCTAGGTGATTGACAAGTAACTTATTAGGAAATCCAGGTAAGTGGATCCTTCATTTTCACAGTTGCGTATGCGAGTTTATAAATTCGAAATATACTTTGTTTTTGCGATTACGTTTCGCGATTTCAATCAATTACGGTCGAATTATTAGCAATTAGTTTCCAGTTCTACTAGTTCTTTACGTTGTATGTACTCAGTTTAGCTAAGCTTGGTTACCAGATATTTTTAGCGTTTATAATTTATAATTTCAGTTTGGCTAACTCTTTATGCATGTTGCTTTCAATTTAGATTAGTTATAAATCTTAAATCTCTTCAGTGCCTACGTCTTAGGATTTCAGTCCAGCTAGTCCAATTTTGATTTTACCTTATTCTAGCATATGACGCATTTATATTAGCATCCAGTTCAGATGTGTCTCAATGTATGACGCTCTTAATTAAGCATCCAGTTCAGATGAATCTCAATTTACAATACTTAAGTTTATGACTCTTATAACTGTTACCCTGGAGGATTAGTTCATATCAGTTTATGTAGTTACTCGACTGATCATCGAGTGACTTATGTCGTTTAGGCTAACTTGACCCTAAGCCTCATCATTTGGCCCGCGGAGGCCTGCAAAGTCCAAAAATCCCAAGTCCGGCTTGGTCCCAAAAAAGCATGCAATAGGCCCGACCCATAGAGCCGTGCGTGGGCCGGACTTGAGCTTAGTGTCTCAAGCCCGCCCGGCCTAAAAGCCCGTCTTGTATTTTAATTTTTTAAATTTAATATGTGGATAATAATTTATACTTATTTAAAAAAAATGAAATAAGATAAGGAAACAAGCTACGGCCTTAATGAATAAATTCCTAGTTGGATATATAGTTGTATTTAGTCTTGGATTCTTATTTTGCTACTTAGCCTTCATGAATAAATTTAGTTTTATATAAAGAAAATCTTTATTCATTGTTTTGAAAATGCTATATGGTTTTTGAGTTAATGTTTGTATATTGATCTAAGAGCATCTCTAATAGTAGTATTATTTTCTAGTCAAATTTATCACAAAGCTAAATATAACCACCATATTTTTAACTTTTGCTCCAATAGTTCTAGATATTTCTAAGTCAAATTGAAATAAAACACTATGAAGAGAGGAAAATATAGGAGAAAAAAGTTTAACTATTAGTTATTTTCTCTCTCCATTCTTGCTAAATTTGACAAAAGATTTAACCAAAAGTTATATTTGACTTCAGTATAGGGTATCTATTAGCTATAAATTAGTCAAATTTTAACATTTTTTTGGCGCATAGTGAGTTTAACTTGTTTTTTTATGTAGAAATTATTTAGGTCCAACCCAAAAATTATAGAGACACTCGGCCCGCAAGGTCCAGTTCCATGGGTCAGGCTTGGGCATTACAATTGTGCTTAAACCCCGGTCCGGCCCGTTGATGACCCTAGACGACATTAGGTGACAGGTACTAGCTAGACCGCTTGATCATTGCCTCCCTTAGGTACACCTATGATGTTTGAGCTATCAGTTCCCAGAGTGCAAACTTGATCAAACAGTTATTCCAGATGTTTTAGTGTGTCATGTTAGTCACATATCGCCATGGATGCTAGGCTCCTAATCGACATTGCACGACTTGTGATGTTGGGTCCCTAGGTTCTTACCTTATTTGATTTATTTCAGTTTCAAATCTTTAGTTTTTAGATCCAGTACTCTTCAGTTGAATTTCAGTTTTTGCATCAGTTTTTTAGTCTTCAAAGCCATTCATTGTTTTCGTTTACTTGTTGAGTACAACACAGGATTTTACATCATTCCCATACAATTTTTCACAAAAATTTCAGTGGAAGGGCATAACTTTATTTTTTCACGTTTTCTTATATTGTACTGTTTTTGTCCACTCACTCTAACAATTTTATGTTTTTGAAATGTCCTTCCTTGGGCCATTCGATTTCAAATGCCCAGGTTACCAAGTTTGAGCAGATGTCGGGCGCACATGGAGTTTGAGGCATAGTAGTTCCCTTCAATAGGATCTACAGCTGATCCTATGAGTAGTAGCTAGTTAGTTTAGATGTTATAGAAGTATCTAGTCACTCTGATGTCAGGAATTTGTTTTACCCTTTATGAGCATATTATCGGTTATAAAGATTAAATGATTTTTGAGACTTGTGAATTTCAGTGTTGAGATTTTTTATATATATTTATTAGTAAATACCTCAATTAGTAGTGTTGTTAGGACCTAAGGGCATCTCCAATGGGAGGTGCTAAACCCTAAATTATAGCTTGGTATGCCAATATTTGCTCTCCAATGGTTCATTTTGTGGATCTAAACCCTACACCCATCTAGCTACAAGTCCTAAATGAAGATTTAGAATAAAAATTTATTTAGATCTAGATCTAAAATGGGAGGGGGAGAGGCAGTGGGCCAGGTAGAGGGAAGAGAGAGAAAACGAGATGGTTTAGGACTTTAACTATTGGAGATGATTGAAGTCTTAAATGAATAGTGTCAAAATGAAGTTCTAAAAATAGGTTTAGGACTTCATATAGGACTTCTCCATTGGAAATGCCCTAATCTCAATTTAGGCTGCTAAATTGGGGTCGGGTATTTACAAATTGAATGATTTCATTCATCCCAATTTTGGGGTTAATAAAGTTTTACAAGCGATTTTCTATTAGGAAAAGATATCTACACAATCTTATCATATCTAAAAGAGTTAATTATAATTACAACATGATTTTATTCTTCAAAAATCTTCATTTCAAGGTCAGCAACTGAAATCACGCATCGAGTGGGTACCCTTATTGCTCAATCTTTGAAATAGCAAGCCTGAGTTTTACTCTTGTTAGCCATGGTAGAAATTACCACGTTTTCTAATCTATGTACATTCATTAGATCATGTGTCCCACAGTTGTAAAGTTGCATGGTCTCTCATTGCAGATATAATCAAGATGCAAGGGAATCTGTTTCGTTTCTTGGTTGGGTTATGATGGTGGCCTTTTGAGCATGGAGGAATTCTTAGATTGGTTGGGCTCTTGGCCTCACCGTCGGGCAACAAATGATGGTCTTCTTCTTCAATGATTTGCGGTGGATAAGAGTCTAATCTAAGGTCTTGTCAGTGGATTTGGGATCGAGGGCGAGGTTGTGGAGCTTCGACGGTGGTCAAGGAGCGTCGCTGAGATCTTCGGTTCGTCACTTGATTTAATTTGTGCATGTTCTTTCGGGAAACTTAATGATGTTGGATTGGAGATCCCACATTGAAATATGGCAAGATGAAATACAATTTAAATGAAAGTGCACATGCAGAGGTATGTTGAATTAGAGATCCCACATCGAAATAGGATAAGATGAAATACAATTTAAATGAAGGTGGACTATTCCTAATTGTACCGAGGCCTTTTGTGGATAAAACTCAACACCTTAAAGGTGGTTAAGTTGGGACAATATCGGTACATGATGGACCATACGTGCCACCCTTGTCGCTATTCAACTTGGTATCAAAGCAGGTTCCTCTCCATCGCGTCCCGAGTCCGATGGGCTCAAACTGAAATCTGGGCCAGATTGAAATTTGTTCCAGTTGAATGAATGAATTGTGCATTTGAAAATATGTGTTGGCTCCTGAATTTATTTCCACGTGCTAACCTAAAGTTAGGTTGCATGTGCGGAGGCGCGTTGGATTGGAGATCCCACATCGAAATAGGGCAAGATGAAATACAATTTTAATAAAGGTGAACTATTCCTAATTGTACCAATGTCTTTTGTGGATAAAACTCAACATCTCAAAGATAGTTAAGTTGAGACAATATCGGTACATGACGGACCTTACATGCCACGCTTGTCGTTATTTAACTAATAAAAGGGCTTTGTCACTCCATCCAAGCGGTAATTATTGCATATTTGTCGAACTTTATAATCTCAGTCAGGTCTCAACAAATACAAAAATAATTGTATACAAGTATTTATAAAAAAATTAACAATATTAATTTTTTTCTTTGATATATTGATCGAAATTTCACTATTTTTAGTCAATGATATATCTTTGATGGCCAATATTTAAATTCTTATAGTTGATATCAGCGACAGAAGGACGTTATTCCCTACTAATAAAAGATACTGTTACTCCTTTACTTGCTAACGAGTCCCTTGTACATTTATATACCGCATATCATAGAATTTGTCTTTGCTCATGGCTAATTACCTTTATTTGTTTCGTTGTTGGGCCTTTGTTTATTTATTTTTGAAATAATGTTGGGCCCTCCTTTGATAGACCAAAACATGAAACCTGGCCAAGTAGCCCAGATGAGAAAGTAAGATACCGAGCCCCACATTCTGGCGGGAAAATCTAGCGTGTTCCCGCTAAAACCAACTCTTTGAGAAAATAAAAGGCACCCACTTTCTGCTGCCCACTCTTCTTTTCTCTCGGAACCCTAGCTAGACCCTCTTCTGCTCTCTCTCTCTCTCTCTAGCCATGGCTTCAGACTCTTCTGCGTTCATCAACGGTAAGTCCACTTCTCTTCAATTGCTTCATTTCTCTGTTTGTTTCCCTTGAGATCTCAAATTCGATTCATCAATTTCAACAGGTCCTTCCTCTCCGGGCGACTCCTTCTCGAGCCCAATAGGAAACACCTTCTCATCTCCGGCCGACGCTGCCGCCGCCGCCGCTCTCCAACAAAGACGCCGCCGCTACACCACTCCGACTGCCTTCGCGACCCCTCCGGCGTCCCGGTCCCGCTTCCCCGAATCAACCCCAACCCCATCTCGCACGCGCCGCCAAAACGGCAGCGCCGCACGGACCCCTAATTCAACCGATGACATGCCTCCGTCTTCGGAGGGCGGCGAGAGCTACGACATGGACGAGGACCGCCCCACGTACGTGTGGGGAACCAACATTAGCGTCAATGATGTCAAGGTCGCCATTGCTAGGTTTCTCAAGAATTTTCGGGACAATTCGCTGAATTCGGAGAGCGAGTATCTTTCCGAAGGGAAGTACATTGAGGCCATTAAAGGTATTCTTGAAATGGAGGGTGATTCACTTGATGTTGATGCACGCAATGTGTTTGATTATGACTCGGATTTGTATGCGAAGATGGTGAGGTACCCGCTTGAGGTTCTTGCCATTTTCGATATTGTTTTGATGGAAATGTTGCCTGTCATAAACCCTTTGTTTGAGAAGCACATTCAAACTCGGATTTTCAATCTCAAGTCATCAACATCCATGAGAAATCTCAACCCATCTGGTCAGTTTGTTTGTTTTCTTCACCTTCTTGGTTGCAGTTCAATTCAATTTAGTTTCTTTTATTTGTTTTTTTTTGGGTTAAAAAGTGGTGTTTAGAGATATGGACTGATTTTGAGTATATCTATATGTAGACATTGAAAGGATGGTTTCGATAAAGGGAATGATCATTCGGTCTAGTTCTATAATACCTGAGATAAGGGAAGCAATATTTAGATGCCTTGTCTGTGGTTACTACACCGACCCTATTCCAGTAGAGAAAGGTGAACAACACTAGAGCTTGCATATTTTTGGCTTACTTTTATGTAAGAAATTTTTCTTTTTCTTTTGCTGAATGGTGAAAGCTATCAGGGAAGATAAATGAACCTTTAATATGCATGAAGGAGGAGTGTCAAGCCAGGAATTCTATGACACTTGTTCACAACCGTTGCAGGTAAAACATGCTGTTACTACTTTTCCAAAAAAAGGGTGTTACTATGGAATTCTTAAGGCCATATCATTATTATATGTGCACTTCTTGTGGTGTTGCTACTGTTAGATGAACACTTCATGGGCATATTTGGTGACCTAATTTGATTTCAGTTGCTTATGACATTCCTCTTTATTTGTTTCTGATGGATACATCTTTGAACTTTAGTAGGTGTTTCCTCATATACATCCTCATATGAATAATTGAACATCTGTTCATATCTTTTTGTTAAAGTTTTATTACATAAGTTTGTCCTCTATCAGCCTTTTCTATTTCTTGGAATTTCTGTCTGTGTTGAGTTTTGCTTAAAACATTGATGCATTTGAAACCTATGCTGTTTAGTTACTTGATCATATATCCTGTATTGACCCAAGCTTTTGAACTCAGTAATGAAATATGGGTACAACATTTATTAGATTGCAAGTCACTACTTTTCATTGCTGAAGCAAAGTCCAAATTATTTGTATTACATGAAGTCGTCATGAAATGGAAAATATGCAAATGTATGCCCTTGGTCTAAAACTGGCTTGGATCAGTTTAGGAGAACACATAAAAGCAGTGAGATATCTGAGCAAAAACGTCTGTCAGATAAACTCAATCTGCAAATAATTGATTTGAAAATGTTGCTTTTTGTTTTCTGCAAAACAAGTTTAGCATTGAGAATTTTATAATGGATCCTATTCTGTGAATCAGGTTTACTGATAAACAGATTGTAAGACTCCAGGAGACACCTGATGAGATCCCTGAAGGCGGAACACCACATACTGTCAGTTTATTGATGCATGACAAACTTGTTGATGCTGGAAAACCAGGTGACCGAGTTGAGGTAAGGCCATAATTCCATATGGTAATGTGTTTCAATGTATGGATCAACTGTTTTTCACTGTATGGATCACAAAAAAGATAAAATATATCTTCTTTCACCTGTTTAATCGGTTTTTTTTTTTCGTATAGGTTACCGGGATATATCGAGCTATGACCGTAAGAGTTGGACCAACGCAAAGAACTGTTAAATCATTATTTAAGGCAAGCTTCTATCTTTTCTCTGGTAAAGGTCAAGCTGTTTGTCAATGAGGTGCACTGCAATAATGCATAGTGATCCTTTCTTTTGATTGCAGACTTACATTGATTGTCTGCATATAAAAAAGTCTGACAAGTCAAGAATGCTGGCGGAGGAGCAGAAAGAAGTTGACAATTCTTTGGGTGGAAATTCAGAAGAGATCCTTTTTGATGAAAAGAAGGTAGACCAATTTGTACTGTTTTTTTCACTTGTACTTACATAGCTGATGCTTGTATTTTCTCAATTTGTCACATTCAAGTAACCAAATGTTTGATTTCAGGTTGAACAATTGAAAGAGCTGGCGAAACAGCCTGATATATATGATCGCCTAACCAGATCCTTGGCTCCAAATATCTGGGAGTTAGATGATGTCAAAAAAGGCCTTCTTTGCCAGGTGCTTCAAACAATTTACTTACTGCTTTGTTGAATTATCTAAGCTTCAATTACTTCCATGATTTTCTGAATTGATGCTTATTATTTATTGTCCTGAATGCAGCTTTTTGGAGGGAATGCTTTGAAGTTGCCATCTGGTGCTAGGTTTCGTGGCGATATTAATATTCTTCTTGTCGGTGATCCTGGAACCAGCAAGTCCCAACTGCTTCAGTACATACACAAGCTTGCACCCCGTGGCATATACACTAGTGGAAGGGGAAGTTCTGCTGTTGGGTTGACAGCTTATGTTGCAAGGGATCCTGAAACAGGGGAAACCGTAAGCTTTCACTATTTGTCTAAATGCTTTCCTCCAGCATTTTATGAAAATAAAGTGATGTTGAGTGGATATTCCTCTTTTATTTATCAGGTTTTAGAGAGTGGAGCCTTGGTCTTGAGTGATAGAGGCATCTGTTGCATTGATGAATTTGACAAAATGTCTGATAGTGCAAGGAGTATGCTACACGAGGTTGGTTATTCGGTTATCCATTGCCAAACATATGGCAATGTGCATGTGTTTCTGTGTTTCACATGCTATTAACATTCTCTTATAGTTATATTTATTTTGTACTATTTTTTTATGATTCTCAGATAATTCAAAACTATATATTTCAAGTATTAAGCAATTAAAAGCATTTCTTCAATGATTAATATTTCAGGCTTATCATTTTCCCCACTTATGTTTAATACACTAAGACTTTAAGAAACTGCATTCTGGCATCCCTTGGCCTCCAAATACCTTTTTTTGCCTATGGTTCTGTTTCTAATTATACTTATATCCGCAGGTGATGGAGCAGCAAACTGTTTCAATAGCTAAGGCGGGAATCATAGCTTCCCTTAATGCTAGAACTTCAGTCCTGGCTTGTGCCAATCCAAGTGGATCTCGTTATAATCCTCGCTTGTCTGTTATTGATAACATACACCTCCCTCCTACCTTATTATCCAGGTAAGATATACTTTTCCTAAAGCACTAGCATAATGGTTTGCTCCAGTCTCCGATAGTGACATTGAGAGAGCCTAAACTAGGAATGATCTATGACTTTGGTATATATACATCTAATTTGAATGACTTGGTGTAATAATGATGTGTTTGCTCCCTGGAATAGTTTGTCAACGTTATCTTTGCTTCTTTTTTCTTCTGCAAATGTTATTGTCACTAGAGTTTGTTACTGATTCGAGCTGCTTTCTGGTGATTTTCCCAGGTTCGATCTGATTTACTTAATCCTTGACAAGGCTGATGAGCAGACAGACAGGCGCCTGGCGAAGCATATTGTTGCCTTGCACTTTGAGAATCCCGAGGTCCGGTGAAATGAGATTTTTACTCAAGAAATAGGACTAATTCTTGCATATCCTTCATTCGTACTAAAAATACTTTCTTTCCACTTGCAGACTGTACAGCAGGATGTGATAGACCTTGCAACATTGACTGCATATGTGGGATATGCTCGAAAGCATATTCACCCACAATTGTCTGATGAAGCTGCGGAGGAGCTTACTCGTGGATATGTTGAGTTGAGGAGGAGAGGAAATTTTCCAGGCAGCAGCAAAAAGGTAGAATGTTCTTCCCACATATTCTCTACATGTAATACTTGTTTTGTATAATTATCAGATATGCCACTGTGCCTTGTAATTTGGTAATAAATTACCAGTTTTTGATAGTCGTACTAGCTTTTTCTTTCATCAAAAGCAAATACCAGTTATTAAATATGTTGAATTGTTTCCTTGTAAAATCTTTGGTCCATCAAGTGCTTTGTTTTTGCAATGGTTTATTTTGACGAGAAAATTGTTGTTATATCCGTTTTAACCGTAATGATTCCATGAGAACATTCTTAACCATCACATGATTTATTTCGTTTGACATTTGTTTCAGATTCCTGTATATAATGGTTATTTGTTTGATAACTTTTACAGGTGATAACAGCAACACCTAGGCAAATTGAGAGTTTGATACGTCTTAGTGAAGCTCTTGCTCGAATTCGTTTCTCAGAAGTGGTAAGTGACGAGTGCGTTTTACCCCCGAGTGCGTTTTACCTTGACATTTTACAATATCATCAGTAGAATAAACTAAACTATTCCCTGATATATACAGGTTGAAAAGCATGATGTAATGGAAGCATTTCGGCTTTTAGAAGTTGCAATGCAACAATCAGCAACAGATCACTCTACAGGTATAGATTTACTGCACTGATGGGTGCTTTCTATGATTCTATTTCCCGTAATGACAGAACAGTTAAATAAAATTACCTCTTTACTCAAGGAACAATTGACATGGATCTTATCAATACTGGAATCTCGGCAAGTGAAAGAATGAGACGGGAGAGTCTAGTGTCATCAGCTCGGAACATAATAATGGAGAAGATGCAACTTGGGGGACCCTCAATGCGCTTATTAGACGTACACTTCCTTACCAGACAAACAATTAAACTCCGAATTTCTAGAAGACCTAAAAGTAACAGAGAGCTAAAATCTTAATGTCCTTTATTAATGTTCTGCAGTTGCTGGAGGAGCTGAAGAAGCAGAGTTCTGGCAGCGAAATTCACCTCAACGATGTTAGTTCATTCATCACTTTCTCTCGCTCTCTGAATGTAGAATTTTGCTGTGGGATTTTATTTTTCAATTTTCTTATGTACAGCAAAAACTCTCGCATGCATAGTAGTCACATTAATTCGTTACATGCTTTTATCGATTCTTCAGCTTAGGAATGCAGTTGCTACACTTGCGAGCGAGGGATTTGTGGCTGTTCAGGGCGACAGTGTGAAAAGAGTATGATAGGAAGAATGGAGGATCAAGCAGAAATGTATCAGATTTGTTTTTAAATTGTAATGGGGTGACTTGATCAAGAATATTATGTTTCCCAGAGCCTGTATCTGCAGGTGAGCCTCTGTAAATTATTTTCCTGTAGCTGTCTTTAATGCATAGATGTCAGCTGTTAGAAACTATGCGAGCTCTGTTCATCCGCTCTTCGCTTCTATTTTGAAGAGTATGCGACTGTGAACTGTCTCTTAATGCTTTGCCTGCACAGTGCAAGAAACTCGGCCGTTCATGCATAATATCTATATATTCTCGTGAATTAACTTCCTTCCGTAGTTCCAGTGGTACCAGAGCATTGGTTGTGCGATTGTATCGTGAGCTGGTTCTAGAGGAAAGATAAGAGCAACTTTTCGTTGTGGAAAATGAAGATAAGAGCAATAATTATAAAGGACAATTGCTTAGTAGTAATTGACGCCGGTGAAGTCTGTGGGCCTCGTCGGCGTCAATTGTTACTAACCAATTGTTCTTTACAATTATCGCTCTTATTTTCATTTTTCACAACGACAAGTTGATTCTATTAAACTTCTTATTATCGAACTTTGTTGTCATCTCGAATGAATAACATTCTCTAGAACCAGCTTTCGATTTAATTGCACAAACAATGCAATTAATAGAAACAAAAAATATAGAATAGTTAATTCACAATCGACAGTCGAAACAAAGATATAGAATAGTTATTCCATACATGACAGTGGCATTTGTATTGTTTATATTGCAAATTTTTTTGGTTCAAAGTTAACAAATTTAAACTTTTGTATGCAGTGTACTTGCATCGCTTTATATATAATAATTTTTCAGTGACACAAGTATTTACGTGGAAAACCCAAAACAAACAGGAAAAAAACTACAAGAAAGAATAAATTGTACTATAAGCTTATAAGAGTTCCATCGCCTTTCTTTCTTCTTCACATATTCTCGATCCTTCAAATATTTTCCACCGACTATCTTCTCCTCATTTCTTCAAGCTTCTTGATTGTTCTTTCTTTCTTCACCGACTCTCGTTCTCTCCCTCTTGATCATTCTTCTTCTTTTTAAACTTTTCCATAAACCACAAAAATGGTCAAACCTTCTTATTAGTATGTCATGCGCTAATCCATAAAATATGCTATACTTAGCACCAAAAAACCACATTAAGACAAGCGAAAGGAGTAAAATCATAGTATTCCGCTCGGAGAGCTCACACGCGCTCACAGTCGGATGGGAGAAGGGTTAGACATGCCAAAAGACTAATTTACCCCTTTTAGCATCCAAAAGGAGGTCTTTGGCAGTTGTCCCACATTGAAAGTAAGGAAGAGATGTCATCCTCGACTACCTATATAAAGAAGGTATTTATGACAAGCAAAGGTATTGAACCCTATTCATATTTTACTTAACACTTACTTCTATAACCACTTTGGACTTAGGCATCAAAGCTTGAATGCGGGTCAATCATATCTCAACTCTTTCACGCCTTTTGTGTGTTTGTTTAGCCAAGAGGAAGCGCGAGAGACAATCGTTAGAGCGCTAAGAGCGATCCTGCCATAATATCCATTGCTCTTCTAACGAGATTCCCCCATGAATTTTGGTAGAAACAATTGGCGTCGTCTAGCGGTTTCATTTTTTCTCTCCGCCACTAAAAAACCATCCTTTTCTTCACACCACCACCTCATCTTCTTCCCTCTATGACTCACCCCGAGGACAACAACCTCATTACGCCTGCCTGCGCCCATTAAGTGGTCTGCTGACACCTCTTCCCTCACCCCACATGGGCTGACGCCTCTGGCAGCACCAACACCCAGCCAAGGGACGCGAACGCTCAATTACTATAGAAGTTAGACCAACTCCTCCATGAGTGTGATGTTGCGTGCCAGGCTAACCAGTGCTTCCAAGCGACTATCGCCACTAGGCAGTCTTAATGGTCGGCTCATAGCGGACCAGAGGAGCGCCCTCTTATCATCCACATGACTGCCCTGCTCAACGACCCTCGCTTTCCAAGACCGCCGCCTTCCCCCGAGCACCAGCAACGCGCACCCGATGCTACCACAAAAATCTTGGGCCGCCTGGCTGATATTGAGGGTGAGCACTACCATGTGCGTCACCCCGCCAACGCCAACCTTCCATACACCCCATGTACAACTCTGTTCTCTTGGGCTATCACACATGTTGCTCGCGACAGACAAGCAAAATCATTGAATGACGATCGTTACTCGGAGTGTGGCGACCCTGGAACGCACATCGACAAATTTCTGCCAGCCATAGCAGGGCGCCGTCACGACGATGCTACTTTATGATATCTCTTCCTCGAGACGCTCGCAGGCGAAACGCTCAACTGGTTTTTTGAGCTCGCTCCCGGCTTCATCGATTCTTTCTCTGCATCACTGACGCTTTCCTCAAGCGTTATAGGTTGTAGGGCCGCCACAACGCCGCTAACTCATTGTTTTCCATATGCTAGGGCAGGGTTGAGCCACTTTCCACCTACATCAACCACTTCCAGAAAGCCGCCCAACATTGCAAAATTTGGACAAGCAGACGACCTTATCTTCCCTGATCAAAGGTTTGCAGTCTTCCACGTTCAAGGAGAAGATAATAAAGCGTGACTACCTGTCATATGAGGAGGTTGTTGACATGATTGTTGAGAATGAGGACATTCATTAACGGGTATATAGTCACAAAGCCTGTAATCCCCCAGGACGTGTCTCACCACCATCGACTTCGAGACATGTTTCCCCGTCGTCCCCAAGACGTGCTTCACCACCCCCTCCTTCTTATCATCGCCAGCATCATAAGCGGGCATGACCTCGCACTCCTGAGCGTCATTGGTCACCTGCTAAAGACCCCAACTGCCATTGCCAAGCCCCAAGGCGCTACTCCTCTGATAGAGAAGTATACATCATCGCCAATACTAGCTACTTAAAGATCTTCACCAATAACAAACACTTAATTCCCCCACCCAAACCTAAGACTAGACGAGCCTCACTTAAAAACACTGGGTTTTGGTGCAAGTACCATGAGTCTAAAATGCATAACACAGAGGATTGTGCCGTCCTCAAGAAAATCATCTGGGACCTCTTTGACAAGGGACAGCTTGATAAGTACAAGGCTGATGCCCCATGGCAGGTAGCGCTCATTGAGGCACATGGGCTCATCAACACAATCTTTGGCAGGAAGCATAAGGCTAGCGCTCCCCATCGGGACGTCTTCTCTGTCGTTGATATATTAGGCGCACATGCGCCATGTCATTCGTGGGACTCGATCACATTCTCTGAGGTGGACGAGCGTGGCGCTCCTACCATAGATACCTTGTTTTTCATCGATGTGCTAATAGACAGATGCAAGATACAACGAGTAATACTCAACTCCAGTTTGGCCGCTAATGTCATTTCACTACAAGAAAATGAGTCATTACCGGCGAGATTCCGGCCAACAAGGCCGGCGACCGGAAAAGTCGCCGGAAATGTCCATCATTACCGGCGACTTACCCCGTCGCCGGTAATGTCGCCGGAATCTCGCCGGTAATGTTCCAAAACATTACCGGCGACTCCAACCGTCGCCGGCAATGTCTAGGCACACATTTCCGGCGATTTTCCGGCCGGAATTTCGCCGGAAATGTGTGCCTAGACATTGCCGGCGACGGTTGGAGTCGCCGGTAATGTTTTGGAACATTACCGGCGAGATTCCGGCGTAAAGTCGCCGGTAATGTCTTCATTTCCGGCGACTTACTCCGTCGCCGGCAATGTGTCTTATATTAGATGCCGGATGGGGCAGCTCGATCATTCAATCATTTTGAGCGAAAAAAATCCAGAGAAATCGAAAGAAGGAAAACGTACGCTCTGAAATCGATAATTCGGTATATTGTCAAAATTAAGGCGCGCGTCGAAAACTCGATCACTCGGGAAGCTAAAAGTTATAGGTACGTAGGTGTATATATACGTATATGTGGTATATATATATGTGTGTGTGTGTGTTGATCAAATCCAATTTGTGAGATATATATGAAATGTTGTTGATGTACGGTCACCGAAACGAGAAAACAGCTTGTAGTTAATCTTGTGTCTGAATCAATGACTGGTATTATCGTATTGTTATCGGAGCCAGGCTTAACAGAGCCTCCTCCTACCCAGTCAAATACGTTTTGAATTGAAAAAAGGAGAATACTATCATCGAGTACTGAATCGAATTCAGAGATTAGATCGATATATATACATATGCATGCATGTGTTGATTTAATTAGAGTTGAATTGAGAGATCACGTCGATTATTAGTAGTGAATGTGTGTATATATATATAATTAATACGTAAAATTGTTAGAATTTTCAGGATGGACAAGAGTTGGATGAGCCTCGAAAGATGGGATGTCAGATATCACCAGGGAATTAGGAGTTTTGTGGATTTTGTGAAGGCTAATTGTGGAGACACTACACTTCATTATTGCCCGTGTAAAGAATGTAAGTGTTTCAGCGATTGATTTCGATTTCCCATTGATAAAGTCCAGAGGCACCTGAGTAAATACGGGTTTTGGGATAAGTACACTTGTTGGATTTATCACGGTGAAACATCGGTAGCGGGTCCGCATGATCATGGACAATTTGGTGAGAGGGCCAGTCCACGCTATGATCATGGAGATTTTGCTGAGAGGGGAAGTTCATCCTATGATCCAACATCGATGTTAATCAATGATATGTTTCCTCATGAGAGCGGTGTATTTGCTGATGAAGCACCAAATGTCCCTCCCGTCGTTGAGGGTTTCCCCCATATCGAGTCAGTCGAACCATTACCTGGAGGTCATGTCAACACAAGCGGTATGGACAAGTACAAAAACCTGATTGCATTGCAACAGACTCCGTTGTACGACGGTTGTAGTAAGACTGTTCTTGAAAGTGTGATGGGAGTGATGCAGCTCAAAATGGAGAACAAAATGTCTGTCAAAGCTGTTGATTCTTGGTTGAAGTGGACTGCTTCGCTACTGCCACCCGGTCATCGTCTTCCTACCACTCATCATAAGGTGCGACATATCCTGAAAGATCTTGGGCTTTCCTACATCAAAATCCATGCATGCAGATATGATTGTATTCTCTTCTGGGGAAAAGATCTCGAAGACCTTGAAGCCTGCCCGGTATGTTTTACAGAAAGGTATAAGTTGACTCCTGCAGGCAACAAGAAAGCTTTTCCCGCTTATTGATAGGCTGGAGCGGTTGTTCATGTGTGCTTTCACAGCCGAGGCAATGAGATGGTGGGCTGAGAGGAACTTGCCTGACGATGACACCCTTATACACCCTTCCGACAGAGAGGCTTGGAAGCACATGGTCAGGGAGTTTGATCATTTTGCAGCAGAGGTCCGAAATGTTTGGCTAGGGCTCTCATCTGACGGATTCAACCCTTTTGGCAACATGAGTCTTCAATACAGTATATGGCCAGTTATTTTGGCACCGTACAACCTTCCACCATGGATGTGCATGAAGAAGGAATACAATATGCTCACTCTGTTAATTCCGGGCCCGGGTTATCCTAATCAAGAGAGGGAACAACAAGTCATAATCAAGAGTCAATGCATGAGAAATTTGCATAGATCATTCTCCAATAATTGGAGAAGGAGAACCATCAACGATAGAAACAACATGTTGAGGAGAAATTTTAATGGTGTCTACAAGACTAAGGTTATTTGTCATATGATCAAGTGCACCAGTATCAATTATTCGAGATCTATTCACATACAATGTAGAGAGAGAATATGTCAGTGACCCATGATTGGTACCCATGATTGGAATAGTCCACCTTCATTTAAATTGTATTTCATCTTATCCTATTTCGATGTGGGATCTCTAATTCAACATACCTCTGCATGTGCACTTTCATTTAAATTGTATTTCATCTTGCCATATTTCAATGTGGGATCTCCAATCCAACATCATTAAGTTTCCCGAAAGAACATGCACAAATTAAATCAAGTGACGAACCGAAGATCTCGGCGATGCTCCTTGACCACCGTCGAAGCTCCACAACCTCGCCCTCGATCCCAAATCCACTGACAAGACCTTAGATTAGACTCTTATCCACCGCAAATCATTGAAGAATAAGACCATCATTTGTTGCCCGACGGTGAGGCCAAGAGCCCAACCAATCTAAGAATTCCTCCATGCTCAAAAGGCCACCATCATAACCCAACCAAGAAACGAAACAGATTCCCTTGCATCTTGATTATATCTGCAATGAGAGACCATGCAACTTTACAACTGTGGGACACATGATCTAATGAATGTACATAGATTAGAAAACGTGGTAATTTCTACCATGGCTAACAAGAGTAAAACTCAGGCTTGCTATTTCAAAGATTGAGCAATAAGGGTACCCACTCGATGCGTGATTTCAGTTGCTGACCTTGAAATGAAGATTTTTGAAGAATAAAATCATGTTGTAATTATAATTAACTCTTTTAGATATGATAAGATTGTGTAGATATCTTTTCCTAATAGAAAATCGCTTGTAAAACTTTATTAACCCCAAAATTGGGATGAATGAAATCATTCAATTTGTAAATACCCGACCCCAATTTAGCAGCCTAAATCGAGATTAGGGCATTTCCAATGGAGAAGTCCTATATGAAGTCCTAAACCTATTTTTAGAACTTCATTTTGACACTATTCATTTAAGACTTCAATCATCTCCAATAGTTAAAGTCCTAAACCATGTCGTTTTCTCTCTCTTCCCTCTACCTGACCCACTGCCTCTCCCCCTCCCATTTTAGATCTAGATCTAAATAAATTTTTATTCTAGATCTTCATTTAGGACTTGTAGCTAGATGGGTGTAGGGTTTAGATCCACAAAATGAACCATTGGAGAGCAAATATTGGCATACCAAGCTATAATTTAGGGTTTAGCACCTCCCATTGGAGATGCCCTTAGGTCCTAACAACACTACTAATTGAGGTATTTACTAATAAATATATATAAAAAATCTCAACACTGAAATTCACAAGTCTCAAAAATCATTTAATCTTTATAATCGATAATATGCTCATTAAGGGTAAAACAAATTCCTGACATCAGAGCGACTAGATACTTCTATAACATCTAAACTAACTAGCTACTACTCATAGGATCAGCTGTAGATCCTATTGAAGGGAACTACTATGCCTCAAACTCCATGTGCGCCCGACATCTGCTCAAACTTGGTAACCTGGGCATTTGAAATCGAAGGGCCCAAGGAAGGACATTTCAAAAACATAAAATTGTTAGAGTGAGTGGACAAAAACAGTACAATATAAGAAAACGTGAAAAAATAAAGTTATGCCCTTCCACTGAAATTTTTGTGAAAAATTGTATGGGAATGATGTAAAATCCTGTGTTGTACTCAACAAGTAAACGAAAACAATGAATGGCTTTGAAGACTAAAAAACTGATGCAAAAACTGAAATTCAACTGAAGAGTACTGGATCTAAAAACTAAAGATTTGAAACTGAAATAAATCAAATAAGGTAAGAACCTAGGGACCCAACATCACAAGTCGTGCAATGTCGATTAGGAGCCTAGCATCCATGGCGATATGTGACTAACATGACACACTAAAACATCTGGAATAACTGTTTGATCAAGTTTGCACTCTGGGAACTGATAGCTCAAACATCATAGGTGTACCTAAGGGAGGCAATGATCAAGCGGTCTAGCTAGTACCTGTCACCTAATGTCGTCTAGGGTCATCAACGGGCCGAACCGGGGTTTAAGCACAATTGTAATGCCCAAGCCCGACCCATGGAACTGGACCTTGCGGGCCGAGTGCCTCTATAATTTTTGGGTTGGACCTAAATAATTTCTACATAAAAAAACAAGTTAAACTCACTATGCGCCAAAAAAATGTTAAAATTTGACTAATTTATAGCTAATAGATACCCTATACTCAAGTCAAATATAACTTTTGGTTAAATCTTTTGTCAAATTTAGCAAGAATGGAGAGAGAAAATAACTAATAGTTAAACTTTTTTCTCCTATATTTTCCTCTCTTCATAGTGTTTTATTTCAATTTGACTTAGAAATATCTAGAACTATTGGAGCAAAAGTTAAAAATATGGTGGTTATATTTAGCTTTGTGATAAATTTGACTAGAAAATAATACTACTATTAGAGATGCTCTTAGATCAATATACAAACATTAACTCAAAAACCATATAGCATTTTCAAAACAATGAATAAAGATTTTCTTTATATAAAACTAAATTTATTCATGAAGGCTAAGTAGCAAAATAAGAATCCAAGACTAAATACAACTATATATCCAACTAAGAATTTATTCATTAAGGCCGTAGCTTGTTTCCTTATCTTATTGCATTTTTTTTAAATAAGTATAAATTATTATCCACATATTAAATTTAAAAAATTAAAATACAAGACGGGCTTTTAGGCCGGGCGGGCTTGAGACACTAAGCTCAAGTCCGGCCCACGGCTCTATGGGTCGGGCCTATTGCATGCTTTTTTGGGACCGAGCCGGACTTGGGATTTTTGGACTTTGCAGGCCTCCGCGGGTCAAATGATGAGGCTTAGGGTCAAGTTAGCCTAAACGACATAAGTCACTCGATGATCAGTCGAGTAACTACATAAACTGATATGAACTAATCCTCCAGGGTAACAGTTATAAGAGTCATAAACTTAAGTATTGTAAATTGAGATTCATCTGAACTGGATGCTTAATTAAGAGCGTCATACATTGAGACACATCTGAACTGGATGCTAATATAAAGGCGTCATATGCTAGAATAAGGTAAAATCAAAATTGGACTAGCTGGACTGAAATCCTAAGACGTAGGCACTGAAGAGATTTAAGATTTATAACTAATCTAAATTGAAAGCAACATGCATAAAGAGTTAGCCAAACTGAAATTATAAATTATAAACGCTAAAAATATCTGGTAACCAAGCTTAGCTAAATTGAGTACATACAACGTAAAGAACTAGTAGAACTGGAAACTAATTGCTAATAATTCGACCGTAATTGATTGAAATCGCGAAATGTAATCGCAAAAACAAAGTATATTTCGAATTTATAAACTCGCATACGCAACTGTGAAAATGAAGGATCCACTTACCTGGATTTCCTAATAAGTTACTTGTCAATCACCTAGCTGAGAATTCATTAATAAAACTCGATATTACAACTAAAGTGGAAAAGACAACCGAGGTAACTCGATATTCTAACTCGATATTCCTAACACAAACCAAACATCTAAGAATTCATTAATAAAACGTTGTGATATTACAACTAAAGTGGAAAAGACAATCGAGGAAAACATTCATTGGAGACTCACATTTGACTAACGATAATCGCGAGAACTCTAAATACTTCTCATATTCATCATGATATGCGTTCGAAGCCATTTGTTGTACCACGACTCGACACACAACAATTGATTATGTCGATGAGTCGAGTCACCTCTATTAATACACATAAGCCGATACCTTAACAACAAGTGTCGAAAAATGCAAAAACTTTTCAAAATCAAAAGAAAAATGTTAAGAAACCTTTCCATCTCAATATTTACCTTCTATCACAGGAGCTTTACCGCACATGGCGGCGCGTGGGCGCCACGAGCGGCAGCCTTGCGCTGCCAAAACCAACCTTCTCCAATTTGGTCGATTAACACATTAAAAAAAACATGTCAATGAGTACTACAAAATTTCTAAATACAGCAAGACGAGAAAATGATCGGAAGTGGTTGAAATTTACCTCGAAAGCTTGGAACTCTCGTCGGAATCGTTGCCGGCCGACGAATGGAAAATGGCCGACTTATGCCCTATTGCTACTAGTATTCGAGATCCCAGATGGAGGGCATTCAAACCCCCATGGTTCGTTAGCATGTCGCAGCCAGGAACGCCGCCACGAGCGGTGTGAAATCCAACCCGAATCTATACCTTCTTCATCACTCGATTCATAACCAATGGGTAATGCATGTCGGTTTTGAGGTTGCAGGAAGGTCAAGGAGAGAGAGGGCTCTCAATTTAGGGTAATGTGGCGAGTTGAGGTTGCTGGACGGCAAGGATCCAACTGGTTCATGTTTTTGGGTCGGGTCGCCATTCGGGTCGCGCAGTATGGGTTCTACCATCCAGGTGGAAATTTTCAAATTTATACCCTAGATTAAATTGAAATCAAGGGCTGAGATTGAATATACTAGTTGATCTAACAGCCAAGATAAATTGACCGACGATAGATTTCTAAATTAATGTCATAAATACTCCAAACTTCTAAAATTTGCAACAATTAGTTCAGACCTATGAAAAATCCACTAAAAATATGTACGAGTTTGTAATAATTTGCTCTAAAACTTTCGTGAAGAAAGTGAACCGAGAATCACTACTTCAAAAATGTCAATTTGTAAATCGCGGCAAAATTAATAATTTCGATAAATGCGTCGAAGCTAGATTAACTCAATAATAAACTCAACGAATAAGGATTAATTGGGTAATTTAGGTTTGGGCTATTACACAATTCTCCATGAATACCTTTCTACTTGGCATCAAAGCTAAATTCCTGGAACTTGAAAACCCTGAATTAAATTGAAACCCTAAATCACCACCACCAAATTATTTCTTCTGCGCGCTGCACCTAAAATATGAAATCTGAAGTCATGGATCTCATCAAAAACACTAACAATAATGGACGAACACCTGCCATGCACCCCATCCACAATCATCAACACTACCACAACAACATTCAAGATCATAATGTTTTTCCTACTGTAGAACTCTTGAATGAATCCAACTATTCTAGTTGGGTTCCTCTCATGAAATACGTATTGGAGGACATAGTAAGCTTGAACTTCGTACTGAAGCTGCACCTGACTATCGACAGGGTACCAATCATGGGTCACTGACATATTCTCTCTCTACATTGTATGTGAATAGATCTCGAATAATTGATACTGGTGCACTTGATCATATGACAAATAACCTTAGTCTTGTAGACACCATTAAAATTTCTCCTCAACATGTTGTTTCTATCGTTGATGGTTCTCCTTCTCCAATTATTGGAGAATGATCTATGCAAATTTCTCATGCATTGACTCTTGATTATGACTTGTTGTTCCCTCTCATAATCATGACTTTTGGCAACATGAGTCTCGATGTGTATTTGAGGCCTTTGATTGAGGAGCTTAAGTACCTGAGTGAGTGTGGCCACCCCACTTACGATAGGTTCAAAAAGGAGATGTTCCAGATGCATGCCATGCTTGTTGGCACCATCAGTGATTTTCCTGCCCGCGGTATGTTGTCAGGCAACGTTACCAGGGGTTACGGGGCTTGTTCAGAGTGCATGACGGTTGATTGTTGCAGTCCTCATTGCAGTAAAATTGTTCAGATGCGTCACCGTTGTTGGCTTCCATATGATCACCCATTTAGGCAGGATCCAGACGCGTTTGATGGGACTGTGGAAACAGGTGTGGCACCCAGGCGATGGACAGGGGAAGAAATTTTGGAAGTGTTGAATGAATACGATTTTGGCCAGCTGAGCAATCATCCTGACATAGTGGCGTCAATTCCAGACAAGCCCGAAAGGTATAAGTTTTGGACACACAAGAGCATATTCTGGGAACTCTCCTACTGGCCCAGGTTGCCTATCAGACATTACCTAGATGTCATGCACATAGAGAAGAATGTGTGTGAAAGTATGGTGGGCACAGTTCTTAACTTGGAGGGGAAAACAAAAGACATCCCTAAGGCACGCATTGATCTGAAAGCAATGGGTGTGCGGAAACATTTGTGGTTAAGAGATGGTAAGAGAAAAATGCCGCAAGCTCCGTACACCGTAAAGCCGAAGCATAAGCATGAAATTTTTCGGTGGCTGAGTAATGTCAGGTATATATTCTTATGGCTATGTAGAAATTTGGCCTTAAATTTTTAGCGGAGTATATATGGTTATATGCGAGAAGTATAATTGGTCCATATATATGGCTTTATCTATATATATGCAGGTATCCTTATGGCTATGCAGGAAATATAAGCAGGTGTGTTAACTTCCGGGACAATAAGATGTACGGATTAAAGAGTCATGACTGCCATGTACTGCTTCAACGCCTTTTCCCTATTTTCATTCGAGGGTACATGCCCAAAGAGGTGGTGGAGCCGTTGGTGGCCTTGTCAAGATTCTTTCAGAAGTTATGCACCAGGGAAGTTAAAAAAGCAGACCTGAGTGAGATGCAAGATGACATCATTTTTATCATGTGCAAGCTTGAGAGGATATTTCCCCCAAATTTTTTCGACATAATGCCGCACCTGATGATCCATCTTCCCGAACAATTGTTGCTTACCGGTCCCGTACACTACACTTGGATGTATCCCATGGAAAGGTACAAATGATTCATAAATTTGGTTTGCCTATGTTTTTATATGTAAATTCTTGTGGTTAAGTAAGTTAACATGTACTTGTTAACTTGTAGACAATTGGGAGCCTACAAAGACTATGTGAAGAATAAATATGCACCTGAAGGGTGTATCGCTGAAGCATATCTTGCGCACGAGTGTGTAACGTACACCAAAGTGTACCTCGAAAATGTAGAGGACCCCCAACAACATATGCCGATAGATGAACCCCAGTTCAACCTTTCTATCATCTCCAGTGACGTGGTAGTACAGGGAAGCTTGCCAAAGTCGTACAAGTTGGATGGAAATGAGGTAGCCATTGCCCACTGGTCGGTACTGATTAACTGTCAAGAAGTACAATATTGGAAAAACTATCATCTTCACTGCCCTGCTATTGCCGGAAATGTTGATTACCACAACAAGACGTTTGCAAACTACTTTGGTCAATGGGTAAGTATATGTGTATATGTATATTTTTATATATATCTTTATATAGCATGTATGTATGTACGTGGTTTTGTGGTTTCAAGATGACATAATTTCTTCTGTACGTATTAATATATGGACGTTTTCAGATGAACCATGTAGCAGATGATGGTTGCCCAGAGTGGTCAAACGAATTGAGGGTCCTGGCGATGAAACCGATTGCTTCAAAAGTTTACTCAATGTGTCAGGTCAATGGCGTAAAATTTATATGTGAAAATCGAGACGACCGACTGAAAACACAGAATTGTGGGGTGATGGTCCATGGTGGGCAGGATGGCGTTGACTATTACGGTGTCCTTCATTCAGTTGTTGAACTAATTTATGGGAACCGCATGAAAGTGCACTTGTTCAAGTGTAGATGGTTTGATACTAGCCCGAAGAACACAAGGACCGATCAGTACGGAACATTTTCGGTGAATACTGCTACTACCTGGTATGAAGATGACCCTTTCGTTCTTGCCTCATCAGTAAAACAAGTTTTTTACCTGGACGATCTTCTTAACAAAGTCCCATGGAAGGTGGTTAACCATGTTGCTCATAGAAACATATACAGTGCTGCCACACTTGGTGATACCGCAGATGATGAGGAAGTTACTGCATACCAAGAGCCAAACGCTTTTGACATTCCGGAATCATCTACGATTCGCCTTAATAATGTGAGATCTGGGAGTGTGGTTCGAATTACTGGAGCAGAACTTCTCGATGTTAATCCATATGAAGTTGACGCTGATTCAGATGACGAGGAGCGGCACATATTGCCAGAGGTTACCTATGAAACCGAGTCAGACTCAAGTGATAAAGATGATTACGATTATCATCCTTAGTACGTTGGAAATTGTAGTCGGAAATTGTAGTCGGCAAATGTACGTAGTAAAATGTACGTAGTAAAATGTTTAAGGAAATTGTAGTCGGAAATTGTATGTAGTCGGAAATTGTACGTAGTCGGAAGTTGTATGTCGTCGGAAATCGGAAATTGGAACCGTAGTCGGAAATCGGAACCGTAGTCGGAAATTGAACGTAGTCGGAAATCGGAAATCGGAAATTGAACGTAGTCGGAAATCGGAACCGTAGTCGGAAATTGAACGTAGTCAGAAATCGGAACCGTAGTCGGAAATTGTACGTAGTCGGAAATTATGTAGTCGGAAAATGGTCGGAAATTGGTCGATCGGATAATAGTCGACAAATAATGACATTACCAACGAGTTGACAAGCAACTCGTGGGTAATGTCATTACCAACGACTTAGCAACTCGTGGGTAATGTCATTACCAACGACGTTGACCTACCTCGCCGGCAATGGTGGCGGTATAGCTCGAGCTCGATCTCCTCCTCCCCATTTCTCTTCGGCCTAATTCAATTCTCTCTTCCCTCTTCCCTCTCTTAGCACGAAATTCTCACCTCTCCCCTCTCATCAATCCTCTCTTCTCTCTTCCCTCTCCCCTCTCTTCCTCTCCTCCCCTCTTTCCTCCTCCCCTCCTCCTCTTCCTCCTCCCCTCACCTCCGTCGCCGGCAAAGTTGGGTCGAGCTCCACCATGCCAGGTTTGAGCTCACTCTCTCTCCCTCTCTCTCTCCCTCTCTCTCTCTCTCATTCCACAATATTTTTTTTATGTATTTTAATTAATTAATTTTTGATAATTGTGGGATGTATATATGTATGCATGTGGACAATATTTGTAAAATGTAATTAAGGTATGTATGAAAATTGTGGGAAAAAAATGTGGATAATTGTGGGGTGAAGGAGCAATATATTGAAAGGACCCAACCCCGATTTAACACCCTAAACCGGAATCGAACCCCTTCGAAAATACGAACCAACAAAAATTTTCCGAAATTTGGGCAGAGTTTCGTTACTAGCGTGGAATTACCTTAACCTGCACGCGGAAAATACACTTCATCCTATGCCACAAAAAGCAAACCGTGGGCACCAATCCCATCCGGATTTCTCAACATCAATATAATCAACAAACAGTAAACATACTGTACTATATATATGTATATCCGAGAAAATCCGTATAAACAAGTATCAGAACGTATCAGAGCGATCTCTAGTATAAAATATATACAACATGTACATCAGTAGGTGAAACTGAAACATACTGGAAAACACAGGTGACTCTGATCACTAGCCTCCAACCGCGACGTGAAAACACCAAATCTGAACTGCAACTGGGCACGGAAACCGAAAAGCCCAGGGGAAAGACAATAAACACGTTAGAGTGAGTGGACGAAAATAAATGTCTTTCACCAGTTTATATATATGTATAAATCACATATGCGAGTCCGGGTAAATAAAATAACAAGTACACGAGGTAAAACTCATACTCCTCCAGTGTACTGAGCATGCAAGTAAAATCTCACGGGGTCACTCATGGACTCCTCCGTGCTAGTACAGTCAGAATCACGGGATCCCAGACCCACACGTGACTCTAGCCAGAAATGGCCTCAGGTCAAAGGTCTGCCTCCCCCCGGTAAAGACCTCGGGTCAGGAGTCACAGCCTCCCCTGGCAATAAAGCCTACCATCGGGGATCAGCCGAGAGGCAAGTGTATCGATACAACAACGTAACCACGACTGTACTCTGTGTAAACCAAATCATAAACATTTCGATGTAAATGCATGAACAACATATAAGTATATGTATACTCGTATACGTATATCCGTATAAGTATAATCGTATAATCGTAAAACACATGCTCATGTAATCCGAAATCTCATATGCATGCTCAAGTTCATAAATCGTATATCAAGACTCGCAAACAATCCGTGAAAAGAAATTGTCCACTCACAAATCAGCTAGCGCAACTCGCGCTAAACACGTGGTCCGGCGGAAGATCCCTCGCCTGAAGCACGATCACGATCCAAATCTCGATCTCGATCTCCTGAATACATATATACATAACTAATCAATATCGTAATCCACAACACTGTACTGATGCACGGAAACCAACTGTTCCCGGAAATACGAAATGCAGTGTAAAATGAATTACGGAAATCCCGAAATCCCCACTCGAAATCTCGACTGAAAATCGGCTAACCAAATCAACCCGAAAACCTCCGTACGATAATCAGGGCGTGATTACGAGAAAAATGACATTAAAAACGTCGGAATCAGAAAAATTTGACTTTTCCGGCCGTTGACCGCCGCCGCCGCCGGCGGCGCGCCGTCAACGGTGGAATTTCTCGGTGAAATTTTCCAGATCGGACCCTCTTGACCAGACGAACCCCTTTTCCTTCTAACACCAAGCTCAATTCCAAACGCAACCTTTCCAAAATCACACAAAACCAACAAAATCCCTAACCGGAAAACCCAATCGGGTTCAACCCCAAACTTCATCTCGTTCAAATCCAATCACCTAGGGAGCATCTCTAGGACATAGGGAACTAAACCCCCAACAACCCAGCCAACAAAACTCACCGGAACCATGCTCACCGTCACCGACGAAATCTTCCCCCTCGGCCCGATTCGAAGTCGACCAAAACCCCATCAATTCCTCTCAAACTAAGTACAGACCAACTCGAAATGATAAAAGGAAGCGAACCTTACCCTTCTCACGATCGGAGGTGGCCGGAAAATGGTGATCGGACGGTGGTGCCGAAACGGGAAACTTTCCCCTTTTGGTCAAACTGGTCAGCTTTCCCGTTTTGGAAAGTCAACGACTAGTCAATGCAAAACTGAATTTTTACGACTATTCTCGACAATTCTTCGACTTTTCGATATTTATACTCGTCCCTCGGATCGATCAACGGTCCGAAATGAAAATACGAAATGATTCGGATAAGCTCGAAACAATCGGATAAACTCGTCGGAACCCGAAACTTCAAATAATCATAAAATATTCCTCAGCTATCGGAAAAATCTTCCGGAACCACCCACGAACTCGAAATCACGTACTCTACACTTCCCGTGAAGACACCCAACTCAAATTCTCGACCAAAAACAAAGTCGCGAATCGAATCGGCAAACCACATAATATCGCAAAACTGCGACTAAAACCAAATCTCGAGAATCGTGCCAATCACACATCTGATTCTGGTTCGGGTCGTCACAACTCTACCCCCCTTAAAGAAATTTTGACCTCGAAATTTACGTACCTGTCATGCGAACAGATGAGGATATTGCTCCCGCATACGCTGCTCGGTCTCCCAAGTGGCCTCCTCAATCGAATGGTTCTGCCACAAGACCTTCACCAGCGGAATCACACGATGCCTCAACTCCTGCTCACGACGATCGAGAATCTGCACTGGCTCCTCAACATACGATAAATCCTCTCTGATCGGCAACTGCTGTGGGGCTATCACATGTGAAGGATCTGAGATGTACTTCCGCAACATCGAAACATGGAAAACATCATGTACACGAGCCATCTCTGTCGGTAACTCAAGTCTGTAAGCAACAACTCCAACCCTCTCCGTAATCTCATACGGACCAATGTACCGCGGTCGAAGCTTGCCACGCTTCCCGAAACGCACTACTCCCCTCCACGGAGACAGTTTCAGGAAGACCCAATCACCAACCTCGAACTCTAAGCTCTTCCTCCTCACATCCGCGTAACTCTTCTGCCGATCCTGGGCAATCTTCAGTCGATCCCGAATAACCTGAATGTCCTCCATCGTGGTTTTCACCAAATCAGGACCAATGAGCCAACGCTCGCCCACCTCACTCCAACACAATGGAGTGCGACACTGCTTCCCGTACAGAGCCTCGTACGGTGCCATCTCAATACTGGCCTGATAGCTGTTGTTGTAGGCGAACTCAATCAAGTGCAACTGCTGATCCCAGTTTCCACGAAACTGCAACACACATGATCTTAGCATATCCTCAAGAGTCTGAATGGTCCGCTCGGACTGCCCGTCAGTCTGAGGATGAAAAGCTGTACTAAATCGCAACCTCGTACCCAACGCTCGCTGTAAAGCCTGCCAAAACTCAGAAGTGAACTGACTATCACGGTCAGAAACAATCGATACAGGCACACCATGCAAGCGAACAATCTCGGATAAGTACAACTTGGCCAATTTGCCCACGGATACCTTCCCTGGAAGTGCTAGAAAGTGTGCGGATTTCGTCAGTCGGTCAACAATAACCCAGATACCAGTGTTGCCCGCCGAAGTACGCGGCAACTGATAGACGAAATCCATCGTAATGTGCTCCCACTTCCAAACCGGAATCTCAAGTGGCTGTAACTTCCCTGCAGGTTTCTGCCTCTCCGCCTTCACCTGCTGACAAATCAAACACCGACTCACGTACGCGGCAATCTCCCGCTTCATGTTGCGCCACCAATAGTACGCTCGAAGTGTACGAAACATCTTCGTACCCCCGGGATGCATCGCATACGCAGAGCTGTGGGCCTCATCCAGAATCTCCTTCTTCAAATCCTCGGCTCGGGGTACACATAGCCTGCCTCTGAACAACAACGTACCGTCGTCGCTCAATCGGAACTCTGTAGGCACACCATTCCGAATCATGGTCTTCTTGCTCAGCAAGTAAGGATCTGAATCCTGTGCCTCCCGTACCTGATCAACCAATACGGGTCGTACCTGAAAGCTAGCCAACAAGGCTCCATCATCATCATAACCAAACACAGCACCCGTAGCCCGTAGCTCGGCTAACATCGATACTCTGGCCACACATATGTGAAACAATGAAGCTCCCGATTTCCGGCTAAGTGCGTCCGCTACAACATTGGCCTTCCCCGGATGATACTCAAATGTACAATCATAATCATTGATCAACTCCATCCATCGGCGCTGCCTCATGTTCAGATCCGGCTGTGTCCGCAAGTAGGTGAGACTCTTGTGGTCAGTGAAAATCTTACACTGAGCACCATACAGGTAATGTCTCCAACTCTTCAACGCTAACACAATAGCGGCTAACTCCAAATCATGTGTCGGATAGTTGACCTCATGCGGTTTCAGCTGTCTAGAACCGTACGCCACAACTCTACCATGCTGCATCAACACACAGCCAAGGCCCAACTTCGACGCATCGCTATACACAACATACTCACCACTGTCGTCTGGCAATGTCAGAACCGGTGCGGTAGTCAATCTCTCCTTCAGGAGCAAGTAACTCTCCTCGCACGCATCAGACCACTCAAACTTGACGCCCTTCTTCGTCAATCTGGTCAGTGGTGTAGCTATCCGGGAGAAATCCTGCACAAATCGTCGGTAGTAGCCCGCTAAACCCAAGAAACTCCGAATCTCTGGCACAGTAGTGGGTCTACTCCAATTCAGCACAGCCTCGATCTTGTCAGGATCAACACTAACTCCCTCAGCCGAAATCACGTGGCCCAGAAACTTCACACTATCCAACCAAAACTCACACTTGCTAAACTTCGCGAACAACTGATGGTCCCGCAAAGTCCGCAACACCACTCGCAAGTGCTTCCTGTGCTGGCCCACACTCCTCGAGTATATCAAAATATCATCAATGAATACAATCACGAACTTGTCCAGGAACCGTCGAAACACCCGATTCATCAAGTCCATGAAAGCTGCGGGGGCGTTGGTCAACCCAAACGGCATAACCAAAAACTCATAGTGCCCATACCGCGTCCTGAACGCTGTCCTGGCAACATCTGAATCCCGGATCCTCAACTGATGATATCCGGATCGAAGATCAATCTTCGAAAAGACTGCTGCTCCCTTCAGCTGATCGAACAAGTCGTCAATCCGTGGCAACGGATACTTGTTCCTCACTGTAATCTGATTCAGCTTCCGGTAGTCGATGCACAAACGCATGGACCCGTCCTTCTTCCGCACAAACAACACTGGAGCACCCCACGGAGAAACACTCGGTCGAATGAATCCCTTCTCTAACAACTCCTGAAGCTGAATCTGCAACTCCCTCAACTCTGCAGGCGCCATCCGGTACGGTGTCTGGGAAATCGGTCCAGTACCCGGCAATAACTCAATGGTAAAATCAATCTCCCGCACAGGGGGTATACCTGGTAACTCTACTGGAAACACATCCGAAAACTCAGACACAACCTCAATACTACCAAGATCCGGCACTGCAGCTGTAGTATCCACAACATGGGCTAAGTAAGCAACACAACCCTTCTTCATCAACCGATCCGCCCTCATCGCGGAAATCAAACATGGTAGGGAAGTGTTCTTCTCGCCACGAAACAGTATCTCGGGTAACCCTGGTCGTCGAAACGCGACCTCCTTCCTGTGGCAGTCGAACATGGCCCAATGCGACTCAAGGAAGTCCATACCCAAGATCAGATCGAAATCCACAATATCGAGCAACAACAGATCAGCGGCCAAACCATGGCCATCGATAAACATCTCACAATCTCGGTAAACCCAACCGATGCTCACAACCTCACCTGACGGATACAACACTCTCCACAACCCCGGAAGTGGAGATGCAGGTACCGTAGCCAATGATGACAGTCTAAATGATATGAATGAATGTGTGGCACCTGGATCTAGCAATGCAACTACTGGAATACCAAAAACATGTAACGTACCAATAACGACCTCCGGTGATGCTCTGCCCTCACGCATAGTCATAGCATGAACTCTCGCCTGTCCGGCTGGTCGTCCTCGCTGGGCCTGACCCTGCTGCCTGCCCTGACCTGCAAACTGTGCTGGTCGAGCTCCAGAAGTGGCACCTCGCTCAGCTCCGGAACTCTGAGCCGCCTGTCCATCACCACCATATAACTGGGGACACTCCCTCGCATAGTGACCCACCTGGCCACAGCGAAAACAGGTGACCGGACCTCGCTGACAGGTACCAGGGTGATATCTGTTGCAGATGTTACACAAAGGATAGTCTCTCGGTACTGCAAAAGTACCACCAGTACGTCGAGGATAACTAGAACCACTGGAACCTGCACTAGCCTGCGGTCGCTGCGGTCGATCTCTCCTCCATCCCGGTCTCCGTCTAGGTACACTAGCTGGTGGTCGATATGATCCACCACCTGAAGATGAAGCTGAACCAGAAGTATCAGAACTCTGCCTCTTTGAAGGCCCCTGACTCGGTCCACCTTCCTCGAATCGCCTCGGCTGATACCTCTGCTGTCTCTCCTGCTCAATATCCTCGCCTCGGAGAGCTGCACTGACAAACTCATCAAAGTTGTTCCGAGGCATCGTAGTCAGCGTCGCCTTGATGCTCAGATTCAACCCCAGCTCAAATCTACGACACTTGGCTTCCTCAGTAGCCACCATATCCCGCGCAAAACGAGACAAACGGGTAAACCGATCCCGATACTCAAGTACAGACAAACTGCCCTGCCTCAAGTTCGTAAACTCCTCGTACTTGCGCTGCTGGGTAGCCTGATTGAAGTACCTCCGCATAAACAAATCACGAAACAATGTCCATGGAGTATCCACTGGAACCCTATCAGTACTGACCCACCAAAAGTATGCATCACCCTCAAGTAAACCAACTGCGGCTACTGTCATCTGCTCAGGTGTAAACTGCAGACGCTCACAAACACGCTCAATCTGCACCAACCATGCCTCGCATATCTCTGGATCAACTGAACCCGAAAACACAGTAGCACCCGCAGTACGAGCCTTGACCACAGGGTCAAAACGCTCCTCCAAACGCAGCACTCGCATAAGCAAGTCGCGCGTTCGGCGATCCTCATCAGGATCATCATCCCGATCAACACGGGGACCACGTCGAGGAGGCATCCTACTGATACAAGACAAGCATTAGGCACAAGCAGAAAGAACGTAATCATGAAACCGCAGATATTTGAGGACACACAACACCCGAAGTATTGATGAGTACCGCTGGCCAGTCGGGTCATCACTCCAGTCATGCTGTATCAACTCAAATACCCAAAGCGTCACAACTACAAGAGTCTACAGAATCTGACAACCTAATGCTCTGATACCAAGCTGAAAGGACCCAACCCCGATTTAACACCCTAAACCGGAATCGAACCCCTTCGAAAATACGAACCAACAAAAATTTTCCGAAATTTGGGCAGAGTTTCGTTACTAGCGTGGAATTACCTTAACCTGCACGCGGAAAATACACTTCATCCTATGCCACAAAAAGCAAACCGTGGGCACCAATCCCATCCGGATTTCTCAACATCAATATAATCAACAAACAGTAAACATACTGTACTATATATATGTATATCCGAGAAAATCCGTATAAACAAGTATCAGAACGTATCAGAGCGATCTCTAGTATAAAATATATACAACATGTACATCAGTAGGTGAAACTGAAACCTACTGGAAAACACAGGTGACTCTGATCACTAGCCTCCAACCGCGACGTGAAAACACCAAATCTGAACTGCAACTGGGCACGGAAACCGAAAAGCCCAGGGGAAAGACAATAAACACGTTAGAGTGAGTGGACGAAAATAAATGTCTTTCACCAGTTTATATATATGTATAAATCACATATGCGAGTCCGGGTAAATAAAATAACAAGTACACGAGGTAAAACTCATACTCCTCCAGTGTACTGAGCATGCAAGTAAAATCTCACGGGGTCACTCATGGACTCCTCCATGCTAGTACAGTCAGAATCACGGGATCCCAGACCCACACGTGACTCTAGCCAGAAATGGCCTCAGGTCAAAGGTCTGCCTCCCCCCGGTAAAGACCTCGGGTCAGGAGTCACAGCCTCCCCTGGCAATAAAGCCTACCATCGGGGATCAGCCGAGAGGCAAGTGTATCGATACAACAACGTAACCACGACTGTACTCTGTGTAAACCAAATCATAAACATTTCGATGTAAATGCATGAACAACATATAAGTATATGTATACTCGTATACGTATATCCGTATAAGTATAATCGTATAATCGTAAAACACATGCTCATGTAATCCGAAATCTCATATGCATGCTCAAGTTCATAAATCGTATATCAAGACTCGCAAACAATCCGTGAAAAGAAATTGTCCACTCACAAATCAGCTAGCGCAACTCGCGCTAAACACGTGGTCCGGCGGAAGATCCCTCGCCTGAAGCACGATCACGATCCAAATCTCGATCTCGATCTCCTGAATACATATATACATAACTAATCAATATCGTAATCCACAACACTGTACTGATGCACGGAAACCAACTGTTCCCGGAAATACGAAATGCAGTGTAAAATGAATTACGGAAATCCCGAAATCCCCACTCGAAATCTCGACTGAAAATAGGCTAACCAAATCAACCCGAAAACCTCCGTACGATAATCAGGGCGTGATTACGAGAAAAATGACATTAAAAACGTCGGAATCAGAAAAATTTGACTTTTCCGGCCGTTGACCGCCGCCGCCGCCGGCGGCGCGCCGTCAACGGTGGAATTTCTCGGTGAAATTTTCCAGATCGGACCCTCTTGACCAGACGAACCCCTTTTCCTTCTAACACCAAGCTCAATTCCAAACGCAACCTTTCCAAAATCACACAAAACCAACAAAATCCCTAACCGGAAAACCCAATCGGGTTCAACCCCAAACTTCATCTCGTTCAAATCCAATCACCTAGGGAGCATCTCTAGGACATAGGGAACTAAACCCCCAACAACACAGCCAACAAAACTCACCGGAACCATGCTCACCGTCACCGACGAAATCTTCCCCCTCGGCCCGATTCGAAGTCGACCAAAACCCCATCAATTCCTCTCAAACTAAGTACAGACCAACTCGAAATGATAAAAGGAAGCGAACCTTACCCTTCTCACGATCGGAGGTGGCCGGAAAATGGTGATCGGACGGTGGTGCCGAAACGGGAAACTTTCCCCTTTTGGTCAAACTGGTCAGCTTTCCCGTTTTGGAAAGTCAACGACTAGTCAATGCAAAACTGAATTTTTACGACTATTCTCGACAATTCTTCGACTTTTCGATATTTATACTCGTCCCTCGGATCGATCAACGGTCCGAAATGAAAATACGAAATGATTCGGATAAGCTCGAAACAATCGGATAAACTCGTCGGAACCCGAAACTTCAAATAATCATAAAATATTCCTCAGCTATCGGAAAAATCTTCCGGAACCACCCACGAACTCGAAATCACGTACTCTACACTTCTCGTGAAGACACCCAACTCAAATTCTCGACCAAAAACAAAGTCGCGAATCGAATCGGCAAACCACATAATATCGCAAAACTGCGACTAAAACCAAATCTCGAGAATCGTGCCAATCACACATCTGATTCTGGTTCGGGTCGTCACATATATGTGATGTATATATGTGAAAAATTGATTAATATATATGGAATGTATGTATATACGTATGTTTGAAAAATGTGGAAAATTAATTAGCTAGGGTGAATTGGATTAATATGTGATGTATATATATATGTGTGAATTAAGGTGAAATTAAGATGCATGATCGATGTATATATGTGTGAAAAGTTTAAAGCCGGAAATGATGTATGTATATATGTTAAGTTAGGTGATATAGTTGTTAATTTAACGTATAATAGGTGATATTGGAACCATACCAAATCGGAACCGGAACGGTTTGAAACCGGAACTGTTTATAACCGGAACCGTTTGAAAACAAACGGTTCCGGTTTCAAACGGTTCCGGTTCCAAACCGTTCCGGTTCTGATTTGTTATAGAACCGAAACGGTTTGGAACCGGAACTGTTTGTAACCGGAACCGTTATGTTACAAATTGTTCCAGTTACAAACAGTTCCGGTTTCAAACGGTTCCGGTTCCAAACCGTTCCGGTTCTGATTTGATATAGAACCGAAACGGTTTGGAACCGGAACCGTTTGGAACCGGAACTGTTTGTAACCGGAACCGTTATGTTACAAACTGTTCCGGTTACAAACAGTTCCGGTTTCAAACGTTTCCGGTTCCAAACCGTTCCGGTTCCTGTTTTGTTATAGAACCGAAACGGTTTGGAACCGGAACTGTTTGTAACCGGAACCGTTTGTAATATAACGGTTCCAGGTTCAAACGGTTCCTGTTCCAAACCGTTCCGGTTCCAAACCGTTCCGGTTCCAAACCGTTCCGGTTCCAAACCGTTCCGGTTCCGATTTGTTATAGAACCTCAGTTCCCATGACTATTACGGTGTCCATGCCAGGAGGTTTTGCGGCTAATTGGCTTCGGAGAGGTTCCCGAAATAGTGGAGGGAACAGTAGTCAAGCTTCCTCCTCGCCCGCAGTTAGCAACACGCCCAGTGGGCCAATGATGAGTGCTCGCACGAGAGCCTTGCTAGAGGCGCGAGCTGAGGAGGAAGCTGCATGATCAAGAGCCGTGCAACCGGAAGTTGAGCCTCGAGCCTCAGTCTCCAGACGCTCAATCAGCAAACGTCCCTCCGGTGGCAGAGCCTCAGACGAGCGACAGTCAACGGGGGCATCAGAAACTCCCTCAATCCGAATGCCCCATATTCGCCCGGTGCCTACTCCCGTTTCACGGGAATCATCTGAGACACATGGTGGTGCGGGCGCCTCATCGTCCAGGCCTCGTCTATCTCCGCCGTCCGGTCTCTTCCTACCCGACGAGATTCCTGTCATCCCTGAATTCGATGATAGGGGGATGCCTGTTTATATTGAAGGACGGCCGGAGTTCCTGAGCGTGGAGGAAGCGTATAACTTCCTCCCGTTTGACCCCGTGTATCTTTGGAGTGTGAGGTGCACCAACCAACAAACGGACGATGCAGGTAAATTTTATTTAACATCAGATTGATTACTTAATTATTACTTAAGACTTGCGATAGGTTAAATTAATGATATCAATTTGTTGACATTGTATTATTAGGCAATTTCGTTAATGGGACTGGAAAACGGAAAGGGGCTAGAGGCACCTGCACCGGGAAGAGACTTGAGCAGGCCACCGGGGGAAGGAAAACGCCCATAAGGGCCAATGAGGATGGCGAGGTGATCGAGGCATTCGACACCACGCGCAAATATGTCAGCATGGCCGGTGCGATCGTGCGGGACAAGGTCCCAATGCTTTGGCCAGATTGGGAATCTGTGCCTATCTACGTGAAGATGCAAGTGCATAATGCACTCAGTGTGAGTAAAATCGTATTTTCATTACGTAAATTTTACATTTATTAATTAAGTCCGAATAAATATATAATTTTACCTTTTATATATTCATATTGCAGGTGTGGTTTAACGTGGATGAAGTTCTTATTCACACGTGGGTAGAGCGTCAACTACATATGAGGTGATGTGCTTCGACTTATTTGAATATATATCGAGTTAGATTTTTGTTTATCAAGTGTTTTAATATCTCTAACTTTTTTCTTCTTCTTTTAATATAGGTATAAAGAGTGGAAGAACGAGCTTTCTTCCCATTACACTGTATACAAGGAGCTAGGCCGAGGTTCCACCCCTAGCGAATTCCGGTTTAGGGAGTACGAGTGGCTGTGGCTGATAGCCCACTTCGAGCACCCCAAAGCTCGGGTATGCATCCTTAATATATCTTTCAAGCCTAATGTATCGTATCAGATTGAAATAGTTAGTTACTAATTTTTTTTCATATGTTTATCAAACAAGGCGATTTCGAAGACGAACCGGGCGAATAGATTGAAAAACACCAGGGCCCATCATGTAGGTTCACTCAACTACATGGGTTGGTCGACTAAGGCGCAGCAACAACAAGAGGTGAACCCGTTGGTGTATATTCATCAGAAGTTCTACCCGCAGTGCCCTGAAGAAGCGGTAAGTCTTTTGCCTCTCCATGTGTTAATAAAACTATTTTTCAAGATGGAAATAGATTTTGTTAGCTAATACGTTGTTCATTTTCCCTTTTCAATTAGTCGAGAGTGGAGGAGGCGACCGCAGAAGTGACCATGAGTATAGCTCGGACTAACCATCCTGACTGCTCCTAGGAAGAAGTCACCCAGTATGCCTCTCAGATCGATCCGCTTGATCCCCGATAGCGGCTCAGATCATGGCAAAAGCGTGCGGGACTGGAAAGAATACCTACTACTGTAGGGGAATGGGCACGGCGGGCGAAGGACTATTGAAGAACACTTCAGAATACTCTACCGGGTCAAGAAGTTCAACTTCTAGTCGTAACCTCGCGGCGGAGCTTCATAGGACGCAGAGGGAGTTGGAGGAGCAAAAGAAGCAGATGGCCGAGTACCAAATGCAGCAGACACAGGTGCAGGCTTAGATGTACACATGGATGCGGACGATGTACGAGGCTCAGACGACCGGACAACCCTTCCCCACACCTCCCCCGGTCCCTCATATCCCTACCTATCCACCACCACCACCGCACCAGTCAACGCCAGAGCAAGACCAAGGTAGCCACCGGAATTCAAATGAGTACATGGATTACTTCAACCCTGATGACCCGCAAGTTCCTGGACCTGACCTGTAGTTGTAGTTAATTTTTTTATCGTCGTTGCTATTTGTACTGTACGTTGGACATTTATGTTGAACTTGTATGACTGTCTTTGCTACGTGTACTGTTGAACTTGTATGATTGTACGGTTTATCCGGTTCAATGCAGGTTATGGAATTGGGCCCAATCCAGAACCGCGTTTTTTTTTCAAAATTTTTCCCCTCATTGCCGGCGACATGGACTCGAGTCGCCGGCAATGTCTCACATTCCGGCCACGGCAGCGCTGCCATTGCCGGCGACGCCGTCGCCGGTAATGTCCAAGACATCACCGGCGACGGAGTTTCCCGTCGCCGGCAATGTCAACACCGGCGGGGAATCTCCGGTGACGTCATTGCCGGCATGTCAATTCCGGCGAAAAAAAAGACAAGGCCGGCGACGGCAGGTCGCCGGTAATGTCTCCATTTCTGGTAGTGTTTTCTATAGGGCCTATTTGCAACTCAAAAGTCCCCGTAACAAGTTGACGCACGACAACAAATCACTTCTGAGTTTTTCGGGCGGCATCGTTTACCCCAACGAGAGTGACTATATTCTTCTTGTGTGTGGGTGCGCCAGGTACTGCCCAAAAAGAGGTCCATACTGATTTTATCGTTGTTGACTTACGTTCCTCTTATAATGTTATTCTTGGCAGGCTTGCTATTTAAAAAGCTCAAGCTTATCCTTGCTAGCCACATGCTCTACCTCCAATTTTCAACAGATTTTGGCACTGACCCCATCCGGGGCGATGAATTTGTAGAGCGCTCAGTCGATCCCAAAATGGGCCACTTGGCATGACAGAAGGTTCTCAAGATTGGTGAAAGCGTCACTTAGTTAGCCACCCCTGACAACCCTCGAGACGGTGTCAACGCCCTCAGGCCCATAGAGAGAAGGTACTCCTTAATCGAAATTCAGCTTGACTCCACCCACCCAGAGCGCAAGGTGAAGATAGGCACCCAGTTGGACCTGGATATCGCTGCCGAGCTCACATAATTGCTCATTAAGGACCAGAGGGTGTTTGCCTAGTCCTATGCAGACATGCCAAGTATCTCTACTGATCTCATTTCCCATAAATTAAGTATTTCCCCTAACACCAGGCCAGTTAAGCAAAAGCGATGTGCTTACGATGAGGAGTGCCATGTCGCTATGCACGCTGAGGCGGATTGCTTGTTGAAAATCGGCTTCATCCGCCTGGTCCACTATCCCAAGTGGATTTCTAACGCCGTCTTGGTCAAAAAGAGAAACTGCAGTTGGAGGATGCGTGTTGACTATACTAATCTCAAAAGGGTCTGCCCCAAAGACAGATTCCCACTACCACACATTGATCAATTAGTAGACGCTACAGCCGGTTACGAGCTCTTCTCTATAATGGACGTCTACTCTGGTTATAATCAAATCAAAGGGTAGGATTCGGTTTTTGTGAAAATAAAAATCAAACTGTAATATTTTATTCGGTTCAGTTTTTCATTTTTTTTAAAGAGAAAAATCGCAACTATTCGGTTCGGGTTTTTTCGAAAATTTTTCGTTTTCTTTTGTTTTTTTTGTTTTTACATAATCTATAAAAATCAACTTTTTAAAAAGATAAATAAAAATTTCTGTATAAAACACTATTTCTTGAGTCCCCTAACATTTTAATTCGTCTCTATGAGAGAATTTCAGAAGGGATGCGCAAAAAGAAATTAGGATTTTTAGTTGTTTAAGGTTTTTGTTTTGCATATACTTATATAATATATTACAAAATACCCAAAATGATGTTCTTTTTTGCGTACTTCGATTTTTTGGTTCGGTTTGATTTTTATAAATAAAAAATCATAACCGAACCAAATATTTCGATCTTTTTCGGTTTGGTTTGTATCGGGTTCAGTTTTTCTCGGCCGCGGCTTGGCTTTGGCTCATATTTTTTTTAGTTTTCGGTTACAATGTCCCACCCCTAATAAAATCTTTATGCACCTAGACGATCAGGAAGCAACAACTTTCACAACGGATAAATGCCTCTATTGCTACAATGTCATGCCGTTCGGCTTAAAGAACGTTGGCTCCACATACCAGCATTTCATGACATACATCTTTCAACATGTTAACGAAACTATCATAGAAGTTTACATCGACGATATACTGGTTAAAAGTACTACCACTAAAGGCCACACAGCCATTTTCTGAATTGCCTTCCACATATTGATAGAGTACGATGTTCACTTAAACCCAGCCAAGTGCACATTCGGTGTCACCGCTAACAAGTTTTGGGGGTATATTTTCAGCCAGTAGGGCATCAAGGCTAACCCTGAGAAGATAAATGTAATTATGACCATGAAACCGCCTACCACAAAAAAGAGCTTCAAAGTCTCACAAGTAAGTTTGCCTACCTGAACAAGTTTATCTCCCCTACTCTGACAAATGCTACCCTTTTTTCAAAGCTCTCCACCTTACTAGGAAGCACTCCATTGACTGGAAGCCAAGCTCACCGTGAGGAAGCTTTTCAGAACATCAATCAATTCCTTGCTTCTATCCCTACTTTATCAAGGTCAGGTGGTAACGAATTTTATTGCGGGGTACATAAAGAGAGAGGAAGACAGCTCACAACCATCACCTGGGCCACTCCCACCCACTAAACCCTAGTCGCAGTGGCACCTATACGTTGATGGCTCTAAAAATCAGATGGCTAGCGGAACGAGAATCATCCTCACTGGCCCTAGCGGCACACCGTTGAGTATGCATTAAAGTTCAACTTTAAGGCCTCCATCGATGAAGCGGTGTATGAGGGGCTCATTACAGGACTTCAGCTAGCACGCTTATTTGACGCTTCTGATATCAACATTTATAGTGATTTTTAGTTGGTAGTGAACCAAGTTACTAGGGACTTCGAGGCCAAGGGCAGAATCATGTCGGCTTATTTAGCACTCATCAAATACTACCTCGTTATGTTCAAGTTTTTCCACATAACCCAAGTACCACGTGCCCACACCGCCAAGGCTGACGCTCAAGCACGCTTAGCCACAATGCCATATCCCACTTCCACTGATCAGGGAAAAGTGGAGATCCTTGACAAGCCCAGTATAGCCTAAAGCTTCTCCAAAATACTCCTCATTGACTCCGTCGAACTAAGCTGGATGGATCCTATCTTTGCCTACAAGACCAAGGGAATACTACCGCCTAACAAAGAAGAGGCACAAACCATTAGATCTAGGTCCGCCCAATGTTCTAAAAGTCGTTAATCGGAGTCGGGTCGGTCAAGGGACAAAATGATTAATCGACGACTAGTCGGAGATTAGTTGGATAAGTCGGATAAGTTGGATTTGCTATTTTTTAATTAATTTTGATAATATCCATACAAATAAATGAAAGAAATTAGAAGTATTAAACAAAAAAATAATATCCATACACATAATGAAGTACTTGTGTGTCTAGATAATGTTTTCTCTTTTTTTTTTCTTTTTTTCTTATTAAATTTATGCATGTTTATAAAGAAAAAAACTAACAAAAAAAATTGACTGATTGGTCAACCTGACTTGTGACCGACTTTTTGGCGTTGACCGACTTTTCCGACCGACTTGCGAGAATCGGCTCGGATTCTAAAAATCACCAACTAGTCGGTCGACTTTTCCAACTTTTCAAACACTGGGTCCTCCAACTTCAGTATCCGTAGCGGCCAACTTTACAAACAAGGGCGCACATGGCCAAACCTCAAGTGTGTCACACTTACAACTGGGAGCTCAATCCTTGAGGAGGTTCACAGTGGTAAATGTGGTCATCATGCTGGCACCAGATCTATTGCCTACAAAGTACTATGCTACAGGTTCTGGTGGCCTACCATCCACGCTAATGCGAACGACATATCACTAGTGCATGTTAACCTTGCTAGTTACATGGACATAAGTCTCATACTCCAGCCGTGTCGCTTTCTATCATCCTCTCACCCATTCCATTCGCTCAGTGGGGGTTAGACTTGATTGGTAAACTCCCCAAGTCCAAGGGTCAGTTTCGTCCTCTCGTTGTCATCCTTTATTATCACCCGAAGTTCATTAAAGCGGAACTGCTAGTAAAGATCACGACAATGGAAAATCAAGTTCCTATGGTGTACTCTGTTATGCCGTTATAGAGCTTCAATGAATATTATCACATATAACGACACTTAGTTCAACAATAACGAGTTCATCCAATTCTGCAAGCGCCAGAAGACTAACGTACTTTTTTCATCCCCCGCTCACCCTCAGAGTAACGGGCAAGTCGAGGCCGCCAACAAAATCATCAAGGGGGGGATTAAAAAAGCAGATAACTAATGTCAAGAAAGGTGACCCTATTTATGGCCATTGGCTCAAATTGCTTCCAGGTATCTTATGGTATATCTACACAACTGCCATATCACCTACTAGAGATACGTCGTATGCCCTCATCTTTGGCACTGGGGCATTACTCCATCTGGAAATAACACATCAGAGTCCAAGGGTAGCGGTGTTTGACCCAGACACCAATGGTAAATAACTTTACCTGGACAATGATCTCCTCGAGGACAAGCGTGAGACCGCTCACCTTCGCAACACCGCCAAAAAAGAGAAAATTTCCAACCTCTACAACCAATGTGTCAAAGCACGCCTACTGCAAGTTGGTGACTAGGTAATGAAAGTCATCCAGACGAAGGTGAAAAGCCTATGCCCTACATGAGAAGGTCCTTATAAGATAGTAGACGTTGCTAGCCCTGACACGTTTTACTTAAGCGATAAGGAAGGAACCATCTTGTATCACCCAAGGAACTCGGCCCATCTCCGCATATACCATCACTAGTATAGCTTAGTGCACGTAGGGCAGTGAGCGTGTCCTCGCACTAGGGACTTTGCTCAACCTAGGCTAGTTGGTTGAATTGTTTTTCTTTTCACCATTATCTTGTACTAGAGTGCTATGTTTACCTAATGAAGTAAGAAAAATTCTATGTCCATATTGTGTTGTTTTTTCAAGCATACTTCTAAGGTTACTCTATCTGCTATCACTTTATGCTTGGATAATACTTAGCAGACACAACTGACTATGAATTTACTCTCGCTAGCTTAACGCAACCCCCATAGTATTAAATGTGGTCGAAACACTAAGTGCTACAAACTGAATAACGCTTTAGAAACTTGATTAAAATCACACCACATGTACTATCAAGCAAAATCCAACAAAAATCATAGGCAACTCAAAAAAAAAACACAACAAAAAAAGAAGCCCGGGAACAATTGTCACAAATTTACATGAGCAGAGAAAAATACATTGTTTTGCTTTACATCAAAACACAAGGTGTATGAGAAGCCACAAATGCCGCTATGCTCAATTGCCCCACTTTCTTGATCGGCCGCTAGCTTCTTCTGGTCTTCCTCATTGTGCTCCCGGTTGAAGTTGGGATTTCCTTCCAGCTCCTTGAAAAGGTTAGCACCACCTGACATAATTGCCTCACTCTTGATCTGTTCAAATTCAGCAAAGGCTTTGAACGCCATCAATGCATCTTCCTCAAGCTTGTGCTTGGCGACATCATCTAGGAGTTGGGCATTAAGTACTTCCACCTACGCCTTTAGAGCATCAACTTTCCCCAACACTGATCCAGGTGTTCCGTCTTCTTGGTTTGGAGGTCTTTGAGCGAGCGCTTTTCCCCTAACAGCAAAACTTGTTCAACCTCCAACTTGCCATACTTTGCTTGCAGCTCTTGCTTGGCCTTCACTCTATCCTCAACGCCCTGTCTGTAGATAGTTAGCTCTTCACCAAGTTCTCCCTCTAGCTTCACATACTTCATCAGCTTACTGTTGGTTCTCACCATTGTTGATTCCCTCTGTTTCAGCTTCACCTCCAGCTTAAGGGCCTTTGACACGTCCTTTCACATGCCGTATTTATGAAATCATCATTGCACGTGCACAACGGCTCACTCTTAACTCTTCAGAACTAGCATGGCTTGTCACGTGTCACACATGCAGGCAGAACTCATGCCACTTGTCTAACATCAATGGTTAATGGGGCCAAAACGGCAAAACACCACACTTCTACTCTACTGGCACAAGCCATATAGCGCTCATCTCGACAAACGCAATTCGTGTAAAACGCTCTTAAACAAGGCTATGCCCACCTAGTTGATAAGCGCAAGTCTCAGACACACCTTGGTCGGGCACCAAGTTACCTTGTCTTTGGCACCGTCAATGAATGTCTGCCTTCATCAGACAGGTATTACCATGCTAAGGATTATAGCAGGCTTCGGAACTACATTCCACACGTCCCATCTCACTTTTCCTCTAGCACAATCCGCACACCCAAGCGACTGACGCATAAAGCCCATCGCTCAAATAGACTCCCCTAGAGGCTGATCACCCTAGACGGGATGTAACCTAACATAGTCCTCGACCTAGCAGCATTGATTACCTGAGGGCTTATACTCCTTTCGAGCCCAAAAATCTGTAGAGTTGTTCCACCTGATAGGCGGCCTTCAAAACGGCTTTAGCAGAAGCTGCCTAGCATACACTGCTTGGTACTCCACATTCACTACCATAGGGCACGACGCCGATACCAAGCGACAGCTGCCCTAACTCATATCGTCTTGCGCCTTAACGTAATCCTCACCTTAGCGGTATTGGCTACCTAGGGATTTGCATTTCCCCTTAAGCCCAAAAAATCTCAAGCGACGTTATCACCCATCAGGCAGCCTCACACGGCTTTAATGCTTGCTACTTTCACGCCCAACGCTCCACAGTCCACCGCACACGATATGGCTTCCCTTGACAGCCCTCGATCTGTATTGGAGACCAACATTGGTTGCGGAGTCGAGGGGACTCTTGACCTAGACACTAAAGGGGGGGGGGGTGTATTCAATCTGTATTTTGAGGAATTTTTAAGGATTCTTTATAATGTATGGATTTTTCTGGATTTTTTTAAATCCACGAATTGTTTTAATTCAGCATAGATTTGAAAGGATTGTTTTGTATTGTTAAGGATTTGGTTGAATTTCTAAGGATTTGTCAAATATTTAAAGTCTAAATAAATTAACCAAAACCTCAATGTCAAAATATACTAGAACATATACAAAGACGAAATGCACAATTCTTGATATTTCCAACATCATGATCACAATCTTGAATTGTCACCTTCTCATTAGAAGAGAGTTTTTGAAGATAGAGACATCTCATTGCTATAAAAATAAGATATGAGGTACCATTTATCACATTTTATCATATTTATAAAGACAAACTATTCATTAACTAGACTAAAGTTCATATTTATACACGTTAATTATTGAAAGTATAATAATAGAAGTTATCAAGGATGTTAAACTATAAAGAAGTGGTAATGAAACCAAAGGTACTTTATCTTTGTGGTGACACCTAGGTTTTAAGAATTTAGAGAGAGAGAGAGAGAGAGAGAGAGAGAGAGCGAGAGACAGAGAGAGAGGGGGGGGGTGTATTCAATCTGTATTTTGAGGAATTTTTAAGGATTCTTTATAATGTATGGATTTTTCTGGATTTTTTTAAATCCACGAATTGTTTTAATTCAGCATAGATTTGAAAGGATTGTTTTGTATTGTTAAGGATTTGGTTGAATTTCTAAGGATTTGTCAAATATTTAAAGTCTAAATAAATTAACCAAAACCTCAATGTCAAAATATACTAGAACATATACAAAGACGAAATGCACAATTCTTGATATTTCCAACATCATGATCACAATCTTGAATTGTCACCTTCTCATTAGAAGAGAGTTTTTGAAGATAGAGACATCTCATTGCTATAAAAATAAGATATGAGGTACCATTTATCACATTTTATCATATTTATAAAGACAAACTATTCATTAACTAGACTAAAGTTCATATTTATACACGTTAATTATTGAAAGTATAATAATAGAAGTTATCAAGGATGTTAAACTATAAAGAAGTGGTAATGAAACCAAAGGTACTTTATCTTTGTGGTGACACCTAGGTTTTAAGAATTTAGAGAGAGAGAGAGAGAGAGAGAGAGAGAGAGAGAGAGAGAGAGAGAGAGAGAGAGAGAGAGCGAGAGAGAGAGAGCGAGAGAGAGAGAGAGAGAGAGAGATGTTTTATTTTGAAATCCATCAAAATTCATGGAAATCTCTTGGGTGGGAGACCTAATTTCAAAGAAGCATTTTGTGTGTAAACAATCCTTCAAAATTGGTTATTGAATGAAATCCTAAAAAACCCATGGATTGTTCAATAACACAGAATTTTTATGGATTGTTTTAAATCCTAATTTGAATACATCAAAATTTTAAATGATTGTTTAAAATCCAAATTGAATACATCAGAATTTTAAAGGATTTTTAAAATACAATACAATCCATCAAAATCAGTGATTGAATACACCCTCTAAGTATGGACACTTATGGTACTTGATTTTTCAACCCCCAAATCAAAATCAATCTCTTCGACATGGGACTTGAGGGACTTGTTAGTACGTCATGCGCTAACCCATAAAATATGTCATATTTAGCACAAAAAATCCATAATAAGACAAGCAAAATGAGTAAAATCATAGCATTCCGCTCGGAGAGCTCACACGCTCACAGTTGGATGTGCACCACGTGCTCACATGGGATAAGGGTTAGACATGCCAAAAGACCAATTTACCCCTTTTAGCATCCAAAATGAGATCTTTGGCAGCCGTCCCACATTGAAAGTAAGGAAGAGATGTCATCCTCAACTACCTATATAAGGAAAATATTTATAATAAGCAAATGTATTGAACCCTATTCATATTTTACTTAGTGCTTACTGATATAACTACTTCTAATTTAAACATCGGAGCGTTGAAGATGCACTGATCCCGTCTTAACTCTTTCATGTCATCTGTGTGTTTGTGCAGCCAAGTGGAAGCGTGAGAGACAATCGTCCGAGCGCTTGAAGCGATCCTGCCACAATATCCATTGCTCTTTTAACAGGATTCCCCTACGAATTTTGGTAGAAACATTTCTCAACACCAGCAAGTAGTAAGTAGAACAAACTCAGATTTTGCTTCAGTTCAGCCATACATAGAGAGAGCATAGCGAAAAGCATTCAAAACAGATTAATTTAGAGGTTAGAGGAGGACCAACTGAAACCGGAGGGAAAGGTGTTGACATGGAGCAAGAAGAAACATTTTCGATCTTCACTGGAAGCTTTTTGTGAAGAGATTAGCTGTCGGAAAAAATGTTTATACTACATGTAAGCCGGAACAAGTGGATTCAACCTTCAAGCTTGTATCTTTCATAAATTATTACATGCATCGTGCCAACACCATGGTAACAAAAAGAAACACTATTCAAACAACAACATTAAAAATAAAAATAAACTAGTTCTGATCTAATCTGATAAAAGCATTGGAATTGTCTTCATGCCAACACGGACCGATGTCATGATTATCTATCATGTGGAGAAACACTCATTCATGGAACTTGACGACTCTTTTGGTTTTGACATGCACCAATTCAGAACTCCAAGTTTGATATGAATCTACCACAACAGATTCTAACGACGGACATACAAGTACTACAGTTTCAACATTAGATAGATGAAGATTCATTATCCACAGCAGTACCAGCTGTTTCAAGCATTTGTGATTTGAGAATGCACGAATCCCACAACCTTTCACACCGTGACAACCCTGTAAATCAAGTAATTCCAAGTTGTGGCAATTCTCTGGCAGAGCAACAATTGTAATGTCTGACTGATTTCGCAAAATCAATGTTTTGAGGGTCCGAATTTTGGAGATTGCCACACCTCCGATGTCACTGATTCATTTTTCTAAGTAAAGTCAAATAGAACACAAATAATTGGGATATTTTTTGATATATTGATCAAACTTAAATTGAGTGTACATACATAAGTATACTTACAATCACAAAAGAAAACTTAATCAATTCCAGAATCCTGCCCAATTTACAGAATATACACATAAATATACAAGGAGTGTGACTCACTCCAACACTCCTCCTCAAGTTAGAGCATATAAGTCTCGAATGCCCAACTTATCAAGTGAGTCATTGAAGATTCGGGATGAAATAGTTTTAGTAAGGATGTCAACTAATTGCTCATCTGAACGAATAAATAGGAATGAGATAATACGAGCATCTGGCTTCTCCTTGATGAAATGTCTATCAATTTCCACATGCTTCGTCTGATCATGTTGAACCAGATTATGTGCAATCTCAACTGCAATAGTGTTATCACAATAAAGAGACATTGACTGTTTCTGCTTGAATCCTAAATCCCTTAACAAATAGTTCAGCCACAACAACTCACAAACTCCTTGAGTAATACCTATATACTTAGCTTCTGCACTAGAACAAGCCATCACATTCGGCTTCTTGCTCCTCCAAGTAACCAGATTTTCACCAATAAATGTGAAGTAGCCAGAAATAGAACGTCGGTCAATAATGTTCCCAGCCCAATCTGCAGTGTAACCACTAGTCTATAATTCTCCATGCTTACGAAATACAAGACCTTTACCAGAAGCAGACTTCAAGTACCTCAAGATCTGTATCACAACATTCATATGATCTTCACTAGGATTATGAATATATTGGCTCACCACACTAATAGCATAAGCAATATCAGGTCTAGTGTGTGACAAGTAAATTAATATTCCAACTAACCTTTGATACTGAGACTTATCTGTAGGAACTTGATCAGGATATTCTACAATCCGATGATTATGTTCAATGGGTGTATCAACTGGTCTATAGTCAAGCATACTAATTTCTGCCGAACAAAAACTAGCACATACTTCCTTTAACTTAACATAATGCAATTTTTGTCTCGAGCTACCTCAATCCCCAAGAAGTACTTCAACTTCCCAAGATCCTTCATCTCAAATTCAGAAGATAACTAAACTTGTAACCTCTTTATTTCATCAAGGTCATTACCTGTCACCATCATGTCATCCACATAAATAATTAAAGCAGTTAGCCTATTCTACTGATGCTTCAGAACAAGGTGTGATCTGAATTGCTCTATATGTACCCAATCTTTCTCATGAATGCTGTGAACCTCCCAAACCAAGTTCTCGGAGACTGTTTCAATTCATACAAAGATTTCTTCAATTTGCACGTCACTTTTTCATCTATAGAAGTACCATAACCTGGAGGAAGATCCATGTAAATTTCTTCATTCAAATATTCATGAAGAAATGCATTCTTCACATCAAACTGCTACAAGGGCCAATCCAGATTAGCTGCCAAAGTCATAAGAATTGGAATGATATTGATCTTCGCAATTGGTGCAAATGTCTTATCATAATCCACTTCATACTTCTGAGTGTATCCTTTTGCAACTAACCTTGCCTTGTATCTGTCACCTGAGTCATCTACATTATACTTCATAGTATAAACCCATCTACACCCAACAGTCTTCTTTCTCGGTGGTAAAGGCACCAAATTTCAAGTTCCATTCTTGTTGAGAACATCCATCTCAACCTCCATTGCTTTGGCTCACTTCTCCTCCTTGATTGCATCCTGCACTTTATTAGGAAGAGACACAGCAGATAATTAATTCACAAAAGCTACATAGGGTTTAGACAATCTATAAGTTGACACATAATTAACAAAAGGATACTCGGCGTTAGCTGACAAAAGGAGTTCATATTTCTTTGAAGGTTGACCACGGGTTGTCCTAACAGGTAAGACCGTTCTAGACTTAGATTCAGGGACACTAGAATTTGACAAAGGAAGACTACTACATATCTCAAGTGATGATAGGTTCGGAGAGATCATTGATGGAGAGGGAGAGATTAGACTTGCATGTACATCTTCACTAACTATTGGCTGATTACTGACTAATTATTCTCCTTTTGACATGTCGGACACTTGTTTGATATATTTAACACTTTCAAAGCTCGGAACAGACCCATCAGCTTGGGTACACTAGACGAGTCGAGCCATATCTTCAACCCGTCGAGACACTACTTCGGGACGATCTAGAGTACTACCTTTGATGGGTCGAGCCTCATCATCGACGGGTCGAAAGTCAATTTTGATGGGTCGAGTAACCTCATCAACGGGTCAAATGTCAGCCTTGGGTTGGTTCTGGGCACTACCTTCGGCGATTTGAGGCTCCTCCTCGACGTGTCGATGGTCACTTCCGGGTGTCCCAAACCTGGTCCTCATAAAACACATTCTTCTCCTCCTCACTAAGAGTTGCTGAAGAAGAGAAATAACAGAGGTCTTCACAAAAACTGATATCCATGGTGACATAGAACATCTGAAATGAATGATGATAACACTTGTATCATTTCTTGTGAGTGTCATAGCCAACAAACACACACTTCAGAGCACGATCCTCTAACTTAAATCTCTGATTCTTATGAAGATGAATATATGCCACATAACCAAAGATACGAGCAGGAAGTTTGTTGAGAGAGGAGATGGCCACATGTGTAGACAATATGGAACTCGATTATGAAGAGCTGCGGATGGTAGACAGTTAATAAATTCAGAGGCACACAACACAACTCCTCCCCATAGATATTTGGACATGTTGGCACTGAGTAGGAGAGTTATTCTCATGTCTAAGAGATGATGATTCTTTCATTCAAAAACTCCATTTTGCTTTGATGTCTGAGGACAAGCTGAGGACAAGTAGTATGATGAATAATTTCATGCTGCTGAAAATAATCTTGAAAAGAGTGGTTAACAAACTCTACCATTGTCAGATCGAAATATTTTCACATAAGCATCATACTGAGTACGAATAAGACTATGAAAGACTGTAAAAACAGAAAACACGACATCCTTATTTTTTAGTAACACAACCCATGTTAATCTTGTGAAGTCATTAATGAACAAAACAAAGTATTTTATTCCTGTAGTGTTGAATTTTTCAAAGGTCCCCATACATTAGAATAAATCAACTCAAACGGTGCTAAATTAGAGGATAAACTAGGTAAATAACTGGACTTATGACTCTCAACAAAGACATAAGTTTCACAATGGAGAGTTGACACTTTTATTCCTACAAACAACGATGACATAGACTTCTTCATAACCCCAAAAGATGGATGATCCAATCGGTGATGCCATAGCCAAATCTCCTTCACTCTATCAAAACTCAATGTGAGGGCAACATTTGGTGACGGTGCTCTTGAGTCCTCGTTGTACATGCAATCCAAGTGAAACTGTCTCCTCCTCAGATCTTCCTTGCCTATTATCGCCTGAGATGACAGGTCTTGAAAAATGACATACATAGGAAAAAAAGTTACAGAGCATTTGTTTTATGAGTTCAATTCAAAGATAGATTATGAGATAGAGAATGAACATAAAGGACATTATGTAACACAATCGTTGGAGTAACTTGGATTGACCCTATACTTCAAACCGAGAAAGACACCATTTGCATTAGATACTTTAGGGATGGGAGATGGAGACAGACTCGATTTTTTATTATTATCAAATGTCATATGGTCAGATTTACTAGAATCAATTATCCACGTTCACTACCAATAAAGCTAGAAACTTTTAATGCAATATCAATTTTGCATCTCCTCTCATGAGAACAAATACTAGTAGTGAGATCTTGTTCCTTTACTCTATAGAAGTCGGGTTCTTGAACCAATTGAACTGCAGCATTGCTACTGCGACTCTTGTCATAAGTGCCTCCTTTATTTGCTCTTTGAGGACACGAGTCCTTGTAGTGTCCAAACTCCTTACAGTAGAAGCATTGTACCCTGCTAAGATCTGGTCCACGAGCTGGTTGTATGCGAAGTTGGTTATCTTTAGGCTTCTAACTTTGTTGAGACTTTGATTATACTGTGAGACTTAAAACCTCAGTATGCTACTTCTTAAGCTGATTGGACTTATCTTTTCAAACATAGGCATATGCTTGCTCTAGAGTTGGTGGTGTGGTTTATCGCAATAGTTCTCCCTTAGTAATAGTAAATCTCGAATCTAGCCCATTCAGGAAAATGTAGACACGCATCTTGTCTATCGACCTATTGTGTGTAGCAATATCAAGGTCACACGTCATAAAGTTTGGATCCATTTCATCTAGTTCTTGCCAAATAACTTTCAGACGTGCATAATATCCTGCAAGAGATTGTCCATTCTGGGTAGTTGTGTAGGCTTGACATGTCAACTCATGTACTCTGGCAAAATCATTCCCATCATAATATGTGGTTGCAACATCATCCAAGACGGTCTTTGGAGAAGAGTAGCCAGAGAACAACATCATAATTGGTCTTATCATAGATTTCAAGAGCGTCATCATTGTATTGAAATTCATAGTATTCTACAAAACTTGTTCTTTTCTAGCAGCTCCAAGTCGTGGTAGTGTTCCCTCCACATACTTCCACTTTCCAACACCTTCAAGATGCACTTTCATCATTCTTCGTCAAAACTGGTAAATGGTGTTATCCAGTTGTACTCTACATCCCGTGTTTCCAATTTGAAGAGCCATCAATTGTTCACGAGTAACTTCCAGTTGTTCTAAGATTGCAAGATCCATAGCAGATAGGTTTAGATGTCAGATTAGATAACAGAATTGTCAAAAGAACAAGTTCAGGTCGTCAGGATTCGACGCGTCGAACAGGGTTCGAGTTCCGATTGGGCAGCGAAATTTAGGTCAGGTTAGATTCTCAGGATCAACTTAGGCTCTGATGCTAAGTCAAATAGAACACAAGTGTTTGGAAAATTTTATGATATATTGATCAAAGTCAAATTGGATATATATACAAGCATACTTACCGTCACAAAAAGAAACTTAATCAATTACAAAATCCTACCTAATTTATGGAATATACACCTAAATATATAAGGAGTATGATTCACTCCAACAAATAATACAATGTCAGGTGCTCCAAGCTACACAGATTCTACAATTGCTCGATCCCAATATCAGTGATTCTAGTGCATGACTTGAGCACCAGTTTCTTTATGGTTCTACAGCTTGAACCATTTGCAGACCCGATTTCTCCAAGTGTAAGGTCCTCAATCCCTTAATTGGGGTGGATTGTGGGGGATTTATATATTGTCGCTATTCCCTTGCTTGTTATCCTATCATTGTAAGGTCTGTTGTGACATTTTCACCATGAGCTCCCATGCTACGATGTGGAGAGAAGAAGAGATTCCATATGATGATGATGGTATCATCGAGGCTATGTCGACCAACTTTGTGAATGCGGTGGACCTCCTCGATCTGGAGAATGGGATTGATCTCCTTGGAATTTTGATTGTGAACCATGAGCCAAGTTTAGTTGGCACAAAAACAACGTTACTGGGACTATGGAAGAATCTTGGTCAGATTCGAATCGTCCCAATCGAGAAGAACGAGTTCTGCATCACACTTGGTCGAAGAAATTGGCAAAAGCTCTACTGGCTGGGTGTCCATGGAATGTGAAGGGCTTCTGTTTCTCGCTAAGACACTGGCCTCACTATCATTCTTTGGATGAACTTGAAGCCAATAGAGCCACGTTTTGGGTACAAAGACATGGGATTCCGAAGGAGTTAATAACTGTTGGAAATACTAGAAGGTCGGGGGAGATAATTGGGGCAGTACTCAAACCAGAAGATCCAAAATTGGTGAGTTTCAGAGGTTATGCTAGGATGGGGGTGGATCTTCATGCCAGAAAACCACTTCCCACATCTTGTAATCTACCTCTACCCATGGGAGGAGCAAAGAAGATTATGCTGAAGTATGAGAATCTTAAGCAATTTTGTTTTAGATGTGGGAGACTTGGGCACATGGTGGCTATACTAGTTGCAATTTTGTGAAGGGCTTAAGCAATTTTGTGAAGGGCTTAAGGTATGAGAATCTTAAGCAATTTTGTTTTAGAACGAGTTCTGCATCACACTTGGTCGAAGAAATTGGCAAAAGCTCTACTGGCTGGGTGTCCATGGAATGTGAAGGGCTTCTGTTTCTCGCTAAGACACTGGCCTCACTATCATTCTTTAGATGAACTTGAAGCCAACAGAGCCACGTTTTGGGTACAAAGACTTGCCGATACTAGTTGCATCCGATGATTATCAAGATATGGATCACCTATGACGACAGTTTGGTGGCTGAGCCGCCGAAGCGTGCAGTCTTTACACAAAAACCTTTTCCTTTTAAGTTTCCCTATGTTCCAACACCAGGTCCACCCTAGAGTGGTTGCAAACAGGGTAACATGTTGGGAAATTCCACACAGTCGGAGGTTGAACTGTGTGCCGAGGTTCGCATGTGTGCTAATACCATTGACCATAAAATCCACTGCTCAAAATCATATTTCAAAACCTTGAATCACATCTCCAGAATCAACCATTCTCGGAAACATATAACTCAATATCGACGAAATCATCAAAAATCCAATAACCACACCATAAAACCTCGCTATAATTTTCGATGCTCAATTCAAAATATAAACCTCATCACTGCGATCGGTGCGCGATTCCGAGCAAAATGTCATAAAACATATGGGGCAAGCATTAGTAAAAGCAGTGGAAGTGCCCAAGGTGGAGAGAACACTATTGATCCTAGATTTGCCCATATCCCAAAGAACTCGGTGCAAGTGGAGGGGAACTATGTGCATTGGAACCCAGACCTAAATGGGCTTGTATATCAAAATGGGAGCATCAATAGGGCCTTTAATGGGCTATCTCTGAATAAGGGGGTATGGGTAGATAGAGAAACGATTCCTCCTTGGGCTTTTGAAAAGAAAGAAGACTATTTCAAGTCTAGCTATTATTTTTCAAGTGAAGTGGAGAATACTTTGAACAAGGGAACCCTAAAATGGTCGAAGAGGTGAGAGTACAACCAGCTAGCATAATTGAAGTGGAGGTGGTGGAGGATCGAATCACACCTGCAAAGAGGAAGCTGACTCCAGTTGAAGAATTAAAGAGGTTAAAAAAGAAACAAAAGCTTGCTAACCCTAGATTGAAGCTCTCCACCAAATTGGGAGGTACAAAATCAAAAATATTCAAGAAGAAAAAAGTTGAAAAGAGTGCTATCAACATTAGTAAGCTAACTGCTCTTACTGGTGATGATGAGAAGATTGCTACTTATAGAAGGCGCAAAGGAAAAGATGAAATACAAGAAAGCAATGGGAAAGAGGATGAAAGAGTTGCAAACTTGGATTGCAATGGCACTGGCAGCTGGCCATATACAACTGCAAATGTTCAATGAATACACTCTCATGGAATTGTTAAAGTTTGGGGAAACCCTTGATAGTTAAAACTTTGAGGGAGATATGTAAATCTCATTCCTTTGATGTGGTTTTCCTTTCGGAGACACATTAAAAGAGTTTTTATGTTGAGAAGTTGAGAAGAGCTTTTGGCTACCATAAGAGTCACATAGTTGAGCCTATTAAAACGGCAGAGGGTCTTGCTTTGTGGTGGAGATCTACGATAGAGGTGAACATTATTAACTATTCTGAACATTACATTGATACTTTTATAAAGAAAGGTGATGGAAGTTGCTTTAGAGTGACCTTCGTTTATGGCCCGCCTTACTACAATGAGAAAGATAATTACTGGAATATGAGGGAGATACAAGGCAAGCATGATGGTATTTCCTGACTGTTTATTGGAGATTTTAATGAGTTACTATGGCATTTTGAGAAGATTGAAGGTGCTAGTTAGAATAATAATAAGGGAAAGATACAGAGAGAATATATGGATGAGAATGCTCTCATTGATGCTGGGTACACTGTACACGAATTCACGTGGATCAAAATGGAAGATGGGGTTGTTGTGGTTCAAGAACGTCTTGATAGGGGGTTGTATAGTGAAGAATGGATCATTGATTAGGCGGAAACTCTATCACTCACTTACCAAGGATTGGCTCTGATCACTGCCCATTATTATGCATCACCAATTCGGATGATGGGAAGAGAGCCTACTCTTTCAAATTTGAGGCTTACTGGGCAGAAGATAATGAATGTTATGATATTGTGAAGGATGGTTGGAGCTGCATCAGGGACATCCCAAATCAATAAAGTGAATTGCTAACCTTGTTCAACGTCGAGCCAAGTTAGTAAGGTGGAGTAAGGAGAAGTTCCCAAAGAACAGGGAAGAGATTGTTGCGTTGCTTAAGGAACTTGATACCATTCAAAAGGCTCCTGACAATGACCATGTTAGGCAGGGCGACATTGTTACTAAGTTAGCGAAAATATGGAGGAGGGACGAGTTGTTCTGGAAGCAAAAGTCTAGGATTGTTTGGCTTGAGGCGGGAGACACAAACTCCAATTTTTTCCACCTCACTACTCTTTACAGGAGGCACAGGAACAAGATACTAAAGATCTTGAGCGATTCTGGGACTATTGTAGAAAGGGATAAAGATGTTATGCAAGAGTTTGAGAGTTTCTTCAAAAAGGTGTACAAGGGGAATGTGGAACGTTCATAGGGGAATGCAATGGCTGGTGTCTCTTTATGTGTATGAGAGGACATGAATAATGGATTACTGGCTTCTGTTAACATGATCAAGGTAAAAGATGTTGCATTTCAAATGGGTGCACTTAAAGCCTCTGATCCGGATGGTTTCTCAGGGTTATTCTACCAAAAGTACTGGAGTACTGTTGGGGAGGTGGTTCGTAACACTGACACTGACTTCATGAATGGTAATGTCAACCTTGAGGGAATCAACCAAACTCATATTGCTTTGATCCCTAAAGTACTAGTTCCAGAATCCACTTCACATTTCCGACCAATCAGTTTATGCAACAACTCCTACAAGATCTTGGCGAAGATATTGGCAAATAGATTGAAAGTTATACTTCCTAACCTTATATCTTGTAATCAGAATGCTTTCATCCCTAATCGCTTGATATAGGATAACATATTGGTGGCTCATGAGGCCTCATTACCTGAAACTATTGAAGAAGGGTAAGAGGTGTGAATTGTCCCTTAAACTTGACATGGTAAAGGCTTATGATAAAGTAGAATGAGACTTTTTGGAAGGAACTTTACATGCGTTTGGATTCCTGGAGAGATGGATCAATTTGACTATGGGGTGTGTGAGATCAATGTCATACTCAATCATTTTGAATGGAACAAATGGTGTTTTTTTCAAGCTAAAGCAGGGGTTACGGCAGGGCGACTCACTATCGCCTTATTTGTTCCTACTGGTTAGCGAGGTGCTGTCATTAAGAGTCAAGAAGGCAGTAAACGATGGACTCCTTGAGGGAATCAAGCTAGGGCATGGCTCCCCTATAATTTCACACCTTTTGTTTGCCGACGACGCGCTGTACTTCCTCAATGGAACACTAGCAAATTGCAAACGCTTTTCTAGTATTATGGAAACTTATTGTGATGCATCGAGGTAGGTGGTAAATTACAATAAGTCCAGCTTATTCTTTTCACCCAACACTTCTGATCACATGAAACACCTTATGGGACTACTTCACATTCATGCTGAGGCAAATTTGGGGAAATATCCAAGGCTCCCTATCTTGTGGGGCAGATCAAAGAAGCAATTTTTGGGGTTTGTGAAGGAAAGCATATTGAAGAAAGTAGAAGGTTGGCAGAAAAGTAGTTTAACAACAGCAGGAAGAGACATCCTGATCAGTCTGTTGTTGTGGCGGTCCTTGCTTATCTTATGTCTTGTTTCCTATTTCCTATTGGTTTTTGTGATGAGCTTAATGCAATAATGGGAAACTTTTGGTGGGGAAGCTCTAAACAGGGGGAAAAAATACACTGGAGATCATGGGAGTTCTTAGGCCAGACTAAAGATATTGGTGGTTCAGGGTTTCGTAACCTTGAGCAGTTTAACCTAGCATTGGTGGCAAAGCAAGCATGGAGGCTTATCAATGAACCCAATTCTTTTTTGGCCAAAGTTATGAAGGCTAGATACTTTCCAAAAGTCAATTTTCTCAAGGCCAAGTATGGATACCGTGCTTCTTGGGGATGGTCAAGTCGGATCAAAGCTCATGATGTAGTAACTGAAGGGGGGCAGTGGCAAGTACTTGATGGGTCTAGGACTAATATCTAGGAGGATGTGTGGATTCCAGGGAGTAACCAGTTAAGACTGAAGAATCTTGTTGATGACAACCTTAGGGAGACTCCCGATTTCTGTTAGTGAATTCATTGACTCAGACACAAGAAGGTGGCCTTTTGATACACATTTTGAGGCAGCAATCTACAATGAGGTAAAGGCTCTCATTCGTAGTATCCCTATTAGTGACTTGAAGCAAAAGGATAGATTTGTGTGGCCATGGAACAAGTCTGGTATGTATTCTATCAAGTCTGGATATAATTGAAAACATGTTGTTACCAATACGAACTGCCCCATCTCAAGATGTAATTCAGTTCTTATTGAAAAGAAGGTTTGGAAGCTCTTATGGAGTTGTAAAACATTGCCAAAAATTAAGCATTTTTACTGGCAATGTTTCACTAACTCAATTGCTTGTAATTTAAATCTCTTCCGACGTAAGATCAGGGCTACGCCCATTTGTGGCCTCTGCAATGAGGGGAAAGAGTCGATGGAACATGTCCTCCTCTTATGTCCTTGGGTAGAGGCAGTATGGTTAGGATCTCCTCTGGTATCCGTGTGAATAAGCAGAGTGTTACTACACTTGCCAAGTGGATTGAGGACACTGTGAGTGTGCATATGTGCAACGAAGAAAGGGTTGATACTGACATCGGTTTTCTTCATTGGTTGGGAAATTTGAAAAGCCAGGAATGTTGTGGTTTTTAAGCACACTCCTATTAGCCCTATAGGTGTGATTATAAGAGCAAAAGCTGCTGTGTGTGAACACACAAAAAATAATTTGTCCTTTTGGGATCCTCTTGATAACATTATTGATCATGATGCTGGAGCTATTATGGGTGGGATTGAGGTTTGAGTTCCCCCTGAAGCTGGTGTGTGTTCAAGATTAATGTGGATGCAGGATAGTCGAGTGACACTGGGGAAGCTGGCTTGGGAGTTGTGGTCAGAGATACTGATGGGGTGATGATAGGTGGAGCTGCCAAAAAGGCTCGGTGTGATTCTACAATGGCTGCGGAGACAATGGCAGTGGAACTCGGGGACTGGTTTGGAGCTGATCTCAGACTTGAGAAGATAATTTTGGAATCTGATGAACAGATGGTTGTTAAAGCCCTGAATGGAACGAGTTTGGAGTGTGGATGGAGGCTCTATTCAATAATGTGTGAGATTAGGAGAATATGCTCATCATTTACTAATCTCAAATGGAATTGGATATCAAGGAAAGCGAATTATGTTGCTCACTGTGCAGCGTTGCTATGTGACAAGGGAATGAATCTTCTTAGATGGGCGGTGACGCCACCACCATCTCTTACTGGGGTACTAAGAAATGACGGGTGCCCTTGCCCTTATTGAGAGGGACAGTGGAGACACCACCTTTTACGACTTGCCGGCTCTGTTTCCATTCTTTACGTAGTAAGGAAAAGTTCTGTTCACGAGTTTTTTTTCTCTGTAGTATGTTATCTTTGCTACTTGGGTGTTTGTAGTTTTTACCTAGTGAGGCTAGGTATTCCCTAGTTCTCGTACTTGGATTATCAATGAAGTTCCGTTCCAAACAAAAAAACAAAAAAAAGGTCCCCAATCCAACTATCTACCAATTCCAAACACTTCAAATTCCGCGCCGAATTTAGAAGCCAAACCAGTCCTAATGGCCAAGCGTTTCGCCTAGCAACAGTAACCTCGGACAAGTTAGGACATCCACTTCCTAAAGCCTCAAGTCCTTTTCACCCCAAGTCACAGTCCTAAAGCTTAATGACTTTGATTTGCAGACATGCTCGGGATATGGCTTAGAGCTGGGAGTCAGACTGAAGCCCCCATGTTCTCAACCCACTAAATTTGTGAATCTTTCGAGTGCCCGACTAGTACAACAAGCTTCACGATTCCAATTTTACAAGTTGAGTGAGTTTAGAGATAGACGTCTCACCTTACACCATTGTTTGCAGACCTTGGAGAACGTTTCCCCATCTTCTTTTTGGGTGACTTTGCTGAGATTAGGTCAACTAAGTTGTCGCTCAGATATGAAGCTATACCCAGTGTCTGTAGGACCATGCCAACGAGAAAGATAGTTAGTTAGGGCTTTCAGCATGCATGCTCTCAGTCGATATATATAGAGAACCATTCACATATTGGTTTCGTAAAAGAAGGATCGAGTTTGGGCCTGAGGCCCAAGACTTAACGGCACAAAGAAAGAAACAATTTAATATCATCCGTTGGATGCAGATGCAACGGTAATTGACGCACAAAGAAAGAAACAATTTAATATCATCCGTTTGATGCAGATGCAACGGTAATTGACCATGACTGACCACGAACTCATAGACCACCAAAACATGACTGTATGAAACAATTACCACTCCAAAAATCTGAAATATTCTTACCAAAATATAAGGCACAGTAACATTATAATTGATATTATGCAGAGAAAAAAAAATGCAATGTACCTTTTTGATGCGGCCTGGAAACTTTCCTCTCTTCCTCAACTCAACAGAGCCTTAAGTCAATGTGGCAAATGTCCAACTCAACCTGCAGTACAATCTGCGGTGGAGACATTGAGTTTTAAGTACGAACAGAGGATTTGCTAGGATTCTCAGAGTACAAGGCAACTGTTTGTCTGCTCGTCAGCCGTAGTCTAAATTTCAGTAAATCAGGCTCACCTAACCCGAGTACCAGAGAGCAGCAAAAAAGTCTAGTATGTTTTCAGTGCCGTCGTCGCTTTTCAGGTGGACTCAGATTTGACAATCACCATAGTCCACATGAAGACAGAACATCACAAACTAATCCTGATAACCAAAACTGCATTATCAAACCAACTCGTTAAGTTATGTATATAAACACACCCAGTTCACTTCAAGTCTGGGATCTTTTAATGTCACTATCAGGAACCATCAACAATTACCCTGCTAGCGGCATGTGATAAGTTAGTAGGAGGAAGGTTTATGTTGTCAATTACTGACAAAGCAAGCATTATAGTGAAATCCACTTGGATTGCAAAAGCCAGGACTGAAGCCCTATCATTAAAGGAAGCAATGTCACCTGCCTATGCTGTTGAAAGAGTTTGCTGTTTCATCACCTGAAAAAGATTTTTGTATAATTAGAGACAGAGCCATCAATGGATAAATAACAGAAAGCCGGAGAATGCTAGAGTTTTTTGGTAGTCTATAGTCTATTATATATACTACACTTTTGGGTTTCTTATAAGCCAGAAATATCACTTGGTAATTAAAAGCCATTATTGCCATTGAAGTTGAGAACATGTACAACCTTTAATCTTCATATGTCATCAAACGGTAGAACACAAAGGTAAAGTAATTATAGCATATGATAGGAAGTTTGCTCCTCAGATTTGGAGTAAAAATGACAGAATAACCAACCTCGTGTAACATGCTCCTTGCACTATAAGACAGTTTGTCAATCTCATCAGTGCAACAGATGCCTCTATCACTTAATAGTTAAGACCAAAACTCCACTCTCTGAACCTGAAAGATCAGTAAATAGTTACACTCAACATCTTATTATTTCTACAAGATGCCTAGTCAAATGAAGAATAAACTCTTACAGCTTCCCATTTATCAGGATGTTTTCCAACATAAGCAGTCAAACCAAGAGAAGAACTACCTCTTCCACTACTCTATAGAGTATAGACCACTACTCTATAGACCACAGGGTCATGAGGAGCATGCTCCTAAACGTTATCACCAACAAGAATATGTCACACAACCTAGCAGCAGATGGAAACTTCAAAGTATTCTCTCCAAACAGCTGCAATTCGGACAATGAATGATAAGCTTCAAATCAATCGATCTCATTTGCCATTAGTTTAATATCGTTCTAGTTAAATCTAATGTATCAAAACAGGCTCCTCAAGAAACAAATATTAAATCCAAATTACCAGCATTCCTCTTTTCAGTCTTCATGCAAGCATGCAACAGCTCAACCATTGACTGTATCTCTCCAGGAGCTAATGAATCCGAATCAATGTCCCCAGCAACAAATCTATGTGCCTTGTTATTAACATAAACTAAACTATAACCAGCAACAACCTTCAACCCTTTTTCTTTCACCAACCTTCGAATACATGCAGCATTAACCCACATCTCTCCTGCTGCATAGATACTTGAGGCAAGTAAATAACCAGTTGAGCTTCCAGGCTCTAACTCGAGGACATGTAAAGCAGCTTCTGAGCCAATTTCACTATTCCCATAGCTTTTACAAGCACTCAATAGTGCACTCCAAGCAGCATTTTCTCCGGAGGCCTTTAAATCTTTTGGAATTTTCTTGATCAAATCCATAGCCATCTGGAGCTTTCCAGCTCGGCCCAACATGTCAACTACACATGCGTAATGCTCTAATCTTGGTTCAACTCCATAGACTTGACCAAGTGAGTTGAACAAGGAGAGCCCCTCTTCAACTAAGCCTCCATGGCTGCAGGCAGATAAAGCAGAGAGGGTGGTCACTGCATTCGGCTTCACACCATGCTGTTTCATATCCTCGATCAAAGTTAATGCTTGATGTGCAAGACCATTCATGCCATATGCGGCTATCATGGCACTCCATGACACAATGTTTTTATGGGAAATCTGGTTGAACGCCTTTATTGATTCCCCTATATCCCCGCATTTTGAGTACATTTCAACAGTTGCCGTTCCAATGGCTACTTGATCTGCAGCTGCCAAACCTCTTCGAATAGCAATTCCATGTGCTCCTTTCGCCCATTTCAATTCAGCTGAAACTGAACAAGCTTCAAAAAGATTAATGATTGTAATCTCATTGGGCTTCTGATTCTCCTGTGACTGCAGCCTCATCATCTCACCAAAGACGGCAATTGCCTGATCAGGTCTGCCACAGTGAGTAAACCCTGCAATCATAGTGCTCCACGAAATCACATCTCTTTTCTTCATCCTTTGAAAAAGTTTCCATGCAAGCTCAATATTATTGCACTTTGCATAAGCATCTATGAGCGAATTTTGGAGCAACTCATTTGTTTCATATCCCCACCTGATTGTTACACAGTGCACCGAACTGCAATGAACTAGGCGCAAATGCTTGCACGTTTGAAGAATGTTCACCAGAGTCACTTCATCTGCATCGATTCCTTCATCCCCCATAGAATAAAACAGCAATAGAGCATCCATATACTTCCCACCATGGACAAATGCAGACAAAATAGAGTTCCAGGATACCCTGTTTCTCCGCGGCATCTCCATGAAAACTTTAATCGCAGAATCCGTTTCGCTACTCTTGGCATACATATCAATCAAAGAGTTTCCAACAAACATATCAGAATATAACCCTCTACAGATTACCAACCCATGGAGCGAAGCGCCCATTGTCAAGTCCTTCAAACTAGTACATCCCTTAAGTACACTAACTGCAGTTACACCATCCGGCTCAACGTCAATTTCGCACACCATCTTTCGGAACATCTCCACCCCAATTTCAGCCTCCTCACAACGCACATAGCCTCCTATCATCACACTCCAAGAGACCACGTCTCTGTCAGACATTTCGTCGAACAGCTTGTGTGCACTATTCATATCATCTTCTTCTGCGTAAAGACTCAACAACGAGTTTTGAACTGATGATACTAAATTAAACCCACCTCGAATAACGTAACCATGAACTCCCATTCCCACACATTTAGCTCTAAGCCGACGACAAGCTTGAATTACAAGCACCAATGTGGAAGTATTGGGTTCAAACCCAACAACACAAGACCTGGCCTTGTTGAACCACCATAACCCTTTTACTAAATTCCCCTGATCAAGTGTCCCATACACCATTATATTCCAAGAAACTTGGTCTCTGCTGTTGATGGAGTTGAAAACAGCCGATGCAGAATGTGGGTGTCCAGTTTTCATGTAAAAATCCATGGTGGAATTGGCGATCGAAGTATACGATTCGCACCCATTTTTGATTAAGCATCCGTGTATAGATTTTCCGAAGGGATAGGATTGGAGATTCGAACAAGCTTTGAGAATGGGAGGGAAGATTGAATGGTCTGTTGGTTCGACTCCTCCTAATCTGTTTACTACTACAACGTAGTGGGAAAGCACTTGTACCCATTTTCCATCGGATGATAGCTCTTTGAGGTTTAGTTTCCAATTCAGGTTGCTGCCACTTAGAATCCGCATGTCCAACTTAGGACGACGCTTTCCGAGTCTCTCTACTGTCGAGAATTATAGAATGTTACAAGTTACCTTTTTAGGCAAACTCTCTCACTCTCCCTTTCGCCACTTTCTCTCTCTCTCTCTCTCTCTCTCTCTCTCTCTCACTGTCACCGGCCGGCCACCAAATCGAAGAAACAAGGCACCAAAATCTTCCTCTTGCTCTCCTCTACCCTCTCCAATACGCCCACGACTCCATTTCTCATCGTTTGAGTTCGAAGAAAACCGATCAAAAATCTAAGAACCCTAGAATTTGGATATGTCTATTCAGTTGAGGAGACTTAGTATCTCTACCGCTTCCGTATTGTTCAAAGTAGGTCATCTGATAACCTACTTGTGTATTATCTTTCCCTTCGGTTTGTCTAGGCGCACTGACTTTGTGTAAATTTTGTTGCCAAGTTGTAAACTCTGCGGTAGACGTTTTGTGTTTTGTAAATTTAACAATCAAGTCCTAAATTTTGAGTTTTTTTTTAAATAGTATTAAAGTCGGTTTATCTCTAAGTTCAAATTTCGAGTAACTCATATTTGATTGGCCGCTGTATTTACGGTGTGAGTTAGTCTGATGTGAGTCCCACAAAACTTGTCTCTAGTGACGTCAAGCATCTGGGGTGATCCTGTCAGTATACTCAATATCAACCAAGCCACAATAATTGAGACATTGAGCAAAAATCTCCATCTGCCATACTGGACGTAGTAGTTCTCTAGACTTTTTCGATGATCTCAAATCTCATTTATGTCTCCAAACACAATCCATTCATCTGATACATTCTGTTGTTTCAAAGTACAGGGGAGTTCCCATGATGTCCATCGATTCCGAGGTTGAGTCTGCCCATACAAACCCGTAAGCCGAATCCAATCTTCTTCACTAGCCTTAATTGTAGCATCGACATCAATGAAACTAGGGATATAATAACGTAAATGGATATCAATTTCTTTCTACCAAAACATCATCAAACCTCCTTCTCTCCTTGTTGAACATGGCACCATCAAGCTCTCATTAAACCCTAATCCGCGACGGAAGGAGTCACACCTCTCCTCTTGATCGGTTTGGGTTTCTTCAAGGAAGACGATCAATGGTTTCTTCGCCATAATCATCAATCGAAGTGCCATATACTTCGAAGTCTCCTTTGTGCCCTATATATTCCAAGACGAGATCTCCATTCTCACATCACATACACCTTTGGTCTCAACAATTAAATTTCTCAATGATGTCGGTCGTCGAAAATGTTGCCGTCGCACAAAGTCCTAACTACGCTAGGTCTCCTGGTCCCACTAGGCTATCACAAGGGACCTTTGAAAAAAGTACTTGTAGTAATATATTATACTGATTACTAGTTCTTTTTATCAAACCTTCATTTAGTAATATAGAGATTTTAATGTAATACTAAAATAATACGTTTAAAAGAAAAATTAAATTCCTAGATTGCGAAATAAAATTATTTTACTTAAAAAAATTAATGTAGTAACTGTAATATTTAGAAAAGAGTTTTGCTATTGGACCTCTTTATTTGCTATTTGAATCTCCTTTAACAATTTTGAGCCATGAAATTTCTATTTTGCCCATTGTATTCTCTTACGCTTCGCTGCTCCTTATTTATATCTCAATGTATGCTGTATGCAGAGGATTAAAGCTAGTATTAGCAACCTAATATACAACAACATCAGACATCCATTTTATCTAATACAAAATCATGTCAGAGAATGTGAGTTCTTCATCAACAGTGGCAAACGAGGTTTAATTTGGTTAGTGGCAACAATTGTAGGAGTTATGGAGGCCTTAAAAGACCAACTGGAGCATGGGGATCGTCATCAGACTAGGAGATTGATGCAAACCATGCAATTGTATGCCAAGAAGGCAAGAACCACCTCAGATCTTATTTCCAGGCTAGCCGAAATGTAGAGTAGCAGCAACTTTGGACAACTTGCTCATACCGAGCTATTCGTATTTGAATGAGACGTTGTATGACGTCGACTACACGGAGAGGATTTTAGGTTTTTCTACGTTGATCGAACATGATCGAGTTCCGATCATGTATATAAATATGATTATGCTGCATGCTTGTTGAGGTTGTTGGTCTCTCTCGGGTGAGACATTTTTTTATAGTTTCTTTTCTTGCATAGAGGACCAATTTGAGTTTTAAAACTTTCAAAAACACAAGAAGGTCTAAAGAAGTATAAATTCTCTTTAAAAAATGATGAACCATAACGAAGTATAATTGTCGAAAAAGCAACTATTTAGATTGCGAAATTTCCACGGAAAAAATAGAAGAAAAATCCACTGGGGTGGGGGGACGTGGAAGCTTGCGAGTTTGCGAGTCGTGTGGCTGATACGATTGCGATAACAAACAAACAAACAAATATTACACAATTAAACCAGAGAGACAGACAGAGACGCACAGAGACGCAGTGAATGAAAAAAAATAAATATAATGGAGAATAATAATAATACTGCCGAGTACTACTGATTGATTCATCCTCCTCTCCCCGATCTGCTCGTGTCACACAAGCTCAATTTTTACACAAACCTCCAGAAGTATCCAGATATTGAAAGAAGAGAGAGAGAGAAAGAGAGAGAAAAAAAAAGAGCTTAGCGAGAATGGGAGGATGCTGTCCCCCAATGGATCTGTTCAGGTCGGAGCCTATGCAGCTCGTCCAGATCATCATCCCGATCGAGTCGGCTCACCTCACCGTCTCTTATCTCGGCGACCTCGGCCTTCTCCAATTCAAAGACGTCAGTAATCTCTCTCTCTCTCTCTCTCTCTCTGTTTTCGACTGTGATGATGTTCATATGCAATTGGATTCAATTCTGGTGACGATTCTGTGCTATGCGACTTGAGATGATTTTTATTCGCATTTTCGAGGGTTCGGTTTTGCGTTTGTTTGTATGCATATATGGATCACGCAAACAAAGAAAAACTGAAGATAGAGTGCCGATTACCTTAGTGTTTGATGTTAGCAGCAGTATGTTTCAGGGGCGGATCCAGGAATTTATAATGGGTGGGACTTGAATTTATCATAATAGAAGAACAAAAAATTTACAGTGTAAGAGCGCTTTATATATGGAAAAAAGTATACTAGGGAGGGACATAGTGTGTTTACTCCTTCAATGCATATTTATACAAAAAACGATCCACAAAGTTCACCATTTTTAACATAAAGAAGCTATAGGAGAAATTTTCAAACATAACATATGTAAAATGAATCGGAACTAACTAAATATATCCCCACGAGGATCGGAGAAATTTTTGTGTGCTACCGTCAAAACACATCATACATGTGACGACCTAGTAACAAAACGACATGTGGACGCTAAAAGGCTAGTCAACAAGCGATCGTGTGCTTTTAGTTTACCAAAATTTAATACAATACTCACTAGTCACAACTACTATACTTTACATGATTGTTGAGTAGTCAAGTCGTATTTTGTTGATCATGGATTCAAATGTCCTAAAATTGGAATAAAGCTTTTGAGATATTTTTTTCTTTTTCTGTTTATGCATTTCATTAGCCATCCATAGTTATACTGTTCTTAAATTCAGTTGTTTTTAAGACTAGAGTTGATGAGCTTTGCTGCATTTTTTCCTTTTAATTCGGGTTTCATTGCTTCTTTCTAGGCATGGGTTTTCGATCTTACATGAAGGTTTGTGTTTTCTTTTGATCGATTTGTTATTTAGGATTTCCACCCTCGATCAATCCTCTAGTTTATTGTTCACTAAAGACAGAATTTTATTGTACTCTCACTAGCCTGCTATTAGATATCGATATTGTTGAACATTACGTACCAAGAAAAAGTGCAGCTGTTAGAAATCAATATTCTTTAGTATCAATACAATTGTATCTTTGTTGAACATAGAGAAGAATAGTTGTATTAAATCTGTTTCTCCCAATCTTTTTATCTCTCAAGTATACCTAGTTTTTTTTTTCTTTCCCAAAATTTTGGGTGGGACTTGAGTCCCAGGCTGGAAAGCCTAGATCCGCCTCTGGTATGTTTAGTTGATAAGAAACGTAGCCGTCTCTCTGTTGAGGTGTTTTGGTCAGAGGATGAAGGGAATGTGGTCTAGTTAAGTAGCAAAGAATGAAGGTGAAGTTTATTACGTTGAAGACTGTGAATCACTTGACATTCTAGATTTTAAAATGTTACATCTATCTTGCTCTGTGCTCAGTATTTTTTTTTTTGTAATCTAATTTTATTGTTCGCTTTCCTGGCCACTAATATATTCATCTCTTTTTTTCTTCCAGCTCAATTCCGAGAAGAGCCCGTTTCAAAGGACTTATGCTACTCAGGTGTGTTTATTCTTTATGTCTCATGGAGAAACCATAATCCATCATCACAAACTGTCAACCAAAATCTTCTGACATTTATTCTTTTATCTGTATCAAAATAGTTAAAAGACCAGCTGGTGTTAATGTAATGGACATAATTTGAAAAGTTGTCTTGATTAGTTCAAACCATAATACAAGGGCATCTGTAGCTGCTCCACCACCACCCTGAGGTGCACCATGAAAGAAACACTTTCTCGTTTACATGTCACTTGTTTAAAAAGGGTACTTAACACTCAGTTTCTAAAAGAGATACAGAGTACCCAAGTTATTTTCTGCTTTCGTGAGACTTCCTAGGGAATTATAACTGCATTACTTCTTTTTTTTGGTAAGTAGACTGATTGGTGATCTTATATAGATTAAAAGAACTGGAGAGATGGCACGCAAATTACGGTTCTTCAAGGACCAAATGTCAAAGGCAGGTGTGCCTCCTCCAAAGTCTACAAGACAAGCTGACCTCAATGTGGATGATCTAGAGGTACAATAAGATGAGTGTTGTCTTGCTAAAGATGCATATCAGTGCATATTTGACAGTATTTTTGTGTTTGACAAAGAATTAACATTACTATTGTGTATGCTAGGTAAAACTTGGTGAACTTGAAGGAGAGCTGATTGAAATTAATGCAAATGGGGAAAAGTTGCTGCGTTCATATAATGAACTCTCTGAATATAAGCTTGTCCTGCAAAAGGTTACATCCTCTCTGCTTGTTCATTCTCTTTCACCATGCAACTACCATTATAGGACAGTAATTACGATTGCGGACAATATGCACATTATCAGATAATACGTGTGTAATTGTGCAATCCATGTACTTATGTGGAGGATATCAGAAAAGCAGTTGAAGTGGAAATTAGGTGAAAGATGATGTTTGGATCAGAGAGTTCTCAATCTAGGATTCATATATTAGACTTTAATTGATTATTAATCTAGAAGCATGTACGGATTATATCAGCCAAGGATATATTTGCAATAGTGTGCAACCATTTCTCTGATGACCTTTAATGTCAGTCATGTTCACCTTCTTTTATACATCTCTCATGTGACAAAATATATTCATTTCAGGCTGGTGAGTTTTTTAATTCAGCTGAGAGCAGGGCCAGGTTGCAGCAGAGAGAAGATGAATCCCGTCATGTTGGTGATGATGCCCTGGACACACCGTTATTGGTGGACCAAGTATGGATTCCAGTTTCTCATTTAGATGTTTTTGGATTAGCGAGTGCTTACTTGTGCTGAGTACAATTCTTCTGTTTTTCTGTTCTGCAGGAATCATCAACTGATCCATCAAAGCAAGTTAAGTTGGGGTTTCTCACTGGTCTTGTTCCAAGGGGAAAGGCTTTGGCATTTGAGAGGATTCTATTTCGAGCTACAAGGGGTAATGTTTTTCTAAGACAGGCAGTTGTTGAGGACCCTGTTACTGATCCTGTTTCAGGAGACAAGGTATTCTTGGTTTCTTAGGCTCCTTATTTTGTTTGTTGTCTTTGACCTTGTTCAGATGTCCTATTTGAATGTCTTTGCTGCTGATGAGAATGCAAAATTGCTCCTTGTACTGTTTCCTAACGTATAAATGCTGAAAATGGGAATAGATTGCATACTACCATAGACTAGCTGAAATTTTGGCCTGTGCATGCTGGCTGTTTTTCAGTATTTTTCTTTTCTTTTCTGAAGAAACATTTCTAGAGCTTTCTATTTTAATTTGTTCAAGAACATAAAACACAATTCATCTTGTGCATATTGCTGTTAGTTTTTGGAGAGATCTGTTTGTGGTTTTGAATTATGCAAGTTGTGTACTCTCGATGATTGTCCTGCTACACATGAATGAGATAAAAGTTTGTTGCTCGGTGATGAAGTCATCATTGGTTGCATTTCACTATGCCAAGTGTATTTTACTGTTTTTAATCAATAAAAGCATATGTAGAATCTGTGCATACTCATCCACACATTATACACATGCACACAAATTTCCTGTTAATTTTCTCGTTATATGTAATGGCTTTATAGATATTAGAAGATAAGATAAGAGTTGGGTTGCATGAGATTACCTCCTTTCTAGTACAGAGATATAATTGCACTTTCTGCAAGTATCAAATGATACATGGGACTATTACTTGGTTATCTCATATCTCTTTGAATCAGATATTCTTCTCTAATCATGAATGGTGATCATGCAGGTTGAGAAAAATGTTTTTGTGGTGTTCTACTCCGGAGAAAGAGCAAAGAACAAAATTCTTAAAATATGTGATGCTTTTGGAGCCAATCGCTACCCTTTTACTGAGGACCTAAGTAAACAAGCTCAAACAATTACCGAGGTATGTGCTATGCCCGTTGGAATAAATTTATGGGAAGATAGCTGCAGATAAAAATTGTTCAAGGATACTTCAGCTAATTAGATTACAGTGAATTTGGACTTAAATAATATATAGTATCCAGAGTAAGCCTCTGGTAACCCAAATTAATTGTTGCCAAGTACCTGTAATCATATGTTTTTTTGTTTTGAAAAGTCTGTCATTCATGTCTTCATCAGCTGCTTAGTTGCCTAATGATCAATTGTCATTCATCCAGTTTGGTTCTGTAAGCAAAATATAAGACTAGGGCTCATCTAGTGATTTTAGAAAGATAACAGTGTCGCTTTGTACTCTTTTGAATTTTTCATAAAACTACATGTGGTTTAGTGTCTGTAGGATTTGTCTCATTTCACTGTGCGTCTCAAGTCATCAGAATTTTCTTTCGCATCTTCATTTAATATAACCATACATTTCCAATTTAGGTTACAGGTAAACTTGCTGAGCTAAAGACTACTATAGATATCGGACTTTCACACCGGGGAAACTTGTTACAGACTATTGCCGAGCATTATGAGCAGTGGAATCAATTGGTGAGTTTGAAAATTGCTTTTCTTGATGAAGTTTATGCATTATATATGTGGAATGACTAATATTAGAAGTATATGAGGTATCGCTAAATGTTGTTAAATGTCGAGGTATATGATAATGCTTTGTAATCGTGTAGGTGAGGAAGGAGAAGGCCATTCACCACACTCTTAATATGCTTAGTCTCGATGTAACCAAAAAATGTCTCGTGGCTGAGGGGTGGAGTCCTATTTTTGCATCAAAGCAGGTATCCGTTGGTCTAAAATTGATAAACTAAATATATTCAAAAATTGATAAATTAAAAAAATAAAATTATTCTGCATACGAAGATGAGTTTTTTCTGGTTCCTAACTTGGAATGAAATGTTCTCATTTAGGAGACGTAAGTCAGATATGCTATGGTGGTTCATTCTTCAAATTGATTGTTGCAGATCCAGGATGCATTGCAGCGAGCAGCTTTTGACTCCAACTCTCAAGTTGGAGCTATTTTGCAGGTTCTGCATACAAAGGAGCCTCCGCCAACATATTTCCGAACAAACAAGTTCACTTCTTCATTTCAAGATATTGTTGATGCATATGGGTGAGCTCTACTCCAATTTGTACTCTTCTATGCTCTTTTTGTTGTTGTGTGGATAATTAGAAAAGAGACATTGAGTGAAATGTGTGCACTCCTTCATGGAACTTGTGATGTGGTAGATAACATACATATAGCCACCCCTGTCTTTTCTATCTTTGGGCAGTTGCTTTGGTTCTCATCTGCTGCATCATAAAAACTAGTATATATATAAAACATATTTCCTTAACCAGTCATTTTGGAACATTCATAAGGCATGCGTCATATACTGAAAATTGGATCTGCATGAGCTGTTTATTTGCTTTGTCAGTACTTCATTCTCTCATTTCCCTATGGCCATTACCCCTAATCAACCTATCATGGTGACTAGTTTAGAACTTTCGTGATGCATATACATATTGAAAATTGGATTTGCATCAACTGTCGGTGCTTTACTCTCTCATTTTCCTATGTTAATCACTTCTATTAATCTATTATGGTGACAAGAGAATTACTGCATTAGTTTGTTTTGCATTTCCTCGACCATATTCTACCAAATAGAGGGTTAATAGCAGGATTTTTAAAAGTCTACCATTTATATTACTTCTTTTACCCCTATAGTGTGAGCAAGAAGAAATTGTCAGGTAATATGTGTATCATCTGCTCTTTTAACTGTGTTTTTTAATTGTTGCAGTGTCGCTAAGTATCAAGAAGCAAATCCTGCTGTATATACCATCATCACATTTCCATTTCTTTTTGCTGTCATGTTTGGTGATTGGGGACATGGACTATGTTTGCTGGTTGCGACATTATATTTAATTGTCCGGGAAAAGAAATTTTCTAGTCAGGTAATATATTCTTTCTTTCAGATCACTACATGTATTAATATGTGCAGTGCTGAGCAATATTCTATGTTATTGGATAAAGAGTTCACCCAAAAGTATATGATATGTATTTCGAACAATTTTATATGGTAAATGGTTTGACCGTCAAACTTTGTTTGAATAAAATATAGACAATACTATCTTCTATTTATCTACTAATGTGGAAGAACTGAACAGCAGCCATCTATGACACCTAATACATGTTGCTTATTTCAACAAATATCTTGCTTGTATTGGAAAATCTACTGTTAAGTTTGTCATAATTTTTCCTTTTTGGCCGAATGTTTAACTGATGTTATCAGCTTGTACAGAGTGATCTTAATGGAAGGGCTATGACTTTTAAAAGCTTGATTTCAAAGTAAAATCATGTTACACTGTATAATTATCTTTGACTGTTTGTTGTGATTAGTTGCTCTTTTCATTTTTGTTACATGACATGAAAAGTACACGGGTTGTGCTGTATATGTTGGCACGGATTATTTCAGGCAAGCAAATTTTGATTTTCATTGCTGTCAGATTCTAATTCATTGCAATTTTGCCTTTGCAGAAGCTCGGAGACATCATGGAGATGGCATTTGGCGGTCGTTATGTGATTCTGTTGATGTCAATTTTTTCAATCTACACTGGTTTCATATATAATGAGTTCTTCTCTGTCCCATTTGAACTATTTGGTCGCTCAGCATATGCATGCCGTGATCTTACGTGCAGGTGTAAGCTTAAACTCTTGATATTGTATTTTCCCCTGTTGTATCATCTTTTTGTAAAGTTGTAAACTCATAAACTGATATTTTTTCCAGAGATGCTACTACAGCTGGCTTGATTATGGTGCGTCCCACATACCCATTTGGTCTGGATCCTGTATGGCATGGATCTCGCAGTGAGCTGCCATTCTTAAACTCATTGAAGATGAAAATGTCAATTCTAATTGGGGTGGTCCAAATGAACCTTGGAATTGTGATAAGTTTTTTCAACGCAAAGTTCTTTCGAAATGGTTTGAATATCTGGTAAGCTGTTTTAATGGAGCTGTCTATTAAGGCAGCTAGTGTATAACTGTAAATGTGAGTTGTTCACATATGTATTGTGAATACTTGCATCTATAGTTTTATCATTAGTTGTTTCTGTACCCTGCTTTTCACCCTCTTTATTAGCTCATTCATTCAAATCCGGCATTGTTTCAGGTTCCAGTTTGTCCCTCAGTTGATATTCTTAAACAGTCTATTTGGCTACCTGTCTGTTCTGATTGTTATGAAGTGGTGGACTGGTTCAAAAGTTGATCTCTACCATGTAATGATATATATGTTCCTAAGTCCCACCGATGAGCTAGGTGAAAATCAACTTTTCAGTGGTCAGAAAACAGTTCAGGTATCCCCTTCACCAGCCCCATTTTCTTCTTATATTTTATTTTGTTATTTTTATTATAAAAATGTTAGTATTCATCGTATTTTATATCTTTTGCCAGTTAGTACTATTGGGTTTGGCTCTTGTAGCTGTTCCATGGATGCTGCTTCCGAAGCCTTTCCTTATGAAGAAGCAACATGAAGCTGTATGTTTGTAGACATCTTTTCACTACATTTCCCAGTTATTTTGATCTGTCACTATTATTTTTTTGCTGTTTCTTATATTATGTCTTTTCAGCGGCACCGAGGCCAATCATATGCTCTACTTGAGGACACAGAGGAGAGTTTGCAGGTGAATTCAAACCATGATGCCCATGGTCATGAGGAGTTTGAATTTAGTGAAGTTTTCGTGCATCAGCTAATACACACAATCGAGTTTGTACTTGGAGCGGTCTCAAACACAGCTTCGTATCTTAGGCTATGGGCCCTAAGGTAGTTTCGGAGATTTTGAACTTTATAATCTTGGCTCATTTCGTAAAGTTATTTTGTCCGTCCATCAATTTCTGCTATCTTCCATGACGCTCAAATGTATGCTCATTGCCGCATGTGAGTGTACTGCGTGCTTTGTACAGTTTGATTTATAAGTACAGGTGTTCTATATTGAAAAGTGTAAAAGATCATTATAATTTTTTTATCCATCCCATGTGTGACATTAAAGAAATGAGGATATTTACATCCCATGTTTTGTTGACCTTGTATATTTTTCTGCAGAATTCAGTTTGACAAGCTGACTTATTGTTGAACCATGCATGCTATTGTTTTGAGATTGACTAACCGTCATAGTAGGATATTCTTTAAAAGATTTGGTTCATGGCATTATGTACTATGTTAAGTCAATGTGCTGTTTCGCATGTGCTGCATGCTTTCTACAGCATAGAGCTACTTGTAACAACAGAATCTCTCAGTAACTTTTGTATGCAGATTTTTTAATTTTCATCTATTTGTAGAAGTATGCTAATATTCTACATGTCTTTCTTGCACAGTCTAGCTCATTCGGAACTGTCCAGTGTGTTCTATGACAAAGTTCTTCTAATGGCTTGGGGGTAAGTTCACTCATTGTATAGTGCAATTCATGTTATTCAAGCTATTGTTGATTCTTGGGTGTAGAGAGTAGAGTAAATTGCATGTCTTTGGAGAGATCCCTTATTATTAATACTACCCATATGTATCTACCAGTTCTACACTCAAGCTGTTAAAAATTGAAACTTAGTAGTCTTGTTTGAATACAAACTAAATCAATGTTTTTGACAGGTTCAACAATTGGATCATACTTATCGTGGGCATCATTGTCTTTGTTTGCGCCACTGTCGGTGTTTTGCTATTGATGGAAACTCTCAGTGCCTTCCTTCATGCTTTGCGTCTCCACTGGGTGGAATTCCAAAACAAGTTCTATGAGGGAGATGGTTACAAGTTCTATCCGTTCTCATTCGTATTGCAAGATGATGAAGATGAGTGATACCCAAAATCAAGCCAGGCAGTGTTATGAGCCTTGGAATTGAGTGTGAATAGGTATGAACGCAAGTCAATTCTTTCATTTGAACAGAAAACATGGTGGCAATTGTGATGCCCTATGAATGGGAGTTGCATATGATTTTCAAATTGAGCATCGCCCCGCGAGTAATTTTATTTGTTGTCTGAGGGAATAAACAGTCTAGGCAGCATCTTCATCTGTAGTGGCTGGTATAGCCGTGTGTAATAATGGGAATGCTTAGTTATCTTTCTATTTATATAATTATTATATTATTTATTAGGGAAAATCAAAAGATTGTCTTGCCTGGTGATCACAAAACTATATTAGCTTCAACATGTTCAAAATTATAAGGACCATACAAGGTTTATCAGTCAGAGAGTGGAAGTTGCGACTAAAAGAGTGGAATTGAATGAGAAAATACATATCTTCAATATCTATTGTTTTCTTAAATTTCAAATTTTGGTGTACTATATTTATCGAATTTGAGTCAAAAAATGAGCTTTCGTAATCTAAAATCCACGAGGATAAGATAATTTCATCCCAACTCAGCTGTGCATACTAGAGGTGGTGTTGTGTGCGCACACTACAGACTTGATCAGATGGAACTATTCGAACTAATAATCTGACAATCTATAACAGGAGATAAATAGTGGTTTTCGTATTCCCTTTTTTTTCTCTGTTCTCCCTCTTCTGCCTTTTCCAATTTTCTTAAAACCCCTAGGCCCTAGCTGTCATATACCTTTTTCTCACATGATCTCTCTACTCACTATTCCAAATTTTGATTTGATAACGGATTCAAATTCCTCTCTTTGTTCTGGTTCGTTTGGTACTGATTTCTAGGCCAGGTGAGGGCGAACCTGTTCGGTACATGCAGGTTGTCAATGGAGTTTGATATTTCTGTGGGAGCGGAGGAGAAGCTAAAAGACTTTTTATTTGCAGTCATTCGAGTCTTCTCCACAAGAATTTTGTCTGAAGTGAGAGCTCATGCTCTCAAACTTTGAATGATTCGATTATGGCGAGGTTTAGTAGGACCGGGTGCAATGTACATCTGGCGATGCACTTCGGATTGCTTTATTGGGCGATTTTGAGAAAGGATGGATCTTTCAAGGGGTGGTGACACAAGGTGAAAGGACCCAACCCCGATTTAGTTTCCTAAACCGGAATCAAACCCCTTCTAAAAACACGAACTTGCAAAAACCATAGAAATTTCGGCAGAGTTTCACTATATCGCGGAATTGTCATTAACCTGTACCCGAAAACACACTTCATCCTATGCCACAAAAGCCAAACCGTGGGCACCAATCATATCCGGATTTCTCAAAATCATATCATAATAATATAAAGTAATAAGTAAAACTGTAACTTTACAGAAATCCGGGAAAATCATATGAAAATATGAACATTAGAGTATTCAGAGCGACCTCTAGTATATATATACATAAATACACAACAGTAGGCTAAACAAGAAACCTACTGAAAAAGAAAGGTAGCTCGAACACTAAGCCTCTGACTGCGACGTGCGACACCAGAATCTGAACTGCAAACTGGGCATTGAAAACAAAGAGCCCAGGGAAAGACATATAAACCGTTAGAGTGAGTGGACGAAAATAAATGTCTTTCGCCGGATAATATATGTTATAAAAACATATGTGAGTCTAAATGAATGAATATGATGTAGTACACGAGGGAGACTTTAACTCCTCACGCGTACAGAGCATGCATCGTAAAATCCCGCGGGGTCACTCATGGACACGTTCGCGCTAGTACAGTACGAATCACGGGATTCCAGACCCACACGTGATTGAAGTCAGAAAGGCCTCAGGTCAGAGGTCTGCCCCCCCCCCCCCCCCCCGCGGTAAAAGCCTCGGGACAGGGGTCATAGCCTCCCCCGGTAAACATCCATGGGGATCAGCCAGGATGCAAGAGTATCGATACAATAATATATACTGTGACTGTACTCTGTGTAAACCAAATCATAAATAGTTCATGCAAATGTATTAAGCATAATGTAAATGCGTATTCATAATATATAATTATATAAGCATATTTGTCGATGCATAATCGTAAAACACATGCTCGAATAAATCATAATCGCATATGCATGCTTATGCTCGTAAAACGTATAATAAGGACTTGCAACCAATCAGTGAAAAGAAATGTTCACTTACAGACAAGCACAGCGCGCAACCGCGCTAAACCCGAGATCCGGCGGAAGATCCTTCGACCAACGTACGATCTCGATCCCCTGAATAATCACAAAATGTCACTGATCAAAATCATAATTCAATACTCTGAACCACAACTCGGAAACCAACCATTTCCGGAAACCAATAACTCGGATACAAAAGAATCGTCAAAAACCCCCAAATACTCCACATAAACCCTCGACTTAAAATCTGGTACTCAAATCAACTCGAAAACCTCAAGGCGATGATCGGGGCGCGATTACGAGCAAAACGGCATAAAAGTTGTCAAAATCTAAAAAGTCAACCCTTCGTCGAAGCGGCGGCGCGGCGTCAACAGTGGCGGATTCCGGCCAAACTTTCCAGATCACTAGTACTCCTCAAGCCCAACAACTTCTTCTTCTACACCAAACTCCAATTCCAAGCCCACCGATCGAAATTGGGCCGGAAACCTCACGAAATCCATTGATTCCGGCAAGCTTCAAACCTCAACCAAACCCAAAATTGTTTCACCCAAAAGCATCACAAGGATGAGGGGAACCTTTCCCCCCATCACCCCGACCCCAAAACTCGCCGGAGCGCCGCCCCCGACGGCGGCGAAAACCCACAGCATACCCGAGCTCGTTCTCCTCCTATACCTCATCAATTCATACCAAACCAAGTTCTAAACCATAGGAAATCAAGAGAGGAAGCTAGCCATACCAAAATCAAGGCCGGAGGTGGCTGGAAACGGAAAGTCCACGGCGAGTCAAACGGTGGTGCGAAATGAACTCGATCAACGGTCAAACGACGGTCAAACTTCCAAAACAATGATTTTTGACAATTTTTCGACTATTCCGATATTTATACTCACGGCTCGATACGATCGCCGGTTCAAATCGAATCACATCCACGTTTCGGATAACTCAAACTTAATCGGATAAACACGACTAAATCACGCGATTTCAAATATTCATAACATATTTCTCGGTTATCGAAACAATTATTCGAAACCTCATACGAGCTCGAAATCATGCATACTACAATTCTCGTGAAGAGACTCGTACCAAATTCTCGCTCGATAAATTAGTCGTGAATGAAACCACTAAAACTGCTCAATTACGACAACTGTGATTACTCGTAAAATATGCAAACCAACTCGATTAACATACTAATTCCGGTTCGGGTCGTCACACAAGGACCTTGATTTTCTTTTTAATTTTTTTTTTTACTGTGATGGTGGAACAATATGATGGGTTGTCGCTGATCCATTCGATCTCGGCAACTTGGGCAAAGGTGTGGACTCGCATGGATGTGGTTGGGGGTGACCTAACCAGCAAGGTGACCATGAAGGAATGGTGGCATGCACTGGGCGACCAACTTGGTGGTTTTGTTGATCAGGACACCGATCGTCTTCAGGAGAATAGGGAGATCAAATTATTGGTGATGGTGGATTTGTGGTAGGGATTGGTGACCAAGACAAGGCTTGGACTTGGACCTCAGGCAGTGATTGAGTGTGAGATGATGTACATGACACTTAAGGGTGGAGTGGTAGTTTTGATCACAATATGGATGAATGCCCTATACAAAGTGGTCATAATAGGTCTAGGGAAGAGGATGCAAACATGGACTTTGATCCAGAGGTGACAATGAAGAATAGTGCAAGCGAAGGTACAAGAGATGGGAAAGAAGATGTGACTAAGGAGACGAACCCTTTCGGGCAAATGCCACAAGTGCAAGATTCTGAGTTAGTGAATGGTATTGTTTCTTGTGATATGAAAAAGTATACATATTTGATGTTAGGATCCTGGAGGTCCTAAGAAAAGGCTGCGACATTTTACTTTGAATGGTGCCAAAAAACAGAGATCACAACTCTTGGTGGAGGGAAGGTCGGGTCATCTGGTCTCCGCACCAACCCAATCTGACCATTTGTGTATCGTTCGTTACATGGAGGCGGCACAGGTTTTGCTAGTAGGACATCAGAGTGCGGTTTTATCAGGCCCAAGTGGGACATTGGAGGGACGTCGTTCTTTGAAAAGAGACCGGGCTGTTCTGACTCAGTTTGGAGGGGAAGCTCCTGACCTGACGATATGCCGCGAATAGAGAAGGTGCCTTGCTAGTTAAGAGATGGTGCAACCAAATTTTTGATTATATTCAGTGCTATCCTAGTTTGCTAATCTAGACTTTGTGCTAAATATTGTTTAATACAGTAGTATATATAGGACTTTGCTTTATCAGATAGAGATTTTGTGTTGCCATCACATTTTAATAATAGAACATTGTCCACCTTCTCAAAACAAAAAACAAAACAAAAAATCTGACAATCTAACACACACGGACAGGGTAGAGGAGGATCGGACCTGGATAACTTCAACCATTGAAAAGTTAATATAAAATTTATAGCTTAAGATCAGAGTTTCTCCTCCAAGTGAAAGTTCGAAGAACTTGCATTACAAACACATGCACAGAAAACGGACATTAAGCTGTTCGGACACCCCAAAGAATAAAATAGATACATTATTTGGAAGTTCGCCGATGGAGTTGCAGAGAAACCATGTATATACAAATAAAAACACAACTGCAATAATAATTAACTATGGTCGACATCTACTGTGCCCCGGTATGAACTGCAGCAACAGTTGAAACCATGGAGTCCACGCCACAGATATTGCGGCCCCTGCAGATTTTGTAGAATCCCTTTTCTCCCCAGTTCTCACCCCATGAGTTCTTGATGATCCAGTAAGGCTTCTCCTTCATTCTGGCGGGAGCGTAACCAGCTGCACCATAACCGACTAACAAAACGCCATGGTCCAACCTCTTTGAGCAAATGTAGGGGCATGAGACTCCGCCAACATATGTTTGCATGAACACAGCATTGATAGCCACTGTATTGAAACAATGTCAATAGTCACCATCAGCTATCATATCGTGCTAACATACAAGAACTATAATAAAGAACAGTCAAAAGAACAAAAATCACCAAATCGTAGAAACCTACCTGCAAGAGGGCCATTCTTAACGAGGTTGGCAGCAATTTGATCTTCATCAAGGGAGACGACACTGAAATTGGATACTTTAGCTGCGATTTTGGTCTTGTCAAACTTGCAGGTTCCCTTATCAGTACCAGTGTATGGATAATCTTTTTCCTTCATAAGTCCACCAGCTTTGAGTGTGTACTCGAAGGCACTGTTCATGAGACCACCATTGCAGCCAGCATCACATGAACCTGCCTCCTCTGGATCACACTGCCAAATATTGTACACATAACCCAGTAAGAGACAGTAATTGAAGAATCTTCCCTTTTCTAGGAGATATCATATACGAAATTCAAAACAACAGTAATGGTTCTATTCTCTGACATACAGGGTAAAAAAAATAACAAAGTTCAATTAAAGGAAGTAATGTTAAATGTTAACCAGTATTACTACATACAAAATCTGAATGTCAGGGATTGACTTCCAGAGAAATGTCTTGACCAATGATTTTTTTTAGTTGGACCACTAGACTTCCTTGTTGTCATAGATAAGATACCATCTAGCTTATATTATCATATTTGCTCCTTAAAAACCAGAAAACAAGAATTCTCCAAACGAAAACCATTAGGCCCTCAACACATAGCAGCACCGCCATGTAGGACTCACATGGAACTCACAATCACAGATAATTTACGAGTCAATTTCATCAAATACCTTGATAACTTTAACAAACTTAAACGAGACCAATTTCCAGGTAACTTGCGCGAAGGTAGATTGTCATGAATTCGCTAATAAAACGCAACTAGTCACAAAAAGCCCCAATATTAATTAATTAATTCTATTAAGGAAGACATAATACGAAGAAAAAGAAGAAGTCAAACCTCGTGATCGCAATCCACAAGCTGCTGCTCGCTGAGGCTGACAAGCTCCCCAGTCGCCAGAAAGTGTGCACCTTCCAAAGCTCCGGTGGTGCTGAAACTCCAGCACGACCCGCAAGAACCCTAAATTCACCAAATACATAATAAAACCCCCAAAATTACATCGAGTAAAATCTAATTCAACTGCTCGTAAATTCTCGCAAACAATAATAAATTAATCATAGAGGACAAAATAACGGACCTGATTTTTAACCTCGGTCACAGCTCCTTTTTCTCTCCAGTCAAAATCCTCAGGCAGATTCTCGGTAGGCAGAATCGGAGCCGTGTTAGCGTCAGCAGGAAGCTTCAGCCCTCGTAGCCCTAAGTGACTCCTCCTAAACTCGGCCGGAGTCAAATCGGAGAAGCGAGTGACGCCGTGCTCGGCGGTGGGGTCCAGTCTCTGGTGCCTCCGGGCACGGCGCATGTTTCTCTTGAACACCTGGAATCTGTAGTCGTGCTCCTCCTGGCTCGTGTACGACTTTCCGTATTTGCGTTTGAACAGCGAGAAGTGGTGGTGGAGGGGCTCGGCTTCATGATCGTGATCAGCGCCGTCGACGACTTGTCGAATCAACGAATCTGCGGCGTCCACGTCGGCGGAAGTTGTGGCCGCGACTACGAAGACGAGAGAAGAGAAGAGGAAGAGAGAGAGGATGAGAATCCGATTCATATTTGAAGAACTGAGAATGGTAGCTGTGCCGGAGAGTCTCCTCAACCTCAAGTGCCTGCCTCGTTTATATAAAGTAGGAGAGGACTCGGGGGTTTGTAATCGTCTGCATACTGGGTTGGGTACTCAGAAGACTGAGACCGTTGATTTTTGAGTTTAAAAGAACGAAGTCGGGAATATGAGCGGTGGAGATGCGAGATTTTAGAGAGTGAGGCTTACAGGAATGGGTAATGATTGGCGAATGAGAGGAAGACGCGTGCCGGATGTGGAGTGTAGTAGGAGTTGGAATGGTGGTTGGATGATGCGTTTGTTTGTTTGTTAGGTCGTTCTGATTGGGTCGGCGATTGTTTTTGTTTTGTTATTGTTTTTGGGGATGGAGATGGTTTTGGTTTCTACTTTCTAGTCGCAGAAGAAACGGCCTATGAAAATATGGGTTAAATTCTCGGCCCATAATGTGTCGTCAGTAGTCTCAAAAGCCTCAAACTGCTTTGAATCCCGTCTGGTTTCGTATTAAGACTTAAGACGTATTGGCCCGGCCCTTCGACCTGAAATTTTTGAGGCCTTAAAAACGGAAGCCTAACCCGACATTTTAAGCCATGCTCGTGTGGTCTATTTTATTAGCAAAAATCTTAATTAATTAAATAAAAAATATTTATGGTTAAATTTTCAAAAATTCGGCAATTGTCCATGGATAATTAATCTATTATTAATTATCAATTGATTTGTTTAATGGCAAAAAGTAAACTATAACTGCACTATGTACAAATCACATGCATAAAAACTACTCTACATAAAAATCTCAAGCGCGTATGCGCGTGCATACTGCTAGTAATATATTAAGAAAATACTTCTTGTTCATCATAAGTGAATTTTTTTACTATTTTAACTTTTTAAGTTGAGTCTTAATTAATAATTAGAGGATATTTTAGTAATACATAATTAAACTAGAAAAAAGAGATGCTTTAATCTGAGAAAACTGCCTAAACAGTTTTTCTTTGGAGAAACTAAACTGCCGGCAGTTTTAATTTTCAGAAAATATCAAAAACAGTTTTTACGTAAAACCTATTTTCTACTTTTTTATAAATAAATAAATAAATTTTCAGATTCCTTAAAATAAAAGATTTTTCTCACACCCATAGGGTGTGTATGATTTCTAGTATATATTAGTCAATGTTTTACTTTCCCATCTTTTATGATTCTTCCTCACTCTTATTGTTATTTCTTTTAGGTAAAGAAACTTTTTAGTAAGAAATTTTTTTATCAACTAAGCTCGATAAAAGTCAAGCTTACTAGTAATATGTTATAGCACATTATACCGGATCTTAAAGAAATATCTTCCCCAGGACACTCAATTGCATGTGGTAGGCAAAGGAATTGCTCAACTCAATATGCTAAGGCACACTGAGAATAAGCTGCTCTCCTCAATCTGATAACGTATCGAGAAGAATATATAGACTTGAGGCACAAGACCTCGATAAAGTCTTAAAGAATCGAAACCCTAGATACACATAAATGCTAGCTACTAAAACTAACCTAGAAAATTTAAACAACAAAATAAAACCTAAAGCATAGCTAACGGAAAACACCCAAAGCCCAAAAACAAATGTAAAAGTAGCTCAAAGAAGCCACCCCAGACCAAAATCTTAGCCATCAAACCAGGAAAACACACACAAACGGACCAAAAACCACCACGTCTTCATAACTTTTCCCCCCGTCCCATATAGCTAAGCCGACTCCGTCTCAACCGCCGTCCTCACTTCAACCAAACCCTACGTCACCACAAAGCTGTCCAGACCAAACCACAACCATCATAAAAACACATGCTTGAATGAAACGTACCCAACCATTAACAACTCGCAAACATTGCAACATTGCTAACCAATAAAAGACTCAATCGACGACTTTTAACAATGTTGAAGCCACCGTGAAACTCGACGTGCCCCCAAGCCTCACCGCCAATATTTGGAAAGGGCTAGGCATTGTATGTATTTAAAATTCAATTTCAGTTCCATTTGGTTCCTGCTACCCAAGCTACAAAACCGAACTGAATGTAAGTAAATGGTTATGGTTCTGAATTCTAAATTTTTCGATAGGATCTGAGCCAACCCAGGCCTAGAAAGGGCAGTACTCAAAATCAACCATCTCAAATAGCCACCTCGGCCTTAGTTTCCCATCTGACAATGAGACCCACTGCAAAGACAAGGCCAAAAGACCAGCCCATGCTCGAGATGCCACCAAACGAGAGGACATATAAAATGTATGGGCCATTGCTGGCGGTTTTCTCTTTGAAGAGATAATAGAGAAAACAAGGGTTTTTTAGGCAAAACTACATGCGCACGGAAAAACTTCTTTCCGGAACTGTTTCGAGTTATATGTCGTTAGATTTGTATCGATGATACGAATACAATCGTGAGGTTAATTTTACTTTTAGACTTCGTTGACCCAGTGGGTGGGCTGCGATAACACGTGTCTCCACCAGTGTGGCCGACGGAGAAATTAGATGTCATATATCAGTACGACCGTTTCATCGTAACAAGTTTCTTAGATAGGTTCTTCAAATAGATTAGCTGAAGTTGATTTCTGATTGAGTACTTCCTCTATTTATTAGTTTATTTATTGATTTTTACGATATTTGAATATGGTCTGATCATCACAGATGAGTCCTGATCAACACTAAGATCCTAACTAAAAATTCCAAATCACAGGACAACAAATTTCACCATCTACAATTTCATATTACCAAACATGAAAGAGGAAAAACAAATGAGTTTTAAGGTTCGGATAATGTTAATAATCCTTTTTCTTGCACACTATTTTTTTTAGAAGAGCATGCCACACAGGTCACGAAGGAAGAGACATACCTATTGTGGAGGAGGTCGTCACCATTGTAAAGGCTCCTGCGGCGAGGGGAAGTCTTAGATCTGTGGAGGTGTCGTCTCGACTTGGACAACCCTGTTTTGGAGCAGCAATTGCCAAAGGCAAAATTACATAAATGGTCACTAATCGTTGCCCAAAATGACAGTTTGGTTACTATCGTATGACATATGTCAAAATAGTCACTCTTGCTAACGTTTCATTTTCAAATTGGTCATTCGAGCTCAAACGTTAGTTAAAAAAAGAATATTTCGTTTATTTTTAGGGGTATTTTTTTTTTTATCTTTTTATCCTCATTTAGCAAAAAAAATTCTAAAAATTTACTTCGGATGTTTACAACCCAGGTATCGCCGCGAGTCTTCATCGACGTCGCCTCCGGCTACCACATGTTCTATGGTGGAATTCCTTTCCCAATTCCACTCCCTCACTCGCTCTCTTCGCTCATTCTTCGTCACCAAATCCCAAGTTACCTTCGTCCTCTCTCCTCCTTCTCTCCACGTCCTTGTTCTCTACTTCACCCTTTTAGCTTCTGGCATCATCATCTCTTCTACCAACCCAATCGAGTTGGAATCCGAGATCAATTACCAGGTTAACCTCACTTGATCTGCACTCGCCTTTGCCACCTCATTCACCACGCACAAACTCTCGATAGGACTATAAATCATCCTCCTCGACTTGCCCGAGTTTCTTTCCATGCTGACCCAACCCAAATAACTCAACTCTGACCGTGGAGGTGAACCAGACCGATGCGGCCGCGATTCTCTATTTTTTAGGACAACAAGGTGGGTGAAAGGAGTGGTGTCATCACATTAGAATTTCATAGCCGTGATCGCCGGGATGCACGCACTCAGGGCGTTCGACCCAGACCCAAACCCGGTCCAGCCGGTCTGGAGCATGAGCGGTGGGAAGAGAGGAGGCGACGTGCACCTAAGATGTTGAGGATGAGACATCGACGACATGTGATGCCACGAGGAAGAGGGGCGGCTGTGGCGGTGGGATGCCACTACTATTGACAAGAGAGAGAGAGAGAGAGAGAGAGAGAGAGAGAGAGAGAGAGAGAGAGAGAGAGAGAGAGAGAGAGAGAGAGAGAGAGAGAGAGAGAGAGAGAGTTTTAAAACTTGTAGTAATGGTAGTATTGTAAATAAATAAAATTAAATAATAAAAAGATATTTTTACCCCTTACATATCAAGTATTTAACGTCTAAAATAGATGGAGTGACTAAATTAATAGACGGAGATCAAAGATGAGTGACCATTTTGACATATGTCATATGATAGTAACCAAACTGTCTTTTTAGGCAAAGATTAGTAACAATTTATGTAATTTTGCCATTGACAATTGAGAGCCGAGTGGTAGAAAGGTGGCCATGGACAAGACTAGAAGTGAATGGAGGAGAAGAGCAAGGGTGCAATGGAATTTATAGTAAACTTGACATGATCGACGACAATGAGTACGAGGACGATGGCGAAGAAGACAAAGGGAGGTAAGCTGGCGGCCTCCAATGCCATTTGGAAGGGTAGTTAAGTAAACTGTGATTATTATTGCATTTGGAAAATATAAGAAATTAGGAGGAGGGTGTGGAATGTGAATCAGGGTGCTAATTATTATTATTATTATTATTATTATTGTTGTTGTTGTTATTATTATTATTATTGTTATTGTTATTATTGCTGTTGTTGTTGATGTTGTTGTTGTTAGTACTAGGATTAGCATCTACGTCTGTTGTTGTTGTTGTTGTTGTTGTTGTTAGTACTAGGTTTAGCATCTACGTCACTAAGTATAAGAAATGTACTTTGAATTATTTTAGGAAGGAAAAACCTTAAGAGCATCAAGGAGCTTCCTCAAAAATGCACTAAGCTAAAGCCTTTGTCCCAGATTGGAAAAATATAAGAGGAAGAGCTTTCCCTTGCCTATAAAAGGGAGTCGCTCATTACCAATGAGATAACTTACCTTCTTCCTTGACTTTCACTTGTTACTTTTACACATGCATGTACTAATCTAGGCATTGGAGCGTTGAAAGCGGGTCAACCCCGTCTTCACCTCTAACATTGTTTACATGTCCTTGTAACATGTACTTATGTCTTAAGCAAAGTTCCTAACGAAATTTGATAGAAAAATTTGGTGCCATCTGTGGGAATCAAACATCCCAAACTACGTAAAAACACCACATAAAAGTAAGGGGAAATGAAAGAAAGACCCATTTTAAACTTTCTCTTTCCTCAAAAACTCAGGATATGTTTTTGATCCCAAAAAGGCCAATTCTGTTTTTAAATATGTAACAGACCTTTGTTTTCGTCATTTTTACATAATTTGCCATTTTCTATCTCCCGCGTAGTATATAACTCATGTCAGTTTTTCTTTCACATATCTCTCTCTCTTCATTTTATCTCTCTTCATTTGAAAATCGTCTCCGTTGTGTTTGCTGTCGCGTTACTTCTTGCCGCCGTCATTTTCGCGTCTTGTCGTTTTGTTCGTTCTCATATTAGTCTTCGTCGGAGTTCATATTATTTTTTCTAAGTAGTGAAATCTCCGTTCGGAAACCCTAGGTTTTTATTTTTCTCTGTTCTAAGCAGTTTACATGGTCCTTTTCGTGCTTCTTTTTGTATTTTCGGTTATTGTTGGTTATTTTCGGTGTTTTTTCACTTTTTTTTTCATGATTATTTGTAGAATGTATGTGATATAATGTGTTGTAAATGCTATTTATTTGTTGTAGTAGTTGTTGTTTGTGTTTGGAGGCTTTTTTTTTCTAAATATATCTAAGTATTTTTATGTGTATCTATATGTATATCTGTCTGGGTATTTTGTTTTGGGTATTTGTTTGGGTATCTGTAGGTATCTGTCTTAGTATCTATCTGGGTATCTGTTTATCTTACTATTTTTGGATATCTGTTTTTGATTTTTTTCTAACTACATGTGTGTTGATCATTTGCAGTTATTCTATAATCAATGGCGAAACGCAATAGAGTAGTCCAAGATTCAGACAACGAAGATGAAAGAAGTCCTAGAATTCCTAGATCATCTAGGAAGAGAATAAAACAGTATGCTCAATCATCGGAATCTGATGAGCCTTCGTCTTCGTCTTCATCTTTGTTTTCTTTTTCTTAGGAGGGGGAGGAGCAGATTGTTTTTAGGGAAAAGGATTTGAAAAGAGTCAAAAGGAATAGAGGAAGAAGAGTGGCTTCCTCTTCATCTCGTTCTGTTGTTCCCGATGATCAGTTTGCTAAGATTAAAGATCATGTTGCCAAGATGGTTAAGGAAAGTTTAAAGTAGGAAAAGCAGAAGAAGGAAAAGGAGAAGAGGAAGAAGAAGAATATGAAGAAGAAGAAGACCAAGGTAATGAAGAAGGAGCAGATCAAGGGGAATGGCAAGAAGAAATTGGAGTCTGAAGAAGAAAGTGAATCAACTTCCGATTTTGATTCAGAGACAGATAGTGATGACGATGTGAAGCATACAATTTTGTTCCCATTTTATTATTAGTTGTTGTGTGTTTTGATGTTTGTAATTGAATCAATATCCTATTTAATTAATGAAGTTTATGTTTCTTTATCTTCTGTTCTTCATTTTATGTTTTTCTTTGCAATGATCTTGGATGAATGAATGTGTGTATGAAATGATTGAATCATAATCCAAGTCCAAATAGATTCTCAAACAGCTACAAAGACAGATACCCAAACATATATTTAGACAGCTATCCTTGAATTTTATTGAATCATTGCAGTAACTTATGCAATAAAATTTTTTTAAAAAAATTCCCTTCTTTTACCATGTAGTATGAAACAAAACAACAACAAAAATCAAGAGGCCCAAAAACAACCTCAATTTTGTGTTTGTATTTTGCAACTAACAAGTTGCAGATCTGAAATTCTTATATAGATATCCAGACAGATACTTATGCAGATACTTTGACAGTTATCTAGACAAATATTCAAACTTTTAGAAAATTAATCTGATAATATCTTCGAAACCACTCAGACATTTATGTTTTCAATCGATAGGGTTGTTGCAGGTTCTCCTGTCATGACCAGTGTGGTGACATCTTGAGCATTTTGTCAGCACTGTTTCTTTTTTGCCCTTCTTCTTCATTCTCTTCTTTTTTGGTCTTCCCGGTTGTTTCTTTGTAGTGGAGGTCTGACGTCCAATCCGTTTTGTAACATGTCCTGAATGGATTTTTCAATGTTTGGCACTGGATTGAGTGTGAATGAGTAAGTTTGCTTGTAATACTAAACTTTGTACAATTTGTCCATGTAATCGTAAATATTCAGTCATTTCTCTTGAATGACAACAAGGGCATGGGCACAGGAAACCTCAGCAACTGCCACTGTCTACATGAGCAGGTTCATGTCTTCATGTTGACTGCACTGCTGTATTTGTCAGCTTGAACTTTGTAGACAAAACCACTGGAATGCATCACTCTCCAATGCCTTCCCTTTTTAAGTGTTTCATTGAGCTTTCCTTCCATTCTTGGTCCCATTACAGTGTACCATTGTTTCGATTCTTGTCTTTTGATTGCCATCCTTTCCATCACCTTTCTCCTATGAGAGTAGTAACAGAAAAGAAGGAATTAAACAATGTATTATTCTAGAAATAACAGAATGAATCAGGTTTTGTAAATGGTTGTAATGTAACCGAAAAATAAATACTCAGACAGATACTCAGACAGATACCCAAGATATTTTTTTTCTTCAGAAATAGTGCATTTTTACAGATATCCTAGGAATAACCCTTTAGAATTAATCAGGTTGTAATTGATATAACCCTTAGAAATATCTTATAGATAACATAATGAATCAGATTTTTGTAAATGGTTGTAATGTAACCAAAAAATAGATACCCAGACAGATACTTATTCAACTACTCAGACAGATACCCATGATACTTTTTCTTCTTCAGAAATAGTGCATTTTTACAAATAACCTGGAAACAACCCTTAGAATTAATCATGTTGTAATGGATGACCTGATTTCGTCTGTAAGATAGAAGATAGGCAGTGCACAGAGATGTATTATCCAGCTGTTGAAGCACTCTGAGATGTTGTTTGTCATTTCGCCATACCTATCTCTTTCGAAGAATGCAGCACACTATTTTTCTTTTGGGAGATCCTTGCATAATTATGTTATCTCTGCATATCCTCCTTCTAGCTTAAGCTGGGTAAAAAGGAACTCATATTGCCTCTCACTTTTGGCATATGCACATTGCATGAAGAGTTCAGAAATTCTATCTTTGGCATGTCCTCTGTAGTTGTCTTTGAGGTTAGCAACCAAGTGCCAAAAACAATAGCCGTGCTCATCATTGGGGAACACTTCTGGAAGAGAACTCATAATTCCATTATGACGATCGGAGAGGAATGTTATTTTCCTCAGAGTATTAGTTTCCTGATATATGATGTGTCTGTCTATCTCATCTATTAGGTTTATCAAGAACCACCTCCAGCTGCTGTCATTTTCGACATCGACTATCGCAAATGCAATTGGATAGAGTCCTGAAAAGAAACAAAAAGCTAAGGTTCCTATCTAGTTGTACAGAAAGTACTTAAATGTAGTTTATAAAAGGAAAAACAGACAAATACCCAAACAGTTATTCAGACAAATACCCAGACAGTTATTTAGACAGATACTCATATAGTCCTATCATTTCATTTGTCTACATTACCTTGATCTGCATCTTTTGCAGAGGCCCTTATGATCTAGCCTTTGTATTTGTTCTTGAGGAAACTTGCATCAATGAAAATCATGGGTCTGCAGTATTGAAATCCCTGCATGCAGGCACCAAATGATATAAAAAGGTGGTGAAATCTTTGTGTTTCTAGATCAATATCTACAACAACTCTGGAGCCAGAATTTGTCTTCATAAATTTGTCTCGAAACCAGAGAAGGTTTGTGTATGATTCTGCTTCGTTTCCATGCAGTGAGTTCATTGCCAATTCATTTCCATACCACACCATCTTGTAAGGGATTTTGCTCTCTCTGATTTCTATTTGTAAAGCCTTGACTCCCTTGTTCGGGTCAGCACGCAGTTTGTCCTTAACAATTGAGCTGAGTGTTAAATAAATGATAAGTTTCAAGTATAGAAAACAATATCTTTAGACACCAGTTTTTTTTTTTGGAGAAGCAGCTAGCCAGTGATGTTAGAAAAACGTATCATACCTGACAATAAAATATCTCATCATCTCACTAGTCTGTTTCCAGACTTTTTCTTTGCAAGTATAATTATTGTTTATTTCACTGATGTAAAATGATCCATTTGCGCGGAATAGTCTTGCCTTCACAAACTAGTTGCATTTACTGCACCATTTGTATCTACAATGTACTCTTACACGTGTGGGCTCATTCTTCTCATATGTAAACTTGAATCCACTTTCAATCAAGTACTTTTTGAGTTTCAGCCTGAACTTAGTCACCCCGCCTAAGAATTTCTGCCATTTTTCTTGTATAAGTTTAGCCCATAGTTTTGTCAAGTAATCATCTGTCTCCTCTTCTCGAAAGCATCCAAAACTGACGTCTGCAACATTACATATTTCTAAGCAGCCATCTATCTGCACATCCTGGCTTGAGTTTTCATTATGATTGCTACAGACTACTGATTGCTTGGAACTGATGTTTGTTGTTTGCTGGGAAGGGTTGTTGAAGTGTTCTCTGACAGCTTCCTATTCGGGTACATGAGCGGAACCTACTCTGAATCAGGACTCAGACTAACCATCAAACTTATTGCTTTCTGGGTGGTCTATGCTGTGGTGCTGGCTGTGAGAATTAGTTAAGCACATACGTAATGATGTGATTAAGGAGGTATATGTACAGCAGGCACCCACCTAATGTGAGTCAAGCCTCATCGGTGAAGTCGTAGAAAAACTGGAACTCGGCAACAAAGCCTTAGCGCCATGGGCAACGCCACAACCTGCTGTTTCTAGCCACTAGCACCTCTCAAACCCACCAGCTTCAAATGAGTCTGATAGGCCAAGCGGAGCTTTATTAATACTCTATCACAACTCCGCCATGGATAATCATTATCCAGCCGCAACAACGAGCCGCAAAGCTCCAACGTTATCTTGGCTTTACCAGGCATCACTAGCGCTAGCTCAAGGCTGCCTTCTCGAATTTTGACGCTCAGATTGGAGGGGACAATTGAGCTAAAAAAAGGCCTTGACAATACACGTATTGATCGAGCATGCCAACTTTTAATCCTGTCAATACTGAGGGTCTCGCTGACTCAACGATTCCCACGTTCTCGTCGTTAGTCAAAGACCAAATGCTTCAGATGCAAGCAAGCACGTCACATATATGCAATTGTGCACAATCTCCAATCTCTCGGCCTCAAAGATAGCTAGCTCTTGCTGCTAGTTTATGCTGCTAGCCTGACCAAGTAGCCTCTATCATCGCCGCTAATATGAAACAAAGCAACAACTACAAAGCCATGTGCAGGCACGCGAGGCACACGCGCACACCTCAAGAATCTTGGCGCCCGTTAATCGATAATGCTATCTCTCGATGAACTCCACACTAACCAAGCGCCTCCTCTAACTGGTTGTCGACATTAGGGGACTAACGCTAAGCCTCACGCTGCTAGCCCGAGGTATCCACCCTCAACACCTAGGATGCGCTCCGGCCAGATTAACTGAAGCTATAAGTAGTATTAAGGCTAGCGGCTGCCACACATTAAATCTATCAAAATGTAGCATCTCTGCAAGCAAGAGTAAACGGAGAAAAGTAAGCGTGACCAAGAATTTGGCATCTTCGCTCATCCAACAGGACTAAATGGAGAGAAACAAGCGAAGCGATTTGGCTATTATTAAGCCATGACATCATCAATTCATTATCAGTAGCAAGTGATTTCGCACACCAACACCAATATGTAGCAATTGGGCCTCGACGCTTGACCTCAATGGACTTCGTTAACCTAAACATTCAACTCATTCTCATACAATTAACTATTGTATTCCGAAGAAGTCCGCTAAGAGCTAAGTTTCTTTCTTCCATACTATCTCATTCATCATGTCCACAGTAAATGCATAACATGCCAATAATGTGATGCCCTCTTGCTCAGTTATGTGCTTATTTACAATACATTTATACACATGAGAACTAAGGGACTTGGCGGGCTAATGCATCATGCCACACTCTCCTTTATGCATCATATATGCTCACTTGGCGTTTACCCATCTTATTTTGTGCTTCATGCATCATAACACATGACATGATCATTATGCACCATTGTGCATTCATGGTACATCACTGTCTATTTTTACCTATGCATGAGCCAAAAATGGGCAACACTATGTTCGACGAGCTCACCTATTCGTGAGCCAAAAATGGGAAGCACTACGGTCCGACGATGATGTTGTGATTAAGAAGGCAAGGACGTGGTAGAGATGACATTGCTTCTTCCTTCACCCCCTACACCAACAATCCTTGTGATTTGTTGCTAAATTTTTTGATATTGGGTATCTCTTTGACCCACACAAAGGTAGTTCTCAGAATGGTTATGTCTTTATCATGGAAAACACCAGGATATTTTGAATGTCTACGAAATAGACTATTATCGCTACATATTCGAATCATGCTGAGATTCTTGGTCTACATGAAGCTGTTAAGAAGTGCATATGGTTGAGGTGCATAGATGCAGACATTCAACGATGAGGTGTTTTAGAATCAACCACCGATGAACCTACATGCATTTTTGAGGATAATTTTATTTTCATCGTGTAGATGAAGCTAGGTTGCATCAAAAGGCGACAATGCCGAACATATATCGTCTAAGTTCTTCTACGATTAACAACAACAGGAATTCCTCGAGATCACCGAGTTCGATATGAGAATAATATGACAAACTAATTTACTAAAGTGGCCACATCCACATTTGAGAAGCATGTGAAGAGCATAGGGTTGCTTAGCTTATCTAAATTGTATGTCGATATTAGGGGGGATGCAGACTTCAAGGGGAGTATAGAATACACATGAGCATTTCTAAATGTGAAAGACATGTTGTACTCATTTTCCTTGACCAAGGTTGTTTTTATCCCAAAGGGTTTTTATTACTTCACAAGGTTTTAATGAGACAACATAGATAAGTATTATATCATCGTCTACGACGACCTACACTCTATTTACATGTTCGAGATTGCTTTTTCTCCTGCAAAAGTTTTTGTCTCGACAAGGTTTTTAATGAGGCGTCAAGGAAGCATTGACTACGTACCCATAACTGGCACAAGGGGGAGTGTTGAAGGAAATTCAAAGTGTCTAGTTATGGTATCCTTAGTAGTGATATAAGTCATATTTACTGCACCACTAGTGTGATGGTTGTAACTCCAACTAGTGACAGAGCTGTGTTAAGGCTCACCAGGGCTTAAGCCTGGTGATAATTTTAGGGGTTAAAAAAATACTACTACTTTTGAAGTCTCATCGAGGAAACCAACCAGCAGCCAATTACCCCCAATTCTCATAACCTTAAATTCCAATTAAGCCAAATCCCTAACCCTCTCATTGCACTCTCACTGTCTCTGAATCTCACTATCTCATTGCGCTCCACTCAATCCACTTCTTTATCTTGTGTATGTCTCTTTCTCCTCTAACAATCTCACTTCTTTATCTATCTCTAATTCATAAATTTATATGTAGGAAGGAGGAATGTAGTTGACTAGTTAAGTAAGCTGACTATGAGTACTTGTTAGGTCCATATTTATGTGCTAATTATGTCTCTGACTTCATGCTTATTGCTTATCTTCTATGAATAAAGCATCGTTCTTATAACATTTCCTATTTATGCTAGAAAATTGGGATTTGACACGGAAACGCTCTTAAAGATGGTAACTAATTAATTTTTGGAAAAGCTAAGGACATTTCCGAAGTCATGAGGAAATTTGGAGCAACTTTGGGAAAATGACAAAAAGTGGTCGCTGGAATTTATCGGAAGCTGCCGAAAAATCGTCGGATTTGTCCATGGCCAACCGGACCACCATGTAAGGCCCAAAAACTTTGAGGTAGGCCCAAGGAAAGCTCAAATCATCTAGGATACAAACCTTAGCTGATTTGATTAGGGTGTCACATATTTGAATTTTGGATGTATTATGCAATGTTTGGACTTTAGCGTAGAAGCCAAGAAAATGAGATCACAATTTACAGCCCTTGGATCAAACTTTATGGATACTCCAACACATCTAAGGGGTCACAAAATACCTCATTTTCTCCCTCTTACTCCCTCTTGGTCGAGCTCCCCCTCATTCACCATCACAACACATCTCATTTCACATCTTTTTCAATGTTTTAGCACCTAGAGATGACCCTCTCTCACCCCTAACCCTTTATCTCTTTCCTCCACCTCAAACACCCTCTCTACCACCACTAAAACAGCCCCTCAAGGTGGAGCTACTTTGCTTCCCTTGAGGTTTCTCCCCCTTTCCTCCTCCTCCTTCTCACTTGATTGTACATCCATTTTTGTGCAACCAAACCTTCCTCGTCTTATCACTATTCTAGGATTTGGTAAGATTAATATAGCTCAAAGAGCTGAGAAGTAATCCCTCTTCTCCTTTACATCTTGGGGTCCTAGAGTTCGCATTTATCTCCTCTACAAGCTTGGATGCATTTGGGAGCCTAGAAAATGGAGCTTGAAGACCAAAGATAACTTAGCTTGCTTAAGAGTTCTTGGGTTATCTCTACATCTCTCTATCTCTGCAATTATGTATCTAAACTTGCTTTACATTATTATTAGTGAGTAGTTGCCTTTTTGAAGGCTAGGGTTTAGCCCTAGTCAATTTGATGCAAATACAACTATGTTTTAACTTATGAACTTGAATTTGCTTTAGTGTACTACATGTTGTGAATGAGTTTGATAGCTTGTGATGTGATTGTGCTATGTTTGCATTTTTGGACTTGATTTAATGTTTTCATATTCATGTCTTAGCCATGACTAAAATTTGAGATATGTCTAGGGAAACTAAAAATGAGCCTAAGTGAACTAGTCACTCACCTAAGAAAAATAAGTATGTAAACATGACTTTGGTCTAAACTCACAAGGTTAAGCTTAAGGTTTGATTTTCATTGGGCTTGAGCATGGACCGAAGCCTTCTTGAAGTCCTAATGACTCAAGGTGCTTTGGTCAAGCTTACATTGACTCGAATGGGCTTTGTAGCTAATCGTTACTTCTTTTAATTCTTGTTCTAAAAGGTGTGAATTAGGAAAGTTTATTAGAACCTACTTCTATGTCCTTTAATAGGGACTTAGGAAGGAAAGCCATATACATTCATCATAAGTGAACATATATTAAACTCATTAGGCATGTGGTAGGATTAAGATACGATTCGTATTGAGTTGCATTCAAGTTTTGGTTTGCTTTGTATTTGAATGTTGGACCGAGACACTTCTAGTGCCCTAATTTCTTAGAGATTCGGTTCACAACCAATGGTGATTGGAAAGAACCATGAATTGGACAATCAAGTGTGAATCAGACTAAACTCATAACTTGGATATTGTTGGTACATTGAGTTGGCTAGTGGGAATATCCACTACCAGAAGTACGCACTTAGGCGATGAAATCTTTAAGGATTCGTCTCCTAAGTGGGATTTAGCCGAAGAAATAGTTTTTTGTAGGCCAAAAATATTTTTCGTCGGCTAAGTACCACTTAGGCGATAAAACTTCATCCTCGTCACTTAAGAAATTGCTTAGATGACGGATCAAATAAGTCGCCGCCTAAGAAACTTCTTAGACAACGCTTATCATTTTTGTCACCTAAGATGAACATTAAGACGACGTAAATTTATTTTTGTTGGCTAAATATGACACTCTTAGACGACGAAACATGTTTCATATTTGAAGTGATCACTAAGACGATAAATTTGTATACCGTCACCTTAGATTTATTGACTTAGACGACGAAACTACACGTTGTCGCTTAGGTGTGCACTTAGTCGATGACTTATGTGTGTTGTCGCCTAGATGAGCATTTAGGCGACAAACCTGTTTCCGTCACCTAAGTGTATACCTAGGCGACGAAAATGCACACTTAGGCGATGAATAATTTCATCGCCTAAAAAAATTTAATTATTAGGTGAGATTCCTTTTTCTCCTCCTAAAAAAATTTAATTATTAGGTGAGATTCCTTTTTCTCCTCGGGCTATCTCATCCTTATCCTCTCAACTTCTCTCTCTCTCTCCTCACTCAATGTACAACACCTACTAGACCTCCGTTAATCCCGCTGGCAAAAATTTTGCAAATATCGATTTTTCAACCCCTGGAGTTCTAGTTTACTCACTTATCTCTTTATCGGTGAAAATATTATCTTGTTTCTCTCGATTAATTTTTTTGAATTTAATACCGTACGGTGATTGATTTTTTCGGTGAATATATTTTTTCTGGCGACCTTAGCTTAATAACTTGTTGTATTGCATTGTTAATCTAATTATAAGCTAATTGGTTAGTTAATAATTAGTATGTTTAAGTGGATTAATTAATTAAAACATGTTAAATTAAGCTAATTAGTTCTTTAATTGTTAAGCTAATGATTTAAGCTAGGTAGTTAAGCTTAATTAATTGCATATATGTTTAATATATTGTTAATTAAGCTATTTGTAAACTAATAGTTTAATTAAGGAAATTGTATATTTAATTGTAAATCTAATAATTAATTGTGTTATATATATGCCATTTGATAATATATATAGTATATTAGATTAATTAACTATTGGTTGAAAAATTATATAATTAATAGAATTATTATCCTTATGCTGAAATATGGATAAGAGTTGGATACAGTTGGCGAATAGAAGTGATGTGCGGTATATGGATGGCATCAAAGAGTTGTGTATTTTGTGCTGGAACATGCTTAAGGAAAGAAGCATTTTAGGTGTCCGTGCAGAAAATGTCTCAACCATCAGTTTGTGGAGTCTAATGTTATGGCTCAATACCTGTACAAGCACGGTATGATGTGGAGTTACATTACGTGGAGCAAGCATGGAGAAGTAGTAGACTTCATCTCAGGACTAGACTTCAGCTTAGGGTACAGTTACCATGGCGTATCATCCAGGGGTAGTGGCGCCCCTACTTAGAACCCAACTGTGAATTTGGTCAATGATGCTTTTCTAGGATTCAGTCATGGTGGACACTAACACCAAGAGGGAGATTATGATACCACTCATGATGACACATTTCTCGCTGCCAGCTTGGCCCGTGACACTATTGAGATGGATAAGGACAATAGGATGCTACTCGAAACCCAGACCCTAGTGTACCGTGAATTTCCAGAGAATGTGTTGCGATATATAATGGAGGAAGTTCAGATAAAAATGAAGAACAAAATTTCAGATCGTGTTTTTGATGAAATACATGAGCATATATGTAAGTTGCTTCCTGATCATCACAAACTTCCAAAAACTCATTATAAAGTTATAAAGATCTTGAGCAACCTCGGCCTAAAGTACAAGAAAATTCACGCCTGCATAAATGATTGTGTGCTGTTTTATAAAGAGTATGCACATTTGGCGATGAGATGGTATGCGAAGGAGCGAATAGATGGCGATGTGCTCATACACACAGTAGATAGGGAGGCTTTTAAATATTTCAAAAGGGAATTTCAAGACTATGCAACAGAGGCTCGAAATGTTACACTCAGACTTTCTACAGATGGATTCAATTCTTGGGGTAGTAATAGCGTTGCTACCAATACTTGGTCAATTATTCTCATGCCACATAACCTGTCTCCATGGATGTGCATGAACAAGAAATTTATTTTCCTCACTCTGCTAATTCTAGGTCCTAAATCTCTGGGAAATTGTTTAGATGTGTACCTCATACCTTTGATCGACGAGCTGAAACTGTTGTGGAAAAATGGAGTCCCAACTTATGACAAGTTTACTGACACGATGTTCATGATGAGAGTAGCCGTAATGTAGTCAATCAACAATTTTCCTGTTTATGAGATGTTGGCATCTTGCACAACCAAAGGATACAATGGCTGTCCTTTCTGTTTAGACGAGGTGAACTCGAGTTGGCATGCGGGAAAAGTGTGTTACCTGGATCACAATAGATGGCTTTCTCACGATCACCCATGGCGATAGGCTGATGCTCATTTCGATGGGACGATAGAGAATAATCCTAAACCCGGACAGTGGTCTGACAAAGAGATTTTAGAAAGGTTGAATAGCTTCTATTTCGGTATGTTGACCAATGACAAAGATGTGAAGAAACTCAATCCACACCTTCTACATGATCTCAATTATTGACATCACAAGAGTATTTTCTTTGAACTGTTTTACTGGTCCAAGTTGAAACTCAGGAACAACCTTGATGTCATGCACATAGAAAAAAATGTGTGCGACTGCGTGGTGAGAATAATTTTGGATATTAAGTTGAAGACTAAAGATACTCCGAAATCGCGAAAAGATCTGGAATCTATGAATTTACGTAGTCCCTTGTGGTTGAGGAGGGATAGAAGAAGAGTCAGATGGTTTAAGAGGGTTTAGGATTATTCTCTATCGTCCCATCGAAATGAGCATCAGCCTATCGCCATGGGTGATCGTGAGAAAGCCATCTATTGTGATCCAGGTAACACACTTTTCCCGCATGCTAACTCGAGTTCACCTCGTCCAAACAGAAAGGACAGCCATTGTATCCTTTGGTCGTGCAAGATGCCAACATCTCATAAACAGGAAAATTCTTGATTGACTACATTACGGCTACTCTCATCATCAACATCGTGTCAGTAAACTTGTCATAAGTTGGGACTCTATTTTTCCACAACAGTTTCAGCTCGTCGATCAAAGGTCTGACAGTGAAGCTGACAAAGAGGGGTTCTGTATTTAGCTGGTTTAAGTGTGTCGTTATTTGTCTACTTATGCAACAAATATATTTAGAGCAGTGGACGAGTTGCAACACAAGTTCATTGGTCAAAAGACTCATGACTATCACGTTATGCTGCAACGTCTAATTCCAGTGGTAATTTGACCTTATTTTCCTAAAGACGGTATTGAACCAATAGTAGCATTGTCTGATTCCAGGGGAAACTAAGACAAACTTTCGGTAGAAATTAAATACATATTCATATATATTCTTCTATTTTTTGCAGATGAGTGATCTACAAAATTCCGATAACCACGAGGGGTGGTGGTCGTGGGAAAAGCACTTGTTAGACCATAATCCTGTTAAACACTATATTTATCCTGGATGTTTTGTAAAGGGTGTAAAATTTCATTCATTGGCTCAAGATGAAGGAAGAAGAACACAGAATAGTGGGGTCGCAGTTGGGGAAGGTGATGTTGTCTATTACGAAGTTCTTGTTAATGTCGTTCAGCTACTGTATGTTGTCACGTCGAATCGAAACGGTTTTATGATTATTAATATTTACAATCGTTTCTGTCTTTAAAATTTTGTCGATATTCACGAAACGTACTGTATCGAATAAAATATAAAACTCTTCAAAATTTGCGGCATTTTTTTTAACTATTACATAACCGTACGTAATGAATACATCTCACAACTAATTTCTTCATATTTTTAATCAGGTAGACAAAATTTAATTTTAATTTATCTTAAAAAATATTTTTAAAAAAACATCACTTGAAAGACGAAACTACAACATTTCGTCGTCTAAGTGTTTACTTAGGCGACAAAACCATGCAATTTCGTTCCCTTACCCCAAAAATTTGGCAGTTCAATTTTTTGCGCCAAAATTTTGGGACATTTTAATACCACTTAAACACGAAGATTGTTTATTTTGTCACCTAAGTCGATCGATATATTCCCAAATCTGGAAACATATCGATCGATCTTATTTCATCTCTCTCTCTCTCTCTCTCCATCCTTTCTCTCGATCTCTCCCCCTAAACCTAAACCCTAGCCGCCCCCTAAAATCCCACCGTAGGCCACCTCCTGCTTGCCACCGCTGCGTCATCGCCACCGGAGTCTCTCCACCTGTCGCCTCTCTCACTCACCTGGGCCTCACCCCCCGGCTGCCGGACTCACCGCCTCTCTCTCTTTCTCCCTCCTCGAATCTCGTGGGCCACTTTCACCGCTACCTCACTCTCTCCTCTCCACCGCATCGTCGCCACCGTTCTCCGGCGGTATATATATATATATATATATATCTCTCTCTCTAAATATATTTATATTTAATATTTGAATTAATTTGGATTAATTGATATACATATAGGTGTTTAATTGATATATATTTGTGGATATATGGACATATTAATTTGATATATTGGATATATTTGTGAAATTTGGATAAATTGGATATATTTGTGAAATTTGGATAGATTGGATAAATTTGGATATATTTTTGAAATTTGGATATATTTGATGAAATTTGGATATATTTGGATGAATTATGATGAATATTATATTGTTAATATTTGATGAAATTTGGTTGAATTTGTAAATTATGATGTCGATGAATATTATATTGTTAGTATTTCATTTTTTTAGCTTAATTATTCCGCCAAGGAAGAGGCGCATGGCTGCAGAGAAGGTGGTCGAACGCCAATCCATTGCACAAGCTATGGGTTGGAGGTAAACCTCAGAGGAAACTGTTTTGGTTCCTCCGAATTCTTTGGCTCTGGGGATTGGCCCAATCCCTCATGCTCTACATGAGCCAGCCTCAGCCTATACAGACAAGCCAGACGCGGCCCGATCGTCGGCGGTGTCAGAAGGTCTGGAAGAGTCGGTGGACGAATCGATTCTCTACAGTGCCCGATGCAAGGTCAGGAGGCAGCCATCAGATTCGCTCCCCAAAAGGACTCAGGGACTTGGAAAGAACGCCAAAGGCGAGCGCATAATGAAGTCGACGGAGAAGAAGATCATGGTGTTGTTCGACGAGTTCACCCAAGGCTCTCATTCCTCGTAGCTCGGGAGTCTAACCTCGCACACCATCGGCTCAATCAAACGAAACAACATCCGTATGGTTCCCCCTTCGTGGAACAAGCTGCTCCAAACCAAAAAGTTGAGGGTGTACCACGAACTATCGGTAATACTATTTAATTTTTTATTTATTTTTATAAGTAATTACAAAGCATAAATGCATAATGTCTCAGATTATAATTTTTTATTTATTTTTCTAGGTACATTTTGATATTGCCGGCACATCGAAGATGATGGAGGGTATAGAGGAGACGGCTGCCTACATTTTCAAGGATTGTAAGTACGACCTCCACAAGTACTATTAGTGATACGACGCCTCGCCTACCCCTCAGGAGCTCCGGAACAAAAGGGAAGAGGAGTGACAATGGTTTGTTGGACACTTTGAGTCTGACAAGTATAAGGTTCGTCTTCATTTTCTTTAATGTAATGAAAATTGAGTAATTTCTTATTTTTAACTATTATTTTATTATTTAATTATTCTTTTTGTGTAACAAACAAGGTCGGAGGCCAAAAAGATAAATTGTGACAAGAAGACCGAACACTATTCTTTGGGCTCTAAAAAGTTCATTTACATGAAGAAGGAGCACATAGATGCGGGTTCGAAGCATTGCTTCCTGGATGCCAGCATGGATGCTTAAGTCAAGCCCGGGGTCGTCAATGAAATGAGTCAACGCGGCTTAAGTAACTCATCTTTTTAAAATCAATTGAATTTAATCTTACTTTCAAAGCATATCAAAATTTAGTATAACGCTAATTACATTTTAAAGAAATTGAATTATGATTATGATATATTAGTTAGGTTGTGCTATTGGAATATGATTGTGAACTTGAGATAGATTATACTTTAGTTGGTTAAATTATGATTTTAAACTTGAGAAATCCGGATGGGAATCGGTGCCCACGGTGAATTTGTGCTGTTAGAATTGGTTATTCGAAGTATCTTCTTTCCTGCAGGTTTTTAATTTTCTCCAATTTTAGGGAAAATTATGGCAAATTGTTTTTACTAATTAATATTTATGTATTGTTCACGTGATTAATTTCAGGCGAGGTTGATAGAAATGGCCTAGGAGCAATTGGCGAACACTCAGCTGTAGAACCGAGAGATGCCACCTGAAGATCTGCCTCTTCTATCGATAGAGAGCTAGATCGCTATTGCTGATGCTGTTTACGGCCGCCGAGCTGACAAGAAGGTTCATGGGCTTGGACGGGCGGTCCAAAGAGATTTATCCCAATCATCGGCAACGTCGTCTAGGCGTAGTAGGGAGGATGTTGAGGCGCTTCAAGGTGCCCTTAAGTAGGCTCGATTGTCACAGGAGTTGGTCGATCACTCCTGGGAGCATTCGAGGTCGTTGGAGGAGCAGGCGAGATAGATGTAGAGGAAGCTTGACGCTCAAAGAAGTAAGATGGCCGTCTTCTTTGTGATGTGCAGGAGCATGTGGTTGCCCGTTCCTGATGACGAGTGTCGTCCCCTCCCCCCGGACCCACTCCTAGGCACAATGATGATGATCCGAGCGGCGGCGGGGGACTCGGTGGGATGTCTACTCTCGGTTTAGTTTAATAGTTTGTTTCGTTATTTTATTATTATTTCTATTGATGTACGTACACTTTTAATATTTAATGAATATTTTATTAATAGATTATTATATTTTTAAAATTTAATTTATAATTCAAAAACAAAAAAAAGTTAAACAAAAAAATTAAAAATTCAACTTAGACGACGAAAAATCTTTGTTTCGTCGTCTAAGTGAATCACTAAGACGACAAATCGTTCGTCGTCTAAAGTGTAAACTTAGACGACGAACATGGATCTTCGTCATCTAAGTGGTTCAACTTAAACGACGAAAAGCAAGTCGTCATGTAAGTAGATCACTTAAACGACGACCACTAGTCATCGTTTAAGTGGTGACACTTAGGCGACGAAAACAAGTCGTCATCAGAAGTCAGAATACTTAGAGGAGGATTATAGATAGTCATCGCCTAAGATGATTCTTAGACAACGAACAATGTTATCGTTTAGAGGAAGATTATTTCGACGTCTAAGGACTTAGGCAACGAAATAAATTTTGTCGCTTAAGTATCATCTTAGACGACGAAACAAAACAATTTCATCGCTTAAGTACTTAGGCTACAATTGTTAGGCAACGAAAGCTTCGTCGCCTAAGTACCTGGGCGACGAAAAACATCACTTAGGCGATGAAAATGATTCGTCGCTTAAGTGTATTTTTCTGGTAGTGACCACTAGGCGACCAAATATTTATATATTTTTTGTTTTATTTTACCTCATGATTACATTTAGTTAGTTAATCAACTATTCAAATGGACAATCACTCATTGTAGTTACTCCACTCCTTACATAGTTAGGTTACCAAAGAACTTAGCTAGGTAAGATACATTTCCATCTTTTCATTCATTAGTTTTAGTGTCTAGTTAATCCATAATTAGAGAGCTTAATCGAGTCAAGTTAAGGAGTTTAAGTGGTCAATCCTCGTGAGTTTGACACTCGACTTCCGTATAAATTATATTACTCGACCTCGTATACTTGCGGGTAGATGAATTCTTTACACTTATTGGCTAGATAATAGTTCACAAAGTGTAGAGGTACAATTCTTCTAACAGTACCTCTAATTCGGTTATTGAATTAAAAATTTGGTTTGTGTTTTACGGTTGAGAATTGGGTTTTGTGTTTTTTATTGCCAATTGAATTAGCAGTTTCTATTTGTATATCAGATTATCAAACAGAAGGGCAGAAGAAGGAGTTATAGAAGGGGGGAAACGAAGTAGAACAGGGACACGATTGATTAGTTCTTGGTTTGTAAAATCATCAACTTCCATCCCATTTGTCCCAAGCTTCTGTAAGTACTCCGTTTACTACTTCAACTCATATAGATGAGTGTCTATTGCCTATAAGTATTGAGTTTGATCCCCATGACAACATCAATGTTATTGAACGACTCGTAACGTTCCCCCCCCCAAGTGTATTTTCTATTCACTTTATGAAATTTTCTCGTATCGTCGAGATTTTATCAAACAAAAGTTAGCCTTGGTGACTTTTCGATTCTGGATCCACCACTGACTCTTGTTATCATTATTTACTATGTGTTTCTTTGTAACTGATGTAACACAGCTTTGTAACTGATCTAACAGTCATTTATCATCATTTTTTTAATCATTATAGGTTCATCAAATCCTCCTATAAAAGGGATGTGAAACCTTGCAACACAACTTTGCTTCCATCTATATTTGCTCTAGTTTACTATTTCCAAAAACACACTAAGATTTTGAGCCGCTAACTTATCGACTACAAAATTGACCAAAACATGACATTAGAAACGGAAGGGAAAGCTCTTGCTAGACCGAAAGATGCATTGTTTGGCATAAATGTAATTACTTTGAAAGACGTGCCAATACGCTGCTCTTGGTTGACTTCCTTTGTTCAATGATCCATATAGCAGATAAGGCGTTGGGCTCAAAATTTGAGCACTCAGTCAGACTCTTAGAATTGAGTCTATTAGAGCATGTGCACCCATGTTTTGGGTGAGGAAGTCCTATTTTGAGGAATTCCTCACTCATTTGAGGAATTCCTCTCCAATAGGAAGTCCTATTCCTATTTTTCGTGTAGCGGTGCCAGAAATAGGATTTCCTATTACTATTCATTATTATTTAAAATTTTAATTTTTTATTTTTGGGTAATATTTTCAACCAATTTTCAAGTAATAGGAAGTCCTATTTAGACGCGCGTTAATATGTTTTGAATCAATTTTGTATGTCGGTAGCATTCAGTGGTCTCGCTGAACAACTAGAGCAGATGGTGGGCCAGACTTGAACAACTCGAGGAGGGGGAAAGAGAGAATGCAACGGGAGGAATTTTCTTGGAGACTGGTCTTTGACCTCTTGCTCTAGCAAGAGGAGAAGCAGATTTTGCTCGAGTGAGAGATGGAGCTTCTAACGGAGCCCACGTTCACGTGGGTGACGTCAGGGTCTTCTCTTTGTTTTACGTTAAACCGTTTAAAAGGAAAATGATGCACGAATAGATGCTCGCCATGTGTCCTGACGGACTGGGTTTTACTTTCCAACTGTCTATGAATCCGGGCCGTTGGTTTTGAATCTAAATTCAATCCAACGAACCATATTTAAAGGCTACAGCTACTTCACTTTTTAACAGGAAGAATGAGAATAATTGCAAATAAAATCCTAAATAATAGCAAAAAAATCCCTAAAATTGCATAACACTCCCTATTATTTTTCTATAAATACTACTACATTTTATTCACAAATCACATCAATTTGTGCACAACAAATTTCACATCTCTCTCCATCTCTTCTCTCATTTCTTTGAGCATTTTTTTTTCCAAAAAATGGCCACCCATTTGCTTTCTTTAGAAGATTTACAAATGTACATATCTTTCTCACGTCATAGCGTTGATGAATACAACGGAAACAAACAAAAGAGGGATAAATTGTGGGAAACAATTCATGCCGATTATTTGCACAATTGGGAGCCAACACAAGGTGAATCTACTCGGAAGGAGGCTAGGACCCAAGTCGTGCTTTCGTCTCGCTACAATAAGTTCAAGCTACTCTTGCAAAAATGAGGTGAATGTTTGCATGTGGCACGGATACGTATAGCTAACGGCACTTCGTTGATGGATGATGTAAGTCTCTATTGTTTTATCATATATGATATAAATTTTATTTGATTATTTGAAATAAATTATGTAATTGGGTCAAAGTCCCCTTGATATTTAGACTTAGACCCAACTCAAACCTCCTGCACTTGGCTTCCTCTGATGCCACCATATCACGTGCAAACTGAGACAAACGAGTGAACTTATCCCGATACTCAGGCACTGACATATTCCCCTGCTTCAAGATGGTAAACTCCTCATATTTCTGTTGCTGAGTAGCTGGGTTGAAATACCGATGCATAAACATCTCTTTAAACATCGGCCAAGGAGTATCAATAGGAACCCTGTCTGTACCAACCCATCAAAAGTAGGCATCTGACTCAAGCAAACCCACTGCAACTACTGTTTTCTGTTCAGGAGTAAAATGCAGGCGCTCACAAACACACTTAACCTGAACCACCCAAGCCTCACACACTTCAGGATCAGAGGAACCAGAGAAAACAGTTGCTCCAGTTGTCCTGGCCTTAGCCACTGGGTCAATACGTTCCTCCAAACACAATACTCGCATAAGAAAGTCACGCATACGTTGATCCTCATCACAATCCCCAGTCCGTTCAGCACGGACTCCACGTCGAGGAGGCATCCTAAGGATAAAAGATATTAGTCACATGACAGAAATGATGTAATCATGAAACTTCAAACGTTTGAAAGCATACAACACTCTAGAGCATCGATGATTATCCGCTGGCCGGTCAAGTCATCGCTCCTGAAATGCTGTACATTCTCAAATGTCCTCAGTAACATAACTACCAGAGTCTATAGAACCTAAAACCTAATGCTCTGATACCAACTGAAAGAATCCGACTCCGATTTAGTTGCCTAAACCGAAATCAAACCCCTTCGAAAACACAGCCTTAAATTTTTTTGCCAGAGTTTACTTTGAAACATGTGAACCAATATCAGAACCTGCAAAGAAACACACTTCAAATATTCCACAAAAGACAAACCGTGGGGCTCCGTTCCCCATCCGGATTTCTCAACAACATATATATAATAAACCAAAGGTTTACAAGAAATCCAGAAATATTCAGGAGTAAACTCCACTGAAAACAAACATAAGTATTCAGAGTAACGCCTATGTACATCATTTACATCAAGTAGGTCGAACAAGAAACCTACAGAAACTGAAGTGTGATCCGAACTCTATGCCTCCATCGATGACGTGCAACACTGGGGAACCCAAACTGCAAGCTGGGCAAAGGAAACCGAAAAGCCCAGGGGAAGACAAATAAAATCGTTAGAGTAAGTAGACGAAAATAATAATATGTCTTTCCCAAATATAAGCTCATAAAAGCATAAAGCGAGTCAATGCATATGAAATTCTCGACCAGGTAAATTTTTCCTGATCCACAAATATGCACGTTAAATCCTGCTGGGTCACTCATGGACTCCTCCGCATAGTACAGTCTAATCACGATTTCATAGACTCCCTCGTGATTAATAAGCCTGAAAGTCCTCGGGTTAGGATATCTGTCCCCCCCCCCCCCCCCCCCCGGAGAATCTCGGGGATCAGTCGAGAAGCCAAAGCATCGATGCATACCTCAATATCCAAGACTGTACTCTATGTAAACAAAATCATAAATCTTTTCCATGCACATGCATAATCGTAATATGCTTAATTATAAAATGTATACTTATATGTGCATAATTATAACTGCATACGTAAATGCATAATCATGAACATATATTCATAAAATGCATAAATCAAGACTCGCAATTCAACTGTGAAAATAAAATGTCCACTCACAGTACTGAGCTATGAGGTCCGGCGGAAGATCCCTCGCCAAACACTCGATCCCGATCACCTGAATAACAGGGATATGATCAATATATATTGAAACACAACATACGGAGCTTATACGTCAAGAACCCCACGTCCTCGAAAGACGTATCGCTCGAAATATCGACGAGGATAACAAAATTCCTAAAATATACCCAATTAACCCTTGTCCCAAAATAGAATGCTCAAATCAACTCAAAAACCTCACGACTACGACCGAGATGCGATTATGAGCAAAATGGTATAAAAATCTCCAAAATCCAAAAAGTCAACCCTCGAGGTGGCGTCAACGATGACATTTTCCGGCGACCAAGACCCCAAAACCTTCATCTTCTCAAGCCCAACCTCTTTCCCCAAAGGGTCACCACCATCTAACCACCACCGTGGCCGGAAATCACCTCGAAAACCATGAGATCCCAAACCGGCCAGAAAACTTTCCCGGTGAAATTCACCACCGTGAGGCCACCTCGTCCTCCCAAACTCAAGGGGTTTCATCCCCAACTCAAACCCAACCGATTACACCCAAAAACTCCATCGGAAAACAGCCGGAAAACCTCCCCCCGTTTACCCCGATTCCGTCCAATTTCTCCTCCAAAATCAACCACTCAAACCACCTCAAAACATCACAATATATACATCAATCAATAGCCCAAGGGAAGAGCTTCAAATCCCTACTTTAATCTCCGGCAACCGTGCTGTATTTCGGCAAGAAACTCGAAGGTGACTCGGTGAACTCAACGGGTCAACTTGGATCTGGCTCGGTCAACACTGGTCAACAGGCCAAATGCAACTTTTACGCCTATTCCGCTATTTATACGTTGTGAACCGACCAAATTCACGATTCGGATAACTCAAACCCAAACGGATAAGTACGATTAACTTGACGATAATTTCAAATATTCATTTTATATTCTCAGCTTACCCGAAAAATCTTCTGAAACCTCCTACAAACTCGAAACCAAATCCTTTATAATTTTCGCAAAGGAACTCAAACCAAATTCGTGTCCGTTAATTAAGTCGTGAACAAAGCCGCCAGATCAATCGATTACGACTAACTGCGACTAATCGTGAAATGTGCAACTCAAGCCAATTAACATACCATTTTCGGGTCGTTACAATTTCACCAGTTTTAATCTTTCAGTTGTGTTTCACCAAGTCCTTCTGAAGCTCAGTATGGAAATAAACGGATTCGAGATCGGTAACACGGTCGTGAAACTGTTGTATATTACGTCCATCTCTTCTCATTTTCTCAAAAATAATTCGATTTTCTTGTGCATCCACTGGCCCATCATAAACCTGGAAAGCACTCGATGAGTTTTGCATATCTTCTTCTTCATTCTCCTCAAACTCTTCTTCCATGAACTCATCCTCAACAATCATGCTATACAATATGATGCAAGCTAACATGATGGATGTGATTATCAATTTTTTGTGCAATGTACAACTATGACTAATAATTGCCCGACGAGATTGGAAGATGCCAAATCACTTCTCTACATATTTTCGGTATGCCTCTTGTTTCTTTGCGAATAGTTTATCTTGCGGTGATTGGGGATTGAGAATTTTTTTTGACAAATGTAGAGTACCTCGGATATATTTCGCTAGCTAGATAATAAGTATTAGAGTACCTCTCTTCGTGTACTTCATAGACGGTAGTTGGACTTTTTTCAGTAAGGACCTGGTCGAAGACATTAGAATAGTGGAGTACGTTAATGTAATTTTGAGCTCAAGGCACACTGAAGAAACTGTGCCATATGCATGTATCATATGAGGCCACCACCTCTAGAATAATAATGGGGCGACCCTTTCACCTCAAGTATGCCCCTTGATGAGCGGTTATGCAGTTCTTCCATTCACAGTGCATGAAGTCAATGCTTCCAATCATTCCTGGAAACCCTCGATATTGGCTTTTAGCTAGAAGCCGAATGAGATCTTCTAGTGTTAGAGCGCGGAGGTATTTTGGACCATAAAGATCAACCACTTGGGGGCAAAAATCCTTCATACATTCTATTTTAGTTGATTCCCCCATCATTGTAATTTCAGTACACTGATTTGTGGCTGCGTCGTACGCCATCATTCATAGAGCACCGGTCATAATTTGTTAGGGAAGAAACCTTAGCATTCCAGTGACATCTTCTATTTGATGCCAATATTGATCGTGGTTGTAGAGATCCATCATGATAGTGTTGAATACATCTCTGCTCATTCGGTACCTCTGCTGAAATTCCTGCAAGTTGAAGATGGGGCACTCGATGAAGTAATCTTCTATGAGATTATATCCCCTCGCCTCCCTCTGTCTTGGTCGATTCGATTTTCCACCACGATGTGAACCACGACCTTGTGGTTCATCGTCATATTGTGCTTCCTCCATGACCACCTGACTGATGAAGGATTGCTCCGTATCGTAATCCTCTTTGTTTTGTTATTGTTTTTGCCTGAAAAAATTATGGAAGTTGAAAGGATTCATCAAAGTGATGAAGAAAATCTTCAAAAGTGTTTTGAGAGATGTGTTATCTGCTCGGATTGGAAGAGACTTGTAGATAGTGTGAGTATAGAACGAGTGATGGATGAAAGTTTATAGCCATTTGTAGATAATCTGATATTTGAAGATAAACAAACGTGTCGCATCAACATTGGTCAAAAATCTTACCGAAAATCTGGTCCGTCGATAACGCTATTTGAAAATGGCACGTGTCGCATTGTCATTAGTCAAAAATCTTATCGGAAATTTAGTCCAATTATTTTGTCGATAACAGCACGTGATAATAATACGTGTCACATTTTTATTGGTAAAAAATCTTGTTGGAAATCTTATATATATATATATATGTAGTCGATAACGACACGTTGCAACGACCTGTGTTACATTATTATTGGTTGAAAATATATCCGAGAAATAATTTATTAATATTTTAGAACACATCTCTGAATAACAACTGCTCTTGCAATTTGTGTATTGGTACATTTAAAAATTGATTTACTCTTGCTATTTGTTAATTTGCTCCTCTCGCTCTCTTGTTCTTGTTCTTCGGAAGAGTTGCTCAAGCATATGCTCTTACCTTTTCCTTTTGGCCCAAATACTTACTGCTTCGTCTGTTCCAACTTTTTATCACCATGCATGCCCGCCCAAGAGCCAAGATTAGTCTCAACTCTCAAGTCGTTTTCCTCGTCTTCAAAGTCAAACGATTCTGTCCTCTCGTAGTTAGATTCCGCTCCTTTTCCACTCTCTCTGCTGACATACATCCCCCATTTCACACTTTAGTTTCGCCGAAAAGACTTCCAAATCACCATTCATCTCTCTCTCTCTTACCAAATTCTATTGGATTGTTTCCTTTATAATTGAATCCTCAACTGGTATTAAAAAAAAAAAAATCAAGGGCAGGCTTAGCTGGTGGTGCATTCATATCGTCGACATGATTAAATCAGTACTTGCCTATTCAAGCTATGGATATTCCCCCAGCATTTCAGTTTTGAACCCATGTTTATGAATTTTCTATTTCCATTATAGTACTATTATTTCAGCTATTATATAAAGGCTTGTCCTTTTGTGAGTAGCTACAACTTGAGCTTGCTCGGCACAGTCTCACCGAAGATGGGTGTAATGGGTTTTGCTTATGCATCAGTTTCTTCAAGGGTAGCTAGTTTTTTACTGTTGGGTTTGGTTTTGAATTTGTGGGTGGTCTGTAATGGAGGAAAGACCAGCACTTTTGTGAGGAAAGTTGAGAAATCTGTGGATATGCCTCTTGATAGTGATGTCTTCAAGGCCCCTCATGGCTATAATGCTCCACAACAAGTATAATCTCATTCTCTATTTGCTTCGAAGTAATGTGGTTTTCATTAGTCAATGATAATTGATAAAGCTAAGTTACAGCAGCAAGAGAGCTTTCTAAATATAGATCTTTCTTTTTGGTTTTCTTGTTATGGCTATGCCATTAGTTTATACTTCCTTTTATCATGAAAGTTGAACAATAGTTTATTTGCCATTATATAATTGAACCTTGGTACCTTTATATCAAATTTCAATTGAATATTTGTGGCTTTACATCATGATTTCAACTTTTTGATGGATTTATCAATGGAAGTGATCAAGTCTGTAGCTTTTATGGTGTTGCTCTCAAGTGTATGATATGTGCTTGCTTTTGTTTTCAAGGTTCATATTACACAAGGAGACCAGCTGGGAAAGGCTGTGATTGTGTCATGGGTAACGGTAGATGAGCCAGGATCAAGCAAAGTGCTTTACTGGAGCACAAACAGCAAGAAAATGACAGCTGAGGGTAAATTTTACACCTATAAGTTCTACAATTACAGCTCTCCTTACATTCACCATGCAACAATCAGAAATTTAAAGGTAAGTTTGATACGCATTCTTTTGGTGTTTTGACTGGTAATTTTTTATTTTATTTTCAAGTGCTTGGTTTGTAGAATATGATGAAATACATACACCAGGTTTTGGAGTTTGGTGATTGAAATGGGGAATGAGGCTAAAAAGTGTTTATATATATTATCATCAAATCATCTGAATGCTTGTGCAGTACAATACCAAATATTACTACGAGGTTGGGATTGGCCACAGCAAGAGGCAGTTCTGGTTTATTACTCCTCCACCAGTTGGACCAGACATCCCTTACACTTTCGGTCTTATAGGTAAGTACTTGTGTCAAAGAGGATACATGATTTTATTAATGTAGCTAGGTAGTTATAATGTTACAAAGTTCTGCCTTTTAAACTAATTGAGAAGTGCACACTGGATACAACTTGGTTGTCTATGTACATCATACATAAACTCATACTATGGAGTGTGAGCTTAAATGTGTGTATCTTTACAATTGGATATCATTTGTAGGTGATCTGGGTCAGAGCTTTGATTCGAACAGGACACTTACTCATTATGAATTAAACCCACAAAAGGGAAAAACAGTATTGTTTGTTGGTGATCTATCATATGCGGATACCTATCCCAATCACGATAATGTCAGATGGGATTCATGGGGAAGATTCGTGGAGAGAATTGTTGCATATCAACCTTGGATATGGACTGCAGGGAACCATGAACTTGATTTTGCCCCAGAAATTGTGAGCATTTAATAAATCATTAGGTTTTTGTCAAAAGTAATCTCATAAACTTGTCATTTTTTTGGTTGATCAGTATCATTTTCTTTATGATGTTTTATTTATCTTATATAAGCATCTGTATTGGTCATTGAGGATCTCAATTTTTTTACCCAACAGAGAACATTATGTTTACGGGAAGACTCATATTACAGTTAAATTTTGTAGATGGTAAGTTGGTAACTGCCCCCTAGTGTGTTCTGATATCTGACTCTGCCTATAAGAATGATCCTTGATTAAAAAACAAAAAGTCATAGGAGGTTGTATACTGTTGTCAGTTATCATTAATGAGCTTACAACAAGCATCTTAATCAATTTTGTGTCAGTTTGTGAACTTTGTTGACATGTTCTAATGTTGAATCCAGAATTTGCTCATTTGGAAATATTTTTTTGTAATTCCTGAAAAGTCAATCGATGAATAATATTTATTTCTTAATTTTGTTCCAGGGTGAAACCAAACCATTTAAGCCTTACACACACCGGTATCATGTTCCGTATAAGGCATCAGGGAGTACTGCCCCTTTTTGGTACTCAATCAAGAGAGCTTCATCATACATTATAGTGCTAGCTTCATATTCAGCGTATGGTAAGACACCTTGCCGTCTAAGCTTGTTATTTTGACTTAACTGTCAGTCTTGTAGACATATGCAGCAGTTGTTCTTCTGAAGTCTAATCATGATTATGAATTTTGTAAATTCTTATCTGAATTGTCATTTACAAATAGATTCGCAGACACATAACTGGATAGACCTTTCATTTTTCATATTCAGCTCCCTGTTATCATTAAGCTGAAATTGTTGTTTGTTTTCATAGAAATGGACTTGGGGTTAGACATTCATCTCTGTAAATGACATCTTATATCCTCTTCTTTCATTATTTGTACTGTATGCTACATAAGACCTTGAGACTTTCATATGGCAGTGAGATCATCTGTAGTCTGTACAGTATGGCTATTCAGATTGATTCAATTATTGAACTTAACACTCATTACTCATTTTGTCTCAGGTAAATACACTCCTCAATACCAATGGCTAGAGCAGGAGCTACCAAAAGTAAACAGGACAGAGACACCATGGTTGATTATTTTAATGCATTCCCCATGGTACAATAGCTATAATTACCACTACATGGAAGGAGAGACCATGAGAGTGATGTATGAGCCTTGGTTTGTGCAGTACAAAGTTGACGTGGTATTCGCTGGCCATGTCCATGCCTACGAAAGATCTGTAAGTACTCTGTCTGTATTTTAATTTCAAAGCTCAAATTGTTTTGCTTGGTGCATGAGTTCGTATTTTGCAAGATTTTGTTAGTCATCAATTTTTTAACTACTTCTTTTATTTATAAAATAAATTTGAATCTGGTAAACTCTGTTACCATTCTCCATTAATGCATAAGAATCAAAATGTCTTGTTTGATAAGTTGAGATGTAATACCACAGGAGCGTATTTCCAACATTGCATATAACATCGTAAATGGTAAATGTGCTCCCGTGAAAGATCAATCTGCACCTGTCTACATTACCATTGGCGACGGAGGAAATATTGAAGGCTTAGCTAACAAGTAAGTCCATAGCATTATCAATTCGGTTCCTATGACTCAGGGTAGATTGAAGCAATAATTTTGTTTCTGTTTTGTATTGTGGTGTAGTATGTCAGAACCACAGCCAGCCTACTCGGCTTATAGAGAGGCCAGTTTTGGTCATGCCACTTTTGACATTAAGAACAGAACACATGCTTACTACAGTTGGCACCGTAATCAAGATGGCTACGCAGTAGAGGCCGACTCTATGTGGTTTTTCAACAGACAACATCATCCCGTTGATGACTCTACAAGTGCGAAATGATACAACACAATCTATCATGTGTTGATCTAGAATAAAAAGTCCGTATATTTATGTACAAGATGTATTTCAATTCATGTATCAGTCCTAGAAATGAAAGAATGAAAAAAAATAAGCGCATTCAAACCCAGGAAAGTCCTTGTGTATTAATATTGTCACACAATTTTGGGCGCCTCATTGCTGGTGCAAGCAAGCAAGCTCCAAGAGATGTTGTGGGTTAACTGCAATCAATACCAAGATCACGGTCCAATCACTCCGGTGTGTGAAGTTAACAGACGAAAGAGCACCTAACTGACTACTGTTTCCAAATATCTCAAATACTAGCAACTCATAAACTAATTTCTTACTAACAACTTTAACCTCATCCCCACACATGGATTTGCAGGCAGCAACATGGTTTGTCTTCTGGTCAGGTTTCATAGACCTCGATTATATATTGCATCTGTTCATAATTTGACTCATGAGTAACCATTTGAACGTTTAAAACTAATTCTGTCAGAATTCATGTGTGGTAAATGAGTGGAGAGTTTTTGCGAAATCTGGAATGCTGAGTAAGAAATGTAGCAAAATGTAAAGAAAAAGTAAAAAGTAAACTCACCGACGGATCGGCCAGCCAAAAAGCATCCCAGTAAAGCGACGTCGTTTAAAGACTTTGAAAAATTGAAAAAATAAAATGAAGTGAAGTCAACGTCAAAGTTTGCTAGTTAGAGTTAGTCGAGGCGAGCTCGAGCGAAACACGTAGCCCAAAGTCACAGATGGCCGAGGACAACAATGGCGGAGAGGAAAATGACGGCGAGCGCGGCGGCGCGGAGTACAAAAACGACGACGACGAGAACGAAGAGGAGGAGAAGAAGAAGCGTTCAGATCTATTGATGTGCTTGCTCCAGCCTTGTCCCGTCGACTCCGATCCCGACTACATCGGCATTCGCCGCCTTCTTCTTTCTCGCAAGTTGCAGACCTCCATCCATCGCCGCCGAGTAAGCCTCCAAACTAATCCTCTCCGTTGATTCATTTCATTCGAAATCTCAGACTCTCACTTTGCGTGTGTTTGTGAAATCATCAAAAGGATTGGAGATGCAACGGGAAAGGCTACGTGGCGTTCCGAAACTACATTCGGAGGCCGACGAATTGGGAGAGGGACAGTCCCAGCCTCCAAACCACCCCAGGAAACAGGTATTCTTCGCTGCTCATCAACCAGTTTTTGTTTGTTTTGGATCAGTGCTTTGAATCCGGTTAATGCTGACGTCAGGGTGATTGCTGTATGTGCATCAGTGGCCGATGGATTCCGCCTCCGACTCCACTGTCTCATTTGTATGACGTCGATAACTGGAGTGCTAGTGCCAGGGTATGTGCAATGCAGCTTACATTTCACTATGGATTTTCTATATTCAGGCATAGATTACTCAAATAGGAGATGTGATTGCTTGCAGAGATGAGATGTGTGTTGATGATGGAATGCTGATGTTTGATTTCGGAGGTTTTGGTTAATGAGTAGAGATTTTTGTTCTTGTTTTTAAATAGGATGTGCAAAGCGGCAGTCAACCTTCACCTCGCAGGGTGAGTTTTGGCTCGAGTATCAGTGATAATGACCGCCCGCGTCAGCGGGTTGAACAGCCTGCCTACTCATTTGTAGGAATGCATTGCATCTTTGATCAATGCAGAGCGTCTGGTAAAAAAACATTTCCATCTTCTTCTTTTTTTTTCGTTTAGTACTAGTGCATAATTGAAGCTGGAATTTTATTTTCGCCAAAGGAAAAACCTAATTGGTTTATATGTACAGTAACTGTTTTGAAGTTTGGGCACATGAGTTCTGATCTGCTTGCATATGGATCAGCCGATGGAACCTTGACAATATGCACCGTCTCCGATCCTCCTTCAATTCTCAAGCAACTAAATGGTCATTCCAAAGATGTCACAGGTTGGATTCCCTGATGATGTTAAAAACCTTAGTCTTTTGTGTTTGTATCGATAGATTTGTTTACATGTTCTGGCCTATACTACTTAGTAAATTGGTATGCCATTGCGATATTCCATAAATTAAAGACAAGAAATGTAGTACTAAGAAGTTCTAATCTTAAGCACTTTGCTCAAACTTCAAACTGAATGCTGTAGTATACCTCTGCGAATTTTGTATTTGGCTAAACTAATCAACATGTGGCAGTATAGTAATAGGTGTACTGAAAACACCATGTATGTGCAGAGTGTTTCAAATGATTATGCTCATCCAGTCCATTATTCCATAGTGGATGCAAATTTCATAATTCTTTTAGCATCACCGTCTTTAGTAGTTTACGGAACCAATTCTATTTCCCTCGGTATATTCTGGAATCTTTCCTGAAGTTTTTTTCAATTGGAGTTCCTAGCAACGTTGCACCAAGAATGAGAGAATCACTATTCTACTATAACTTTAGAGTGTTGGAGGTTGCATTAGTTGAAGTCTTACTGGTTTTGTTTTCTTGTGTAGGTATTTTTTTGTAACTGTTATTTGTGTTTATTCCAGATTTTGATTTCTCATCAAACAATCAGTACATTGCATCCTCATCAGTGGATAAAACTGTGAGAGTATGGGAGATTTCGAGAGGCCTTTGCATTCGAGTAATCTACGGAGTTTCTCCACAGCTGTGTATTCGTTTTCACCCTGTGAGTTTATATATAATATTATGAATATGGAGCCCCTCAGAAGGGCACCACAATCTTTTTCTGCAGCTTCATTTTTCTATAATGTCAAAGTCTATTATGTTTTATCATCATCTAAACAATTTGTTTCATTCAGCTTAAATTTTCAATCACTTTATCTTTTCTTTTTTCATTGGACTTGAATCTTCCCTGTTTTCAATCATGTTCCATCTTGTCATTTACATTTTTTGAGTAATGCCTTTTCCCCTTGAGTTTGAGATGGTTATAATGGGAGTTTGAATTGTTTTCCCTCTATTATTTTCAATCTAGTCATGATATCCCACATTGCAATTTAAGGTCATTCCTGATGCAGGTAAATAACAACTTCCTTTCAGTTGGCAATGCAGACAAAGAAATTACGGTAAGTGATTAACTTTTGTGCGTTGCCTCTGAAATATTAAATTTTCCATATCTCGCTTTCATAGTCATTGGTACGTTGCCCTTCATTTCTCTCTTTGCTAAGGAAAGAACTATACCTTCTTTTCGGTTTTGTTCTATGTTGCAGCTCATCAATTTTTGTGTATCACAATTTTTTGGAGTAGAAATTGATCTATGACCCCTATAGGGCCACCCTAGAAAGTTACCACAGGTTAACCTTCTAAATCCTCTCAAAGTAATACTTGTAAACAGTTAATTAAATTCAAAATGTGTAAATCATATATATGGTCATTATCTGTAGATCACCTTTTGGAAAGTCAAGTGATAAAGTCGTCATCCTAATGAAAAGAATTTAGTTTTTTTTCTCTTTATCACAAAAAGGATTTTTGTTATTTATTTGAACTTACACATATATGTGGTGTTGGCATTATATATAGGAAAATTATCATTACCGGGGTCTAAACTTTTGCAAAATCCTCAAAGTGATTCCCACACTTTGAAAACTATCAAAGTGATGCCCAGAGTTTTAAAATAGTATTTTCGTAATGCCTCAGGCCAATTTTCGTCACGGTTTGGTTAAGTTCGATGACGTGACAATATTTTTTTTTGAAAACAGAGGTGAAAAGACTCTAGTGCCCTTTTTTAAAATTTGTTATCTCTCTCTCTCTCTCTCCACCGCCCAGAATGAAACAACATCTGGGCTTTGACCTGTTTCCGGCGACCATCTTGGCTTTGACCGCTGCCCTCTCCGTTCAGGACTGAGGGTCCTCGCCTACCTCATCTCCGACACCAACAACTTGGCCAACGTCTACAGCAAGGCTCACAAGAAGGCGCATGAAGTGGCTCTGATGTCGCACTGCGACTGCTTTGGTGCTACACGAGCTTCTGGGCACAATGGGATGCATCCCCCAATCGTCAGCTCATCCATGAAATAATCGAGGCGTACGAGGAAAAGCTAGCTGAGAAGAAGAAGAATCCCAAGGTTAAGAAAGTGAGGAAGAAGACGATGGAGGATGAGTCAAAGGGTGATGTTGGTAATTCTCCGACAATGAAAGAGGAGCTAAAGAGTGAAGTGGATGTGGGAAGTTGTGATGGTGATGAAGAAGAGAGGAGAGGATGAGCTGAGGTGGAGCTCCGGGCTGAGGCCAAACTGGAGCGCTAAGGCGAGCCGCGAAGAGTTTTGTGGAGTGAGCGTTTGCGACGGTGAGAGAGTGCGGAGGCGAGGCACGGGCCATGGAGGCGGCGTTGCGCGGCGCTGAGGCAGACCATGAAACTTTCTTGACAAACACCACCACCACCACTTTGTGATGTGAAACCATACTGCTACAAGGAGTAGCATTCAAATTAGCATTGGGTTTCCCCAATGGGTAAACTCTCATAGAAGCCCCCTTTCTGATTTTGCCAGTCGCACTCTTCATTCTGCAATTCTGTTGTTTTGTGATAGAACCCATTTCGAATATAGGGATTCCCATGTCAATGGTATTCGCAATTGAACAATTCCACGAAGAAATCAATCTGCAGATCACAAATAGAGAGAGAGAGAGAGAGAGAGAGAGAGAGAGAAGCCGTGATGGAAATTGGCCGGAGGCATCACGAAAATACTATTTTAAAACTCTGGGCATCACTTTGATAGTTTTTAAAGTGTGGGCATCACATTGAGGACTTTGCAAAAGTTCAGACCCTGGTGGTGAATTTGGAATCCTTATATATATGCTATTGCTGATATCTAGATTCAAATCAATTTGGAATGTAATGTTTAAGACTACAGATCTTAATGATGTGGTTTGATTAAACCAATCTGATCAATTGGTATGCATGCAATACAATCATAAAACTCCAATGTCACCTAATAAAAAAGAATAAATATGGTTACCTTATTTAATTATTTTTTCTATTTCATTGGGTAACCAGTAAGGTTGTAAGCCATGTCAAATGCTTTAGTGTTGTTCTTTCCTGAATATGTTTAATTTAATAGACTATATATTGATTGCTGGTATTTCTACATTGATATATCAGGTTTTCAATTTCAGTACTGGTAGGACCATTCATAAAACATCGTTTGACAGTGAGGTTACTGCAATGGACTATGCTCACACTGGACAGCTCATTTTCTGTGGGGATGGAACGGTGTGTTGGGTACATTCACTTTCTATTCTTTTTGCATGAGTCTGCAGAACATTAATCGATGTATGTATTGGAATTTCGGTTCAGGGGTGTATATATTCTGTAAGTATGAATCCTCGCACAGGAGTATTATCCCGCTCTCATAGGCATCGAAGTAGCGGTAGACAGAAATCCCCAGTCACAACTGTGCAATACCGAAGTTTTTCTCTGTTGGCTCGGGGCCCTGTGTTATTGACATGTACTCAAGATGGAAGTTTATCTTTCTTCAGGTTTGGTCTGCAGGACACTCCCTCTATATTTTTCTTAGTGATATGTTACTTCAATAATTTCAGTACTGACACGAGGATTGTTTGAATTAGTGTTGCGCTGGAAATACAAGGTTATTTGACTCTTCGTTGCTCACTCAAATTAAGTCCACGAATATACAGTATCCGGGCTTCCTTTTGTCCTCTGCTTTCCCTCGAAAAGGGAGAATATATAGGTTTGTATATCTATATCAATGTTACCACCTACTTTATTACTATTACTTTTCATGTGTGTCACTGATACATACATAATGAATGATGGATCTATTATCCATTATCCTCACATATCACCGTGACTTATATTTGCTTTCTCTTGATGACACGGACATTATTTTGACACAATATGCACACCTTGGAGTTGTGAATTTGGTAGATTGACTTTAGACAATAGGTTTACTTTATTAAAGCTTTTATATGCTGTTTGTTGATCATTGTGTTGGTTGGTTTGTATGCAAGTGCTTTGCAGCCACTAGAAATAGGTTATGTTGCCAGATGTTGAGTATGTTGAGCTTCTTGAGTATGGTACACAAATGGTGAAATGGAAAATTAGTGTCATTATGAAAGTTAGCAGTCAACTTTATTTTCTTTATACTGTGTTAGCATATACACTTGCAGTTTTTTGCTGACATTGTTGGTGTTATGATATGATACCTAGTTGCCGGAAGTGAGGATTCAAATGTCTACTTCTACGACTTAACTCGGCCAAAGCATACATGTGTTAACAAGCTACAGGTTTGCATTTTGTGTGTACAATGTTGTAATGGTCTTCTGTCGTGTTATCTCAAATTAGACCCAAATAACTGAATGTGTGGCTGCAGGGTCATCGATTTCCTGTTATTGGGGTTGCTTGGAACCATGGAGAGAACTTATTAGCCTCATCTGATTTCTATGGTACAGTTATTGTATGGAAGAGATCAAAGGCAGGTTAAAACGAACATACAGATATACAAGTTCCGAGTCAGTCATACACATGCCTTTGCAGGCTCTTTTCTAGATTGTCCATTTTTTTGCACAAAATATCTCATTCAGTGATTAGACTGTATCAGTAAGATGAAGGAGATCAAATGATAATGTAGCACTGTTTCTGTATCATATTGTCAATTTTATTAAATGATATAAAATCGTCAGTTTTGAGATGGAAATATCAAGTGCTCATGTATACATGGTCTATTGGCGGCAGGAAATACAAAGCTGAACCGTTTGAAAGGTTTCTACCTGCTTACACGGCTGCAATGGTACTTGAGTCTAGCTTTTACGGTTGCCCTCTCAAAAATTAAGCACACTGTCGCTCTGCATTTTCTACAATCCAGTGAAGTGGCAGTTATAATTGTGACTGATAATAATGTATAGCAATGTGGAACAGACATTTCAAAAAACGTTAACATCTATTGCTACTTTGTTAAGCCAAAAATACCTTCTAGGAATATTCACAATCCTAGGGGAGATGGGGAAAAAGGGAAAATCTACAGCACATATCTACGTACAATCACACATTCTCGAAAAACGGAGGAAACCAAATATTGACAGCAGAAAGGTTTTTTTTTTGTTTCTTTCCCAAAACGGTTCTGTCTTCTCCCTGACTCACAAATACATAACAAGCGATGTGGTTATGCCTCTGTGCAACCAGCCCGTAGGAACATCTGTTTCCTCGATTATAAGTCAAATTCATCAGACCTTAATTCACAATATCACCTCCGTTGACGTTTTGTCTCCACCTGAAATACATTAGGGATGCAAGTTCATATACAATCATATAAATCAGTACAGTGTGCTAATGTAATTTCTGATAATCTGCTCGTATTTATTATACACACCCCTATACTGTAGGCATTTTGTTTGACAATACTAGTTAACTCTATTATCATATATCAGCATTTCAAAATGAAACCTTGATGACGTTAAATCATGTGTCCTTCTGCTACTTTGCATCGGCATTAAAGTTTCTCCTTGACAGATAACATTCATTATGAGCTAAACATGTGATTGTTGCGGTAACATGTTTTAGCGCTTAGTTTTGATTTTGGTGGTGGGTGTGGGCCTGTGGAGTCATTTAAAACATGTTTTTCAAGAAATAAGTGTATATGCTTCACAAAACTTCTGTGTGGAATTACTAAATAAAATGAGACGCAGAGAAAACATCACAGAAGCTGATGGTTGTAAATGGTATATATATCTCTTTTCCTACAGAGAAGAATGCTAAACATATGATATATAGAGTAAGTCATCATTTCCATCAGAAATTCTGTAAAGTTTGGTCCACAACATAGAATTGTGTATTGATGAACCCAGTATCAAATATATCTAACACTTGATCTAAAACTGTACCTTCATATCTGTCTGTGTGGAAACGGCATGTGAATTCTCCAACTTCTTTTGACTCTCGGGAGAGCAAACTTCACAGAAAAAGTGGTCCAGTCTTTCAGCTTCCTTTGGACTCATGTCTATACAAGCAGGATGAAACCTGAATCAAATATGATAAAATATTTGCATTGGTACTGGAATGAGAAAAAAAAGGGAGTTGTAAGACGAACATAATGCATATCTGTTAAGATAAAACATTAGAGCATCCCCAACAGTTGAGTTATATTTGTAAGTTAAATTTACTCAAAAGTTAAATATAGTATACCACTTTTTGTGTTCAACTCCAACAATAAAAGTTATTTTCAAAGTCATTTCAAATTATTTTCATTTTGAAAGTTGATCGTCCCCATTTTGTCTGCGAACCTCACTCTCAGACAATACGAGTAGACTTGTGTCTTCTAGAGTTATAGGTATGTCTCATGTACAACAGAATTTAATCTCATACTCATTAGGATTGGCCAGAGTTTAATACATATGATAGATTACAAAATCATGAAGGTTATGCTTCTTGATGATGCATCTCTTTTGAATTAGCTAATCAAAATCGATCTACATGCATATCGATCATCTCGATTGAGAATGAACCATGCATTTTCAGAATATACATTGGATCTGTACTTAATTAATTCATCCCCTATCAAGTAATATATATAACTGGGGGCTGGGGTTGTTCGATCAAGCTGAGGAAGATCCTTACTTTACCTCGGTTTGCAGCTTAAGCAAATAAGCAGACTAAATCCATGATCACAACTCTAGTTGTTCGATCGATCTCCTTATATCAATCTACTTTCCCAGTTCTTCAGAACAAGAACTAGCTAACTGAATGTTAAGGATCGAAGTAGTAGACTAGTGGGAACAGATTGGTATTGACAGAAACATAGAGGAACAAAGGAGCGATCGAGATCCCTATTAATTCCACTGCAATAAACCGTCAATTTAAGCGCGGGAATTGAAAAGAGATTTAACTTTTAGTTAAATTCTCTGCCATATATAACTTGGGATTTAGCAATAAGTCAAATTTAGTTTTTGTTTAGGGTATCTGCTGGAGCTCTTTTTTGTTAAATTTTTGCCAAATTTTAACCTTTTTTTTTAAAGTAGGGTGCCTATTGGGGATGCTATTATGTTAAAAATAAATCTTAAGCTCATTTCACATCAGCATTTGAAATTTGCCACACATAAATAGATATCAAAGTTTTTAAATGAAAGCATAAAGGAACATGCCCTGAGGTAATGAGGCATATAAACTCTAGGCACAAATTACAACCATAGGAAAAAAATATTAACTGACTACCTGCAAAACGCAATGTTGTACTCAATAGTTGTGCAAGTACATAAGTCATAACAAATGATGCAAGACCAAGCTTCCGCTCTGCCAGCTCTTATGAACTGGATATAGGCTTATAGAACTCATTAATGATGATAGGCTATTCACAATCACCTTTTTTTTAGCTTGCATTAGAGTATCTCTTACACCTTAGATCACACAATCTCGCAACTCCAACCCTCTTATCAATGATTGCGACAAGAATGCCACTGCTGTGCACTAAACTAAATCGCCATGAACCATATCCACTCATAGACTACCTTCATCATCTACAATCACTCAAATGACACGTTCCACAATCCAAAATTTACTCATTCCAAGTTAACATGTATGCATAACACCCTTGGTCAAAAAAATCATCTGTGACTGTAATGCATAATAACCCATACATATCAGGCTTATTCTGCTATAGAAGGTTCCACCGTAATGCTTGTGCAAAGTTTAAATTCTATACAAAATATTCACACGAAGCACTCAATTTTCCAATCTTTATCATAAAAATTTCAAATCCAGCACATCCTAATGCAGAATAAGTAGCTTTAGCGATATTAGACTCACCAATCACTACAACCTTCACACTGAATCATGAGGTCATCCGGGTTGTAAGGCATCTCACACTTGCAGTACCTACCACATCACATTAGAAACGTTGGAAAAGAACAACTGAACTCGAATAAGTATCACCGATCCTATGCAACTAAAGCTATACTCGATAAACAATAAGTATTGAAGAGAAATTGAATTCCTAAACTCGATTCAATTAGACATAAAAACTGTAAGAAATTAAGCTATAATTGTTCTTCCGTGCATTTTGTCATAATCTACCTATCGTCTTCATTTTAAGAAGTCAAAGAAAACCGTTTATCTTTCTCAGCCATTAAAGCATTATCAATTTAAGAACACATGAATTAGAATAACAAACTGGAATTGAATGATTCTATGAAAAATTAAAGAGGAGAGGGAGAAATGTTGAGCATACACGGCGACTCGGTCGGGATTGAAGGAACCAGTGGAAGAGTTATACTCGAAACGACAGAAGAAATCGTCGTTTCCCACGGCGTCGAGCTTCGTATAGCTCTTGAAGGTGTGCACGGTGCACTTTCCCTCAATGGTGTCGGCGCTCTGAACATCGTGGTGGTCGGAGAGAAACACCTCCTTAGAGCCGTGAAACTGTCGCCGGCCGCCAATCGACTCCTCCGGCCGATAGTACCACTGCACGTGCACCTTCACATTCGCTCCACGACCGCCCGCTTCGATCCGCTCGATCTTCGCCACGTACGACGGCTTCCCCGGCTCCGACGGCCGCATCAGCACGCAGTCGCCGGCTGCCAAAATCACCAATTTCAATCTCAACTTTGAATCGAATTTATAAGTTAGGGCATAATCGACATGAATTTTTACCTCTGACGGTCTTGTTGATGGGTTTGACAGTGTAGGAGTTTAGGGTTTGCTTCGGAGCTTTTGGCTTGCCCATGGAGATTAAAAATTAAGCAGCGGAAGATTTTTCACAAGCTCATCCCCAAACCTAAAACCCAGATCATAACCAAACACCAGAGATTTTAAAAAATTAACAAAAACTTAAATTTCCAGAAGGAAACTATTCTAATTTCTTATCAGAGACGCTTTGTGATTGGAAAGTTGCTACGAAGACTCTTGTCGTTTAGATACACGCGCACACACTGGATTCTTTTATTTGCTGACTTTCTTACTTTGACTCATTTGGATTCGTGTAGTCGTTCGTATACAGTATACGCATAAGTAGAATGTACTAATGAATCTAATCTACAGTGTACTTTGATGGACTCGAATGAAAACTTGTCACTCAAGAGATGTGTATGCAAATACGAGTATGCACTGTTACGGGTGTTGTGTTACGAGTACACAAATACAAATAAGATTAATAGGATTTATGAATTGTATTACGTATTTTGGGAAAATTCCCATCAGTTCTAATTTTTTTTTTTAAAGTTTTCCACTATTCAACAAAAGTCTGAGAAATTTTCATTAGTCAATTAATTCTAACAAAAATTTTCCCACCAGTCAACTTTAACGTTTTTTTTCTATTTTTTATTCTTAAATTGTCTTTCTCACTTAATCTCCTCTATCTTTGTCTGGTGATAAGAGAAAACAAACGGTAGCATAGTTTTCTCGATTTATTGCCACCCAATCATTGACCACACCCTCCAACGAAACCTGGAACCCCGAGCCGCGACAAAAGATGACGGAGATCGAGCTGCGACGGAGAATGTCGACGACTATATCTTGGCCAGCACAGCATCACCACCATCGATTTCCAGCCTTATGGTCCTGCTGACGACATGCTCGTCTTCATCAACGGTAACCTCCAGATTGCCGGCAAACAGCACGCTCTCAAGTTCAGCCATGTCCGATTTTCTTTCGCCGATTTCGGTTTCGATTTCTCTGATATTTTGCTGATATGTTTTGGTTGTGACTTATATGTGTTTTTGGATAGTAGTAGAAACAATGTTGATCTAAAGATTAAATATTTAGCATTCCATCGAGAGGCTACGTTTGAAATTGAGAAACAGTACGCACTTCACGCGCGGCGATATTCGGTTAATTTCCTATAGCGTTGCGAAGTTTTCTCCAATTAGGTCTTTGATTCCTTGTGTTTTCTGATCGATTTTTTGCCGGTGTTGCATCTGGCATCGTCATCGACATTTGTCTTCTCCGCTGTCCCCATGGGCAGTGGCGGAGGGGATTCCTAACTGATCTCTCAAAGAAAGATGACGAAATCTAGAGGTGATATTGCTTCTGATATGGTTGCACTACAAGTGGAGAGTATGGATCTGAATACTTCGAAGTCTTATGCGAGTACACTTTTCAACCCTCTGCTACTATGTTTAATGAGTATGTTCTTTATGATAATGATGTTAATTACTCTATTGGTGTTCATGGTCATAACGTGACTTTCTCTAAGTGTGTTCATAGCAAGTTGGATTTAGAGTGGAGATATGCAGTAGTTGTTAAGCTAGTAGGCAAGCCTAATTCAGTGTCTAACTTTGATTTTATGCTTAAAGGGTTGAGATGTAAGTGTCAGGTGAAGGGAGGTTGGAGACTTATTGATTTTCCTAATGGCTTTTTTATTGTCAAGTTCAATCTAGAAGAAGACATACAAAATGTTTTGTGTGATGGACCTTGGATCCTTGCAGGGCAAACTTTGGTTGTAAAAAGATGGAAACCAGATTTTAATCCTAGAGTTGCTCAAATTGGTAGTATGGCAGTGTGGGTCAAAATTTTTGAGTTACCTGTCAAATTCTTTACACCGTTTACTCTTTAAAAAATTGGTAGCACCCTTGGTAATGTTGTCAAGATTGGTCCAATTACTCTTAGCCAAGCTCGGGGTTAGTTTGCTAGAATATGCATTGAAGTTGACTTGGGTTTGCCTTTGAAGCCTTTGGTGGAAGTTGAAGGTTTGGTTTACAGTGTCGTTTATTAGGGAATGGCTTTGATTTGCTTTGAATGTGGTTTCTATAGGAATTCTAAGGAGGCTTGTCCTACTATGTTTAAGACCCCAGCTTGTAATATGGCTACAGATGATATGAATGCTTCTGACCAAGCTCTAACTACTGCCGACTCTTTAATGGATGCTTGTGTGATTAATCCTCAAGGTGGAGCTGGGACTATTTCTAATGATGTTAGGTGCATTGAAATGAGAAAGGACGATTACGGTGCTTGGATGTTGATCAATTACAAAAAAAAGTGGAAGTAATTTTAACTTGAAGCCTAAGTCTGGTTCAGGTTCAAGATTTGATGTGCTGAGTGAACAACCTACTGAGGTCAAGTCTGGTCCTATGAAGCCGAGTGGTTATGGTGTTGATTCAGCCAAAGTTGTTATTCCTGAAAAGGATAAAGGAGCATCCACTGTTGTGTATGATTAAGTGTTTGTTTTTAGCTCCAATTTAGGCAAATTATGGAGTACTTTTGCAGCAAAATCTAATGTTGGGGCTGGGACTAGCAAGGCTCCAAGGGTGGTTGCCCATAGGAAACCTGAACTTACCAAAGGAAGAACTGCTCCTGCTAAGAGCAAACTCAATGGTCCACCTATAGTTCCTATACCTCATGAGTAAGGCACTAGGAAGCCTATGATGGATGTCTCAAATGCCTCTAGGCTAAAATCTGGTGCTAAAAGTAGTTTGAGATACTCCAGACAGAATGGTCCTCAAAGGGGTGTGGTATGTCTAGGGATCTTTCTGTTTCCATTAAATTATCTTTTGATGATGTGGCTTTTAACTTTAGCAGTGAGAAGGGCAGTGTGTTTGGTCATAAGCCTCCTAATGATTTAGTTAAGAAGACTGGCTGGTCCGATACTGAGATGGACTTTGAGCTTTTTCCTGAGAATACTTTTGAGAAAAAATAGCATGATTTCTAAGGAACCCAATGAGTCTTCCACTGATGTGGAAGTTATTGATGTATGATCTTTGGGTCTCAAACCCTTTCCTTCTTCTTTTCTAATGATTAAATCTCTTTTTTGGAATGCTCGAGGTGCTGGTAGTGAGAAGTTCAAATCTACTATTTCTGATATGGTGAAGTTGAATCATATTGACATTTTGGTTATTTGTAATCCAAGGTTCCCCTTTTCTAGGGCCAAATCTGCTCTTTTCAAATTAGGTTTTGATCATTCTATTATTTCAAAAGCTGAAGGTTTTTTTGAAGGTCTCTAGTTATTATGGAAATATGCTATTGTTAAGCTTGATTATAATGATCCCAATTTTCAGTCTATTTCAGTTCAATTAAAGTGTGTTTGGCTAGAGTGGATGATTGGATGTTGACTGTATTGTGTGCTAGTCATGTTGATAGGTCTAGAGCTAGTTTGTGGAGTTATTTGGAGGAGCTCACTGCTTATGTTTAGCTGCCAATTTTGTGAATAGGTGATTATTATTATCTTGTAAGTATTAAAGATAAAAGTTGTGAGCCTTATGAAGGTAGGTTTGGAGCACTAAGAGATTGGTTGAATAGAGGTGGTACGATTGATGTAGAGTTCAAAGGCTCTTGCTTTACCTGAAAAAATAAGAGGGTGAAAGAAAGACTTGATATGGCATTTTGCTGCTGTAATTGGAGGGCTTTATTTCCTGAGAATTTTGTTAGGCATCTTGTTAGAATCAAGTCTGATCATTGTCCTATTCTTTTAAAATTATGCTCTAATAATGTTGTAAATAGAGATGAAATTTCTTTCATGTTTCTGGTTATGTGGCTTACTCATAGTGAGTTTTGCAAGTTCATTTCACATACTTGGTGTGAACTTGAGGGTGACTTTTCTAATAAACTACCTAATTTGAGTTATGATATTTCTAAGTGAAACAACACTACGTGAAAAAGTACTTTAGACGATAGCCGATAAACGACAGATGTAATATATCAGTCATCTTAATTTTACAGCATGTAATCGACGACAGTTAGGGTCATATCTATCGTTTGATGTCGTGTTTTATTGATGATTTTTTAACATATAATTTAGCATCTTCAAACAACGACAAAAATATGTCGTATGAAGAAATTATAACTAGGGAGTGTTTCTCATGAGAATCAAGCATCTTTAGAACGACTTATATCTATCGTTGAAAAGAAAGGGTTGTGGAGATGATTTTGTTTGTAAATTGTGTTCACTTGGACAATAGATATTTGTCATCTTTGCTGTACCAAAAATTTGGACTTTTGTTTTGCATTTAGTCTAACTTTTAGAGGACAGATATCTGTCGTCTTTAAAATTATGTTTTTGGCGATCAGTTGTTTTAATGACATGTGTATTGACTTTAAACCTATCTACACTAAAATCCACAATTGATATACTCGATCTCTTCAACACTTAGTCTTTTATCTTCAAACCACAGATATCTGTCATCTTAGAAAACTTAGTTTTTGACCACAGTTATTTTTTCGCAAATATGAATGTTGGATGGGATGATTATAATAATCTCAGCACGCTATTAAAAATTATAACTGTCCGACTTAAATTAGACCTCGATCGGTGTTTGAACCATTTTGACCTTAAGGTGCTTTAGACTAAAATTATCCTGTCACTACGTTAAAAATTAATCTGAGACCACGTTCCACACATGCATTCTCGTGAATTTCATATCTATCTCACCGCATAAAAAGAAATGATAAAACTAATTTATTTAGCTACCTCCCCCCCCCCCCCCCCCCCGGAGAATGAGAAAATTCCATAAACAAATAATTTTTGTATTTTTTTATTATTTGACCTCATTGACCGGTCTTTAACGAATTCCGATGAGGTTAATTTTTTAAAACAATCATATTTACTACGGGGTAGATGTGTGTGTGAACTCATTTTTAATCGGACCACTTTGATTTCTTGTATTACTTAAATTCTCTATAATAGTAGACTACTAGTGTTGTCTACATTGTTTGTTGGTTATACGAAAAGATAAATTTTTATGAAACTAAATCACTAACAAGTAAAAATGTGACCGTTAGATGAGACAATGAGACTAATCTAAGCATGTTGTAAAAAATATATAACTTTCCAATTTGACATCGACCTCAATCTGTGAGTCTACTGTTGTGACCATATTGCACTTAAACATCATTTGTCGCTTTGTTAAAAATACTTTGAGACCAAGTACCTCACACATATTTTCGTGGTGTTTATATATTACTATGTAAAAATATAAAATTTATAAACCCTAATCCCTAAATCTAAACTCTACAAGAATAGTAAAAAAAATCATGTATCTAGGTCAGATCTGGTGCACCTCACTTCTCTCTCTCTCTCTCTCTCTCTCTCTCTCTCTCTCTCTCTCTCTCTCTCTCTCTCTCTCTCTCTCTCTCTCTCTCTCTCTCTCTCTCTCTCTCTCTCGTCTTCTTCATTTTTGCTGACGTCTTTGATCATCGACGGTTGAGCTTTGGCAGATCAAATTCAAAGGTAGTATTTATTAAATAATTAGGCAATTAATATAGTAAACATAAGGGATTCTTGGGGTTTCATATCACATTTGACTTTCAGATGTTGAATCAGTATGTACGATCGATTTTAGTAGTAACTGATACCATAGCAGTGCTTTCTACTAGATTTCATGACAAACTAAGAATAACGGGTTTTGTAAGTAAGTTTCATCATTATAAGGGAAAGGAAAAATTACCAGTTTGATCACTCATGTTTGGCAGCTGAGATTAGGGGTGGAATTCGGGTGGTTTGGTTCAGTTTTTGATAAAAACCAAAACCAAACCATAAGAATTTCTTCGGTTCGGTTATGTTCGGTTCGGTTTTTCATTTTTCGACAATAAAAACTAAGTCATTCGGTTCGGTTAAAAATTTCGGTTTTTTTCTTCAGGTTTTTCTGTTTTTTTTCTTCTTCAAATTATGAACAAACTTCACACAAAAAAAACCCTAATAAATAGGAGAAAATTAATTACTTTCAGCTTGTAAGACATTAACAAATAACAATAGCATAGCAATCCAAACATCAAATTCAAATTTTCAAGTTACACCATCAATTCCAAGTTTCTAACAGTCCAGAAATTAAGAAAATAGCAAAAAATAGCAAATTGATGCAAAATCTCAACAAAGTTCTAGTAGCATTTTGCTTCAATTTCCAGAACTATTTGATGAAAATTCCAGCAGCTGATCTCAGCATAAGGCAGTTTGCACTTTGCTTCAATAAAAACCCTATTTTGATTTTTGACCATTTTCTCTTTAAGTTTTTAAATCAAAACGACACTGTTTTTCCTATTCACTCCAAAACGACACCGTTTTATATATGTTCGGTTTTTTTTCAGTTTTTTTAGTTCGGTTCGGTTCGGGTTTTCAAAATCCAAAACCGAAACCGAACCGAATTTTTTCGGTTTTTCGGTTTTTTCGGTTCAGATTTTTTCAGTTTCGGTTTCGGTTCCGGTTCGGCTCGGTTTTTTTTTTCTTTTCGGTTTTCGGTTCGAATGTCCCACTCCTAGTTGAGATGGAATGGTCACTCATGTTTGACAAATATCGCTTTGATCATCCATGTTTTACTTTGTCATTCAGATTGGTCACTTTGTTCATTTTAGATGTTAAAAATTATATATGTAACACACATGTACTTTACTTAGATGGATATTTTTTCCCTTTCCAATCTAGTATACTTACTTATATGCACATTACACATAAATAAATATATATTTTTTAATATCCAAAATAAACAAAGTGACTAATCTGAATGACAAAGTAAAACATGGATGACCAATGTAATATTTGTCAAACATGAGTAACCAGTCCGTCTCATCTTTCAAACATGAGTGAGCAAACCAACAATTTTTCCTGAGGATAATAGTGATAATTTGAATGAGAATCTTCCAATTTGGTGTCTACGTAGAAATGTGTAATATGATGTGTCAGATCGAGCACCTGTCCAATTATTCATTTCTAGTTCTATTATTTACTTTGCAAAAATATGTATTGTAATGTTTTCTTTTTAGGATGCCTTGCTTACATGTTTTACTCTAATTTTGTTGGTTGGGCCATTCTTCAGGTTTGCCTTGATTTTGGAGACTTGATTCTGCATGATGATGATCCTAGTCTCAGTACACTTTTTCGTTCATGCTTGAGCTGGTAAATGATATACTCCACTTCACATATGATTTTAAATGTTGGAAAAAAGTCACCCATATGGTATGAACTTTCGCCGTGGTATCAAAATGATGCCCGAACTTTAAAAACTATCAAAGTGATGCTCATACTCTTACAATCATATCAACCTGATGCCTGCCATTAATTTCCATCTAAAATGATGATATGGCAATTTTTTTAAAAATAGAGAGAAGAGGACGACTGTAATACCCTTCTAATTTGTTTTTTAATTTTTTAATTTTAATTTTAATTTTTTTCTTTTTTTCTTGTATTTTTATGTTTATATTTATTTTCATTTTTTTCCTTTATTTTTCTCTCTCTCTCTCTCTCTCTCCTGATTTTCTCCCCATTTTCTCAATCTCTCACTCGTCGTCGGGCTCGCCAGAGACGAACCACCCAAAACATTATCGATAAACTAAGTGATTTCTGAAAATCCCTCCGATTTTATTTTTATATTTTATATTTTTATATTTTCTTTTTTTACTTTAATTTTTTTAAAATTTTAAATTTCAAATTTTCTTTTTATTTTGTTTTTTCCCCATTATTTCTCTCTCTTTCCTCTCCATCTCTCACTCGTCGTCGAACTCATCGGAGGCGAACCACCCAAAACATTATCGATTAACTAATCTCATTGCCCGTTAGAGATATCAAACTCTCGAACTTCGTAATTACTGAAAACCCAACAAATTTATAAACTATTCGTATTATTATTCCGATAAAGTTTAAGTCTCAATCAAACTAAGTCCAATTGAATGGAGAACCTCTTCATTGTGATAAGTACGTAATTTCAAAAAAAAAAAGACATTAAAATCTGCTAAAACACATCAACCGGATGCAGCGTCGGAAATCACCGCCGGTGCCGGCGCTCCAAATTCTGGCGACCAAAAATCAAACCAGTCCAAAATTAACCTAACAACAACTTTCTCAACTACACCTAAGTCAATTTTCAAATAGAACTCACTAGATTACCTTTTGAATCCAATGACACCAAAAAATCCTCAAATCTCCAATTCGTCGATTCTCCCTCATTAGTTTGAATTGATGTTTGTCTTGGTATGTAAAGACTCATAAGGAAGAAGGTTATAAAGTCCAACATATCTCCTTGGCCGAATTAGTGCCGAATCAGTCGACCCCAAATTTCTTGGGTTCTTGAAAATTTTGAACCTTTCTCTCCAAATTCGAGCAAATCAAATGAGAGATTAGTGCTGGGATTCTGGGGAAAAGGGTCTAAGGAGCTGAGATGAAGAGCTTGATACCGAACACTGCATTTTGGGTGATTCATCTCCAGCGAGCTCGACAACGAGTGAGAGATGGAGAGGATAGAGAGAAAATCGAGAGAGAGAGAAAGAGAGATAAAGGAAAAAAATAAAATAAAATAAAGAAGGGAAAAAATAAAATTAAACATAAAAAAATGAAATAAAAAAATAAAAAAATAAAATAAAATAAAAAATCGGAAAGGTTTTCAGAAATCACTTAGTTAATTAATAGATTACATTTGGGCGGTTCGCCTCCGGCGAGCTCAACGGCGAGTGATAGATAGAGAGGATAGAGAGAAAATCAGGAGAAAGAGAAATAAAGGATAAAAAATGAAATAGAAAAACAAAATAAAATAAAAATGAAAAAAAAGAATGAAGAAAAATAAATAAATAAATAAAAAAATAAAATAAAATAAATATAAAAAATAAGAAAATTAATAATAAAAAAGGTATTACAATCTTTTTCCCTCTTTTTTGAAAATAAAATTGTTACGTCATCATTATAAACGGAGCATAGAAGGAAATTGACGATAGATATCACATTGATATGATTTCAAGAGTTTGGGCATTACTTTGATAATTTTTAAAGTTTAGACATTATTGTGATACTATGGCAAAAATTAAGACCATGTGGGTGACTTTTTTCCTAAATGTAATGATCTCTTTATTTTTGTTGACATATACCTAGTAATTAGTGGCTTTCAACCTTAGTAGGCAAACCAGAGTGCTCCAAAGGATAGCTTAATCATCGCCACAAAGCACTGTGAGTTTCTTATTGACATAATCAAACTCTCTCTATTCTGGATTTAGGCTTTATTGGCTTTCTTTTAATGATGATGTTAGTTTGGTTTTGATCATTAATTTTTAGAGTTAGAGAGTGGGGATCTCTAATTCATTCATCTATGTATGTATGTTTTGCTTTGTTTATGATAATAGAAGGATCTGATTATCTTTACTTGTCATGGAAATGAAACAATAGCTGAATAACTATTTGGTTTTCTTGTTTATTTATTTATTCATTTTGACTTTTGATACCCACTAAGAAATGTATCTAGGTTTTGTTGATTAGTTTACTTCATAGTCTCAATACCCAAGTAGGAATCATTTAGTGTTTGACATATTGGGTTTCAAGATTTATGTAATTCTTAATCGTTTACTGATTTTGGGCTTAGTGGCTTAGAACATCTTCTTGGTGAAAATGAGGTTTGATCTTAATTTTCTGGAAGAGGAACTGTTGAAAAAGAAAGCATAATGTTACTAGATAACAGTGAATGTGGGCAAGCTTTGTATTGTACTTTCATTGCTTCATTAATATAAGATAGACATCTTGGACAGATATTAACCATTGATTTCAATTGCAGGTATCTCTGCTTACTCCTAGCCTCATCTTGATATACACAAGGACAATCCTGCTAGCAAAAGCAAAGGAGGACAAGGTTTAGTTGGGGTGTTGTGATGCAATAGATAGTCTATATTGTAGATAGTCAATATTGTTTAGTTCAATTTCTTAGTAGGTTATATATCCATGCAATGAAAAATGAGTAATTGTAATGTCATCGACGTACAATTGTGTATTAAATGACAACTTTAATTATATTATTTTAATATAAATACAAGTATTTTGGTTTTTTTTTATTTGATGTGATGCAACTATAATTCTCAATATATATAAAATTAGAAAGATATATGATGTCATCGATAAAAAAGATGACAGATATATACACAATTCTCAGATTTGGGTTTTGAAAGACGACATAGACATGTGTCATTGTACACTAACTAAGACGACTGTTATAAGTCGTCTAATTGTTCCTAGAGATGATAAATCACTTAACATTGTCTGATGGCATCTTCAATAGACGACTATTGGTACACGATAGTTGTGAACATGCTTAGACGACGCAGACATCAGAGACGTCTGAAGCACTTTTTCACGTAGTGCAAGGATATTTTTGGGCATGTGCTTTATAGAAAGAGACATTTATTAAATAGAATAAGTGAAATTCAGAGGGCAAGAGACAAATATGAGAATCTTTTTCTAGTCTAACTTGAGGCTGAGCTTATCAAAGAATATGATATTGGGCTTGAACAAGAATGCATATTATGGAGGCAGAAATCTAGGGATAAATGGCTACAATATGGTGGTAGAAATACTATGTTCTTTAACCTTACTACTTTAGAGAGAAGGAAGAAGAATTAAATTGAAGGTTTGTTCAACAATGAGGGAGATTGGTTTACTGACACAATTAGAATAAAGATGATGGCTGTTGATTTTTTTGTTGATTTGTTTACTCAACCTTCACTTCCTGATTAAAGGATAATCATTCCTCGGCTTTTCCCTACTTTGGAGTAGGATATGATTATGGATGTGAAAAAGGCTGTTACTGATGATGAGATCATAGATTCTATGTTTGCTATTGGAGGCTTCAAGGCTCTTGGAAGCGATGGCTTTTCGGCTATTTTCTACCAGAATCATAGGGATTTATACTCTTGTAAGGTTTGTAAGATTGATAAAATTTCTTTTCTCACTAGTTCCATACCTGCAGGTCTCAATCACACAGTGATTGACCTTATCCCCAAGATTGATGACCCTAAAAACATAGTCCATTTCAGACCTATAAGCCTCTGCAATCCAATCTATAAGGTCATCTCTAAACTTATTGTAGCCAGATTAATGCAACATTTGATTAGCTCCAATCAAGTTAGCTATATTTCTGGAAGACACATTACTGATAATATCATGGTGGCTCAGGAAGTTTTGATAAGTTCAGGAAAACTAATGGCAAACTTGGGTACTTTGCTTGGAAAGTGGATCTCTCCAAGGCCTATGATAGACTTAGTTGGCATTTTATTGAGCAAGTTTTGTATGAAATCCAATTGCCCTTGAATCAAGTTAAGCTAATTATGAGTTGCATAACTTCCACTAGCTTTCAGATCTCGCTAAATGGTAAGCTCATTGATTCTTTTTTGGCTCAGAGGGGAATAAGACAGGGGGATCCTCTCTCACCCTATATCTTTGTGTTATGTATGGAGAAACTCTCTCACCTCATTCAATGTATTGTTGATGATGGTATTTGGATGCTTGTCAAACCTTTGCAATCTGGTCCTTTGATTTCTTATTTATTTTTTTGCTGACAACTTGATGCTTTTTTCTGAGGCCACTGTTCAGCAAGTTGAGGTAATCAAGGGTGTTTGTACTTATTTTATTCTCTCTCAGGACAAGCCATTAGTTATGAAAAGTCATTGCTCTTCTGTTCTCCTAATACTTACAGAAGTATTGTTAACAGACTGAGCAGTATGTGTGGTTCCCCTGTTACTAATGATCTTGGTAAATATTTGGGTATGCCCCTTGTGCATCAAAGGGTGACCAAACAGACTTATACTAATATATTTGACAAAGTTCAGAGCAGGCTAGCTAGTTGAAAAAGTAAAATTTGATGTATGGCTGGTAGAGTGACCTTAGTGCAGTCTGTCGCTTTTGCCATTCCTTTATTTGCTATGAGTGCTGTTAAGTTTCATGTTGGTCTTTGTGAGGATCTAGATAAACTTAACAAAAATTTCATTTGGGTGACATTGAGGATAAGAAGAAGGTTCATTTGGTCAATTGGGATACTGTTTGTGAACCTAAGCATATTGGTGGCTTAGGCATCAAGAAGTTAGCCTCAATGAACCAAGCCATGTTGGCCAAAACTGGTTAGAGGCTTTTTCAGAAGGATGATGGTCTTTGGGCAAGAATTTACAAGGCTAAGTATATGCAAGGTGCTCATATGATTGATGATTGTTATGTTCAGCCTCCTGATTGTTCTAGTGCCTGAAAAAGTGTTGTTCATGGACCTAATCTCATGAAAAAGAATCTTATATGACATATTAAGGATGGTAGAATTGTGAGATTTTGGGTGGACTGCTGAGTTGGCACCTTTCCTCTTAGTACTGTTGCTTTGCGTAATGTTGATGTAAATGATAATTTGTTAGTGTGTGAATGTTGGGATGATACTGGATGAAATTATAGCTTCTTGAGAGAGGTGCTTCTTGATAATGTGATTAAACAAATCCTCTGCATTTCCTCGGGCTTTGACGGTGATAGAGTGGACACTCAAATTTGGAGGTTGTCCTCGTAATGGCATTTTTTTTGTCAAAACTGCTTATCTCTATTTTTTGACTTGAGTTCCAATGCCTTGCCTCAGTGGAAGAGAATATGGAATCTCAAGATCCCTTCAAACTTAAGACTTTTATGTGGACTGATTTACATCAAAAACTTCTTATTAATGTCCAAAGAGCCAGAAAGAAGGTGACTGATTGTACTATTTGTGAAGTTTGTAATGCTAGTGAGGAATCTCTACTGCATTTGTTCAAACACTGTAGCCAAGTTAAGCTGGTTTGGAACTCCTTATCTTTGCTTGAGTCTGTGGTAAGATCTTTTCAGCTGGATTGGAAGAATTGAATTGCTGCTCAACTTTACAACTCTATTTTAATCAATGACATTAAATGTTGTGAGCTTTTTATTACTTGTTGTTGGCATATTTGGAAGTGGAGAAACAATGCGTTATTTGATCCTGGGTTTGTGATTCTTTTAAATCCTAGACATGTCATGTTAGCTACTGCCGCTGAATGGTATTTTGCTCAGGCCAGAGTTAAAATTGGTGGGGGTAATGTTTATGAAATCAGTTGTATTTCTTGGAGTAAACCTGATCCTGGATATGTCAAAATCAATGTTGATGGATCTAAAAAGAGCTCTGGTGTGAATGGGGCTGGTGGTGTGCTAGCTACTGGTTTGTGGATTAAACGTTTTCAGATCAAGATTGGGCTTGGTACAATGTTAGATGCTGAGTTATGGGGTCTTTATCATGGTCTAAAAATGGCAACTGATTTAAATTTCACTAAAGTGCAAGTAGAGACTGATTATGTAGAGACTAATTATGTTGGTGCTCTAATCTCTAGTTGCATGGCTCTCATTCAAAAGTTTGATGATTACTCCCTTTGTCATGTCTTCAGCGAAGGGAATACTATTGTTGACATTCTTCCAAAGCAGAGTGTTGAGCATGACTTTGGTTTGCTTTATTTGGAGGAGCCCCCAATTTATGTGTGTAGTGTCTATATGGATGACTTAGGGTACAAGTCTCGATCTAGAAGAATTGTTGCTGTTGGGCTGAGTAGTGCTAGCTAGTTGGCTATTTTTTTGTGCTTTTGTCTAGGCATGTTTGAGGTCTCTATTGTAACAAAAAAAAGAAAAAAAGAAATAGTGTTGTTCTTAGGCTTGTTGTTGCTCGATCTATTATGTGAAGATTTAAGTCTGCTGTAGATTGATTCACTGTGTTTTGTTTCGTTGATTTATAAGTTTTTGTGAATGTCGAAGTTTTTGTGAATGTCGATGCACTCAGATTCAGCTGCTGCTTGCGCTTATGCTATTTTATTTAGCTACGTCTTTGTTCTTATTTTGATTATGTTTGCGTCGATAGAATAAGTGCTTGTTTGGATTGGTAAATACAGGTTTGTTGAGTAGGATTCATGATAATTTGGCTAAGATAGACTAAATATCCCTAATTTGGATCAAAATGATAGTGTAGCAATAGTTCTACGGAGGTTGGTGGTCATGGATATTCATGGGGAATAGTGAATAATAGTCTAAAGAGATAAATCCTCTGAGGTCAGTGGTCATGGATATTCAAGGGGAACAGTGAATAATAGCCTAAAGAGATAAAACTTGTAAAACTTAAAATGTCAGAAGGTCTTCTCTACTTCCACTATCAGAATAAGTAGTATAGCCCATGAAATAAAAAAAAACAGGCTGATGATTTTTTTTGTCATCAGTTATAGTATACTAAAATGGTCGTCGGCTATAATACTATAGCCAACACTACCACAAATGGAAACATTACCGGCGAGATTCCGGCCAACAAGGTCGGCGACCGGAAAAGTCGCCGGTAATGTTCATCATTACCGGCGACTTACTCCGTCGCCGGAAAATCGCCGGTAATGTTCCACAACATTACCGGCGACTCCAACCGTCGCCGGCAATGTCAAGCCGAACATTTCCGGCGATTTTCCGGCCGGAATTTCGCCGGAAATGTGTGGCTAGACATTGCCGGCGACGGTTGGAGTCGCCGGTAATGTTGTGGAACATTACCGGCCATTTTCCGGCGTAAAGTCGCCGGTAATGTCTTCATTTCCGGCGACTTTCTCCGTCGCCGGCAATGTGTCTTATATTAGATGCCGGTTGCGGCAGCTCGATCATTCAATCATTTTGATCGAAAAAAATCCAAAGAAATCGAAAGAAGGAAAACGTACGCTCTGAAATCGGTCATTCGGTATATTGTCAAAATTAAGGCGCGCGTCGAAAACTCGATCACTCGGGAAGCTATATATATAGGTAGGTGTATATATACGTATATGTGTATGTATATATATATGTGTGTGTGTTGATCAAATCCAATTCGTGAATATATATGAAATGTTGTTGATGTCACTGAAACGAGAAAACAGCTTGTAGTTAATCTTGTGTCTGAATCAACGACTGGTATTATCGTATTGTTATCGGAGCCAGACTTAACAGAGCCTCCTACCCAGTCAAATACGTTTTGAATTGAAAAAAGAAGAATACCATCATCGAGTACTGAATCGAATTCAGAGATTAGATCGATATATATATATATATATATGCATGCATGTGTTGATTTAATTAGAGTTGAATTGAGATATCACGTCGATTATTAGTAGTGAATGTGTGTATATATATATAATTAATACGTAAAATTGTTAGAATTTTCAGGATGGACAAGAGTTGGATGAGCCTCGAAAGATGGGATGTCAGATATCACGAGGGAATTATGAGTTTTGTGGATTTTGTGAAGGCTAATTATGGAGACACTACACTTCATTATTGCCCGTGTAAAGAATGTAAGTGTTTCAGCGATCGATTTTGATTTCCCATTGATAAAGTCCAGAGGCACCTGAGTAAATACGGGTTTTGGGATAAGTACACTTGTTGGATTTATCACGGTGAAACATCGGTAGCGGGTCCGCATGATCATGGACAATTTGGTGAGAGGGCCAGTCCACGCTATGATCATGGAGATTTTGCTGAGAGGGGCAGTTCATCCTATGATCCAACATCGATGTTAATCAATGATATGTTTCCTCATGAGAGCGGTGTATTTGCTGATGAAGCACCAAATGTCCCTCCCGTTGTTGAGGGTTTCCCCCATATCGAGCCAGTCGAACCATTACCTGGAGCTCATGTCAACACAAGCGGTATGGACAAGTACAACAACCTGATTGCATTGCAACAAACTTCGTTGTACGACGGTTGTAGTAAGACTGTTCTTGAAAGTGTGATGGGAGTGATGCAGCTTAAAATGGAGAACAAAATGTCTGTCAAAGCTGTGGATTCTTGGTTGAAGTGGACTGCTTCGCTACTGCCACCCGGTCATCGTCTTCCTACCACTCATCATAAGGTGCGACATATCCTGAAAGATCTTGGGCTTTCCTACATCAAAATCCATGCATGCAGATATGATTGTATTCTCTTCTGGGGAAAAGATCTCGAAGACCTTGAAGCCTGCCCGGTATGTTTTACAGAAAGGTATAAGTTGACTCCTGCAGGCAACAAGAAAGCTGTGAAGATACTTCGATATTTCCCGCTTATTGATAGGCTGGAGCGGTTGTTCATGTGTGCTTTCACGGCCGAGGTAATGAGATGGTGGGCTGAGAGGAACTTGCCTGACGATGACACCCTTATACACCCTTCCGACGGAGAGGCTTGGAAGCACATGGTCAGGGAGTTTGATCATTTTGCAGCAAAGGTCCGAAATGTTTGGCTAGGGCTCTCATCTGACGGATTCAACCCTTTTGGCAACATGAGTCTTCAATACAGTATATGGCCAGTTATTTTGGTACCGTACAACCTTCCACCATGGATGTGCATGAAGAAGGAATACAATATGCTCACTCTGTTAATTCCGGGCCCGGGTTATCCAGGAAAGTGTCTCGATGTGTATTTGAGGCCTTTGATTGAGGAGCTTAAGTACCTGAGTGAGTGTGGCCACCCCACTTACGATAGGTTCAAAAAGGAGATGTTCCAGATGCATGCCATGCTTGTTGGCACCATCAGTGATTTTCCTGCCCGCGGTATGTTGTCGGGCAACGTTACCAGGGGTTACAGGGCTTGTTCAGAGTGCATGACGGTTGATTGTTGCAGTCCTCATTGCAGTAAAATTGTTCAGATGCGTCACCGTTGTTGGCTTCCATATGATCACCCATTTAGGCAGGATCCAGACGCGTTTGATGGGACTGTGGAAACAGGTGTGGCACCCAGGCGATGGACAGAGGAAGAAATTTTGGAAGTGTTGAATGAATATGATTTTGGCCAGCTGAGCAATCATCCTGACATAGTGGCGTCAATTCCAGACAAGCCCGAAAGGTATAAGTTTTGGACACACAAGAGCATATTCTGGGAACTCCCCTACTGGCCCAGGTTGCCTATCAGACATTACCTAGATGTCATGCACATAGAGAAGAATGTGTGTGAAAGTGTGGTGGGCACAATTCTTAACTTGGAGGGGAAAACAAAAGACATCCCTAAGGCACGTATTGATTTGAAAGCTATGGGACTGCGGAAACATTTGTGGTTACGAGATGGTAAGAGAAAAATGCCGCAAGCTCCTTACACCGTCAAGCCGAAGCATAAGCATGAAATTTTTCGGTGGCTGAGTAATGTCAGGTAAATATTCTTATATATGACTATGCAGTACGGAAATTGGTTTGCCTTTAATTTTTACCGGATTATGGTGATATGCGAGAAATATAATTGTTGCCTATGGCTATATATATATACATGCAGGTATCCTTATGGCTATGCAGGAAATATAAGCAGGTGTGTTAACTACAGGGACAATAAGATGTACGGATTAAAGAGTCATGACTGCCATGTACTGCTTCAACGCCTTTTCCCTATTTTCATTCGAGGGTACCTGCCCAAGGAGGTGGTAGAGCCGTTGGTGGCCTTGTCAAGATTCTTTCAGAAGTTATGTACCAGGGAAGTTAAAAAATCAGATCTCAGGGAGATGCAAGACGACATAATTTTTATCATGTGCAAGCTTGAGAGGATATTTCCGCCAAATTTTTTCGACATCATGCCTCACCTAACGATCCATCTTCCCGAACAATTGTTGCTTACCGGTCCCGTACACTACACTTGGATGTATCTCATGGAAAGGTACATTTGGTTTGCCTCTGTTTTTATATGTAAAGTCTTAGTTTTACCCCTTTTAACATGCACTTGTTAACTTGTAGACAATTGGGAGCCTACAAGGACTATGTGAAGAATAAATATGCACCTGAAGGGTGTATCGCTGAAGCATATGTTGCGCACGAGTGTGTCACGTACACCAAAGTGTATTTGGGAGCGCTTGAGGACCCCCAACAACAGATGCCGATAGATGAACCTTAGTTCAACCTTTCTATCATCTCCAATGACGTTGTAGTACAGGGAAGCTTGCCAAAGTCGTACAAGTTGGATGAAAATGAGGTAGTCATTGCCCACTGGTCGGTACTGATTAACTGTGAAGAAGTACAATATTGGAAAAACTATCATCTTCACTGCCCTGCTATTGCCGGAAATGTTGATTACCACAACAGGACGTTTGCAAACTACTTTGGTCTATGGGTAAGGGTATATGTGTATATGTCTTTTTTTTATTGCCATTTTCCTTATATAGCATGTGTGTACGTACATGGTTTTGTGGTTTCTATGTTCATAATGTCTTGTGTGGTTTCTTATCGTTTTCAGATGAACCATGTAGCAGATGATGGTTACCCAGAGTGGTCAAACGAATTGAGGGTCCTTGCGATGAAACCGATAGCTTCAAAAGTTTACTCGATGTGTCAGGTCAATGGCGTGAAATTTATATGTGAAAATAGAGACGACCGACTGAAAACACAGAATTGTGGGGTGATGGTCCATGGTGGGCAGGATGGCATTGACTATTATGGTGTCCTTCATTCAGTTGTTGAACTAATTTATGGGAACCGCATGAAAGTGCACTTGTTCAAGTGTAGATGGTTTGATACTAGCCCGGAGAACACAAGGACCGATCAGCACGGAACATTTTCGGTGAATACTGCTACTACCTGGTATGAAGAAGACCCTTTCGTTCTTGCCTCATCAGTAAAACAAGTGTTTTACCTGGACGATCTTCTTAACAAAGTCCCGTGGAAGGTGGTTAACCATGTTGCTCATAGAAACATATACAGTGCTGCCACACTTGGTGATACCGCAGATGATGAGGAAGTTACTACATACCAAGAGCCGAACGCTTTTGACATTCCGGAATCATCTACGATTCACCTTAATAATGTGAGATCTAGGAGTGTGGTTCGAATTACTGGAGCAGAACTTCTCGATGTTAATCCATATGAAGTTGACGCTGATTCAGATGACGAGGAGAGGCACATATTGCCAGAGGTTACCTATGAAACCGAGTCAGACTCAAGTGATGACGATGATTACGATTATCATCCTTAGTACGTTAACGATGTAGTCGGAAATTGTAGACGGAAATAGTACACGGAAATTGTAGTCGTTAATCGTAGACGGAAATTGATAATGAAAATTGTAGTCGGAAATCGTAGACAGAAATTGATAATGGAAATTGTAGTCGGAAATCGTAGACGGAAATAGTAGACGGAAATTGTAGTCGTTAATCGTAGACGGAAATTGATAATGAAAATTGTAGTCGTTAATCGTAGACGGAAATTGATAATGAAAATTGTAGTCGGAAAATGTAGCCGGAAATCGTTGACGGAAAATGTTGTCGGATATTCTTCGGGAAATAATGACATTACCAACGAGTTATAAGCAACTCGTTGGTAATGACATTACCAACGAGTTAACTCGTCGTTGGTAATGTCATTACCAACGAGTTGAAGTCGTTGGTAATGTCATTACCAACGACTTATAAGCATGTCGCCGGCAATGTCTTCTGGATAGAAACCCCCCCAGCTCGACCCCGAGTTGTATTTCTCAAAATCCTCTCCTCCTCCCCTCCTCTCCTCCTCCCAAATCGGTCCGGCTTCACCTCTAGCTCACCTCTAGCTCACCTCCTCCTCCTCCTCCTCTCCCTCTCCTCCTCCGAAAATCTCCTCCTCCCCTCCTCCCCTCCTCTCTTCCCCTCACAATTGTAGTAGGCAAAGCATTGTAGTGGTTAATCATGGCAGATCCTCTCTCTCTCTCTCTCTCTCCCCCTCTCTCTCTCTCTCTCTCAATTTTTAATTATTTTTTTGTATGTGTATGTGTATGTGTATGTGTATGTGTAAATTAATTGTGTATGTGTATGTGTATGTGTATGTGTAAATTAATTAGGGTGCTAACTTGGAAATTAGGGTGATAAGTTGTAAATTTATATGCAATGTATATATATGTGATGTATATATATATATATAGGTATGTGAAAATTAAGTAATGTATAGGTATGTGAAAATTAAGTGATGTATATATATGTGAAAATTAAACCTAATGAAGATGCATGATGTATATATATATATGTGTGTGAAAAATGTGAAAAATTAATTAGGGTTTGTGATTTGGATGAATATGTGAAAATTAAATTTAATTAAGATGCATGATGTATATATATATATACATCGAAAATGTATATATGTTAATTAAGTGATATAGTTGTTAATTAATCGTATAAATTAAGGTGGAAATCGGGATTGGAACGGTTTAGAACCAAAACGGTTTTAAACCGGAACCGCGCGGAACCGGAACCCTTTGGAACCGGAAAAGTTTGTAACCGGAACCGTTTGAAACATAACGGTTCCAGGTTCAAACGGTTCCGGTTCCAAACCGTTCTGGTTCCGATTTGTTATAGAACCGAATCCGTTTGGAACCGGAACTGTTTGTAACCGGAACCGTTTGAAACCGAACGGTTCCACCCGGTTTCGGTTCCGATTTGTTATAAAACCGTGTCCTTATGACTATTACGGTGTCCAGGAGGTAATTTTGCGGCAAATTGGCTTGGAGCCAAATTACGGAAAGGTTCCCGAAATAGTGGAGGGAGCAGTAGTCAAGCTTCCTCCTTACCCGCAGTTAGCAACACGCCCAGTGGGCCAATGATGAGTGGTCGCACGAGAGCCTTGCTACAGGCGCGAGCTGAGGAGGAAGCTGCACGATCAAGAGTCGTGCAACCGGAAGTCGAGGCTCGACCCTCAGTCTCCAGACGCTCATTCAGCAGACGTCCCTCCGGTGGCAGAGCCTCAGACGAGCGACAGTCAACGGGGGCATCAGAAACTCCCTCAATCCGAATGCCCCATATTCGCCCGGTGGCTACTCCCGTTTCACGGGAATCATCTGAGGCAGATGGTGGTGCTGGCGCCTCATCGTCCAGGCCTCGTTTATCTCCGCCGTCCGGTCTCTTCCTACCCGACGAGATTCCTATGATCCCTGAATTCAATGATAGGGGGATGCCTGTTTATGTTGAAGGACGGCCAGAGTTCCTGAGCGTGGAGGAAGCGTACAACTTCATCCCGTTCGACCCCGTGTATCTTTGGAGTGTGAGGTGCACCAACCAACAAACGGACGATGCAGGTAAAACCCATTTATCATGTGCAAGATTGATGACTTAATTATTACTTAAGATTTACGATAGGTTCAATTAATAATATCAATTTGTTGACATTGTATTATTAGGCAATTTCGTTAATGGGACTGGAAAACGGAAAAGGGCTAGAGGCACCTACGCCGGGAAGAGACTTGAGCAGGCCACCGGGGGAAGGAAAACGCCCATAAGGGCCAATGAGGATGGCGAGGTGATCGAGGCATTCGACACCACGCGCAAATATGTCAGCATGGCCAGTGCGATCGTGCGGGACAAAGTCCCAATGCTTTGGCCAGATTGGGAATCTGTGCATATCTACGTGAAGATGCAAGTGCATAATGCACTCAGTGTGAGTAAAATCGTATTTTCATTACGTAAATTTTACATTTATTAATTAAGTCCGAATAAATATATAATTTTACCTTTTATATATTCATATTGCAGGTGTGGTTTGACGTGGATGAAGTTCTTATTCACACGTGGGTAGAGCGTCAACTACATATGAGGTGATGTGCTTCAACTTATTTGAATATATATCGACTTAGATTTTTGTTTATCAAGTGTTTTAATATCTCTAACTTTTTTTCCTTGTTTTAATATAGGTATAAAGAGTGGAAGAACGAGCTTTCTTCCCATTACACTGTATACAAGGACCTAGGCCGAGGTTCTACCCCTAGCGAATTCCGGTTTAGGGAGTACGAGTGGCTGTGGCTGATAGCCCACTTCGAGCACCCTAAAGCGAAGGTATGCATCCTGAATATATCTTACAAGCCTAATGTATCGTATCAGTTTGAAATAGTTAGTTACTAATTTTTTTCCATATGTTTATCAAACAAGGCGATTTCGAAGACGAACCGGGCAAATAGATTGAAAAACACCAGGGCCCATCATGCAGGTTCACTCAACTACATGGGTTGGTCGACTAAGGCACAGCAACAACAAGAAGTGAACCCCTTGGTGTATATTCATCAGAAGTTCTATCCGCAGTGCCATGACGAAGCGGTAAGTCTTTCGCCTCTCCATGTGTTAATAAAACTATTTTTCGATATTAATTTATTTTGTTAGCTAATACGTTATTCATTTTCGCTTTTCAATTAGGCGAGAGTGGAGGAGGCGACCGCAGAAGTGACCATGAATATAGCTCGGACTAACCATCCTGACTGCTCCGAGGAAGAAGTCACCCAGTATGCCTCTCAGATCGATCCGCTTGATCGCCCTATAGCGGCTCAGATCATGGAAAAAGCGTGCGGGACAGGAAAGAATACCTACTACTGTAGGGGAATGGGCACGGCGGGCGAATGAGTATTGAAGAACACTTTAGAATACTCTACCGGGTCAAGAAGTTCAACTTCTAGTCGTAACCTCGCAGCGGAGCTTCATAGGACGCAGAGGGAGTTGGAGGAGCAAAAGAGGCAGATGGCCGAGTACCAAAACATGGTCCAGCAGCAGACACAGATGCAGTCTCAGATGTACACATGGATGCGGACGATGTACGAGGCTCAGACTACCGAACAACCGTTCCCCACACCTCCCCCGGTCCCGGTCCCTCCGTTCCCTAGCTATCCACCACCACCATCGCACCAGTCAACGCCAGAGCAAGACCAAGGTAGCCACCGGAATTCAAATGAGTACATGGATTACTTCGACCCTGACCCGCAAGTTCCTCGACCCTGACCTGTAGTTGTAGTTAATTTTCGTATCGTCGTTGCTATTTGTACTGTACGTTGGACATTTATGTATACTGTTGAACTTGTATGATTGTACGGTTTATGTCTTTCAATGCAGGTTCTGGAATTGGGCCCAATCCAGAACCGCGTTTTTTTTTCCAAATTTTTCCAGACATTGCCGGCAACATGGACCTCAGTCGCCGGCAATGTCTCACATTCCGGCCACGGCGGCGCTGCCATTGCCGGCGACGCCGTCGCCGGTAATGTCCGAGACATCACCGGCAACGGCGTTTCCCGTCGCCGGCAATGTTAACACCGGCGGGGGATTTCCGGCGACGTCATTGCCGGCGACTTGTCGCCGGTAATGACAATTCCGGCGAAAAAAAAGACAAGGCCGGCGACGGGAGGTCGCCGGTAATGTCTCCATTTCTGGTAGTGCAACAATGAAAAAGTTGGTCGTCGGTGTTTTTCAAGGCAAAGTCATCGGCTATAGTTTCGACTATAACCGACGAGACACTACAAGAAAAACGCACTTAGACGACGGAAACAATTTTCGTCGTCTAAGACACACTTAGACCACGAAAAGGGTTTTTACGTCGTCCAAGTGGTCACTTGGACAACGGACCAACACGCCGTGGTCTGAGTGGCCACTTGGACGACGGGGTCTAGGTCCGTCGTCCATGTATCCACTTGGATGACGGAAACAACCTATGTCCGTTGTCTAAGTGGAACTTAGACGACGCACCGACACTCCGTCGTCTAAGTGAAGCATTATATAAGGTCCATGCCAAACTATCTTCCTCTCCGCTCGCTCGTTTCAACTTCATCCTCATCATCTCAACTCTCTTCCTCTCTTGATCAGACTCTCCTCACGCGTACATCATGCAATTCGATCAAACTAGCTAGCACTATATATATATATATATATATATATATATATATATATCTCCGGCTCTGACCATCGATTCACCATATATCGGAGAAGGCTAGGTACGTACATAGTTAATTTCCAACACCATTAACGTTTCTATATATAATTAATTGTACGTTTGATTGATTGCATTGTTAATTAATTAGTACGTCTAATATATATTTATAATTAAGTTAGGTAATTGATTATATATATATATATATATTAGTTAATTAATATAGACCAGTAGTACGTATATACGCATGAATGTTTAAAAATTTGGTTAATATTTAGTTAAAACGTACGTACGTACATGCATGTTAGACATATTAAAGTAATTGATGTAGAGTACGTATATTCACCAATAATTAATAAAAATAATTATTGAATGTAATTAATTAATAATCTAATTTAATTAAGGTAGTTGAAAATTTATGTATATATATAATAGTTTAATAATCACTTAAAAATCTGTGTATATATAGAATAGTTAATTGACTAATATATATGATAATTAATTATTAAATTTCGTAGAAGTATGGATAAGAGTTGGATGAAGTTGCGGAATAGAAGTGATGTCAGGTATATGGATAGAATTAGCGAATTTGTGAATTTTACGATAGAACATGGTCAGGGAAAAAAGCGTTTCAGGTATCCGTGCAAAAAATGTCTTAACTGTCAGTATGTGGAGGTTAATGTTATAGTGCAACACCTGTACGAAAATGGTATGATATGGAGTTACATTACGTGGAGCGAGTATAGTGAAACAGTAGACTTTAGCTCAGGGTACAGTTACCATGATGCCTCATCCAGCGGCAGTGGTGGCGGCCCCCCTGCTTGGAACCCAATTGCGGATTTGGTCCATGATGTGTTTCCGGGATTTAGTCATGGTAGACACCAACACCAAGAGAGAGGTTACAATACCACTCATGGGCATGATGACACATTTTCTGCTGCTAGCTTGGCCACTGACACTAATAAGATGGATAAGTACAACAGGATGCTACTTGAAACGCAGACCCCGGTGTACCCTAAATGTCGAGAGAATGTGTTACAATATGTGATGGAGCAAATGAAGATAAAAGTGAAGCACAAAATGTCAGTAAGTGCTTTTGATGAAATACAGGAGCAAATATGTAAGTTGCTTCCTGATGATCACAATCTTCCTAAATCCTATTATAAGGTTAGAAAATCCTGAGCAGCCTCGGCCTAAAGTATAGGATAATTGACGCATATCCAAATGATTGTGTGTTGTTTTACATAGAGTATAAAGATTTGGACTATTATCCTGTATGCGCCCAGTGCAGATATGAGCTGAATACAAAGAGTTCGAAAAAGAAAATTCTTGTGAAGGTTCTTCGATATTTTCCATTGATTCCTAGATTGCAGCATCTGTACATGTCTTTATACACAGCAGAGGCGACGCGATGGTACGCAGAAAAGCGAATAGATGACGATGTGCAGAGACACGCTGTGGATGGGAAGGCTTTCAAACATTTCTACAGGGAATTTGGAGACTATGCCGCAGAGGTTAGAAATGTTAGACTTGGACTATCTACAGACGGATTCAATCCGTGGGGTAGTAATAGCTCTGCCGTCAGCACTGGGCCAGTTATTCTGATGTCGTATAACTTGCCTCCGTGGATGTGCATGAATAAGGAATTTAATTTCCTTACTCTGCTAATTCCAAGTCCTAAATCTCCGAAGAAGTGCTTAGATGTTTACCTCAGACCCTTGATCGATGAGCTGAAACTATTGTGGGAAAATGGAGTCCAAACTTATGACAAATTCACTGACACGATGTTCATAATGAGGGCTGCCGTAATGTGGACGATCAACGATTTTTCAGCGTATGGGATGTTGGCAGCATACAGGATGAAAGGATACAATGGATGTTCTATATGTTTGGATGGCGTGAACTCTAGTTGGCATGCGGGGAAGGTGTGTTACTTTGGTCACCATAGATGGCTTCCTCACGACCACCCGTGGGGACAGGATAAAGCCCATTTCAACGGGACGATAGAGAATAATCTTAAACCTCGTAGTTGGTCGGGCAAAGAGATTTTAGAGACGTTGAGCTATTTCGACTTTGGTGTGTTGACTAATGACAAAGATGTAAAGAAATGTAATCCAATACCTCCACATGAATTCAGCTATTGACATCACAAGAGTATATTCTTTGAACTCCCTTACTGGTTGAAGTTGAAGTTGATGAACAACTTAGACACGATGCACATAGAAAAGAATGTGTGCGACACCATGGTGGGAACAATTCTCGGTATTAAGTTCAAGACAAAAGATACTCCCAAAGCGTGCAAAGATTTAGAATCTATGAATCTACGTCGTCCCTTGTGGTTGATGATGGATAGGAGAGGAGTGTACAACAAGATGCCAGCTGCACCTTACACAGTGAAGCCGACACTTAGACGTTCTGTATTTCACTGGTTTAAGAGCGTTCATTATCCGGTTACGTATGCAGCTACTATGATTGGAGCAGTGGACGAGGTGCAACATAAGTTTGTTGGTCTAAAGACACATGACTATCACGTTATGCTGCAACGTCTGATTCCAGTGGTAATTCGGCTATATTTGCCTCGTGACGTCGTAAAACCAATAGTGGCATTGTGCACATGGTGGCAGAGGTTATGCATCAGAGAATTAAAGAAGTCAAATGTGGTGGAACTGCAACAACAAATTGTGCACATCATTTGCAAACTAGAGAGAATTTTTTCCCTTGCTTTCTTTGACATCATGATTCACTTAATGACTCACCTGCCCGAGCAGGTGCTCATTACTGGTTTGGTCCAATACACTTGGATGTATCCTCAAGAAAGGTACGTATAACTAATTAATTATACAGGTTTTTCGATCCATTATTTGTTCCACTTTAGATTACTAGCTGTATGTACTTATTTTACAATGTATTAATTGAACGTTTGATTTTGTAGACAGCTTGGACAGTATAAAGGATTCGTCAAAAATAGGTCGGCCTCGGATGGCTCCATAGAATAGACATACCTAATGCATGAGTCTGTTACTTACTACAACAGGTATCTTAAAGATCCACCACCTCCCACCGCCACTGATCCCAGTGCCGACATCAATCTTTATGTTGTCACAAATGTCGTTCGCTCGTTTAGAGGAGTATTAAAGGAATCGTTAACACAGAAAGAACTTATTGAGGCACATTGGGTAGTGTTACGAGACTGTGACGAAGTTGAGCCGTACATGATCTCATACAGGGAGAGGCTTCAGGCATTAAATCCGAACAAGAGTTCGGCATGGTTTGAGAAAATATTTAAGAAGAAGTTCCCCGATTATTTCTTCTAATGGGTACATACGTACGTATGTCTCGATATTTAGTTTATATATATGTTTGTAGAAAGTAAACCCTTTAATTATTTATATATATTTCCCATTTTCCTATATGATTGATCTACAAAAATTCGAAAACCATGGGGGTGGTGGTCCTGGCTAAAGCACTTGCTAGCAGGGAAGCCGATTAAACACTATATTTACCCTGGATGTTTTGTGAACGATGTAAAGTTTTATTCATTGGCCCGAGATGAAGGAAAAAGAACACAAAACAGTGAGGTAGCGGTTGGGAAAGACAATAATCTATATTACGGGGTTATTGTATATGTCGTTCAGCTATGTTACGGGAATGATGTCAACGTTTTCCTATTCAAGTGCAAATGGTTCAAGCATACAAAGGATGACCTAGGGCTTTTATCAGTCGATACAAACTCAAGCTGGTATGAGAATGAGCCTTTCGCTCTCGCCACCTTAGTTAGACATGTGTTCTATCTCGATGATCTGAAAGCTGGTGAAGGGTGGAAAATAGTGAACCATATCTCTCATCGAGGAATATGGAATACTATGACAACTGAAGGGACACCGGCAACTGAAGATGCTGATGAACCGGAAAGGGACATTTCTGCCTATTAAGAGCCTAATATTTCTGTCATCCGCTTCGACATAATGAACTTGGTTCAAGCTGATGAACGCTTACCCATGCCTGATGGTTGTAAAGATCTAACTGAAGATGAGATTATTAATGTAATTAATGAGGTAGATGAAGATGAGGCGCAGGATGAGAACGAGGACGAGGACTCAGGATATTCGTCGGACGATGTTGAGTATGATGAGGAGGAGGAGCAATCGGATAACGGGGATGAGGATGATGACGATTATGACGAAGAGTACAATATAACGACGAGGAATATTAATTGGTAATTAATTATTGTAATTATTATAATGATGCATGATCGATTAATTATATATATTATGAGGAGGAGTATGTACAACTATTAATTTTGTACTTAATTAATTTAATAATTAATTAAATAGCGTGGTCGCTTTGACCAACGTAAATTAAAATTAATTAATTAATCCGGATGATCGGATCGAATCGATCGAGAATCACATTAATTTTCACGAAACCTTAACACGGGGATGAAAGAACGGTTTTCGTAGTCCATACTAAGGTAATTAAACACAATAGTAATTAATTATACATATATAAAATCCTAAACACTAAATCCTAAAAATAGCACTTAGACGACGCAAAAGGGTCAAAATGTCGTCTAAGTATACCCTAAACCCTAAGGCCCTAACCCTAAATTAAGGAATTTTCACTTAGACGACGCAAACACACGTTTGCGTTGTCCAAGTGAAAATTTCGTAACTTCATCTAAGACAACGACCATCTAGACCATGTCCCAATGCATATTCTTTTTGTCGAGACCATAGAGTAAACAATTCTTAGAGTGTGAGCTTCGACGGTTCCAAAATAGGAGTTACGAATTTTCGTGTATCCACGTTTCCGGTTTGTAAAAATTTCGGTTTTGCGGTTGACTGTGCCGATGAAACCCTTCACGAACTTACTATTTTCTGAAAATTATTCTATTTATACATTGTCTTATGGCGAATGTATCCAACGGTTGTTTTGTCCAAATTCAATTTTGTTAATATCGATATGCAATGAGCCTATACTTACTAACACTTAATTTATACAGATTAGTAGATACTTAACAAGTTTAAAGACGTAAGATTATTCGTCGTTTTAAATTCAATTGTTTATATATACGATTCTTTAATCGATATTTTACGACTATTTCATTCGAATGAAAAATCAGAAACTTCCTTGCGAATTATTTTTAAAAATTAATTTTACGCAAATTTTACCTGGACGACGGAGATAGACCATCTCCGTCGTCCAGGTGACCACTTGGATGACAGAAACAGACCATCTCCGTCGTCCAAGTGGTCACTTGGACAACGGAGATAGTCCATCTTTGTCGTCTAGGTTGAAAATAATGGCGGTTCGTTTTCCACTGTCAAATTTTTGGGGAACGGTTCAAATTTCACCTGGACGACGGAGATGCCTATTTCCGTCGTCTAAGTGAAATTTGAACTGTTCCCCAAAATTAAGGAAGTTAACACCCACCCGCCAAATTAATTGGGCGCCGGTTCCAAAAAATTGAAACGGTTCACTTAGACGACGGAAACACCCGTTTTCGTCGTCTAAGTGAATCTCTATATAAGGAAGCGTGGCCAAGCCTTTTTCCTCATCCCATTCCCAAATCATCCCTCTCCTCTCTCTCACTCTCTCTCAAAAATCCGGTGTCCCTCCGACGACTCCCTCCCTCCGGCGACTCCGCTCTCCCGCGACTCCTATTTCCAGTATTTTTAAATTTTTTAATATAATTTTAATTTTATTAATAAATTAGTAAATTGGTAAATTAATTAGTAAAAAAAATAAATTAGTAATAATTGGTAAATTGGTAATAATAATTATTAATAGTTAGTAAATTGGTAATTATAGTAAATTATTGTGAATTATGATAATTATGATTAATAAAGTAATTAAATATTTTAATTATTGTAAATGCATGATAATTATTATTGTAATTATTGAAAATTATATTTATGATTGTAATTATATATTGTTTTAATTAATATTATTATTGGTAATTATTATTGCATGGAAATAAAATTTGTAATTATTGTTGTAATTATTGTAAACTTGTAGTAAATATGGTAAAATTTTGATTTATTAAAAATAATAAATTGGTTATTATGGCATTGCATTCGGACTAGCCAATCATTCTGGAAAAATTCGACAAGCAACTGTGTTCAATTTTTCACGATTCTGGAAATTTGCATGTGTTCTTTGTGAATATGTGAAATTGTATAAATAGAAAGCATGTGTATATTCGAAATTTACATACTTATTTATAATTCAGTACTTGTTTTTACTTACAATTTTATTTTATTTTTCAATTATACATGTTAAAGGCAGTCTTTGACTTAAATTTAGTACATAAGTTTGGTTGATTAAGTCGCACTCTTTGGAATAGATGGCGCCTCATTTCCTAGCTTATCTCCTTAACCCCTCGTGATATGTGGATTTCATCACCGTACACCATAACCTAAGTGAAGTTGTGGACATGAGATTGATGGCGGAGTTTGCAAAGGACTTGAGGGAGTGAAATTTTTTGAAAGATTGGCTGAATTTCGGACATGGTGTCTAGAAACGGGTTATGACTGGTGACAGATTTTGGATATACGAAAGACTAACACCAATAAAGTATATACCATTGGCCCGGTTAGCCTCGGGGTGTTTTGTCGAAATTAGTCATGCCTCTGACGTTATCTTTATCCCTAATTGACCATGTTTTTCAATTGAACTAAGGCTGATTGATTGAAAGTTTATACTTTATCGCGCAGGTCGCACGTCCATTGAACGACTTAAAGACCAAGCTAGTGTACTCTCTTTAAATCTTAGGCGCACTCAATACTTGTAAATAATGCATGTCGAAATTATTTATTTATTAAAAATAAGAAATGGTTAATTATGGTAATTTATTAATTATTATAATAAATGATTTAATTATTAAAAAGAATAAATTGATAATTATACCTAATTTAGTAATTATCGTAAATTTTATATATAATTGTTATGGTAATAATATTTTAACAACTCCTAGGTTAAAATGGCCCCGTGAAGTAAGAAAAAGGCCCAAAAGGAGGCCAAAGATGCTCTACTCCGACGCTTGGCAAATCGGTTGGCAGTTAGAGGAGGACAACGTCGCGCCTCCTCCGGACCCTTCAGCTGGTCTTTTGACAGCGACAACTGGGGAAATTCTCGTTGCCCTAGCTCTTCCGACCGGTGATGATGAAGCCCATTCCGGTCCGACATCGATGTCAGAAAGTGCTCAGGCGTCGTCGGCCTACTCTGAGTCTATCCTCTACAGCGCGCGGCGCAAGGTCAGGAGGACCCCAACAGACCCTCAACCCAAAAGGTCTCGAGGACTTGTAAAAGGCGGAAAATTCGAGAAGTTGTTCAAGGCAACCGGGCAAAAGATCCAGTTGCCGTACGACAATTTCACAAATGGCCCTCCCACCTCTCAACTAGCTAGTCTATCCTCGCATAGCATCGGGTCAATTCTTCGCAACAAGGTTCGTATGATTGCGCCTACCTGGAAGGAGTTGCCGGCCGAAGAGAAGTCAAAAGTGTTTAAAGAACTTTCGGTACGTAATACATACAATTTTAAATTTATTTTCTAATAACTAATAAAAATTGTAATTTCATAATATATACGATTATAATTTTTTATTCTTGTCTTATAGGAATAATATGAGGTGGATTCCACACCGAAGATGATTAGGCACATCAACACCACTACCAACGCCATATACCGTGATTGGAAGTACAAACTTCATAAGTATTATAAAGATATCGTCCAAGTGCCTTACCCCGTAGAGCTGCGTAGGGATAGGGAAGATAAGTGGGAGTGGTTGGTCACCCACTTCGAAGCAGAAGAATATAAGGTGATAATTTTTTTATTTAAATTGACGAAATTGAATTATTATTATTTTTAGTTATTTATTAATTTTTTAATGATTTATGTTGTCCAACAGAAATTCTGGAAAATCAACAAGACCAACCGGGAGAAGAAGAACAAACATCATACCTCCGGCTCCAAGAAGATGATCCAAATTGCCAAGGAGCACAGAGATAAAGGCTCCAAACACCCTTATCTGGATGCTAGCGTCAGCGCTTACGTGACGCCTGGGCTCGACAATGAAGCGAGTCAATACGGCGTAAGTGCCGTATATATTTCTTCTTAATTAGTGTAATTATTATTTATTAATCTTTCGTACATATTTATAATTATTTATTATTATTATTATTTTCATGCGAGGTTGGTAGAATGGGCGCAGGAGGAATTGGCCAACACGCAGCTTGCACACCTAGATTTACCGCCGAAAGACCTGCCTCCTCTATCGATGGAGAGCCAAATTGCAATCACCGATGAGGTATACGGTCGTCGAGCTGGCAAGGAGGTTAGGGGGATGGGACGCAAGGTGCAGCGAGATTTGTCGTCTGACTCATTTACGGGATGTTCAGCGAGGAGAGGTGCTCGAGATGCGTCGGTCTAAGCAGCCCTTCAGGAGGCTCAACTCGCAAGGGAGGAAACGCAATATATGCATCAGAGGTTTGATGAGAAACAAGCACAGATAGCCCAGCTCATTGCCCTCATGGAAAATCAGGCTCGACAACAGTGTCAACCTCCTCCGAACCCATACCCCAACGACGACGACACAGCTGGGGGCGGGGGACCCGGCGGCGCGTCTGCTCCTCCTATATTTTAGTAGTTTGTATTCTAGCTACGTAGTTTATCATGATATCGTATTTTCTATTCTGAACAATAGAATTTGATGTATGTACAAATTTTAATTATTTAAATGATAATTTAGTATTTTAATTAATTATTTAAATGAGAATTTAGAATTTAAATTAAATTATTAATATATTACTTTAAATTCAAATTTTAATTAAAGAATAATAATCACTTAGACTACGGAGATATTCATATGCGTGGTTTAAGTGTTCACTTAGACTACGGAATATATCTAGATATCCGTGGTCTAAGTGTTCATTTAGATTACGGAAAATAAATGTTTGTGGTCTAAGTGAACACTTAGACTACAGAGTTTTTGTGTGGTCTAAGTTCTCACTCAGACCACGCAAAAACTCCCTAGTCTAAGTAACCACTTGGACGACGGAAATGTCCATTTCCGTCGTCCAAGTGGAACTTAGGCCTCGAACTATTTCCGCGGTCTAAGTGCAACTTGGACGACGCAACCGTCATTTTCTGTCGTCCAAGTACCTGGACGACGGTACTTGGAGGACGTACCTTAGACCACGGAGATTCCGTCGTCTAGGTACTTGGATGACGGAAATGCTCACCTAGATGACGGAAACGGTCCGCGGTCTAGGTGCGTTTTTCTTGTAGTGAGATTTTTAACTATAGCTCACAATATTTTATGTCGTTTGCTATAGTTCTTTATGTTTCCAAATCTGAGCAGCAGCTCATTCATTCAAAAAATTCGGTGAGAAAAACACAAATCGCTCTCAAATCGTTGGGTGTTGTCGGAAGCTGTCCAAAATGAGTTCGTGAAGCTATATCTCGCTACATATATATAGATACGTATATACGTGTGTTGATTGTTGAATTAATGATTTTGAGTTGATTGTTGAATTTGAGTTGATTTGATTTTGAGTTGAATTCAATGAAAATATATGTATATATGTTAGTTGTTGATATATATATAGTATGCATATATATATATATATATGTGTGTGTGTGTGTGTTAATTAATTTGTAATTAAGGAGTAGAAGAATTAATGTAATTTGTAGTTTAATTAAAGATATATATATAGATAGATATAATGATGAATTTTTAATTAGTGCATGTATATATACAGTCGAAATTTTCAGGATGGACAAGAGTTGGATTTGCCTTCCAAAATGGGACACTAGATATGGCGCTGGAATGTAGAGTTTTGTGGAATATGTGATTGCTAATGCTAATTGGAATACAATACATTATTGCCCGTGTACGAAATGTTAGTGTCGCAGCGACTGCCACCATTTTTTCATTGATAAAGTATGAGAGTACCTGAAGAAGAACGAGTTTTGGGATAAGTACACATGTTGGATCTATCACGGTGAAACATCATCAGCGGGTCAGCATGATCACGGGCAATTTTGTGAGAGGGCCAGTATATCCAACGATCTAACAATGAGGTTGATCAACGATGTGTTTCCTTATGAGAGCGGTGTATTTTCTCAAGTACAAGATATCCTTGCCGCCGTTGAGGGCTTCGCTGCTATTGATCTAGTCCAACAATTTCCTAGTGCTGTTAACACTACCACTATTGACAAGTACAACAAGCTGATTGCCTTCTAACGTACCCCGTTGTACAACATGTATAAAAAGACTGTTCTTGAAACGGTCATGGGAGTAATAAAACTCAAAGTGGAGAACAAATTGAGTGTCAAGGCTGTTGATAATTTTCTGGACTTGACTGCTTCGGCGCTGCCCCCGGTCATCACCTTCCTACCACTCATCGTAAAGTGCGACATATCTCGAAAGATCTTGAGCTTACCTACATCAAAATTCATGCATGCAGATATGATTGCTTCTGGGGTAAAGATCATAAAGGGAAAGATCTTGAATTCCTTGATGCCTGTTCGGTATGTGGTACAGATAGGTATAAGTTGACTCTTGTAGGAAATAAGAAAGCTGTTAAGATACTTCGGTATTTCCCATTGTTAGATAGGCTGGAAAGGTTGCACATGTCTTCACACACGACTGAAGCTATGAGATGATGGACTGAGTGGAATTTTCTTGACGAAGATACCCTTATACACCATACTGACGGAGAGCCTTGGAAGCACATGGTTAAGGAGTTTTCTCATTTTGCATCAGATGTCCGAAATATTTGGCTAGGGCTCTCATCTGACGGATTCAACCCGTTTGGCAACATGAGTCTTCGATATAGCATATGGTTAGTTATTTTGGAAAAATGAGCTCCGTAAGTACTGGCAAACGCACAACAATGAGCACGGCAATGAGCGTTCGAATACTCTTCGTGAGTTGTTGTTAAAGGAGTACGAGTGGAAGTGGCTTCTAATCCACTTCAACAACCCACAATTTGAGGTATGTAACATCATATTTGTGTTTACTTGTATATTCTCAAGAGAAATTAGTTTCTGTTAGTATACAATGTGCTAAACCCAAAAAACATACTTTACTTGACACAAAAAGCCTGGAAATGCTATGCAAAGGGCCATTTGCCGGGCTCAGGAGTAGTTAAGTCATTCCAAACCCGTGTCATACAACACATGTGAGACACACCAACTCGCATCATGTGCAGGCCGTACCGACCCAACACATGCATGGGCAGTTCGGTCACGACAGCCTGGTTTCGTACGATGCACGTGATGAAGAGCAACGCGCATCACGTGTAGACTGTACGGAATGGAGCTACCATTTACCAGCATACCCCTTAGTCACCCTTATGGAGATCAGACTTTCCCTTACACCAAAATGGTAGGAAAACTAGTCCCACATCAAGAATTACCTCGAGTTGTCAAGATCATCTAACCATAAATGGGTGATATCAGCTCCCTGGAAGAGGTAATTTAATTTCAATTTAATTTAACTTCCACAGTTAGTTTTCCCAGTCAACTACGTCATTTACTGACTCAAGCATCAGAGCGTCGAAGGCGAGCCAATCTCGTCTCGATCTCTTAGGCTAAAATCGTTATTTTGCAGATTATGCAAGTGTTCTAGATCTGCCAATTGGAACACTTGGGAGTGATCCTATACTCAAACTCTTCCCCTCAAAAGGATGGGATCCCTACGGATTTTACCTAAAACAATTGGCACCATTTGTAACGGATAAAAAAAATTCACCATACTAAAAAGTCCGTTCCATTTTTCCTTTATGGCTACTAACGGCCAAGACAACATGATCACCCCCGCTGGGGACTGTTTACGAACTTTTTCAAACTTTTGAATCGCTCATAATGCCAAATACCTTGTCAGTCCCCCTGACGCAAGTACATCAAGCGGTATGGGAGCATCGTCCTAAACCGTTTCACCAAGCATCCCCGATGATACCAACATAAGTCACGCCCAACTACTAGCACAATTCGCTGAGCTTAGGGCGGAACGGGACGCAACCCATCGCACCAATGAGCGTTTCAGCTATATGCTAAGCTCCATCCAGTCCCAGCAACTGGACATCAAGAGGAACGACACAATATGATCCATATGAACATGCAGCCTGGCCCTTCGCCCGCCATCGAGACACCTGCTCCTCAGGACGCGACGACTCAAATCCTTGGTCGACTGGCTGATTTGAAAAATGAACCGAGACAGACTCACAACCATCATCACACAGTGTCTTACACACCGCGCACAACTCCGTTCTCCCTTTCCATCACCAATGTGAGACGTCACGCAGGAGCGAAAATGTGGAAGGAGGAACGATATTCTGGGCAGGGAGACCTTGGCACCCACCTTGACCGATTCCTTTCTTTCACAGCTGGTCACAGACACGACGACACGGCGCTGTGCTACTTGTTCCTTGAAACACTTATGGGTGAGATGCTCAATTGGTTTTTTAAACTGGCCCCCGGTTCCATATCATCATTCGACGAGCTAATGGACGCTTTCCTCAAGCGGTACCGATTACAAACACATCACAGCACAGCCAAGTCTCTCTTCTCCGTCCGGTAGGGGGGTTCTGAGAACCTGTCATCCTACGTCAACCATTTCAGGGAGGTCGCTCAGCTTTGCTGAAATTTGGACAAGCAGACGGCTCAAACTACGTCAATAGAAGGACTCCAGCCTTTACTCTTCAAAGAAAAACTGATTTGAAAGGATCAACTCATATACGAGGCCACCCTCGATATGATGGTCGAAAATGCTGAGGTCCACAACCGGGTCTGGGGCTAACAGGACGGCTACGCACCTCCCAATCGGTACGGCTACAAGCGCAAGTGTTATTGCTCACGCACACCCGAACGGAAGCAACACCATTTCAATAATCCAGAGCAGAAGCAAAGCCCGCATAGATAGCACACCCTAGGACATCATCAATCCTCTGTCCGAGATAGACACAGCGCCCAAGAAGGACACCGTTCTCCCATTCAGAACCCACGACGGCCATTTTATTGTCCCACGTCTAGGCCCCACGGGCTCTCTTACACCACGACGGCCAACTAAATCTCAAAAGCGTTGTTCTGCTGATCAAACGGTCTACACCATTACAAACGCCACCTATGCGGAGATTCTCGTCAACAACAATCATTTGATAGCTCAACCTAAACCCAAGATGCGCAAGGCACCGTTGAGGAACACCGGCAATTCGTGCAAATATCACGAATTTGAAACCCATAACACTGAAGATTGTAGTGTTTTGAAGAAGATCATACATGAGCTATTTGATAAAGGCAAGCTCAACCAGTACCGCACTGATGGAGGGAAACATATCGCATTCATCGAGGCTCAGAAAGACATTTCCACGATCTATGGGGGTAAGTGACGGGCGGACGCCCTTTCTCAAGAAGTGTTATCCATCGCGTCGGGCTCCAAACCTAAGGCGCAAGGCCGTTCCTGGGAGCCGATCACCTTCTCCGAGGTAGACGAGCTAGGAGCTCCCCCAATAGACGCTCCATTTGTCATTGACGCCTTTATAGACAGGTGTAAGGTGAGTTGCGTCCTCATCGACTCAGGTTTTGGTGCTAACGTGATCTTCCATAGCGCATATTAACAGATGAAATGGCCCAGCCATTCCTTATCCCAGGACAATGAATCCCTCATGAGCTTCTCAGGTGACGTCGTCTACCCTATCGGTAATGACTACATGTGTCTAGGCCCCACGGGCTCTCTTTAAAAGGAAGTTTTTACATATTTTATTGTCGTAGATTTACATTCTTCTTACAACGTAATTCTTGGCCGTCCGGTCCTTAAGAAATTCCGAGCCATTACGGCCAGTCACATGCTATACATGCAGTTTCTAATGGACTTTGGCACAGGTTTAGTATGTGATTACAACTTCGTGACACGCCCAGTCAACCCCCGCACTTGTCATATTGTACGCCAAAAAATCATGAAGGTGGCAAACACATCCGTCTTAGACATGAAAATGGAGGAGCTTAATGATCCAAGGGACGGTGTGAATGCCCTTAGACCTGTTGGAACCAGGGACTCATTTACCAAAGTTAGAGTCGATCCGGCTTACCCGAAACGCAAGGTCCGCATTGGTGCCACTTTAGACGTCATTATCATAACGAAGTTGACCAACCTCCTTCAGGAATTCAACTCCGTCTTTGCATGGTCTTACGCCGATATGCATGGCATCTCTACCAATTTTATTTCCCACAAGTTGAGCAATGCCTCAAATAGTAAGCCAGTCAAGCAAAAGCATCATGCATACAACGTTAAGTGTTATGCTGCGATGAACGCTGAGGTAGAACGCCTACTCAAAATGGGCTTTATACGACCAATCCACTATCCCAAGTGGATATCAAACACGGTGATGGTTCCAAAGAGCAACGGGAGTTGGCGGATGTGCGTCGACTACACAAATTTGAACAAAGCTTGCCCTAAGGACATCTTCCCACTCCCTAAAATAGACCAGCTTGTGGATATGAACTCCTCTCAACGCTAGACGAATACTCTGGTTACAACCAGATTTTCATGAACCCAGAAGACCAAAAAGCTACGACGTTCACCACTGACAAAGGACTCTACTGCTACGTGGTCATGCCGTTTGGCCTCAAGAACGCAGGATCCACCAACCAGCATTTCATGACACACATCTTCCACGACGTCAACGGCTCCGTTATGGAGGTATATATCTACGATATCTTAGTCAAAAGCCAAACGGCCAACGGCTACATTGCCAACCTCCGCATTGTCTTCCAAATCTTGATAGAACATAACGTTCGCCCCAATCGCTCAAAGTGTACGTTCGGTGTCACCGCCAGCAAATTCTTGAGGCCAACCCCGAAAATTTCAAAGCCATCATGGACATGAAACCCCCTGTGAACAAGAAGGAAATGAAAAGCCTTACAAGTAAACTTGCTTCCCTAAATCGTTTCATCTCTCAATTTTCTGACAAGTGTGAACCGCTCTTCAAGGTCATACGCCTTGCCCACAGCAAATGCTCCATCAACTGGACGTCTGCCTGTGAGAACGTGTTCTAGCAGATCAAGCTGTACCTAGCTTCCATTCCCACACTCTCGAGACCAGTACAGGGCGAAACACTATATCTATACTTGGCTATCTCTCTCACGGCCATTAGCTCCGCCCTATTGCGACGCGACGCTGATGCTGAGCTCCCTGTCTTCTTTATAGGCAAGGGATTCACAGGAGCAGAGAAACACTACCCAACATTTGACAAGTGGGCCTTCGCCCTCGTCACAACCACTCGACACTTAAGGCCCTATTTCCAAGCACATAAAATCCAGGTGCTCACAAACCTCCCCTTAAAGCAGGTACTGCAATCTCCTGACCACAGCAGCTGCCTCAGCAAATGGCCCATCGAGCTTAGTGAATTTGACATCGAATACAAACCCAAAACGACCATCAAAGCCCAGGCTATGGCAGATTTTATAGCGGAATATACCGAAGCGGAGCCTGAACTCGAGCAAGCATGTCTTATCACCACGTCGCCCCCACTACAACTCCAACATCTAGGTGGAACTTGTACGTTGACGGTTCAGCCACCAAGATGGACAGAGGCGTGGATATTATACTGACCGGGCCAAACGATGCTCATGCTGAGTATGCTCTACGATTCAACTTCAAGGCAACAAACAACGAGGCTAAGTACGAAACACTTATAGCTAGCTTGTAGTTGGCATGCATCTCAGACGCTTCGGACATAAACATCTTCAGTGATTCCCAGCTTGTGGTTAGTCAGATAAAAGGGGACTTCGAGGCCAAAGATGATTCCATGGAAGCATACCTAGGGTTGGCAAAATATTACCTTTCCAAATTCAAATTTTATAGTATCACACAAGTACCAAGAAAGCAAAACGCCAACTCAGACGCACTAGCGCGTCTTGCAATGGCCAAAATGGTACAGAGTCTATTCTCACCCAAGGTTGAAACGCTGAATAGACTAAGCATCTAGATGAGCTTTCTCGAGATGTTACCCGTAGAGCCTGCTGAACCAGACTGGTTAGATCCTATCTTGGCTTATAAGACAAACGAGACATTGCCCGCAAGCAAAACGAAGGCTAGAACGATCATCGCTAGGGCTGTTAACTTCAGCATTCGTGACGGTCACCTATACAGGCAAGGACGCACCTGGCCCAACTTGAGATGCCTCCCCATAAGAGCAGGGTGATCCCTCCTGGAAGACATACACAGTGGGCAGTGCGGCCACCATGTTAAGGCCCATTCCATCGCTCACAAGGCATTATGATATGGCTTCTGGTGGCCCACCATTCATGCAGATGCGTCGGAGATCACCAATGCATGTAAGGCCTGCTAGTTCCACGCCCATCGAACGCACTCGCCAGCTACACCGCAGTATCTTATCCCTAATATCATTCGCGCAGTGGGGCCTGGATCTCATCGGAGAATTGCCAAAGACCAAAGGCCAATACTGTTAGGTGATAGTCATCATAGATTACCACACCAAGTTCATTGAGGCTGAACCACTCGTCAAGATCACAACATAGAAGGTCAAAACATTCCTCTGGAAAATGCTCTTATGGTGATACGGTGCCCCGATTAAATCATCACTGATAATGGCACACAGCTCAACAATCCTAAACTCATCGCATTCTGCAAGAGACAAGGGACTAATCTCTTCTTCTCCTCACCTGCTCACCCCCAATGCAACGGACAGGTGGAAGCAGCAAACAAAATCATCAAGGATGGTCTAAAACATAAACTCCAAGCAATGCGGTGAGGCAGCCTAAACTTTGGATGATGGGCCAAGCTCCTTCCTGAGATCCTATGGTCAATCCGCACAATGGCTACAGGAGAAACGCCTTACTCCCTAACCTTTGGCACAGAGGCACTGCTCCCTCTAGAATTAACTTACCAGAGCCAGAGGGTGGAGGCATTTGACCCCGAAAAGAATGGAGTTGGCTTACTTTTGGACAACGACCTGTTAGAAGAAAAGCGGAACGCGACCCATAATCACAACGCGTCCAACAAAGAAAAGGTTGCGTGCTTGTACAATCAACGCATCCGCGCTCGCCCACTCCAAGTTGGAAACTGGGTGCTCAAGACCATTCAGGGAACGGTGAAAAGCTTGGGACCAGTTTGGGAGGGGCCGTACAAGATCGTAGACATCGCCAGCTCATGCACGTTCTACCTCAGTGAGAAGGACGACACCGTTTTATCTCATCCATGGAACATTGAGCAAGCCAACTGAAGTTCATTATACGCATTTACTTTTGCTCCTGTTCTATCGTACAAGATCGTAGACGTCGCCAGCCCATGCCCGTACCGATACGCATTTATTTTTGCTCCTGTTCCAGAGTTCATTATATTTTTTGTAAGTCACCATGTGACCACCTGAAGCATGTACAATGCTTTATGCTATTGAAATGTGATCACATTTAGTGCTTATACTGTGCTTGTCTACGACCCAAATTTTCTCTATTACTTCTAACGCTAGGCCTCTACATTCGAATAATAAGAACTCACCACATACATCCATTCAATACATAAACGCAACATGAATAACAATCAACACGAGAAAGGTACTTGCAACCAAGGCAAAGTAGTAGAACGTTGAATACATAACGTCAACATTAAAAACACAAATATCCGATACAAATGCAAATAACAAAAGCTCACAAACGGGTCCCCAAAAAAAATAGAACAGCAAAATCATATATTCATTCATCCTTGGTAGGTTCATCCTCAACAACGTCATTGCCAGAGTCTCCGTCATCTTCATCATCATCATCCCCCGTTGCCCCATCATCGTCTTCCTCATCAAGAAGGTGAAGCGCATCCGTAGCCCGATCAGCCTGATACTGCTTCGCGTCGAAGTACTTGGATTTCTCCAATACCTTCATTATCCGCAGCACAGTCTGAAATTCAAGCTGTGAATACCTTTCAGAGGCAAGGAAAGCTTTCACTGCCTTCTCCTCGAGCTTGACGCGTGAGCTGTCATCCAGAACGAACGACCTCAGCTGAGCGCACTCCTCTTCTAACTTAGCATGATCTGCTTCATGCTGGCTTCGAAGTGGGTCTAGCTCAAGTTGAAGGTCGTTCAACCTCCCTTGTAGCTCCTCAATCTTCTTCACCCCCTCAAGGCGGCTTTCCTCCTGCGTATCTAGACGGATGTGGGCAGCATCCAGGTTCGACCGCAGCTCGGCCACCATCTTCACCAGCTCAGCCTTAGACGTAGTCAACCCCTCAACGCAACGCTCAAAATCAGAAATTTTCTTTTTATTTCTTTCCTCCGAGTTCGCGCTCCGAAATAGAGCGTCCTGCGTCCTTTGCCTGGACTCAGTTAGCACCTTAACCTCTGCCTCAAGATGGCTGACTTGCTCCCGAGTCTAGTCAAGGCTATCTGGGCCATCAATACCCCCATCCATCAGGATTTGTTGGTGCATATCGTGCACCAACCACGTGGCGTCTACCATCAGCTTGGCGCACGCTCTCCTTTGTCCTAACTCGACGGCCCGAAGCAGCTGTGCCTTGTCCACCTCTGGCATAACGGCCCTCTTTCTAAACACAAGGAAACGTTCTACCAGGTCAGGCCCAGTCAGGTATGGGACATCTTGATTAGGAGCAGAAGAGGTAGACGACGCCGCGATGGTCTTCTTAGTCTGGGCACCCCCGAAGGGAGGCAGATGGGCACGCGAGGCAGTCGGTGCGTGATCAGGAGGTGGAGGAGTGATGGCACATTCTCCCCCCGGCACCGCAACACTAGGAGGATCGTTCACGACAGGCACGTCCTGTCGGGGAGGAGTGCGTACCGTATCCGACTCAGTGTCTGAATTGCTTAAGCCCACAACGGACCGGGAGCCACTTCCTGAACGTGACATGGACGACGCTTATTTGGTTTTTACCTTGGGGACCAAGGAAGTTCTGATCCTTAAACGAAACGACGGGCTTCGGGTAGACCCTCCGCCTTCCGTTTCCTCTTATCGGCTCGACGATGTTTTGGCTCGGAAGGACTGACAGCAACGCCCAACGCAGGGACCGCCACCTGATGGGCGTTCAGCTCCTCATGCTCGGGATGGGGAACCTTCTCCTAGACAACGGAGGTTCGCACTAATTTCCCATCAGCGTTTCAAGTCAACTTGGTCGTCTTGGTCCCCTGTTGGAGAACCAGGTTAAGCATTCCACTAATTTTTGCCTTCGTCATCGCTCCCTCTGTGTTGAATGCTCTCTTCCCTCTTTAAGGACGACACCAACAATCAAGGACAACGCAACGCAGAAACAAAAGAACATCAAAGGCAAAAAGTTAACGAAGAGCAGACACAGCCAATACACATACCAAGAAGTCGAAAGATTTATGTTTTGGCGACAATGTCAGGATGCAAAAAGGCCTAATAACTGCGGCAAGCTTCAGGATGATCCCAATAGTATAGTACTTGTTCCAAACGCAGAGCGTCGAAGGTGGGCCAATCCCGTCTCGATCTTTTGCAGATTATGCAAATGTTCTAGATCTACCAATCGGAATGCTTAGGAGTGATCCTATACCCAAACTCTTCCCCTCAACGGGACGGGATCCCTACGGGTTTCGCCCAAAACAGTTTCCTATTAACTTTTTAATATATGTTTATCCAACAAGACCATATTTAGGATAAATGCGACGAACAGGGTACAAAACACCAGTAACCATCATGCTGGGTCTAGATCCTATGCGAGTTACATGGATGAGGCGATGCAACAACACCCAGATGTTAGCTCACTCGTGTATACCTACGAGAAAGTGCATCCTCAGTCCCCCGAGCAAACTGTAAGTCTTATGCCCTTATAACTTAACATAATTGCTTATATATGTATTTTCTCTAACTTTTTTTTTATGTATGTTTATTAATATGTTATTTTGTTTTCCTTATCCATTAGGCGAGAGTGCAAGACACTACTAGCATAATCACTATAACCGACGAATTTTTAATAACTATAGTCGACGAAAAAGAATTTTTTTTTCTGAAATAAAAAAGTCGTCAACTATAGTACTATAACCGACGAAAACGAATAAAAAAACTCGTTGACTATACTATTACCGACGGGTTTTAGCCAACGGACTATAGCCAATCGACAATAAACCCTAAGTCATCCACTATAGTCTGTTGGCTAAAATCTGTCAGTAATAGTATAGCCGATGAGTTTTTTATTCGTTTTCGTCGGCTATAGTACTATAGCCGACGACTTTTTTATTTTTTTTAAAAAAACTTTTTCGTCGACTATAATACTATAACCGACGGAAAAAAAAACTCGTCGACTATAGTTTTTAAAAATTCGTCGGGTATAGTAATTACGTTGGTAGTGGGAAGCGACTTAGGAGGTGTTGACTCAGGTTGCGAGGGAGCGATTTCTTGGTACCCCGGATGAGGACTTCCCCCAAGCCGTCTTTCAGATTAATCAATTTGATGTGACGGTTCGGGCGAGGATCATGGCTCACGCTTTCCCCCCATGAAGAAACAATTACTACTGTAAGGGTCTAGGACAGCTAGGCAATAAGGTATTGAAGAACACGCTCGATTTCCAACGTAAGTCGGGATCTTCAAGGGCTGCTCAGCTACAAGAGTGGCTGGATAGGCAGACGATAGAGCATTAGAGATAGCGGGAGGAAGATGAAAGACTAAGGGCCACCCAGCAAGCTCGGTTGGAATAGATGGAACAACAACATGCGGCAATGGCGGCCTATTTTTAGACAATGAATGCTACACTTCGGGCGCAAGGACTCAACATCCCGGCCGTACCTTCGTTTTCATCTGTCCAGCTCCCTTTTGATGCTCCACATCAGCAAGAAGATCCGCAAGATGCTGGTAGTAACCCATCTTATATCAATGACATTAATTTGGATGAGCCTTAGTTTATGTGTAATTTAGGCGAATATGTATTTCAATAACATAAAGCTTAATTTTCATTAATTTGTGTGTGTTAGTGAATATGTGTGTTGTCTTCATTGTATGTGTTGTTGCGGAAATAAAATTGTGGAATTGCAGATTCTGGAGGGCAGATTTTTTTTCTTCAGAAATCAGCAACATTAGCCAACGACTTTAACTAAAGTCACACTATAGCTGACGAGTTTCAAAGAATAGCTGACGACGTTCAAAGGCTATAGCCGACGACACCCTTTCTCAGTCGTCAGCTATAGTTCTGTCCGGGTCAACCAAATTGACCGAAGGGGAAGGTTTGGCCGACAAATTATTCGTCGGCAAAACCCAAAAACAAACACCAACGAGGTTTGTTATTGTCGGCTATAGTATGCATTATAGCCGACGACATGCAATTGGCCGTTGGCTATACCTATAGCCAACAACCTTTTACCGATGACACTATAGTCGGCTATCTATCGTTGCCTATACCTATAGTTGGCGAAATTGTTTAACAGGCCGATAATTTGTTGTCGTCGGTTATAGTATATTTTTTGGTAGTGTTCTGTTATGAATAGGAAGAAATTGAGGTTCGGGTGAGCTGTAACCAATTGAAATGGTTGTATTCAATTATTATGTCTACCTGGATTGAATTTCCTTGTTTTCTTGCTTCAGATCGGCACAAGTGTGGTTTGCAATTTGTGATTATGTTGGTATGTCTACCTGAACAAGTTCAACTACTTCAGTAACTACTGACTCTTGTCCAGCTATATTGATTGCCTTGTCCCTTTATGCCTGACATTGTTATTATATTGGGTGCTACATAGGAAACAGCCACTCCATTTTACTTTCTCTTGGGCTAAATTCAGGCATGACTTATTTTAAGAGCCATTATTGTATGTTAAATGTGCTTTACTAGTTTTAATTAGTTGCTTCTGTCTTATAAACAATGCCTCTGAAATAACTACTGAATGTTGCATTCAACCATTTGCAAAATGATCTTTTAGTAATTCTTTGTGCATTCATCTATTTTTGTTATAAACTGTACTCACGAACAAATCTTGTTCTTAATATCTTGCTTTCTTTGGTGGCAGATGTTCCATTTGATGCCTAGCTACTCCACAAGGAAGCTTTTACGTGTTCAACGACATCTTCTGATGATGAATCACCCACATCAAACTACTGGTGGGATTGTGTGTGCCCTCTCTTCTTATGTGTAGTTCGAGACATGTCAAATTAAAGGAAAGAGTGAACTTTCTCGTTAATTTTAGTGTTTTGTTTCTTAAGATTAAGTATTTGATAGTATATATAGCTGTTATTGGTTGATTTGATGATATTTATCTTTACTGGGTAACTGTTAAATGAAAATTAGGGGTTTGAAGACTAAGAATCTCTCCTTTGTCCAATTTCTCGTTTCCATTTTGATATTTTATTCATTATATGATTGGTAGAAACTATCCAGGGTTTCTTGTAAAGGTCCTAGAGGGGGGTGAATAGGTCTTTCCCACTTTTTCGTTCAAACTGTTCTCGGGATAGCACGATAGAGATCTATCCCAAAGTACATAAACGAGTACTGAAAGTAAAACAGTAAGTAAAGAGTGACACAAGATGTTTTTGATAACGCAGAAATCCTACAATCAGGATCAAAAACTGCGTGCCCCTAACTCTTGAGGGACAAACCTTTCCACTAATTTGTAACACACACAATTACAAGTTTCTGGCACTCTGGGATACATAACCCGTATGCTATCCTGACTAGTCTACCCACCAGTACAAACAGAGCTACACTACCTTAATCTATGTGTTTACACTTTGGAAATTTATAGAAGTATCAACTCAGATCTTAACTACACGTAAGTTAAATCTTCTTGATCAACTTCTTGGGTTGGGTATCTCCACACTTTATCTCAATGGAATGCACAATGCAACAATGCATATGAGTTTTGAAAACAGTTTTTATGCTTTAGAAATCCATGTCTATTATGCACTAAACAGGGCAACCAGAAGACATGGAAGGAGAAGAGAAGAGACAAGAGAAACTACACTCTAGAGTGCTCTCAAAGAATATCAAAACAGAATGACCAAAACCCCAAGTGTTTTCACTCAACCAACCAAGGATCCAAGGCAGCTTGGGACTCCTTATATAGGCAAGGTTATTCGGTGGTCAACAACAGCTAAGAGAGCATGTGAAACATAGCATGCGCATGTCTTAATGCAGACCTACAACTGTCCTAAAGCAAGCCTAAGCAATGGAACACTGCAGACCGACAAGAGTAGCAGCAAAGAGGACACAACAAGCTAAAACAGTATGCATAGCAAGACAACTTTTCAGATCTTACCTTAAAGAGCTAAGGTAGTCTAAGCAAGACAAAAATGGGTCCTATGTGCTTATACCAGAATAGCAATATCAGTTCTTAAGGAGGAAGCACGCTACATGACAGCAAAGGGAGGAACCAGAGAAATCAGAACCGAAAGCGACTTGTCAGAAGGAAAAAGACAAACCGATTATTTCAGAAAAACCCATGTGAACAATTTGTCAACTCTCCTGGGGAACTTCACTAAACCAAAACAGATTCTTATGATTAAGAGTCATATAGATTGAACACAAGTGATCTGGATTTAGAAGTGTTTAAACTCATGAAAGATCACACAAGGGAAAATGTTCCAGAATGTCAGGGATACATGCTTAGTGTTCTATCCTAGATGGAAAACATGATATGCAATGAATGTTATACCTATTTGTCCAAAGAGATAAAGTCACTTAATCATTGATAAGCTTCCATTACTGTGTTTTGTCATGGCTTAAAGAAATAGCCAACGTCAAGTGTATGCCTTCAATCTCCCCCTTTGGCATTTCTTGACAAAACACAGTTCTACAAACAGTACCTGCAACACATGCAAACGAATGTAGCAACAAGGATATCTATATCGCATAGTATCCTGCTCAAAAGGGTGACCAATACAAACAGTACTCCCCCTAAGCAAATGCAGGGGTCAGGATACATAAACCCTATGATATCCTGTCAAAATAGTAACCGATTCTCCCCGAACAAATACCTGCAACATAGTTAGAACCACAACCAGACAGGTATACATTCAATCTCCCCAATATAGCACAATCATATCAGAATATCAGAAATGATCATATGCATAACATCACAATAGTTTAATCATCATCATACCATCCGGTTCTCCCCCTTTTTGTCAATAAGGACAAAGGGTTCAAACAAAAATTTAAGCATCATAAACATTGTTTGCAACACATCCACAAAACAAACCACAGAAATTGTTCAGCATAAGAAACCAAAAGTGATAGACCGAAAGGAGAAAGACAGAGAAACCATTAGAAGGTCTTCACACCGCATAGCCCGACCCGTCATACACCACATCTTCATCATCAGCTCCTAGTGCGCCAAGGCGAATAGTGGCTCCTGAGTCCGAGGGGGTGGCACCGTCATGTTTGTCCGAGGGAGGGGAAGACACCGTGGGCTCCTGGGCAGGAGTAGATCCAACTTGACTCGAGAGGAGGAGAGACAGCTCGGCTTTGAACGCGGTGAATTTTTCCTTGAGATGACCCTTGATTTCTTGAACAGCCTCAGAGATCATTGATTTGACAGCAACTTTCAGGAACTTCTGGTCCATGGGCTCAACGTATTCGTTGGATTGATGCACAGATCGGGTGATAGTGATGGCATCAATCGGAATGAGCTCGGGACCCAGAACATCTCCTTGAGTCAGAGGCATTCCAGCATCACCACAAAGTTTAGTGATGAGGCAGGGGAACACCAGAGCCTTACCAAGAGCATTGCGGTGGAAGACACCAGCAATGCGGATGGCCTGAAACATGAAGTATTCAGCTGGGATGACAGGACGGATGGGGTCGTGACTGAGATAGGCCATGAGAACAGCTTGTTTATGGGGGATTTTGCTTGTTTGGGTGGCTGGATGGAAGAGAGAGCGAGCCAAAAAGCCTAAAGCTTTAAACCATTATATCATAAACTTGCTGGAAAGAAAGGTACCGAGGACTGGTTCTTGAGGAGGAGATGAGTAGAGACACACTGCTAGGTCTTGGATGGAGAGAGAGGTGGAGTATTCAGAATAAGATTTGAGAACACCATCAGCTGTGTTTGGGAGAGATAGAGATTGTCGAATCCTGGAGGGTGAGAAATTCACAGAGACTCCACGAACAATGACACAGATCTGTTGCTTCGAGCGAAGACGGACCTCAGAGGAAATATCAGAAGGAAAGTTTGCATAAAACTCCTGGACAAGAGTACGATTGTAGCGAGGCAGGGAGGCTAAAGCAGTAACCCATCCCAAGGAGGACACTAGGGAGAACAAAGCAGGGTGCATGGAAGCAAAATCAAAGGTACGTTCTGAGACGATGGGTCGATGCATAGTGATATAGCCATACAAACTAAAGGAGTTTGCAGAGACAAAATGAGAGCGAGGAGGGAAGGAGGCGGTGTCACCAGATCGTTTGGAGATGGTGGAAGTAGTAGTTCTGAGAGTGGACTTTACTTGAGGAGAGGCAGAGGACTTGATAGTTTTCTTAGCTGGAGGAGACACAATGGACACTTTGGCTTTGGATCGCGTGACTCGGGGTGCAGCAGACACGGGGGAGACCTCAACAGAGGGAGTAGAGGCAGAACCAGAGGAACACACAGTAGTTGTTCTCTTGCGTTTCCCAAGGCAACTTGAGGAGAGACTGCAGAGGGCTCTGCAACAGGTGGAGAGATATGTGTAGGGTCGACATGCATTGGAGACCGGGCAGGAGACGGAGGCAGAGCAGAGGATGCCTCAGGCTGAGGAGTAGGAACAGATTCAATATCATCCACATCTCTTAGAGGAGAGATTGAGGGTGAGACAGTAGAGGCAGGAGGGCTCATCTTCTTCTTCTTAGAAGCCACCTTCTTGGTTCCCGTGGGCTTTGAGCCTTGCTTTTTGCGTAGGTATGTCGACCTAATAGCAGGAGATTCAGACTTCTCGGCCGGGGTAGGAGAACCAGTAGGGTTTGGATTTAGTGAGGGATGAGAGGGAGACTTTGGTGGAGGAGCAGGAAGCAAGATGACTTCTTCGGGAACGAGGGGATCGGGAAGTTCCATTTGAGGACGGAAGAAGTAGTTTTTCTTAGGAGGAAGAAAGGTTCTTCGATTTCTGACTCGAGACATGAGAGAGAGAGTGAGATTTAAGAGAACGACGAGAGACGAACCGCTTATGGGAAGAGAGTGGACTCGAGGGCAGGGGAATCGAAACCGACGAAGGCAAGAGGAGGGACTTCTCCTATTTCTAAGCGCCATCATTACAAATTCAAATTGATTCAAAAACGAATCAGTTTTCTTGGAACCATAAGCCAAGACAAGTCAAGCACTGTAACTGAACCAACCCAGCAGTTGTTGCAGTCCCGTGTAGTCACTTCACAGCAGAAGGTGCTACAGAAAACCAACCCTAGGATACCACGTATGCTCCCAACATGGGATACTTCAGTTAACCACACAATGACCAATTAAGGCAGGGGACCATGCAATATCCACAAGGATATGCAAGACTTCCTGAATAATAGGGTGTATTCATGTACCTACAATCAGATAGATAACTCCCCCTCTCGTGATGCATAACACAAGATTTTGAAAAAAAATTTCAAGGTTTTTTTTTTTTTTTAAACCGTTCAGCAGAACAACTGGGATGGGAGCAGTCTATAGAATCCCAGACCACAGAAAAATATTTAAGCATGAATCACAAGAATGTGACAACTAATTTCCATATGTCTTGTAGGCTCAAATTTTTCACATGGGTATATGACTACAAAGTAACATTAATGCAATGTTCTTACAAATCAGATCTTGGAACCTTAAGAGTGTGTGTGTGAGAAGTTCACCTAAGGGAGTACAAGATTGAGCATCAAATGATATGAGGACCTTAAGAGTAACCAAGTGACTTTGTCACAATATTTTTAAAGCTCTAAAAATTCAGCATAACAAGGACTTTGTCCCAACATGGCCTTTGGCCGTTCTCATTTAAGTTTAACTTAATTTCTCCATTTTGTTTTTGTAACAATTGTCCAAGAGCTCATCTGAGAAAAACGTCCTCATAGGTTCATGCAACAGAGTAGTTACCATTATGTCCTGAGCGCAATGCTCGAAAGAATAATGTGTGTTTCAAGGACACTCAGTGGGTAACTAGTCCAAACCAATTGAATGATAGATAACATCTCAGGGATCCCCACGGTTAAGGTGCACCCAGCAAAGGACTAGCCCATTCCTTTACTTAATTTATTTAACAATAAGCACCAAAAATTCACATTGTTCTTCAGTAACTAGTTCAACTCACTCAATTTTAGCTCAAATTGTGTACACCCCACAAGAATAACCTTTGTGCTCAAGAATTCTATCTAGTTCCAAGAATGATTCAGACCACATGCATTAGCATTCTTAAAGACATAGATGCATATACACAGGAGAAAGATGTAGCAATTGTCTATCAAGAAACATGAAATAAGAACACAACATTCTAGTTCAAGTTCAGAAATATTTCCAAGGATGCATGCACAGACTCATATCCCAGAGTATGCCAACACTTATTATCAGAAAAGTAAAATGCTGAAAAGTAAATTGAGATCAGTGAGGGAGATATCTCAAGTGATGGTGCATACACCAATAGCCTTCCTAAGACTTTCAAATCTCATGTTGTCCAAGGGCTTAGTGAATAAGTCGGCCAATTGTTGCTCAGTTGGAATGAAGGTCATTTCAAGCTGATTCTCTTCAATTAAGTTTCTAATAAAATGATATCTGATTTCTATATGCTTGGTCCTAGAATGCAACACAGGATTCTTAGAAATATTGATAGCCGAAGTATTATCACAGAACAGGGACAGAATACCTTGCTCAAATCCGTAGTCGCTCAGCATGTGTTTCATCCAAAGGAGTTGTGTGCAGCAACTTCCAGCAGCTATATACTTAGCTTGTGAAGTGGACAAGGATATGCAATTCTGCTTCTTGCTATGCCATGACACCAGATTGTTCCCAACAAAGAAGCAACCTCCCGAGGTGCTCTTCCTATCTGTGGCGTCTCCAGCCCAATCCGAGTCAGAATATCCTACAATCTCAGTGTTAGTATCTGTTGTGTACAAGATACCAAAAGCACACGTACCTGAGACATATCGGATGATACGCTTAACTGCCTTCACATGGGATTCCTTGGGGTTGGCTTGATACCGAGCACAAACACCCACACTGAAAGAGATGTCAGGTCTGCTGGCCGTGAGGTAGAGCAAGCTTCCAATCATGCTTCTGTAGAGGGTTTGATCAGCATTAGTACCCTCCAGATCTGCACTGATTCTGCATGAAGTCCCCATCGGGTTTCGGATGGGAGAGGCTCCTTCCATCCCAAACTTCTTCACAAGTTCCCTCGCATATTTTTCCTGCGAAATGAACAAACCATCTTTCCTTTGCTGAACTTGTAGTCCAAGGAAGAAGTTTAGTTTACCACACAAGCTCATTTCAAATTCTTGTGTCATAAGAGTGACAAACTCCTCAACAAGTTTTTGAGAGGTAGAGCCAAACACCACATCATCTACATAGATTTGAGCAATAATCATATGATGGGAAACATTCTTGACAAACATGGTTTTATCAATGGAACCTCTTACATACCCATGGTCAATCAAGTGTGTAGACAATTTGTCATACTAAGCTCTAGGAGCTTGCTTCAAACCATAAAGGGCTTTGTCTAATCGGTACATATGTTCGGGATAGCAAGAGCTTAGGAATCCCGGAGGCTGTTCCACATAAACTTCTTCTTTCAAAATTCCATTTAGAAATGCACTTTTCACATCCATTTGAAAGAGATCAAATTTAAGAAAACAAGCAATGGCCAAAAGTAACCTAACGGACTCAAGTCTAGCTATGGGGGCAAAGGTTTCATCAAAATCTAGGCCTTCTATTTGCGAATAACCTTGCACAACCAATCTAGCTTTGTTTCTCGTAATAATTCCCTTTTCATCCGTTTTGTTCTTAAAAACCCATTTTGTTCCTATAACGTTCTTACCCTTAGGTCTAGGAACTAAATGCCACACATTGCTTTTCTCAAATTGATTTAATTCCTCTTGCATAGCCATTATCCATTCTGAATCCTTTCAAGCATCTTTAACATTCTTAGGCTCAACACTAGAAACAAAACCATAGCAAGCAATTCGATTGATGGCTAACCTATGCAAAGTAAGAAAACTTTTGAGGCTAACGAGATTACTTACAAGCACCTTGGACTTACTTCGGGTCTGCCTTGGTTCATTCACCGTGCCAATCACATCCGAGGGAGAGTGATCTTTTTGAACTTGACGTCTCCCAACGCGATGTGGCTTCTGGATAGTCAGGGTCTGATCTATCCCAGCACCTTCAGTATCAGAATCTGTATCCTGGGATACATCGTCCGGTATAGGGTTCTGCTCATCAATAGGGGTCTCAGCAGCTTCGGGAGATGTCTTAGGGCTTACATCCTCAACCTGCACATCTCTTGAAGAAAGGTTGTGAGAGCACACAAGAGAGTCATTGATGGCTACATTCACCGTTTCTACAACTTTACAAGTTCTCTTGTTATAGATACGATAAGCACGACTGTTCAAGGCATATCCTAGAAAGACACCTCTATCACATTTAGCATCAAATTTGGTCAAATACTCACGATCTCTATAGATGAAACATGGACTACCAAACGCTTTTAGATGTGAGATATTTGGCTTCTTGCCTTTCCAAAGTTCATAAGGTGTTTTACTAGTACCCGGTCTAAAGATTACACGATTAAGAGTATAACACGCATTAAAGATTGCTTCTGCCCAAAATATGTGAGGTAAATCTGCAGAACTTAGCATTACCCTTCCCATCCCAACCAACACTCTATTCTTTCTCTCAATAATCCCATTTTGTTGTGGTGTGATGGGGGCTGAAAACTCATGATGTACACCATTTTCTTCACAATAATCCGCAAACAAAGAATTCTCAAACTCAGTTCCATGGTCCGACCTTATTCTTATTATGCGCTTATTTTCTGAAAGTTTTTCATTTGAAATGCGTTTAGCTAATTCTAAAAACTTTCCAAAAGTTTGACCTTGAGTTTTATCACTTAAGAACACTACCCAAGTGAACCTAGAAAAATCATCTACCACAACAAGCACATATTTCTTCCTTGCAAGACTTTCAGTTTCAACAGGTCCTACAAGGTCTAAGTGAAGTAATTCAAGAGCATTAGATGTTGGCCTAGCATTTAAGACAGGATGGGAGGTTCGGGATAGCTTACCAATTTTGCAGTCTCCGCACATACCTGCTGCTCTCCCGGACAGTTTGGGCAAACCACGAGCTCCATCCTTTGAGGACAACTTCACCACATCTTGATGGTTGAGATGGCACATCCTTCTATGCCACAGATCTAGCAAGATTTCTTGTGTCAAGGATCGGAAGCACATTTCAGGTTCCAACTTCTTGTTCGCACAGACACAGTAGCAATGATCTCTAGACCTCTCGCCCTTCATCACACACCTTCCTTTCCCATCAAGGACAGTGCAATGAGATGTGTCAAATGTCACAGTCTCATATTCGTCGACGATCTGACTTACACTGAGTAAGCAGACTTCCAAACCTGCTACCAACAGAACATTCTTCAAGGCTGGGAGACCAGGAGTGTCAACTGTCCCGCATCCAATAATCTCTGCCTTGGCACCATCACCAAACATAACATCACCAACTGGATGAGTGTCATCCATGGAGGTAAACCATTTTCGTTCTCCGGTCATGTGCTTCGAACAGCCGCTGTCCATGTACCAAGAATCGGATTTCCTGGTGGAGAGAGCAGTCAAGGTAACATTGCAAACAACTACAACTTCTCTTGCAGCAATGGGTGAGGTCTTTACTCTTGAAAGGAAACAAATGACTTCTTCCTGTTTCTTCTTGCCACCAGGTACTTTGGGAGGCTTGACACTTCTGGTATCCCTGGTTCCACGAACAGATTTTCTGACCCAGTTTGAAGGAGCTGGCTTGTTCTTCTGCATCAGAATGGAAAGAGACTGAGCCATCCTGGTCAGTTCGTTTAGAGATTTCTGAAAATGAGCGAGTAGATCGTTGCTCTGTGGGATCTTCGCCGGTCCAGGAATCCTTCTCAGCTTGTAGCAGTGCCGCTTGATATGTCCACTGTTCCCACAGTGAAAGCACCTGACTCGTGAGCTCTTCTTGAGCATGGACGCCTTGGAAGTTTCAGGAACATTGATCTTTTGTCGAGGCGGAGGCATTCCCAACACCGAGCTTGTGCCTTTCACAAAAGTAGTCTTCCCCGAGCCTTTGGGTTTGTCATCATCCTTGAACCCCAAACCTCTCTTGCTTCCATCCAGCCTTCCCATCCCACAGATTTGGGATAGCTTCTCCGAGCCAATGGAGAACTTTGAGAATTGGTTCCGGGCGTCCAGCAGGGCTTCTTCGAGTTTCAGCTTCTCAGTAGTCAGCATGCTTATGGAAGAAGACTGTCGGTCCAGCTCTTCTTTGAGAATAATCACTTGCTCCTTAAGTTGGGTTTTGGTTAAACTCCATTCTGATTTTTGGGATAGAAACTTCCCTTGTATCCTGGAATGTGTCTCCTTACTCAATGAAAGCTCATTAGATAGAGCTTCATTTTTAGCAAGCATAGACTTAGAGGCTTTACATAAACGCACATACATATCATGTCCTTCATCATCAGAATCATTGTCATCGAGAGACTCATCTAATGTGATATGGGAGACAAAAGCAACTTTCTCGTCTTCATCGAGATCGGTTTCAGAATTTTCATTAGACTCACTATCACTCCAAGTTGCTTTTAACACTTTATGAGACTGATTTCTCCTGTTAGCACAGTCTACAGCTTTATGTCTTACTCCATTGCATTCAAAACATTTCATGTCCACTTTCGGGATAGAAGAGGATCTGGTATCCCGACTTTTCTGTGCAACCTTATTTCTAAAAGGCTTAGAGCTAGATCCTTTAGAAAAGTTCCGGTTAGAGTTGAAGGGTTTCCTTTTTCTCAAGAATTTCTCAAATTGTTTGGTTAGAAAAGCAAACTCATCATTATCATCATCTTCATTTTCATCCAACTTTTCAACCTCAATTTTAACCGAACTTAAAGCAATGGATTTCTCATGCATGGGCCTTTTCTTTAGAGTCTCATAAGTTTTCAAATTTCCAACAAGTTCTTCTAAAGGGTAAATATCAAGATCATGAGCTTCCTCAATAGCATTCATTTTAGAGTCAAAGAAAGAAGGTAAAGCAGTTAAGAATTTCCTAACAATTTTCTTTGATTCTATGGCCTCACCTAAGCTACGACATTGATTAGTAATATTAAGTACACGACCATAGAAATCATCGATAGACTCTTTGTCACTCATGCTTAAACCTTCAAACTCAAAAATAAGACGTTGAAGTTTTTGTTGTTTAACACGAGAATTACCTTCATGAGTGTTGATGAGCACTTCCCATGCCTCCTTAGCAGTAGAGCAATGAATGATCATTTGGCGCTCTGCTTCGGAGACGGCATTAAATAGACAACTTAGAGCTTTGATGTTTGCTCTAGCCAACTCTTTGTCGGTTTTGTCCCATTCGAACCTAGGCTTTGAAATCTTTTCGGTTGATTCATCGCCTTTTGGTTTTGTGGGATGTGTCCAGCCTTCCTCTACAATTTGCCATAGCATACCATCATCTTGGTAAGAGAGGAAGGCGCTCATCATGATTTTCCATTGAGAAAAATCATGTCCATAAAAAAAAGGTGGAACATTTATGGAATAACCTTTTTCTCGATCCATAACTAACCCCTCAGAGGATCTCACTAGCAAAGGCTAGTGGCCGCTCTGATACCACTTAAAAGTCCTAGAGGGGGGGTGAATAGGCATTTCCCACTTTTTCGTTCAAACTGTCCTCGGGATAGCACGATAGAGATCTATCCCAAAGTACAGAAACGAGTACTGAAAGTAAAACAGAAGTAAAGAGTGACACAAGATGTTTTTGATAACGCACAAATCCTACAACCAGGATCAAAAACTGCGTGCCCCTAACTCTTGAGGGACAAACCTTTCCACTAATTTGTAACACACACAATTACAAGTTTCTGGCACTCTGGGATACATAACCCGTATGCTATCCTGACTAGTCTACCCACCAGTACAAACAGAGCTACACTACCTTAATCTATGTGTTTACACTTTGGAAATTTACAGAAGTATCAACTCAGATCTTAACTACACGTAAGTTAAATCTTCTTGATAACCTTCTTGGGTTGGGCATCTCCACACTTTATCTCAATGGAATGCACAATGCAACAATGCATATGAGTTTTGAAAACAGTTTTTATGCTTTAGAAATCCATGTCTATTATGCACTAAACAGGGCAACCAGAAGACATGGAAGGAGAAGAGAAGAGACAAGAGAAACTACACTCTAGAGTGCTCTCAAAGAATATCAAAACAGAATGACCAAAACCCCAAGTGTTTTCACTCAACCAACCAAGGATCCAAGGCAGCTTGGGACTCCTTATATAGGCAAGGTTATTCGGTGGTCAACAACAGCTAAGAGAGCATGTGAAACATAGCATGCGCATGTCTTAATACAGACCTACAACTGTCCTAAAGCAAGCCTAAGCAATGGAACACTGCAGACCGACAAGAGTAGCAGCAAAGAGGACACAACAAGCTAAAACAGTATGCATAGCAAGACAACTTTTCAGATCTTACCTTAAAGAGCTAAGGTAGTCTAAGCAAGACAAAAATGGGTCCTATGTGCTTATACCAGAATAGCAATATCAGTTCTTAAGGAGGAAGCACGCTACATGACAGCAAAGGGAGGAACCAGAGAAATCAGAACCGAAAGCGACTTGTCAGAAGGAAAAAGACAAACCGATTATTTCAGAAAAACCCATGTGAACAATTTGTCAACTCTCCTGGGGAACTTCACTAAACCAAAACAGATTCTTATGATTAAGAGTCATATAGATTGAACACAAGTGATCTGGATTTAGAAGTGTTTAAACTCATGAAAGATCACACAAGGGAAAATGTTCCAGAATGTCAGGGATACATGCTTAGTGTTCTATCCTAGATGGAAAACATGATATGCAATGAATGTTATACCTATTTGTCCAAAGAGATAAAGTCACTTAATCATTGATAAGCTTCCATTACTGTGTTTTGTCATGGCTTAAAGAAATAGCCAACGTCAAGTGTATGCCTTCATCTTGTGATCGTAAATTTGGTTGTTTCACTACAAGAAAACATCACTTAGACCACGGAAACATAATTTTTCCGTGGTCCAAGTGACACTTGGACGACGGAAAAGTCTTCGTGGTCCAAGTACCACCTGGACGACGGATAATGCCGTCTCCGTCGTCCAGGTGAATACCTGGACCTCGGAGTCTTCTCCGTCCTCCAGGTGATCACCTGGACGACGGAGATGGTATTCTCCGTCGTCCAGGTGACCACCTGGAGGACGGAAAAGGCTCCGAGGTCCAGGTATTCACCTGGACGACGGAGAAGGTATTCTCCGTCGTCCAGGTGAATAACCTGGACAACGGACCGACACGCCGTCGTCCGAGTACGTAACGTACTTCCACTTAGACGACGTACCGACAACTCCGTCGTCTAAGTGAAGCATTATATATAAGCCCGATCGATGCCAAATTCAAACTGAATTCATTCGATCCATTAATTTGAAGGAGAGATAGAAGCTAGGGATCGGAGAAGGAGAAGGGAGCTAGCTAGCTAGAAATTAATTAAAGCCGAGAAGAATCAGGATGGCCGGATAATTAAGGCTAGGGCCGGGATCTCCGCTGACTAGCTAACTAGCTAGCTTAAGTAACGTACAGATATCGAGAAGGCCAACAGGTACGTACGCAGTTAAAATTTGCTTAATTAATATATATTTAATTAGTGAAAACGTACGTACATACATGCAAGGATGTTAGCGCGCTATATATATATATGTACAGATCGATTAAATTACGTACGTACGTAATTGATGGATCGATGTAGATCGTGTATGTATAATTAAGAGTAAATTAATGGACTAATATATATATATGTAATAATTAATTAATTATAATATTTTGTAGCAGTATGGACAAGAGTTGGATGAAGTTGAAGAATAGATGTGATGTCCGGTATATGGATGGAATTAGCGAATTTGTGAATTTTGCGATAGAACATGGTCAGGGAAAGAAACGTTTCAGGTGTCCGTGTCAGAAATGTCTTAATTGTCAGTATGCGGAGGTTAATGTTATGGTGCAACACCTGTACGAAAATGGTATGATGTGGAGTTACACTACATGGAGCGAGCATGGTGAAGCAGTAGAGTTAAGCGCAGCAGACTTCAGCTCAGGGTACAGTTACCATGGTGCCTCATCCAGCGGCAGTGGTGCCGGACCCCCAGCTTGCAACCAAACTGCAGATTTGGTCCATGATGCGTTTCCGGGATGTAGTCATGGTGGACACCAACACCAAGACGGAGGTTACAGTACCACCAATGAGCATGATGACACATTCCCCGCAGCTAGCTTGGCCACTGACACCAGTGAGATGGAAAAGTACAACCGGATGCTACTTGAAGCGCAGACCCCGGTGTTCCCTGGATGTCGAGAGAATGTGTTGCAATATGTGATGGAGCAAATGAAGATAAAAGTGAAGCACAAAATGTCAGTGAGTGCTTTTGACGAAATTCAGGAGCAAATATGTAAGTTGCTTCCTGATGATCACAATCTTCCTAAATCTCATTATAAGGTTAGAAATATCCTGAGCAGCCTCGGCCTAAAGTACAGGATAATTGACGCATGTCCGAATGATTGTGTGCTATTTTACAAAGAGTATAAAGAGTTGGACTATTGTCCCGTATGTGGCCAGTGCAGATTCCAGTTGAATAGGAAGAGTTCGAAAAAGAGAATTCCTGTGAAAGTTGTTCGATATTTTCCCTTGATTCCCAGATTGCAGCGCCTGTACATGTCTCTACACACAGCAGAAGCGATGCGATGGTACGCAGAAAAGCGAATAGATGACGATGTCCTGCGACACGCCGCGGATGGGGAGGGTTTCAAACATTTCGACAGATAATTTGGAGAATTTGCTTCAGAGGTTAGAAATGTTAGACTCGGCCTATCTACAGACGGATTCAATCCTTGGGGAAGTAATAGCTCCGCCGTCAGCACTTGGCCAGTTATTCTGATGCCGTACAACTTGCCTCCGTGGATGTGCATGAACAAGGATTTTAATTTCCTTACCGTACTAATTCCAGGTCCTAAATCTCCATCGAAGTGCTTAGATGTCTACCTCAGACCTTTGATCGACGAGCTGAAACTGTTGTGGGAAAATGGAGTCCCAACTTATGACAAATTCACTGACACGATGTTCACGATGAGGGCTGCCGTAATGTGGACGATCAGCGATTTTCCAGCTTATGGGATGTTGGCAGCCTGCAGGACAAAAGGATATAATGGATGTCCTATATGTTTGGACGACGTGAACTCTAGTTGGCACGCGGGGAAGGTGTGTTACTTGGGTCACCGTAGATGGCTTCCTCACGACCACCCGTGGCGACAGGATGAAGCTCATTTCGACGGTACGGTAGAGAACAATCCTAAACCCCGTAGTTGGTCGGGCGAAGAGATTTTAGAGAGGTTGAGCTATTTCGACTTTGGTGTGTTGACCAATGACGCGGATGTAAAGAAATGCAATCCAATTCCTCCACATGATCTGAGCTATTGGGATCACAAGAGTATATTCTTTGAACTCCCTTACTGGTCGAAGTTGAAGCTGAGGAACAACTTGGACGCGATGCACATAGAAAAGAATGTGTGCGACAGCGTGGTGGGAACAATTCTCGGTATTAAGTTCAAGACTAAAGATACTCCCAAAGCGCGTAAAGATTTGGAATCAATGAATCTACGTCGTCCCTTGTGGTTGAGGAGGGATAGGAAAGGAGTGTACAACAAGATGCAAGATGCACCATACACAGTGAAGCCGACGCTTAAACGTTCTGTATTTCACTGGTTTAAGGGCGTTCGTTATCCGGCTACGTATGCAGCTACTATAACTGGAGCAGTGGACGAGGTGCAACACAAGTTTGTTGGTCTAAAGACACATGACTATCATGTTATGCTGCAACGTCTGATTCCAGTGGTAATTCGACCATACTTGCCTCGGGACGTCGTAGAACCAATAGTGGCATTGTGCAGGTGGTGGCAGAGGTTATGTGCCAAAGAATTAAAGAAGTCAGATGTGGTGGAATTGCAACAACAAATTGTGCACATCATTTGTAAACTAGAGAGGATTTTCCCCCCTGCTTTCTTTGACATAATGATTCACCTAATGATCCACCTGCCCGAGCAGGTGCTTATTTCTGGTCCGGTCCAGTACACTTGGATGTATCCTCAAGAAAGGTACGTACAACTAATTAATTAATTTGTTCCACTGGAGATTATATATATACTAGCTAGCTAGCTATATGTACTTATGTAATGTAAATGTCTTGATTTTGTAGACAGCTTGGACAGTATAAGTCATTCGTCAAAAACAGGTCGGCCCCGGATGGCTCCATAGCAGAGACATACCTAATGCATGAGTGTGTTACTTACTGCAACAGGTACCTCAAAGATCCACCCCCTCCCACTGCCTCCGATCGCAGTGCCCGCATCAATCTTTCTGTCGTCACCAATGTCGTCCGACCGTTTAGAGGAGTATTAAAGGAATCGTTAACACGGGAAGAACTTATTGAGGCACATTGGGTAGTGTTGCGAGACTGTGACGAAGTTGAGCCGTACATGTTGTCATACAGGGAGAGGCTTCAGGCGTTAAATCAAAACAAGAGTTCGGCGTGGATTGAGAAAATGGTTAAGAAGAAGTTTCCTGATTATTTCTTCCAATGGGTACGTACGTACGACTCGGTATTAATTATTTAAATACATATCACTCATGTTTGTAGAAAGTAAACCCTTATATTAATTTGCCCATTTTCGCAGATGATTGATCTGCAAAAATCTGATAACCACGGAGGGTGGTGGTCATGGCCAAAGCACTTGCTAGCAGGGAAGCCGGTTAAACACTATATTTATCCCGGATGTTTTGTGAACGGTGTAAAGTTCCATTCATTGGCCCGAGACGAAGGAAGAAGAACACAAAACAGTGGGGTAGCGGTTGGGAAAGACAATGATCTATATTACGGGGCTATTGTATACGTGGTTCAACTATGTTACGGGAATGATGTCAACGTTTTCCTATTCAAGTGCAGATGGTTCAAGCGTACAAAGGAAGACCTGGGACTATTATCAGTCGATACAAACTCACACTGGTATGAGGATGAGCCTTTCGCTCTCGCCACCTTAGTTCGGCAGGTGTTCTATCTCGACGATCCGAAAGCCGGTGAAGGGTGGAAAATAGTGAACCATATCTCTCACCGAGGAATATGGAATACAGAGACAATTGAAGGGACACCGGCGACGACTGAAGATGCTGCTGAACCAGAAAGAGACATTCCTGCCTATCAAGAGCCTAATATTTCTATGGTCCGCTCCAATATAATGGACCTGGTTCAAGATGGTGAACGGTTACCCATGCCTGATGGTTGTACAGATCTAACTGAAGATGAGATTATCGATGAGGTAGATGAAGAAGACGAGCAGGAAGAGGACGCGTACGCGGACGAGGACTCAGGTTATTCGTCCGACGATGTTGAGTTCGATGACGAGGATGAGCCGTCGTCTAACGGTGATGAGGACGATGATGATTATGACGAAGAGTACGGTCATACGACGAGGGAGATTAATTGGTAATTAATTATTGTAATTATTGTAATATATATATGATCGATGCAGGTTAATTTACGGTAATTAATTCATCCGAATTATATATCCTGGACAACGGAGAAATTAATTGCAGGTTGTCGCCTTTGGGTATTTTGGCTATCTCCCTAAATCCTCGACCCTAAATCTAGCAAATCGGATCGATCGATCATTTATTTAATTTTTTTATGGTCATTCAAAATAATTGAACGGACACCTGAATTCCGTCCACGTTTATATTAGGCCCCCCGCCATTTTCACATTTGGCGCCACGCCAAATCTCAATCTCATATAAAACCCTAAATCTTGGACCCTAAATCTAGCAGATCGGATCGATCGATCAATTTTTTAATTATATTTTTGAATCAGAATAATTGAACGGACACACAAATGACCGGGGACGACCTAAACCGTAAACCCTAAGGCCCTAACCCCTGAATTCGGGGTTTTTACACCTGGACGACGGATATGGTAATTATCCGTCGTCCAGGTACAAACTAGGACGACGGATTCAGTACTTCTCCGTCGTCCAGGTACAAACTAGGACGACGGATTCGGTACATCCCGTCGTCCAAGTTCACAAACCCTAAACCCTAAACAGTAAGGCCCTAACCCCTGAATTCAGGGTCTATGCACCTGGACGACGGAGAACGACATGCTCCGTCGTCCAGGTGATTACCTGAACGACGGAAACGCTCATTTCCGTCGTCCAGGTGCAGATATCGTAATTTTTACTAAGACAATGACCATCTAGACCTTCTTCCAATGCAAAGTCTTTTCATCAAGACTTTAGAGTACACAATTCTTGGTGTGTGAGCTTCGACTGTTCGAAAATCGGAGTTGCGAAATGCCTTGTATCAACGTTTCCGGTTTGTGAAATTATCGGTTTTGCGGTTGACTGTGCCGATCAAATCCTTCCCAAACTTATTATTTTATGGTCCTTTGAAGACAATTATATATTATGTTACGACAAACATATCCAACGGTTGTTTTGTCCAAATTCAATTTCGTTAATACTCTGCTGCAAATGAGCGTCTACTCATGAACACTTAAGTCGTAAAGATTAGTCGATACTTAACATGTTTCAATACGTAAAATTAATCGGCGGTTCAAATTTAACTGTTCATATATACGATGCGTTCATCGATATTGTACGACTATTTCACTCGAATGACAGATCGCTAAATTCCTAGCGAATTATTTTTTAAATTTTTTTTACGTAATTTGAACATGGACGATGGAGATGGTCATTTTCCGTCGTCCAGGTGTTAACCTGAACGACGGAGAATGACCATCTCCGTCGTCCAGGTTCAAAAATCATGGCGGTTCAAATTTTTTTTGTTTAATTTTTTCATGTAATTTTCACCTGGACGACGGACACTTACCATCTCCGTCGTCCAAGTCCAAATTTATGGCGGTTCAATTTACCGCTTCCGTTTTTGGGACCGCTTGAATTTTCACTTAGACGACGGAGATGGTAAGTTTCCGTCGTCCAAGTGAAAATTCATGGCGGTTCGAAACGTCCCGCCCCTTAATTACGCGCCGTTTCAAAATTTTGAAACCGCCACCTGGACGACGGAGAACACTGTTTCCGTCGTCCAGGTTCACTTAGACGACGGAGAATAGTGCTCCGTCGTCTAAGTGAAACTCTATAAATAGAGTACGGCTCCTCTTCTTTTCCTCATCCCTTACAACTTTCTCTCCTCCATCTCCTCTCTCTCTCTCATTCCGGCGAATCTGCTCCGGCAACGCTCCGACGACATTATTTCCGGCGTGGTTCCTCCTCTCCGACGACACAACTCCGGCGATTTTCCCGAAAACTCCCGAAAAACTCCGATTCGGTAAATTTCTATTTTTCCCTTATTAAAATAATTTTTATTTACTTAATTAGTTTTAAATATTTCTTAAATGATTATTGTAATATTAGAGAATTAATTATTGTTATTAATACTAATTAAATGAATAATTGTAATTAAATTTATTGTTATTAATTATATTTAGATTAATTGTTGTTATTAATTAAATAAATGATTACATATTGTTATTAATTAATTAAATGGTAAATTATTGTTATTAATAATAATTAAATGAATAATTGTAATTACTTGATAATTTATGAAATGAATAAATATTATTGTAATTATTTATTAATTAGTTGCATAATTAAATAAATATGAGATTAAATTAATTAGTAGTACGTGTTCGATTTAAATTTAGTACATAGGCTTGGTGTAATTAAGTCGCACTCTTTGGAATAGATGACGCCTCTTTTCCTTGCTTATCTCCTTAACCCCTCGTGATGTGTGGATTTCATCACCGCACACCATAACCTAAGTGAAGTTATGGACACGAGGTTGAGGGCGGAGTTTGCAAAGGACTTGAGGGAGTGTAAATTTTTGAAAAATTGGCCGAATGTCGGACATGGTGTCTAGAAACGGGTTATGACTGGTGACAGGATTTGGACTAAGAAAGACTTTTGTCGAAATTAGTCTTGCCTCTCGCGTTATCTCTATCCCTAACTGGCCATGTTTTTCGATTTAACCAAGGCTGATTAATTGAAAATTTACACTTTATCGCGCGGGTCGCACGTCCATTGAACGACCGAAAATGCCAAGCTAGTGTACTCTATTTAAATCTTAAACGTACTTAATTAATTAGCGTATATTTTTAAGTTGTAATTATTATGGTAAGTAGGTATTTTAACCCCGTACTCTTAGGTTTAAATGGCTCCGCCAAAGACGACATCCGGCAAGAAGAAAGCCTTACAAGAGGCAGAAGATGCCATGCTCCGCCGCTTGGCGGACCAAGTCGGTTGGGAATTACCACCGGAGGGCAACGACGCTCTCAATCCGGACGGATCATCTGGTCCGTCCGTAGCGCCCTCTGGGGAAATTCCCGCTCCACCATTCATCTCGAGCGGTGATGACGTCGACCCCTTCCAATCTCCGACGCCCGGTACCCATTCAACGGGAAGTACTTAGGCGTCCTCGACCGCCGAATCAATCATGTACAGCGCCCGCCGTAGGCAAAGGAGAGCCCCCACTGACCCGGAACCGAAAAGGACTCGGGGTCTCGTTAAAGGGGGAAAAGCGGAGCGTATTTGCAAGGCGACCGGTAAAAAGATCGACTTGCCGTACGACGAATTCACCGGTGGCCCTCCCACAGCTCAGCTAGCAAGTCTCTCGGCGCATGGGATAGGGTCAATCATCCGTAATCGGGTTCGTATCACTGCCCCTACTTGGAAGGAGGCGCCGGATCATGAGAAGGCGAAAGTCTTCAAAGATCTTTCGGTACGTAATACGTTCAATTTAGTTATTATATAATATTGTTAATCTCGGCCTAAAATTTCATAATATATACGATTATAATTTTCTATTTATTTTTCATAGGAACAATTTGACGTGGATCCGACACCGGCTATGTTGAGGCATATCAATCAAACCGCCAACTCCATCTACAAAGATTGGAAGTACAGGCTCCATAAGTACTTCAAAGATGTCGGTCCCGTGCCTCCCCCGGTAGAGCTGCAAGGGGAGAGAGAAGATGAGTGGGAGTGGTTGTGTAACCACTTTGCCGATGAACAATTTAAGGTATTAATTTAATTTTTTTATTTCAATTAAGATAATTGAATTATTTAAATTGTAGTTATTCATTTTTTAATGATTTAATTATATTGTGTAACAGAAATTCTCCGGTGTCAACAAAGCCAACCGGGGAAAGAAGGAGAAACACCATACTACCGGCGCCAAGCAGTTCATTCAAATTGCCAAGGAGCACAAGGATAAGGGTTCCAAACACCCTTTTATTGATGCAAGCGTAAGCGCGTACGTGACGCCAGGGCTCGATAATGAAGCGAGTCAATACGGGGTAAGTGATATATATATATATGTGCTTTTAATTATAGTAATTATTATTTAAATATGATTTCATTATAATAAATTAATTATAATTTTGTAGGCAAGGGCGATAGAGCGTGCGCATGAAGAGTTGGCCAACACTCAGCTTGCGTTCCCAGATGTGCCGCCGGAAGACCTGCCTCCTCTATCCTTAGAGAGCCAAATTGCAATCGCAGATGAGGTCTACGGTCGTAGAGCTGGCAAGGAGGTTAGGCACTTTGGGCCTAGGGTGGTACGAGATTTGTCGACGACCTCCGGCTCATCATCTACGGGAGGTTCGAGGCAGCGGAGAATGAGTCAGGCTGCGGCCGTCGAAACAGCCATTCAAGAGGCTCGACTGGCACGAGAGGAGAATGAGTCAATGCGGCAAAGACTTGACCAACAACAAGCACAAATAGCCCAACTCATCGCGCTCATGAACCAAAATCGAGAAGTATGTCAACCTCCTCCGAACCCACACCCCGACGACAACGACCCGGCTGGAGGCGGAGGACTCGGCCCCGCATCTGCTCCTCCAGTGTATTAGCTAGCACGTAGTATATTATCTCGTTTCTTTCCGCATTCCGAACAATATTTTAATTTTTAATTTATGGGTTTTTTCGTATGTACAAATTAATTTACTTTGATTATTTAATAATTAAGTTATTAATTATAATATTCAAAATTTAGTTTATTTATTTAATTTTAGCATTTTTCATTATTTAAATTAAAATAATAATTTTTAATTTCAATTTTTTTTTTTTAAATTAAATATTCACTTGGACGACGGAGATTAAGTGTTCCGTCGTCCAGGTGTAGAACCCTAAACCTAACCCTAACCCCTAAACCCTGTCGTTCTCCGTGGCCCAGGTGTTCACCTGGACGACGGAGAATTAGTGTTTCCGTCATCCAGGTGAACACCTGGGCCACGGATAAGCTACCATTATCCATGGCCCATGTGTGCACCTGGACGACGGAGAATTAGTGTTTCCGTCGTCCAGGTGAAAACCTGGGCCACGGAGAAACGAGCAATGTCCGTGGCCCATGTGTTCACCTGGACGACGGAGAATTAGTGTTTCCGTCGTCCAGGTGCATACATGGGCCACGGATAATGTCCGTGGTCCAAGTTCACTTGGACCACGGATCACTAATTCTCCGTCGTCCAGGTGCTTGGACGACAGCACTTGGAGCACGGACCTTGGACGACGGAGATTCCGTCGTCTAAGTACTTAAACGACGGAAAACTGCACCTAGACGACGGAAATGGTCCGTGGTCTAGGTGCAATTTTCTTGTAGTGTTTATTGTCTATCTTCTTTCGTTCATGTCTTCCCTCTAAGCCCTGTTGGATTTGTGCGTTATCGAATCTATTGTTGTTTTTATCGTTGATGTGTTTCGTTATGTTGATATGTTTTTCTGTGAATCGCTGCGTTTTTTGAATTGTTGTGGTGAGAATTAGTCGAGTGAAGTTGGAATCTACAGTTATAGACGTTAGACTGAGTATCAGTTAACTCCCAACTGAGTATTATATGACCATCAATTGACCCTCAACTGAGTATCAGTTGAACCTAAACTGACACTGATCAGTTGAACCTAAACTGGCATTGATCAGTTGAACGTCAACTGAGTATCAGTCATCTGAGTATCAGGTGACCCTCAACTAAGTATTAGGTGACACTCTATAGTCTAGAGACGTTGACGATCAACGGTCAAAGCCAACGTTAACGGAATCTGGTGACCGATCAACGGTCAACACCGGTGGTCAACGACCAACGCCACTGAAGTCAAGTCAATGGTCGATAGAGATGTTATGAGAGAGTAATGGTATCGGGTAATTCATTAATTAAACTGAACATATGCTAATATTTTTACCTAATTAATTTATCAATGAAAATATTTGAGTTGGTCAGTAAAAATTAATTTTTTTTTAAGGCTTTCAGCAAAAACCCCATTGTATTTTGTATACCGTTAATATACGTATGATTTAAATATGCATATATGGTTGGACGATTACAATAATGTGATATATATGATGATGGCTCCGCCTCCGTTTTAATTTGAGTTTGTGAAGATCACTGATCAAGCACTGGTTGTAGAATCATCAAGGGGATGGAAGTATCGATTGAAGAACACCATGGAATCAGCTTCTACAACATACCCGTCTTGGTTGCGGTGCCAACTGAAATAGGCATGGCTTCGGTTCTTGATGTCGAAGATGGCATGGCCGAAACTGGCCTCGCGGTAGGCCGAGTATCCTGGTTGTGGCTCTGTCATGCTGCAAACCACAAAAGAAAATATACATAAAATGAGCTAAGTATGAACAGTGGTAATTAATTAACACAATATTTATAATATATATATATATCTTACACGTACGGTTTCTAATATAATGTACTTACTAGGACGCCAAGCCTTCTAGATTTCCTCCGTCTCCAATGGTTATGTACACAGGTGCAGATTGATCTTTCACAGGAGTACAGTCACCATTTGTGATGTTGTATGCAACGTTGGATATACGCTCCTGCATGCATGCGGGAAATCAATCATTTAATTATCAAGTAATGTAATGGCGCGCATCATGACAATGAAGGGAGGAGAAGGGATGAGATAATGGAAACAAATGCAGTTTCCCTCAAACTGGAAATACGATGATCATTTCTACGGAAGAGAAAGAAAGAAAAAATCAGACATAATGTCCAATTCTGTGTTTAGATAGCTACCTAGCACCACACCAAGTGATTCTCAAAAACAATAATAATTGGACACGTATATATCAAGCACTTACAGATCGTTCATAGGCATGGACATGACCAGAAAATACGACGTCAACTTTGTATTGTACAAACCACGGCTCAAACATCACTCTCATGCTTTCTCCTTCCATGTAGTGATACATGTTGCTATTATACCATGGAGAATGCATTAAGACAATCAACCATGGCGTTTCACTTCTATTAACTTTTGACAGTTCGTGTGCAAGCCATAGGTACTGAGGAGTGTATGCACCTTAAGAAATAAAAAGTAGTATAGTACGTTAAATAAAGTCCTTGATTGAGCACTTAATTTAACAGGGACATTGCATTGTTGTTACAGATGATTCAACTACGTACAGAGCTAAGTATGTGCACGTACAACTGCACAAAACTTGTAGGGAATTCTCTCCACTAAAAAATGAAAAATGAGATATTTAAAATGAAATGTAGGGAATGAAGATGAATTTCACAATAATTAGAGAATGGAGAATAATCACTGGAATAATTATGGTAATTAAAATTTTATGTCAAAATAATGATGCATGTGTGCAATGACCAGATAGTAATGAATTAATGATAGTATGCACAATATATATACATAGATATATTTATGTTTACCATATGGAGAATATGAAGACAATACTATAACGTAAGATGAAGCTCTTTTGATCGAGTACCAAAATGGGGCAGTACTCCCTGATGCTTTATTCGGAACACGGTACCGATGACTGTAAGGTTTGAATGGTTTGGTTTCACCCTACAACAAAGCACCAATGTTCTTTTAGTAAAACTAAGTAAATTCAACCAATGAAAATGCTTTAGCAAAATGATTAAGCATGTGGATTTTATAGCATTAAGAACTGCAAATGAACTAACATGGCTCCACTCACGTACATTTGTTAGCATACAAAACGTACGTACCCTTGTTAGTTTGCCAAATTGTTCGATCATTTTTATGTGTAGCAATTAGAAATTTATAATACACTCTTGTACGTAACCTATATGCATTGTATTCTAACATTCACTTTTATATATAAGATATAAGTTTTGGGCAGACATAGATTTTTTTTTTCTTAATTAGAACACTAGACATGTCTTATAAATAAATAAATCAATAATATCTGTTAGCTTAAAAGAATAAAAATATAAAGTATGTCTCAGGGGATCTACGGTTCACATTTAAAAATTTAGGAAATGGATGCATATATGATATATGTAGTGGTATTTTAAAAGACTTGACCTACGTACACAATACTGTACCAACAAGAACAACCAAATAAGAGAACATTATTGCCATTTAAAGGACCTGATTATATGATATAAATGATGACAGTACGTTGTATTTGGTAATCCGTAATAATATATATTGTATTGTAGTAGTAAAATTAATTTCAGGAAACAGCTTGTGAGGAGATGTACTATTTAACTGACGTTCTGGAGAACCAAATTTTCACTGAGATCGATGCTTACTATTTCCGGTGCAAAATCAATTTCATGGTTCCCTACGGTCCATATCCAAGGTTGATAAGCAGCATTTCGCTCGGTGAATCTTCCCCATGTATCCCACCTGACATTATCATGATTTGGATAGTCATCCGCATAAGAGAGATCCCCAACAAATAAAACTGTTTCTCCTTTCAGTGGGTTTAACTCGTAATGAGTTAGCGTCTTGTTTGAATCAAAGGTCTGACCCAAATCTCCTGCAGAATATTTTCATGGTAACTGATATAGTATTCATATTTATCTATAATTATGCATGCTCACTTAAAGATTATATTATAAAAGTTCGACCAAGTAATCAGACTATTAAGTTATTAATCAGCTGAATCACTCTCTCCTCAAAGGACCTAGATACCAATAATCGAGAGACTATGAATAGAACTTTGGAAGCAAATATAGTACCAAAATTGGTGGTCAATTAATTACCATCTTTTAATTTTCTGTTATGATACTGGTTAATTACTTACCTATGAGACCGAATGTGTAAGGGACGTCTGGCCCGACTTCAGGAGGAGTTGTAAACCAGAACTGGCGCTCAGTGTGACCAATTCCAACCACATAATAATATTTGGTGTTGAACTACAAGAATACAGATCGATGCTTGGATCATATTGGAGTTTACAATTTAATTTAATGTTGATACTACATATAATTTTGCAACAAAACATTTCCAAAACCTTTTGTCTCTCATACAAGTTCCAGTCACACAGCATTATATTCAAACAAAAATAATTCGGAGAAAACTAAAGCTCTACATGAAACTTACCTTCAATTTTTTGATGGTTGTGTGGTGAATATAACCAGATGTATAATTGTAGAATTTATAGGTTTTGAATGTTCCCTCAGCTTTCTTTTGCTTGCTATTTGCACTCCAGTAAAGCACAGTATTGGAACCCGGTTCATCCACAGTCACCCATGACACAATCACTGCCTTCCCGTGATGGTCTCCTTGCGTTATATGAACCTTTACTCGAGGCAACACACATCAATCATACAATTAAACATAACCGAACACTAAACTTCCATTTTACAAAAAAAAACAACTAAACTTTGATTATACCTCGTAATCCATGCAATAAATAACAGAAGCAAAAACTTAAAATAAGCTACAAAATTATGAAACAACAGAGATCATACTTGTTGAGGTGCATTATAGCCTGGAGGAATTTTAAACACATCACTATCAAGAGGCATGTCCAAACTCCTGTTAATTCCCCTCACAAAAGTACTTGTTTTGCCTCCATCACATACCACACCCAAGTTCAAAACCAAACCCAACGCTACAAAAACAGCAGAAGTAGAAGAAGCTAAACCCAACACACCCGTTGTCTTCATCAAATCCCCACCAATCCACACAACACCAACCAATCCGGCCCCTTTTTATATGTAATTATGTACATTAAGAAATTAATCCAAACCAAAGAAAAATTAAAGTATTGGATTATGTGGGAACTATGTACAAGTTTGTACAAATATGCAAGTTAGGATTCATGAGCGGAATGCTAAGCAAATAAATTATTTTTTGTCAGAAATCAATGAACAAATAAACAAAGGTAATGTTCCCAAGTTTAAAGCTTGCCTTGTCATTTTTGCTGATCCAATAATTTGGAATTGGAATCTTCATATTGATGTTGACGATGTAGTAGTGTCTTATTTGCTCTCTTTGAGCTCTTGTGGCAATTCTCGTACGTGCTCGTCTTGAATTTTCTTTTTGCTTTGTGTTTCCCCTATTGCCTTTGATTTTAACGTTGTTTTGTTTTGTATGGAAATAACTTATTTACGTGGAATCTGGAACATTAAGAGACCTTTTAGAGATGGTATCTGACATTTGAGTCAAGTACTTCATTTTTGTCTCTCACGCCTGTTATGCAGTGCACTTTACGTTTTAATTTTTACAAGATTTATTTTTCGTAACTTCTGGTGTATGTCTTGTCCTAATTAGATACAAATTAGTATAGATAGAGATACAGATAATCTCTGTTATATTAGAACATTTATTATAACAGATTGTATCAGTCTATATATAAGACATTCTATAAATAAAAGGGTTACAGTTTTCAGTCTATCAATATTATTCTCCTTCAACACGTTATCAGACACTCTCTCAGTTAATAACCAGCTATCATCGCAGAGAAAAAAAAAACCCTAGCCCTAGCTTCCACCGCCGGCAACCCCTTCAACGCCGCCGATGTTCAACCTCTGCCTCCATCACCGTCAATCATCACCAACTCGACTACTTCCTCCTTGCTTCCAACAATCTTCCTACTTCATCATGATTGCTCGACTTCTAAAGAACTGCTACAGATGACCTCCTCCTTAACGTCGTTCAACATTTATATTGGTCATACCGAGCATAACACCAATCGAGGTAAATTTTCTAAACCGTTAATCTTTAGATCTAGGAAGAAAACTTACTTCCTGCAAAATCCTAGATCTAAGATTGTAATATTGTTTGTGATTATTGAATATCTACACCCTAGTTCTTTTGGACTTATATCCATAGAATATGAGTGAGGGTCCTAGGGGAGTCACAGTTTAGAAAATAAAATAAAATAAAGGAAAATCGATCCTATATGATGGTTAATTATAGTTTCTGGGTGTGGTTTTTGAGCCACCATTTATTGATAATCGATTTTGTGACCATACATCATGGATCACGTTCTTATTCATTAAAAATTGATGTTAGTGATCTTGATTTTTCGATCGATACTAATAAAATCTCTTTGTATTTTGTAGATGAATTCAAATGAGCTGGTCAGGCCAAAGTTCGACATCCTTGATCTTCAAAGAAAAGAATACCATCGTTGGGTCTCCGATATGGTTAACACATTTATCGAAAAGAGACTTAGCAGCATCATTCAACTCGTTTGGCCAAACATTATTCCACCATTAGATGAATCAAAATCTAAAGACTTCATGTTTTTGAGGCGTCATATTCATTCAACTCTCAAGAATCAGTTTTTAAAGAAAATAGATCCCCTGTATTTGTGGGATGTTTTGAAGCAACACTTCGACAATGTGCATGATGCACAGCTTCCTGAGTTGATTACAAGATGGAAAGCCCTTAGGCTTCTGAATTTTCCAAAGATCCAAGATTTCAATCAAGCGGTCTTGGATCTGCAGTCTGCTTTGAGCTTCTGCTGGGTGGACAAGTACCAGAAGGACATGATTGAAAAATCCTTGAATACCTTCCCAATTTCTATGAACACTCTTGCTCATCAGTACCGGATCAAATACGAACATGGGAGGATACCTACCTTCAGTGATAACCTATTCTCCCTCAGAGTTCTTTACTTCTGAGAGCAAGCCTACCCTATCCTTTGCACACAGCTCTAGCCTAAGACCCTGGATCGTATGATAATCCATTATATTGGTCAATACTCAAAATTAAAATCAAGATCACAGTGCTTATTCAGCACCAATTAAAGCTGAAAAAGGCGAATTTCAAAACAAATTATCGAGCATTTTTTTTACTAACCTATCTCAGAAGGACAATTCAATATAAATAAAAAGCAATTGAAGTTTAACTGCTTTCAAAGAATAGAGGAATCATATTCGTTAAAAATGCATACAACTAGAAACATGCAGATCTATTAGTCTGTAATTGTGAATGATCACCTCTTGTTCATTGCTATTGTCCTAATGTCAGTAGTGCAGATCTATCTGTGCTCCTCTTTTGCTTCATATATAGTTAGGAGAGGCTTACTATATCTGGTTGCGAATGTAACCCCGTAGTTAAGTTAATCCCAACGTTCACTGTTTAAGAGGCACATAATTTGCTTGAGGCAGGTTCTCATAGTTTCTAGGGGTGGGTGCGGTTGGTATGGTTTGAAGCTTAAACCGTAACCACTCCACTTATTATGGTTTGCTAAAAATGTAAACCACAACCACTTTAATTATTTGGTGCACCCACATTTCAGTGCACCACATTATCGGTATGGAGCGATATGATGCGGTTTCGATATTTAACTCATATTTAATAATTTTAAAATAACAAGTAAATTTAAAATTTTGAATATTACATAATCAATATCTAAAAATATCAACAATTTAAATATTACATAATCACTAACTTAGTCATGGTGAAAATTGAGAAGTGAGTAGAGCGTATTTTATCTTTATTTTCTAAACCCTATAACTGGGAAGAAAAAAATAACCAGAGAGTTTAATAGTTCCGATATTTATATACTATTACGATTTTGGTTCAAGTTTGTCTTATTCTCACTTTTAAATGGTTAAAATCAATATTAGATAGAGGAAAATCTATATTAAGTATACCAATGAAATATAAACATAATGAAAAATTATATTATATATATAAAAAATTAAATATGGTGCCATGCGGTATATTCGGGCGGTTTGGTTGCTCAACCCGCAACCACCCTGTTAATTCGATAGCGGTGCAGTTCATCGGTGAACTTACACTTACATTATTCGGTGTGGTTCCCGTTTTACTTTTTCGGATTGGTGCAGTGCAGTTCTCACTTGTAAAGCGGTTTTTGCCCAACCCTAGTAGTTTCCATGTTTCAATAAAAAAAAAAGTTGCGGTTTCTTGGATTTTATTTTCCAGATATCTAAAAGATGTGTTTCTATAAGGTATTGGACAGGGATAACCAAAGTTTCATGATTTTAACATTATTTCATGTAGTTATTTCCACACAAAAAGATCTTTCAGGCGACATCCAAGTCAGATGCTACATTTGTGGGTGTATGCATGCCGAAATGAAATATAAAGACACATCTCCTAATAGCTGGATAGATGTAACAACCCGAACCGTAATCACGTAGTTATCGATTTGTGTTACGCGTTATCGCAGATTAGTCGCATAGTTTGGTTTGTTAATGACTATTTCACCAGGCGAGAATTTATGTTGACTTCCTTCACGAGAATTGTAGAGTATTTAATTTCGAGATCGTGGGAATTTTTGGAGAATTTTTCGGATAAGTGATCAATTATTTAACTAGTTTTGAAGTCGGTTGGTGAATATATATAAAAGTGTTATTTTTATTGCCGATTTAATCGTGACCGTCCGATCTTGATCAGATTGAACCATAGCCGTTGATTTTGGCTGTATGTGTACGGGTATATATACGGTATAAATATGAGGCAATTTTGGGAAAGTTTCCATTTTGGGATTTCTGGGTTTGACTGAGTTAACCACGGGTCAAACCGACCTGTTTGGCTTCAAATTTTCTCGCCGGCGGTGTACCTTTTTCCGACCACCTCTGGCCGTGATTCCTTGATGAAAGTTGTTGGGCTTGGTTCCCTTTTTTTTTGGTGGGTGGAATGCTCACATTGGTGGCTGGAGGAAGAAGAATCGAAGCAATGAAAATTAGGGTTTTTCGGCCGGATTTCGGAGGTGGCGGAGACCGTGGCGTTGGGGGTCGACCTTATGGGAGTTTTGTAACCCTTGGAATGGTGAGTATATCCCAAATGATCTCGGCTCTTGCCGTGGCTGATCGGAGCATGAAATTTTGACGATGGTTTTTGAACTTCACGGTGAGTTTTGGACGTTTTCCGGTTAGAATTGGGCTTAATTAGCATTGAACTACAAAGTTGTTGAAAATGTAGAGATCTTCAAATTGATGTATAGGTCAAAGAATTCTGGGCCGGTGGGATTCCGGCAGCCGGCGGCGGATCTCCGGCGAGGTAGGATTTTCGATGAAGTTTTATGTCGTTTCGCTCGTTTTCGCGTGCCGAACGCAATGGTGAGATTTATTTTCATATATGAGCTTGTTAAATTTGGACGAGGATTTAATCGGACAATTATCAGTTTAATTCACGACAATATTAAAGGACGCTTTGATTATCAGTTTAATTGCGCGTTGTTTGATATTCGAGATTTGTTTGCGACTCTTAAAAGTGAGGGAGAACAGGAAATTGAATTAAGAATTTGGTTGAGTCAGTAATTAAACAGAAAATACATTATTCAAGTTTGCAAGATTCTCGATGTTATTACTCACCAGATTACGATCTTTGCTATTCAGTATGAACTCCAATGATCAGATATTAATTTTATTCGTGGTTTTAGGATATTGAGTTAGGGGGCGTGTCAAATGAATAATTGTGCCGATCGACAGGGTTTCAGCTTTATGTTTATCCCAGCAACCTGTGAGTGGACATTTTGATTTTCACAGTTGATTTGCAAGTCTATGATTATACTTTTACGATTATGCATTTTATGAGCATACATTGGTTCGGAGGCACATATGGTTTATTTTTACACAGAGTATGGTTATTATGGATGCATCGATGCTATGGCCTCTCGGCTTATCCCCGAAATACTCCGGGAGGGTTATAACAAACACCTGACCCGTGATTACACACAGCACCTAGGAGGGTTATGACAAACACCTGACCTGGGCTTTATTGTAACTTTGAGGAAAACGTACTCAAGTTACTGCTTCCACACATACACAGTACCCAGGAGGGTTAGGACAAACACCTGACCTGGGCTTGTTTGTTTTTAGACTCGCATTATTTTTATGTACATTATTTATGAAGGCATATTATTTACAGTTTCAGTTAAAAAGTGAAATATTATTTTCGTTCACTCACTCTAACAGTTTTTATTATTTTATATGCTTTTTTCTTGGGCTTTTCGGTTTTATTTGCCCAGATTGCAGTGTGTATCATAAGGGTGCTGAATCGTCGAGGGCGTCGAGTCCATCAGTCAATTCCTTCAGCAGTAGGTCCTTACTCACTGTCAGTATGTCTCTTGTGTTATTGAAGTCGCTCTGGATACTAGTTCAATAGTATTGTCTTAGTGAGACTCTTGTGAATAGGTAATCACTCGTATAGTTGTCGAGTTGAGTTTCTTTGTTTATGAATTAGTGTATTTAGTAGAGTTATGATTTCCAATTCTAATTAATGTATCATGTTTAATTCCAGTCTTATGTTGAGAAATCCGGTTGGACATCGGTGGTCCATGGTATTGTTTGTGGGTTTATCTGCAAAGTGTCAGTTTTCCGTGCAGGTTTTTGGTTGTCTCTTTTATAAGGGAAGTTATGACAAAATTTTCACATAAACTCGTAGATTAAGGTCAGTCATTAGGGGCTTGATTCTAGATTACTAGTTAATCTAGGATCGGGTCCTTTCAATAGAGTTGAATGACACATTCCCAGCCTTTTCCAGTACAAGCTGATGATTAGCAAGGCTGATATATAAAGACGGTTTCCAGGTTATAAATAGAATTTCCTATCACCTCAGATCAAGCTTGTGCCCTAAGTGATAAAAATGTGTTCACTACAAGAAAAACGTACCTAGATTGAGGACCGTTTCCATCGTCTAGGTGAGCATTTCCGTCGTCTAGGTACCTAGACGACGGAACCTCTGTGGTCTAGGTTACGTCCTCTAAGTACTGTCGTCTGGGTACTTAGACGACGAAAATGGAGGTTTGCGTGGTCCAAGTGCGACTTAGACCACAGACTTTTTCTACAGTCTAAGTTCCACTAGGACCACGGAAAATATTCTGTCCATCGTCCAAGTGGAACTTAGACCGCGGAAAAAGTCCGCGGTCTAAGTGGTAACTTGGACCATGGAAAAAGAATTTTCCGTTGTCCAAGTGACCAGTTAGATCGCGGACTTTTTTCGCGGTCTAAGTGAAACTTAGACCACGCAAAAAGTCCGCGGTCTAAGTGTTCACTTAGACTACGGAGTTAGGCATATACGTGGTCTAAGTGACCACTTAGGCCACGGATATCTTGCCAATTTTCGTAGTTTAAGTGAACACTTAAACCACGCATATGACTATCTCCATAGTTTAAGTGATTATTTAAAAAAAATAATTAAAAAAATAATTTAAAGTAAAATATTAATAATTTAATTAAAATACTAAATTCTCATTTAAATAATTAAATATTTATAAATTAATTAAATACTAAATTATTATTTAAATAATTAAAATTTGTACATACATGAAATTAAATTGTTCAGAATCGAAAATACGATATGATAAACTACATAGCTAGAATAGAAACTACTAAATACAGGATGAGCAGACGCGCCGCCAAGTCCCTCGCCTCCAGCTGTGTCGTCGTCATCGGGGTAAGGGTTCGGAGGAGGTTGACACTATTGTCAAGCCTGATTTTCCATAAGGGCGATGAGCTGGGTTATCTGCACTTCTAGCTGATCAAGCCTCTAACGCATAGATTGCATTTCCTCTCGTGTGAGTCGAGCCTCTTCAAATTAAAGGCTACTTGGACGGCCGCATCCTGAGCACCTTTCCTCGCCGAACATCCCATAGATGAGTTGGAGGACAAATCTCGTTGCACCTTGTGTCCAATCCCCCTAACCTCCTTGCCAACTCGACGACCGTATACCTCATCGGCGATTGCAATTTGGCTCTCCATCGATAGAGGAGGCAGATCTTCCGGCGGCAAATCTGGGTGTGCAAGCTGCGTGTTGGCCAATTCCTCCTGCGCCCATTGTACCAACCTCACCTGAAAATAATAATAAAAATTAAATAATTATAAAGTTGTATGACAATTTAATAAATAATAATTACGCTAATTAAAAAGAAATATATACAGCACTTACGCCGTATTGACTAGTTTCATTGTCGAGCCCAATCGTCACGTAAGCGCTGATGCTAGCATCCAGATAAGGGTGTTTGGAGCCTTTATGTCTGTGTTCCTTGGCGATTTGGATCATTTGTTTGGAGCCAGAAGTATGATGTTTGTCCTTCTTCGCCCGGTTGGTCTTGTTGATGTTGGAGAATTTCTGTTGGACAACATAAATCATTAAAAAATTAATAAATAACTAAAATAAAAATAATTCAATTTCCTCAATTTAAATAATAAAAAATAATCACCTTATATTTTTCTGCTTGGAAATGGGTGACCAACCACTCCCACTCATCTTCCCTATCCCCACGCATGCAACTCTACGGGGGTAGGCACGGGGCCGGTATCTTCATAATACTTATGAAGTTTGTACTTCCAATCACGGTAGATGGCGTTGGTGGTTTGGTTAATGTGCCTAAGAATCTCCGATGTGGGATCAACCTCATATTGTTCCTATAAGAAATGAATAAAAAATTATAATCTTATATATTATGAAATTATGATTTTTATTGGTTATTAGAAAATAAATTTACAATTATATGTATTACGTACCGAAAGTTCTTTAAACACTTTCGCCTTCTCTTCATCCGACAACTCCTTCCAAGTAGGGGCAATAATACTAACCATGTTGCGAAGGATTGACCCGATGTTATGCGAGGATAGACTAGCTAGCTGAGATGTGGGAGAGCATCGGTGAATTCGTCGTAGGGCAACTGGATCTTTTGCCCGGTCGCCTTGAATAATTTCTCTAATTTTCTGCCTTTTACGAGACCGCGAGTCCTTTTGGGTTGAAGGTCTGTCGGGGCCCTCCTGAGCTTGCGTCGCGCACTTAGATGATAGACTCAAAGGAGGCCGACAACGCCTGAGCACTTTCTGCCATGGACGTTGGACCGGAATGGGCGTCATCACCGATTGGGATAGGTAGGACAGCGAGAATTTCCTCAATGGACGCTGTCGAAGGACCAACTGAAGAGTCCGGAGGAGGCGCGTCAATGTCCTCCTCTAACTCCCAACCGACTTGCTCTGCCAAGCGTCGGGTAGAGCATCTTCGACCTCCTTTTGGGCCTTTTTCTTTCCTGTCGGGGCCATTTTAACCTAGGAGTTGTTAAAATATTATTACCATAAAAATTATATATAAAAATTTATAATAATTATTTACAAGTATTAAGTGCGCCTAAGATTTAAAGAGAGTACACTAGCTTGGTGTTTAGGTCGTTCAATGGACGTGCGACCCGTGCGATAAAGTATAAACTTTCAATCAATCAGCCTTGGTTCAATCGAAAAACATGTTCAGTTAGGGATAGAGATAACGCAAGAGGCAGAACTAATTTCGACAAAAAACCCCCAAGGCTAACCAAATCAATGGTATATACTATATTGGTGTTAGTCTTTCTTAGATCCAAAACCTGTCACCAGTCATAACCCGTTTCTAGACACCATGTCCAACATTCAGCCAATATTTCGAAAATTTACACTCCTTCAAGTCCTTTGCAAACTCTGCCCTCAACCTCGTGTCCATAACTTCACTTAGGTTATGATGTGCGGTGACGAAGTCCACACATCACGAGAGGTTAAGGAGATAAGCTAGGAAATGAGGCCATCTATTCCAAAGAGTGTGACATAATAAACCAAACTTATGTACTAAATTTAAATCAAATACTACCAATTTACTACAAAATTGCCATAATTATCAATTTATTATTTTTAATAATTCACTAATTTACCATATTTACTACAAATTTACAATATTACAACAATATTTACAAATTATAATTACATGCAATAACAATTACCAATTATAATATTAATTACAACAATATTTAATTAAAATAATTAATTATTAATTACCATGCCTTTACAATAATAATTATCATGCATTTACTAACTAATATTAATTATTATTACCAATTATTACTAATATATTATTTTTACTAATTAATTTACCAATTTACTAATTTATTAATTAAATTATAATTATGTTAAAAATTTTAAAAATTACCAAAAAAATGAGTCGCAGGAGAACGAAGTCACCGGAGGGAGGGAGGGAGTCGCCGGAAAGTCACCGGAGTGGAGAGTCGCCGGAGAGATGGAGTCGCCGGATTTTTAGTCGTCGGAGAGTCACCGGAGGAGGGAGGCCGGATTTTTGAGAGAGAGTGGGAGAGAGAAAGGAGAGGGACGATTTGAGAATGGGATGAGGAAAAGGATCGGCCAAGCCTCCTTTTATAGAGCTTCACTTAGACGACGGAGCTGTTTTCTCCGTCGTCTAAGTTCACTTGGACGACGGAAATACACGTTTCCGTCGTCTAAGTGAACCGTTTCAAATTTTGGAACCGGCATGCAATTAATTTGGCGGGTGGGAGTTAACCGCCTTAATTTTGGGGAGCGTTTCAAATTTGACTTAGACGACGGAGATGCCTATTTTCGTCGTCTAAGTCAAATTTGAACCATTTTCCCAAAAATTTGGCGGTGGTAATTGAACCACCATAGTTCTTCAACCTAGACGATGGAGAAGAATATCTCCGTCGTCCAGGTAACCACCTGGATGACGGACAACGTTTGTTTCCGTCGTCTAGATGCCTACTTGGACGATAGAGATGGTTAATCTCCGTGGTCCGGGTAAAATTTACGTAAAATTAATTTTTAAAAATAATTCGCAAGGAAGTTTCCGATTTGTCATTCGAATGAAATAATCGTAAAATATCAATTAACGCATCGTAGATATAAACAATTGAATTTAAGATGACGAATAATCTTACGTCTTTAAACTTATTAAGTATCTACTAATCTTTATAACTTAAGTGTTATTAAGTATATGCTCATTGCATATCGATATTAACGAAATTGAATTTGGACAAAACAACCGTTGGATACATTCGCCATAAGACAATATATAAATAGAATAATTTTCAGAAAATAGTAAGTTCGTGAAGGATTTCTTCGGCATAGTCAATCGCAAAACCGAAATTTTGACAAGCCAGAAACGTGGATACACGAAAATTCGTAACTCCTATTTTAGAACCGTCAAACCTCACACTCCAAGAATTGTTTGCTCTATGGTCTCGACGAAAAGAATATGCATTGGGACATGGTATAGATGGTTATTGTCTTAGATGAAATTTTGAAATCTTAACTTAGACGACGCAAACACACGTTTGCGTCGTCCAAGTGAAAATTCCCTTAATTTAGGGTTAGGCCTTAGGGTTTAGGGTTTAGGGTATACTTAGACGACGGGTTGGCACTTTTGCGTCGTTTAAGTACAATTTTTAGGATTTAAGATTTTATATATGTATAATTAATTAGTATTGTGTTTACTTAACATTGTATGGACTACGAAAAGTCATTTTTTCGTCCCGTTTTAATAGTCGTGAAAATTAATTAATTAATGTACGTGATTCGATCGATCAAATTATTGATCGATCAGATCCTCCAGATTAATTAATTAATTAATTTTAATTTACGTCGATCGAACCGACCACGCTATTTAATTAATTATTAAATTAATTAAGTACAAAATTAATAGTTGTACATACGTACTCCTCCTCATAATATATATATTAATTAATGGATCAATCGTGCATTATTACAATAATTACAATAATTAATTACCAATTAATATTTCTTGTTGTTATATTGTACTCTTCGTCATAATTGTCATCATCCTCATCCCCGTTTTCCGATTGCTCCTCCTCCTCAGCATACTCAACATCATCAGACGAATAACCTGAGTCTTCGTCCTCGTCCTCATCCTGCGCGTCTTCTTAATCTACCTCATTAATTGCATCAATAATCTCATCTTCAGTTAGACCTATACAACCATCAGGCATGGGTAAGTGTTCACCAGCTTGAACCAGGTTCATTATATCGGAGCGGATGATAGAAATATTAGGCTCTTGATAGGCAGAATTGTCTCTTTCTGGTTCATCAGCATCTTTAGTCGTCGGTGTCCTTTCAATTATCGTAGTATTCCATATTCCTCGATGAAAGATATGGTTCACTATTTTCCACCATTCACCAGCTTTCGGATCATTGAGATAGAACACCTGCCTAACTAAGGTGGCGAGAACGAAAGGCTCATTCTCATACCAGCTTGAGTTTGTATCGACTGATCAAAGTCTCAGGTCTTCCTTTGTACGCTTGAACCATTTGCACTTGAATAGGAAAACGTTGACATCATTCTCGTAACATACCTGAACGACATATACAATAGCCCCATAATATAAATCATTATCTTTCCCAACCGCTACCCTACTGTTTTGTGTTCTTCTTCCTTCATCTCGGGCCAATGAATGAAACTTTACACCGTTCACAAAACATCCGGGGTAAATATAGTGTTTAATCTGCTTCCCTGCTAGCAAGTGCTTTGGCCAGGACCACCCCCCCTGGTTTTCATATTTTTGTAGATCAATCATCTACGAAAATAGGAAAATTAAAGGGTTTACTTTCTACAAACATGATCGATATGTATATAAGCTAAATACCGAGACATACGTATGTACGTTCCCATTGGAAGAAATAATCGAGAAACTTCTTCTTAACCATTTTCTCAAACCACGCCAAACTCTTGTCCGGATTTAACGCCTGAAGCCTCTCCCTGTACCCAATCATGTACAGCTCAACTTCGTCACAATCTCGCAACACTACTCAATGGGTCTCAATAAGTTCTTCCTATGTTAACGATTCCTTTAATACTCCTCTAAACTGTCGTACGACATTTATGACGACAAAAAGATTGATGCGGGCACTGGGATCGGAGGCAGTGGGAGGTGGTGGATCTTTGAGGTACCTGTTGCAGTAAGTAACACACTCATGCATTAGGTATGTCTCTGCTATGGAGCCATCCGGGGCCGACCTGTTTTTGACGAATCCTTTATACTGTCCAAGCTGTCTACAAAATCAAACGTTCAATTAATACATTGTAGAATAAGTACATATAGCTAGTAATCTCCAGTGGAAATTATAATGGATCAAAAAACCTGTATAATTAATTAGTTGTACGTACCTTTCTTAAGGATACATCCAAGTGTACTGGACCGGACCAGAAATGAGCACCTGCTCGGGCAGGTGGATCTTTAGGTGAATCATGATGTCAAAGAAAGCATGGGGAAAAATCCTCACTAGTTTGCAAATGATGTGCACAATTTGTTGTTGCAGTTCCACCACATCTGACTTCTTTAATTCTCTGGCGCATAACCTTTGCCACCATCTGCACAATGCCACTATTGGTTCTACGATGTCACGAGGCAAATATGGTCGAATTACAACTGGAATCAGACGTTGCAGCATAACGTGATAGTCATGTGTCTTTAGACCAACAAACTTGTGTTGCACCTCGTCCACTGCTCAAATTATAGTAGCTGCATACGTAGCCGGATAACGAACGCTCTTAAACCAGTGAAATACAGAACGTCTAAGTGTCAGCTTGACTGTGTAAGGTGCAGCTGGCATCTTGTTGTACACTTCTCTCCAATCCCTCTTCAACCACAAGGGATGACATAGATTTATAGATTCTAGATCTTTGCGCGCTTTGGGAGTATCTTTAGTCTTGAACTTAATGTTCCCACCACGCTGTCGTACACATTCTTTTCTATGCGCATCACGTCCAAGTTGTTCCTCAGCTTCAACTTCGACCAATAAGGGAGTTCAAAGAATATACTCTTGTGATGCCAATAGCTGAGATCATGTGGAGGTATTAGATTGAATTTCTTTACATCCGCGTCATTGGTCAACACACCAAAGTCGAAATAGCTCAACCTCTCTAAAATCTCTTCATCTGACCAACTACGGGGTTTATGATTGTTCTCTACCGTCCCGTCGAAATGAGCTTTATCCTGTCGCCACGAGTGGTCGTGAGGAAGCCATCTACGGTGACCCAAGTAACACACCTTTCCTGCGTGCCAACTAGAGTTCACGTCATCCAAACATATAGGACATCCATTATATCCTTTCGTCCTGCAGGTTGCCAACATCTCATACACTAGAAAATCGTTGATCGTCCACATTACGACAGCCCTCGTCGTGAACATCGTGTCAGTGAATTTGTCATAAGTTGTGACTCTATTTTTCCATAATAGTTTTAGATCGTCGATCAAAGGTCTGAGGTAGACATCTAAGCACTTCCTCGGAGATTTTGGACCTGGAATTAGCAGAGTAAGGAAATTAAATTCCTTATTCATGCACATCCACGGAGGCAGGTTGTACGGCATCAGAATAACTGGCCAAGTGCTGATGGCGGAGCTATTATTACCCCAAGTATTGAATCCGTCTGTAGATAGTCCAAGTCTAACATTTCTAACCTCTGCGGCAAAGTCTCCAAATTCTCTGTCGAAATTTTTGAAAGCCTCCCCATCCGCGGTATGTCTCAGGACATCGTCATCTATTCGCTTTTCTACGTACCATCGCATCGCCTCTGCTGTGTATAGAGACATGTACAGATGCTGCAATCAGGGAATCAAGGGAAAATATTGAAGAACCTTCACAGGAATTCTCTTTTTCGAACTCTTCTTATTCAGCTCATATCTGCACTGGCCACATACGGGACAATAGTCCAAATCTTTACTCTTTGTAAAACAGCACACAATCATTTGGACATGCGTCAATTATCCTGTACTTTAGGCCGAGGCTGCTTAAGATATTTCTGACCTTATAATGGGATTTAGGAAGATTGTGATCATCAGGAAGCAACTTACATATTTGCTCCTGAATTTCGTCAAAAGTACTGACTGACATTTTGTGCTTCACTTTTATCTTCATTTGCTCCATCACATATTGCAACACATTCTCTCGACATCTACGGTACACCGAGGTCTGCGCTTCAAGTAGCATCATGCTGTACTTATCCATCTCACTAGTGTCAGTAGTCAAGCTAGCATCGGGGAATGTGTCATCATGCTCATGAGTGGTATTGTAACCCCTCTTGGTATTGGTGTCCACCATGACTAAATCCCGGAAACTCATCATGAACCAAATCTGCAGTTGGGTTCCAAGCAGGGGGGCCGACACCACTGCCGCTAGATGAGGCACCATGGTAACTGTACCCTGAGCTGAAGTCTGCTGAGCTGAAGTCTACTGCTTCACCATGCTCGCTCCACGTTGTGTAACTCCACATCATACCATTTTCGTACAGGTGTTGCACCATAACATTAACCTCCACATATTGACAGTTAAGACATTTTTGGCATGGACACCTGACCATGTTCTATCGCAAAATTCACAAATTCGTTAATTCCATCCATATACCGGAGATCACTTCTATTCCACAATTTCATCCAACTCTTGTCCATACTTCTATGAATTTTAATAATGAATTATCATATTAGTCAACTATTATATATATACATAGATTTTCAAGCTAGTAATTATATATTAAACTTTTATATATATATACACAAATTTTCAACTACCTTAATATATTAAATTAAATTATTAATTAATTACCTTCAATAATTACCTTTATTAATTATTGGTGAATATATGTAATCGATCTACATCAATTAATTACTTTAATATGTCTAACATACATGTACGTTTTAACTAAACATTGACCAAATTTTTAAACATCCATGCATATATATACGTACTACTGGTCTATATTAATTAACTAATATATATAAATATAATCAATTACCTAACTTAATTATAAATATATATTTGAACGTACTAATTATTAACAATACAATCAATCAAACGTACAATAATTATATATATAAAAACGTTAAATGGTGTTGGAAAATTAACTACGTACGTACGTACCTAGCCTTCTCCGATATATGACGAATCGATGCTCGGATATAGTGCTAGCTAGCTAGAATTTGCATGCGCCATATATATATGTACGCATGAGGAGAGTCTAATCAAGAGAGAGAATTGAATGATCGATCGACATATATATGCATGGAGATGAAGTTGAGACGAGCGAGCGGAGAGGAAGAGAGTTCGGCATAGACATTATATAATGCTTCACTTAGACGACGGAGTGTCGGCGCGTCGTCTAAGTGGTCACTTAGACGACGGATTAAGCACTTTTCCGTCGTCCAAGTGCTTACAAGAACGATGGAGAAAGAACCCGTCGTCCAAGTGGCCACTCGGACCATGGCGTGTCGATCCATTGTCCAAATGGCACTTAGACCGCAGAACCTTAAATGTTCCGTGGTATAAGTACGTTTTTCTTATAGTGGTTGCTATGTCTAAAAAGAAAAACCTCCCATTTCTATGGTGATATATATGGTACTATTCACTAGCAAAACACTTTATAGAAGATTATGTTCAAAACGATCCGCCAGCTGATCACAATTTGTATAGCGGTAACTTATTTATTTTGGAACTTGCTTATTAAGCTCGGATTATTTTGTTAAGAGCGCGCTTGAACTCAAAAAGATAATATTATCTGTAAATTGAACTTGCTTTTGACTAACCTTGCTTACTCTTCTTCGGAGTGCATAATCAAATACACTTGGAAACCCTTTCCTTCTGTTCGTGGCTACCAAGGGTGCAGCCATCCATGTGACGAATATAATATTCCTTCAATCAATTAAAGCAGCAGTTTTTTGTCAAAAGAATTTTAAAAAAAAAAGAGGAGAAAAACCCTATTTTCTTTGAACGCGCCCCCACGCGCAGAAGAAAGGTTCCCTCAACATACTAAGTCTCAACCGGTGGCCCGACATTGGGTGCTGGCTTGGCCTTGCCATCGTCTATGGGTGCGGCCAGACATGCCCAAAAGTTCTTGTGTCCGGTTGATTTGCGTTTCAGCTGCCACAATTTCCTCGATCTCTAGTTTGGAGATATGAGGAGTCGGGTGAATAGGCGAGGGGCTTGAGTTCGACTTTGGAGGTAAGGTTCGATTGCTCGGTTCGGGTCGCGTGGTGCAAGGCAAGTCGGGGAGGATTTTGGCCGGCGATGCGTTGTGGGTGGCGAGGCTGGAGTTTGCTAGTCACGGAATGTGGTTCGGGGTGATCCCGATTAGTTTTGGAAGGTCATTGAAATCTGGTCAGGATTCCCGATTGGTGGCTAACATATTTTATACACCTTGACGATGCGTGGTTGGAGGACGGTTGTGGTTGATTCAGCTGTGGCGGTGACGGTTAACAAAGGTGATTTCTACCTGCTTCCGAGTCGGGTCGAGTACCTGGGTCAACTGGGTATTTATTTTATTGTATATTTAATTTAATTTTTTTAAATAGTTTGCCTATATTTCATTGGTTAATTTTTAACTATTTAATTTAGCTAATGGTTTTTCAAAAAAAAAATTGGAAATATACCCTATGAGCAATGTAACCTAGCTAGCTTAAAAGCCTAAACCTAATAGTATATAAGTAACAAAACATACACACACATTTATCTCATCAATTCGACTATGTGCAAGTTATTTTAATTTATATTTTATTTTATTTTGAATTTTAAGGTTTGAACTTTAAGCACTTTTATTTTCAATATCATTTGACATGGATTAATTGAATTATGTAATATTTAATTTTCTAAATTTTATAATTTTTTTAAATTATTAAATGTGGGTTAAATACCGAAACCGTTTTGCTCCGCATCCAAGATGTGTTGCACCGAAATGTGGGTGCACCGAATAAATAAAGCGGTTGTGGTTTACATTTTTAGCAAACTATAACATGTGGAGTGGTTGCTATTTGGACTTCAAATTGAACCGACTTAACTAGCTACCAACCCTAAAAAAAGTTAAAGACCTAGAGTTCTCTGTTCACTCCAAACACAGAGACAAATTAAACACAAGTTTATCTGAAACTGAAACTCAAACCCAGTTCCAGTTTGCGATCTTCGGTCGGCTTCAAGGGTCTTTTCTATGGCGGCGAGTTCGTTGTTCATTACCAACCTCCGCTGCTAATTGCATTTTGTTACTTGGTTTGTCCCTGCTAATTGTCTCAAACTCTCCAATTGTTCAAATTTTTTTTATGCACATAAGGTGTTTGATAAAAGTCCTCTGAGACTTGCCTGCCATTGAAAAATGGCAAACAGCAAATATGAGTACGTCAAGTCCTATGAGGTCGAAGATGAGATTTTCCAGCCCAACTTGATCGTCGTTCATGTTGTCGGCCGTGATTTTCCAAGGTTTGCTCAAGTGCATGGGTTTGAGAAACCAAATGACAAGGTGGCACTGAATTTGATGAACTCATGCGCAGTTTCGGTGTCGGAGGAGTTTGAAGACATAGTGTTCTCATATGGATTTAGCGACGAGTTCAGCTTCGTGTTGAAGAAGATGTCCAAGTTTCATAAGAGGCGTGTCAACAAAATAGGGTCCATTATAGTTTCCTTTTTCAGCTCGGCATACATCTCGAAATAGAGAGAAGAATTTCCTAGTAAGGAGTTAAGATACACTCCTTCATTTAGTGCAAGGGTTATAGTCTGCGCTACTATACAAGTCTTGCAATCATATCTTTTGTGGAGACAAAGTGTTTGTCATAGAGAGAACCTGCACAATCCTTGCTTATGGGAGCTTATAAGAGTCGGAAAGACAAATGTGAAGCACGAGAGTTCATGAAGGGATTCAGTAGTAAAGAAGAGATGAACAACCTTGTTTTTGAGAAGTTTGGTGTCAACTATCAAAAATTGGATGATCAATTTCGTCAAGGATCTTGCATTTTGAAAACTGAGGTTATCAACATTGTGAAGCACAATGAGAATGGTTCTCCTATGAAAAGGCTTAGGAAGAAGTTGGACATATTTTGTTCAAAGAACATAGCTAGGGTGAATTTTTGGAACCAGCATACGAGTCTGGTGAATGAGCTCGGTAGTTTTACAAGGGACATTGGGAAAGTTGAACCAGATTATCTTAGGTCCTTTGAGTTTGAGAACAAATTATTGCCATCAATGTGGATTGTTGTTAGAATTGATGGTTGTCACTTTCACAAGTTTACTGATGTTCATGAATTTGTGAAGCCGAATGATGAGCAAACTCTCCGCCTAATGAATTCGTGTGCAGATGTTGTGGTTAATGAATTTCGAGAGATTATTTTTTCTTATGAGGTCAGCGATGAATACAACTTTGTTTTGAAGGAAGATTCTCAATTCTGTCAAAGGAAAGCTGGTGAGATAGTATCTTCCATTGTGCCGCTCTTCACTTCCTCATATGTGAGGAAATGGGAACAATTCTTCCCTCATAAAGAATTGAAGTGCTATCCTTATTTTGATAGGCATGATGTATGTTTTCCCTCATCTAAGATTCTTCAAGACTATCTGGCGTGGAGACAAGTCGATTTCCATATCAAGAATCAATACAATACTTGTTTCTAGGAGCTGGTTAAGTCTGGGAAAAGTATAAGCAAAGCTCAGAAGTTTCTGAAGGGTACTCAAGCAAGTGACAAAGATAGGCTGCTTACACAATTTGGTATCGATTACGACAAGTTACACATCATGTTTCGGCAAGGTTCATCCATTTTCTGGAACAGGAGAGACAATATAACAACAAGGGGGAATGAGTCCTCTGATGAAGAGTGAGGAAATAGATGTTGTAGAACATTGTAATATTATTGAGCAAAGTTTTTGGCTCGCACACCCAACCATTCGGTAGAGTGATATTTTGAGAAGTACTAGGCGAAAGAGTTATGTTACCAGAATACAGCACTGGAGATTTTCATAGAGATTTATGAGTTCTAGATAATCAGAGGGAAAAACTTCCTCTATCATTTGCACTTAGATTTCCTCTTATAATGTTTGATTAGTGTAAGGTTTCTGCAAAATTTGAGATTGTCATAATTGCTAGATTTCTTAAATATAGATAAGCATAGCCAGAGAAGCTCTTGAAAGTTGAAACCAAAGGCATGGTGTATGATGCCAACACTCATGGATCAAACTCCAAGGCACCTTATGCAAACGACTTATTGATTACCAATATGTGTGTGTGTGTGTGTGTAGACTAAAAAATAGTCTTCACTTCAGCAATCATAGCAGATTTTCTTTTCATTGTAGAGTATTGTGCTCCAACGACGATCCTTGAAGTATTTCTGACTATAATCCCTAGTCTTGCCTTATTTGACTACCCAGCATCACAATTGACCTTAAACAAATCGTATCGAGGGAGAGACCGATGCTCAATAACACCATTCCTACTTGAACTAGGAGACAAGGTAACTTCAATCTGTTGACCTTAGTAATTTTCACCATAGATACTACAATTCTATCCATACTAGCTAAGCCTTGGATTCAGCTCTTTCCAAACTTCCCAGCAAGCAAAACTAACCAGTAACAACAAACAACATCTCTTCCATATTCGTCACCATTATCCTGTTAGAAAATAAAACAGACAACCAAGCCACCAAAGTTTGTCACACCCTCTCAATCCCACAAATTGACCAAACCATACAGGCTTACACTACCAACATAACAGCTTTAGGCAACGATCTAAAATCGTTGCCTATAGTTTGAAAATCGTTGCCTATAAGTATAGGCAACGAAAATTCGTTGCCTATACCGTCGTTGCCTTTTCATCGTTGACTATACTATAGGCAACGAAAAACCAAACCGATTCGTTGCCTATAGTTCGGGGTTTAGGGGTTAGGGTTTTCTACTATAAGCAACGACTAGGATTGAATCGTTGCCTATAGTTTCACTATAGGCAACGACTTCTTCGTTGCCTAAAACCCACCGACAGATCAACTTTGACCACCTTTGAAACTATAGGCAACGACGTCGTTGCCTATACTGAAGAATTTCGTTGCCTATAGTCAATAACATCGTTGCCTATAGTTTGAATTGTTGTATTTCTGGCAAACTATAGGCAACGAAATGGACCAATTTCGTTGCCTATAGTTTGAATTTTTTTGGTGGCAAACTATAGGCAACGAAATTGGTCCATTTCGTTGCCTATAGTTTGTGTTATTTTAAAAAAAAATACTTGATTCTGGATTGGGCCCAATTCCTACTTTTTCCTTAATACAAGCATCGAGTACATTCCCTGTGCCATTTACAGCAAGTTCGATAAATTCATTCTGCATATAACATTTCCCTTGTAAATCAAATTAACCAAGCATTTGAAATTAAGAGCAGCCTATAGGGCCAGTTATATCACTTATACTGTATGTATTTTGCTGTAGTTACAACCATGTTATGCTTCTGTTCAAGTCTTCGGTGCATTTAGCCAATATAAGCTGCATAAATTACAAACCGATGAGGTCTAAGGTTTTCTCATGAGGTAATCTTATCTGCTTTTGGAAGTAACCACCTCCATAACTGCCTGAAAGTGTAGTTGTATACCAAGGAACCTTCAGTGACCAGAAACGTAGCGTATCCTGTAAAAACATATATATCCATTCAGCACTAGTATTAGCACTGAAATCTTTCTTCCATGTCGATCATCTATAACTTCAGTAATCTGAAAGCAGATAAAGTAGAGCTCAAAATTGAGTATTAAAAACAACCTTACATTCTTCATGAGTGGATCATCTTGATGATGCAGAACATGTTACAGGATTATGGTAATGTTGTCCAACTCTACATAAGCTCTCGCCTAAACATGATTGAAATGAATATATAGGCAACGATTTTTTCGTTGCCTATAACCATACTTTAGGCAACGATATGATTAGGCAACGAAAAAAATCGTTGCCTATAAACCTGACATTAGGCAACGATCTGACTTCAACAGGCAACGAATTCGTTGCCTATAGTTCACAATAGGCAACGAAAATTTCGTTGCCTATAAACCAGACATTAGGCAACGATTTGACTTCAACAGGCAACGAATTCATTGCCTATAGTTCACAATAGGCAACGAAAACCCTTGTCGTTGCCTATTGTGAACTATAGGCAACGAATTTCATATCTCGTTGCGCGTTATTTTGAAATTCGTTGCCTAAAGTGGTTATGTTGGTAGTGTTAACTCAAGAACAAGCACACAATTAGCTGTTGCTCCACAGACTCCTAGAATTCACCCCAAATTTTACACGATGGTGATCTGAGAAGCTTTTTTTTGTAGAGGTTTAGACCACAACCAACTTAGGCCCTTCCAAAAGAACTTCTGAGTTTTGGTAAAGTCTTCAAACTCCAAACGAGCTTCCACAAAGCAGACTCATTGGAGCTGGAGGAGTGCTTAAACAAAAGAATAGCTTTACATTTCTGAGAGTGTTTCCAACTGTTTCTCAATTCCTAGCCACACTAGTAAGTGACACCTTCATTGACATGACTAATCTTGACCTTCAATATCTACTTTTGTCCTCATTGAACCACATATTGATATTAAGAGGAATAACAGGGTTAAAATTCACGTACAAGACCACCACCACCAACAGGGGGGATCAATCCAAGTATGCAACAAACCATCCAACATTCTTCAAATACACTAATCTTCCCACATGTTCCCATTCACAACATTGTAGACCTGCCACTTGGAGCCTTGCAATAGGATATCCTTAGCTTCTAACAGACTAAACAACCCCGAGAGGCTCACTGCCGCTGTCCTTTTATTGCATCTATGAATTTACAATAAGGATAACATCACTTGCTTTAATGACCAATGCATATTGCTACTGTTGCTACTAGTAACAAAAAATTCATGACACCAAATAATGTGAAAGCAACAAGAGATATTTGAGGCGGATTATATTGATGAATGTACACATATATCCAAAAGAATTGTTTTGTCGTCTCGTTAAAAATCCTGCTCAATCTGAAAAGGTAAAAAAGAGTACCCACACTAGCATTCTCTGTTGATCCCACAACACTACTCTTTATATACTTATTCAGCACACTTCAAAGAAAAGGCTTCCCATCCTTGATTTGGAACCCTTGCTTACAGAACTGCGAGGGACTGCAAATTTTGCCAAGCCAGATGAAAAGTTAATTGATTGAATATTTGACTTGAACCTAGTCCAAAAAAGCCAAAGGCCTTTTAATTTGAGCAACTATTTACAATCTTAAACGAATTAAAGAACAGGCTATTCGATCACAAGTGGAACATACCCTCCATGAGCAACAGATGGTGGAATGGTTAAGGTAACTCGTAGAGGGTTAATGAAGCAATGTCTGACGAAGCAACGGCCAAAACAATTTTGCCTTCAGATCTTAATCTTGAAATTATAGTATTCCATAAAAAAGTTTTGCCTGTACCTCCGCTACCATAAACAAAAAATGATCTTGGGTTCTTCTGTTCTATGGCTTTGATCACCTCATCGTATATAATTTTTTCATTATTATTTAGTTTGGCGATCAAGTCAGAATGTTCTTGTTTCACTGCTTCACAATCAAAATCTAATACTTCTCTGATAAGCCTATTGTCGAGTTGATGTATTTGTTGTGTCTTTGGCATTGGTAATTTATGGTCTTTTAAACTACTGGACGACATGTTAAACAATTTTTCAAGTTCATCTAGAACAGCATTCTTTAATTCATCATCGGGTATGATAAGATTTGGCATATTAAAATTTAATTTCATTCTGTGTGATATGTCATCAAACATTTTAATCCAATATGCTCGAGGATCCAAGACATTACAAAATAAAATAATCGTAACAAATAAATAACGAATTTGAGGAGAAGTGGCAGTAAAAGTAGATTCCAACAATGCTTCAAGCCATTCTTTATCATCACCTAATAATCCCAAAGCTCGACATGCCTCTTGATAAGTAGAGTATACTATTTCATTGACAGTTCTTATTGCCTCAAAATTGATACATCCTTTTTGAACATTCAAAAGCATTCTAAGATAGTACAATTCACCCGCTTTTGGTGGCACATGTGCTATTCTACCGAGAATGCGATATTTTTTCCTTGGTGTCCATATTTTTTTATTATCATTCCACACAAATTTTGTAGGAAATTGTGTATATGTTAATTTTTTTGCTTTCTTATGAGTCTTGTTTGCAGTAAACCAAGCAATTAGCATTGTAGTTTCTATACCTAAATTTTGTAACACGGTTTCAAGAGAATTAGCTTGATGAAAAAAAATATTTTGTTCATTAGGTAAATGAATTTTCAAATATTGAACTGCAGGATATCTCGAATGAATGGAAAATTCAAATAAACGTCAAACGGACTCATGAGGAGTTAGATATCGACAATTGAGATAATTTTGGATTTCATCATTTATATTATCACGAACTAATACGCGAGCTCTATCGGGTCCTTTATTTATGTATTTGAATAAATATTTTATCAACATAGACTGAGAACATGATTCAACGTTTATATGAGCATTATACCTCAACAACAAATTAGCATTGTATGGAACAACATAATTATTACCAACATGAATTCCTTTTTTAAGTACAAAACGTGAATCATTATCACGGCGTTTATATTGAGGAGATTTGATTGCTTGGAAAACTGTGTTAGGAATAAATGATTTTGGAAAATGTTTCGTACATAATTTGTCTCGCATACACGGAGGAGATGGATTAATTTGACCGCATGGACCGTGAATCATAAATTGGCTAACTATTTCAAACAATTCTGGATTTATATTTTTATCCGGCAATTCCGCTGAAATTATTGAATCTACATCGTTTGCTGTATAACATTTGTATTTATCTTTAAGCCAAAATAATAAATGAGCATGTGGTAAGCCTCGCTTTTGAAATTCAATTGTACATACATGAGCATAGACTTCTCCAAAGGGTTCTCCATCATTAATGTAAGTAATCATATCATCCACTTTTATTTTAAAAATTTGACACACAATATCAGGACGATCTTCTGGTTTGTAGCCCGCTTTTTTTCAAAATATCTCATAATTTTTGGCCATTTTACATTGCACGTGAAGTAATGAACAAATCGGGATTACCATATTCTCTACAAATTGTCATTGCATCTTGATAATTATTTATCATATCTCTTGGACTACCCGTATGAGAACCAGGAAGAAAAATTCTTTTTCCGACATCAGAACCTTGTACAATTCCATTCGAAACAAATGTAAATATATTATTCCATGTTTCACACCTTAGTTCTGGTTGATGATGTCTTATATATTCTAAACGATTTTCTTCAACAGTTGCATATGCATCAACTAAATACTGTTGAAATAATCTTCCACCTTTTAACAAAATACTTGATTGGTTTGCCCTATCATGAATTTGATAACACACAAACTTGTTCATTGTTAATTTTCTATCCTTATTCTCACTTTTGTTTGCAATTGGTTTTAATTTCATATTAATTTTAAATCCATTCTCTCCATATGGAAACAGAAATTGATACTGTAATGACATCAATTTAGGATGAATTTTAGATATACGTTTTAATGGCCCTTCGTTTGATAGAATAATTATATCTCTATTAGAATTAAATTCACCTATATCACCCACAATTAATCCACCAATTTCGGAAACTGAAGGTAATTCATATTGTTTACTATCATTTTTCTCACGATCAAGTATAGTCACATCAAAATTGGGTAATGATTGATTTTCAAAATCATTTATCACAGATCGATACACTTTGGTTAATTCATTACATTGATCTAACAATTCCACTAATCATTTTACAATATCATTATCAATCTTGTTATTTACATTGTTTGGATCAATAGCAATTTTTCGGTTTAAAATCTCATTTTGAGTATCGTATACATATAACTGAGCGTATGTGGGACGTTCTCCTTCCAAAGGTAAAACATAATCCATCAAATGATGCACTTGTCCACATATTTTAAATACATAAGGAGCTCCTCCATTATTTATATTATGCTCAATTTTAGCCCCCATAGAAGTAAACGCAAACATAGAATTATAAACTCTAATATTATCACGAAATAATACACTTTTTCGACCATTATTTGGATTTAGCAATTCATCAAGAAAAATTGGAGTTGGAAATAATATTGGAAGTTGAATTTGGCCTTTTTCACAACAATGAGTATATATATATTGATTTTTCACTTCTCTTTTCAATGCTTCGACTGACCAAAATAAAGCAGTGCAATGACTGCATGTGTAAGCGTCATCTCCAGAATCGTTATACTTGGTAACCACACCTACAATTGAAATTATAAAAAACTTTTTTTAGATAATTAATGATAGGTAATAATTTTTATGAATCGAAATTGAAATCTGGCATCACCTGCGCGGGTTCCTTGATAAGATGCTTGTCCAAAAATTGTTCCACGTGGACCTATAATTCATATAAAACACTGGTTAGTTTGATTCTACATCTGCTAATGAAGAACAAACAATGCATCATATGGCAAAAAGGAAAAAAAAAATTACATCAACAAAATGTGAGACAAACTAAATAAGAGACTAAACACAGATCAATATGCAATTTCTTTTATTAAGCGAAGTCTATTTCGGTAATATAAATGATTGTAAAAACCGATAATGTATAATCAAAACAGCATTCTTAGATTCAATGTATTGGCAATCATATATTGCAGAAAAAGTTACTATATCAATACGCTACCTGATACAGCTTGATCCACATCTTCATCTTCACTGATGTCCACCTCTGACGTCCCTTGACATACTGGAAAGCAAAAGAAACAAATGCAAGTGAATGATAGAAACTATGTGCATCACTGAATATGATGTTGATAGAATAGAATGATCCTAATCTAGAAAAACCAAATGTATAATGTTACACATTTCATATATTTGTGTTATACATTTTAAACCAAATAAAATTGATAGAATTAGATTATACACAAAGCTCTAAAATGCTAAGAAAAATCTTCTACTAATGCATCATACGGTTAGGTTACCTGATTGATCCTTCTCGACATGGTCAACATTTCGATATTCTGCGAAAATAGACTTCCTCTTGGTTGATCTCTGCAATGGTTCAAATCTGTGCGAACATTCACTTTCGAAATAGTGCGACTCTACTACTGTCTCATGGGCCACCAGGCCTTTCTCAAAATTTTCCGCTTTTTCAAATAATCGCTCTCTTATTTTGATCATTTTTTGGCCTCATTACTGGAAAGTGAAAACAAACATAACATCTAACAGTTAAATAATTATTTATACAAAATTACAAATAATGCACATATTAGTGGATAAATTCTACACACCACACAACAATTTGGCCTTACAGAGTATATGAAATTGAATAACACAATAGTAATAAAGAACAAGTTTGAAACGGAAAAAAAAAATGGTGTTAGTGAAACAAAACTCTTACTATCACAAAAGTGTAATTTTTGATTATTGAGATAACATGGAAAGCATAGATTAAGGAATTCAAATGTTAAAGTGTTGTTTCATCCTTTAATTGCTTGCAACAACCACTATGTGCATCCCTTTATTTTAAGCATAATTCCAAAAGAATGTATAATATGATGACTAAAAAGTCAAAAACGCTTATCAACTACTCTTGCAAATAAATTTGTCTTATTATTATTCATGGACATAAATATACATACCTGAAAATTTGTAATGATCGATTGCAATAATGCTTGAGAGAAGCCACAAAGACAACAATAGAATCACACGGCTAACAACTTTTCGCATAAAACCTATATAAACAAATCGAACTTAATATATTATTATATCATTTCAAATCTACAAATTTGAACTAACTAAAAAACTGATTCTATATTTGCTGAGTCTCAAACAATCATATTACATGAAGGAATGCACATGCAAAATGCAATCAAATGCAACATTGATACATCACAGTCAATAACTAATTTTTAGCAAGAAATGCAAGGCAAGGATTCAAACCATTTACTCAAAATTACAAAAGCCAAATATATTAAATTACACTCTAGAAGAGTGTAATACACAAATTGTGATGGGGAGTTTAGATCCAATAGGAATCCTAACAATTCAAACCGTTGAAATCTCAAAATTCTTGTGGAATCCAAAATCCTCACCAAGCTCATGCATACATCACTCTCTATGTAAATCTGTTAAATTACACACTCAGGAAGAGTGGATTACAGAATGCAACAGAAACCTAACAATCGAAACCCTCGAAATCTCACTTTGTAATCAGAAGACCTCACCATACTCATCCATAGACCTCTCTCATCACAATAATAACGTCCTCAATCACAAAGTTATAAAAACCAAACCCAGTCATTAATTATCTCTCCATCTTTGTGTTTAAGAAACTAAACGTCAAATATCAACAAAAAATATTTCTCTAATTTTGGAAAGTCAATCCAGAAAAGCAGACAGAAAATATAGCTTACCAAAAGTAAAGGAACAGCAGAATAAGGAGATTAATCTTCGTTTAAGTCCTGCACATTTGTAGATAAAATAGCTTATCATCATATTCGTCCAAAGTTCACATCATCCATAATATACAACCTAATTCTAGACTTTTTCGAGGTTCCAGCTTTCTCACCAGTATAATCAAAACCTTCAAAGAACAGTATGTGACCTTTTTCTTGAAGAAGACAATTATGAGAACTTACAATTTTGAAAACGTACAAATTAATATTTGTAACAAACACTACTTAAAAAGAACAAAAAACTTTACACGCACAAACAAAATCTCAAACACCAAATTAGGTATAGCTGTCTAAGTATCATTATCGTACCGAAGGGTCTCCCAGTATGGTGAAAAACAAAACCGAAAACTGAACAAAGACGTGGAAAATGGACGTTGGATCAAAGACCAAGACCTGCATTGAACATAGACAACATAAATCAAATCGATTAAAACGAAGAACACCCTATCTCAACACAGACAACACGAAATGAAAAAAAAAATATCGATTAAACTTACCAATGTGATTGAACAAAAATCAAAATCTAGTGGAAAAAAAAATGGGCGGTCGGAGACGATTGGAGTTGAAAACGAAAATCTGTAGCAGCAACCGATCTATCAGAAGTTGTGTTCAAATAAGAAGGGTAGCAGGTTGACACTTTGACGTAACTATGAAAATGTTATTGAAGAAGATGTCGAAAGATGTGAGGATCCCGAACGAAAAAGAAAAAGATTTCATTAGAGAAAAGATAAAGACTTACTTTGATTATTAGCTTCTCCGACGATATCGCATATGAGAGCAAGATGATGGCACAAAGAGAGGAAAGCTTATCCAATATAGTGATGATCACAGATAATGAGCTGTGTAATTGACAGAGAAAGAGAGAGAGTTAGGTTATGCAAACCAGCATACGGCCCGCATGTTTACAAAATCATGACCCAGATTCCCCCTTTGAACAGTAAAAGGAACAATGAAACCTTGTATCACGATTGTTAGATAGTAAATTAGATTTATACAATAATACAAAAAGCAAAGCCAAAATAGATTACCCTTAATATATTAAAAACAGTTGAATGTTCTTCCTAACTGTTGAAAAGCTTCATATTTATATGAGAGAATATGAAATCACTCATAATAAGCAAAACAAAGTATCAAATTTTGGGAAAGAATGTACCTTCTTATCTCTTAAGAGAGCACAACCAGTGTAACACCACCCAATCCAACAGCACGGAAAATAACCCTGTCGCTAAAGCACCAACACTACCTCCAACAAAAACCAGCTACAACAAAAAATGTAATATAAGTCCACACCAAGTATATACCATGTAGTATCCACATTGCCATGCACCAAGACTTAAAGTTCCCCTTTCATTTGATAATAAAAAAACCAAAAAAAATCCCTGAATTTTAATCTCAATGATCAAATATCAACAAACCAACTTCAACGGAATCACATTTATGCAAAACTCAACCTTATAGCGTTCCACAAACTAAAAATTATATCATCACATATCTGATATCAAAGCAACCATATACGCTAATATATATGTAGTCATTTGGAATTAGATTTCTTCATCTATTGGTACCACATTTTTGCTTCTCGCATGCCACATCTCAAGTGAGAAAACCAGTCAACTACCTAAAGTTAGGGAAGTTCTGCAATGAGCAGACCAATAGTGTGCAGTGCGGGGGGATGATTTTGCCGCAGCTACACCACTCAGGTGCATTGATAATCAGGCTGCTGTCCCCAACTATTGTGGAGATGCCAAGAAGTTCTTGCTTGGTGGAGGTGATGATGCACAATGGGTTTGTGCCAAATGCAAAGGCTACAGGGCTGATGCTTTGCTTCATAGATGTGATGCCAGCAGCTTCAGGATTAAGGATGTTTCAAATATGGGGTAGCTAATTAGCGTAGAAAATCATGTTGGCTTTCTAAAATAATGGCATAGTAAATCATTTTGAATATTGGTCATAACAATGCCTTAGTTTTTATTTTGATGACTGTTACCATCATCTTATCGTATAACTACGCAACGCGCGGGGAGTCACATAGTTTATACCATTCATGAGACACCTACCTGCACCACCCGCCAAGGACCAACTCATTTCCACTAAATAACATACATCAGCTCCCTGCAGATAATGGTCAACCTCCAAAATGGCTCTACTCTATAAGGTAATCAATCAATTCAACATCCAAAATGTCCCGTAAAAAACATGTTCAAGCATAACAAAGCAAACTACTTACGATCAATGGATCAAATAGGCAAATAGGCAAGTAGACAAATTGAAATGGGGTGGCCCAGGAAAAAACCTGTTCGAAATCATCTGAACTCTTTTACTTCCCCTACTAAGTGAACAATTGGGCACAAAACCACTACTTTCCAGCATAATAAGCAAACTATTTTAGTACTTTACAGTAAAATCAAAGAGGTGTCAGTGATCACTGAATACCCTGTGAGCCAATGTTCAGAGTGGGATACACGGTGCATACCAACACACAAAACTTTCATTTCGATATAATTATACTTGACACAGATCATGAACAGTAGCAAGGGAACAACTATTAACTACATCCTCTATAGCTCATTAATCATCATCAATTGTAGCTCTCAAAAGAACATCAAAGGGTCCATTCCAAATAGCTTTATTGTCTACATTAGTCGATCAATAAGCATAGACTACATTTCTTACAGTAATGTTGATAACAGAACAACTATAGGAAAAGCAATGTATAATAAGCCTATTTAAACTCCACTAATAACTGTTGGTTGCCATAACTGAAGTGATCAGGCGGGTATAAGCTCTAAATATGAACTACTTTACAGTAAGATCGCCAAGGTGTCAATGCTCAATGAATTTTGTTTACCACAGGGATAAAGGACAACATTTGCATTGGACACGTTCCTAATGCTATACACATGATACCTACCTCGCCACACCTTTAATCTTTCATTTTGGTACAAACATTTTTAATTATTATATCCTATACTGAAGATGTAAGGTTGTTACAGATTAGATATAAAGCATGAAGGTGAACTGCTAACATATCCTGCATCTGTATTCATCAATCCTCAACAGCCTCATACAACCAGCCCCCAATCTCAAACACAGTCCCATCAAATTAAACACTTCGCAAAAGAATCTATCAGTTAGGTATGATTGAACTCGTGGACAAAAAATCAAAGAAAGAGAGACATACAAGAACAAAAGCTTAATTTGGTTCCTCTCCTTGGGTGATTTTCCTCTGAAACTTCATTGTCACTTATAGGAGCCTATGAATCCAATTCAATCCAATCGTATATATCAGGTACCTACACACCCGACTTCAGTCTGCTGCACCATTGAGTTCAAGTTGCTGTAATTCATCAATAAACCCAATACTAAGCACGCAAATACTATGAGCAAATCAAATAACTCTGAAGAGCGTAGCGAATAATTGAATTAGACTCCAGGTCGAATTAGATGTCATACCTGATATCTTCACCTTCACTTTCTTTGTCTTTCTTTCAAATCGCCAAATAGCCGAATGATGTATACTATTTTCCTATTTCTTTGAGAAGGGTGAGAAATGACTGTAAACAACATAGAGACCAAGTTCAAACAATTCAGAAGCATATCGGGAAATTGAGAACGCGAATTGAATTATAACATGACAACAAATTGGGAAAATGGAATTACCAATGGGTGTTTTGAATTTGTTACCTGGGCACTGAAGTCTTAATGGTAGATTCATAATTAGTCATGATCTCTAGATTCTTTAAACTTAGCAATTAGTCAAAAACAGTAGAAGATAAGCCTAGCGGAGACAGAAGCTGATTCAAACCATAATTACCTATATAACATTCATGAAACAACTGTAGCTAAGAACCCTGTTCACTATTCTTCGGCGTGCAAACGAGCATTTCATACATGATAGCACCAAGTGACCACCTGTGAACAAGATAGCTTCCAGTTATCGGTATACAAGGCTAATACAAAGATAAAGTTCCATCCAAATATGAGGTCAAAATCTATGGAAAACGGATCTTCTTTGATGTCTAAAAAGATTTCACACAAACACCCTTTCACTATAAGGCAAAAGTACTCACCAATCACATTCCATTCCATAACCTTTTTTCAATAGAACTTCGGGAGCAATATAGTCAGGTGTACCAACTGTGGAACAAGCCTGTAATACCCATACATCAATAGTAAGGATATGATACCCGATACCACCATACCAAAAGACTATGAATAAAATATCTTCTGTATCTACTCTCAAAACCATTGTAATAGGGATAGGGATTGAGTGAGAACTGATTGCACTCACAAGCATTCTCCTATTCTTCTGCCAATGCTGCAGTTTCTCTTGTTGTGTGCGTTTTGGAGCTGCAGGTTTATCATCAGTCTATCCAGTAGCATTCGGATTGCTTGCTACTGAGAAGTCTTCATGGATTGTGCTGGAGTCTAAGGGTTGCATAGTCCAAAATCAGACAGTATCAAGTGTTCATATCTATCAAGTAGTCTCTGTGATGAAGAACAAACATGTTTAGCCCCAATTTCGTAGTACAAAGGTGCATGTTTAATCTTAAGCAGAACGAACTTTCAAAAATTTATGTAGTCGTACCACCAACCTATAATATAATTGTGTTTAGGAATAGACTCAATAGCCAAAACTGTTTCAGCAACTATAAATCTAGCCTCATGTTCAGTCAAAATATTCTTTCTTATAAGTAAATTCATCATATCTCCTCCATGATAAGGTAAAGATAGTCATCATCTTGAAAAGAGCAGTAGAGCTTGACAAGGCAATTGCTATCTCAGCAAGCTGACTCCTTTCAGCTTTTACATGGTCAACCTAGAAAGAATACATGGCAACTGGCAGTGAATTCATTTCAAGCTTTCAACTACCTCGCAATATGAAATAGCTGACCAGTTAACTGAAATACCTGGCCTCTACGAAGAATTTCTGTTTTCTTAAGCTTTTTCATGGCATACACAGAACCTGTTGTCTTTTCCATGCAAACACGAACCTACACCATAAAGACAATTTACTAACTGAATCTATACCAGCCACATGAGACAAAACTCATATACGGGAATAAATACCCAATAACATCTGTATAAATTCATTATCGGTCACAATTCTGTACATAAACAGAAAGAAGCTATTACCACTTCACCATAATGTTAAAACTACGCAAATAGAAGGACACCTTACTGTCTATCATGTCCGTACAAATTACTGTGGAGGCAGGACTTAGTAATTTAAATGTATATTTGTACCACTTCAGAAGAAAAACTCTTCCATTCTGTAAAGCTTTCATTGGCAAGTCTTGTTTAGCTTTCACTTTAATCTTTGTACTCATCCAGGGGTTTGTAAATTCATCAAAGGTAACTGATTTAGGCATCGAAACTATCCAGATTTATTAAAGATTTCAAATGAAACCAGAATTTTAGGGCATCAAAGGCAACCGATATATCGAAGGCATCAAAACAATCCAGATTCGTTAAAGGTTTCAAATGAAACCAGAATCATATAGGCATCAAAGACAGTTTATCCATCAAAACAATCTAGTTTGATCCAAAGGCATCAGAGGATGCCAGATTCATCCAAAGGCAACCGATTTTCAAAGGAAACTCAATTTACCAAAGGCATCGAGAAAATCAAAGGTATCAAAGCCATGGAACCAATCGTGATTTATCGAATGAAACCAGTTTCAACATGGCATAAAAGGCAACCAATTTATCAAAGGAAACTCAATTCATCAAGAGCTTGAAGGAAACAAAAATCATCAATGGCATCAGAACTGTCCACATTCGCCAAACAATTATACATAGAATTTTGTAAAGAAAGGCTTCTCTCCTAACTTGCTTATAGCAGAGAAGATAAAGGGAATGGAATGGGCTCTGCAATCTCGATCATGAAAAGTCACAACATCTAATCTAATGTAATGAATTAATCACACACACTCTCTCTGTCTTGTTCTTCATCTGACAACAAGACGAGGAGTTGAAGAAACAAAATTTTGTAATCCGAGAACAACAAATATGTATCAAACTTATAGAACCAATGAGCATACAACAACAACAATAAATCCACCAGAATCAAACAATCAAGAGAGAGAGAGAGAGAGAGAGAGAGAGAATCACCTACCTGTTGGAGGAGACCGGAGAGAAGCTGGAAAAATTGGCTTTCCGTCCTCGGCAGCCATGGTTTCCTTCCTTCCTTCACTTCCTTCCCCTATTAATTTTCTTTTTTTTTCAATGGGGTTTGGTTTTGTTTTGTTTTGTTTTCAGGTCTTAAGGCCCAAAATGTCCAAACAAGAACCTAAAAGCAAAATCAAAAAGGCCTAACCCAAAGCAAAGCAAGCTTATTCATCCTGGTACTACGGAAACCCAACGGTTAAAATTTGAAATTCGCCGACTTCCATTTCAAATCTAACGCAACAACGGCACATCTCACATCTCTCTCTCTCTCTCCTCTCTCTCTCATATTTGCCCACAGCGGCACAATGGCAGTTTTGAATTTTGAATCGAGGGGAGGGGAGGAGAGGAGATGAGAGGCAAAGCGGGCGAGCGTTATGTGTGGGATTATCCGAAGATCAATCATGAAACGAAACCGAGATTTGGTTTCAAAGCTCTCAAACATTTGCAAACGGTATCTCTCTTTCTCTCTCTCTCTCTCTCTCTCTCTCTCTCTCTCTCTCTCTCTCTCTCTCTCTCTCTCTCTCTCTCTCTCTCTCTCTCTCTCGATCTCTCGAATTTCATTCCCAAACTCTCTCGATGTGGGTTCTCTCTTTAGCAACGGTATCTCTCTCGATTTAACTTCTCAAATTCTGATGATTTTGGGGCTACTGAAATTTCAATTTTCTGCATTATCGTCGAGTTTGCCTTTTGATCATCATTTTTCATGAATAATTATATGTTCAGTTGGCTTTTGGTCCCTTTTGATGATTCTGGTTCCCTTTGATGTCATTGATGATTGTTGGTTTACTTGATAGAATTGAGTTGCCTTCGGATAAATCGGTTGGCTTTTATGATTTTATGGTTTCATTTGAGAAACCTTTTATGAAAATCTGAAATTCTGGATCGTTTCAGTGATTTTGATAAAATTGAGTTGCCTTCGATGAATATCGGTCGACTTTGATGCCTTTCTGATACTGGTTTCATTTGAAACCTTTGATGAATATGGATGGTTTTGATGGAATTGAGTTGCCTTCGATGAATCAGTTACCTTATTGATTCTAGTTTCACTTGAAACCTTTGATGGAATTGAGTTGCTTTCGATGAATCGGTTACCTTTATGATTCTGGTTTCATTTGAAACCTTGGATGAATCTGGATTATCACAATGTTTTTGATACATTGAGTTGGCTTTGAAAAGAAATCGGTTGCCTTATTGCCCCTCGAATATATGGTTTCATTTGAAACCTATAATGGTCCTGGATAGATTGGAGCCTTGGATCAATCGATTGCATTTGATGCTTTTATGGTTTCAGTAGAAACCTTGGGTGAATTTGGATTGTTACAATGTTCTCGATTCATTGAGTTGCCTGTAAAAAGGAATTGGTTGCCTTACTGCCCCTTCTCGGATTCAATCTTCTGCATATTTTTTGGTATCTGTCTTCATTCTCCTTTTCCCAAATTCTGATTCAGGGTTTTGCTATTGAATTCGATCTTCTGCATATTTTGTGGCTTTAGTAGGGGGGGGCTACCCAGTTACTGAAATCAATCTTCTGCATAGTTATTGGGTTGCCCTTTAATTCAGTGAATCTATCTATCTTGTTGCATCTGATAATCAGTGAACAAGTCAAGTTGCCTTTTTCATGAATATATAACTTCAGTTAGTTGCCTTTGATAAAATTGTTGGCTTAATTTGGTCCCTTCGATGATTCTGGTTCAGTTCCCTTTGATGTTCTGTCATTCATGATATGGTTTCCTTGATACAATTGAGTTGCCTTGGATAAAGTCGTCTGGTTTCTTATATGAAGTCTGAAATTCTGGATCATTTCAGTGATTTTGATGATAGAATTGAGTTGCCTTTCTGATACTGGTTTCATTTGAAACCTTTGATCAATCTGGATGGTTTTGATGCTTTTGCCCACAACGGCACCAAGGAAGTTTTGAATTTTGAATCGAAGGGCTTGGCTACTCTGTAGAAGAGAGGAGAGGGAGACAAGTCCGATCGATGTGAGTTCTATCTTTAGCAACAGTATCTCTTTCGATTCTCCTTTTCCCAAATGCTTCAGGGTTGTGCTATTGAATTCGATCTTCTGCATAATTTGTACAAACCAAGGGCATATTGTATGATGCCAACAATCATGGATCAAACTGCAAGGAACTTACAAGGCCAGCACTTGTACTGGAATACAAGTTCAAGAGTTCCAAACGATCCTAAAAAATAAAAGGTCAATATGTGCATATCTAATTGCTACCCCACTAACAATCATAGCCACTTCAACAATCATAGAAGATTTGCTCTTCATTGTAGAGTACTGCGCTCCGACAACAATCCCTGAAGCATTTCTTGCTTACCATATTTCGCAGACAGCATCTATTCCATATTCATTACCATCATGCTCTTAGAAAACAGAACAGACAACTAAGCCACCAAAGTTTGTCACACCCTCTCAATCCCACAGATTGACCAAACCATACAGGCTTAACCCAAGAACAGGCTCACAAGTAGCTATTACTCCAGTCTCCTAGAATTCACCCCAAATTTTACACGATGGTGATCTGAGATGCATTTTTCTGTAGAGGTTTAGACCACAATCGACTTAGGCACTTCCAAAAAGAATTTTCTGAGTTTTGGTCAAGTCTTAAAACTCCAAAGGAGCTTCCACACAGCAGACTCAATGGAGCTTAAGGAGTGCCTAGACAAAGGAATACCTTGAAATTTCTAAGAGTTCTTCCAATTGTAATCAGACTTAACTTAATAGTCTCCATTCTCAGTTCCTATCCACACTAAGTGACACCCCTATTGACATGACTAATCTTGACCTTCAATATCTAACTTATTTCCTCATTGAACCAAATTAATAGGTCTCTATCTGATGTGATTTTTATGTACTTATAAACTAACTTGTTTGTTTCCCGATCGATAAGGCAACTGACTTTGAGGATAGCTTTTGTGCTTAATTGTGACGGTTTACTTTAAAACTACCTTGCGTTAAGGTTGTTCTTTGTTACGATAATGGATAATTTCCTCAAATCCTTCTTCTTTAGTTCAATAGGATTAGTTGAAGAATTGAGGGCTGGATGTGTGAAGGATCGAAATTGTTGGTTGCCCTGATGAGCTCGGAAGAGGATGATGCCCTAAACATCTGCAGTTGAGGCATAAGAATCAATGATGTCCTCTAATAAGTTCCAAAACTAACTGCAGTTGAGCTGACCTTAGAAGTTAGAACTCCTCCATGTACATTGTCATTCTGATAATACAAACACATAGATTGACAGAAATTATGTCATATAAATCAATAAAACTAAAAGTAGCTAATCTGAACACAGAACACCTAACCGGCGCATTTTCCCTTCACTTTTCAGCAGCTTCACACAAAACTCAGAAATATCTACCCTAACTACTAGTCATTTTACTTGTCTGCAAACTGCAGAGCTGATAATGATAGGCGTGATCCTTCATTTTCCAGTGATGTGGTATTAAATAAATGGAAGAACCAGTACTCTACTAGCTTGCCTAAAAGAAATATTTTCATTTTAGCCTCAAAAATCTGAGGTTGATAAAATTAATTTTCCATAATGTTTTAACAAGAAACGTAAATGTTCTCTTACGGTATTACAGTAATGCTGTTTTCTACAATAAAGTGTATTAGCCACTTTCTCTCCTCAAATTAGAATCGGTGTTCGTTTTCTTGTACACGCAAAGCAACACAGCAGTTTTTCATGACTACTTGTGTATTAAGATAGGATGCCCATATATTCGTGCAGAGAATAATATTGCATTCTAAATGAACTGGCTGCTAACCACCACTATTGCAGAATCAGATTTTTCAACAGAATTAGATTTCCTCAACTGACTTCTTAAAGCCTTGAATTTGGGCTGTGCCAATTCTAGTAGTTTAAAGGTTCACAAACAGCTTCAACAGATAACTTTTTCACTATGCTTGGACATGGATCCATCCCAAAGTTGGTAGTTGATATGCTCAGCGAACATTTCTGCTTGCCTATGCACTCCTGCAAAGATCAAGATAGCACAAAACAAGATGGAAGAAATGGTTAGAACCAGAAATATAGTTCAATATAAAAGTCTACCATTGTGATTTGGCACAGGGAACAGGAAAACCACCAAGTCTTTGATACCAACTCATGTGACAGTCATCTACTTTGGGGATGTAAATTAACGATTCATCATGTGGTGACTACATTTGGTGACCCTCACAATAAAGATGTTGATATTTGATTCAGTTGAGTATGTACAATAAATATTGATGCGAACTTTTTACCTTCCTTCACTGAAATATATAAGAAACAGTCTGAAGAACACCTTATCTACGACAGCCTTCATATCAGTTGACTATGTACTATTGAAATAGGAAGTTTAAACCCTCACTGCAATATATAAGAAACAGTCTGAAGAATACCTTCTCTATGACAGCCTTCGAATTTGTAGCATGACAGGTACCATGCTGAAAATTCCCACAGCTTCCAGATGGAGTTCCAAAGCTTGAAAATTTAATAGTAGCGATGGAGTATCCATCTGTACAGTGTAGGCTGATTTTAGGCTTCTTTTGCTCTTCCAGTTGGCCAGAGCTCTCATTATGCCAATTCCCAGTGGGTAAGTGCTTTTCAGAAACCTCAGCACATACAGTGCTCACTGAACTCTTGACAAGAGATATTTTTGATACATCCCCACCAATCTCCTCGAAAACTACCAACAGGTTTTTAGATTGCTTCAACCAGGACCTGGGAACATGGTACCTGAACATAGGACAATAAATACAGACTTTGAAATGGTTTTAAGGGATTGTACTGACTAATTTATTAATAATAGCATTAAGAGAAATTTACCATTGTTGAGTTGGATGCTTACAACCAGATTGGCACTTATCCTTAGGACTAAAGGTACCGGGATAACTGCAATCACTGCAATCACCGTAAGCATAAGTGGTCCAGTACCTTCCAATGTTTTCCCCATTGATCCATACTTGACCCTTCCCCATACTACTCATGTCCAAAGCCAAAGGCTCATCTCCTTCAGGTGCATCAAACTTCACCTGGGAGTTCAACTATATCTCTTAACAACAATACTTGATATTTCCACAGGAGATAGTGATCAAACCCAAGCTAATGTATTGGAGCATAAACCAACTCTAATACATCTTTCGTCAAACCCCAGCAGCGAAAATTATTTCTTAATTAGAAATATACGAATGAAGGCAATGCTGTTTAGCAAGCTTCAGTATTTGAAGTTTCCTGTCCATACATTATACCATGTTAGTGGCTGTTGATTCTTTGCCACTGCGGACAACCTCGTCCAATCCACTACGGAGATGGAACTTGGAGAACCCAGGTTCATGGCTTCTCCTTTAAGCCCCGCCTGTTATTGGAAACAGAAATGAGTGGGCACTCCTCGAGTACATTACCAAGTCACCGCAATCAAATGAAAGTAGTATGTATAGACCTTGTGTGACCATTTCTGCCATGAAATATCTCTGCTTCCTTGGTCTAGTCCACGTAGTACAACGGGCCCAAGTACTCCAGCTTTCCTTGTCTCAAAATGAGGACCATTGTTCTTTGAAAGCACAGCCACAATAAAGTTCAATAATAATTCTGTTCAGAAAATGAAATTCGGCAAGAACACGTAGGATTTGGGGATTTAATTCATCAACAGTATTAAGATACTCAATTCATAGCTCTATAAATGAACAGAAAATTGTTATGCATATGATCCAAGGAAAATTTAGAATCATCCCTAGAATCTTATCAGAAGCTGGTACCACCTGTCAGTCTAACATGTATAATTTGCCCTTCAAATTTGTACTTGTAAATGGTGAGATATATCAATTTGAAATCAGGAAATGTAATCATCACATAGATCAAGCAAATATCATGCGTAGGTATACCTATAGCGTATATTCTCTCACATCACCGTCCCAAATTCTTATATATAAAAAGCGACCACCGCCAGTATGTCTTAAAAAAAATATTTTTTCACCTATGTAACTTATTCAGTAAAATTTACAACATTAATTAAGCCAAAATTAAAGCACTTAAAGACATGTTAGTAGCATTGAATTTTCTTCACCTGTATCAAAATTTCAAAATTTTGCAAGATACAGAGAGAGGAGATGTTCTATATAATAAAGCTGAACTTCAGCTTAGGAGTACCCGACTTCAAGAAATTTGAGAACTAACCGGTAAGCCAACAGCAATATTGAGAATTGAGATTTTATTCAATCCCGCATGCAGGACGATGTTTCCCGTAAAAGTGAATCTCTTGTGTTGCCCAGTCCCATATGTCGATCCTAATATTACAGCACAAAACTATATAGGTAATAGTTCTATACATCATCAGACAGACCCAGAACTATTTGTCTTCCAAATCATAACTAAATGGTTTATTTATCCAGAACAATAGCATATCAAAAATTCACCTGAGAGCTGGTCATTGATGAAGACATGCATACCATCACTAGCTGATTCCACAGTCAGAGTCAGGTGTTGACCGCCACGCAGAAATGATTCAGATGATTTTATATCGATACTATAAACATCAATTTATGCTCAGTAAGCTTCACTGACAGGATTTAGATTTCCATGCAAAGATATGGGTTCAATGGAAAGAAGAATCAAGTCAATTTATCTTACCTGGACGTGTACCATAAATAATCACTGGAGTCTCTGGTGACGTTCAACTGATCTAAGAGACCAATTACCGTGACTTTTGTATCACTGGCCACTAAAGAAATGTCTTCACTAAAGGTCTTCCATGAATGAAACTTAGACTTAGTAGGAAAAAACTGTTTATGGGATGTCTGAACTCCCACCTGCAATGAAGAGCTTAATGACAAACTTTTGTCTAATTATCTATATGCTATCACAAAATAAAACAAAATTAATCTATTAGCACAGCTCTCCAAAATTTTGATGCAATGCATTTTTGGGCCAAAAAATATTTATGAAGAGTATCTGGAGAAATTTGTCTCAGATTGATGTATCAGACAAACTTGTGCAAAATTTATTATTCAATAAACAAGCACTGCATTTACCAAGGTTTATCGACTTACTTGGGCAGTATTGAATACAACATTTTTACAATCTAGTAGGATGTTGACGGACCAAGGTGGGAGGTGATACTTCATCTTATTGAAAGTCACTGTTGCAACTGACTTTGTATTGTAGTTTGAGAGGAAAGCTGCACAACCTCCTGTCTTGGAAGAGAATACGTGTACCTGAATTTTAGATTATTCAATAAACAAGTGTGGACTTCCTTTTCGTTCAAATCTGATAAAATCCGTTAATTTGGTTCAGTAATTGGTTATAAAGAATATTATAGGTATAATACTGTAATTTCATTCTGAAGGGGAAAGCCAAGTTCATATTTTCTTGACCTGCTGATAGCTTCTTGATAACATGTTGAAAATGAACATGTAATTAAGAACCTAAATGAACATGTTCTTAATAACCTGCTTTAGGTTTAACTTCAAATACTGCTTTCTACTATAGGAAATTCAGAGTAATGTCATTCTTTCTTACACTCCTTCAAGAGGCCAACAAACCTCTCCATAATTCCCTAAGGATGTGGCGGTAGGATCAGCATTCAGCAGCGCTTTCTCACATAACTTGACAGCCTTATGCAGTTCCTTTAAGTGGCCATACTTAGGTTGCCTGATCAAGCCTATCATGTCAGCCAAGAGTTAGAACACAGCAAAATGAGTACTACTTACATTATAAGAGATACACTAAAACTAAACTACATTAGAGAGAAAAAAAATTACATTATGTTTTTTAAGTCATTCAGGTTTTCTTAAGCCATTCAGGTTTTTCTCACCATATTCATCAATGGGGGCATCATAGTCATAGCTGGTAGTAATAAATGGGCCTCCAGCAGTTCTTCCGAAATTTGTTCCTCCATGGTACTGCAGGCAATGATTAGCATTTGACCTCAATCATCTATGTCAGAAAGGTATCATATGATTATTAAAGCAATTCAAATTTCAAATAGAACCTAAATATTATATTTCCAGGAAATAATGCTTCATTCGATTGCAGAATTGTGGTATAAGAAATACTGAAGATGTAGGCTTCTATGACCCACAGTTTTAATAGTTGCAAGGTTTCATACTTTCCTCTGGTCTAGAGACATGTAGTGGGTTAAAAAAATTTACTGACCATGTAATAATTTATAAAGGAGCCTCCTTTCTGAATGAATCGGGCAACTCCAAATGCCAAATCTTCAACAGGTCTCTTGTAAATTGGCCCACCAAATTCTGTAAACCTGTAAGTGCACAGTAATTAAATGTACATAGATGTATAACATACAATGCACAAGGTTCTGAGAGCAAAGGTAGATGTAAGACTTACCAGCCAGCCAAGCCTCAGTCCAAAGTGTGGGTTTGTATGGTTTGTTTGGAGAAAAATGGTCGCAATAAAAACCATTGCAAGTGTTTATCTGTGAACAAGAATATGCAAGGGATTACGCACAATCCTTTGAAGGAAAATGTTAACCACTTCCGCATATACTTGTTTTGTCCTTTCAATAACAATAAGTAGATTGAAGCTCAACTGCAGAGGCAAAAATTTAGTGAAGTTGGGTCGCTCATGGGATGCATAACGCTCCTAACAGAAAATAAAACGGACGAGAATGGGGATTAGATGTATGTGCTCACCTCTGGGTCTGGGGCATCCTCTTGCTTGCACATGACCCATGGAACGCCGGTACCCAATCCAACAGCCATCTCTGCCGCCCAAGTCATGTAAGCATGACCAGCAGCACCAAAAAGCTTGCTTTCAGGCTCATATTCATTCTCAATCTGCACACACATACATGTAGTAAATGAGGTAATATAGATGAATACCATCGAACACCACGATCTAAATATTTCCTTTCTATTATTTCTTTTCTATTCTGTTTTCAGTTTTCTGTTCTAAGCTGAGAGTAGTGTCAACCGTAGTAATCACACAGAAACAAAGTAACAAGCATTTGTAATATAAAGACTACCTGAGAAAGGATAATGGGGCCACCTTGAGGCTCAAAAAGCTTTTCTTGCTTCATCAATTGAACAATTTTCTGGGTAAACTTTTGCATTGCTGACTGCAACATAATGACAGGAAATATATGGAGTTAGCTCCCTTACTCAATATCATTCATTCTACAAAAACACACACACCTTGAAAGGCTCATTATCTGTTCTGAAGCTAATGCCTGGAACATATTTTAGCCAAACTGGAAAACCCTTGCAATTGTAAGGAGAAACCATCTAAGAAATTAACTTTTGTAGCAGATTGAACTCATCACAAGTTATCAAGAAAAAGTGAAGTGCTCATTGCCCGAAATTCCATTCTGAACAAATGTAGGGCCCAATGCGAAGATGCACATAAAGCTGTGCCTCTTGGATCGTCTTGATGAACCGAACCAAATCATTTCTCCCTTCAAAATTGAACTACAACCCACCCAGAAAAAAATGTACATATGAGAAGAAAGAAATGGATACTTTGAACAATAAGCAATCAATAGCAACATTAGAAAACAAAGTACATTGCCAGGTGAAGGCTCATGAAGATTCCAAAACACATAGGTGTCAATAACATCCAAGCCACCATCTTTATCCTTCTCTATAAGACCTTCCCACATCTGCATTTCATACAAATGGAACAAACGCACTATGCTCCAAAAATGTGGGTATTGAAATCCCAAAAATAGAAAGGGGTGAAAGTTCACATACCTCAGGAGTACTCCTAGGATAGTGAATGGACCCAGAAAAGAGAATTCTTCTCTGCCCATTAATGATGAGAGCTTTGCCGTCATAGCTAACATTGCACTGTGTCACATCAAAACATAGAGACAACAACCCTATGCAAAACAGAACCCAACTGAAAGAAGAACTAGCTCCCATTGTTGTCTCAGTTTGATGAGATGTGAGTTCAAAATGTGGTTCAGTACTCTCACTAGTCCATTTGTCTGGAATCACAATTAGGCACAGTGACAAATTGATTGGTTCCAAAAGAGAAAAAGCCATTTGATTTGGGGAAAAGGGTAACACCAAAAACTGTACCAGTAAGACCGAATACAGTCACTGATCGGGCTCCACAGCACCATTAACAAATAAAGACACTTACTTTGTCTGCAAAACTTTAAAATTGTATGGAGAGAGTAAACGAACCTATATGGAATCTGCATTCTTCTACTGAATGGAGCGAGGAAGTTTTGTTGTTTTGTTTTTATTGGTGTTGGAGTGTTGCATGCAGAGGAATTAGTCGAGTATATGGGGAGATTTTCTGAAAGTTGCCATGGGAGAATGGGCAGTCAAGTCGTAGTCTTTTTTATTTTATTTTATTTATGCTTCACAGTACCCTTTATATTTGTTGAAACTGTAAATTAGCCCTCACAAAATTCTAAAATTTATTTATCTAAAAAGTAAAACATAAACTTATTAAAATCAGCATATTTCTTCAATACTTTATTTACGTTTCATTTTTGTTTTTGTATACTTTGTAAGCGTTACGAACTTTGTTTTTGTTTATGTTTCGTTTATGTTGCTTTCGAATTCGGTACTTCTCTCGCCTAAGAAGCTTAACTTCAAAGTTCTCTTATCCTACTTAGTTAGTTTCTGCTAAGGAGTAAGGAGTGTTTGTCCCGCCAAAGAAGCTAAGTACTAAATAAGCAGCATGAAAATGAGAACCAATTTTAGTCATTACTTGCATGGAAATCAAAGAATTAATTGTCAATTTTGCCAATTATAGGGGCAGATCTAGCCCTTGGACAACCTGGGCTACAACCCACCCAATCTTTTAGCTAATAAAAAAGAAATATAGATATACATTTATTTATAAAATATTATTAATAAACAAAAATAGAAACATATTTGTCTATTTTCTTCGCCTCTCACTCGAATGTCCCATCTCAATCACTTCATCAATTAATTCTTAAACATTAAATAACAAAGCTTATACGTGCACACTCATTGTCTCTATATTGAAAAATAATATGCCGGTAGTATATATTGACAATGATTTAATTTTTGTTGAATTTCAAGTAAGCGGATCTAGAATGGTAAGATATAGTTGGTTAATATCAATTTAAAATTTCATATTCGCGAGAAGTTTATGTCTCCATGCCACTAATGTGTATATTTCTTATATTATAATAATAAAGACGTGAGAATGAGTCTCATAATAGGATACAAACTTTTTAAAAAAAAATGTATGCGCAACGCACAAGACGCACAGCTCACCCTGTTTCAAAATTCTGGATCCGCCCCGATTATACATGAAATTGATATCAACTCTAGAGAATGAAATCCAGATTTTAGATTCAAGCACGAATTACTCGTGAGTTTTTATAATATTATAGAGGTCGAACAAATTTTTAGGGCTGGACAAGAGTCGGAATGGATCCGTCGGGACAAAAATTATAATCGATTCATAGTATTTTAGCGCAACGTGTCGGTATGAGATTTTTTATTCTAAAAATAAAATCCAAGAATGCCCAAACCCAAACGGAATTGGTTCGGTATGGGTTCATTTCGAGATCCTTATGTTCTTTTTTTATAAGAAAAATAATGCAAGAACATATCTAAAAGTTTCAAAATGATTAAATAAAAGCATCTCAATAAGTTCATAATCGATGTTCTCAGATGGTAGTAATCATATACCCAGTTGCATATATAGATACTCAGTTGCATAAATAAATATCCAATTGCATATATAGATACCGATCGACATGGAAGTAATCATATGTTTACCGATCCAATTGCATAACTATTTTTCATTTACAAACTAAGAAACCAATAGTCAATAAAAATCTCTACGAAGTTGAGTTGATCAAAGTCTTTCTTAGAGTTGATTAAAGTCGTACGTGAAACAGTGAAAGAGGTAAAAAAAACAGTGTTGGGAAGTGGGAAGAAAGTGAGATAGTAATATTGTAATACATTAATATATAGAGTTTAATTATGTTGGTATAATATTTGGACCAGGCCGGGATACCATTTACACTAAAAAATAAACACAAATCTCATCCTATTTTATTTAAATGGGCCGGGATGGGACGGACTTTATATTCTAAATATATAAATTTAAACCGTTCTTATGCGAGATTGTTCAAAACCGAGTCAAATCAGAATTTTGGGAACCAAGTGCCCAACCCTACAAATTTTGGCTAAAAACGAAAGTAAACAGACATACTCATAATTGACAAGACACTATTTGTCCTTCATTCGTCTTTACTCTTCTTCTTTTTCTCCACTTGATGTTGCAACTGCTTTCACTCACTATACAATGCATTTGAGATCGGTAGTGCTACACAGCAAGTTACCAACTCAAGGAACCTGCCATAATGGCCATAACATGTTACAAACTAGGAATACGCGTTTAAGAACTTCAGCCCAAAAGAGTAAATAATGAAAAGAATTTGATCTTATTCATTGAAGAATGATTCCAACACCAAGTCCAACTGTTTGGTTTCTAGTATAGCTGAATTTTCAATTTTGCCTGTTCTGGGCATATTAGAGCATCTGCAGTGGTGACAGAATTCGGAGGAATTCCTTGCGGGTCTCGCTGGAAATAGGACGTCCCTGGCCAAACAAGCGTGCAGCGGTCATCTTTTGTCTTGACGACCGATCGACGACTGCGAGGAATTCATCGATGGTGTCTTGAAATTAGAAGCTGGAGAGGAAGTTCGCTCTGGCAGAGCCCACGCACATGGGTGATGCCAGGGCACGTAGTTTTTATTTTTATTTTTGGCGAGTGTATTACACGTGTCGTAATTCTGTAAAAAAATTTAACCCGTCCAGTTATCAACCAATGACAACTCGCCATGTGGCCGGGCTATCTCCCAACGTTTTGCCAACGACTTCATTCTTCTAGGCCATCCATTTTGAATCCAAAATTCGATCGGACGGCCAGAATTCATATACAATGGCTACTATTCCAATTTTGGGTCTGCTTTCACCAGAACAGCAATAACTTGGAAAACAATTCCAAAAAAATTCAAATGATCTGCTACTATTTTCCTATAAATACTACCTTCATTTTCCTAAAACCTCACACCAATTTATGCACAACAAATTTATCACCCACCACAGACGATGCTTTTATAACAAAATATAGATAATCTGATGCTCGAAGATGAATACACGTGTCACATCCTCATTAGTCAGAAATCTTGGAAATCTTCATCCAATAATTTAGCCGACAATGACACGTGCCACAAAATAACTGGCCGAAAATCTTACCGAAAATCTTCATCAATAATTTAGACGATAACGTCACGTAGAAGTGACATATCACATTATGATTCGTCGAAAATCTTATCAAAATTTTGGTTCAATAATTTAGACGATAATGACACATATCGGCTAGTTATTGGATGAAAATATTACTAACAATTAAATAAAATAAATTTTTATAATTAATTAATAGTAATAAGAATTCCTATTTGTTGCACTACTGCGCAAAAATCATGAATAGAACATCATATTTGATGAATAATGACAAAAATTCCTCAAATAGGAATTCCTAGGCCAATCGAACTTCTCGAATGGGTGAGGATGCTCTTAGACATATTATCCTCCAGAATAAAGTTACTTGATGCTGAACTGCTAATCAGTATCGTGAAAAATGTAACAAATACACAATTTAGATCAAATGCATATTCATGTATTTGCTTTTCTGACAAAACCGCTGAGACATTCATCATCAAATCTTACAAAACCCTTTAATTACTAATCCATTTTCTAATTGAATCACCATCAGTTTGACGGGAATTTTGTTGTGAGAACCTGGATCTATATTTTTCAATCAGCATGTCAAGTTTGTCTGTATAATCCCGCCCTATTGGGTCTTTGTTCTTTGACCGTCTTCTTTTCATCATATTCTCTCCTCCATCCGTTGCATTTTGCTCCGGCTGCTTCCTCTTCATATCCCTCATTCTCAGAGATACTGTTTTATGCGTCTCAACTGCCTTGATATCACCTTCAAATGATCCACCACCACCAGGCTTCTTGCCATCTTGATGATGGCTTTTATGTTTTGAGCCCACCACTGCCTTCGGAGATGAACCTCCCACTACTGTTGATGGGATCTTTTCTTTTCTAACTAAATCCTCCTTCTGCCTCTTTGGAAATCTCTTCCCTTCAGTGGCAGCTCCATTACTAACCATGTCTGCCGCTTCACCGTCTTCATTTGGTACTGCCTCGTCCACTTTTCGCTTGTCACCTTTACCTTTCCGAGTCTCGAACTTCTTGCTTGGGTGAGCACCTGCTCTATTGGAATGTTCAATATTCCACCCCTCTTTCTGATTACCATTACCAGCATGCTGCTGAGTCTGCTGCGAAACTTGACGTGCTCTCATTTTCTGAACATTATCAATTGCAAACTCCACAATTGGACGATGTTCAGGACCAAAAGTTTCTACAAGTAGTATCACAACAAATTAGAATAAACGTAGACAGAATAAAAGAACATTCAACATAGGTAAAATAATTGAATTTCGGAATGGTTTCTCTAGCTGATTCTGATTATCAACAATAATTGTCACCAATTCTGATTACCAGGGTTGTTGTTAAGAACTCTAAGGGCCACAAGGGCATGCTGATGCTCTGTAAACTCAACGAAAGCAACACCACGAGAGTGGTTCTTTTCCACAATCTTTCCCTTTTTGACGTCCTTCAAGCACTTAATCTGCATGCTCAACACATACAAGGAATTCATACAAGAAAAAATGAAAACACCAGTCATAAGAGACGAGTGTAACTACTATCTAACCTGTCGAATCACGGGTTTTTGTTTTGTAGCTCGTGAGGTAACAGCATCCACACAAAGTTTTTTTAGCTGTTTGTCGTTCATGGACTTCGGCAAATTGTATATTACTATTCTTGTCTTAGAGACATGAAAATTTGGAGATTTAAGCTTCATTGCCTTGCTTCTCTCCAACCTATACACATGGTTTCAAACAATCACCATATCTATTAGGCATGTGACAGTATAATAAGCTTCCCTCCATGACATGAAAACTTCTAAATATGTTATAAAGTGGCGCACGAACAAAAGAAGCATAACAGCTTTTTCTAGTTTTCTCCAGGAAGTGGCTAGAATGGGTTCAACTTTCAAATGCATACTGCAACTACCAATAATTGATCATTACATGCGATTAATTTAGGGGATTATAAACATCACCAAAGCTTACATTTGGCGTTTTGACATGTCATTAGAGGAAACCCCCTCTGCGGCTGGAGTTCCTGCTATAATAAGGCCTTCCTGTTGAGATTTGAAGGAAAGACAATTTCCAACCATTCAGGACAACGCAATATAAAAAACCACTTGACATAGAAAAGACTTTGTATAACAATATAGAGCTAAAAGGTGGTTTGTTAATAGATGTAAAAACCTTAGCCAAATAGAGATTACGGTGGTCAACATCCTCTTTTTTGACCGTATTTTCTTCCTTCTTCTGAGCCGATTTTTTATCCAACGCCTGGAAGACTGTTAGTTGTCTACCCTTGAGAAAAATCCCTATGCCAGATGCAGCGCTGCCAGATGCAGCGCTGCCAGCTGAAACAGCAGAGCTGGCTGCATCGTTTGTTTTAAACTTGAGAAAGCCCGTACCTTTCGGTCGCCTGCCACAACATGTTCATCAAATAAAGTTTCAAGTCTGATAGAGAATGGTAGAAGAAACTATGTCAACATACAAAACATACTTGGTGAGTGGATGAAGAACTGGAACAAAAGAGTCTACTTGCCCAAAAGTAGAAAACCTTTGTTTGACATCTTCATTAGTGATCTCGAAAGGAAGGTTGCTTACAAAAATTGTTCTTTGCAAATCATCAACTTTTTCTGTCTGAGGCTTAGTAACATCTAATGCACTCACAGTCTCAGAGGATAATTTAATAGGTGCAGCCTCAGAAGATAACTTATTAGGATCATTAGCATATTCATCAGTATCTGGCTCCATGTTCCTTTCGAGCAATGCGGAATCATCAACAGCAGTTACTCTATCAGAGGGTGCGGTCAAAGTTTTTAGAACTTTCCTTGCGACGTCTGCTTCTTTCTCAAAATCAATATCAATAGAGGTGTCTTTTTTCTCTGTGGCGGTCAAGTTTTTAAGAACTTTCCTTGCAATGTCTGCTTCCTCCTCAAAATCAATTTCAGTAGAAATGTCTTTCCTCTCTGTGGTTTTATATTGATCTGGAGCAATTTCAATCGCATCTTGGTGCTGCAACTTTTTACTGATATCCCCAACATAATCCTCAAACTCATCACTGCTGCTATCATTTTCCCCATCTCTTCCACCTTTTTCTCCTGTACAAATCAGGCTGGCATCATTGTAGTGTTTCTTTGCATAGAGAGACACTATGAAATAAATATATCATAAAATTGCTCAAGATATACACTTACATCAGATAGTAACTCAATTATGACTTGCGTAAGCAATTTAGCTTTACTCACAATAGGTAAAGATGGTGTTTCTGGAAAAAATTTATACTTCATAACAAGACATGCATCCCATCAATAATATGTCAGTTCCTTTTGTATTGATGGTGACAAACTTACCAACACTCAAAATGATATGAAAATCATTAAAACCTACCCCGTTGAGGTACAAAATGTAGAAAAAGTCATATTAAAAGTACAAAATAAAATAACTTTTTTTAAAACCAAAGTAGGAGTTCAAGAGTCTGTAGCTATGAAAATAACTAGAATTTCGGGTAGACTCTTGTCTGACAAAATTCCAGAGTTATCCAACCCTCTTCATGAGTCGGGCCAGGCACTCCCCCAGTCCCTCATTTAGCAACATCAAAAGAAATGCCAGAAGGCTATCAAGATATTATTCACAATGTTGGAAATATAAATTATCCAGGTGCAAGATGTTGATTTTAGATCTTTATTCATATCACTCACATCAGGTTTCAGTTCCTTTGTGAACTTCTTTTTCACCCTTTATGCAGCAAAATTTGTTACAAAAAAAGAAAGACAATAACAAGAGTATGCCAGCTGGTAATGGAGTTAGAAACACTACCATCTGCAGCAAGGCTGTTATTGCCACTACCATATATCTCCTTTGGGACAGCCCAGTCCACAGCAATTGGTCTTTTAAGAAGCATTTGTCCATTGCACTTTTTTATTGCCTAAAATTGGAAAAGAGTTGGTCCATGTAAATCAACACAGGACTTCGTACTACAAAACTAAACATGATAAAAAAAATTACATTTTCTGCATCTTGTTTTCGCGTGAATTTGACAAAGGCAAACCCTTTAGACAACCTGCAAACAAGAAACATATGAATACAATATAAATAAAAAACCTGATAATTCAGCAAAATGAAATATGAAATAGTAATATACCCAGTATCAGAATTATGCGGTACATAAACTTCCCAGACAAATCCGGCTGATAAAAACATATCTTTTATATCACTGGCTTTCGCCTGCATTTATATTGGCAATCAGATTTAGATTAACCAATCACAGGGAAACTAGGTTATAGGATAACTGAATAAGTAAAAGACCTTGAAAGGAAGATTTCTGACAATGAGCTTCCATTTTCGAGTCTTGGAACCCTAGCCCAAAAGTACAATCAAGCTGTTAAACTTTCCCTGATTAACAAAAATTAACCACTGCAATAACATGAATACAACAACAGCACCACCACACTATGAATAATTGCTCAGATCTCCATGTCAGTCGAGCACAGTAACCTATTGCATAAAAAGAAACAAGTACTAAAATTCTAGAAACGTCAAGGCCCGTCAACACTTTTATCTTTTATGGTGTACCAGAATTTTTATTAACTACACATCTTTAGCATTTCCTAATGGTTTTATAACTTTATTTTGCTCAGATGCATTTCCTAATAGATATGCACAAAATCTATGACATCCATACCTGATTTTTTATTTTTTGAATAAGAACAAATGCAAAAAATTGACCCAGTAACAACCCAATGCCAGAATTCCATTAAAATATAGAAATTATGAAATTATCTTTGACCAAATAGGATGTTTTATTCAAGCTGTTGACATGTCACTTACCTCCCCACCCAGCTGACGCGCCCATACAACTCCTCCTTTTATCTCTTTTAGGTGCAACATTGCAACAGATGCATGTGCTGATTTAACACTGTTGTAAACTACAGCTGATGCATCCATTGTGCATCCATCTTGTACAAGACCTGAAATGACCCCAGAGATTATGATCCACTCAGCAATCAAATCGAACAGATAGAAGACAATGAGAACTATACATGTAGTTGTAGTTCTATAGTACTTGAGTAGTTCTCCTTATTAATGATATACAGGGTCATAAACCCTTATAATAAACAAGAACACAAAACAAAGAGTGGGTTGGGTATTGGGTTAGGATTAGGCTAGATCAAAATTCAAATGATCCCCTATGGACCCACAAAAAAAAACACAAAACACATAATATGCACTTACACCTATGTCCTTCATTTTTTTACATTATGTTTCATCATAATATTTGTGAGAAACACTTTCAATAAACAGGGTAGAATATACAATGAACCTGACAAGATATCATGAGCTACCACTTGACTACACCTAAAACCTGATCTAAGAATCACAATACTACACGCAAGCAGACAAAACAAAAGACTAATATACAGAAGAACTCAAGTATAAGAAAGACAAAATCCGAATCTTAATGTGTCCTTGCTCATTATTACGATATTCCAATGAATCAAAAATTCATGAAATGTTAAAACATCCTAGTTGTTGGTAGTTGTAGTTGAGTAGTAGCTAGTCAAGTGAAGAGTTTGGCCTCCTTATGTGTACATTCCATTGCAATGAAATGTATATTTTTCACAAAACAATTGACAGCAAAAAAAATCATGCAATGTAGGATTATGTGAATTATGTTACTAAGACCAATTCTTTTTGTCAATGCAAAGTCATATATGAAACAGAAAAAAGTAATGTTAAAGTAAATGTAGAATGATGACTAATATAATTCAACAAAACAAACATTTCGAATTAAAAGGCTAAACAGAAACAGAATAAGGAATCTGACGAGAAACAATTTTCAGCACACTAGTAAACTCCTCATCAAAATCTGCATCTGAGGGGGCCAGGAGGCATAATACAACTTAAATAAGACCTTACCATGTTGTTGAAGCTCTTCTTTAGGGAAAGGATAAGTTATAGAGCATACTTCTCCAACCTCTCTAGCTTGGCGATGAACATCTTCTGCCATACCAGCATTACTAAGTCCACCTAATATAACAGTCCTAGCAACCCTTCATAACAACAAGATATCGTAGTATCAGAATACCAAATGGATAAAATGTCATAGTTTCTCAAACTTCTATGAAATGACAGGAAATGAGTAAGCGAATAAAATCATTATCCAACTTGAATCGAGGACCCATAGATTAAGCTGAGCCACAAACTTTACAAAATAAAATCCACCTTTGACCAAAAGAAATGATACCAGAACAGAAGTCATTTTTCTAATTCATCAAATTACTTGATAACCTTGTTATCAACCAAATGACATGTTCAATTAAGGGATAAATTTAAGAAACCTTACCTCATTTTACTAGGTATAGTACTCAGACATCACCCAAGAATAGATTACTACGGATGTAAGGGAATAGAAACCACTACTCTAAAACTAGTTGGAGACATCCATCAATCAACTCTTCTTCACGAGACCCTACAAGCCTTAACTCTTTTTTTTTCTTTTATATATTTTAAGAAGAAGCAACAAAAGGTGTTCATTAAGAGTCAACATGGAATCTGATCAAACAGGAGTCCTGTATAACAACTGCTCCCTAAATAAAGTGAAATCTTCCAAGAAGATGATTGCCCTGCGGAAGCATATACTGCATCAGAATTACACTGAATGAACACATGTTGGCCTCAACAAAGCTGATGGAACCCAATTATGTTTCCAAGATTTAGCTGCACAATCTCAAAATTTTGCCTATCTGATACAGATTTATCAACATCAGATTCCTATATCCAAGGTCAAATCTAAGCTAAATATTAGATATGGACACCATCTCTGAACAAACTTCTACAAAGGCATATAGAACTCATGATGAATTGAGACAGCCATAATGCATGGAAGGAATGGCTATATGCAGCCATTCTTTATTCTACATCACCAACAAGGCCGAGAAATGTGAGCCTGGGCCATGTGGCTCACATGAGAAGGAGAAAAATAATTGATATAGTTAAAAAATGAAAATTATCAGATCCCTAAGATGTAAGGGAATTCTCATTACCTCTGCTTCTGAGAACCTCCCACTTTTGCCACTACATCATTACTTGGTGCAGCACATTTTCTGGCCTTGCCAGTTTTTTTCTCTGCATTTTATTCCAACGACAAAAAAAGAATCAAAGAGCTAAGTTGATGAGTATAAAATTACAGAAACAAGATTCCATAATAAGAATAGCGACCTCTTTCAGCCAATCTTGAAGCATCCCCTTCCTTTTTGGCATTGCCCCCAGCCTTGTCATTTGTCGACTTGATGGTCACATCCCCTTTGGTCTCTACAACCAAAAGGTAGTTGGATAAGATAACTAATATTGCAGAAAATGAAACCAAAACATAAAGACCAGTATGAGAAATTTTCATTTAATGTATTTTGAGTTTAAAAGAATACGAGAAGTACGAAAACCAACACTACCACCAAAAATGTGTACAAAATAGCAGTGAGATAGACTTATTATAACATTTTCCACCTCTGTCCTCCAAGTCCGAAGCACAATTTTCCTCTTCGAAATTGTCACCATCCTTGCCATTATTCGACTTAGTCTCATCAAGTTCCGAGCCTAAATCAGTAAGAGAAACCGACAATTATTAAGATCATTAAGGACAGATTCGATAAAAATTAACTGATTGAGGAGAAATTGGGTGAATATATGAAGAAATAAGAATACATAATTATGGGTGGTTCTTTGAGAAATCAACGCTGTTCAAGTTGAGTATTTTGCAGGTTTCAGGCACTCAAAATATCAAATTCCAAAAGCTATATAAATTTTCCTTTAGCACTGACCAAATTACATAGAAGTGTTAGTTATTTTTAATCTTATAAGCCATCTTATGTAACTTTACTACTTTTCAACCCTACCCCTATCATCTATCCTCAAAACTTTCTTCTCTCCTTTCCCACTCTGTCTTTAATCCAAAATGATATAGCACATGTTATCTTCAGCTAAGCGGCAAAATTATAGGTATACCAGATCCATAGTACGACGAGTAACGCTGTTACCAACCTTGATTATTCTTTGATCTCCGTTCAGCAAAAGGTGCACGATGCATGGCATGCTTGACAGCAATCTTTCTTCCTCCAACGGACAAACCATTCTTCAGCTCAACAGAACGATCAGCATCTTGTGTGACAGCACTAAGGATATATAAACATGTATCGTATCAAGTAAGTAAACATGTTAGGAACAAATTACCAAACACACTTGTAAGAATGAATGAGTTTTGACTTACAAAGTGACAAAACCAAAACCGCTATGCTCAGTGGATCCTGTAAGCAGAATGCAACAAGAAGAAGGCATGTAAGAAACAAGTTTCCAATAGTTGATAAATTGCAAACAAGTTTTCCCTAATTGAAGATTCTGTTTTACTGACCCTTTTTTGTGGCCAGAAAGCACCGCCTGATTGGTCCAACTTCACTGAATGTCTCCTCCAGCTGATTATCAAACAAATTTAGACAGCAACCTTGAACAGACAGATGGTAACCAGCGGTATGTATACTGTTTCTACTAGTAAAAGAATAAATAAATGTGAGAGACAAGTACTGACCTGCGAATTAGTGAAAGAGTAAGGCAAGTTGGAGACGAAGACAGTTGAGGAAGAGTGGTCGGTATGGCTGCCATCGTTGCTTTTCTTCTTCCCCATCTTTTCTCGCAGTCTCTCTGTATCCGATGGAGGAGAGTAGCTAAAAGCCTAATAATAACAAAACCCCTTTGCCCTTGAAATTTGGGCCGGGTATCGTCGGGTTAGGTTACTTTCAATTCGGTTGGTATAGCACAATCCAATATTTTTATTATTATTATTATTATATTCTTTTTGTGATTTCAATCGATAACAATTCATTAAAAAGAATCAGGTACAATCTTTGACACGCACCTCAGGTATGAACGGAGGGGTTACATGAAACACAGTAGGATGTAGAGCGTTACTCAAGGCCCACTTAGCAAGTAGGTGAGGCACTTCATTGGCTTCACGGTAAATGTGCCCAAATGAGGACGTAGGAAAGCTATCCAAGAGATCAAAGATGTCCGCCACCATGTCCTGGAAGTCTGGGGGATACCATTGAGATCATGTAACCTTTTGACAAGGATCAAAGAGTCAGAACTTAGGCGGGCAGAAGAAAAGTCATACCCTAAGTTAAGCTGACAAGCCTCAGTAGCAACCATAATTTTCACATACAGTGGCGAGAAGCAGCCCTCAAATCTCTTAGAAAATCTCATCACAAATTTGCATGTCCAATCGCGTACCACAATCCCAATACCTCCTCGAGCTAGACTCCAATCGAAAGCGTCATCCATACAAATGCAGTATTGTCACACTGAAGGTGTCACCCAGTGCTGCTTCTGCCGACTTAGTTTAGGGATGAGTCTATTGACAATCACATGGTACTCATATCAAGCGAAATCTTGTATCTTAATAGCCTCACTGAAAAATTCTGCGTTATTCAAATACTTTTCGTTTTGTGCTTTCCACAGGAACTAGATCAAGGCCACTAGTTACCTAAGCGCACCGGCCGATTGAGAGACGTCACATACCTAGATCCATGACTAGAAAGAGACTTCATGGCTCCCTACACCACCAGTAATAGATGTAACCAGGCCAGAGGTATGGATGTAGTCTCTGAATATGTGGAGTTTAGTTTCCGGCGTTACATTACACAATACACACTCTGGTGGTACATCCACTAATCTAGATCTGAGACGGATGCGTAACGGCAAGAATCCATTGATAGCTTTCCACTTACACATCTTTGTTGTCGGTGCAACCTGTTGTCTCCACATGGAGCGCCAACATTTGGAGATGGTCAACGTCACCGGAATGATACTCTGGTGATTATGCACATAATCACAAGCAGTAAGATAAGCACTACTGACCTTGAAGTCATCCTTAGAAGTGTGATGCCAAATCAACCGGTCCTTGCCTGGTCTGCAACTAAGAGGAATAGTTTGGATGATGTTAACATTAGCTATAGATAAGTAGGACCGCATAAGCGGAACATCCCATGTGCAATCTTGCCGAATAAACTGGGACACATAACGGATAGAAGTCGGATACCTCAACGGGGTATCTGGTCTAAATTGACCAGGACGGGATAACTAATTATCTTCTCAAACTACAACAGAAAAACCATCACCTATCTACTAATGAGCACCACCATCGAGCACTGGCCTAGCTGCTAAAAGACTGTCAAGTGAAGGAAGAAGCACCACTCGCAGTAGCATCCCATGAGGAACAAGTGGGAAAGTATCAAGCCTTATACAACTGACTGGCGAGGGAGTTCAGATACTTCAGAATACGCCACAGTTGGTTAGTAAGCATGGCAAGGTTGAAAGCATATAAATTCCTAAATCCCAAGCCACATTGAGCCTTCGATTTGCACATATACTCCATAGTACACCAGTGAATTTTCCACTTTTCCATGGAGTCTCCTCAAAAAAAGTTTGCACACATTTGCTGCAACTCTTCACAGAAACCTTTCAGCAAGAGAAAACAATTCATAGCATAGTTAGGGAGAGCCTAGGCAACCACTTTATTTAGCACTTCACGGCCTGCAACACTAAGTAGGGAACCTTTCCAACCAACCAGCCTATCTCAAAACTTATCTTTAACATACACAAAGGTCGACTTTTTACTCCGACCCACGTATGTAGGAAGACCTAAGTATTTGTCGTGATACGGAACCAGCTCCATGCCCAGCAAGTGAGCCAGTTCCTCCGGACTACCTTTGTCCAGGTTGCGACTGAAGCATACACTACTTCTGGCATAGTTAATGGATTGGCCTCATGCCTTCTCATAAACTTGTAAAATTTCCTTAATCTTATCACAGGCCTGACTCGATGCAGTGGAATACAACAGACTATCATCTGCAAATAAGAGATGATGCAGAATCGGCGTACGCATACACATTGAGATCCCTTGTAACTCTTTTTTCGCATGTACTCTCTTAATCAGTGCAGACAGAGTTGAGGTGCAGAGGATAAACAAATATGGTGAGATAGGGTCCTCTTAACGAATGCCCCTAGTCGGAGTGAGATAACCCCGCGGTGAACCATTGATAACAAAAGCAAAGTTGAGTGTAGTAACACATGCAATAACGAGATCAATCCACCTCTCAGGGAAGCCAAGTCTAGTCATAACTGCCCGAAGGAAGTTCCATTCTAGTCTATTGTAAGCCTTGCTAACATCCAATTTGAGTGCCATATGTCTGGAATTACCGTGAGTCTTAGTCCACAAGTAATGTGCTACCTTATTGGCAATGAGTTTATTATCCGTAACCAATCTGCCAAGTATAAAGGTACTTTGACAGGGGTCAATGATCTGAATAAGCCACTGTTTTAGACGATTGGCTAATACCTTGGTATAGATCTTAAAGATATCATTACATAAGGCAATGGGTTGATAGTCTATAATTTTAGTTGGGTCCTTAACTTTTGGTATCAGACAGACATGAGTAAAGTTTAACTCATGAATCATATTACCTGAAGCAAGGAACTCCTTAATCATTGTCACCTCATCGGGTCCCACCACTTTCCAATACTACTGGTAAAAGAGAGGGGGCATTCCATCTGATCCGAGGGCTTTGTGAGGTCCCATCTGAAAGAGTGCTGCATGAATTTCATCATCAGTATAATCAAGTAGAAGACTCATCCATTTCCAGGGAGACTACGAGGGACATAAATGTAAGCACGTGTGCCATATCTTCCTCGGTTATCATGCCTGTAGTAAACAGGTTTTGATAATAGTTAAGAACAACCAACTTCACTCCTGATGGTGTATTCTGCCAAGTACCCTGACTGCCAAATAAACCTCGAATCCAGTTCTTCTGCCGCCGAATTGAAGCTTTCCGGTGGAGATATTTGGTATTATTGTCCACATTCTTTAGTTTTGTATTCTTTGTTCGCTCCTTCTAATAGGTTGTCTCCTGTTGGGTAAAAAGTTCATGGCGGGCATAAAGTTCCTTAGGACGTGGGACATCTACTGGATTAAAGGACTTTTTCAGAAGATCACCCAGCTCCTTCTGGATGTCCTCTAATTCCTGTTTCCGACTTTCGAAAGTAAACTGTGCCCACTGGCGCAGATCCACTCTGGTATTGGCCACCTTCAAAGCAAACTAGTTTTGAAGATAATCTTGGGTAGGTCGTTGCCATGCATTTTGAACTTCCTCTAAACAACCTTCATCATCTACCCACATAGCTTCAAACCGAAAAAAGTGTTGTCGACCGGGAAAACAGATTTATTGCCCTTGCTTCACAAGAACCAAAATAGAAACATGATCTTAACATAAAGGAGGCAAATTGAGTACCTGAGCATCCTGGAATTATGATCTCCAAGGCCTCATAGCGAAGGCTCGATCAAGTTGACATTGTGTAGTGGAATCATGCCAAGTAAAAGTAGGCCTTGTACCCTAGATCTTCCAACGCACAGTCTGTCATGCACTCACTCATATCTGTCATCTGCAAATTCGAACGAAGTAGTCATCCAGATTTCTCAAATTGACGCATGATCTCATTGATATCCCCAACAACACACCATATATCTGAATTCAATATTTGTGTGATGACGGAGCATCTCCCAGTCTTATGATGGTTCTCCATGTAAGGTGATCCATATACACTCGCCAGCCTCCATGAATGACTTACAGATGCCGGTAGCCGGATCTCTGCATCCATGAACCACGACAAGTGATCTCGGAGGTGTAGATCTATATCATCAGCCCACATCATCATCAGTCCACCTGCACTGGTATCGAAGCAAGGTACCATCTCGCCCTGCGGAAACCCTAATTTACCTTTGATCTCATCGAATCTTGTATGCGATCGGCATTTGGTCTTGATGAGGAAGACAATACTTGGTTTCTTGGCAAGAATCAAGGATCTAAGCGAATCAAGCTTGGCATCACAACCCGAACTGCCCATGTTCCAAAACAATATATCACAAGTTTCCATAGGACAACAAAATAACTTCCCAAGCGGGATTTGGAGACGAGAAGGAAAGGAGATTTCAGGAAAGACCGTGAGGGAGACTCACGCTAGGGATCCGATCTAGCACGCTAGAATCGGATCAATCGATCTCATAAGTCAAGCAAAACCGGCGGCCAACACATGTAAGACTTAGAGCTTAGGGTTTTCGTTGAGTTTTGTGTTAAAGAAGTTAACTAGCAGATAAATTCAAATCCCATAAAACTGAGCGGGTGATTTAAATTTTTTATTTTTTAAAAAAAAAAACAAAAAAAAGTTATAGGATAGGTATAAATTTGTGCCATAACATATTTTGAACTTGATTTTTTGGAGCTTTAGATAAGGTATAAATTTGGTTTTGGTGCCTCTTAAAATTTAGGGATCAGGGTTTTAGGTGTTGTCAAACATGCCATGAAGGTAGAGACTAGTGGAGGCAACTACAGGCAGTACTCTACCCTCCTGTATATTAATTTTCATGTGTATTTGACGAACTGTTCGACTATTTTGCTCCAGTAACTGCTGTAATTTTATGAAGTGCTTGATTACAGGATGTAAATGATAGTGCTAGTTTACACTTGTGAATACCAGGGAAAAATTTATCCATCTTGTGTAGATCCATCTAAATTTTGTTACTACAATACGCAACCATAGAGAAAATCATACATTTTTCTAACGATGCTATAATTTTAGGTGATAATCTCAAGTTCAATAGCCTATCTAAGTATACATGTCAAATTTGAATCACTAGCTGCATATAACTTTCTGCACATTCATATGGTATAATTACAAACACATCCTGTTATTATTTACTATACTGTTCTCTTTGAAAGCAGCAGCTTCAATTGAACTTTTTGAATCAAAGATGAGATATAATAATGCATACTAGGGACCAGATTGTTTTTAGATTTCTACAGTCCATTAATGAGCGATTGATAATCTGATAGTGTGGATTCAGATAATGGCTCCAAAAACTCGCACCTTGCCAAAATCTGAGGTGGTGGTATTCCTGCAATGAGGTTGGTGTCCAGTCTCGGCTTACCCTCATCGAGTTCATCCAACACTTCAGCTGGAGCACTAACAAGTGCAGAGGGGGAGGCTTCTGGGATTACCTCCTGCTTAAAAGGGAGTGCTCTTGCATTTTGCAAGCAGAAATCTATCCACTGATGGATAAGCGGAGGTGGACCAATTCGATTTGTTTCAAAAAAATAGACTATATAACTTGATTTCTAGGAAAAGAAAACAGCAGGCCAACATGAATGTCTAATGTAGAAAGTACCCACATATCCGCTAACATACTAGCTCCGGACTGAGGAACAATTACTGCAACATTAGACATGCTCTTGGCTACTGGAAGTTGGATCACCAATGCTTATTCCCAATATTCTGTATAGACGAATACAGAAAGATGTAAAGATTTTAATAAAAATAATCTGAATCAACTCTCCCAGCTGACCGAAGTAGAAATATTTCAATTCAGCCAACCATCAGAAAAATACAAATTAGCAAATGTTCAACCAAAAGTCTTTAAAGGTAGAATATATCCAATGCTTGAGTTGTAATAGTGAGTTATGCCACTTCACTGTACAGGTCGAAAATACAAAAATAAATACAAGTCAGGGAAAGACACCATTTGGATTGAATATAACACCACCCATGCCCAAAAGCAGCAACAGCCAGTAATTCTTTATTGCTGAATTTCAAGCGTGGTCTAATTGAATCTAAAGTTGCTCATCTCTATGCATTTGAAAGAGCAAGAGTCTGCCAGAGTCCAGGACAACATGTCAAAAATAAAAGAGATCTACTACTTACAACAATATGAGTGTGTATCAACACCTAGTCTATAAAACACTCATGCAAAATATGACTTTTTGTGGCAGGTAAATTACTGATCAGAACTGGTCATTCTTTAGTTCTTTGAAGACAATTATTTCTCAGAAACCAGAAACAGAATGACAATACACTAACATCATTCTCATTCCAGTTATCTTTAGCAAGGACAAGTTGCATTGGATTCTAAGAACTAGCACAATGGTGAAATTTATGTGGGGATTTTATAGAGAGATGACAGTTCACCTCGTCCTGCTGATTACACCAACTGTGATATGTACTGCTAGTACCATCTTTTCAACTTCTACTTCTCCTACTTTTATTTATGAAGTGAGCATATGTATATCCCAGGAGACTTTCCCTATCAAATTTTCAAGCACCTGTAAGGTGAAAATCTAGCAGTTGCCTCACAGAATTTCTAGAGAGATGACAGTTCACCTCTTCATAGGTTTTATAGAGAGATGCCAGTTCCCACGTCCGACTAATTACCCAACTGCGATATGTATAGTAACGCGTATTCAACATGTACTTCTCTCTATGAAGTGAGCATGTGCATATCCTGGGAGGCATTCCCTTCAATATATTCAAGCAACTCTGAGGAGTGAGGAGTGATCAAGTCTTAAGGCTAAGAATGCAAATATAACGTAGTTGTTCCCTAAAAGGTACTCTATGGTTTGATAGCTGATGTCTCCCTAGATACAATGATCTTCCCTCATAGTATAATGAAAATATGATTAACATCTCTAATTTTCTAACAACCACAACTCAAATCTTCTTAATACCTGTTTTCCAAGTACAGCCAGATTTTGCCTTAGAGCATCTGTTCCACCAAGAACTTGCTGATGGATATCTTGTGTGTTGTAGGATGCTCCCATATGCTTCAAAACTGTTCCAATAACCTCTCTAGAAGAATCAACCATTGAAATCCTTCCTTCAAGTTCCGGTCGCCATAAATCTGCCCAATCCTAGTGGATAGAAAATAATTCAGGAATGAAGAATAAGGAAAAGAAGCCTAGTAAATAACATGAATTATTCATAGAGAGACAAAACATGCGTGGTACAAATTTTAAAACAAGGGTTCACAATCTTAACCTAGGATTTCAGCTAATTCAAGAGTAATCCAATAGGATATCTTGTCAAGTCCCTATAACTCTTGAATTTGTGTTGAACTTCTTTTATAATATATCCTCAACCTACTCAACACATTATGTGTATGAATTATTCTTTTCGGAGAATATTAATGATATTGATTCTGAAAACCAGTCGTACTTGAAAAATTGATGTATCATTAAATTTGCAAACAGACAGCTTACCTTCCTGCCAGATTATGCTTTCTAAATTTAGTTTTTTTGTACGCAATCACCATGCAGCCCCACCGATATGGTGCAACCCATATTTTACCATCAGGATCGATTCTTCCTTCCAAGTTCCTGCGTAGATATACTTGAGACCTTTCTAGTAGGAGTTAAACACCACAGGAAATCCTCAGACAAAAATAAAGGCATTGCCAGTTCAAAAGCAAAACCATAGCTTCAAACAACTGAGTAAAATGATAATCCAAACTCAGAAAGCTCACAGCACTTGTTGATATTGACTAATATGTACTACATTGTTGACTCCCGCAACAGAAGCATGCTCAATAGCAGCAAAACCACAACCTTAACTGATATTGTCAATAAATACATTTATGGTGCCTTCAGTACTTAATCAAGCATTAAAAGAAACCTTATTCACGTTGTTTTAAAGGCCTAGTCTCTTAAAAATTCGTTTGCGATGGTAAAAGGAAGTTAATGACATATTTCAATTTGTTAATGCCGTTAAGATATTCATTCATTTGACTTCTGGACATGAACACTACCGTTTGATTTCAAAGTAATAATATGCACAAAAGAAACAAAAGTAAATTTTTCCGGGATGGGATGTAAAAGAGAGCAGTTGTGTTCTTACTTTCCACTGGTCACTCAAGCTTTTATACCAGTCCTGGTCTTCCACCCCTTGATTAAATGCATCCATTCAGATCCCATTGATTTAACCATAGTTGTTGAACAATTCGAATTTCAACATACCATCACTACAACTCCTGACCATCGACCACCAAGTCTTTGATACCAAGGCAATGAAACCAACAGCTGAGAGTGTGTTCCTTCCTCGGCTAGCAATCTCTTGAGAAGAGTCAGACATGTGCGTTACATATACATCTATAATCTATTTTACAAAACCTCGTTGGCCTTGAGGCCGTGAGTTGGCACGCTTGCAATACATCTAAAGGACATTTGTTCCTAGATCCCTCAGCTATAATCAGCCTAGACGATTTTGAGGCAACATCTTTTGGCACACCCGATGGGATAGTACTTACTAAGAAATCTTAGTAAGTTTGAATGCCAGAAAATTGTTCAAAGAAGAATCCATACGTCATTCCTAGAGGAAAGAAGTGTCTTCGGTGTGGACAAGAAAAGCATAACTCAACTTTTTGTCTTGGACAACCGAAACTGAATTATACGCCCATAAGGATGTCAAAATTATCAGACAGTGTCGAGGGCGTTGGTCGTTCATCGGTCGGTCGAACGACCGATGGACGTAACACCCAAGATATTGCAAATGCAGCAGCCGATGCACTAGCAAGACAAGTAGTAGTTGATACTGCTATGAGAGAAGAATCTGAAAGAGTGGCGGCAACTGACGCCGCTGCATCCATGGGAGAAAAAGTTACTGAAGACGCATTAGCTAGGTAGACTAACCATACACCTGGACATTCACCGTTTAGTGTCTTGAATAACCCCATGAACAACAAAGTAATCTATGCAGTTCAAGACGAGGTAAGAGTAAGAGATTCAGCAGATTCGAGTATCTTCCAACCGATGGCGGTTTTGGCTGAGGATATGCATAAAGTGTTAAATGAAGCTACTAATCATCAAACGAATGAACGCTCATTACTCAAGGAGAAATCAGTAATAGAATGATAGTTGATCAAATTGCAACCATAATTGGTGAGTCGAATCGATCAGTCGGAGGCATGCAAAATACCTTGGAGCAAATGAATCAAACATTGGCAGTGGCAAAGAGTCAGACCAACTTACATAATCTTTTGCAACAACATATCCAGGGTAATGTCCATCAAGCAGCCCATGATGTGAGACCACCAGCACCGGTTTATGTTGCTCAACCACAATTCCAAATTTTGTTTGGAAGACCTCAATTTTAGCCACAACAATAACTTGGATTGCTTATTGGCTATCAGCCAATAAATAATAACAACATTGGGCCATACCAGTGCGTCAAGAACTAGCCATGCATGGCTTGACCGTGGAGGAAGTACATAGAATATGTGAAGAAGCTATGAGACCGACTCGGGGAAGGATAGCCAAACCGAGATACACTAAACCGTATCTTGAAAGAGTTGCTAACAGAGAATATCCTAGAGGCTTCAAGTTTCTAGACTTCCCACTTTTTAGTGGAGAGGATTATGAATCGACTATAGCACATATCTCTCACTTCACGGCTAGATGTGCTAAAAATTCTAGGGATGATGACTTGAAGTTAAAGTAGTTTGAGAACTCATTAAATGGTGCAGCTCATACTTGATATATAAACTTGGCACCTAACTCGATTCAAAATTGGAGTGATATGGAAAGAGCATTCCATGAACAATTTTACTGAGCAGAACCGAAGGTTAATATCGCTAATTTAGCAAAGATGTACCAAGGAGGTCATAAGTTGGCTCAAGATTTCTTCGATAGGTTCAAAACTGCAAGGAATAAATACAAAGTAAACTTAAGTGAACTTGAGTTTGTTCGGTTAGCTCAACAAGGACTCCATTATGAATTACGAAAGAAGTATGAGGGGACAGACATCCGAGACATATTTGAGCTGAAGACCAGCATGGCTCGCTATGAGGTTATAGTTAGACGAAGCTCAAGCTAGGGCGGCATCCAAAGGGACATATTATAAGAATCCAACCGTCCATGCAATTGAGACCAATTTTGAAGATATGGCTATTGAGGATGAAGCTTCAACTAAGGTTAATGCAGCTAAATAATTAGTGAATAAACTAGTAGTTTATAAAGCATTAGCCATACCCAATACCGATGTCAAAAGTACGGATACACGTTAGCCAATAACTTACCATACCAAGGAAGACACACCTCTAAGGCTTACACCTACACGCCAATATACCTTTGACATTACCAAAGCCGACCAAATTTTTTATCAACTTCTAGCCAAAAAGCTCATTAAACTTCCTGATGGTCATAATTTACCCAGTGCTAATGAGATAAAAAAATAAAGCTTATTGTAAATTTCATAATTCATGCAGGCATGTGACTAACGATTGTGTTGTTTATCGTGATGCCTTGCAGGATCTCACCGAGAAAAGAAAGCTCAAGTTTCCAGACATGAATAAGCCAACTTAACTAATTGATACAAATCCACTCCCAATCATTATGGTGAACGTCAACTTTCCTAGAGGACATAGAAGAACTTGGCCTAACATGAACTTGGAAAGCTCTTGGGGAAGAAGGAAATGGTAAGTGTAAGACCAGAGAAGAGAGCCGATATATCAGAGTGAAGATGAAGATGCTCATACGATGACCTCGTCTTCGGCCCAAATAACTCCGATGGCCGAAGCGGTAGTTTTGTACAACAATTGCAAGTGTCAGCTGACCCTCTCTAACATCCTAAAGTTAAGAGAAGAGGAAGTAATTCTGGATAAGACATCTCAACTAGAGAGAAGTAACTTGGAGAATTATGAGAAGAATAAGCGAAAGGCAGCCAAAGGGAAGGCACATTTGGTGAGTCTGTGAGTCACCTCAACCATGATGACCTCTAAAAGCACATCGGTCGGTATGGCCAATGATGATATTATAGAGAATTTGTATGGACCTTATAGCCCAAGAACTACTCTCAAGGTCAAAACCTTAGTGTCTTCAAAAGAATTAAAGAATTTAAAGATGTTGAACATGGAAGACTCTCAGTGCGGAGAAGACTAACATTTGATGACAATGGTATATAACTAACAATGGTTTTCAAGGCCAATGACATTCATGTTTTGGTCAAGAAGATCAATTTTATGATCAAGATTTTTTTTTCACGCATCTGAGAAATGAGGAATTTCAGGACATTTAAACCACCTTATATGAGAGATAATCGTTGGTACAATTACAACCAGAGGGATCATTCGGTGGTTCCAATAATAAAAACTCAAAAGAGGAGACAACAAAGATTTGCATATGCTGCCAAGCAGTCAGATCCAACTATTGCGGAAGGTCACTTCCTACCATGCTCATATGAACCACCTTATCCCATGATGCAGCCTGAAGTCCCTGAGAGAAATGTCCATGACATTGTGGATCCGGGCCAACATCTTGAGAATGTGTTGACTTTTCCCAAGATACCTTATCTTCTTTTTAGTGATGGAGCAATAGTGGTCCAAAGAAATCTTAACCCTCCTTTCAAAAAGTCAGATTTGGAAACGATGAAAAAGTTCCACCAAAAACACTTAGCGCTCGATATATATGGGCTGTCAAGATCTTAGAATGAGATCTTTCGCAATGTTGTTTCTCATCCAAACACTGGCTTAATATACTTTGAGCATCATACCAAGCGAGTCACTGATGGGCTTTAAGCTGTGTTTCAAACTCATAGGCAAGGGCTCACCAAGAAAGCTATTGACGCTCAAATTCCAATGTCTGGAGCAGATTTTCACTATTTGCGATGCTACCAGAAGACATATCCAGCTGAAACAAAATCTGTCTACTGCTGAATACCTCTTAGATGTAACCACCGATGATGGTTTGAAAATAAGCTATCAAGCTTTGGTAGATGGTCGCCCGGTGGAATGTGACACCATAGACATACCTATATAAGTGGCTGACCTCAAGTATCTTCGTACTTACCACAGGACACGCTCAGTAGTCAATGTGTATAAGATTAATATGGTTGAGAACAAGATGCTTGAGAAAGTAAACGAGTATATTCGAGCTCGAGATATCCAACTAGAAGATGTGGCAAACTAATCTTATGCTGGTTTGCCGACGGGTAACATCGACCAGTTCCTCTAAAACCATGAGCAGTCTGATCAAAAGAATGAGGACATAGAAATGTCGACACTGCAGTAAAAAAAATAGATCCTAAATGTGTGGATGATGTAAATGATGATGAAGTACTCGATTATGGAAAGGATGATACAAGCAAGGTATCGACTATGAGTTAGAGGATGATGTTGGATATAGGAACAAAGACGTTGCCTCAGCCAAAGCAGAGGTCAAGAATATGGAATCTAATATTTTGTATATACTACCGTTTGAGCTATAGGCACAACCAAGACAACTTATTGAACTGGTCGACGACATAATTGCTGACCCTCAACCCATATTTGAAATAGCCGGAGAAGAACCTCAACTTCTTGATGAAGAAGGTCGGGTAATATTTAGAAAGCAGACCACCAAAATGGCTAGAAATTTGAAGCCACCGGTGAATTCGTCGTACGACAACTTGATCATTTTTCCGGTCGTCTTGAAAATTTTCTCGGATTTTCCGCCTTTGACGAGATCGCGAGTCCTTTTGGGTTCAGGGTCTGTCAGGGCCGTTCTGAGCTTGCGCCAGGAACTATAAAGGATAGATTCAGAGAAGGCTGACGACGCCTGAGTACTTTCTGCCATGGATGTCGGACCGGAGTGGGCGTCGTCATCACCGGTCGGGATAACTGAGGCAGCAAAAATTTTCCCAGTGGGCGCTGTCGAAAGACCAGCTGAAGGGTCCGGAGGAGGTGCGTCATTGTCCTCCTATAAATCCTAACCGACTTGCTCTGCCAAGCGTCGGAGCATAGCATCTTCGGCCTCCTTTTGTGCCTTTTTCTTTTCTGATGGGGCCATTTTAACCTAGGAGTTGTTAAAATATTATTACCATAACAATTATATAAAAAAATTTACAATAATTACATACAAGTATTGAGTGCGCCTAAGATTTAAATAGAATACACTAGCTTGGTGTTTGGGTCGTTCAATGGATGTGCGACCCGCGTGATAAATTATAAACTTTCAATCAATCAGCCTTAGTTGAATCGAAAAACATGGCCAATTAAGAATAGAGATAACGCGAGAGGCAGGACCAATTTCGACAAAACACCCCGAGGCTAACCAAATCAATGGTATATATTCTATTGGTGTTAGTCTTTCTTAGATCCAAAACCTGTCACCAGTCATAACCCGTTTCTAGACACCCTGTCTGACATTCAGCCAATATTTCAAAAATTTACACTCCATCAAGTCCTTTGCAAACTCCGCCCTCAACCTCATGTCCATAACTTCACTTAGGTTATGGTGTGAGGTGATGAAATCCACACATCACTAGGAGTTAAGGAGATAAGCTAGGAAATGAGACGTCATCTATTCCAAAGAGTGCGACTTAATTAACTAAACTTATGTACTAAATTTAAATTAAAGACTATCAATTTACTACAAAATTGTCATAATTACTAATTTATTATTTTTAATAATTCACTAATTAATATCATATTAACTACAAATTTACTATATTAATTACAACAATATTTACAAATTAAAATTACATGCAATAATAATCACCAAATATAGTATTAATTAAAACAATATTTAATGAAAATAATTAATTATTATTTACCATGCCTTTACAATAATAATTATTCATTTACTAATATAATTAATCATTATTACTAATTATATATTACTAATATATTACTTTTACTAATTAATTTACCAATTTATTAGTTAAATGATAATTATGTTAAAAAATTTAAATATTACCTAAAAGATGAGTCGCCGGAGAAATTCGCCGGAAAGTCGCCGGAGTGGAGAGTCGCCGGAGAGAGGGAAACGCCGGAATTTTGGTCGTCAGAGAGTCGTCGGAGGAGGGAGGCTGGATTTTTAAGAGAGAGAGAGAGAGGAGAGGAGAATGTATGCATGGGATGAGGAAAAGAGGATGAGCCACTGCCTATATATACAGTTTCACTTAGACGACGGAGCACATTTTTCCGTCATCTAAGTGCACTTGGACGACGGACAATGGTATTTCCGTCGTCTAAGTGAACCGTTTCAAAATTTTGAAACGGCGCTCAATTAAATTGGCAGGTGGGAGTTAACCGCCTTAATTTTGAGCACTGTTTCAAATTTCACTTAGACGACGGAGATGGCATTCTCCGTTGTCTAAGTCAAAATTTGAAACGGTGCCCAAAATTAAGGCGGTAGTATTGGACCGCCATGGTTTTGAATCTAGGCGACGGAGAATGGTATCTCCGTCGTCCATGTCGTCACTTGGAAGATGAAAATAACGTTTTTCCGTCGTCCAAGTGACCACCTGGACGACGAAGATGGGTATTCTCCGTGGTCCAAGTGAAATTTACGTTAAATTAATTTTTAAAAATAATTCGCAAGGAAGTTGCTGATTTGTCATTTGAATGAAATAGTAGAAAAATATCGATTAATGCATCGTATATATAAATAATTGAATTTAAGACAACGAATAATCTTACGTCTTTAAACTTGTTAAGTATCTACTAATCTTTTTGACTTAAGTGTTATTAAGTATAGGCTCATTGCATATCGATATTAATGGAATTTCTTTACTTGATGTTGTCACTATTACTGGTTTACCCACTGCGGATGAGCCCTTCTTTCCCAGTGCTTTAGACAATAAGGTTTTCCCTTTTTCGATAGATTCTGCACGCTCAACTGTTAGTACCGCCTACTCTAATTGGCGTAAACATTACAACACAGAGGAATTCTAGGCTACTCTTGCTTCTAACGATCAACGAGTGAAGAATGCTTATGGTGGCCTTGATTTTTTAGAATTCTAGCTCTGCCGCTATGTATTTTGCGTTGCTGCAGATAGAATGACCAACACTTTCGCTAAGGTACGTAGCTGAGGCACTGTACAATGACCACTGCCTTGGCCTTACACAGCCTGCTTTGGGTGTATTGTACCGCGGCCTTGGGTGAATTTCACTGAATCCATTCAAGTTTAAGTTTGCAGGTCCCGTCTTGATTTTATCTTTGTGGCTGCAGGTTTATTTCCCTGAATTTTGCAGTCCCCACCATAAGGAGTTCGTCTCTGAGGAGCTGTTGGGGAGGTCTTTGGTTCTTGCTGGAGAGACTGAGCCCCTGAGTTATTTGCAGTGCTTCAATTATCTCTGGGGTCAGAAGCTCTTCCCCAAGGATATGTCTGAGTTTGTGGTAACGAGGAGGTTCGCTGCTGAGTTATCTACTGAGTTCGCAGTGACTCCCCACCAGGCTTCTGCTGTTAGGAAACGTTTCGCTCAATGTGTCTCTTGCGCATACATTATTGTTCCTGATGCAGTCTTGTGGGATGAGTTGTACGCTCCCAATCACTTCGCTAGTCAGCTTGGATGTAAACAAGGTCTTCCTTGTATGTTGACAAAATCTCGCAACGGTAATATTTCATGGAGAACCTATGTGGATAAGCCTTCCGCATTGACTATCCAAGACTTGGCTGTTCCAACTTTTTATTTGTTGGACCTATCAGAGTTCTGTCGACACTCCCTTTGTATAACCTACTCCGCCGTTGAGGACTATCATGAGTGGAATAAGCATCATTACGGTGACATTTGGGAGCAGTCTAAATCGGGAGTCTTTCGTACCATCTTTTCAGCCTCTTTCTTTGATTATTTCAAGAGAATTGTGGATAGACAGGCTGTGGACCCTAAAGACCAAAGGGAGACGGGTCAAAAAAGGAAGTAGCAAGAGATCAGTACTTCCTCTGCTTCTGTCTCAAAATGTAATAAGCTACTGGGTGCGATCTTTGTTGTTGCTTTTTCTGCTACGAGAGATGCTGCAAAGCCTACTGCTGCTAAGAAGAAGAAGAAGAATATTGTTGTAGCTTGGGACCACGAAGACAGAGACTCTAATGATGAGTTCCCTCTGGTATGATTTCAATTTTCCTAAGGGTTTCTAGTTCCTTTAACCTTCTGTCTTCTGTTTCTAATCCTATTTTTATGGCTCAGTCCTGCCGTTCCCATCGTTGTGCTGTCAGGGAACGGATGCAGCTAGTAGAAGATGAGTTGAGCAGGAATTCTCCCTCTGTTGATCAAGTTTCCGATACTGAGCCCTCGGAGAATGATTTGGTCATCCTGGCTACGTGGAATAAGGGAAAACTTACGCAACTGGTTGCAACTTCTGAATCCTCCTCTAGTGCTGCAAATGTATCTGGGGTGCCCCTTTCTTCTAAACCTCTAGGAGTAGACCCTTCCAGTGCTATAAATGAAGAAGTTATGCGTCAAGAGCTTCTTGAGCAGGTTTATGAACAACCTTTCGATCAACTAGTTTATGCTGCTATGGATGCCATTATGGAAGGGGTAGCTACCACCGTTGTTGGCGAGAAGCCTCTAGAAGAGACTGCTGAGGCTTAGGGAGGTGTTGAGGTTCCTGATGCAGCTGCTCTACAGACTACTACTATTGTTGCTGCTAAGGTACTCATTATTCTGACCTCGTCGTTTTCTGGGATATTGTGTTTCTCTAACCATTGTCTCTGGTTGTATAGTCCCAGGAAATTACGCAAGAAGCGTAAGCACACACCTCTATTGCTGCGAACTTGGTTGCTGTTACTGCAAATAGAGGTGGTGAAGAACAGCCCCGTGTTTTGGATATTCCCTCCATTATTTTGGCCTCTGAGATTGGCCACGTAGAGTTAACTGTACTGTACTTTTGAACTTCTGAATCTGGTTTGCCATTCTTATACGAATTTTAACCTCTACTTGTTCTTCGCAGTTTGCTGCTGATGCGTCTTCCTCTCCTTGCATTAATGTTACCCTCTACGATGATCAATCTCCCCCTCATCTATCCCAGGTATATTCTGACCTTACTTGTGTATGATTCTCTGGTGTAAGTTTTTTAATTGTCTCATAACTATCTAGGTATAGGTTTTTCTACAGAAATATCTGGGTACTCAGGAGTTATCTCTTACCGAGGGTCGACGGAATCTTGGGGAATTTTTTGACGTTATTCGTAGTTGCAGTGAAATTGCTACCCCCCAGTCTGTGATTCCCATCCTGCCAACACTTCCCGCTCCTACCAGGGGAAATGAGGGAATGGCAAAGACCCTGCGAGAGGCAGTGCAAATCTACAAAGACTTGGCACTTTCTGAAAGAGATCCTCTTGAAGTCCAGCTTGCTATTGCTTATCTACGTGATCTCTAGACTCTAAATTTTGAGAACAAAGTTGTTCATCAAGAACTGGTCGTTCATATTCAAACGGCTCGCCGTGCCATGGAAGGAGTAGATCATGCCATCCTGGATTAGATGGAAGAGTTACTACGAGAACTTCCCATCCTTTTTAACAACATAGTCTCTGCTACCCAAGAGCGGAACAAAGCTATCTCCAATCGTATAGATCATAATCGTAGGTGGAAACATGATCTGGAGAAAACCGCGACAATGGGAAAGAACTATGAAGATGAATGGGTAGACATTTTGGCCACACGTGCAGAAATTGCAAAGCTTCAAGCGAAGTTGCGTTAGCAGGATGAGGATTACTTTGGAAATGAGCAAGCTACTATCGCTCTTCTTAATGTCGGGAAAACTCTTTCCGAAAGTGTTCAGCATACTCGTTCTATAGCTGCGGATGCTGAAAGGCTTGGGCTGCTGCACAGACCCGGTATCCCCAAGTGAAGACTAATCTGCGAGCTCTCGGTAACTCTGTTGTAAAGTACTAACCTTGTTATTTTCTATGGACTAAGCCCCAATTTGGGCTTTATACTTTATTCTGTAAAACTCCTGCTAGTTTAACTTATATTTTTATGGCCCATGGCCTTAATCACCTACTGTGTATCTCTGTAATCTAATAACTTCGCGCCTCCAAAAATCACGCCGAGTCTGGAATAACTCTTGAACATACTGGTTGCCACCTAGTTTTATATGAAGAGCGAGCCTCTCTTATAAGCTGCGAATAAGTGCAAAACTAAATCCACTACCAACATATCCATTATAGCCGACGAAGTAAATTCGTCGACCTGTTCCCCAATTTCGTCGGCTATAGTGTCGTCGGCAGAAGGCCGTCGGCTATAGTTATAGCCGACGAACTTCAGTGGTCATCGTCGACTATAGTCTAGACTATAGCCGACAGTTTAAAATCGTTGACTATAGTTCACTTTAACCGTCGATAATTTCGTCGGTCAAACCTTCCCCGGTGGCCAAAAATTGACCATAATCAGACTATAGCCGACAAAAATATGGAAGAATGTCGTCAGCTATATTCCCAGATCTGAAAAAAAAATTGCAAATCTAGATTTTTGGGAATAGAAATCCTGCACCAAACTATAATCACTTCACCAAGCTAAATTCACCACACCCAATTTTATTTCACCTACAAAATTACACCAAATTTCACTAAATTAAACCATAATCACAAAATTACACCAAATTACACCCAATTTTATTTCACAAAAGCTAGCCATAATCACTCCGGCGGAGACGGCCTGGACGATTAACCCTAAATTACACACAAAATTAAACCTAGGATTAATTAACAGTAAATTTAAAAACAAAAGAAACCCAACTAATAGGGATTAGCTAGGACGAAACGGCGGAGGAGAGGGAGAGGCACGACATAGGTGAGAGAGGGAGAGAGAAATCTTTTTTAGGGTTTTTGATAGAGAACCGGCGGTGTAGGGTTATAAACCCGATAACTATAGCCGATGATGTATAATGTCGTCGGCTGTAGTATAGGCGACGAAATAACGATGTATAATCGTCCGCTATACTATAACCGACGACATTATACATTGTCGGCTATAGTTATCACTATGGCCGATGAAATAACGATGTATAATCATCGACTATAGTATAGCCGACGACGTTATACATCGTCGGCTATAGTTATCACTATGGCCGATGATTTTTTAAGCTAAAGCCGACAACTTATTTTTTGATCGTCGGTTAAAAATTGTTGTCGGCTGTAGTACACTATAGCCGACAAAATTTAGCGTCGTCGACCTGTTTTTTAATATTTCATCGGCTATAGTTTTTATTCTGGTAGTGATCACTGATCCTTCTGTTTCCTCATACTCCCAAGTTGGCTTCTTATACTTCTTCAGAAGTCGGCCATTAATGGGATTTCGATGAACCTCACCGTCAACATCTCGCAGCTAGAAAGCTCCCTTGCCTAAAATTCTATTAATGATGAAGGGCCTTTCCCATCTTGTGGACCATTTACCCCGTCTTTTTTACTTTTCTCCTAAAGGAAAAACTATTTTCCAAACCAGCTCTCCTTTTGTAAAGCTAAGTCCACGGGTACGTGGATCATAACAGCGAGACACTTTCTGTTTTTCTCCGAGAAGGTTGGTCAATGCGTTGGTACGCTTCTCATCTAAATCTTTCAACTCTTGCCACATCGCTTGCACATAATCTTTTCCAATTAGTTAGTGCTAATCCATGACCCGCAGCGATTGAACATTGATTTCCAAAGGTAGAACTAGGCCATGTCCAAACATTAGCGCGTATGGAGTAGTTCCGGTTGGACTACGCTTAGAAGTCCTTTATGCCCACAACGTGCTAAACAATTCCGCATGCCAAAGTCGTGGATTGTCTGCGAGCATGTGTTTGAGTATGTGGATGATCAATTTGTTGTTTGCTTTAGCTTGGCTGTTGGACTGTGCATAGTATGGTGAAGAATGCAAAAATTTGATTCCAAAGTCTGTCATGAGCTCTTCTACTTCGGTAGACATGAACATTGTTCCTCTATCTGAAATAAAGCACTCTGAGATTCCAAATCGGCAAATGATCTCCTCATATAGAAACTTTCAAAGGCCTTGCTTCTACCCATTTCGTGAAGAAATTTGTAGCAACGATGATAAACTTATTCGGAATAGAAGAATGGGGATGGATTAAACCAATAAGATCTAATGCCCACCTCGCGCTGGCCATGGTTTGATGATTGGCTGCATAGGGATATTCAGAATATGGTTTATCGGTCTGTGAGCTTGACAATCCACGCATCCTTTCACAAAGTTTATACAATCTTTTAGCATCGCAGGCCAAAAGTATCTGTGCCTCCGTAGGAGCCATCACATTTTTGGGCCAGATTGGTGAGCTCCGCAGACTCCAAGATGTACTTCTCACAACAATCGTTTAGCCTCTGTACCGAATACACAAACCAATTCCACTCCTTCTTCTCCACGTCTGTACAATTCATCTCCCCAGAGAATGTAGTTTGGAGCTTTACCTGCTCCTCTTGTTCACTGTAGAGCTAGGATATTTCAAATATGTGATAATTGGCTGTCTCTAATCATCATCGATTGTTCCCAGAGCGGCGACATACCATTCATCCTTCTCTTTCTTCCTAGTCATGAAGGATGAGAGAGTACAAACTTCTACCTTCATTATTCGCTCATGCACACCATCAACGAGCTCCATCCCCATAGCAAGCTGAGCCAGCTCGTTCGCTGCATAATTCTCTCCTCATGGGATGTGAGTCAAGGATAAATCTGTGAATAATTATAACAACTCGCTAGCTCTTTTCACATATGGCTCTAGGATTAGTCCTGTTTTGAACGTAGCTTAGAGTTGTCTAATCAAAAGCAGCGAGTCTCCCCAAACTTGTATATTCGTAGCACCAAGGTCCCAAAGAAGCTCTAGTCTAATGATTAGGGCTTCATACTCAGCTACATTGTTGGAACAGTTGTACTCTAATAGGAAGGAATATGCAAATGTTTTACCTCAAGGATTTACCAATGCGATCCCTGCTCCTGCGAAAGCACTCATGCTAGAACCATCAAAGTAGAGTTTCCAAGGAGCCAATGATATGTGTGACAACTCTAACTCCTTCTGCTCTGGGATATCCTACATAGGATGATGTGCGAGGAAATCGACCACTACTTGGTCTTTTACCGCCTTTTGTGGGACATATTCTAGCAAAAACTCGGACAGTGCGAGAATCCACTTCCCTATCCGTCCTTGAAGTATAGGTCGGGCTAACATGTATCAGACTAAATTAGTTTATGCTATGATGCACGTCGTGAAGGAAAGCATAAAATGCCTCAACTTGCAGCCTAAGAACTAAAGAGCAAGGCGCAATTTTTTCATTAGTATGTATCTACTTTCGTAGTCCGTGAGAGTCCTGCTTAAGTAGAATATTGCTCTTTCCACCTTCACTTCATCGTCATGTGCCAGTAAGCTTCCTAAAGATGACTCTGTTTCTGAAATATAGAGCTTAAGTGGCACTCCTTTTTGTGGTGGCACCAAGATAGGCAGATTAACCAGGTATTATTTGATTTTGTCAAATGCTTCTTAGTGAACTGGCTCCCACACGAATTCTTTTTCCCCTTGCAACTTTAAGAGAGGAGCAAAAAGTTTGGTTTTTCCTACAGCGTTTGCAATAAATCTTCTCAAAAAGTTGATCTTCTCAAGTAACTGTTGTAGCTCTCGTTTGTTCTTTGGAGGAGGAGCCTTTATAACCGCTTATTTCTTGTCATTCGGTACTTCTATTCCTTGCTGGTGTACCAAGAAACCTAGGAAGTCCCCTGCTTGCACCCCAAATATGCACGGCAGGATTCATTTTAAGTTGATGTTTCCTCATTCGTATGAATACCTGTCCTAAATCCTTCACATGGCTTAACCTCTTCTTTGATTTGACCACAATATCATCAATATAGACTTCTATTGTGTCTCCTTCTAGGTCGTGGAAGATATAGTGCATGACTCGCTGATACGTTGCCCATGCGTTCTTTAATCCAAATGGCATATTTCAAATACTCCTAACACCCCCGGGCATCTAAATGCAGTTTTGTGCCTATCCTCCTCAGCGACTGGTATTTGATGATATCCTGCTGTGCCATCCATAAACGATAGCATCTCATGTCTCACCACTGCATCAATGAGAAAATCAGCTATTGGCATAGGGTAAGCATCCTTTGGAGTAGCTTGATTCAAGTCTCTGTAGTCCACACAGACTCTAATCTTCCCATTCTTCTTTCGTACTGGGACTCTGTTGGTTATCCATTCTGTGTATTTAGCCACTTGGATGACTCTGGATTTCCACATTTTCTCGATTTCTTCCTTGACCAATGTGGCTGTCTCCGGATTCATCCTCCGTATTTGCTGCTGGACTGGCTTTTTCCCTTCTGCGATTGGAAGTTTATAGACAACCAGTTCTGGTGAAAGTCCCAGCATATCTTCAAACTTCGCTGCGAAATAATCCTTGTATTTGAACAACAAGTCAACGAGCCTCTTTCTTTCTTCAGGCTCTAAAAAGGTACTAATAGCCACCTCCATTGGTTCATCCAGTGTTCTTAGATTGTTTCTCTCAATTGGATCTCTTACTTTAGGTGGTGTGTCATCCAAGGTTGCGGGTGCAAGCTGAATGATATCCTCCTCAACCTCTTCCTATTGCACATCTTCATTGATACATTATGCCGTTGCAATGGTTGGCAGACAGTCGTAGGCTTGCCACTCTATCAAGTAAGTTTGCAGTCGCGCATAAAGAGAAGCACAAGCCTCTGCCTCCTCATCCTTGGACAGTCATATCATTGATGGCTTGTGGAGGCTAGCTCGAGGAAGTAGGGTCATGCTTTGTCTTCTCTTGCTTGCACTATTCCCCATTGAGCTAATTCTGAGGCCGTTACTCCAACAGGTCGACCCTTTTTTTCGACGCCGCACACCTCCAATAGTCGGAGTTTTCCACTGTAGTTATCAGCATCCAACGCATTCACAGAGACCGAATATGGTCGTGGGTCTGCGTTGACTATATGCGATTCTGACGTCTCCATATCCCAAATAAGGAGTTGTTGATGAAGTGATGAAGGTATGCAGTAGCTCCTATGGATCCAATCTCTGCCTAGTATTACATTGAAGGATGAGTTGCACTCAATGACAAAGAAAGTATGAATCCCTGTCATAGGTCCAACTTTTACTTCTATGAACAACAATCCTAGTGTCTGCGAGACTGTCCCTGCAAAAATTTTGATCGTTATGGACATCGCTTGAATGATTGATCTTGGAATACTCAATAATGTTATTGCTCGAGTAGTCAAGACATTCATTGCTGCTTTGGTATCTACATTGACCTTGCTAAGTTGGATGCCCCCCATACTCGCATGATGTACGTACAATGGCCTCATGTGCGATGCCATTATGGCTGTTGGTTTAGAGGACAACATGTAGGATTTTCGCACAGTAGGATCCATAATTGGTCCCCGTTCCTTTGGTTCTTCTGGCTCAGCCTTATTGTGATGCGGGCAGTGGAGGTCCCGGGCACAGTTTCTAGTATGTTGTGTGACTCTTGCGAGGATCTTCGACAGGCTTTCCGCCTGCTGCTAAATTCTAGATTTGTTCAGTTAGGCTAAGAGGCCAATGTAGTAGCACATAAATTAGCCAAATAGGCCCTACGTAATGCCAAGGTTCCATATAAGTTCCAAGCCATCCCTGATTTCATGCAGGGATGGCTAAACTGATTGTAATTGCTACACCTTTGAATGAATTTCAATCTTTCATCTCAAAAAAAAAATTGCATATTATGAAGTTCTAAATTATAGATTTACCAATGTATTAAGTAGTTCGCTTTCAAGATCAATATAATATGATGACCTTAAATAGTATATAGATTGTACCTAATAACATTGTCTTATGAAAGATCGAGAATCAATTAATTTTCAACGAAATACGTCTCTTATCAAATTTGCTTAAATAAACGTTGTAATTGTGTTAAAGAAACTAATGAAGCCATGAAAATACAGGAAGAACCAAATTTATCTTTTTTGAGTTGCTCTTGACACGGTGTTATCCAAAGAGGCCAGGATGTCTAGAGGTTATGCTGAGCAATTAGCCAAACTAGTAAAAGACAAAGGTATGTAGCAGTAACCCAACTACCATTATGTGATCATCTAATGGATTCTCACCCTCTCCAATTGTCTTCACATCTAGCTTTCATGGATTTCTCTTTCCTACAAAGCTTCTGATTGCTTGGGAGGCAACTTGGATCTGAAACTATCATAAATCGGGAAAAGAGATGCGAGCTGATCTATCGGTATTGTATATCTAATGAAAAAAATGAAATTTGTTTCCATCTTGATAAAATTCCTGGTGACTATTCAAAAATCAAAAGAACACAAATTTTCTAATGACCACTCTCGAATCAAATCCTAGTTCTTATTGCAATCATTAAAAAAATCTTAATCTGGCTTAATCTTTAATAAATCTTATGTCCAACAGATAGAAAATAAAAATAAAAATAAAAAAGAACATCAGTAGCACAGATGAAGAATCCAATTTTTTTCAAAAATCAATAGCTTCTTGTAATCAAACAGATGAACGATCAACAACTAAAATCAAGAACTAAATACAATGCATAAGAGAAATAATAAAAATGAGTAGGATTTAGAGACATTACCTACCAACAAAGAAATAGAACCACTGAGAATGGGGAATCCTGTAAAATAGAGAAAAATATAGGGATTATGAAGCAACTAAAAACATGTTGAAATGAAACACACTTTGTTCTTGTTCAAACAATTTGTCTTTTTGTCACAAAAAAATAAAATAAAATTTGTCACATACAATCTATTTCAAGTAACTAATTATGGAAAGAGTTTCGTTTAATAATTTGTCCTACGTACTCTCACCACAATCTACAGGCTACAGCATTTTAGACTCACCCGCATGAAAGCATCTTTAGCATTATTAGGCATAGCATAAAGGCATAATGAAATTGAGAAGATGTATCAATCGTGTCATGGTGTGCATACCAGAAACTGGTAAATGCTGATGCTAGCATCAATGCCAATTTTGCGGCCGAAGTAGCTCTCCACTCCAGAAACTAAATATATAGAAAATGAACATAAAAATTTGATATCAAATATCCAACGAGTGTAACTGAAGAGCGGCCAAGAATACTGATTCATCAAAGAAGTCTGCAAAACCATCAATCAAACTCGAGACTACAAATAACTGAATAATTAACAACAGAGTATGATAGGAACACTGAGTCCCTGAGAACTTCTCATGGACCGCAAGAACTCCCCTTTGCTTCTTAATCAATACATTGAATTGAAGAGACATACACAAATAATCAGCACCCAATTGTAATAAAGTAGCCATTAGCAACCATGAAGGCATGGACATGCAGAGTTTGATCCAGAACAGATGAGAGAGGCTGAGAGCGTCGATCAAGAGAGGAGAGAGTGATCTCAGAGGCTGGATAAAATAACCAAAGCGTCCAGATTGAACAATGATAAGAAATAGTACATGTGAACAGTGAAGACCACGAATGTTATATAGTAAATTTCATAGACAAACACAGTAGCTTATAGCTTAGCTTCCTTTAGTTTACGTCATGTTAGTAATTGTGCTTGGTTTGGTGAGATACCACACACTAAAGAGGCCAATCTGGCTACCAGTTGTACTATTTGATTTCTAAGAAATGGAATCGTTTGATCAGAACATAAAAAATAAAGTACAGTTATATTTTTTAGACTCCTCGTATAAGAGTTCAACATTATTAGAGAGGCTGAGAGGCATGTAACAAATTCAAATATTTCATGTTCTGATCACCAGCCTACAATCCATCACTAAATTTGATCTAAAACTGTATGACATATTTCCACTCTTAATTTCTAAATGGATATTTATAGACTCCTGGGTCACTACTGTAGTAATCTAGTTCATCCTTGTAACAAATACAGCCATACAAGTCTTAATAATACAACTAGAATCAAACAAAACTAAGTATATATATATATATATGGGATAACCAAAAGAAACAAACATGGAAACTTCCAGTTATAACTTATAACCAAGCTCCAACCTTTTTATTCATCTTTAATAAAGTTAGGTACTTCATACACAGCTCAAGCAACAATCATGTAGTAATCAAAATCATGCACCACTGTAGATGTTCAAGCTGTCCGATCCTTAATTTTATCGGCAGGTGAGTCATTAAGCTTAAAAAGAAAGAAAACAAAAAGTACAACGATGATAACTAACGTGCAAGAAAGAACATTGAACAAAAATTTAAGCTTATGACATGATTATTCATCTTCTTCCGATTCTGAAGGTCCACCACTCCCATCATCATTCCAGTAACCAAAACTATATATTGCATGTGGTGCCATCCAACGCAAAGAATTCATCAAGTCGAAATCTGTGGCCACTGTCGGCGAACAACGAAATCGTCCAATCACTTTCGGGGAACGTGAGAGCCTGCAGCAGAAATGTTCACAAAAGTACAAGTCAGTTAATTGATGGAAGACCATGAGAATCAACCTATTTACATAAGTAAGCTCAACACGCATATCTTAATTAATTAAGCAAAAAATACTTATGGTTAAATTTTTAAAAACTTGACAATTGCTCATGGATAATTAGTCTATCTTTAATTATCAATTGATCTGTTTAATGGCAAAAAAGTAAACTATAACTGCATCTTAATTAATTAAGCAAAAAATACTTATGGTTAAATTTTTAAAAACCCGACAATTGCCTCTGGATAATTAATCTATCTTTAATTATCAATTGATCTGTTTAATGGCAAAAAAATAAACTATAACTGCACTATGTACAAATTACATGCATAAAAACTACTCTACATAAAAATCTCAAGCGCGTATGCGCGTGCATACTGCTAGTATACATGATATGTATACCTTAGCAACGACATCATAGCTAATAACCAGATTTACTTTATGGCAACATCCAAAGTTTTGAAGAAAATCTCTCCAAGCTGGAAAATGTATCCATGGAGGGCGGAAAATGGGTTCTTGACCTTCTTCTTCATCATCCAAATTAAACCTGAGATATGCGGCCAAGGGATGTGGAGCTATTTTCATAGAAATTACATCATTAGGCAGTACATAACCATGATATGTAACAGTTCGGACAGCTGGAGTATCAAATGAGGCCCTTAAATTATCACGGCATCTACCAGGAAACATAATACTAGACATATGCAGAGAATTAACATTGATATACTTCAACTTGAGGCATTCTTGAAGCAGGCGGAGTGTAGCAATATCTGAAGTGCATATAAATGATTCAAGATTCTCTGCTTCAACCAGAAGAGCCTTAAACTTGCAATGCATAACCTGCAAGGTTTTAAGACTGGAACTTCTGACATCGACGGCCCAGTAATGCAGCCATTCCTTTGAGCTAAATGTGCACGAAGTTAGTGACAAATGCTCGATGGAAGGGTAGTCTTCCCAAATTGAATCATCCAAACCCATGCGGCAATCAAACATGACAGCATAAAGGGACATAGTTTTCAATGCAGGCAAGCTTATAGGACAATTCTTCTTCATTATCACATGCTCCAGACTGAGGCTCGTAAGAAATCTCGAATTGAAAATGGTCTGCGGTATGGAGTAGTATGTGCTTTCGACCTCCTGATGGCCATCATCATGTTTTCTTTGAATGCTGATATCTATTTCTTTAACACATCTCTCAAGCGCAAAACTCAACCACTTGTCTATCCTAGTAGCATCTATTAAGTCAGAATCATACCTCCTCATTCGAAACCTGAAACTCTCCAACATCTTGTTTGTCTCGAAACGTCTCAAACAACTTTCCACAAAGTGAATGAACCTCATATTTCTGTCATCATCATCATCATCAACAAGGTCTGCCTCGTCGTCGAAATCTAGAAAGGGAACTCCCAGGGACCACACGATCCCCACTGTTTAGAAACAATACTTGAACGCACGGCAAGTTTCGTAGGGAGGAGTCGGAAAATCTTGTGAACAACAATGTCCGGAAGGTGAGGGAGTTCGTCTTCATCTTGCTTTGTTTGGACTTGCTTTTTCACACTTCTGTTATTTGCGTTTGAACAGCTGCGTATTGATCTTTTCATGCCTGCCCTGCCCTTCTGTCGTTAACAACAATCAATCGGGTATAAACAACGAGACAATTAACACCAAGATGAACACCAATTCGAATAACGAAATTAACAACGCAAAACCAAGATACCTACCTCAAGCAGTATTCTTCAAACAAATAAGGAAGGAAACCGCGTTGACAGTATAGAAGAACGAAAGCAATCAAAATTGGCAATCAAACGCAAAAAAGAGATCGGAGCCAACCTTATTGGGGAAAGTCAAGAGATGGATTCGAACCCTTACTGGGGAAAGTCGCCGTCTTCGGCAATAAGTTGAGATCCTGTTTTTCTCAAACACAATCTCTTTCGCTGTTTCAATCACTTTGGTCGGATCCGGGGCAATGCGGCTTTTTTTAATTGGTCCAGCCTTATCGTTTTTTTCTCCTTTTATTTTTCTTTTACCATAACACAAATTTAAAAACTAATATTTTACTTTTAATTATGAATAAATAGGTAAAAATATCACTGAATTTTGTCACAATCAATAATATGAACGAAGTAAAAATTAAAATAATTATAAATAAAGAATAATTAAAACCGTTAAAAAAAGGTAAATACACAGTATAAATAGTGCTATCTACATATACAGTGGCACCAACTTTATGCTCCGGTTATCATATTTTGTTTCCACTTTTAATGACATGCGTTCCAACACTTTGAAGCAATGACATGCGTTCTTTGCGCCGACCATGTATATTACCAGACTCTAGATCGAGCGACTGCACCAAAGCTGCCAAACCAGGAACTAGAAAATTGACATTACTTATCCATCTCAGATCGACCAACTGAAAGCACCAAAAACATTAAAAAGACATCGCCCGTCCAGCAAAACTCGTGACTACACGGCCAAAAGGCCGACGTCGACGAGGCAAGCTACCAAAAAAGCTCACTCAAAAACCCTAGACGCAAAAACTGTTTGGCACTAACTAGCTGTTGGTGGTGCAATGGTTGGTGACCCTGATATTACTCTCATAGACTAGAGGTTAAGAGTCTAATTTCTCATAAAATGGATTTCCGGGTGAATTGAATATAAAATAAAGTAAAAAATCTAGCCACCCTTGGCTTACATCAGCTTATGCTCAAGTATTCTTCGTTCATGTGTCTTCGAATGTTCTTTAAATGATTTGAATGAGGGCATGAGGCATTGAGTGATAATTAATCATAAGTTGAGAGCTTAGCAGTTCAATTTCTCATAAAAATGATTTCCGGGTGAATTGAATATAAAAAATTAAAATTAAAAATCCAACCACCCTTGGTTTACACCAGCTTATGCCCAAATATTCTTCGTTCATGCGTCTTCAAATGTTCTTTAAATGATTTGAATGAGGGCATGAGGCATTGAGCGATAATTAATGAATGGTGGGCTGCTTGACTTCTTAAAGAGGAGATGCTTGTGAGTTCGCAAGAATGCATGTAGCTAGCTAGTGTATAGAACTAGGTGGACGCCCGCCCAGTTGGGGTGGTGTTACCACACTACTGTTTCGGTGAGTAATAGTACATTAATGTAGAGAATATATAAGATAAAAGAAGGCAGGAGAGATCTGTGCATATATATAAAGCAATATTTTGTTTATAATACGAATGCAGGGGATCGAAACTGCATTGAAGAGATATGCCGAGGAGTGGTTTTGTACATATGAGAATTTCAAAGAAAACAAAATTATTGATTTAAACAAAGTAATGTAAAATTGAAGTTTTTTTACAGAGTAATGTATTAAAGCAATAATATAAAGAAAAATTAAATACAGTTAAAGTGACACCCGTTGAAAATTTTAGAAGCATCCAAGTCTGACCGTACATCTCAAAGATGGGGTTGGCAAGTTTGATCTCCTTGAACGCTGTGTTTCCTCTCCATTTTCGACGTCATCGGAGAAGAAAATGCTTGATGTTGGCAGCGATGAGAGTGAGGGAAAGTCTCTGTCTGAGTTTGCAATGAGAGTTGGTACGGGTAAGAGAGAGAGAGAGAGAGAGAGAGAGAGAGAGAGAGAGAAACGTGAGAGTACTGATTATACTGTTTAGTGAAAGTTAGAACTTACCTTGTGATTGATGATTTACAGGGAAGGATAAGAACCACTAAAAGAGTGGTTGATGTGCCCACAAAATGGTCAGCCACGATGTCATCAACATGGTCCAAATAGTTCAATCACAAAATTCAACCTTCGATATTTTGTAAGTTTTGTGGCATCAAAATCAAATTATTTAACAAAAAATTGTGAATGTATGTATACATAGCGAAATTGTGAATCACATAATTTTCTAGCAATCAATTTATACAAAATGTGAATGTATGTATACATAGCCGAAATTGATTCCGAAAAAATCTAGGTGAGTATAATGAAAATGTATATGTAATGTATCAAAAATTTACAATTATATATTTTGCAACACATCTTTATAAACAATATTTTTCGTAAAATTATTAGGGATTTCGTCATCATTATTTATAAAAATTTTAAGCCCTTTCTTTGACGTAACTCTAGACAGTGCTACATATAATTGTCCATGAGTAAAAACTGGTTCAGACAAATATATTCCTACTTGGCTCAATGACTGGCCTTGACTCTTATTTATTGTCATTGCATAACATGGTCTGACAGGAAATTGACGTCTTTTAAACGTAAACGGCCATTTAGTTTCCGTTGCATATAATATTATCCCAGGAATATAAACTTTTTCTCCCATGTTATTTCCCGTAAGTATTTTTGCCTCAATTAGTCTTTCAAACAATTTTGTCACAATCAACCTCGTACCATTACACAAACCACGCATCTGATCTAAATTTCTTAACAACATAATAGGCATGCCAACTTTCAGAATAAGTTCATGCGTAGGCAATCCGCTAAATTCAAGCTTATTCAAAAATTCCATGGGATATAAAATATTGATATTATTGCTATTACCTGAATTGTATGAAATTGAATCAGAACTAAAATATGATTTATTATCACCGGGTAATAATTTAACTGCATAATTATTTATTTCATGTACAATTACATTTTTTGGAGTCACTATAGCACGTTCTCTTAAATAATTTGTATCACTATATTTGATTAAAAAATTGGGATAGGTTGCTCGAAAAATTGATTCTATAGGATGAATAGTAAGATCAGTAAGTAATTCTTCTGGTATATCAATCCAGCTTACATCGGGATCACCTGTAGAAATTTTGATTCTAATTGACCCTCTCCTATTTGTAGTATCCATTCAGCAAAATCTTTAATTTCATTTTTTTCTACACTGCTTAAACCAACTGTTGACAATCTCATATTTTCAGTTAGATGAAAGACCGTAATGGTAGGCCACAAATATGAATTATTAAATGATGCCTGAATGACTTGTTCTTTGCTACCACCTTGTATGACTGGCAACGTCTGTCTAAAATCTCCACCGAATAGAATAGTTTTTCTTCCAAATGGTTCTTCTTTTTTTGACAAAATATCCCGCAATGTTCTATCCACTGATTCAATACACCATTTATTGCACATAGGAGCTTCATCCCAAACAATTAATTCAGCATTTTCAATTAAATTAGAAAGATTGGTTTGTTTATTTATATTACAATTTGAATCTTTATCTATAATTGGTTTTATTTTGAAACGTGAATGAGCTGTTCTGCCTATCGGAAGTAATAATGAAGCAATGCCTAATGAAGCAACCGCTAAAACAATTTTGCCTTCAGATCTTAATCTAAAAATGATAGTATTCCATAAAAAAAAATTTCCTGTGCCTCCGCTACCATAAACAAAGAATGATCTTGGGTTCTTTTGTTCGACGGCTTTGATCACCTCATTGTATATCATTTTTTACTACTATTTAGTTTAGTAATTAAGTCGGAATGTTTTTGTTTTAGCACTTCACAATCAAAATCTAGTTCTTCTCTAATGAGCCTATTATCAAGTTGATGTATATGTTGTGTCTTTGGCATTGGTAATTGATGATCTTTTAAAGTACTCGAAACATGTTAAACAATTTTTCAAGTTCACATAAAACATCATTCTTTAATTCATCATAAGTATGGTAATATTTGGCATATTAAAATTTAATTTAATTTTGTGTACTATATCATCAGACATGCTAATCCAATATGTATCAAGTAAAGCTCGAGGATCTGAGACATTACAAAATAAAATAATCGTAACGAATAAATAACGAATTTGAGAAGAAGTTGCAGTAAAAGTAGATTCCAACAGTGCTTCTGTCCATTCTTTATCATCACCTAGCAATCCTAAGGCTCGAATGCTTCTTGATACGTAGAGTATATTACATCATTCACTGTTTTTATTAAATCAAAATTGGTACATCCTTTTTGAATATTTAAAAGTATTCTAAGATAATACAATTCACCTGCAATTGGTGGCACATGAGCTATTCTACCAAGTACGCGATATTGTTTCCTTGGGGTCCATAATTTCTTATTATCATTTCAAACAAATTTAGTAGGAAATTGAGTATATGTTAATTTCTTTGCCTTCTTATAAGTCTTGTTTGCTTGAAACCAAGCAGTTAGCATAGTAGTTTCTATATTCGAATAATTTAACACATTTTCAAGAGAATTAGTTTGATGAAAACAAATAGTTTGTTCTTTGGGCAAATGAATTTTTAAATATTGAACTGCAGGAAATCTAGAATGAATGGAAAATTCAAATAAACGTCATACGGACTCATGAAGAGTTAAATATCGACAATTGAGATAATTTTGGATCTCATCATTTATATTGTCACGAACTAACACGCGGGCTCTATCAGGTCCTTTATTTATATACTTGAATAGATATTTAATTAACATAGATTGAGAACACGATTCAACATTTATATGAGCATTATATCTCATCAACAAATTAGCATTGTAAGGAACAACATAATTATTACCAACATGAACTCCTTTTTTAACTACAAAACGTGATTCATCATCGCGACGTCTATACTCGGGAGCCTTAATTGCTTGAAAATTCGTGTTTGTAATAAATGGTTTTGGAAAATGTTTTGTACATTGTTTGTCTCGCATACATGGAGAATTCGAATTAAGTTGACCGCAAGGACCATGAATCATGAATTGACTAACTATTTCAAATAAATGTGGGTTAACATTTTTATCGGGTAATTCTGCTGATATTATGGAATCTATATCATTTGTTGTATAACATTTATATTTATGTTTAAGCCAAAATAATATATGAGCACGAGGAAACCCTCGCTTTTGGAATTCAATTGTACACACGTGAGCATCAACTTCTCCAAAAGGTTTTCCTGTTTTAATATAAGCAATCATATCATCCACTTTTATTTTAAAAATTCGACAAACAATATCAGGACGATCTTCTGGTTTGTATCCTGATTTTTTTTCAAAATATCTCAAAATTCTGGCCATTTCACATTGCACGTGAAAGTAATGAACAAATCAGGATTACCGTATTCTCTACAAATTGCCATTGCATCTTGATAATTATTTATCATATCTCTTGGACTGCCCGTGTGAGAACCAGGAAGAAAAACTCTTTTTCCAATATCTGAGCCTTGGACAATTCCACTTGAAACAAATGTTGATATATTATTCCATGTTTCACACCTCAGTTCTGGTTGATGATTCCTTATATATTCTAATCGATTTTCTTCGACCGTTGCATATGTATCGACTAAATACTATTGAAATAATCTTCCACCTTTTAACAAAGTACTCGATTGATTTTCTCTATCATGAATTTGGTAACATACAAATTTGTTCATTGTCAATTTTCTATCTTTATTGTCACTTTTTTCCGCAATTTTTTTTAATTTCATATTTATTTTAAATCCATCTTCTCCATATGGAAAAAGAAGTGGATATTGTAATGACATCAATTTTGGATGAATTTTAGATATTCGTTTCAACAATCCATCGTTTGATCGAATAATTATGTCTCTATTGGAATTAAATTCTCCTATATCACCCACAATCAATCCACAAATTTCAGAAGCAGAAGGTAATTCGTATTGCTTGCCATCAACTTTTTCACGATCAAGTATAGTGAAATCAAAATTGGGCAACAAATGATTCTCAAAATCATCTCTGATAGATCGATATATTTTGGTTAATTCATTACACTCATCCAACAATTCTACTAATCCTTTAACAATATTAACATCAATATTGTTGTTTGCGTTATTTGGATCAATAGTAGTTATACGATTTGAAATTTCATTCTAAGTGTCATACACATATAGTTGAGCATATTTAGGACTTTCTCCTTTGGATGGTAAAACTGAACCCATTAAATGATGCACTTGTCCACAAATTTTAAATACATAAGGTGCTGTTCCATTATTTATGTGATATTCAATTTTAGCCCCCATAGAAGTAAAAGCAAACATGGAATTATAAACTCTAATATTTTCACGAAATAACACACTTTTTCGACCATTAATTGGATTTAACAGTTCATCAAGAAAAGCTGGAGTTGGACATGATATCGGAAGTTGGACTTGTCCTTTTTCACAGCAATGAGTGTAAATCAATCGGTTATTTTTTTTCTTTTTTAATGCTTCATCTAACCAAAAGAGGGCAGCACAATGTTCGCATGTATAAACATCATCACCGGAGTCATTATAATTCACAATGACTCCTGCGATCACATCATAAAAATATAAATTAGATAAATAATGATTGATAATGAAATTTTATTAATTGATAATTAATACTGAAGTTTAATCTGTCCTCACCTGGATAGGTTGATTGAGTTCGTTGATACGATGCCTGCCCATAAATTATTCGATCAAGACCTGTCATTGATACATAAGCATAATTATTAGATTGTTCAAGAAAACTATAGCATATAAATGACACTATATCCATACACTACCTTAAATAACTTTATTAACAGAATGAAGAAAAAATTAGACATAGTTATCCTAATATTTAGCCATTTTCTTTGTACACATTTTATTATTATTTCTCACCAAATAAACTCCCATGAATTATTTAAATTTGAAGTGTCACATCCAAATACTATTCGAGGATTCCAAGTACTAAAAATGCCAAACTGAACAACAAACAATCATGAAGATTACACATTTACATCGTCCAAAACTAAATTAAGATTTAAAGATAGTAAGATCTATAAACTCAATGGTCTAAAAACTAAATTTTAACTTCTACAATAGCAAAACCAAATAGAAGACCCACTATTATCATACAGTAAATGAAACACTGCATTTTGGCCTAGGAAAACAGAAAACAAAGGAACGTTGAGGCTTTTTTTTTTAACAGCACACATAAATAGCTCTATTGTTATGCAGATATTAATCAAATTTTCGCTGAACTGTTATTTAAGCTATACTCATTATGTGTTATATGTGCTATAATATAGATAACAAAAATTAAACTATTTTGCTAACACCAACCAGCAACACTCAAATAATTATGTGCTAAAATACCTGATAGAACTCTGTGAACATCTTCACTGTCGCTATCCTCCTGTGTTTCATCATCACTGCTATCGTTGGCATGCATCTCTGAGTCAAGAGATGGCAGAGACTGATGAGACGTACCACCAGATAAACATGTTCTTTTAGAAGAAGATTCTGCATGATCTGACATCATTCCTTTGCCATGCTTCATCTTGCACATCATATCTGAAAAACCAATTTGAATCCCATCTAACAATCCAAAGATAAAAAAATTGAAACAAATAATTTAGGCAATATTATAATACCTGCAATAGTCTGATGAAGATCTGCATCATCACCATGTCTATTCATTGTTGTTCCTACAAAAGATTCATGACGAAAAAATCCAAATAAATATCATGCTTTTCTAAAAGAAAAGAAAAGAAAGCAACAAACATTAAAATAAGCAGAATCACACCATATTTTGGAATCACATCATATATATGAAAATAGTCTGTCTAATGAAACTATACAAAAAAATAAACAGAATAGCCTTATTGATACATGTGAAATCAAACAGTAACATACCAATTATAAACATATGATTAGTTAAATATATATACATATGCCAAAGCTATAAAACTAATCAAACTAATAGAAATTAACATCAGCAATCACAAACATAAAATTATCATCAAACACAACACACAAACACCAAAATAGAAACCAGAACCTCCATACAACTTCTGCTTCACTTATACAGCTAATATCCATACACACATAAATTAGCCTAACCAATCACAAAATGAAATCATGCACAAAATCACAGTGCCGAAACCATGTTAACAGAAAAGAATAATGGGCAGACAAACATCGACAAAATCATAGACAAAATAACCTCATTAACACATGAATAATTAAACAGTAAAATACCAATTATAATGCTATGATTATTTAGATAAGTATACATACATATACCAAAGCTATGTAATTAAGAATCAAGCTAATACAAATTAACATCAGCAGTCACAACCAGAAAGCTATGATCAAACACACCACAACAGAAATCAGAACGTTCATATAACTCCAGACTCATTCATTCAATTAATATCCACACACACACATAAATTAGTCTGACCACTCACAAAATCAAATTATGCACAAAATCACGATGCCGAAACCACGTTAACATAAAAGAATAATGGCCAGACAAACATTGGCAGACCATCCTTGGAGAATAGCGACCAGATAATAATTGCTAGAAGAAAATATCCAAGGGTGACCATCCTAGGGACTCACAGTCAGGTAAAGCACATCACCTATTTTCCCTTATAAATTCTGGTTAAACCACTCCCATATAGATTCACAGGCCAAAAAAACTCAATTATTCTGGTATACATGATCTGAGCTGGGCATTGAGCCCATGTAATGGACTTGCATATGTGTGTGTATATATATATATATATATATATATATATATATATATATATTTCAGGTTGTATTGCATAATGGCTTTATCTAGCTAATAAAGACTATATTCATACTAAGCACCATACTGAATTGTATAAGAGATGTTACATATAATTGCAAATGAGCAATAGAAGTATCTATAGATAACTTATTGATATTATTGTGAGAATGATTTTGATTTAGCAAAACCATCAGGATACCAAATGAATAAGGATACACAGAAACATTTATATGCCATATATAAACAACATATGAAATTATGTTGTCCACAAAGTCCCAAAATGCCCTAAAAAAAATTATGTTAATGCACTATATGGTTATGTTACCTGATTCATCTTGGCCAACATCACTGGCATTCCAAGAATCTGGAAAAGGAGATGTTATTTCAATTGAACTAACTACTGGATTGGAGCTGCTTGAACCTCCATCTCGCAAATGGTGTAACATTGCCATTGTTTCACAGCCTCTCAAACCTTGTTCAAAAATTTCTGAGTCTTGGAAGAATCGCTTCCTCGCTGACCAATTAAGGATTGTAAATAATACAACAATCAGCCAATGAATTGCATATAAAATCAAAGGACATAATAATGATAAATAATAAGACCCCAAAAAAACCATGCGCTGCTATGACAAAACCATCAGTAAGCATACTAAGCATACAATAGTAGAGATAAAATATATCAATGGCATAGATTATTGCATTACCTGACTGATGCTCCTGAACATGGTGAATATTTTGAGGTTCCCACAGCACTCGATTGGATCCACCTGAACCCTCAGCTGTGAAACACTGAGACACTGCCACTTTATCACGGGCTGCTGAACTTTCTTCTAAATTTTCCCTGTCTTCGAATAACCGTTTCCTACTTCCTGGCCTTATAACTGGAAGGAAAAAATAAAACATTATAACTAATAGTCCCAACATAATCTCAAACAGTGCAAGATTCTGCACATATATTTCTACATTGCTACATCAAGCTTGCAACATGTTTATACAATTTATTCCAGTATTGTCCATAGTCTAGCCAAACGGAAAGATGTGCATGAGATTCAGGGAAAACTACAATGTATTAAATTTAAACATCTCTCTTGTAATAATTACTTGGACACAAAACAAAATCATTGTTATCCATATGAAACCTATTGCCGAAACAAAATTGTTGGCTGATTCTACGAATTCATTGCACAAACAAACATAGTATGCACGAAATTACCCGTTATATTTTCACAAACAGTCTCATTGTCACCAATATTTGCTGTAGATAGACGCCCTCTTCTTCCTCCGCGTCTCTCTGGTTGTGCCGCTGTGTCTTCGCACATCAATATTTCTTTACTTCTATGATCTACATTTTTCTTTCGCCCCATGCCTAAAAAGCAAATTTAACCAAATAAAACAAATGTTAATAACAAATTACAAAAACTAAAAGTAACAGATTATAACCTAACAACAACACTCATAATCTTTATATCACATCTAAAGCAAAATGTAAATCAAAGATTACACAGACCTGAATATCGATAAGAATGTGAAAGCAAGTACGATAATCGCCAAAGACACAACAACACAATTTTCAGACTTGAAACGAATAAGGAAAAACTTGAAGGCAGGAAGCACAACTCCCACAATCTCATACAAAAACTATCATAACCAATTAACCATCCTTCCTCCACACCACACACCGAAAAATCGACTGAACTACATCAACAAAACATTCCATACGAACTTACTTTCATTCAAAACCTTTTTCTACATGTTTTTCACCGAAATGGCATTCAACACCAAATTTAAGTCATCGAAAAGACATTTAAGACCTAATTTCAGATAGATTTAGCTTCCATGCAAACAAATCTAGACAGATAAAGCAAGCTTAAATATAGGTACGCATGATCAAATCAAAGCGTGAGAAAATGTCACGATGAATATACACTAATACAGCAAGTAACAGATCTTAGCTAACAGATATGTTATCGAAGAAACGAAACCCTCTTATTTTATGAGCAGTAACCAATACTTTATCATAGAGTAATTAATATATTAACATAGATCATGTGTGATAGACTGATGGTCTTCCCATAGAGAACTTGATCATGGTTCTTCCACTTCTTCCTGCATCACTTTCTTTGGTCAATCTTTGTAGATGAAACCCTATAATTGTAATTTGGTTTATGTGCAGAACACTAAAATGGCCCCAAGAGATAACAGATAAATTGATTAAAGAAATGGTGTCAAATTTTTAGGGTTAAATAGCGAATCGGAATTAGAATCGAAGATTGCTGTGAGCAGTGGTCAAACTATGGGCTCTAATGGCATGCTGGTATTTGACAGAGATAATGAAAGAAGAAGAAGAAAATGAACACCGAGTACCAGATTCAACTACTTTTTGGAGAGTATGTCGCTTGACGGAGAGAGAGACTGAGAGTGCCTTCATAACCCTAAACCCTAGTAAAACAATTTGAGTTGTTAACTCGAAATACATACAGGAGGATATATGTATGTATGTATTTAACTCTTGGAATATACAGTATATATGTAATATAGTAAGTTCTCACTCAGAGAAATAGATCCTTGATCTAATTACAGTATCTGGAAAAAGAAGTGATTTAACAACATTCCTTTTCGAAACCACCAAACAAAAGTTGGCGAAAGCCGCTCGGCAATGGTAGAGCTAGAAATGGACTAACTTGAAGTCTACCATGAAACAAAAATTCATTATTAGTGTCAAAAATCGAAATGCCAATCATCTCTACTATAATAAAGCGAAGCCCAAGACATAGAAACAGATATCGAGTGCAAGGCATATTTAAGGAGAGTCTGGCATCAAATAGATAAGCACACTAAACTACTATTGCTTTTCATTTTGATTGATTTGCTCCCCATCTCCTACTATCTATCGGAGATGGCACAGCGATGCAAGGAAGTATTGTGCTACCAAAGTTGTGAAGAAGAGATTGGCACACACCACTACACTCTGTCCCGCTGATCTTGTTTCCAAGGGGAATAGGTCACTTGGAACTAACCACCGGAAAACAAATATCATAATTGGTATAAGAGATAGAAAGCAAAGCAAAAGGATGATAGCTATAGGATTTCACAACCTGGATTAGTTACTGATTTCATAAACATTAAAATGACACAGCATTAGTCAAGTGACCAGAGCACTTTCTCCAGGCTTTCCGTATCTAGTAGCACACAAAACAACTATTCATCAGGGGGATTTGGGTTGTCTGTGCAAAGTTTCTGCGGGCTAAATTTTCTCAAGCTGTCCAAGGAAGACAATTTCAGTCAACTGATAAGGTTGCTCTTTTTTGGTCGGATATCTTTCAGTATAAAAGTTCTGCAAGCCAATTGCTATTCCAATTGGAAGAGTTGTAGAGAAAATCTAACTCAAGACTACCCTTTTTTAATTGCAAGCCAATTGCAAGCCAATTGCTATTCCAAGTTGCCACTGCTCAGCTTTAGCCAGAGTGAAGGGAATTTTCTTTATTCTATTTTGCTTTTTGTGCTAGATGCTATAAACCAGAAGGAGCCACAACACTCTAGGGTCATAGGTAATGGCATTGGAAGGTGTTTGATGCTATATCCACACTTAAACATTGAATAAATAGTTGTTTCAAATTGTCAGAGTTTTGGTAACACTATATTCCAATTATCATATCAATCAGAACTATGTGATTTCAACTTAGATCTATCAGTCTAGAATTCATGGTGCACAAATCTTAATTGGAGTGTTTATGCTTTTGTACTAACTATTGAAAAACCTTATCAAATCTCAATATAACAACGCACATAGATATGAGAAGAACATCAATTAGACACAAAAGCAGAAGCACACCAAATAACCTGTATACCTAAAATAGTATATACGGAAAACATCAACGGAATGACCTATATCAAATAGATAAGCACACAAAACATAAACTCAATCTCCATATCAGGCATATTTATCAAATCCAAGATATATCTATATGAGATTTGTTTCAGCAGCAGCACAACAAAAAATCTCAAAGCAATTGATATATCTTTGATGAATGATCCCCACAGATCTAGAAGAAGAAGAAGAACAACAACAACAACAACAAAATCGCAAGCAAGCACAGATTTGAACAACAACAACAACAACAACAACAACAACAACAACAAAGAAAGAGGGGTTTTAATTTCAAACCTGGAAAGATGGAAAACGACGGAGACTCGCTTGCTTGTGGTGTTGCCAATGAAGGAGACAGAGAGCGACTTTCCTTGCTTGCTTCGATTGGATTGGGTCAGAAAGAGGTACCAGCTCTGTGTTGTTACCAATGAAGGAGAGAGAGCTATTATCAGTGTAGTTAGATACAAGTAGAGCAAGAGCAATCCAAAACAAATTGATTTTCAGAATGATCGAAAGACACGGAAATGATATAGAGCAACAGACTTAATGGTCCTCGGTTGCTTGAGAGATAGAAAGGAGGAGTGGGTGAGGGAAGAGAGTTCGGTTGCTTGAGAGATCGATAGGTCCAGAGAAAGGAGGCCGGAGTGGGTGAGGGAAGAGAGAGAAGTCGATGGGTTAAACCAACCCTGCATGCGTCGCACGATTTGAACAGGTTAGGAACAGCAAACCCTTCGACCGAGTTTTGTTAGATAGTAAATGATACGGATCCTTGATTTATATATATCATGTCTCTTCCACTCTGGATTTTTTTGGGTAATTGAACTAAGCTACTTGGTTAAATTGAAGGATTGAGAATTGAAATAGGCTACTTAGCTACTAAGAGATAGGACTCATAAAATCAGATAATGCAGTTATATACATTCCTTGTACAACTCACAGCATTGTTAGCATAAGCTATGCTTGTCTTCAAATGATCAACCATATATGGCATAAATTTTGAAAGACGGATAGAGAGCAAGAGAATTTATTGTATTAAAGTTTTTCAATTCAGATCCATATATATAGCTAATTGGTTGACTTTAACCTAGTTATGCTGTGTTGACATTATATCCATTCTTAGCTCATATTCAGTTAAGCTCTGTTCAACTCACCTCACCCACACGATCCACTGCAACCAACAGTGGCACTGGAAACTGCAGCTAACAAACACCTCTATTGTTTCACCTATGGAGATAGCTAATTTTACTATATTTTACAGCAGTAGCACCAGTAGCACATACAACATACACAGCAGCTTCATCAATGGTTATAATGCCATTATTGAAGGTCATATTTGTTTCTACCCCATTTTGAAGCCACTTGCCTTACTGCTCCAAATCCAACCCCTTAATTAGACCCCGTGATAATGCAATACCTAAAAAAATTTTTAGAACCTTTATTATATAAAATAAAGAATAGTCCAGGCACCAAACACAATCATAGCCCTTTGGCATCATATGTAAGTTCGTTCAAGCTTTTTCAGATTTGTTGGAGCGCATTAGTACTAAGATTGCAGAATTAGAACTTTGCCAACCAGCTTTTCTGTTATTTGAAATACGGAAAACATCAACGGAATGACCTATATCAAATAGATAAGCACACAAAACACAAACTCAATCTCCATATCAGGCATATTTATCAAATCCAGCTTACTTTTCACTCATTTAAAGTGCAAGTCTTGCTTATATGGCTAGTTGCAGACTTGCAGTTGGTTGCCATCAGCTAGTATACACTATAATTGATAGTCTATACTCACTTCAATTTGGGAGATCCAAAGAAAGAGAGAGTTGGAAGAAGAAAAACTCGTCTCCTTCTTGTTCAGCGCTTTCAAGACTGTCCAGTATGAGCAATCGCCTCCATCCTAGGCAGCAGCACAGAAACAACATTTCTGAAGAAGCTTGGTCAAATTGGCAAGCAGCTGCTGTTGTTGCTCTTGAATCAACCAGAACCAGTAGTGTTTCCCATATGCATGGTAATTAACTCTTTCTACTTCAAACTTACTACACACAGTGCCCAAACCAGTGAAAAGTAATTTTCTTCTTTTTCTTTCTTACAAAAAAAAAGTAAAAATTGTGGATTGGAGCACGTGAGGTACTCTGTCTAGGTAGGTATATTCAGAGGGAGATGCAACCAAACCATGCTTCACTTTTGTTGTTGTTGACTCCAATTCTGAATCCCCCTCGAAACTAAGAGAGTGTGTGTTTGTGTTCGAGCGAAAAAAAGAAAAGAATGGACACGTTACAGAGCCACAGAGCGGAAATATGCTAAGCATAGCCATGGCTGTTATGGCCATGCATAGCCATGGCTGTTATGGCCATTGGTGTTGGTACCGCCTACTATTTCTACGTCTCCAGAAAACCAAAAGGTCTTTCCATTCAACATCATTCATTCATTCATTGTTTCACAATTCAAACCCAAATCCATCTAGATACTTGGGTTTGGGTTTTTCTCTACCTAGCTAGATTCAGCAGCCATAGTACGTTTTTATTGTTTGTCATGTCGTTTATGTCGATGCTTTTCTTTCTTTTCATGTGAAGCAAATTAGAGGACTCCTTTAATCTACAAATAGGACTACTCTGTAATCCCAGAAATATAGCAACCTAAACTATAGAAACATACCAGAAAAACTCATAAACCAACTGTGAAGAAAGACACAGGTTTATATACCTGCAAATATCCTTGGTACTCTTCTCCGGCCCTTGGTACTCTTGGGCTTTTGAAATCCCGTCCCGATATCCTTCGTTGTTACCCAAATTCGAATCGCCGACAGAAGGAAGAGAGGAATCAAAATCAGGTACAGTGGAACTTGGCTAAAATGGCGTAAATTAATAGCAGAATTTCAGTGATTGAAATGGTGAAACATAAATCAAGGCGGAGATACAGGGTTGGGGTTAGGGTAGAGGTCGGCGTACCTGGTGGCTGAGATCGGGATAGCTCCGAGCGAAGAGAGAGTGCGAAGAGGACTGTAAACCTCAGCTCGATCGAGATGCAAGAGCACGATGCAGGGATCAGCCGAGCAGATTTTTGGGTGATCAGAGAGAGAGAATCAGATTGGTTGCGAGATGAGAATATGCAAGCGAAGAATGTTGATCGAAGAAGATTATGGTGATGAGAGAGAGAGCCGGATCAGATTCTGGCCTTATCAAGAACAGCAACTCTCACGCTCCAAGCGTGAGAGCACTGGTCATACTGTTCATTGATACAGTGCAAATGAACAGGAAAACTCACCGTTGTTATATAGGTAATTTTCTAATTGTGTTTAATTTTTATTCACAACTTTGAAACAGTCCAAATTCGGTGTTTTTTTAATGAAAACAATCACTTATATTGATTTTGATCGAGTCGTACAATCAGATTGTAACTACCCTGACATGAAATCAGGTGGTACATCAAAAGTACAAACAGTAGAAGCATATCTAAGTGCCCAATTTGTTAGTATATGGGACGCCATGTTGCCTTCTCTCCTTAAATGCAGAAATGATGCATTTGGTACTTGCACAAATCTGTTTTGGACATCCCTCAATGGGTACCGAAACTGGGCTAAAGTTGTATATAAATTTTCAATTGCATTCACCACAATCAAGGAATTGGACTGAAACTGCACCGGAGCCAATGACTGCTCTATCACCATTCCTACAGCCTCCCAAGCCACTTTTATCTCTATTAACAGTGTTAAGTATTGTCCATTCACCTGACAAGCCAAACCTCTGATAAACTTACCAATCTAATCACGTACTACCACTCTAAACCTCCTTTTCTTTACCGGGTATCATAGGCCCCATCCATACAAACTGAATAAAAACCGATAGGTGGACAGTTTTACCGTTATACTTCTCTGTGTAAGCGGTATGGAGACTTGTTGATCATAGTATGCGAAGCTCCTACCTGTAGCCTAACTGTCAAACTCTACTTTGTTCCACAATTTACCATTCCTCACCTTCCCAACCAACCACATAAAAACAACCAACCTAGCTAGCAGTTTCGGTGGAAGTGCTAAAGCACAAACTTCCAACAAAGATTTAAGATCTGTGACGGACATACCTATACATGTGATCATGGTAGAGCTTATAGGCTGCACTCTAACACAATTTCTAAATAAATGAATCTTCGTCTCAGCCTCCTGATCACAAAGTAAGCATTGCCCTGACACATCCACTGTACGACTCTTCAATCTGGGCCATGTAGGTAAATAACCTTTACAAGCCATCCACACACAAATCAATGCTGCATATGAGGCCTTAAGTCTCCAAGAAGCCTTTCATAACCATGACCTGGGACTGCATGCATACTAAGGTAAGACAATTCAATCAGGTGCTAAAGTGTATACACTACTAACCTTATAATCACTATACGAAGTGTAATTCCATATAAGTTGATTTGGACTAGGTTGGGGACTCAATGAGATCGACTGCATAACATCAACATCTATAGAGGAAAGAAACTCAGCAGTTGACTACACATTCCAACTGAGACACTATGGGATAGTAGTAGGAAATGTCAGTGCGATCTCTAGTTTAAAATGACGACCCAGCCGTGTTAACCAATTATCCTCCCAATTCGCCACCAATCTACCACCTAACCCATTTCTCCAAGACTTCCCTTATTATCATGATACTGCTCCAGGTACATGATGGTTTTGCACACAAGCTTGCATCCCAAAAACAACACTGCTTAAAGTACTTAACCTTATATATGCGACCGAGCAAAGAATTCGAGTTCTATAGAATGTGCCAGTGAAAGGATCCAACCTACATTAACTAGTAATCTAGGATCATGCCCTAACGACAAGGCTTAAACTATGGATTTCTGTAAAAAAAAAAAAATTGACATAATTTCCTCTACAAAGTGGACTACCAGAAACCTGCAAGAAAATCATACTTCGGATTTCCCATAAACAATACCGTGGACCACCGATGTCTATCCAGATTCTCAATAAAGTTCGGAAAGTAAATTAATTAAAATGCCTGAATGATAATGCAGGAACTGAAAATTCATAATCCAACAATCTTAACAATTCACAACCAGCATTGAAAAATATTTATAACACTAGTGTTCAGAGCGACTTCTAGGAGTAAAATAAAACATATGAAAATACACTGCTAGTGGTCCGAAACCTACAGAAAGGTATCATAACCCGGTGGACTCAAAGCCTCTGGGAACCAAAATCCAGCTCAAAAGAAGCACTGCAACCTGGGTACGAAAAATCGAAAGGCCAAGGGAATGGCAGATAAAAACATAAAAACATTAGCGTGAGTGGACAAAAACTCAAAATTAGTATAAAATAGTAAAATCACTATAAAACACCCTGATTTCTATGTAATCATGCGAGTTCAAAATAATAAACTGAAATAAAATGTGGAGGTGCGCGCTCAAGGTGTTTATCCTAATCTGAAGCGTCTCCATGACTGAAAATAAAAGGTGATGGGATCGTCTAGGGGGTTTGTCCTAACCCGATCAGACTCGACTAGTCAAAGCATCGATGCAGAAAATAAAATCATCACAAACATACCTCCAAAATAGACTGTAATAAAATACATGAGACTGTAAATATGCGTAAACATAAACTCACAGCAACTGTGAAATAAATAAACGTCCATTCACCGTACTATGTTGGGATATTCATAAAGTTGTAACCTGCTAATCGGCGCAATAATCATCCGACACGGCCTGCTAACTCGTAATCCTAAAACCAAGATTATAATTAATATCTACCTGTCAATATTCATACTGAATAACTAGGCTCGTAATCCGACGAGCAATAATATCGAGAATCTCATATTCTCGAATAACGTATTTTCCAACTAAAAACGAACTTAATCAAATTCTGAATTTAGTTCCTTGCATTACTTCACTGTAAATAAATTTTAGAGTCGCAACATAAATCTCAAACTGTGACGACCCGGACCAGATTCAGCAGTATGTTCAGCTTGATCGATGAGTTACTGCATAGTCGCAGTTGTCTGACGGTTATTGGAATCGCCGAGCTTATTAACGACTAAATTATTGGCCGAGAATTGGAGCTGGGTCTCTTCTCAAGAGTCGTTGTACGTGTGATTTCGAGTTCGTGGGCGGTTCCGGATCGTTATTTGGACGATCGAGGAATTAGTTATGAATATTTGAAGTTCAGATTTAAATGGTGGGCTACTTAACGACTAAATTACCGGACGGGAATTTGGTTTTGGCTTCTTCACGGAAGTTGTTCAGAATTTAATTTCGAGTTCGTGGGAACTTCCGGAGAAATATTTGGAGTTACGAGGAATTAGTTGCAAATTTTGCCGTTAGTTGATTATTTAGTCGATTTAATGTGTGTTGCTTTGAAGGGTTGACTTTTTATTCGGTTGGCCGATATGTTTGACTTTGGGTAATATTGGAAGAATATGTCGAGACGAGTATGTGGCCGCAAGAATTATCGGAATTGGAATTACGACGAGAAAGTTACGCGCGTTTGAAGTTTGTCGAAAAGGATAATTATGAAGTTTCCAAAAATGGAAAGTCTATAAATAGAAGTTGCTACTTTGGGCAGGTCAAACCTTTCCTCTTTGGGTGTTGACCGAGTTGACTCGGTCAACTCGGTGGAGAGTGAGGATTCACGTCGGCCTATAGGTGGCTCACGGTGGTGCGACGATTCCGGCCACCTCAGAGGGTGGGGCTGGTCCCGTTCAACTCGTCTCGGTGCCCTCGACCCCGTGCCGTCCTCCTCGCGTGGTGGAGCTCACGGTGGAGAGAGAAAACTTGAAGTAAAGTTTGTGAATTTTGGTGTTAATGGTGGTTTGTGATTCCGGCCGATTCGAGCTGCAATTCTTAGTGGGCTTTGAAGCTCTCATCCCCTTGATGCTTCCCTGTAAGTTTCGTGTTTCAATTCGATGTATACATGGAGAATTTTGGATTGGAAAATTTGTGTACAATTCGGGTTTCATTGAAATTGGATGTGTTAGAGTGAGAATTGGACTTCGGTGCAGTTGACAAAGTTGCTCAGTGGGTGATTTTGGGTGGAATAGGGGTGGCTCCGCCGTGAAATTTTCCGGTCAACAGTGGCGCCGCCGTGGACGGCGGTCAACGGTCAACGGGTTGACTTTTTGACTTTCGGCAAGTTGCATGTCGTTTGACTCGAAATCGCGCTCCGAACGCAGTGGGGAGGTTCGTTTTTCGAGTTGAGCGTCCGAACGTAAAACGAGGTATTGAGGTGGTATATATGGATTTTCGACGATTCGTCGTATTCGAATTGTGTATTTCCGAGAACTGTGGTTTCTCGTGGTTTGATTCGAATTGTCGGATTATGACTTTGAATATTGGACGTTGTGATTATTCAGGGGTTCGTGATCGTTTGTTTGGCGATGGACTTTCCGCCGGATCACGGGTTAACGCGATACGCGTTACGCCAGTCTGTGAGTGGACATTTCTTTTCACGGATTGTTTGCGAGTCTTTTATATGATTTTATTAACTTGAGCATGCGTATTGATATTACGGATTACATGAGCATGAGTTTTACAATTATACGATTATACTTATACGAATATACGTATACGAGTATACATATACTTATATGATGTTTCATGCATTTGCATCGAAATGTTTATGATTTGGTTTACACAGAGTACAGTCGTGGTTACGTTGTTGTATCGATACACTTGCCTCTCGGCTGATCCCCGATGGTAGGCATATGTCAGGGGAGGCTGTGACTCCTGACCCGAGGTCTTTACCGGGGGGAGACAGACCTTTGACCTGAGGCCATTTCCGGCTAGAATCACGTGTGGGTCTGGGATCCCGTGATTCTGACTGTACTAGCACGGAGGAGTCCATGAGTGACCCCGTGGGATTTTACTTGCATGCTCAGTACACTGGAGGAGTATGAGTTTTACCTCGTGTACTATGTTGTTTTTATTTACCTGGACTCGCATATGTGATTTTAAATATATATATTAACTGGTGAAAGACATTTATTTTCGTCCACTCACTCTAACGTGTTTATTGTCTTTCACCTGGGTTTTTCGGTTTCCGTGCCCAGTTTGCAGTTCTAGCTCTGGTGTCGCACGTCGTGGTCGGAGGCATAGTGCTCGAGCTACTTTGTTTCATCCAGTAGGTTTATTGTTCTACCTACTGTGGTATGCGGATATGATTATGTATTAGATGTCGCTCTGAGCTTCCTATTGAATACGTTATACGGTTTTACACTGGATTTCAGTAAAGTATATATTATATGTATTGTTTACTTTACTGTTGATATATTGAGAAATCCGGATGGGATTGGCGCCCACGGTTTGCTTTTTGTGGCATAGGATGAAGTGTATTTTCCGCGTGCAGGTAATGGTAATTCCACGCTAGTAACGAAACTCTGCCCAAATTTCGAAAAGTTTTTGTTGGTTCGTGTTTTCGAAGGGGTTTGATTCCGATTTAGGAAGCTAAATCGGGGTTGGGTCCTTTCACAAACATCGAGCAACTCGAATTTGAATCGATAGTCAGATCGTCCATTAATAATATCGTGAAAATAATTAACTATTATCCGATTAAACACACGTCTAAATTAATCAATTCAAGATCCATTCAAGAATCTTACCATTGAGTTTGTTAAGAAATTACGAGCGAAACGACATAAAATCTTTCCGAAAATTCTACCTCACCGGAGCTCTGCTGCGCACGGCGATGCGTTGGGCCACGCACCACCGCATGTGGTGGCTGGAATCCCATCGGCACAAAATTAAGTAACCTGCCTACAAAAAATTCATCTCAACAAGCCCAACAACATTGTAGTACAACACAACATCAAAATAAAACCAAAAATTAACGAAATCCACCATTGAAATTACAAACCCTCGCCGGAAAATATTTTCTCCGTTCCTCACAGTCCGGCTACGGCAAGGTACAAGATTCATTGCAATCAATCCACCTCTTCCAAGGCTTGTAAACCCCTCTGGGTTTGACGTCCAACGCCAATGTGTGCGCTGCCACCGTCACCAAGAAAATTAACCCGGAAACCGCCACTTTCTCGACCTCGATTCTCCCTCCTTCGACCACCAACGTCAGAGATGCACCCACCAATCGATAGAGGAGAAAAAACCCAACCGTTTCCACCAAAAATCACGGTCGGAGGTGGCCGTCGCCTTCAACGACGATTCTGGGTCCGTGAGCTTGGTCAACGTCAGTCAACTCGCTTGCCAAAAATGAAAACTTCTCAGTTTCCCAAAATAGAAACCCATATTTATACCCATGATTTTGCGATAAAACATTTTCTGGTATTTTTGTAAAATTTTCGCTAACCATAACTTCTTCGTCGTAACTCCGATTTCATCAATTGACGTGACAATGAACTCGTATCAACAAACTCTACAACTTTATTCTAAGAAATTTCTTGAAAAAAAATATCAATAAAATCTTGACGAAACGCCAACGAAAGTTACCGACGGTAATAATTAATTACCATCGACGATTAACGTAATTAATTAGCGTTTAACCACATAAGTTCTCGTGTAATGATGTTCCGTGCCTTAACAATCTATCCCCCTTACAAAAGTTACCCCCTTGAAATTTACACATAAACGTTCCAAGCAGTGACTTTAAGCTAATAAGAATAACCACAACTAACATAATGATCAATAAACTTGTTATTAAACTAACATTTGATCAACATGTTACGCTCATTAAATTTGAAGTCACAATAACTGAAAGGACCCAACCCTGATTTAGTTTCCTAAACCGGAATCAAACCCTTTTTGAAAATACAAACCAACAAAAATCATTAAAATTTCGGCAGAGTAACGCTACTAATGCGGAATTGCCTTTACCTGCACCCGGAAAATAACACTTCATCCTATACCACAAAAGCCAAACCGTGGGCACCAATCCCAACCGGATTTCTCAATATCATGACAATAGTAACAAACAGCAAACATAACTGTATAATATAGAAAATCCGGGAAAAATCACATAAAACAAGTATCAGTATCGTATCAGAGCGACCTCTAGTGTATATATACAAAATATACAACAATAGGCAAACCAAGAAACCTACTGGAAAAGAAAGGTAGCTCGAACAACTAGCCTCCGACAACGACGTGAGACACCAAAATCCGAACTGCAAACTGGGCACGGGAACCTAAAAGCCCAGGGGAAAGACATGAAAACCGTTAGAGTGAGTGGACGAAAATAAATGTCTTTCGCCGAATAATATATGTCATAAAAACATATGCGAGTCTAAATGGATGAATATAATGTAGTACACGAGGATAATTCTAACTCCTCAAGCGTACGAAGCATGCAGCGTAAAACTCTGCGGGGTCACTCATGGACACGTCTGCGCTAGTACAGTCGGAATCACGGGATCCCAGACCCACACGTGATTCTAGCCAGAAAGGCCTCAGGTCAGACATCTGCACCCCCCCCTCCAGTAAAGGCCTCAGGTCAGGGGTCACAGCTTCCCCGGTAAACATCCTCGGGGATCAGCCGGGATGCAAGTGTATCGATACAACAATATATACTGTGACTGTACTCTGTGTAAACTAAATCGTAAATAGTTCTATGCAAATGTATAAAGCATGATGTAAATGCATATACGTAATACAAAATTTTATAACACATGCTCATATAAATCATAATCTCATATGCATGCTCATGCTCGTAAAACGTGTATTAAAGACTCGCGACTAATCAGTGAAAAGAAATTATCCACTCACAAACGAGAAAAGCGCGCACTCGCGTTAATCACGTGGTGCGGCGGAAGATCCCTCGCCCGAAGCATGATCTCGATCCCCTGAATAATCATAAAATATATCTCATCAAAATCACAATTCATAACACTGTACCACACCTCGGAAACCAACCGTTCCTGGAAACGTATAACTGATACAAAAATAATTAACGAAATTTCCGATATCCCCACTCAAAATCTCGACTGAAAATCCGGTATCCAAATCAACTCGAAAATCTCAAGGCGACAATCGGGGCGCGAATATGAGCGAAACGACATATAACTCGACACATTTCCAAAAACGTCAACAGTCGCCGGAGCTCCGCCGTTGACCACCGCCGCCAGCGGCGGCGCGCCGTCAACCGGAGAGATTTTCCGGCGGCCAAGCTCCCACCAGGTTCTCCTCAACAAGCCCAACAACTTTCCCAACTGTGGCAACCACAAATTCCGACTAGGTTGGCCGGAAATCAACTAGAAACCTCAAGACTCACAATCAGTCGAAAAACTTCTCGGCTCGATTCCGGCACCGTCGCGCCACCTCGTCCCTCCAAACCAAAGGAGAAATGATCACCATCCAAAACCCAAAAAAACCCACCAAGAATCCAATCCGGAAAGTTGCCGGAGCACCGCCCCCAAACGAGGCCGATTCCGGCGAAAAAATCCCAAATTTCATCTCCTCCGTTCTCCCTCAAATCAACACCAAAACACAAAATTCCAAGTTCTGAACAACAGCAAATTGAAAGAGGAATCGATCCATACCAAGATCAAAGCCGGAGGTGGCCGGAATCGCGAAATCCGAAGGCGGCAGTTCAAAGCCCGCGGTGGTTCTCCTGTCAACGCAAAAAGTCAACGATCAACGACGGTCAAACTTCCCGAACAATGTTTTCGACTATTTCCGATAATTATACTCGCATCTCGGGACAATCGATGGTTCAAAACGGATAACCATCACGATTCGGATAAACTCGATACGAACAGATAAACTCGACGAAATTCTGAAACTTCAAATATTCATATTATATTCCTCGGTCGTCGAAATAATCATCTGAAACCTCCCACGAACTCGAAATCACATGCACAACAACTCTCAAGAAGAGACTCAACTCCAATTCTCGGCCGATAATTAAGTCGCGAACAAAACCGACAATTCACACAACTATCGGAAAACAGTGATTTCGCGCTAACTCCTGAATTAAGCCGTTTACTTAACTGATTCTGGTTCGGGTCGTCCACAAATCTACCCCCCTTAAAAAAATTCGACCTCGAAATTTACGTACCTATCAGGTGAACAGATGAAGATACTGCTCTCGCATACGCTGCTCAGTCTCCCAGGTGGCCTCCTCAACCGAGTGATTCTGCCACAAGACATTCACCAGCGGTATAACACGGTGCCTCAACTCTTGCTCACGCCGATCGAGAATCTATATCGGCTCCTCTACATACGTCAAATCCTCTCGGATAGGTAGCTATTGTGGCGCTAACACATGCGATGGATCTGGGATATACTTTCGCAACATCGAAACGTGGAAAACATCATGAACACGAGCCATCTCAGCTGACAACTCAAGTCTGTAAGCCACAGCTCCAACCCTCTCGGTAATCTTATACGGACCAATGTACCGTGGTCGAAGCTTGCCACGCTTCCCGAAACACACAACTCCTCTCCACGGAGATAGTTTCAGGAAGACCGCAACATATTCGCAAGAGTCTGTATAGTCCGCTCAGACTGCCCGTCAATCTGAGGATGAGAAGCTATACTGAAATGCAATCTAGTGCCCAAGGCTCGCTGCAATGCCTGCCAGAACTCGAAAGTAAACTGACTGTCTCGCTCAGAAACAATAGATACAGGCACACCGTGCAGATGAACGATCTCCGACAAATACAGCTTAGCCAATCTGCCCACTAAAATCTTCCCCGGAAGTGCGAGAAAATGATCAGATTTCGTCAATCGATCCACGATAACCCAAATACCAGTGTTCCCAGCCAAAGTACGCAGCAACTGATACACGAAAACCATGGTAATGTGCTCCCACTTCCAAACCGGAATCTCCAGGGGCTACAACTTCCATGCAGGCTTCTGCCTCTCTGCTTTAACCTACTGATAGATCAAACATCGGCTCACATATGCGACAATCTCTCGCTTCATGTTGCGCCACCAGTAATACGCTCGAAGTGTACGAAACATTTTCGTACCACCGGGATGCATCGCATACGCCAAACAATGAGCCTCGTCTAAAATCTCCTTCTTCAGACTCTCGTCTAGGGGTACGCACAAACGGCCTCTGAAAAGCAACGTACCGTCATTACTGAACCGAAACTTTGTTGGCACACCATTCTGTATCATGGTCTTCTTGTCCAACAGGTAGGAATCTGAATCCTGAGCTTCCCAAACCTAATCAACCAACACGGGTCGAACCTGAAAGCTGGCCAACAAAGCTCCATCATCATCCCACTCGAACTCGGCTCCTGTAGCCCGAAGCTCGGCTAACATAGACACTCTGGCCACACATACATGGAACAACGAAGCTCTGGATTTTCGACTGAGTGCATCAGCAACGACATTAGCCTTCCATGGATGGTACTCGAAAGTGCAATCGTAGTCGTTGATCAACTCCATCCATCTGCGTTGCCTCATATTCAAGTCTGGCTGCGTCCGCAGGTAGGTGAGACTCTTGTGATCAGTGTAGACCTTGCACTGAGCTCCGTACAAGTAGTGTCTCCAACTCTTCAAAGCTAACAAAATAGCGGCCAACTCCAAATCATGAGTCAGATAGTTGACTTCATGTGGTTTCAGCTGCCTGGAACAGTAGGCCACAACTCTGCCATGCTGCATCAACACACAACCAAGTCCCAACTTTGATGCATCACTGTAAACCACGAACTCACCTTTGTCGTCAGGTAAAGTCAAAACTGGTGCGGTAGTCAGCTTTTCCTTCAGAAGCAAGTAACCCTCCTCACAAGCATCGGACCACTCGAACTTGACGCCTTTCTTCGTCAATCGAGTCAATGGCGTGGCAATCTGAGAAAAATCCTCCACAAAGCGCCGATAGTAGCCTGCCAAACCCAAGAAACTCTGAATCTCCGGTACGGTGGTAGGTCTACTCCAATTCAGCATGGCCTCGATCTTGTCAGGATCTACGCTGACTCCCTCTGCTGATATCACGTGGCCCAGAAACTTCACACTGTCCAACCAGAACTCGCACTTGCTGAACTTCGCAAACAACTGATTGTCCCGCAAAGTCCACAAAATTGCTCGCAAATGCTTCTTGTGTTGACCCACACTCCTGGAATAAATCAGGATGTCGTCGATAAACACGATCACAAACTTGTCCAGAAACTGCCTGAACACTCAATTCATCAAGTCTATAAAAGTTGCAGGGACGTTGGTCAACCCAAACGGCATAACCAAGAACTCGTAATGCCCATACCGCGATCTGAAAGCTGTCCTGGCCATATCCAACTCTCGGATCCTTAACTGATGATATCCGGATCTGAGATCAATCTTTGAAAAGACTGAAGCTCCCTTGAATTGATCAAACAAATCGTCAATCCGCGGCAACGGATACTTGTTCTTCACATTGACCTGATTCAGCTTCCGGTAATCGATGCACAACCGCATGGATCCATCCTTCTTCCGCACAAACAAAACCGGGGCACCCCATGGCGAAACACTAGGTCGTATGAAACCCTTCTCCAGCAACTCTTGAAGTTGAATCTGTAGCTCTTTCAACTCCGCTGGCGCCATACAATACGGTGCCTGAGATATGGGTCTCGTTCCCAGTAACAACTCAATGGTGAAATCAATCTCCCGAACTGGAGGTATACCCGGTAACTCCTCTTGAAACACATCTGGAAACTTGGAAACGACCTCGATATCACCGATATCTGGCACAGCAGCCGTAGTGTCCACAACATGAGTTAAGTAAGCAACACAGCCCTTCTTCATCATCCGGTCTGCCTTCATCGCAGAAATCACACATGGCAATGAAGTGTTCTTCTCACCGCAAAATAATATCTAGGGAAAGCCTGGTCGTCGAAACGCAACTTCCTTCTTGTGACAATCGAACATGGCCCAATGTGTCTCCAAGAAGTCCATACCCAAAATCACATCAAAGTCGACGATATCCAGCAACAATAAATCCGCAGCTAAACCATGTCCTCCAATAAAAATCTCACAATCTCGGTATACCCAGCCAATACTCACAACCTCACCAGATGGATACAACACTCTTCATAACCCCAGAAGTGGAGACGCAGGTCCAGTAGCTAAAGATGATAGTCTATATGACATGAATGAATGCGTAGCACCTGGATCTAACAATGTAAGTACTGGATAACCGAAGACATGCAACGTACCGATAACAACCTCTGGTGAAGCTCTGCCCTCACGCAAAGTCATGGCATGAACCCTGGCCTACCCGGCTGGTCGTCCACACTTAGGTTGTCCCTGATGTCCGCCCTGGCCCGAAAACTGTACTGGTCGAGCTCCCGAAGTGGCACCTCGCACTCCTCTGGAACCCTGGGCTGCCTGTCCACCAGCACCATCAAGCTGGATACACTCTCTCGCATAGTGACCTACATGGCCACAACGAAAACAAGTGACAGGGCCCAGCTAACAAGGGCCATAATGATGCATGTTGCAGACGTTGCATGGTGGATACTCCCTCGGTATGGCAAATGTGCCACCGGTACGCCGAGGATAACTAGAACCACTAGAACCCCCACTAGCTTGTGGTCGCTGTGGTCGATCTCTCCTCCATCTCTATCTCTGTCTCGGTCCACTAGCTGGTGGTCGATATGGTCCACTGCTTGAGGATGAAGCAGATCCGGAAGTATCAGAACTCAGCCTCTTGGAAGGCCCCTGACTCGGTCTGCCCTCCTCAAATCGTCTAGGTTGGTACCTCATCTACCTTTCCTTCTCGATATCCTCACCTCGGAGTGCTGCACTGACAAACTCATCGAAGTTGTTCTGAGGCATCGTAGTCAGAGTCCCCTTAATGTTCACGTTCAAATCCAGCTCAAATCTGCAACACTAGGCTTCCTCAGTAGCCACCATGTCATGCGCAAACCGAGATAAGCGGGCAAACCTGTCCCAGTACTCAAGCACAAATAAACTACCCTGCCTCAAATTCGTGAACTCCTCATACTTTCGCTGCTGGGTAGCCTGGTTGAAGTATCTCCACATGAACAAATCTCGAAACAAAGTCCACGGAGTATCAACTGGTACCCGATCGGTGCTAACCCACCAGAAATATGCATCTGACTCAAGTAATCCGACCGCTGCCACTGTCATCTGCTCAGGGGTAAAACGCAGACTCTCACACACGCGTTCAACCTGAACCAACCATGCCTCGCAAATCTCTGGATCAGCTGAACCTGAAAAGACAGTCGCACCAGCAGTACGAGCTTTGACCACAGGGTCAAAACGCTCTTCCAAACGCAACACTCGCATCAGCAAGTCGTGCGTCTGGCGATCGTCATCATGATCCACTTCCCGATCTACACGGGGACCACGTCGAGGAGGCATCCTACCGATATAAGACAAGCATTAGGTACAAGAAGAAGGAACGTAATCATGAGACCTTAGATATTTGAGAACACACAACACCCGAAGCATTGATGAGTACCGCTGGCCAATCGGGTCATCGCTCCAGTCATGTTGTACAAACTCAAATACCCTAAGCGTCACAACTACAAGAGTCTACAGAATCTAACAACCTAATGCTCTAATACCAAGCTGAAAGGACCTAACCCCGATTTAGTTTCCTAAACCGGAATCAAACCCCTTCTGAAAATACAAACCAACAAAAACCATTAAAATTTCGGCAGAGTAACGCTACTAACGCGGAATTGCCTTTACCTGCACCCGAAAAATAACACTTCATCCTATGCCACAAAAGCCAAACCGTGGGCACCAATCCCAACCGGATTTCTCAATATCATGACAATAGTAATAAACAACAAACATAACTGTATAATATAGAAAATCCAGGAAAAACCACATAAAACATGTATCAGTATCATATGAGAGCAACCTCTAGTGTATATATACAAAATATACAACAGTAGGCAAAACAAGAAACCTACTGGAAAAGAAAGGTAGCTCGAATGACTAGCCTCCGACAACGGCATGAGACACTAGAATCCGAACTGCAAACTGGGCACGGGAACCTAAAAGCCCAGGGGAAAGACATGAAAATCGTTAGAGTGAGTGGACGAAAATAAATGTCTTTCGCCGAATAATATATGTCATAAAAACATATGCGATTCTAAATGGATGAATATAATGTAGTACACGAGGATAATTCTAACTCCTCAAGCGTACGAAGCATGCAGCGTAAAACTCTGCGGGGTCACTCATGGACACGTCTGCGCTAGTACAGTCAGAATCACGGGATCCCAGACCCACACGTGATTCTAGCCAGAAAGACATCAGGTCAGAGGTCTGCACCCCCCCCCCCCCTGATAAAGGCCTCAGGTCAGGGGTCACAGCCCTCCCCCGGTAAACATCATCGGGGATCAGCCGGGATGCAAGTGTATCGATACAACAATAAATACTGTGACTGTACTCTGTGTAAACCAAATCATAAATAGTTCTATGCAAGTGTATAAAGCATGATGTAAATGCATATACGTAATACATAATTTTATAACACATGTTCATATAAATCATAATCTCATATGCATGCTCATGCTCGTAAAACGTGTATTAAAGACTCGCGACTAATCAGTGAAAATAAATTGTCCACTCACAAACGAGCAAAGCGCGCACTCACGCTAATCACGTGGTCCGGCAAAAGATCCCTCGCCCGAAGCACGATCTTGATCCCCTGAATAATCATAAAATATATCTGATCAAAATCACAATTCATAACATTGTACCACACCTCGGAAACCAACCGTTCCCTGAAACGTATAACTAATACAAAAATAATTAACGAAATTCCCGATATCCCCACTCAAAAGTTCGACTGAAAATTCGGTATCCAAATCAACTTGAAAATCTCAAAGCGATGATCGAGGCGCGAATACGAGCGAAACGACATATAACTCGACACATTTCTAAAAAAGTCAACGGTCGCCGGAGCTCCGTCGTTGACCCCGCCGCCAGCGGTGGCGCGCCATCAACCGGAGAGATTTTTTGGCGGCCAAGCTCCCACCAGGTTCTCCTCAACAAGCCCAACAACTTTCCCAACTGTGGCAACGACAAATTCCGGCGAGGTTGGCCGGAAATCAGCTCGAAACCTCAAGAATCCCAACCGGCCGGAAAACTTCCCGGCTCGATTCCGGCGCCGTCGCGCCACCTCGTCCCTCCAAACCAAAGGGGAAATGATCACCATCCAAAACCCAACAAAACCCACCAAGAATCCAAGCCGGAAAGTTGCCGGAGTGCCGCCCCCAAACGAGGCCGATTCCGGTGAAAAAATCCCACACTTCATCTCCTCCGTTCTCCCTCAAATCGACACCAAAACACAAAATTCCAAGTTCTAAACAATAGCAAATTGAAAAAGGAATCGATCCATACCAAGATCCAAGCCGGAGGTGGCCGAAATCGTGAAATCCATCGGCGGCAGTTTAAAGCCCGCGGTGGTTCTCCGGTCAACGCGAAAAGTCAACTGTCAACGCTGGTCAACGACGGTCAAACTTCCCAAACAGTATTTTTGACTATTTCCGATATTTATACTCGCGTCTCGGGATGATCGACGGTCCAAAATGGATAACCATCACGATTCGGATAAACTCGATACGAACGGATAAACTCGACGAAATTTTGAAACTTCAAATATTCATATTATATTTCTCAGTCATCGAAATAATCATCCAAAACCGCCCACGAACTCGAAATCACGTGTACAACAACTTTCGAGAAGAGACTCAACTCAAATTTTCGGCCGATAATTAAGTCGCAAACAAAACCGACAATTCACACAACTATCGGAAAACAGTGATTTCACGCTAACTCGTGAATTAAGCCGTTTACTCAACTGATTCTGGTTTGGGTCGTCACAATAACCACTCCAAATAAATCTGATACTAGGAGCGACATAAGTCAAATTCAATAATGTGCATACTTAAAAGCTTCTGATATCCATGCCAAAACTAATGGCTAAATTTACCAACATACTCTAACTCTATCGACCACACTTATCTGGAGATTTCCTGACCAAGGTCCCACCAAGGTAACTACATGGGTAGTGATGCGGTTCCAACACATAAGTGGAACACAAATCGCCATTAGAACACAGCACCAAAAAATGACTGAGATGCCCAATCACGGACACTCACCCATAATGTGGATATTAAAACCACCAAGATCACAAACATGGGACCCAACAAACCTGTTTAAAATCACAACCAACATGGGTAATTGGCCGATCCGTAACGAACTCAAAATCATATACAGTTATCGAAATTACTTACGGAAAATTGGGCATAGCCTCCTCTAAAACTTGAGAAACCCAAAACCTGTATAACGAAAGTATTCCAATAATCTCAACTCAAGAATATAAACTGTAGGCTCCACATCCCGTCCGGATTCCTCATATATCAACATAATTATAAGATGAATATAAATCCCTAATATTTATCTGATTTCATGAATCATATTGATCGCTAAATCATATATCTCCACCATATATAACTCCCAAGAACATACTACCTCAACAAACATCTACAATACCATAAAGAGGCTTACAAGAATATATCCACAGTAAGCCTCAAATAAATTCAAATCTATGGGCGAGAATGAGAAAGTCAAACTGAGATCGCAATACTACGAATTGGAGATATAAAATCGGCATTCCATCTGAAGTTCTTAAACGGTCGCCACTATTAAGTCAATAATATCTAATATTTCCGCAGTCTGAACAAATATCAATGCATAACCTGAACCTCAGCATTTGTTCGATCATTTTCGGAGCTCAAATACTCAAATTGAAAATTATGTGTCTAACAACCTGCACCTCAATGATTTACTTATATGGCCCGCACAACCACATAGCTACTACTGACATGAGCCAATAAACCCAAAAGAATTAGGCATAGGCCACAAATATATATACATGTAAACTGACAATAACAGTTCATTGAAAATAATATTGGGATACAAAATTGTTATCGAATTATCATCCCAAAAATGAACAATCAAATTGTTGCACTCTTCCACGCTATATTATCGTAGATATTATAATTCCTTTGACACTAAATCATCAACTTATAAAAATTAATCAGAAGGTCAGAGTACTGCAAAATCCAAGAAACACGACAGTTTTCGATAACATGCTGTGTTAGAACTCCAGAAATAAATCCTCATAACCCTTGTCGGAATTCGCGCTCGTGTGTAAAATCCTCATATACTTTTGCACATGATAAACACTGATTTATCAATATGATGCTCCAAATCACGTCCAGGAGAAATCCAGAAATCATGCAACGTACAAATTTCAAATCATACCCATCTGCTACTAATTTCCACATACACCTATAATGCTTGTAAACTCATATCTGACATCGAGCTGGAACGATTTAATCTATGCGGCATAACATACACACCACAGGTCCATTGTGAATACAAAGTATTTTCTTTCGCGAACTCATGTGTTTAATTACTAGAAGAACTACATTTTCAAGCTAGTGGCACGAAGTGAAAAGTATCCTTTCACAAGGAAATGTGTCCACTACAAAAAAATGAACACAAACAATATAAGAAACAACAAAAGTGAAAAAACATTTAGGTTAACAAAACTGAATTACTAGAATTTCTCAAATAATGAATGAGTTTCGAAGAAGGAATATCAAGATTAAATAAATTATCGACCCTTGGTAATGGACATTTATTCTTTCCCAAAACTCGGTTCAGTTTCCAATAAGCAATCCCAATAAGCAATGTGTAACCTCATTGAACCATCATTCACATTTGTAAATAATATTGGGGCTCCTCACGATGAATACGGGAATGGATAAAATTCTCGTCGATCAATTCCTGATGTTGAGTCTGCCACTCTCACAACTCAGCTGGAGCCATCCGATAAGATACTTGAGTTATAGGATCGGTATTCGATAATAAATCAGCAACAAAATCTCTCTCGAACTGTAGGTAAACCTGGTAACTTCTTGGTAAATATATCCGAATACACACTTACTACTTCAATCGAATCATTACAAGAAGTAGGGACATAAATTTTCACGACATGTGCCAATTATACGGTATATCTCTCCCACAACAACATCACAGCCATCATGGTTGAACCCAAGCATAAAATAACACGTTTATCTCACTACGGAACAAAATATCAGGCAACGCCAAACTCCAAAATACCTCTTTTCAATAATCATCTACCAACGCCTGATCATGGCTCAAGAACTCCATGCCTAAGATCAAATTAAAATCTACTAGATCTAGAAGTACTAGATTAGTAGACAAACTAAAACCTTTGAACATACACTGCAATCTCTATAAACTAATCCAACTAGAATCACCTCGCCAGAGGGATAAATTCACTAGCCACAATTTCGAAAATGATGTGATATGTACGTTGATTATGGATGCCCACCTTACCGGTATAAAAGAACATGTCACCCACCGGGTCAAACAAAATAAAAACAGCATAATCAAAAATATTCAACGTAACAAGAATGACCTCCGTAGATACTTGACTCTGACACAGAGTCATCAGGTGAAGGTGAGCCTGACTTCACAATCCCGTTGGCCATCATTCTAACCTCAGTTCTGGTATGCTAACTGCCCAAATGGTGGTCTAGGTCTGGCACCCGAGGTAACTCTCTGGTCGCTACCAGAATTTAGAGCTAGAAATGCACCAGAGGTGTCCCTCTATGGACATTCCTTTGCAAAGAGGTCCACCTGACCACAACGGTAACATATTGGTATCCCCAACGAGCATTGCCCATAACAATATTTATGGAAAATGTTACATAAAAGAAAATCTCTAAGCACTGGGGAAATAAATCCAAATCCACTGGAACTCACCCAAAACTCTGGTCTCTGGCGTCGGCTCATCCCCTATCTCGGTAACAACTCAAATGACAGACACTAAGAGCTAAGATATGAGATCCCATGCCAGAAGACAATATGGAACCAATTATGTTGTAATCTCTACTCGTTGAATATCTCTGGCGGGGTCCACCTCCTTCAAATCGTCAAATAACACTCCACACAAATCGAGGTCAAAACTCACATTAAACTGCAACACATACACATTCATTGAAGTCCTTGTATGGCGCGCTCACCATAATTGAAGAAATTATAGGTCACAAGCCTTGCTCAAACATCCATCATTTCTCCCTCACTGTTCCGACAAAACAAAATACAAATCGGAACGGGCAGTAAAAGCAGTCCTAATACACCATAGCTGACAAATTTCCTCGCTACGGATTCATGAACTCTGCATGCTTCCTCTCCTTATCCGCCTTACTGAAAAGCGACACCTCAAAAAATTGTTGATCTTGGCCCATGAGGTAACAACCTCTTACCTCTCGGTGTGCATCCACCAACGATAGGCATAGTTCTGCAATAGGCCGACAACTAACTCTATCTACACAGGTGTCAGCTGAGAGCACATACGGTCGCAAACTCGATCAATCTTGATAAGCCAGTTCTCACACACCACCAGATCGTGAGAACCAGTGAAAAACATAACACATGCCTTCTTGGCCGAAGTAACAAGGTTGTCATGGTCCTCCCATGGTGATGGCACCATACGTGCGAATAGCTCACTCATCTGTTGGGCCAATGACTGTGCCTCATCCTGAAGAGTTGGTTGTTGAGGAATAATGATCTACGAGTCCACCACTACTAATTAGCCTACAAAACCAGAAAAAGAAAATTGGCTCAACTAGAAGACTCTGAACACTTAACAATGCACAACACTTGGAGGTGATGGGGATCCGCCGGCCGGTCTGGCCACTCCTCCCGGCAATGTTGTACACTATCAAATGTCCAATCTGAAAAAGGAAGTCTAGAGAATCTGTGACCTAATGCTCTGATACTAATGAAAGGAACCAACCGTAGATTAACTAGTAATCTAGTATCACGCCCTAACGGCAAGACTTAAACTACGGATTTCTGTAAAAAATTTGACATAATTTTCTCTACGAAGTGGACCCCCATAAACCTGCAAGAAAATCACACTTCGAATTTCCTACAAACAATACCGTGGACCACCGATATCCATCCGGATTCTCAATAAAGTGGGGAAAGTAAATTAATTAAAATGCTGGAATAATAATGCAGAAACTGAAAATTCACCAGCAATATTAACAATTCACAACCAGCACCGAAAAATATTTAGAACACTAGTGTTCAGAGTGACTTCTAAGAGTAGAATAGAACATATGAAAATACAATACTAGTGACCTGAAACCTACAGAAATGTATGATAACTCGGTAGACTCAAAGCCTCTATGAACCAAAATCTAGCTCAGAAGAAGCACTACAACCTAGACATGGAAAACCGAAAGACCTAGAGAAAGGCAGATAAAAACATAAAGACCTTAGCGTGAGTGGACAAAAACTCAAAATCAATGTAAAACAGTAAAATATTCTATATATGTCTTTCCGCTGATTTCTATGAAATCATGCGAGTTCAAAATAATAAACTGAAATAAAATATGGAGCTGGGCGCTCAAGGTGTTTGTCTTAACCCGAAACGTCTCCATGATTGAAAATAAAAGGTGATGGGATCATCTAGGGGTTTGTCCTAACCCGACACAATCTGGGTCGGCATGGTGTTTGTCCTAACCCGGTCTAACCCGACTAGTCAGTGATCAGCCGACTAGTCAAAGTATTGATGTAGAAAATAAAACCATCACAAACATACCTCCAAAATCGACTGTAATAAAATACAAAAGACTATAAATCTGCGTAAACATAACTCACAACAACTATGAAAATAAATAAACGTCCACTCACCGTACTATGTCGGGATATGCATAAAGTCGTAACCTGCTAATCGGTGCAATAATCATCTAACACGGCCCACTAACTCGTAATCCTGAAACAACGATTATAATTAATATCTACTAGTCGATATTCAAAAAATGAATAGCTAGGCTCGTAATCCGACGAGCAATAATGTCGAGAATCTCACATTCTCAAATAACGTATTTTCTGACTAAAAACGAAGTTAATCAAATTCTGAATTCAGTTCCTTGCATTACTTCACTGCAAATAAATTTTAGAGTCGCAACATAAATCTCAAACATCGAGCGACTCAAATTTAAATCGATAGTCGGATCGTACATTAATAATATCGTGAAATCAATTAATTATTATCCGATTAAACACACGTCTAAATTAATCAAGTCCAGATCGATTCAAGAATCTCACCATTGCATGTTCAGAATAACATGAAATTTTGCCAAAAATTCCACCTCACGGGAGCTCCGCCGCACACGGTGGCATGTGGAGCCACGCACCACCATCGGCAGCAGCCGAAATCCCATCGGCACCAAATCAAGCAATCTACATACCAAAATTTTCATCTCAACAAGCCCAACAACATTATAGTAAAACACAACATCAAAACCAAACTGGAAATTAACGAAATCCACCGTTGAAATTATAAACCCTCACCGGAAAATATTTTCTCCGTTCGTCGCCGTCCGGCCATCGCAAGGTTCGAGACCCATTGCAATCGATCCGCCTCTTCCAAGGCTTGAAAAATCCTCTGGGTTCAATGTCTAATGTTGTCGTGAGCGATGCCACCGTTGCCGAGAAAATCAACCCAAAATCAACGCTGTCGTGAGCGAATCCCAAACCCACTGCATCTTTTGGTTGACACATATTATCCCAAGTACACCAATGTATCTTCATTTTCTCTTTTGTATCTCCCTAGAAGAAATAAGCACACATCTACTGTAACTCAACTTAGAAATTTTTTGGAAGCAAGAAACAGTTGATAACCTAAGATGGTAACAACTGTGCCACTACCTTGATCAGAAGCTCCTGTCCAGCTGCACTAAGTAATGAACTTTTCTAACCCTTGAGCTGATCCCTCACATTATCCTCCAGACCCGCAAAAGCTTCATGTTTACTTCAGCCCAAATGAGTAGGTAGTCCCAAATATTGATCATGGTATGGAACTACCTCCATGATAACGCGTTAAAACATACATCAAATATTAACACAAAGTAGACACTCAACACATATCTCACACATATGCAATTTAAAACTCTTCTTTGTAGATGTAGCATTGATAAGTAGGGATCGTTCTTAACCGGGGATTGAGGGTACTAAGCATGACAACGTTTGTAAACAGAAAATAAAAGGTATGGGGGGTTTGAAAGTTTGGATTAATTAACTACGAAAATAAACAAATGATGGCTAGCAAACAGATTTAGAATCCTAAATTCTAACATGCTTCACTCATAGACAAGTAGAAACAATTAAAGAACATAAAATCCTAGACATGCTTACTAGATCGAAAATAAACACTAACTAATATATTTACAAGTGATCGACTCATCCAAAGTAAATTTACTCATTCTTAACCTGCAAGTTAAACAATATTAATCGAAATCCTAACTTCTCAATTTTACAAAACACATGCTCATAATTTGTCGTGCTCGGGATTGCCCTATACACATACCATTGATTTAGACTCGGGATCACCCTATATCTAAGCCAAAGCATTAAGCATAGATGAACATGTATAATAAAAACTAAGAAACTAGAACACATGAAAAATAGTTGAAAATGAAACAAGTAAGGAAAAACCAAAATACTACAAACTACTTCATTACACCAATAGTTCATACAAGGAGAAGCTACAAAGTAAAGAGGATTCATGTTACACTATTTAGTCTTCGGGATCGCTCTATAGAGCTAAGGTATAACTGAATCTTCTTTGGTGGAGGAGACACTCGAGATCGCCCTATATGTCAATGGAGGTTGTTATGGTGGCGGACAATGGTGTAGCCTGCTTCCTTGAAGAGTTTCTTGGCTTTGTGGAGAGGAGATACTGTTTAGGCAGAGCTTTTGTGTCTAAAATGAGTGATTCTTTTTGCGCTGGAAAGTTGACTTCCAGAACTTTCCAGGGACATATTATTCGTACCATAATTCCTTCTAATCCGTTTTCGGTAACCTGTTGAAGTGGGTTGATCTGCACAGGCAGATTTCCTGATTTCTAGATTTTGATCCATCTTCTTCTTTTGGGCTTCTTTTTTGTCAAATTTGTGCATTATCTTGGACCTTCTTGGACACAAAAATATGGTCTCGACCCATCTTAGTGATCTTTGATTCAATCTTTATAACTCGTGGCCCATTCTTCTTCATCTTTCCTCCTTAACACGTTTTTAGCACATTTATAGCTCATTTACTCCATCTTCTTTCTTTAGGACCTAAAAACAACAAAATAAGTTAGAAATAAGAATACTAAGGTCATAACTAAGCTAAATGTAGAGAGAAATACGTTAAGAATCAAGCATAAAATGCGTAGATCACTCCATACCTAATATATTCTCAAGAAAATGCTAACCATCATTCCCCAAATTCTGACTAAAACAAACATTGTTTTTAGAATAATTTATAGACTTGCATGATGTCTCCTCATACACCTTTAGCACCTTCTTTATCATATCACGAGCTTGTGGAATAGCTGCTGAGAAAAGTAAATTGTCATCGACAAACAATAGACACTACAACAAAAAATGTATTTTGCAACGGCATCTTGCCGTCCCAAATAGTGAAAATGCCGTTGCAAATACTATTTTGCAATGGCAAAATGAATATTTGCAACAACATTATTTCCGTCGCAATAGATGGCGACACAATTGGTAATAACGACGGTTTTTACCATCGTCTGTACCTATTTTCCACGGCAAAAAATTTCTGTGGCAAATATTTTCTTTTTGCAACGGCAAGTTTGCCGTCGCAGAAAATTTGGTTAACTGTAGTGTTATTTGGTTTTTGCGACAATAAATTACTAACAAACAACTTTTGCAACGACACAATTGCTGTCGCAAATACTGGTTATGTAACAAAAAATATTGCTCCACAGGTTTGAAGCTAATTCTTTCTTAGTGTCCATTGAAATTGATTCTGATATGCTTTTATACACAGTTAAACAACTTCTATAGGCAACACAAAATTCTAAAAGCCAAAATTTGAAGGGCACTAAGTCCTAGTGAGGTTCCTTATTAACCCATGAAAATAGACTAGTGCATACATTCTGCAACCTACTCTAACAAAGTAATATCACTCATTTGGGAAATGATATCTATCTTTGAATCAGGGCTAACTGCTTGGAAGCTTCTCGAGCTGTGTTCTGGTTTGTGGTCGCATTCAAAGTTGAGATGAACAAATGCTCGCTCAACTTCGGAAAGCTTCTCGAGCTTTATCTGGAGGGTCTCTCCAATGGCATGTGCTTCTTTCAAGGGGATTTCTTTTAGGAGTTCAATGTCAACCTGTTTCAACAATGAAATATATTTTCTGAACAATTACATTAATGGAGATAAAGACCGAGGAATTGAATCTCATAACGAACATGACATGATTTTTACAAACGAAATAGCCTCTACTGTGAAGGTATGACTAACCTCCACAAAGTAAAGAACACCAAATTTGTAAGCACGAACAGTGTCAACACGCTTCACTTTAGGGTGCCGTATGACAACATATGCCAACATTTGTAGAAATTCAGGAGGGGCTGATTGTCCGACGAGTGAAGCTGCATGTTTTCAATTCCTGGTTAGATAAAAATCCAAGTACAAACACTAGAAACATAAGTCTTCTTGGGATAAAAGGAACAATTCTAATTGTCACCAGAACTATCTATAAAAGGGCAAGCATGTGCACAAGTAAAGACGTACAGTTTTTCTATAAAGAGAGAAACTAAAGAAAAAGAAAGAAAAAAACAGAAGCATGTATCTAGTTCATACCAGTCTGCCTGTGTTAATTTGAAGTTGAAGGAGGTTGTACGATACTTCATTAAGCTAACGGTGAGGCCCCAAGGAGCTTATTTCTTGACTTAATATTCATTGTGTTGAGCTGCCATGCATATAATGATATAATCTACAAAACAAGTAAAGCATCGAGTTTGAAACTCTTCTGAGCATGAGATAGTGGTGTTATAAACTCAAAAAATTTAGGGGGGTGTTCCAAGAACTCATAACTTCTGTACATCCTCCGTATCAAAAGAAGAAGAAAAAAATCAGTTTATAATGTATTCATGTATCTTTGACGAGACAACAATCGTTAGATCTCAAAAAGAACAACAAAATGCCTTTTCACTATTATATATACTAGCCATAACTATTCAAGGTAAGCTCTTACATATCTGAAATGGGACGGGCTATTGTTCATTAGTTCTTCTTAACAAGGAAGAGCTACTGAACCATATACTTACTATTCATTTGGTTTCCACTTTGATATGGTAGTTTTGGTCCTTTCATGCCACTCGTCAGCTGCTAGAGACCTCTAAAAAAGAGTAACCTCTCAACTTGTATTGACAGACACTGAAGAAGTGCTTATAGTACCATAACGTTTCTATGTGAAACAAAAAGAAAACCTTGAGAAATTCTGTTAAAGCAAAAGCAACACTAAACGGGAAGATATGTAATTGGCATTACCAGCTGAGGGACATTGTCGATAAATATGAAACTTAATTCATATTCCACTACTGGTGGATAAATGTGAGGTAGCAAGCTTTTGTCGTCTTTAATCGTGTTTGTCATTAGCTTCACACACATTTTTTTGAACGAAACTTCATCATCTCCATTCCTCTTTACTAGCTCTCTGAAACTATCGCCTAGACGTTGAGAGTGTAACATAAGAAGCCAAATCAATGATATACGGAGAGACTAGAGAATGAAGAACAATTCTAAATGTCACCAGAACTATCTAGACTGTAAAACAAAAATTTGATTAAACGATCATTTGCTAAATTAAAATGAAGGGTGTTTAGCGTACAAGCCAACACAAGATGCTTAGCTAGTCACATAAATCGTGGTCATGGTACGAACATCCGCCAATATCAAGTTAAACCTGTTGTACTGATCTACCTCCCCAACAACTTCCTCTGCAAACTCCATAGGACTCTTACTGCCCTGCAACCCATATAACCTAGCTTACTCAATTGATTTCTCTCATCTATCTCTAATAGGCATAATCCAATACTATATATATGCGGAAAAAAAGATAGCAAATTTGAAATTTGAGTAACAAAAACTTGCTCTTGAAAATGGTAAATGAGCAAAAGGATTGAGCGCTATACATAGTGAGATCGAGAAGACAAAGACATACTGAAAGAAAATGAACGGGAAGGTCTCCTCGGCTCTTGGCTTGTGAAAGTTTCTGGACCTCTCTGACATTGGTAATAAAAGCAAGCTTACAGAGTTGGTTGTGAGCAAGCCAGGTCCCACCGGCGATGACATCTCTTCCACCCAGCAACTTGGTCTATTCTTCTTCGTCTCCATTGCTCTTCCACCAATCTAAAGGATCTGTTGCCCTTTAAAGAAAAGACAAAGAAACCCAGCCATTGAAATCCAGACCCGTTGTTATTCGAGGGGGGAGAGAGAGAGAGTGTTTTGAGTGAATTAAGTGTAAACCTACGATCAATATAATTCAACTTCACCAAATAATATGTCAAAAAAAAAAAATATATATATATATATATATTTATATATTCTTTAGGGATAGGGTTAAAGTTAAAGTTAGGGTTAGTGATTTTGGTTTTATTTTTTTAGATGGTGAGATAGATATAAGTCAACTTCACCGAATAATATGTCAAAAATATATATATCTCTATTAATTATGCAAATAGTGTTTAAGGTTAAATTTTTAAAATGCCCAAATTTGTCCTCCATCATACATACTCGCAATGTTAGAATCTGAAAAATAAAAGGGCTAAAAAGTAAAAACAATAGAGGAGCGGTTTATCGCTGCAGTTTATCCCGTATTCACTGTGGTCGCTCTCAGATTGAAAATTCTCTATTCCTCTCAATCCTGACAAAAGTGATAAGATTTGGTTATAGATGGTTTTGTTGATGGTGTAGAAGAGAGAGAAACAATATGGGAGTGGAATTAGAGATGAGTTGGGGTTGGGTGGTTATGGGTTATCGAGGTAGCGGGGGCAAATTCGAATTGTGGCATACTTGGTCAGCTGACCACATACGAGGAGATTTAGTGAGACCAACCCACGCACCACAGACCCCTAACTAATGAAGCTCACTGGCAGCCATTGATAACAAATGAAGCAATATAGAAGAGAGACAACGAATAGAGACCTATTCGAAGAAAATTAGTAACAAATGAGAGGTTTTAACTTTTACTGTTTTACATGGTTCCTTCTTCCTTCACCCCTTTCATTATTCGTTATATTTTACATGTTTTCAATTTATGGGTTTATTTGTTATTCATTTTGTCTATCATATTTACACACCCTCAATAAACCCTTACATTTCGTACGCGTGAGCACAACGCTCTTCTGCACGCGCATATGCGCGTGCATGAAGGCTAGTATATATTTATATATTCTTTTAGGGATAGGGTTAAAGTTAAAGTTAGTGATTTTGGTTTTATTTTTTTAGATGGTAAGATAGATATGAATTCCACAATAATATGTGTGAGGTTCTTGTGTTCAGATTGTTTTGGACGGAGTGACAAATCGGGGTTTATTCATAAGGGCAATATGGTCAGAATAATTTGATGCACAAATCGAGATTGAATTCAATTCGGAAAGTTTCAATTTTTTTACATTGTGCTTAGATTAGTCCAATCATCTCATCCAACAGCCACATTTTCCAAATAATTACTTGTTAGTGATTTTGTTTCATAAAAATTTGTTTTTTCATGTAAACAATGAACAATGTAATAACACTAGTAGACATATGTGGATTTTGGTTAATAAGAGAAACCAAAATGGTCTAATAAGAAATGTGACCATATACATGCAAAAGGTCAATGTAGTCTGCCATACATTGTGACGACATCAGTTTGCCGTCATAAAAGTGCCTCTGATCATGCCAACTCAACAATGTTCGATAATGATCTATTCCAATCGATGTAGTTTGCCATACACTATTATAATCGAGCAAGCCAAAGATATGGTTTTTTTCATCTCCTATTTGTAGCTCTCTAATGATGGTACGTTGTGTTTCGGTCACCATGCGCCATGCGCTGATTCTTAGATTTTTACTGCCAATATTGTGCTTCTTGAGAGAGCAACATCTCTTGCTTATCATACAACTCTTTCACCACAATAACATCATCTGGGTCGAATGGTTTGTCCACAGTCCCATCACTACCAGAATAAGTATTATAGCCGACGAAATCAAGGAAAATAGGCCGACGACTTTTTTTGACGACAAATTCACGTCGTTGGCTATAGTTTTCCGTCGTCGGCTATAATATTATAGTCGATGTCATAAAATCATAGCTGATGACATAAAATTGTCGGCTATACTATAGCCGACGACTATATGAATGTCCTAGGCTATAATAATCGGGTTTATATTCCCAGGTTGCCGCTTCCCTCTCTCAAAAACCCTAATCTCTCTCTCTCTCTCTCTCTCTCTCTCTCTCTCTCTCTCTCTCTCTCTCTCTCTCTCTCTCTCTCTTTCTCTCTCTCTCTCTCTCTCTCTCATACCTCCACCTCTCCCTCCACTGCCCCCCGTCGCCCTCTTCGCAAAAAACAGGAGAGATATAATTAGAATTTGTGAAATAAAATTTGTAATTTTGTATTATTTGGTGAAATTTTGCATGGTTAATTCGGTGAAGTGATTATGGATGGTGAAGTGATTATATGGCCAGTTTGGTGAATTAGGAATTGCATATTTGAATTTCTGGAAATAGAAATCCAGATCTCTAGTTTTTTTTTTCAGATCTGGGACTATAGCCGACGACATTCATATACAATGTCGTCGGCTATAGTTTCTCCGTTTAAAATTTTTGGCCAGAGGGGTGTTGGAACTTTGTGGGACTTTAGTTCCACATGGAAGATGTATAAGGACTCCTACCCTTAATAAGGGATACCCCATGTTAGGTACTAAATGGAAGTGGGCTTGGGTGAGGGAATTTCTATGGGTTTCATGGAAAATTCCCTTTGACTCCTAGTGGGCTATGAAGATTATTTTATAATCAAAGATTGGGCCTTGGGCCTTCGGGCTCTTAGGCTCTGGGGACTTAGTTAAAATCGGTAAAAGTTTTGAATACCGATCACGTAATTGTTCATCGAACAAAGACGACGTTCTGCCGAAACGGAATAAAGACGACATTTTGTTCAAAACTCCGTACAGGCGTCATTCGTCTATAAAAGAAGCTTGAAGGATCAGTATCAAATCACTGAAAAATTCGAAATACATCTTCCTTACTATCAAGAGAAAAACACATATTGAAGTTCGAGATAGAATTCAAGGGAATCTGCAACACCTTGAATTTGAGAGTTGTATCTTGGGAGACAGACGTCAAGACGATTCCACAAGCAGAAGTGCATGGACGAATTTCTGTCTTAGGACATTGCGTTAAGCGAGCCTCTCTCAAGAAACAAGTTAGTGAATTCAAATTGTTTTCTCTGTTTTGATCTCATACTTCATCCGAAGCATTCAATTCGAATTTAATTCTCTCCTATTTAGTTTCATTAAATTACATTATAGTAATAATTACTGTGAATCATAGCTTGATCCATACTTATAATACATATTTTATAACAAGGGGAAACTATGGCCGACGACTTTGTCGGAGTCGTTGGTTATAGTCCAACTATAGCCGACGTTGTGCAAAATGGTCGTCGGCTATAGTATGGCCGACGGCCTTTTTTCGACGACATTATAGTCGACGAAAATAGAGAACATCCGACGATTTTTGGTCGTCAGCTAGAGTACTTATTCTGGTAGTACATGTCAGTTTTCCTCACCTTCTTCATTAGCTGAAACTATAAGTTAAAGACTTTGTCGTCCGTGCGCTTCTTTCACTACATCAACACTAGTTTCATCCTACATCTGCATCGACTCAAAATGGAAGAAATGTTGTCTTCCTTCAAACGAATCAGTGGTGCTCTTTGAGCATGCACCAATATCAAAATTTGATCCGAGTGCGATGGTGGAAGATGGATCACTTGGGATGCTAGAAATTCCTGCATCCATGCATCTGTGGCTAATGCCCTATCAATTTGGGTTTGAGTTATTGAATTATGCCATGTAAAAGGACTAGCCACCTTTGAAACCAATGTCCAAAAGACCATAATCATAAAAATACGTGCCATATCGTTCATCTGCCATGCCAGTCTAAGAGGACCCTTGACAGTCAGGGTCGGCTCTGACTTGCCAGGGACTCTAGGCTTACCAAAAAATGGGGCACCACCTTAGAAGAAAAAAATAGTCATAATTAAGGTAGTTTAATGAAAATCTAGCCCATTAATAAGGTTAAGGAATTCATAATGTTTTGTAGACATTTTGTTTTTGGGTAGTTATAATTTGCTATTAATTTGTCTTTTATTGCATTATATAAGGAATATATAAAATTGGGGCTCCCTTTTGTTCAAAAGGGGGCTCTAGGCCCATGCCCTCTGGGCTTATATCCAAGATTGCATTTGCCCTGACTTCTCTGATGGACGCAAAATCTCATGAATATCACATACCACCAACCACCGATCCAAAACATTCTACCATGCCAAGTCCCTGAGAAGATTCCATGTCTTCCACCCACGAGTTGGTTGTGTTCTCCATATAAGCATGCCAATCTCCAACTCCGATTACCAATGGCATCACTCCTTATCTCCATATCACAAAGCTAGGGCTATGATTGCGAAGGTGCAGATCAATTTCATCGAACTAAAATAGGAATAGACCGTTGCTTCCCTGATTGGAACAAGGTTCCATATGGCTCCGTCAAAACCTTAATCCGACTCAGAATTGCTCAAACCAATCCTGCTTCAACGTTTTTGTCTCAATGACAAAGACAATCGTCCGTATATAACCGCTACAATCGTCTTCAAGGCCGTGAGTTTCGAATCCTCCTTCGTACCTCTAATGTTTCATGGCAGAACTTCCATATCTTTTCGAGATAATACACACGCACTCGGTAACAAGTCATCGGCGACGTTTGAAAACAGTGGTTTTCGATAACTCGAAAACCTAGAATTAGATTTTCACCGCTCCGAAGTTCTCGGAAGTCTTTTGCTCTAAAAATCTTTTACAACTCGACTGTTATTGAACACTCGTCAGTGACATCGATAGAGTTTAGATGGGTTATATTCCATCAATTTGCATGCATTATAATTAACAGACCCCACATTTTTGTCACAATGCGAAACTGTTGTTCTTGACTGCAAGAGCCGACATGGAGTGCTAGAAATTTCTTGGAAGCTAGAATGTCATTTATTCCAAATTCTAAGTTAGAGATACGTAGAATTTCGGACCCTTGAGTAGGTAGTTTCTCTGTGTACTTTTTAACTTGACGTATAAAGAACTCACATTCTAACTTAGCGTAAGGATGATTCTTGGTTGAATATGGGTAGCCGTTGTTACTCATTTTAATTTTATTCCAATGATTGTTAGACACGTTTCTCTATCCGAACTTTTCTCTACAATTTCACGTAGTGTTTGACCTGGGACAATGCAGGCTAAACACACATGCCTAGGTCTCAAGAGGTCCACAAAATTTAAATTCATGTATGTATATTTATAAGAAAAAAAAACAAATTGGTTTAAACGCTTCTTAATTATCAACATCCGTAGAAAAAAAATATTAAACACGTTAGTCAATCACGCTATTTAAGGCAAACCTAAAAAAATTCAAAATTCAACCCAAATCTATGATTTATTTTCACCTTCCGAAAAAAATATTCAAACTTTGTAAGAGCTTGAGAGGACAAGTATTGGCTTGAGAATCGATCACTTCCAGTTGTTTCAGAATTATAAATTAAATTATAAATATTAAATTAAATATTAATAAAATTAATAAAATATTCATTAAATATAAAAATTGTACATAAAAAGTGTACGTACATCAATCAAAATACATAGACGAAACTAAACCGAAACCCAGAGTAGACATCCCGCTGATTCCCCCTCTGCCGCCCACATCGTCGTTGTCATCGTGCCTTGGGGGGGGGGGATGACACTCTGGTGGAGGTCGCATGCCCATTGACTTGAGGAACTTGAGGACGACGCTCATTTGAGAGTTGGTCATGTTAAGCTAATCATGGGTCGACCTCGCTTGCTCCCACGCCCTCGTGGCCGATCAAACCTCATCTTGGGCTGCTCGTACCACCTCGACTTCTTCTCTTATGTGCCTACTTACCGATACAGATGATTGGGTCAAATATCTTTGGACCCCCCCCCCCCCCCCCCGTCCAAGCCCACGAATCTCCTTGCTAGCTTGGTGGCCGAAAATAGCATCGACAATACCGATTTGACTCTCCTTCGATAGAGGAGGCAGCTATTCAGGCGTCATCTTCGGGTTTTGCAGCTGTGCATTCGCTATTTTCTCCTGGGCCATTTGTATCAACCTTTCCTGAAATTAATCATGTGAAAGATACAAAAATATTAATTTCTAAAAAAAAAAATTGCCATAGTTTCCCTTAAAATTGGAGGAAACCAAAAACCTACACGAAAGAAAACACTTCGAATAACCAATTCCAACATAACAAATTCACTGTGGGCACCGATTCCCATCCAAATTTCTCAAGTTCAGAATCATAATTTAACCAACTAAAGCAAATTCCAAGAGCACAACCTAATTAAATGTCATAATCATAATTCAATTTCTTCAAACCAATTACCGTTATACTAAATTTCGATAAATTTTGAAAATACGATTAAATTCGATTGATTTAGTAAAGATAGTTACTTACGCCATGTTCACTCACGACATTGACGGCCTCGGGTTTCACATAAGCGGAGACGCTGGCATCTAGGAAACAATGTTTCGAACCCGCATCTATGTGCTCATTTTCCATGTAGATGAACCTTCGCAAGCCCGAAACATGGTTGAGGGTCTTCTTCTCACAATTTTCCTTGTTGGCGTGCGATTTTGTCTGTTTCACAACAAAGAATATTCAATAATAAAAAAATAGTTAAAAGTAAGAAATTATTCATTTTCATTACATTAAAGTAAATGAGGACAAACCTTATACTTGTCGGACTCAAAGTGAGCGACCAACTATTGTCACTCGTGTTCCCTTTCCGTCCACAGCCCCTGTGGGGTAGGCAAGGCGCCGTGTTATTGGTAATTTTTGTGGAGGTCGTACTTCCAATCCTTGAAAATGCGGGGTAGCCGTGTCCTCTATGTGCTCCCACATCTCCGGTCTGCCTTCGATATCAAAATGTATCTAGAAAAATAAATAAAAATTAAAATCTTAGACATTATGCCTTTATGCTTTGTAATTAATTATGAAATAAAATTAAATTAAATAGACCCTATTATCAAGAGTTCGCGGTACACCCTGAACTTTTCAAATTCAAGCATCTTGTTCCACGAAGGGGCAACTATACGCATGTTGTTCCATATGATTAAGTCGATGTTGTGTGAGCATAGACTACCGAGCTCCGAGGAGGGAGGGCCTCGGATGAACTCATCGAATGACACCTATATTTTCTTCCCCGTTGACTTGACTATGCGCTCGCTTTTGGTGCCCTTCCCAAGTCCCCAAGTGCGTTTGGAGACCGGGTCTGATGGCTGCCTCCTTGTCTTGCGTCGGGCGCTGTAGTGAATAGAATAGTCAATAGACTCTTCCAGACCTTGTGACGTGGCCACTGAAGCGAAAATATCTGCCTCGTCCATATACGTTGTGGCCGCCTCATTTGGAGCATTTGGGATTTCTTGGCCATCCGCCGGAGCTGAAGGATTCAGAAGAGCCGTAACGGTCTCTTCTGAGGTTTGAACCTAACCCATTTGTCGTGCAATGGATTGGAATGTAACAGCCTTCTCTGCTGGCCTGCGCCTCTTCTTACGGCCAGACATCTTGATTAAGCTGAACAAAAATTGAATATTAACAATAGAATATTCATCAGCATCGTAATTTACAAATTAATCCAAATTTCATCATATATAAATATATTCATTTCACATATTCAACAAAATCAAACTCAATTACGCCATTTCGCAAATTCATATACATATATCATAACCAAATTTATCCAATTTCATTTATACATATATAAAATCACATCAATACATTTATACAATTTCACCAATTTTCATATGTAGAACCAATATATATACATATATATCCAATATTTATCCATATCCAATTTCACAAAATTTATTTGTATATATATGTATATTATATACATATACTATCAAATGTGAAACTTCACACTGAAATTTTGGTGTGAAATTCTATTTTATGCAAAATCGACAAAACAATTCAAAGATTGAAACTACCTATCCTTTAGATACCCATGCAAGGATCGTGCTTGCAAAATTTTATCTCATTCAGAGATGTTTTGACTATTTGATCTTTTCATCGTTTAACAACACACAAATTGCTCAATTTAGCTCAAAATTTGATGTGGTGATCTAATGGTCAAAACATCTCCGATTGAGCTAAAATTTTTCAAGGATGATCCTTGCATGTGTATTTAAAGAATGAGTGGTTTCAATCTTCGAATTGTTTTTGTCGATTTTACGTAAAATGAAACTTCACACTGACGTTTCAATGTGAAGTTTCGCACTTGATAGGATATGTACATATAACACATATATATGATGTCATACCTATATATAAAATTTCATATATAGAAATTAATCCATTTATATATTAATATATATATAAACGGGTCAGAAAGAGAAAGATCAATACCGATGGGGGTGGTGGAGGCGATGGGGCGATGGAGGGGACGGGGCGATGGAGGCGACATGGCTGTGTAGGCAACAGCGGAGGAGATGTGTGGCGAGAAAGAGAGAGGCCACGGGGATAGAGGGAGAGGCCACGGGGAGAGAGAGTGGCCATGGGGGGAGAGAAGCCGTGGGTGAAGGGGATTTCGGCGAGAGGAGAGAGAGAGTGTTGTGGGTGAAGGGGAGGTGGCATGAGAGATTTCAGTGAGAGAGAGAGAGATTAGAGAATATATATAGAGAGAGATTAGGGATTTCTGGATTTTATAGATCTGATTTAATGACTTAGGCGATGAAATGTATGTTTTCGTCGTCTAAGTGGGACTTAGGCGACAAAATACCTATATTTCGTCGCCTAAGTGTTTTAAAAAAATTCTCCAAAACATTTGGCAGAAAAATATTTGGTGTTAAATGACGAAACCTAGGTATTTCTTGGTCTAAGAATGCACCTAGACGATGAAATACCCAGGTTTAGTCGTCTAAGTGATAATTTATAAAAATATGTAACGCTTTTCTTTAAAAAAATATTTTTGACTACCTCCCTAAAAAATACAAAGAAATTAGCCGTTAGATATAATAATTATGTTTATATAATACTTTAAAATTGATGCCAATTTGGTAGAATTTGATATTCGATCGATACAACTTTGTGAATATCCATTAAAGTTTAAAAGACGAAAACGATCGTACATATTAATAATCGTAAAACCGTTTCCGACGTGACGGAAATTTCAACTTACATCGAAACTTTGTATATCAATCACATATGTTTTAATTAGAATTTGACTTAAAAATTAGATTGACGAGTTAATACTCGTTATCCATCTACAAATGTTGAATAACGTACGTGTTCGTATGTCTGTCTATAGTGTTGAACCATATTAACGAAATTGAATTTGAATTTCTAAAATCATAGAATATAGTTCGATAAATCTGAAAGTTAAAATAAAATGTTACAAACTTACCGTGACATCTAAATTTTATACTCTACTTCAAAACTTAATTTGGTCTATTTCAAAATACAGGATCTTATAGTCCGTCTTGTATTTTAATTTCTAATATTAATATATGGATTATAATTTAGACCTATATAAAAAAATTTGCAATAAGGAAACAATGTTATAATCTCTTTACTAGTTCAATTTTCTCTTTATATAAGGAAACAAGACTTAGGAAATAAGACTACAACAAATTACTAGTTTAATTTTTTCTTTATATGTAGTCACTCTTTAAAGTAAGAACAAACTCTAGTGATTATTTTTCTTCATACTACATTTTCTTGTTTACTTGGATAGTTGGATTTGTTCTTAGATTCTCAATTTGTTTACTTGGCCTTAATGAATAAATTTAGTTTTATGTAAAAATATATATTTTATTCTTTGTTTTGAAAATACTATACGAGTTTTGATTTGATGTTTGAGTATTGATCTATATTTAAGACTAGTTTGTTGAAAACTTATTTTTTATGTAGAAAACAATTAGGTCCGCCCCGGTCCGAAATTTATAGAGATACCCGACCAGGCCCACCCGGTTCTAAGGGCCGGGTTTGGGCGTCATAATTGTGCTTAAAACCCGGCCTGGCCCGTAATTATTATATTTTTTAAATGCTTGGCCCGACCCGTTGATGACCCCTACCCTAGTCAATGCATTGGTGTTACCTTCGATGGATCCGAAAAACCATCACATTCTTCAACTACCATCATGTTATCTTGGTAGTACGTCCACACGTGGCCCACTTCACCTTTGTTGACATGCATCTAACCCTATCCTTCTTCTGATTGAGCCGCAACACTTGCTAGCAATGAATGTTGCAAACACCGATGGAGATCCAAACATACGAGGCAATCCCTCGTGTCCGCCCATGATTGCCTCTCAACTATGTCACTGTTTTAGCTCCACGATCGCCGCATTCTCAAGGGATGAACATTGCCACCTATTTTCATGGTTAATTCAAATAAGCTCGGAAGCCACATTGTTACAACTTGCGATGCTAGATTTCCTTGTTTTTAATTAATATATATATATATATTTTAAAGTGAAGGGATACTTTATTTTTTTTCCAAGGTTAACGATAGTACATTGATGAAAATAATAGTACACAAGAGATCCACCAGATTCTCGGCCTGATAGATATGAACATCCTAGAGTATATTAATTGTACAGTTCAAGCAAGTACCTAACATAGCTAAACGGTCTAGATGTAAGATATACAATTAAAAAAATCAAGGTCCCACATCTTATCTAGTTATGCACCCCAAACTACATAACAAAAAAAAATGACCAAATAAGTTGTTGGGCCCAATCTACAAGCCTCTAGGGTTTCAGAAAAAACCCTAGCCTCTACTATTGTGGCACAGTAGCCGCCCTCACTAACTCCTTCATGGAAGAGCACACCACTGTCGGCACCGCCACAAGAGAATAACACTCGGCCCCAATCCTTCCAAAGAAAGGAGCGAGCCGAGCAATGATAAATGAGAGAAAACCCATGCAAATCTTCTTGGTTAAAGCTTGGAGAGGAGAGACCCAGAAGAACTAACTCCTTCATTACCGCAACACCATCAATATTAGATCTCGAACACATACTGACGTTGTCACCAAGGTAGGGATATGAAATTCTTAAACTCTTGAACTATACAACTGAGATTTTGGCGGTAGCACTTCTTGGACAGAAGAACTCTTGTACTGGATAAAAGAAATATATCTTGTCTTTAAGGGGATACCTTAACATTTCATATTCATAACACCTTTAACAAGTCTTAGTTTAAAAAAAACACCTTTAACAAGTATTTTGTAGATATGGTTTTTGAACTGGATGTAGTAGTATAGAGCAAAATTCAAAATTCATTTAGTGGATAATTTCATTTCCAAATTTTAAACTCGGGATAGAGTAAACTGCAAAATAGTAAAAAAGTCAAAACCCGTCGTCTCTAACCCGACCCCATCATCCTCTCTTCTCTCTCTCTCTCTCTCTCTCGCAAACCGCCTCTCCATCTACCCTTCCCCATTTTTTGCAGAGAAGAAAAAAGAGAGGGAGTTAAGTTTTGTTTGGGAGGTCAATTTTGGTGTTTTTGGCGCCCAGTGAGTCTCTCTCTCCTTTCCTCGAACAAACCCACTTTTAGACTTATTCCCCACAATACCCACTCCTCTCTTTTTTATTCTTATTCTTATTTTATTTTTATGCTATTCACGACTTACTACTATTCACTGCGTCTTCAATCTTCAATCTTCAATTCACTCTCATTCCATGGCTCCCCAGAAGCACACGGCTGCTGTAAAAGTACTCAATCACAAACCCTAACCCCCCCATATCTCCAATTCCTTCTTGAATTTCAATTTTGAATTGTTTTGATCTAGGTTTTTTTTTGGTAGGGCGCCAAAGTCCTCATGGTTGGGGCTGGTGGTATCGGCTGCGAGCTACTCAAGACTCTCGCTCTCTCTGGCTTCCAAGATATTCATATAGTATGCTCTCTCTCTCTCTCTCTTCACTTCTAGGGTTTCAGCTCACTGTTGCTTTCAGTATTTGATCAACTGCTGCTTTGCCAAGTAATCAATATAATTCTTCTAGTTGTGATTGATATAGTGCCGATTATATGTTGATTTCTCTTAATATATACAATATTATTGATAAGTATTTAAAAAAAAACATGAACTTGAGGCTTAAAGTTTATATTATAACAGGTCGGAACTTGGAAGTAATTTAACTACTGTAATAATCGACATCAAATACACACTGTTAATTTATCTAATCACGAGTTTTTCAAGTCGAAGTAGTCCACATTACATTTATAGATTGTGCAGTGAGGCTGACTTTTGAGGAAAAGGCTGAATTACTGTATTGACTACATCAAATCTCTTATTAGAATTTCTGGTCATGGACTTTGAGTTGATATAGCGCACATTTGATGTCGAGATTCTATGTTCATGGTAGAACCAGCTAGGTTTAATTCTTACTCTGGCAGCTAGTTAATTGTTCACTTGTTTATGTAAATTTCTAGATTGACATGGACACGATAGAAGTCAGTAACCTCAACAGACAATTCCTTTTTCGAAAATCACATGTTGGACAATCCAAGGCCAAAGTAAGTGCTTTTTTCATATTGGATGTATCCATTTTTAAATGTAGATGTTTTTTTGTTATGTTTCTTATGAATATTTTCAACAGGTTGCTCAGGAAGCCGTCTTAAAATTTAGGCCACACATAAACATTAAACCATACCATGCCAATGTCAAGGATCCTGACTTCAACTTGGATTTCTTTAAAGAATTCGATGTGGTTTTGAATGGACTTGACAACTTGGATGCCAGACGACATGTGAACCGTCTATGCTTGGCAGCTGATGTTCCTTTAATTGAAAGCGGGACCACTGGGTTCCTTGGACAGGTAATTTACTGCCATAGAGTTGTTATGCTATAAACTGCTTACTACTAGTGTAGTAGATTGTCGTGACATTTATCTTTCGAATGTGACTTGTAAGTATCCCAAGTGTTTCCGTGTGGTTTCAGAAAGTCTGTTGTGCGATGAGCCTTTTTGAAGGCTCTTTATAGTTTCTGGTATCATGATGCACTCTTTTAATCTGAGTTCATGCAGTGAACGACATGTTCTTTAAGTACTCATATGCTGGGCATAGACATTCGCTAAGTTCAAAATAGTATTCTAGAAAAGGACCCTGTTACATTGTGTATATTATGATTGTAATGCACCACTGACATGTCATGACATAGAAGATATATATCCACCGGTTATATCTTCTTTCCCGTACCTTTGGTCCAGGGATATGAGGTGCATCACTTGTTCTATTGTTGTAATCCCTCGTGTTTAATGTTAGTTGAATCTGTGTGTTCTTTTCTTTTCTTTTCTTTTGATGCTGGGGCACAGTTCTGGCAATAACTCAGCTGTATGTTTGACCAGTTTATTTGATATTCAACATCTTTGATTACTCAATTTGGATCTGCATGCGTCTTTAAAAGTGGATTGTAGCCATTTTGGTACACCATGATATATTCCTTCATTTTAACTTGATTGTCAACTGTGGAAGTAGGTGACGGTACATGTGAAGGGAAGAACAGAGTGCTATGAATGCCAGCCCAAACCTGCTCCCAAAACTTATCCAGTCTGCACCATAACCAGTACTCCTTCAAAGGTCTATTTCTCTTCACCTATTATGCTCGTTTTCTATATCTTGGAATATCCATTTGTGTTGTTTGTATGAAAACTCATAGATTGGTCTTAATATTAATATACATTCTCTAAATCAAAGGTTTCAAATTTAAGTACTGGGAATGGTCATCTAAGGTAGCTCAAAAGCTAGCATGGTTCCTGTTAATTTTATAAAATGGCATGAATGATTTTGATTACCATTTCATCCACACTAGGTCTTTTTTTTCCCTATGAAATGTTATCGTATCATGGTTTCTCCAAACTTGCATGAAATAAATATGATTTGGGTGGATGGTTGTTAGCCACGAGATCCATTATTTTCAAGCTAACCCTACCCTGTCGGACTAGGCTGATTTTAATATTTGGATTTCTAGTTTGTTCACTGCATTGTATGGGCAAAGGAACTTCTCTTTGCAAAGCTGTTTGGGGACAAGAGTCAGGCAAATGATTTGAATGTGCGTTCCAGTGATGGTGCTAGCTCATCAGAGCAGGCAGAAGATGTTTTTGAGCATAGGAAAGATGAAGACATTGAGCAGTATGGAAGAAGAATATATGATCATGTATTTGGTTATAATATCGAGGTGGCTTTGTCAAATGAGGAGACATGGAAGAACCGTAATAGACCAAAGCCCATATACTGTAGGGATGTTGTGCCGAATGATATCAGTCACCAAAATGGGATTGTGGAAAGAAATGGTACAACCAATGATCTGTCCTCAGTATCTGCAATGACTTCACTAGGACTAAAGAATCCACAGGATGTATGGAGCCTTGTGGAAAATTCTAGAGTCTTTCTGGAAGCTTTAAAACTGTTTTTCACGAAAAGGGGAAAGGTCAGTTCAACTCTCGGAAGTTTAATATACTCATTATATCTCTATCATTTTCTGTCATCACTGAATTATTCTTTTTCTTTGTTTGTAATCTTTTTCTCCGGGAATCTTGGTTGGCAGGAGATTGGAAATATGACTTTTGATAAAGATGATCAGCTTGCTGTTGAATTTGTTACTGCTGCTGCAAACATAAGGGCCTCTGCTTTTGGAATCCCATTGCATAGTCTTTTTGAAGCTAAAGGTATTGCTGGTAATATTGTTCATGCTGTTGCAACAACAAATGCAATTATTGCCGGGTTGATTGTTATTGAGGCAATCAAGGTGCTGCAAAATGACACAAAAAGTTATAGGTGTGTACAATCTCCTGCCCTCTCAATGAAAAAAAATGAATGCACTCCTCAACTTTTGTATTTGCTGAAAGTGTGCTCCTGTGTGTCACTTGTGGTATTACTCTCATAATACAAGCAAAAATGTGCTCCTCAGCTGGTGAAATTTTTGAGCAAAGTTTCTGCTGTTAATTCTCTTAACATTACTTCTCTTTTGCAACTGGTGCTCCCTCTACTGGGGATGGTCGGATAGGATGACATATTGTCTGGAACATCCAACAAAAAAGATGTTGCTCATGCCTGTGGAACCATTTGAACCTAACAAGTTATGCTATGTCTGTTCTGAGGTATACAAAGTGTTCTTTATGGTCTTTTTCTAATATATAAATAAAGTATGACTCCTATGTGCAAAATAGTGATGTGATTGTTTTTGACCAGACATCACTATTGCTAGAGATCAATACTAACCGTGCAAAATATAAAGTATGACTCCTATATGCAAAATAGTGATGTGATTGTTTTTGACCAGACACCACTATTGCTAGAGATCAATACTAACCGTGCAACGTTGCGGGACATCGTTGAAAAGGTAGTTAAGGTCAAGCTTGGAATGAACGAACCGCTCATTATGCATGGGTCGGCCCTTCTTTATGAAGTTGGTGATGACTTGGATGCTGCCATGATTAAAAATTATACAGCAAACCTTGATAAGGTATACTTTTTGTCTTTCTGCCGATGGCTTGTATGTATCTATTCACCTCAGCTGTTGCTTACTTGAACGTTTTTATCTTATGCAGGCACTATCTAAGTTTCCTTCTCCAATCACTGGTGGAACCATGCTGACAATTGAGGATCTTCAGCAAGAATTGTCCTGCAGTATCAATATCAAACACAGGTTTCTTTATGAAGTTTATATGCCCTCTTGACAGCTTAGTATATAATATCTAATGTTCACTTCATGATATCTTTAAGTTATACATTGGGAATACATAGTTTAATTTAATCAAAATTAATACCCCTTCATTAAGCTGAATATGATGTAATCCTACTTTATATACGATAATTTGTCTTGTTTTTTTTCTAATTTGTTTCATATTTCTCAAAACATCTGGATACGAATGTCTAATTTGATGCATTTACAGAGAGGAATTTGATGAGGAGAAGGAACCTGATGGACTGGTTCTATCTGGATGGTTACTGAATGCTGCAAGCACCTCAAGTGCATCCAAGCTGGGGACCGAAATGGATAATGAGATTGAAACTGCTACCGGAAAGAAAAGAAAATTATCTGAGGTTTCTGAGGCCATCAATCCAGATGCGTCAAGTGTCGCTGGTGATACAAGACGTGAGGGGAAATTGGAAGTTCTTGACGATGATGAAGAAGACTTAGTTATGCTCGATGATTCGGATTCAGCCACCAACAAGAAGATGAGGTTGCAATAGCTTTTGCTTGGTTTTAAATGTGGAGGGGTCAGTACTAATTTTGTACCATTGGTGAGAAGCATTGATTCTTTTTTAGGCTCATAATCTGCTGTTTGTTAGGTCGAGCCAGTATAAGTTAAATGGTCATTCCTTTCCCCTCCTTTTGTGCTTAGAAACTGTGATGTGTATGCTTCCTAACTTAGTTGGCAGAGTATGTGTAACATGAAGAGAACTAGAAACTTTGGAAAGGACAAGTGACTGAATTAATGAACAAGGAATTCGAAACACTTCTCTGTTCATTTTGAATTAGCTCTCATACCGTGAACAACGTTATTTGTAGTTTGCTATTAGGAATATGATCTGACCAGGCAGCAATAGCAGTAAGTTGGGGAGCCGAACTCTCTTGCAGTCTGCAATTTACATCTTCGCTTCATAACGTGGAAGCATTGTCCCTTTTCGCACATTCTAAGAGTTAGAGGCAAGGCAAGTTGGAGGGTTTGGAAGATACTGGTGGAAATTTCACTAGTTTTCTCATGTGAAAGAAGACCTTTGCACTTGAGCTGTTTGGGGTAATTTCTATTTTTGGTTTCATCACGTAGATTACACCGACCATTATTATGCGGTATCACTAGATAATCGATTTCCAAAATTGGAGCTTAAGAAAGAAAAAGCCATAGATTACACCGAACCAGCTCTAGGCCTCTAGCAGAGATACAACAATGAGAGAGGTCCAAAACACATCTAAATAAAAGTCTTTTATTTATACAAGAAAATTTGGAGTAAAAGTTGCCAAAAAAGAAGAAGGTTAGGATAATTTTCTAAGACTCATAGGATAATTCTTGCACTCCAAGACAATTTTCTTTCTTTATAATTTTCTAAGACTCATACGGGTGGTGTGTTCCCGTGTTTGGTATACTAAAATGGAGCTATAATAGCGTCTGCCAATGAATTTGCTGGACATATTGTTTTTTGTTCACACACCAACACAGGGTGTAGCGAACTGTGTGGTACTCGAAACTCGTCGACATGGAAGGGGAGGATATGGTGCAGGAAAGTTGTTCTTCTCCGTTTGCTTCTTCCTCTTTTTCGCGTCGGGATGTTCAGGTTTCTTAAGGTCTTCTATGCATCGAACATCGGCCATGCATGTAAATGATCGTGCTTTTCCCGAGTAGTACCTTGACAACCCTCTCCTGCTGAAAAACTCCAAAAAAATTATACAAAACATTAGTCCAAAACCGAGACGCGTAAGCATTTATGTCTCAGAGCTAAGATGCCAATGGGATTTGTGTCTTACTTGGAAGGAAGACTTGACCTAAGTGCACCCATGTCAAATGTTCTCATGTTGTTTTCACCTTCTATGATCTCCATGATTCGAGTCTTGGAGAATATATGGATGGGGGAAGAAGAAGGCCGTAGGAAGGAAGATCGAGAGGGACGGAGGTTGGTTTTATTGTCGTTAAATTAGCTCAAGCTAAGGTTGCAATGTGTGGTTTTTATATATGGAAGTGAGGGATATGATCGAGCTCACGATGGAGGGCTCGATCGATTAAATGTGGATTGGTTTGGAGCCTCTGTACGAAAAGAAATATGATCTTGTTTGGTTTAGGATGATGATGCCTACCTCAACCACATCCTTATCTACATTCCCTCTTCTTCATTGCCTTATTTTGGCCACACTCCCCCTTTCATTATTTCCTTTTTGAGGAATCTATCTTTACATCTTTAAGGCATATACCCCTGTTTTAATTTGTTCCTAAATTTTGAAAATTTACTGACTAAACTACTCATCATGAGATTTTGAAAATGTACCAAAATTTATCAATCATCCATAAGATCTGGACATTGAATTTGTGGTTGGTTCTCGGTCAACCAAGTTTACGTCGCTATTCCGTATAAAGATTTAGACTTTAGACAGTTGCTAACTTCGAGTTAAATGGGTCGAGTTTGAGTTTGTACTTGGACAAGTCTTGAGCCGATACAAATACGACCCGACCTATTGATAAACACACCAACTCTTGTATCTTACCCGAGACAAATTCATTATATTGGTAGCATGTATGACGACCGAGAAATCAAAATATTATTAGTACCGAAGGCTAATAGGGAAAGCAATAGGGAAGTGAACTGAAATTCATAAGAAAACAGTTGGACGAGGACATGCAAAGTATCGTAAGCTTTCAGTGCTTTTGCTTGTTTCATCAGTTTCAGTTTCATGGTCTTGACCCATTTGTTGAGACTTGAGAGGTTGTTCGTTCCGTGACTTGTGTCTCTTGTTGTATCAGCATTTTCCGTCTGCATAATATAAAGTTTCTTCACCCAAAATTGAAAACCAACACACACACACAGAGGAAGCTACTCCAATTCATTTCCTATATAACAACCATGGTCTACCGTTCAAATGAACAGTATGACCAGTGACTCACATGTGATTCAAGCATGCGAAATATCTCTCTCTCCTCTCCTCACAATATGACAATCTCTCTCCTTTAGCCGCTTCCTCTCTCTCAATCTCTCAATCATTCCCCTAATCTCACTTTGAAGACTACTCCGTTTTCATCTCTCTCCGTTTGCATCTCTCAGTACGAATCCAGCTTCGATTACAAATCCGGCTTCCACGAATCCAGTCTCCATATCTCTTGGTATGGTTTGACCCAATCAGAGCAAGCAAAGAATCGAGTGAGTATATCTCTTTTCTAATCAAATTCTTTCTGGATCTCTCGTTCTCTCCTTCATGTAGCTGCATCATCGACTTGTTATAACCATCTCTCTCAATATGTACCTCGCAGCCGCTTCTCTCCATCTGAGACTTTCATGTTCTTTCAAGGTTAGAATTTGATTTTGAGCTTTAGATTTGGTTATTCTTTTCAATCGATCTGTTGGCGATTGATTTCGTCTATGTTTCGATTCATTTTGTTCATGTATGTGGGAATTTTGTAGGGACTTGCCTTTGATTTGTGTTGACCCTTTGAACTTTGGAAGTTTTCGTTAATTTGATAACACTTCTTCGGGCTCTATTTGATTCTTCTTTGTTGGAGCTACTCAACTATCTCAAGTGGGTTCCCTAAACTCTTCTTAAAGTTGTAATCGATTGCGTTTACTAAACAATGAAGAGGATCTTTGGATTACTCAATCGGGTCAGCATAAAAGTTGTGTTTTCCCATATTTGATGTTTGTAAAGGAGCTAAGACAATTCCTTTCTATATATGAATGTATCATCAACATGTGTGAATCGAACATTTTCGGTCAATTTTCTTTCACATTTTGCTATTGACTTCGGTCCTAGTTAAAGGATGAGATCAGATCCAACATCTTCAAGCACCATATGGTTTTAAATTGTATATATGAACCATCCAACAAATTATTTGGAAAATAATGTTATATATACATCACCTAGCATAGCTAGCAAGCTATCATTAACTCATTTAACTGAGAAGTCATGTATAAGCTAGAGTCCTCACCTCATCAAAGTGGATATAGAAGCGCACAATAAGTCTTTAAAACAATTAGGTGAGATTTTTGAACTTCTACTTAACAGACCATTTTTTAAATGAGTAGAAGTAGAGATAATCAATTGAGGTACCATCACGTATCGAACAAATTATAATCTATGCTAATGAGTAATATGGTTGAGATATAGACTATCAACATCAGGACTTAGCTGGATTTTTTATTATACATATTTCAATGTTATGGTAACTTGGGTCAATTCAATTGGATCAAGTAAGGAGCTTTTTCTGATAGCTTGGTCCAATCAGTTGGATAAAGTATGGTTTTTTCATGCTTTTCATCTGTTTGTCACCCTGGGTGATCAATGTATTATTGCTTAGTACTCATGGTATTTTTAAAATATTTGGTTGATGCCTTGGGCACCTCTTTATTCAGTTTGAAAGAGCTATTTTGGGCTGTTTTTTTTTGTTGGGAATATTGATATAGTTTAGCTAGAGATCATGTTATACTTTAGAGTTTATCTGAGCACATATACAAATGGTGGATTAGGAGTCAAAAATTGAAAATACTGATCAAGGGATGTCTTAACAACTGGGTGATATAGATAAACTAAGAAACAAAGCCTTTACTACATCACAGAATTCAGCATGTCCAACTTATGATGAATATGGTTTATTAAAAGATAACAGAGATGACCACGATCATAGTGAATACAGTGCTCAGTTGTTATAGGTTCTCTGGAGTAGTAGTGATGATAATGTGACTTGAATATGGAAATGATTCAGATTAGGCAATTGACTAGGAAAACGCTGGTAAAAGTAGTTGAGGCCTTAACATGTTGATTGTATTGGTATATTGTAGTGGATCAAAATCGTAAACCAATCAACATTGAGGCTTTTTCATGCTATGTGTGAATTACCTAGAGTGTATTGGTAGATTACAATTCTAATGTCAGTTATGTTATGCCCTATGATAGCGTGATATTCTTGTATTGGTTTTTCCCCATGGTAGTGTATAAGTCCAAGTGTATAGTGAATTAGAGTCAAAAGTAAACCAATGTCATTTATGGAAGCTGATCAAGTAGGTTAATTGTGTGTTGTAGTTGTACTGCCTACACGTTTCCATCTTGGTTCTCTGGGATCAAAAAGCTTAGGTTAATTGTGTATTGCAGCTGTACTGCCTACATGTTTCCATCTTGGCTCTCTGGGATCAAAAAGCTCTTATTAGGTACCATGCTTTGCAATTCCTAATCTTTTCAGTTCCTTACTATCTACAAATTGGTATCAAGTTACTAAAAAAAAGTAAAACAATGAAGAAATATAATGGAATAGGTTATTCTAGGTTCATCAAGTATGTATAAAGAGTTTATAATCTGTGTTTCTATTTCCATGGATCGTTTTTGTAGGTAACCTAAAGTAAATATATAAAGATGCTTTCATTGATTTCTTTTCATTTTGAGCTTATGTGTTTGAAATGTACAGATGTGTGTGTGTGTGTGTGTCATTTTGAGCTTATTCATTTTAGTCTCTACTTAAATTTCTATGTTCCTGAATCATAAGATACGATCTTTTGGTGTTCTTGATGTTGATCGAAAGTTAGAAGTTGATTAATTAGTTGTCTTGACAACAAGGTTGAATTGGAGTCAGAGTCCAATAGACAAGAACTAGGATCAGTGCATTACCAGATGCAGTACTATGTCAGATTCTTTCATGTCTCCTACAACCACAATTTACAAAGTGTTCTATACTTGATCTCTCACATTAGATCATAATAATAGTGGTACGACCGGGTGAATTAGTCTTGTTTGAAACTTCATAGCCCCATGCATATTTAGTTTCAGAACTTACCTGTAACTACCCGGAATAGAATCAGTAGTGTAATCGGTTTAATCCATGAGTTTACGCATAATCACAGTTCTCCGATAATTGGTTGAATCGCCAGACTTGATCACGACTTAATTATTGGCTGAGAATTTGAGTTGAGTCTCTTCTCGAGAGTTGTTGTACGCATGATTTCGAGTTCGTGGGTGGTTCCGGATTATTATTTGAACGACCGAGGAATATAATATGAATATTTGAAATTTCGGAATATTGTCGAGGTTATCCGTTCGTGTTCGAGTCTATCCGAATCGTGATTGTGATCCATTTTGGACCGTTGACCGACCCGAACCGTAAATGGAATGGTTATTGACTTGATTTGCGAGTTTCGCGATTTGTCGTGATTTCGGCATAATTTGTTAATATGGCGGCTTCCTTAGCGACTAAATTATCGGGCGAGAATTTGATTTCAGCTCCTTCGTGGAAGCTGTAGAGAATTTAATTTCGAACTCGTGGGAATTTCCTGAGAATTTTTTCGAGTTACGAAGAATAAGTTGTGAATATTTTAGACCGTTGATCGTTTAATCGGATAAGCTTGTGATGGTTTGACCCGTTGACTTTTTATCGGATTGGTCGAAGTTGTTTGACTTCAGGTGGAAATTGAAGAACTTGTCGAGATAAGTTTGTTGCCGTGAGAATTGTTAAAAACGGAATTACAATACGGAAGTTACGTTTATTCTAAGTTTGTCGTAAAATTAATTATGGTAATTTCCGAAAAGGGAAAGTATTTAAGTGGGTTTCCTCTTTTGGAAAGTCAAATCTGGGCATTTATGGGAGTTGACCGAGTCAACTCGGGGGAGAGATGGAGGTGCGACGGTGGTGACGGCTCGCCAGCGGTAGGCAGCCGTCCGGCCACCTCTGGCCTCGGGCTTGGACCCATTCGACTCGCCTCGGCGTCCTCATGGTGTTTCCGGCCACCATCGACGGCGAGAACGCCAGAGGAGGAGGAAAATTCCGGTTGAAAATTGAAGATTTTGGGGTTTTTGGTTGACATTTTTTCCGGCCAAATTGAGCTGCTTAAAGCACTGGGCTTTGAAGCCCTCATCACCACGAAGCTACCTATGTAAATATGGTGTTCCAATTTTGCTTGTACATGGAGAATCGATCGATTGAAAATTTGGTTGGAATTCGGTTTTGCATGAAATTGGACTAGTTAGAGTCAAAATTGATCTTTGGTGTAGTTATGGAAGTTGTTTGTTAGATGTTTTTGAGTGGAATAGGTCTTGGTTCGCCGGAGAATTTCATGGTTGGGTTGCGCCGCCGCCGCCGGCAGTGGTCAACGATGGTACTCCGGTCAAAGTTGACTTTTTGAGGTTTTCGACGAGTTATATGTCGTTTCACTCGGAATCGCGCCCCGATCGCAGTGGTGAGGTATGTTTTTCAAATTGAGCATCAGAAATTATAGCGAACTTTTGTGGCGTGATTATTAGATTTTCACGATTTTGTTGAAATTGAATTATATGTTTCCAGGAACGGTTGTTTCTCGTGGTATGATTTGAGGATTCGAGTTATAATTTTGAGCAATGGATTTTATGATTGTCCAGGGGTTCGTGATCGTTCGTTTGAAAATGAATTTTCCGCCGGTTCACGGGATTAACGCGTATTGCGTTACGCTCACTTGTGAGTGGACATTTTTATATTTTCACAGTTGTTGCGAGTTCGTGATTTTTCGTGATTTTCCGTATTTACTTTATACGATGTTGAGATATATGTTATTATTGGAGGTATTATTTTATATTTTATTGGTGATGGCATTACTGCATCGATGCTTCGGCTACTTGGCTGATCACCGGTAGTCCGCCAGAGTTGAGAGATTCCTCTGGGCAGGGTTGAGAGATTCCCCTGTATGCCGTCGGGGCTGAGAGATTCCTCTGGCCTATCACCGTCGGGCTTGAGCGATTCGCCTGACTGTCAGGCTTGAGAGATTCGCCTGGCAACTTCCATATATACTTTCTGAACTCGCACTGTTTTACATTGATTATGTATATAAACTGGTGAAATGCATATGTTTATTTTCGTCCACTCACTCTAACATTTTTATTTGCCTTTCCCCTGGACTTTTCGGTTTCTGTGCCCAGTTTGCAGTTCGGACTCTGGTGTCGCACGTCGTGGTCGGAGGCATAGTGTTCGAGCTACCTTGTTTCTTCCAGTAGGTTTCTTGTTCTGCCTGCTGTGGTATATTTATATAGTTATACACTAGAGGTCGCTCTGAGCATTCTGATGTATACTTTTATAGGATTTTCCCCAGATTTCTGTAAAGTATAGTTATATTTATTACTTTTCATTACTGTTATGATATTGAGAAATCCGGATGGGATTAGTGCCCACGGTTTGATTTTTGTGGCATAGGATGAATTGTATTTTCCGGGTGCAGGTTAATGGCAATTCCGCGTTAGTAGCGTTACTCTGTCGAAATTTTTATGATTTTTGTTGGTTCGTGTTTTCAGAATGGGTTTGATTCCTGTTTAGGAAACTAAATCGGGGTTGGGTTCTTTCATTACCCGTAATTTACTTCAGGCATACCCCTTTCCAGCATTTTCGGAACTATACTCATTTTGTCATTATTTTATATGTGCTTTGCTGAGATTAAAAGATTGTAGTTTTACGAATATTTCGAATCTAGTTTACTCTGCTTATCTGGAATTCTTAATCCATGATATGTTAGTGGCCTTTGTTGCTACTTGCTATAGCCTATATGAACTATTTAGCTCTTCAATTTGGTTTTAATATGGTCTGTGACTTTTAAGCTTATTTTATCAGATTGATTAATTTGATCCATGATATGTTAGTGGTCTATGTTGCTAGCCTATATGAACAATTTAGCTCTTCAATTTGGTTTCAATATGGCCTGTGGCTTTTAAGGTTATTTTATCGGATTGATTAATTCAAGTTCTAAGTATGGTCTACTTGTTTTGTAGGGTGTGTAGGGTATGAAAAAAAAAATACTTGCCTGCTTCATTGTGTTGTTTTGTCTTTGGCAATTTTGTGCTTACTTTCACCTTCTCATCAATATTCAGGTTTGTGTAATGTGTGATTTAGATTTTTAATTTAGTGATATTAACAATGCAAGAACTATTTTTAGGTTATTATATGTTACTTTTAGTTTCATAATTGATTATTCAAATTTGTTTTGTTTGGTTAATTTTTCTTTTTAGGCATGGGGCGAAAGAAAAATATAGATTGTAGAAGTAAAGAAATCTCAATGTGCCTTAACACAACAACACAACCAGAGAGAAGCTTTGGCAAAAGGCGGTGTCTCTTTACCTCATGTAGTTTCTTGCATACTATTTGTTTCTTGCATGTTATGTTCATTTGATGGATGCATTTCGTAGAAATAACGACATTCTTTGTGCAATGCCATGACGCAGATACTGATGATCAACAATTAAGCAAGAGACAATGTCTCTTTGAACCTATGGTTAGAGAGTCGTTAGTGCTCAACCATATAGCGGCGTCGACTAGCCAACTTAGAATAGGTGAATCAAACCAATGTCATGGTGCAGATAATGAAGAGACCAGCGATGATGAAGATGATCAGTTTTCAAAAGGTATTGTAGGTAGTATTGATCAATTTTTATTAGATATTGTAGGTATATTATATTTTTTGCGGTGGTGTAAGACTACTGGGTACTTGATAGAATTGGAATAGACTTATGTAAATGAAGAGAACTATAGTTTTATACTTTTTTACTCTCCATTTTTTTGTCTTAGATTTTATTGATTATTGAAGTATTTTGTATCTCATACATAATTTGTTCTTCGTTAGAGATGTATAATCAATTCATCAAAATAATTTTTTTTAATATGAATTCATGAAATGCAGGTGTTCATGCAACTTTTTCTGATCAGGCATTGTATCAAAGAACCTGTTAAGGTGAACCGTATATACATTATATATTTTTGATTGATACAAAATCATGTATTTTTCTAACACAATTTTGAACACTTGTTATTGCAGGTATGGTTGCAAACTATCATGACTTTGGGGATGATTCTTACACACGAAATTATTGTAGTGGTCTTTTGGTCATACAAATCTATCAAAAAAAAATCAAAAAAATAATAATCATATACACAAATTGTTGTAAAAAAGGACAAGTTACACTTCCATTATTAAATCCTACTCCAATTATTCTTGAACAATTATTAAATCCTGACAACGATCGAGAGAGTATACTATTTCGTGAAAATATTCGAGTTTTCAATTCAATGTTTGCTTTTACTTTTATGGGTGCAAAAATTGATTATACTATAAATAATGGAACAGTTCCATATGTATTTAAAATATGCGGGCAAGTGCATCATTTAATGAGATCTGTATTACCTTCCGGAGGTGAATGTCCTAAGTATGCTCAATTATATGTCTACGACACTGCTAATGAAATTTCAAATCGTATTAATGTTATTGATCCAAATAGTGCAAAAAAAAAATCAAAGTTAATGTTGTTGAAAAATTAGTGCACTTGCTTGATGAATGTAATGAATTAACAAAAGAATTTCGAATAGTTAGGAATAATTTTGGAAATTAGCGATCTCCATTTATTACTAACGATCTCTATTTATTACTAAAACAAATCAGTTGGTTGTCGATCAAGTCAATCCAAATAACCAACTGATTTATTACTAACTATCTCCATTTGGAATAATTCGTATTGTTACGAATTACCAACTTCTTCGGAAATTGGCGGTTTAATAGTCTGTGACATCGGGGAATTTATTTCAAATGGAGATATCATTGTTCAATCAAATAATGGAGAACTAAAATGTATCTCAAAAATATATTCAAAGTTAACCTCATTACACTATCCATTACTTTTTCCATATGGGGAAGATGAATTTAAAATAGATATGTTATTGCAACCAATTGATGTAAAAAATTATGCCAAAAAAAAATTAACAATGATTAAATTTATTTGCTACCAAATTCATGATAGAATAAATCATTTGAATACTTTGTTAAAGTGAAAGATTATTCCAACAATACTTAGTCGATACATATGCTACTGTTGAGGAGAATCGTTTGGAATATATAAGAAATAATCAACCAAAATTAAGATGTGAAAAATGGAATCAAATTTCTACTTTTGTTTCAAATGGAATTACCCAGAGTTTAGATGTAGGAAAAACAATATTTCTTCCAAGTTCTCATACTGGCAGTCCTAGAGATATCATAAATAATTATCATGATGTAATGACAATTTGTAGACAATATGGCAAACTAGACTTATTCATAACATTCACTTGTAATGTTAAATGACCAGAAATTTTGAGATATTTTGAAGAAAAAAAACCGAGTACAAACCAGAAGATCGACCAGACATTGTTTCAAGAATTTTTAAAATAAAATTAGATGATATGGTTGCTTATATTAAACCTGGAGAGCCATTTGGATATACTGATTCACATGTTTATCCAATTGAATTTCAGAAACGAGGCTTGCCTCCTGCTCATTTACTAATCTGGCTTCAAAAACCATAGAAATGTTATACAAAAATTGATATAGATTCTATTATTTCGGCTGAATTACTGGATAAAAACGTTACCCCAGAACTTTTTGAAATCGTTAGTCAATTTATGATTCATGGACCTTGCGGAAATTTAGTCCAAAGTCTCCATGTATGCGAGATGGAACATGTACAATTTTTTTTTCTTCCCAAAATCATACAATTCTAGCACTATATTTCAAGCAATTAAAGCTTCTCAATATAGACGACGTGATGATGATAAAACGGAATGAATATTTTTAATAATTTTGTTGTTCCATATAATCCCAATTTGTTATTGAGGCGCAATGATCACATAAATGTGGAATCATGCTCTTAATCTATGTTAATAAAGTATTTATTCAAATATATAAATAAAGGTCCAGATAGAGCTCGAGTATTGATTCGTGATAATATAAATGATGAAATTCAAAATTATTTAAATTATCGATATTTAACTCCTCATGAATCTGTATGGCAATTATTTAAATTCTCAATCCTTCTAGATATCCTGCGGCGATATATTTAAAAATTTATTTACCTTTCGAACAAAGTGTGTTTTTTGATGAAGGAGGTTCCCTTGAACGAGTCTTAGAAAATCCAAATGTCGAATATACAATGCTTACTGCTTGGTTTGATACAAATATTACTTATAAAAGAGCAAAAAAATCGACTTATGCTCAATTTCCAACTAAATTTGTGTGGGCAGATAATGCTTGGACTCCAAGTAAAAAACTAATTCGAACTATTGGTAGAATTGTGTATTTGCCACTAATGGTAGGTGAATTGTACTACCTGATAATATTATTAAATATTCAAAAAGGATATTACAATTTTGACGAAATAAAAACTGTTAATGGAATTAATTATTCAACTTTTTGAGAAGCATGTCAAGCATTGAGATTGTTAGATGATGATAAAGAATGAGTTGATGCACTGGTTAAATCTTCATTGACTGCAACCTCTCCTCAAATTCGAGAATTATTTGTTATCATGATTCTTTTTTGTAATGTCTCTGATCCATGAGTTTTGTTTAATGCACATTGGATCAGCATGTTTGATGATATTGTACACAAAATTCAATTAGAATTTAATATGCCCAATCTTACAGTACCTGAACCCGAATTGAAAAATATTGTTTCACACGAACTTGAAAAACTATTCAATATGTCTGGAAGTTCGTTAGAAAATCATCAATTACCCATGCTAGAAACACAAAATATAGATCAGTTCATCAATAAGCTAACGAGAGAAGAACTTGATTACAATTGTGAAACACTTAAACAAGAACATTCTGATCTCATTACAAAATTAAATAGTTGTCAGAAAATCATATACGATGAGGCTGTTGAAAAAAGAACTCAAAATCATTTTTTGTTTATGGTAGTGGAGGAACTGGAAAAACTTTTTTGTGGAATACTATAGTTTCTAAACTGAGATCTGAGGGAAAAATTATTTTGGTTGTGCATCATCAGTTATTACTTCATTATTACTTCCAAAAGGCAGAATCGCACATTCACGATTTAAAATAAAGTATCATATTCAATAAATAAAAAGACTCATCTTGCAGAATTAATTGAAAATACAGAATTAATCATTTGGAATGAAGCTCCTATGTGCCATAAATATTGTATGGAATCATCGGATAAAACCCTTCATGTTATTTTGTCAAAAGACTCTAACGATTCAATATGCAGGTAAATCTATATTATTCGGTGGAGATTTTACACAAACTTTACCAGTCATACAAGGTGGAAATAAAGAACAAATAATTGAAGATTCATTAAATAATTCAAATCTATGGCGTTCACTTAAAGTATTCCGTTTAGCAGAAAACATGAGATTATCAATAGTTGGTTTAACAAGCATTGAAAAAGAAGAAATTAAATTTTTTGCAGAGTGAATGGTACAAATTGGAGAAGGTTAGTTACAATCAAGTTTTCCCACGGACGATCCTGATATATCTTGGATTGATATTCCTAAAGATTTACTTACTGATCCAACTGTTGTTCCTATAGAGTCGATTTTTACAGCTACTTATCCAAACTTTAAAAATAAATACAATTATACTAATTATTTAAGAGAACGAGCTATTGTCACGCTCAGAAATGTAACTGTTCATGAAATAAATAAATATGTTATTAATTTATTACCTGGGAATAAAAGAACATATTATAGTTCTGACTCAATTTCATTCAGTTTATGATCCAACAATAATAACAGTGCTTTATATTCTATAGAATTTTTAAACAAACTTGACTTCAGTGGATTGCCTACACATGAAATTATTTTGAAAATTGGTATACCTATTATGTTATTAAGAAATTTAAATCAAATATGTGGTTTGTGTAATCCCACAAGATTGATAGTAACAAACTTATTTGATAAACTTATAGAAGCAAAAATACTAATGGGAACCAACATTGGTGAAAAGGTTTATATTCCAAGAATAGTGCTAATTCCCGGTGATATGAAATAGCCATTCACATTTAAAAGACGTCAATTTCCTGTGAGACCTTGTTATGCGATGACAATTAACAAAAGTCAATGACAATAGTTAAACCAAGTTGGAATATATTTGTCGGACCCAATCTTTACTCATGGACAATTGTATGTTGTGTTATCAGGAGTAACATAAAAAAAGGCCTAAAGATTATGGTAAATAACAATTGTGACAAACCAAATATTTATACAAAAAAAATTGTGTACAAAGATGTTTTACAAAATATATAATACATGATCAGATATGATATGCATACATTATTGTGTTATTAATTAGACCCTAAAGACAAATATATAGTGCATGATTAGATAACACACCGTGTCAATAATTTAATTAATTTTACATGTTAGATGTAATATTCTTTAGTTAAATACGTAAAAAAAACAAAGAAAAAAAACTGGACTGTGTAGAGACATTTTGCTTTTCTTATTGCCCTTTATTTTTTATTTTTCTCCATGCCTAGCCTCTTCAATTCACTGCTGCAACAGCAGCACATACGAGGGACACATTTCTTTTTTCTCTTCTTTATATTCTCTTTTTCACCGGCGCATCTTTCTCCCTACTTCTTTTACAATTCAAGCATCTTCTTCTTCCTCCTCAAAGCTGTAGTCATATTTTTTTTTCTTCCTCGAGCTGCAGTCATATTCTTTTTCTTCCATGAGTTGCAGTGTTCTACTGCATCATTTTTTTCAGCTACCGTCTTCTACTGCATACTCTTTCATTTAGCTGTAGTCTTCTACTGCAGTTTTCTTCCTTGAGCTACAGTCGTCTTTTTTTTTCCTCAAAATTGCAGTCGACCCAAAGACAGAGTTGCACCACTCTAGTTGTCTGCTCCACACATTGCTCCTATTTCTTATTAGAATTGTTCTTCAAGTTATTCTTATGCTATTTTGATTGTTATAACAAATACTTAGGACTTAAATTAAAATTGCAAGCTGCGTTCCATTGAGAAGAGGGAAATTAAGTAGGTTATAAGGAACAAACAATAAAGTGTAAGTTCCCGAACAAATAAAATTAGGTTGGTTTTCGTATTTGGTTTTCTATTTGTAATGTAAATTCTGGGACACTTGCCAAAAAGAATGGAAGATTGAAACTTTGTTGTATGTGTTTTTAGTTTTTTAGCTACTAAGACATTGGATGGATATGTTGCTAAGTTCATTGTGATAGCGACAAAACTGAGCCATTTGAGATCCTTCTTCGAATTTCACTATTTGTTGTAGTTAAGGTGAGATTAGTTCATTTGTTTCGATATTAATATATGTGATTTTTTTTACTACAAATGTGATTTTGTTTTCTTTCAAAAGCTGTCATGTCTGATAATGTGTGATAGGAAAAGTATTTCAGGCACTAGTAAATGATGTATATGACAACATATGTTTCATGTGTTTCACATTTTTCAGGTGACAAGTGACATTCATCTAAACGATGGGGACCACGACAAATTGGTGGATGCAATTTGGTTTTGAGTAGGAGTGAAGACACACCACAAATTAAAAGTAGCAGAGGTATAGGTAGATATGTGCATGAGTAATATGTGTTTGCTGATAGTTCTTGAAATTATGAAGTGTGACCAGATAATTGCACCATTTTCTTAATGAAGCTTCTCTCGATGATGGGCTCCTTATGTTCTCAATCATCTGAACAAAATTCCAAAGGCAGTAATCAAGGTTTGTGCTTTTAAATTTGTTTTGCGGCGTTCTAATTGTATACCATTTTTTCGCTGAATTTGAATTTATTATTTGATGAATTTCGGTTCATATCTGGTCAGAAGCATCTAGAACTCCCAACTATTACCCCTCTCTGATATCATTCTCGTTCTCATTCTATGCGTAAGATTTTTGTACTATACTAGAAAATGAATTATGGATCTTAATGTTCTTCGATATGTTGGTCAGTGTGCTTTGTTTGATTTACATCTTCTAACTCAAAGTCTTTGTTATTTCATGTGTTCATTTGTGAATATTAGATTGCTAGAGTTACTACCCGAGTGAAATGACATTTGTTATGAAGAAGAAATCATTTTTTTCCAATATCTTTTGAGCTACAAATCTCGCAATGACAGTAGAAGAAAGGAGAATAATTTGGATACTCTGAAACCCGCAGTGATTATATATAAACATAGATCTATTTTATGTATAGTTGGCCATCGATTTTAATAGGCATCTTCAGTTTATACATCTCTACTCATATGATTTCAACTATTGTATGATGTAATTTCAATTACATTTTAGCTTGCTTGTATGTAATTCAAAACTTCTTCTATCATTTCTCATTTTCATATGTAAGGTTATTTTCTTTGTATTATGTTGCTATGATATCTAATTTATATTTTAAAATATTTTTTCCTTCTTCTAAGTTTGTATAATTGCACCACGACACTTACAAAGTGCTCGACATTAAATTACCTAATGTCGATTTCAATTCACTTTATTAAAATCCGCGCCTCGGCATGGGCAACCACTCTAGTATCATACAAGTGATGCAACTAATGTGACTGATGAACAAGGCCTTGATAGATCTAGCTAACAATACACACCTATGTACTTCATTGAATGTGGTCCATTCTAAGTTAGTTGCTCAATCAAACCCACTCACTTAATTGATTCACTCACACGGACTCCTCTTTAAGTATTCATCAACAAACCCCTTATTGTTTTCGTCAAGCCATTTTCCTTTCTCTCTTTGTTTAGCTCACCTAGCTAATCAATCCCCATGATGACGTCGTTAACCACCTCCGATCAATCAGCCAAATTCTCATGGGCTCTGCTGCCGTGGAGGACTCGGATCATATTAGCCATTCTGTCAAAACTGACGGACGTAACTTGTAGACCTAACGGCACCGTCAACCACCGTCTCCTTTACTTCTTTGACTTCTGCTTCACCGCCACTCCCCCCGCTCCTTACAAAGGCGTCACCACCCGACGTCACCGTCGACTCCGACCGTGATCTCTGGTATCGCCTCTTTGTCCCCACCACGATGTCATCATTGCCAGTCATTGTATTCTTCCATGGCGACAGATTCAACTTCCTCATCCCGGACTGCTTCGTCAATGACGCCATCTGCCGCCGATTCGTACGAAAAATCCTACCGTCGTCATCTTTGTCAACTACCGCCTCTCCCCCGAGTACGGCTGCCCTGCCAGTACGATGACGGCTTCGACGTCGTCAAATTCCTTGGCCGTGCAGTGAACTAGGGTTTATAGCTAAAAGACAATACTATAATTGTAAGGGAACAGAGAAAAAGAAAGAAAATTGGATGGAAAAAACATTCACACTTAGCTGTTTAAGGATGCTTATATACATCGCTATACAATGGTAAATTGAACTCATCACTCGCTACTCTCCATGTGTCTAATAGCGACATGAAAACATATAAGAACCACTAGACTACTGTTGAGACCAAAACGACATGCAACTATACACAAAACACAGGAAGCCAATACTTAAGGATTTGGGATCGTAGCAACTCCACCCCTCTTAAAAATGATCCTCGGGGCTCTGGGAGGATTCTCAACTGTATTGAACTTGAAGTCTAGATACCTGGAGCATATTTCATCAGCATTTTCCCAAGTGGCATCATCTTCAGAACCTCCAATCCATTGAACTAACCATAGAATTCGGGCACTGTTATTGACTTTCACCATTTTTCTGTCTAAGACCCTAGAGGGGTACCACCTTGGATTGTTAGGATCTAGGTCTAGGGGCAAATGAGGTTGTGTCTTAACAGAATTTCCAACCTTCTTCTTCAGTAAGGACATATGAAACAAAGGGTGCACCTTAGCAGTAAGAGGCAACTTAAGCTTGTAAGCAACCTTACCAATTCTCTCCAGAACTTCAAAAGGACCAAAGTACCTTGTAGCAAGCTTTTGAGTAGGTCTCTTTTCTACACTTTATTGCTTGTAAGGCTAGAATTTCAAGTATACCAAGTCACCTACCTCAAACTCTCTCTTAGTCCTGGACTTATCTTCAAAGAGTTTCATTATGTTCTATGTAGCCACTAGATTTTTCTTCAAAACCCTCAACTGCTCATCCCTCTCAGTGAGTAGTTGGTCCACTTTATTTACTAGTGTAGAGTTGGGAGAGTAAGCTTGGATATTGGGTGGTGCATAACCATACAAAGCTTTAAAAAGGGTCACTTTAATGGCTGAGTGGTAAGCTATGTTATACCAAAACTCAGCCTATGGTAACATCTGCACCCAGTTCTTATTGCCTTTACAAGCCAAGCATCTAAGGTACTGCTCAAGCAGCTTGTTTAAGCACTCAATTTGACTATCACTTTGAGGGTGATAGACAATGCTCTTATAGAGCTTGGTGCCTTGTAAATCCCAAAAACTCTGCTAGAATAAACTCAGGAATACTTGATCCCTATCACTCACTATTCTCAGAGGCATTCCATGCAACTTATACACATTTTGGAGGAAAGCTTCTGCAACAATCTTGGCTGTGTAGGGATGCCTTAGAGGAATGGAGTGAGCAAATTTGGTCAGTCTATCTGTAACCACCAGAATCACAGACTTACCTTCCTGAGAGGGAAATCCTTCAATGAAATCCATTAAAATTTCATGAAAGGACCCAATCCCGATTCAGTTACCTAAACCGGAACCGAACTCCTTCTGAAAATACGAACCAACAAAAATTTTTCAAAATTTCGGCAGAGTTTCGTTACTAACGTGGAATTGCCATAACCTACACCCGGAAAATAACACTTCATCCTATGCCACAAAAGCCAAACCGTGGGCACCAATCCCATCCGGATTTCTCAACATCAATATATGAATCATAAACAGTAAACGGTACTGTAGTATATATATATCCGAGAAAATCCGTATAAACAAGTATCAGAATGTATCAGAGCGACCTCTAAAGTAAAACATATACAATATACACATCAGTAGGCGAAACAAGAACCTACTGGAAAGCACAGGTTACTCTGATCACTAGCCTCCAAACCGTGACGTGAAAACACCAAAACCTGAACTACAACTGGGCACGGAAACCGAAAAGCCCAGGGGAAAGACATGAAAACTGTTAGAGTGAGTGGACGAAAATAAATGTCTTTCACCAGTTAATATATATGTTTAAAATAACATATGCGAGTCCAGGTAAATAAAATAATATAGTACACGAGGTAAAACCATAATCTTCCAGCGTACTGAGCATGCAAGTAAAAATCCCACGGGGTCACTCATGGACACACACCGTGCTAGTACAGTCAGAATCACGGGATCCCAGACCCACACGTGATTCTAGCCGGAAATGGCTTCAGGTCAAAGGTTTGCCTCCCCCCGGTAAAGACCTCGGGTCAGGAGTCACAGCCTCCCCTGACAAATGCCTACCATCGGGGATCATCCGAGAGGCGAGTGTATCGATACAACAACGTAACCACGACTATACTCTGTGTAAACCAAATCATAAACATTTCGATGCAAATGCATGAAACAACATATAAGTATATGTATATTCGTATACGTATATCCGTATAAGTATAATCGTAAAACACATGCTCATGTAATCCGAAATCTCATACGCATGCTCAAGTTCATAAATCATATAAAATACTCGCAAACATTTCCGTGAAAAGAAATTGTCCACTCACAGATGAGCAAAACGCGCACTCGCGCTAATCTCGAGGACCGGTGGAAGATCCCTCGCCAGAAGCACGGTCACGATCCCGATCTCGATCTCCTGTATATTCACAAAAACACAACTGATCAAAATCATAGTTCTCAACCCTGTACTGATGCACGGAAACCAACCGTTCCCGGAAATATGCAATGCGGTACAAAATGATAAACGAAATTCCCGAAATCCCAACTCGAAACCTTGACTGAAAATCGGCTAACCAAATCAACCCAAAAACCTCTGTACGATAACCAGGGCGTGATTACGAGAAAAATGACATTAAAATTGTCGAAATCTGAAAAGTTGACTTTTCTCGCCGGAGCGCCGTCGTCGCCGTCAACGGTGAAATCCCACGGCGGAAAGCTCCAGAATTCAAGGTCTCATCAAGGCGAACTACTTCTTCTTCTACCACGAAGGCCTACTCACCACGGAACTCCTCCAATTCTCCCCGAAACCAAACATAATTTAGATTCCGGTGACTTAACCGGTGACCACGAAACCTCCATCAATCCCCAAATAAACCATATAGGAAGACTCACAAGGTCAAGGGAGTCGAACCCCCCTAACCATCACCACCAAACCTCGCCGGAAAACGGCCAACCGTCACCGGCGAAGTTACCCAGTTCGGCCCGATTCGGGTGCTCCAAAATCCTCATCAATTCTCAACAAAACATACATCATTCAATTTGAAATCACATAGGGAAGCTATTCATACCCTCGTCGAAGTCGTTGGTGGCCGGAATCCAGGTCGTCGGGCGGCAACTCCCAATCGGGAAACTTCCTTATCGGGTTAACGGTGGTCAACTTACCAAAAACGGAAAGTCCACATCTGGTCAAAGGAAAACAGTATTTTCGGAAATTTTACGACTATTTTCGATATTTATACTCGCGCCTCGGGTCGATCGACGGTCCAAAACGAATATACGAAATGATTCGGATAAGCTCGAAACAATCGGATAAACTCGTCGGAACTCAAAACTTCAAATAATCATAAAATATTCCTCGGTTATCGGAAAAATCTTCCGGAACTGCCCACGAGCTCGAAATTACGTACTCTACAATTTCCGTGAAGACACCCAACTCAAATTTTCGACCGAAAACATAGTCGCGAATCGAATCGGCAAATCATATATACGACAATAAACCGCGACTAAACTCAACCTCGAGAATCGTGCAGAATACGCAACAGATTCTGGTTCGGGTCGTCACATTTCAGTCCAAACTAATTTTGGGATGGGTAGTGGCTGTAATAGACCAAGGGGATCGATTTCTTCATAGTGTGTCCTTTGACAGACATTGCATTTTGCAAAAAATTTCTTAATATCCTTCTTCATTCCAGGCCAATTAAAGCTCCTGGATATCCACTTATAGCTCCTAAGGAACCTAGCATGCTCTCCTTCCATTCCGCCATTATGACGACCCCCGAACCAGAATTAGTAGAGTAATCAGCGTAATCCACGAGTTAGTGTGTAATCGCGGTTTATTGATTATTGTGTGGTTTGCTGGTTTCATTTACGACTTAATTATCAGCCAAGAATTTGAGTTGAGTCTCTTCTCGAGAGTTGTAGTACACGTGATTTCGAGTTCGTGGGCTATTCCGGATGATTTTTCCGATGATTAAGGAATATAATATGATTATTTGAAGTTTTGGTTTATTGATGAGTTTATCCGTTCGTATCGAGTTTATCCGAATCGTAATGGTTATCCGTTTTGGACCGTTGATTGTCCTGAGACGCGAGTATAAATATCAGAAATAGTCAAAAATTATCGAAAAATACTGTTGGAAGTTTGACCAGCGTTGACTTTTACTGTTTGAACCGTTGACCGTTGACCTGTGAAGGAAAAACGACCCGGTTGAATTTCACCGGCTGACCCGGATTTTCCAGCCACCTTCGGCCACGCTTTGGGTATGGTTCGACTTCCCTTGAGTTCCAATGTTGATTGGTAGTTGAGTTTGTGAAAATTGATTAAGTTTTGGTTGAGTTCGAATCGGGTTGATTTCGTGAATTTCGCCGGTGACGGGGGGAGGTCCTCCGGCGAGCCACGGTGGTAGGGGTGAGGGGGTTTCGACTCCCCTTACTCCGTGGATGCTTCCTAGGTGTTTAATTTTGGATGAGATGGAGTTTCCGGTGGAACCCGTGGTGGTTGCCAGAGTTGTACTCCAATTTGTTTCGAGCTGATTTCGTGTTGAAACAGTTTGAATTGGGTCTCGTGGTAGCTGAATAAATTGTTGGGCTTGAGGTAAGCTTGAGGACTGGGCTTTCCTCGCTGGAGAAATTTTCCGTTGACGGCGCGCCGCCGGCGGCGGCGACGGTCAATGGTGGTGCTCCGGCGAGAACGTTGACTTTTTGGTTTTCGATGATTTTAATGTCGTTTTACTCGTATTCGCGCCCCGATCGTCGCCTTGAGGTTTTCGAGTTGATTTGGGTATCAGATTTTCAGTCGAGGGTTTTGAGTGAAGATTTCGGGAATTTCGTAGATTATATTGCACTGTGTTGTATATTTTCGGGAATGGTTGGTTTCCGAGGTGTGGTACAGGGTTATGGATTACGATTTTGATCAGATATATTTTATGACTATTCAGGGGATCGAGATCGTGCTTCGGGCGAGGGATCTTCCGCCGGACCACGTGATTAGCACGAGTGCGCGCTCTGCTCGTCTGTGAGTGGACAATTTCTTTTCACTGATATTCGCGAGTCTTTATATTATATTTTACAAACATGAGCATACGTTTGTGATTATGACTTATACGAGCATGTGCTTTACAATTATGCATTTATATTATGCTTTATACGTATGCATGAAACTATTTATGATTTGATTTACACAGAGTACAGTCTTAGTATATATGGTTGTATCGATACACTTGCATCCTGGCTGATCCCCGAAGATGTCTACCAGGGGGAAACTGTACCTTGTGCCGATGTATTTCCGGGTGGGTACAGATTTCTGTTTCTTGTGCCGATGTATTTCTGGGTGGAAACAGATACCCTGACCTGAGGCCTTTCTGGCTAGAATCACGTGTGGGTCTGGGATCCCGTGATTCGGACTGTACTAGCACGGATGTGTCTATGAGTGACCCCGTGGGACTTTTCTATGCATGCTCTGTACGCTGGAGGAGTTTGAGTTCACCTCGTGTACTACATTATATTTATTCATTTTGACTCGCATATGTTATTATAACATATTATATTTGGCGAAAGACATTTATTTTCGTCTACTCACTCTAACGGTTTTCATGTCTTTCCCTTGGGATTTTCGGTTTCCGTGCCCAGTTTGCAGTTCAGATTCTGGAGTCTCACGTCGTGGTTGGAGGCTAGTGGTTCGAGCTACCTGTGTTTTCCAGTAGGTGTCTTGTTTCGCATACTGGTGCATATTTCGTATATATATACACTAGAGGTCGCTCTGATACACTCTGATACATGTTTTATACGGTTTTCCCGGATATACTATATATTACAGTTGTGTTTACTGTTTACTGTTTATGTTATGATATTGAGAAATCCGGATAGGATTGGTGCCCACGGTTTGGCTTTTGTGGCATAGGATGAAGTGTTATTTTCCTGGTGCAGGTAAAGGCAATTCCGCGTTAGTAGCGTTACTCTGTCGAAATTTTAACAGTTTTTGTTGGTTTGTGTTTTTAGAAGGGGTTTGATCCAGGTTTAGGAAATTAAATCGGGGTTGGGTCCTTTCAGCCATGAAATTATCTAAGTATCTTCTGTCTCCAATTGTTACATTCTGGCATAAAAAGCCTATTCTTGTATTGCAGCACCCCATTGCATACCCCAAACTTGGAGTTAATACAAGATCATTGCTGAACAGAAGATAGAATTCCCTTGGTTTTCTCATCTGCAACACAATCAAACTGTATTTCTTTTATGAAGTTGCTAACTGGGGCTAAGATTGCCTGAATGGTAAGTAATTCCATTTTCCTAGACAAAGCATCTGGCACTGTGTTATTTATCCCAGCTCTGTAGTGCACTGTGTAATCATAGCCAATCAGCTTAACAAGCCATTTGTGCTGCAATGGAGTAGTGATCCTTTGAGTGAGGAAATGCTGTATAGTCTTATGGTCTGTCACAATTTTGAACTTGTGACCCAACAAGTAAGGTCTCCAAACTTGCACTGCATAAACAACTGCAATCATCTCCTTGTCATAGACTGAATAGGATAAATGTCTTGGAGACAGGACCTTTCTCAAAAAAGCAATAGGGTGTCCTTCTTGAGATAGAACAGCCTCAATGCCTTGTCCTGAGGCATTAGTTTCCACAACAAATTTCTTAGAGAAATCTGGGAGTGCTAACACTAGCGTAGTTGTTAATGCACTCTTGAGTTGTTCAAAGGCTAATTCTGAAGCTGGAGACCACTTGAAACTATCTTTCTTGAGCATGTCAGTCAGTGGCTTTGCAATGATGCTAAACCCTTGCACAAACTTCCTGTAGTAACCAACAAATCCTAGAAAACCTCTCAAACCCTTAATGGTCTGAGGTCTTTCCCAACCTGTCACACACTGAATTTTCTTAAAATCTACAACTACTCCTTGCTGAGAAACAATGTGCCCCAAATATTTTACCTTGTTAGTGCCAAAACTGCACGTATATGCTTTCAACTTCAGTTGGTGTTGTTGAAGTTTCTAAAAGACTAGGTTGAGATGTTCTACATGCTCAGCTACTGATTTGCTGTAGATGAGTATGTCATCAAAGAAGACCAGTATAAATTTCCTCAAATACTCCTTGAAATGTCATTCATTAAGGACTGAAAAGTTGAAGGTGCATTAGTGAGGCCAAAATGCATCAATAGGAACTCATAGTCCCCCTTATGAGTCCTAAAAGCAGTATTCTCAATGTCTTCTTTCCTCATTTTGATTTGGTGATATCCTGACCTGAGATCAAGCTTGGAGAATATCACAGACCCATGCAACTCATCTAACAGTTCATCTATGACTGGTATGGGAAACTTATCCTTCACAGTCACACTATTGAGTGCCCTATAATCTACACACATCTTCCATGCCACATCCTCCTTCTTCACCAAAAGGACAGGTGAGCTATAAGGGCTGTGACTAGGTCTAATAATCTCTTCCTGCAACAATCCTTGCATAATTCTTTCAATTTATTCTTTTTGGAAGTGTGCATACATGTAGGGTCTAACACTAACTGGTGGAGCTCCAGGTGTTTACACAATCCTGTGATCATGAGCTCTGTGAGGAGGTAGACCAGTAGGACTAGAGAATATCTCAGGAAATGAGGTTCTAATACCTCTGATATTTCAGCAGTAATCATCTCTTCTTGTGCCCAATCTACTGCCTCAGATAATTGCAACAGAAAAGCTTCATTTTCTTCTTGTATGTCCTTAATAATTGTGTTGTAAGAGACCATTTTAGCTTCTTCCTGCACACAGCCCACCAATTTGTGAGCTTGTCCATCCTTTTTGAACTCCATGGTCTTCTCCTCATGATCCCATAAGACCTTTCCCAGGAATTTTAGCCACTTAACTCCCATAATCACATCACTACCTGTGATTGGCAACACTAGAAAGTCAGTGATAAAAGTGAAACCCTGGATTATGGCACTTACTTGTAATACACTCCCTTTTGTATGCATGATCACTCCATTGGCTACCTTCACCTTCTAATTCTCTATGGTGGTGAGTGTTAGTTAACATCTCTTGAGCACTCTAGGATGGATGAAGTTGTGAATGGCTCGAAAGTCAATGAGAGTGTGCAGATGCCTTTTTGAACCAACTATATGGATTTTCACTTGCATAGTTTCTTGATTATCCCCCCCAATCAAGTGAATTTAGCTGTATTAGGGGTTGTTCTTATGGAACCTCCAGTGATATTTGATTCACTTCAGCTACTTTATTCTTTTCCTCCTCTTCTTGGTCATACCCCTCCAAGTACATGAGTTTGACCTGCTTGTAATTGTGACCAGGACCAAAAGGCCACTTCCAGGCATAACACAAGTTTTTTCTGCAATATTCCAATTTTGCTTCAGTAATTTTAGGCCAAGGAGGTTTGTTGGTGTTTTTCATGGGTGTTTTAGGGGAATAGGTGGTTTTGTGGCTCTTGAGGTATTAGAATGTGGTTGTTGGTAGTTGTGGCCTGGCTGTGTGTTTGGTCTAGTGGTAGACCTGAAAGCATTCTTGTGGCTCAAGTATCTTGTTTCAAAATTCAGTGCTAGTTCAAAGGCTTCAAACAGGTCTTTAGGCCTCAAGGACTTAACATCCACCCTTATATCTTCCTTAAGTTCTGAGATGAAACAAGCTTGTACAACATCATCATCAAATCCAGTTGCTCCACAACTAACTTTGGTAAATTGAGCCTTGTACTCCATGACACTTCCAGACTAAGTGAGTTTCGCCGATGCAGATTGATAGTCGAGCTGACTGGTTGCCCTGTCCCAAAATGCTTCATGATGAAGGCAATGAAAGCTTCCCATGTGCTGATCAATGCCTCTACTCTCACTATTTTATTATACAGTCTCCAAGCATTAGCTGCATCATCTCTCAAATAAACTACAGCCACTGCGACTTGTCTATCATTTGGTATTTGATAAAGATCAAACATCTGCTCAGCATGGTTGAACCACTCCAAAGGGTCACCACCAGAAAATAAAAGAAACTCCAATCTCATATGTTTCATGGTGGGGAGATCTGCATCATGAAGCAGTGGTGGCAAGGGGTTATAAGGATGTTGGAATTGTGGTGCTTGGTGTATTTATGGTGGAGGAATTTGTGGTGGTGGGATTTGTGGTGGGGTAATTTGTGGTCTGTAAGTTGGTGTTTAGGAGTGATGGTATATGGTAGGTTGGATTGAATATATAGGAGGAGCTCTCAGCAACTGGTTTCGCTGTTGAGATCTAACTATGTAAGGTACAAAAGGTGGTGCATGTGGCCTTAGTAGAGAGGGAGTCATGTTGTTGTCCACAGAATGATGCAACATGTGACCTGTAGCAGCCATTTACTCAAATCCTAGGTTATACCCCAATATCACCTCACTATGAGCTAGCCTAGGCCTAGTTGGTTCCTGCATCATATTAGCTTTACTATTGCTACTCTCAGCATGCATAGCTCCAGACATATATGCAGAATATAAAGGTATTGCAGATAAACCAAGTGAGTGACCAGGAAAAATGTTACAAAATCCCGGTGGGTTTGAATGTATAGGAGTCGCTTTGGTAGATCTAGCTCCATGTGCGGATACACTGCCAGGAACCACCATGTTCTAAAGACGGATCTGTCTCAGCTCCTCCAAAATTGATGCTAGAGAGTCCTGCACCTCTCTAAAACGCTCACGAGTATCCTCCCTCTGTAACTGTAGATCAAACTGTAAGGAGTTTTGCTCGTGACTCGGTGATAATGGTTGTGAATTAGCCGGCGACGGCCTACTTAAGGTCATGGTCTAGAAACCTTGGCTCTAGATACCAATTGCAGCGAACTAAGATTTATAGCTAAAAGATAATACTGAAATTGTAAGGGAACTGAGAAAAAGAAAGGAAATTGGATGGCAAAAACATTCACACTTCATTAGCTGTTTAAGGACGCTTGTATACAGCTCTATACAACGGTAAATTGAACTAATCACTCGCTACTCTCCACGTGTCTAACAGCGACACGAAAACAAATAAGAACCGTTAGACTACCGTTGAGACTCAAAACCACATGCAACTATACACAAAATGCAGGAAGCCAATATTTAAGGATTTGGGATCGCAGCAGACCGAAACACGGCGGCCGCACTCCCCGCCGCCGCCGACGTATCCAAAATCTTCCTCGCCGGAGACATCGCCGGCGCGAACGTGGCGCACCACGTGGCCCTCCGCGCATGCCGAGAGCGAGATCAGTTCACACAAGTCAAGGACTTCGTCGCTTCGCTGCTTTGAGTCCTTTAAAATATCTATTCTATGTAATATTTAATTACCCATTGAAATAAAAATTTCTCTATTCATGAATCAAAGTAAGAAACAACACACTAATTAATTAAACACAGTAAATTTTGTTTTACTGTTGTCCACACCGCCTATACTACAACGATTGAATACAACAAAATCTATATATAGAGTTAAAATACGTACATAGTTATACGATGAATGCACCCCTACATCATACTGTACGTGTATATATATGTGAACATGAAGCGTAAGGATCATATCATCCATATATTGTGTTGCATGTAATTACTATGGTCATTAGTGTCGGCCGATCCACAAGGTTGATGAGATAGATCCTGGCCCAGAATTATCTACCATTGAGATTAGAAAACTGGTCGTTAATGGTCTCGCGATCGAAGGGACCCTCCTCCTCCAGGATAGAAGAAGCGGTGAGGATGGCGGCGGCGGTGTTAGGAGCTGAGGCAGGAGGTGTAGCAGCGTTGTTATTGTTGTCAATTCCACCGTTTCCGTCTGCGAACGCCTCTTGAAGTTGCAGAGCATACTCTAAGTTCCACAGCACATCTCCCATTGTCGGTCTATCCACGCCGTGCTCCAGCAAGCACTTCTCGGCAGCCTCGCCGAACTTTTTCATCGATTCGGGGTTGATGGTTCCGCTGAGGAGAGGATCGACTATCTTCTCCAACATGTCTTTCCTCTTCCACTGCATTCCCCAGTCTGCCAAGTTGACTTGCTCTCTTGGTAGTGCAGGATTGATGGCTGGCCTAGCGCAAAGTGCCTCCAGCATGACAACTCCGAATGAGTACACATCTGATTTGTCCGTCAGTTGTTGTCTCCTGAAGTACTCCGGGTCTAAGTATCCGAAGCTTCCCTTCACTGCTGTGCTGACGTGATTCTGCCCCATTGTCGCGTCTTTCGACAACCCAAAATCAGCAACTTTGGCGGTGAACTGGTCGTCGAGAAGGATGTTTGTTGTCTTAACGTCGCGGTGAATGATGCCTTGTGCTGTGCCTGTGTGCAGGTAGTGAAGTCCGCGAGCAGCACCGATACAAATCTCCAGTCTTTGTTTCCATGACAATGGCGGCAAGTTTGTGCCATATAGATGATCTCTAAACGGTCCATTTGACATGTACTCATAAACCAAGATCATTTCCTTGTTTTCATCACAGTAGCCAATGAGAGACACCAAATGCCTGTGCCTGAGCTTCGACAACATCTGAATCTCGGTTTCGAACTCTGTAATTCCTTGTTCGGATTGCGGATTTCCGCGCTTGATAGCGACGGTAGTCCCTTCACCAATCACACCGAGATACACATTGCCAAAACCACCAACACCAATGATTTTACTCGAGTCGAAATTGTTGGTAGTTTCTTGCAACTCTGCGAAAGAGAAGAACCGACCAAGGCCCATAGTGGAAGAGTAAGTACTCTTGCTCTTGCTTGACATGAAGCTGTTGTCTGCAGCGTATACTGGTAGTAACCAAGAAGAGAAGCTGTTTCTTTTTTGCCAGTCTTGTGGTCTCTTCTTCCATTTGTACACCATGGCTCCAAGACCAAGAAAGGCTCCGAACATCAAACCAAACCCGACTGCAGCCACCGTTCCCTTGTGAACTCCACTCGAGCCGTTACTTGTTGCCTTTTTGCCATCAACTCCGAATTCTCCATCCAAACTATTAACAGAATTGCTCATTTTCAAAACCTCCAGACCATTTAGAATGGCGTCCTTAGCACCACTGCCTAATTTAGATGGACCGATCTGGACTGTGAGCCCGCCAGTTATCAATGAAGAGTTGACCACGATGTCCTTATAGAACGGAATTGCCAAACCATTCACAGTTTGTGACAAATCCAAATCACTTATTGCCATGTTTCCATTAATGTAAACATTGAAGTATAGATTACCAAGTGCTTTGCTCACAATGTCGCAGAAATGCAACCGGATTAGGTACCCAAATGCATTTTCAGCTTGTAAGTTCCATGTCACATTGAACTGTTGGTTGTTGATACCTGCATCAGCCATTTGCACAACAGTTGCATAAACCGTTGGCGGCGCTATTTGGGGCGTGAGCCCCTCGGGGTATTTGATGCTTTTTGTTTCAATCTTGGCACTTTTGGCCATGTTCTTGGTCTTAAGGTATTGCTCGTCAGGGAACCAGTACCGCCCTAAAGTGTCATTAACCGTGGTCACCTGGGGTCCGCCCATGTTGAGCCTATACATGGTTTCATATCCAAACTTGGATAGCCCCTGAAACTGGCTCATTGGTCGAAGGTTGTTAGCCGTGTCCTCGATGAGATAATCGGGAGCTGAAACCACCTCGATTGCATTGATGAAAGCCACGGAGTTCTTCTGGGGAGAGAACTTGATAGAGAATTGCTGCTCGGTCACGTTGAGAAGGTACTCCTTGAGAAGAACTTTATTGGTGTTGGTGTCATTTTTAGTGGCCTCTTCGAAATTGAAGCTATGGAGCAGAGTGTACTTATCTGTCATAACATTGAAAGTAGCCTTTTGAAGATCAGACACAGAGTTGCTCAGGGGATAGAAATGGAGGCGCACCCAATGCCAACCAGGCGTTCCCATATGAAACGTATAGTTGGCTTCATTCTTGAAAATCCTAGCACTCAAATAAATAGGGGAAGGCACATCAGCCTTGTCAACATTGACCTTATTGTCATCATTTGCTTTCAGGTACTCTGATGATTGTGACTCGGTCTTGAAGACCCTGCCATCGGGTAGCGTTGGGGCCTGGTTATTCGTAGCGCCGCAGTCGATGAGGAAGCTGTCGCGGGGTGTAAAGGTGGTTGGAGACGAGGCAGAGAGCACAATGGAGGGGCTGTAGAGGAATGCATATAAAAGGACCAGGTGAATAACCATCGTTTGTTTCGACGATAATGGTAATGATGGAAGGGAGTATAGAATAACCATCGTTTGCTTCATTCGGATTCACCTGGTGCCTTCTCTATCTCCATCCCCTCCTGGGTGAGGAGGTTTGAGCAGCAGGAGATCCTGAGAAATGTATTGTTGAGAGAGAGAGAGAGAGAGAGAGACTATTTTTTCTGTTTTTGTTATTTTTTGAAAAAAATCGATGGAGCCCGTTGATTTTTTTTGTTAATCATAAGTGGAAAGGAAGAGGTGACGGCCTATCTAGGCTGTGAATTCCAAAGAATGAGGCGAAGATTTTGGAGAGGTGTATCTGTCTTTGCCCAAGTGGAAGTTTGTTCTCACTTGTATTTTTAGTAATGGAGAAGTTTAACGGTGAACCATCGACTAATTTTGAATTGCTTCCACAACAAAGAGAGACTACCTTTGAATTGAAACTTTGATTTGGTCAAGCAATGTTTCCACGTCCTCCTTTTTCTTCTCTAATCTACTGTCAGATAAGGCATCTGGTGCAGTTGAAAAGGCCTCTCTAGCGGAGTGAAAGAATGTCAAGTTGCAAGTAACAAACACAGAAAAGAGGAATAAGCAAAACACAACTGGAAAAAGCAAAAAGCTTTAAATTCAATCAGTATGACAATTATATCAGTCGATCTTCATCTTCCAAATCCTATCAGATTTTGGGTCTCAAGTACTATCATGAAACACTTATTTTGCCTTAAGTTAAAATTCTTGGTTTTCCAGCTGCATCTGTTTCAAGTTTACTTTCGGAAGTCACGGGTTGTATGCTATTCTAGTAGTCAGGTGCATTATTCTTCGATTCATATGAAGTCTGTACCCAGAACTACCAATTCTGTGAGCATATATACGTCAAATTACTCTAAATTAAATACGCCATCAAGATACGGATTTTCACACATCAACTAATCCAATTTTTGTTTTTACGATCAGAACACGGAAAGGATAAAATAATAAAATCCATTATATGAAAGCAAACCCACATTTAGATTATCACAAAAAACAACACATTCAGCAATATACTTGAAAGACCATCAAGTCATATTCTTTCCAAAGTGATTAAACAAGAAACTTTCACATTAACCCTATGCATTCTAAGTCACATCAAACTCACTGGTGTCTAGCAACTACCACATCAAAAGAGTGAGCATACCTTGGTCTAATTCATGGTCGACATCATCTTTCATCTTCCATGGAGTCATTAGATTTCATTCAAAGTCATCATAGTCAAACCTAAGTAGAGTCATCAAAAAGTCTAAAGAGACCAAACTACTGCTCCGCCGTGCTGTTCGATTCACTTAATTTAGCATCCGATTGGTCTAGCTACTTGTCCAACTGCTTTTGTGTATTCATCTTCCGCTTGTATGTGCAGTAAATGCAGACGAAGTTACCCACATCATCAAAGTGATGAGTCAGCTTAGTACATCTCTCATGTACACAAACTGGGCATCCCTTCTCATAACACTGGAGCAACTTCCCAGTTTCAGTTTCAGTTTTACTTGCATCATTACCACACGCAAGACAGAGCAACAAAGCACCATCTTCTGGAATCATCCTACGAAACCAATACAGGGGCTCAATCACAATTCACAAGTTTATCAACAATAGGGACTAACCCGAGAGCAAAATTGCACTTGCTGCTACCTCCTCTGCTGCTCTCTGAGAAATGTATGAACCCTAAAAAAGATTCTAGCTTTGAGAGTGTTGCTGACTCTTATAAGCACAAGACTCTGGGCCAGTATAATTCTAATATCAGGGCCTGAAATGTGTCGTTATTCTTGTTCTTCATCCAAGGCCCAAGTATCACATCCAAATTCCAAAGAGAATGGATGTCATATTTAGACCCAGTTTGGCATATTGTTTCATACAATTTGTGCATAGAAAAACCATTTCAAAAGTACTACTGCCTAGGGGTCACCATGTGACTCATAAACCCGAAAACTCCGCGGACGGCCTATGGTCTGAAAAGTCTAAGTCTGGTCTGGCCCGAAAAGGCCTGACCCTATAGACTTAAGATTGGGCTCAGGCCGAGGTCACAAAGCCTGCAGGCCTAAAAAAACCCCACCCGTCAAGGCCCGGCCTGGACCGTAGAGCCATGCCCGTTAAGCTCATAAATTATATATATTATAGACTATTTTATCAATATATACCTATAAACTCTCAAATTTATCTTAATATCATTTATTTATATACTAAATACCAAATTTTTTAGGTCTATACATTATTTAGTGTATATAATTGTTGATATATTGGATGATTAAACACTATTAAATTCTAAGATTTTTTATTTAGTACAAAAAAAACCCCGTTCTGGCCCGAAAGGTCCACTAGGGCCCGAGGCTTAAAAGGCTCGTGGGTTTCGAAATTTCAAAAAAGCCTGGCTTGACCCGCATTTTGGAGACATGATGAAAAAGCCTGGCCCGAGCCCAACAGACTTGGGCTAGGGCGGCCCAGGCCCAGCCCATTGATGACCCCTACAACTGCCTTGTGTTAATGAGTAATTCTATAATGTGTTGTCTAGTAGTGTGTGGGTTAAATTTTGTACTAGTTTTCCCTCTCATGTGCCTTGCACATGCCAAAGCTAGTGCAAAATTTAACATGCACACCACTTGGATCACTACACCATTAATCATTTAGATTATTCTGTCTCTAATGAACGTTAAATACCAAATGACGTCGTTAAAAATAAATCATGTGTCATTCACATGCCATTTTACAAGGGCTTTTCAGACTTATATATTTTGTTTTAATTTTTTTGTTTTAAAATTCCCCCCCCCCCTCTCTCTCTATCTTTTTCAATTTCTTTGTCAGTTTTCTTTGTAAGTCGCTATCTCTTCTTCAATCTTTTAGTAGGGGAGTGATAAGCTTAAACTCACCTTGAGGGTGAGTGAGCCAAACTCAGTCATGTGTCCAACTCTCAAGAAGTCTAAATATTAAATTAAAGGAAAAAATTCACCACCAGGGTCTGAACGTTTGCAAAGTCTTCAATGTGATGCCCACATTTTGAATACTATCAAAGAGATGCCTAGAGTCTCAAATTGTATCAATGTGATGCCTCGAGCCATTTTTCGTCACAGAACCGCTTATGTCACTGACATGACAATTTTTTATTGTCAAAATTAAGAAAAAAAGATATTAATACCCTTAATTTTTTTTTATTCTCTCTCTCTCTCTCTCTCTCTCTCTCTCTCTCTCTCTCTCTCTCTCTCTCTCTCTCTCTCTCTCTCTCTCTCTCTCTCTCTCTCTCTAACCCAAAAATCCTATCCTCCTCGCCGACCACCTCTCACTCCACTTTAAGAGCAAGTTCACTGGGGGGTATTTTGCCTGGTTGTCATGTAGATGCAGCCCCCAAAAGGAGAAAAAGTGAAAAATCAATGCTCCAGCGGTGTTTTCTTGCTTGGGCAAGAACTCTCCTAGGTCAATCTCTTGGACACTTCTAGCCTCCTGACCTGACCCAATTGTCATATAGCACTCTTAATCTCGACCGTATATACTTCCACGTTATCAGAGTGATGTTTGATGACCGTATATACTTCCACGTCATTTTAAATGATTAATAAAAATTAAATAAAAACAAATTTCTGACTCAGACCCTGACGCAACGGGTGGAAGAAACTATCAAGAAGTGAATGATACGTCACTGACTTATTGCCCTATTGCCCCAACGACTCTGACCCTGTGACCCAACGGATGAACTTGCTCTAATATTGCTCTCCTCACTACCACATTCTATCCCTTTCCTGAAACGAGGGTAGGACGAGTATCGGACCGAGTCGGATTCGAGGACGTGTAGATGATCTTGAGAGCATAAAGTGAGTCCACATCGAAATTCGATGGGAATATTAGCAGTTGAAAACCAGCCGAGGCTTTAGCCTACTCACATAGACGCAAGTAGAATGACTCCATTGTCTGCTCTCTAACCATGGGGTTTTCACTTTTAAGTGAGCTTAATTGGGAGTAGGGGTTAAAAAAAGACAGGAGCTTTTGCTTTAGATCCAGAAACCCAGTTTGCCAGAAACAGGTTTCTCTCAATTGGGTAGACAAATTTTAAAGAGATATATGCAAATCTAATCAAAGGGTTTGCTTTGCTAGATGAAATTAGAGAAATGAAATCTGAAATTGAAGAGTGTAGAGTTACCAGAGATTCAAACTCAACTATGGAGTTTAGGTCTGTGTGTGTTGGATTTGGCTATGGAGATATTTGAAATTGAAATCTGATGGAGAGAGAGTGGTTTAGATTTCAAAATTTTGTTGGAAATATTTTTGAGTTTTGGGTTTTAATCCGATTAGGTCCCAATTGGGTTTTGGTTGAAATTTTGAATTTTTTAAACACGTCGTGCTGAAGGGAAGTGTGTCTGTCCCATCCTCTGCCTCACCGCGTGCGAGCTCGTCAGAGGTCTAGAGTCGATGGTGATTAGGTCGGAGGGTTTGGTGGAGGGTCAGGTCGTGGATATCCACTTCAAGGAGCTGTCCAATGTGGGCTTAGAGATCTGGAGTATATACATGGCCACAAAACGGCAGTGCTTTTGAGAGAGAGAAATAAAATTAAGGGTATTAATATCTTTTTTGGTCAATTTTGATAAAAAAAATTTGCCACGTCGCGACTTAAACAACTTTGTGACAGAAAATGGCTCGAGGCATCACGTTGATAGGATTTTGAGACTCTGGGCATCACGTTGATAGGATTTTGAGACTCTGGACATCACTTTGATAGTTTTCAAAATGTGAGTATCACATTGAAGGCTTTGTAAATGTCCAGACCTAGGTGGTGATAATTTTCCTAAATTAAATGATAATGGTGTTAGCTATAATGCATAATTCGTTTTCCACAATCACCCCCATCATTTTCACTTCCATTTGATAGAGAGAGAGGCACACAACCATTCTTCCTCTTCGCAAATCGCAAGACTAATAAGGCTACATGAACACAAGTAAAAAGATTTGGATGATTGTTGATCAAATAACTCAAATTCGATGAATGTGTTGGTGTTTCTTCCCAATATAAGATTGAATATGAAGAAATTTCTAAAGCTATCTGGTTAAAGAAAAAACTGGGTTAAACTATATTTTATTATTTACATAGACTATACGAAATTTTATCCACTCACTCAAACGTTTTATGTTTTTATCCTTTTTTCCGGGCACTTTGTTTTAAATTGCCCAGTTTTCAGGTTTGTCAGCTACAGTCGTGACCGTCCAGAGTAATAGGCATGACAGTCCACAGCTTCTGTTTTCTCAGTGTAGGTTTTTAGTTGAAGCTCTGATACCAATTGACAAGACCCGCCCCAGATTACTACAGTATACCAAGGCAAGTTGTGCGAGACCCGTATTAGAATAACTAGCACCATCTAATCGGTACCAGCTACCCTAACATGAGCAACCCAGAACTTCAACGGAAAACTTGTACTGAGAAATAGAAGTTGTGTATTGTCATGCCTCGTGCTCTAGACGGTCAGGACTTCCGCTGGCAAACCTGAAAACTGGGCAATTTAAAACAAATGGCCTAGGGAAATGCATAAAACATAGAACATTAGAGTGAGTTGACAAAAATCATAAACTATGTAAATCTGTAAAACTATAACTGTATGCATTTTCACTAATTTCTGTGAAATAATGCGAGTTCTAGTATAAATCTTAATCCTAATGGAGGTGGTCGCTCATGAGTGTTTCCCTAACCTGAGTCCATTATTTGTATAAAAAAATGTGGGTGATGGGCCAAACAAGGCACCCTGATCTCTCTTGATTAGATTATCTAGTGATCAGCCGAATAGTCAATGCATCGATGTCGCTAACTAATTTCATCACAAAGAAAAAACCTCCAAATTAAAATGCTCTAAAACATACTGTAAATTAATCTGAAATATTGAAATGCTAAAATACTGACAACTGAACTTGCTATTGACTGTGAAAATAAAAATTGTCCACTCATAGTACTGTGTCTTGTTTTCCACCAAGCCAAAACCTGTCTATTGGCGTTTCTAAACATATGTCACTGGATGTTAGTACGTTGTCTTGAAACAATGATTATTATTTGACAACTAATCGTCAAAAAATCATAATGAATAGTTAAACTTGTATACCAACGAGCATTATCGTCGAGGACTTCACATTCTCGAACAACGTATTTTCTGAACTAATGACGAGTTTTAATCAAATTCTAAATTTTAATTTTTGAATCCTTTTTAAAATTGCTACATATTCCTCAAACATTATGCGACTCGAAGTCGAATTGACGATCGATTTAACTGTGTAATAATATCGTAAAATCCTTTAATTACTATCTGATTAACCACCCATCTTAATCATCAATATCTAAATTAATTCAATAACCTCTTTATTACATTTGGTACGTAATGAAGATGCCTATTCTGCTCCAAATCACAGAACAAACAACTTTCTCAACTACAACAAAGTCCAATTCATTTTCTAACTAGTCGAATTTACCTTGAAACCGAAATTCCTCAAAAACTTCAATCCTTCGATTCTCCTTGCTCCGGTCGAATTAGAAAGTGTTCTTGGTGTCCTTAGCTTCGTGGTGAGAAGAGATTCAAAGCCCAATAGGTTTCAACCATCAATTTGAGATCGAAACTGTCACCCCTAAACCTTAGGGTTTTGGTTCTCCGGCGGCTCTTCTCCTCCACACTGTGGTTACATCCTTGAGAGATGAAGGTTGAGATATTGGGGGTTTGAAATAGGAGAGGGATACAAAGCGTTTGAGACCGACCTCGCCGGTTTTGGCTGCTGGACCAGCGAGCTCCGTCGCCGGTAACCCACGGTTCTAGAGGGAGGAGAGAAACGCGAGAGAGAGGAGAGAGAAAAAGAAAAAAAAGGATGACTGGAATGGAAAGTGTTTGACTTTCCATTTTTGGAAAGTCATATTTATACTTGCAAGTTGCGACTAATTTAAATTCGTAAAATCGTACAAAATTTTCGCTTACAATAACTTTTTCATCGTAACTCCGATTTTAACACTTGACTTGGCTATGGACTCATCTTGAAAACTCTACGAATTTCCTCAAAAAAATTTCTTGAAAAATTTAATCGAGAAAATTTTGATACAAAGAGCCATCGATAATTACTTACGATAAAAATTAGTTACCATTGTTGATTAACACTTAATCATAATATAAGAGGTTAATTTTAGGTCGGGGCGGGTCTTGTCATAACTTAACTTTGTTGCACCTATAATTATGCTCATTGAACTTTAAAAACTATTTTTGTGATACTTGAACTTTCAAAACGATACGTCGGTGATGCCCAGAACCAATTTTTTGTTCATCCATGTTACGTGTGATGACGTGTTAGTTACGAAATTCAAATTTGAGGGTCAAAATACCCTTTTCCTCTATAACCATTTTGTTTCATTTTTCATTATTTTTTTAATTTGGTGAGTCGATCCGACCGGGTTTCATGTACCTGACCAGATCGTAAAATTTAATTTTTTTTTCAATTTTTTTCTTCAGGATTTGTGGGTCGCTTCGACCCAACTAGATCTGATATGGGTTTTCTTCTTGCGGGCGTTGTCACCAATTATTCTCGTAAGTTTACGTTTGGCATTAGTAAAGAGGTTCTCTTCGTTGGTGGGCAATATAATGTTGGTAAGTGACTTTCGACGAGGTCGGGTTTATGGAGGTTCGGCGATCGCAGGGGAGTGGTTCGTGAGGACGACGGAGAGCCGCCGTTGGGCTTGGTCGATCCATCTTTTGTTTCGGTAAGGGGATTTAGTATCTGGAGATGACAAACGACCACATGTTGAAGGATGTTCATCTCGTCGAGAGTTTCAGATGATGCGGGGAGGAGGACAACGCCTAACATCGTCGAGACCATCTGCAACAACGTTGTTGGCTTCTCACCCATCGACCTCTGCCATGAGGTTCAGGGGTTTTGTTCAGAGGTTCAAGGGTTTTGTTCAAGACATTTGTATAAATTTTCCTATGTGTGATATTCTACCAAGATATCATCTTGGTCTGGTGGTAAAAACTTTCTTATGTTTTGATGAGACCCCTCAAATTTAAATTTCGTAACTGAGGATTAGGTCCAACAACTTCAGGTACCACAATTTTTTTTTGCCTAAATTATTAAATGAGTCCTTTTTGATTCCTTGCTCAAGTTAGGAAACTGAACTACATACATCGAGGCATCCTTCCGTAGAAACCCCGAGACAACTCCTTTTAACATAACTCTCGCCTCTTGGGATCGGTTTCGTACTTTTGTTTCCATCCAGCATCGTCAAGGTCTCAAACTCCTCATTTGCCAAGTCGAATGCAAGTATTCCAGTACGACCAATTAATGTCACTGTCATCGAGCCCAAAATCTGATTACAAATTGACACGTGCATTACTGGGGAATATATCAGTAGTTTTCCAACCATTACATTTCAATTGAAAACTATTTAACCTCCACTACGAAATTATTATACTCATTGGAGGAGTGATTTCACCGACAGCCGCGCCAGGATTCTGAACATGACGTCGTCCGGTAGGTCTCTGCCATGAGCGATCAACAATTGAGGCGGCGATACAGTAAACTTATTTTTTCAGTCTTCTATCAATCTCTACGGGGTTAAACTGTCAATTCAACCTCCTATTTTATTACTTTATTAGCCTTATGCAATTATACAATTTTATTAAATATATAAATTATTTGCAGTCAATGACTTTTCAGATCTGTTAGCCCTCTCTTCTACATGCGCATACACACATGCAGAAAAGCGTTGCGCTAGCTTGTGTGAATTCGGTGTATTTATTGAGAGTGCAATATATAACTAACCATGTTAAGAGCATCTCCAATAATAAATTTATATCTATAGCTAGTTTCAACTAAAAATCTAAATATAGCTTACATATATTTTACTTCAATTTTAGTAGTTGTAGCTAAAGTTAAGTCATTTTAAATACTTGAACTATTTGATCAATTGTTAGATAATGTGGACACTTTTTGAATGGTGAGAGATTTAGCTTTTAAGTTATTTTATTTCTCCTTTGTAATTAGTCATTATACCCACTGATGAATTAACAACGATAGAAACTGATAAAACCCAAAAATCTATGCCGAACATCAGAGTGGATCAAAACAACAATAACAAAATCAAGGCACATTGTTAATTGGTAAACTTTGAGAGCCAATTTTGGTTTCCCTCTTCCTCTTTATGAGTATGAATTGAGAGAGATACACAACGATGAAGACATATACATATGATTTTGTTGAGATCGTGTGCGCTTCGATTGCTGTTGGCGTTTGTAGTCGTCCGGGAGATCGTTTAAAATTGCTCCTCCTTTTGTGGGGTGCGAGGACGAGCAGTTTCATATGTACCATGGACGGAGGGCAAAAAATTACATTATGAATGTTCTACCTTCAGTTTTGCTCGGCAACATCCAAGGCAAGTTTAATTAAGAGATCGAGAGTAGTAAAACAGTAAAACAGTAAAACAGTAAATGAGCGAGGTTTCGCGCTTGATAATACAGCACCCGGAAACCCAAAAGTTAAAGAAATAAAAAGCAAAGAAAACCTTCCAGAGCCAGCTTTAGCTCTCATCAGATTTCATCTCTCTCTGGACTCCGCGATGACGTCGACACCCGAGACGGAGGACGCCGCGCGACGCCGCACCGCCACCACCGATTACCGGAAGCGGCTACTCCAGCACAAGGAGCTCGACTCCCGAGTCCGCGCAGGTCAGATTCCTCCCACTCTAAACCCTAACTCCATCTCTCCCTTTTTTTCAATTCAATCTGGAAATGTGAAAAGCCCAGTGCTTTGGGGTTTTTCCGATTCTGCGATTTCGTGTCCCAGATTGGGTCTTAAATAACTGATGCGTTGTATCAATTGAAGAAATTTGATGATTTTGTTTGGATTTACAGTGCGAGAGAACTTGCGAGGGGCGAAGAAGGAGTTTGGGAAAACTGAAGATGATTTGAAGTCGCTTCAGAGTGTTGGTCAGATTATTGGGGAAGTTCTCAGACCTCTCGATAATGAACGCCGTAAGTAAATTTTGCTCCTTTCTGTGTTTTCAACACAATTACTATTGCCCAATCTGGATCTGCCTATAAGTAAAAATAACAACTCTTGTGTTGACTTGTTAGAGCTATTTTGAGTCTGACAAGTAATTGAGTTCGGTTCTATTTTTTCAGTGATAGTGAAGGCAAGTAGTGGCCCTAGGTATGTTGTTGGCTGCCGCAGTAAGGTGGACAAAGAAAAACTAACAGCCGGAACTCGAGTTGTTTTGGACATGACTACTCTCACTATCATGCGGGCTCTTCCAAGAGAAGTAATTAGACCCCCTCTCGCAGAAATTGATTTATTTTGACTACGTAGTTTGCCCTTGCCGTTGAACACTCTTGAATAATTTGGTTTGCAGGTTGATCCAGTTGTTTATAATATGCTTCATGAAGATCCTGGTAATGTTAGTTACTCCGCCGTGGGAGGGCTATCAGATCAGATCCGAGAGCTTAGGGAGTCTATAGAGCTGCCTCTAATGAATCCTGAGCTCTTCCTTCGTGTGGGCATCAAACCACCCAAGGTATTTTTTATTATGTAATAATATTGCCCAACTTATTAAAATCTTGATGACATGTTCAGCCGTTGTATCATGCCTGCACTAGCAATGTAGAAGCTTAAAATGTTATTAAATGTATTTTTATCAAATTTATCCAGGGTGTTCTTCTCTATGGACCTCCGGGAACAGGGAAGACATTGCTTGCCAGAGCAATTGCAAGCAACATTGATGCTAACTTTTTAAAGGTTAGTTATTTATTCTGTGGCTTTTACACCTGGGTGTCTAGTGTACTCCTCAGTGTTACTTGTAGATTTTTTGGTTAACTTGTCTACTGTTTTCTTTGTGTCTAGGTTGTATCAAGTGCCATTATTGATAAGTACATCGGAGAAAGTGCAAGATTGATAAGGGAGATGTTTGGTTATGCACGTGATCACCAGGTTGGTGCTTGAAATTTGTTGATCAATTCCACACTGTATTATATTGTTAGAAAGCATACCTTATTTGTTGACTTCATTTGCAGCCATGTATCATTTTTATGGATGAAATCGATGCTATTGGTGGACGTCGTTTCAGTGAAGGGACCAGTGCAGATCGTGAAATCCAGCGAACACTCATGGAGTTGCTTAATCAGTTGGATGGATTTGATCAACTTGGGAAGGTATTTAAGTTCTCTTTGATTTTCTTGGGTTATAATTTTTTATAGATTCAAGTTTATCGATCCACTTGGTAATATTTCAACATGTTTCAACGATGGAAGTTTATTCAACTCGATTTTGGTAGGTGAAAATGATCATGGCTACAAATAGGCCTGATGTTCTAGATCCTGCTCTTCTTCGACCTGGGAGGCTAGACAGGAAGATAGAGATTCCATTGCCTAATGAACAGTCAAGAATGGAAATTCTTAAAATCCATGCGGCAGGAATAGCCAAACATGGGGAAATTGATTATGAGGCAGTTGTGAAGCTGGCTGAGGTGAGCATCATATGGTTTCTATTGAAAGTAATTTAGTTGTATCCTTGACCCTAACAATTTAATGAATTGTCTTTGTTTCAGGGTTTTAACGGAGCAGATCTCAGAAATGTCTGCACTGAAGCTGGAATGTCTGCTATCCGTGCTGAACGCGATTATGTCATCCATGAAGACTTCATGAAGGTAACGTTGTATACAGTACTTCTAATACACTCTTATGGAAATTAATGAAATAATGAACTATGAGATGAGTCGAGCCTGGTTCGATGCCAGTAATCTGTCATGGTGCCACTCAGGTTAGGTGCCTATTTTGATGTCTGCGATCGGTCACTGGCCGTTCTGAAAGACCATGTGGGTGTTCTTGAGGGTTGATCCTTCTTCTATCATGGGTCACTACCTATGCTGGGGGTGGTTTAATAGAATTTGGATAAGGTCGTAGGTATCAAATTTTTATTTAAAGAAAAATCATACTATTAGATATACATATTATGTACAAAAAACAGCGTCCTATAAAGCGAGGCCTATTTAAACCTTCAAATCCAATGACTGGGTTGTGCTGTAGCTTTCTTGACCCTTCATGGCAGATGTCCTGCTTGAAGTTGTGGATGCCATCATTTTCCCCGTAACAAAGGGGAGGTATAATAGTACCAAGGGAAGCATTATTTTATAATTGGCCTCTAGTTACTCTTAGAGAGAAAAATAACATCTAACAGCTAAGGTTTTCTGTAGCATACGTTGGTGACATTTATTCTGTTTCATATCTATTTCAGGCTGTAAGAAAATTGAACGAAGCCAAGAAGCTGGAATCAAGTGCGCATTATAATGCTGATTTTGGGAAGGAATGAGGATGATTTCAAATCCAGCAAAGGAATTGCAGAAAGGGAAACTCCAAACTTATGCTGTCTGTTGGGCAGTTTTAGATATGAAGTGTGGAATGCGGTACTGCAATATAGGTCCCAGAAAGATGTTTTACCGCTGTTTCATGACATTTAGACAACATTTACTCATGAGTTCATATCCTTGTTGTTGAACAGTCTCCTGCCTAGCTTACTGTACTTCTGAGACGTCTTTTATACTTAATGATTGTTTGCTCGCAAGTCAATTGTGTCCTTTGGTTGTCACACAAGGTCTCACTTGTTTCTTCATTTCTCTCTTTCAATTCTATCACCTTTTATTTTATCTAAGTAATAGTTGCTATCAATATTATTAGCTGGTAAATCAATTGTCAATGAATGACTCATGAATTACATACCTTTGACATCTTGTTCATTGTACTTTTGTGATAGTAATTTTGTAGTTTGGTTTGGGTTTTATGTAGATGGTCATTATAATGAACTGTACCGTGATGATTTTTGCAAACGTGTCTAAGGAAAGGAAATTTGTATTTCAACTCCTCTTTTAGAGGAATTTCGGGTTTCTCCCCATACTAAAACCACACATTTGCATAAATTGTAAGAGTTTTGTCGGATCACTAGGCAGTTACCAGTTTAAATAGATTTCTGCCAAATCGTTGCCTTCTCTTGTTACGCGGCTAATGAATGAATGATTGATTAACTAACACGAGTAGATTAAACGGTGTAACTCAACCTTTTGCTGTGTCAAAGCCAAGCCAAAGTTCAGCAAAACCATTAGCCATTTGCATTTCATTCATAGACGTGAACACAGGTTCTCTCATCGTGCTGCTAAAAAGTGACTCGGTCTGTCCGTTGCATGGAAAAGCAAACAATCGAATAAAGTCCAATTCAATTGCAAAAGAAGACTGAATGTGGTGCGCACAAGCAGCCATAGAAGTGAAAGTCGGAGCATTACAGGACAAAGCTGAAAACGAAAAAATCACTTCGAACATTGTGAAGTATAAACAAGAACTTTCTTGTTTAAGCAATTGCTATAACATCTGGAATCCACAGCAGTACACATTCACGCAATATGCTCTGCCAAACTAAGAATCTTAACATGCTTTTTCTTCCTCAACTCATGTGGAACAGGTCCAAATACTCTAGTGCCAATCGGCTGTCCCTGTTTGTCAACAAGTACGACAGCATTGTCATCAAACTTGACCTCACTCCCATCACACCGCCCTCTTTGCATGGCAGCACGAACAACCACACCGTACACCACCTTTCCTTTCTTCACTTTTCCATTGGGATGTGCCTCCTTTACTGATGCAACAATTGTGTCTCCTAATCTTGCTCCTTCTTTCCTCGCCTTCAAAGCTTGAATGCACATAACCTTCTTTGCACCTGAGTTGTCAACCACTTTGAGAATGGTCCTCATTTGTATGAAGGTCCTTTGTTGCTGTAAGAGAAATCAACAATCAATCTCAAGCGATCATCAATACTAGTAAGAAAACAATTGAACATTTAAGTACTCTGGCAACACTGATTGACCATGAATTTCATAACTTCTTTTTAAGTATTCTCACTTCATACTCGGTACAAAATATATTCCATTGTCTATATCTATGTGAACAACCACTGTTTATTTCTAAGACTCATTCCGTTGTCTATGTCAAGTGTGCAGGCTAGATTTTTGAACGCCATATGCACCCAGCCTAACCCAACTTAACAACCATTCCGCCTGGTAAACAAAAACATCTTGACCTTCTAATAAGAAAACATCTCAACCTAACCATTTAAAAACAAAAATTTGTTTCTTGTCAGTTCATGCACAAATGTCAAAGCACACTTCCAGCCCCCTTTTAAGTTTCTGAAAAGTAGCTTTGTTGATCATTCAAAACTCTCCAAACAGTAGCAATGCAACACAATCAGACACTCTCTGTTATGTACAACGTAAAATGTTTATTATGGGCTGTTAATGCCTAGTTGTACCAACAAAATAAGTAATTTGCTTCCGAACAAGTTTCACACCATATGAGACTTGAATTTGAGCTTTGCTTTAACAGAATGAGGTTAGAGCCCGACCCAACCAAAACAAAAAGACAAAATGAATCAACCTATATATTTCTTACTCAAAAGTGATGCTAAGAAGAAGCATCTGAATACTGACCTGAGACAAGAAAGTGTTACAAGTCACCTCATGTGTTGCACTCAATACGCCAGAGTTGCAAATGCCCCCTAAAAACGTGCGGCCCACTGCATTTGAATTCCAGCAGATTGAATACGCAGTTAGTTGACTAACTGGAGAATAATGAGAAAGCAGAAAACAAAAGGCCCAAGCATGAATGTCAAAGACTGCAGCTGAGTTTAATTTAGAAAGAATCAATAATACTCCAAAACCATGTTTACAGTCCACACTACAAAACATATGAGAAGAGGACACAAGTGTGGCATCCTTTCAACTCCAGCTAACCATCTTAAACTAATTGTCATGCAAGGAACTGGCTGTGTACGATGAACCAGAACTGCTTTACCCCAAATACACCAACAGCAGCTCTTAACCAGTCACCAAAAGTCATTGAGTAAGCATAGAGCAGTTAATTCATATGCTGAGCACCGTTCAAGGTTAGTTTCTATCAGAAGTTTTTTTTAACAGTTTATCACCAGCTAGTTAGTATATACCTAAAACCACTTTGCTATAAAGTAGTTTAGTTTCCAATTTATAAATCCAATTTAATCAGTAATATCGATTCCTGTATGTAGAAAAATGAAAATTACAGTTTCATAGCACAAACAGGTACTAGAGCTTCACACTTGAGTAAGAAAACTATAGAATCATACAGAGTTACTAGAAAAATCACTTACCACGAGAACACTTTGAAGCGAAAGCTGCAGCCATCTTAAGGGTAACTTCTTCTTTCAACCAAGTCAAAAGTTTTTGTTATACTCTTTAGCTATAGAGAACATGTAGAAGAAGAATTCAAATAAAAAACTTTAAATATATTCAAATAGACATACCTATCAGTTCTTATAAGAGAAACATAATGTTTTGTGTGGATTAAGGATAATAACCGTGCGTATGTGCACACAGGACTACCTGATTAACGAAATCATCTCAAAGAATTGGCTTATTGCAAGTCGCAACATGAATAAATGACATGGTAGATTCTCTATTTACATATATTTTCGTTAAGCTTTATCAAGTTCATTGATAAGAAAAGAAACTGGATTGAAAGAAGAGTAGAAGCCGTGCACAACCTAGAATAGAATAAGAAAAGAAGTATACAATTACTCACCCAAATATATTCTAGTTAGCCCAGATTAAGTTGATACAATACTCCTGGAAAAACAGAGATGTAGATAAGTCCATAACGATGCAAAAATGTGAAACCTTTCCCAAAGGTACTAAACAATCCTCTCCTTTTATGTCATCGAGAAAACCCTCTATATCTTTCCGACATTACTTAGCTTATTGATGCAGCTGACCAAATTAACAAATGACCAGATATAAAATGCCCGTTGGGATCTAAATGCGAAGCAGAGTGAAAAAAATAGGACTAGACAACAAAAGTGAAGTTGTATACATGTTTTCATGGTTTCAAAGGATGGTGTGGTGTGGTGTGGTTTGTTTGAACTTTGAACTTTGAACCAATTCAAAGACTTTCGAGTCCCACAAAAAGTTGGGTTGATTTCACAAACAAAACGAAACAGAGCTGAACTTAAAAATTCAAGCCAACACTCTTCTGGGTTTGGGATACTTGGGTTAGTTTCCGACAACAAATTTACAATTCAAAGATACAAAAGAACACCAGAGAGCCATAGAGGTGGTGTTGCGATTCAGCTGAGAAGGTATGAGTGATGAAGAGATATGATTGGATGGATATACCAGCGATTAATGAAAACAAGAGAAATGAAATGAAATTCGATGTGATTCAGATCAAACTTACAAGGACTGAGGAGACTGAAGACGATGGTGTAAAACCCTCGACTCTAAAACCCAAGATTGATTGATATTTATTTTCGGTGTTGCGGGTTACGGGTATGGATCCATCCGGGTTCGGACAATCCATTTTGACCATAAAAGTCCAATTTCAGAGCACCTCATGATCTTTTTATGTTTTAGAGTGAAGTAGAAATATTGAAGTAAAGTCTGGACTCTGGAGTTCGATACCTAACATTTGTATGATTATTTATTTATTTGTTAAATTATAAGCTGTTTTTTCTATCAGGAAAAATAAACCACTCGTTATATTGCATGAACACGGACACGGAACATGAAATAATCTTAAAAATTAGGACACGGACACGGCTGACACATGATAATTTAATTAAATTTAAATTTAAATATTTAATAAATATAAAAAATTAGTTGAGTAAAATAATCAAAATTATCCATAAATATAAAGATTATATAACTTAAAAATTCATAACAAACGTAAAAATTTATGTCATAAAAAAATACTAAGAATCTAAACAATACATAAAGATCATGTAACTTCATGGTGTGATGATAAGTTGCACCCCCGTTGCCATCATTCTAAGGTTCCAAATAATACGCCATCTATTCACTACCAGAATAATGACTACAGCCGACGACCAAAAGTCGACGGCCTGTTAGAAGAAGTCGTCGGTTATACTCTCGTCGGGAAAAAGCCGTCGGTGAAAGAATAGTCGACGACTTGTTGTGTCTGTCATCGGGTATAGTCTGAACTATACCTGATGACGTTGTTATCGTTGGTTATAGGTTAAGACTTTTGTCGACGACAACATCGTTGACAAAACCTTTCTCGGTGGTCAAAATGGTTGACCATAATAAGCCTATAGCCGACGACGCCAAAAACATATTGTCGGCTATAGTATGTACGTCGTTAGCTATAGTATAAAACTGTAATTTTTTAAAAACACTTTAGCCGACAACTTTGTCCAATGTCGTCGGCTATAGTTGGTGATTTTTGAAAGAAAAAAAAATGTAGATTTTGGATTTCTATTCCCAGATTCTACATTTGCACAATTTTATTTACATAATAGCCAACAACACATATTCATCTACATTAGACTTACGTACACTAAGGGTTATCTAAATCTATGTTATCGAAAACAGAGTCGTTACTACTAGGACCTTGCGGATTCTCCTACGGCTACGGCTGCGGCTGCGGCTGTGGAGTAGCAAAAGGGAATGGAGGTGGGGCTGGGACTGGGATTCCAGAAACTTGAAGCTGTGAAGTCCAATCTTGAAACCAGGAACCCAATGACCGCTGCATCTCCTCCATCTGTCTCTGAGTCTGTTTTAGCTCCCTTTGATGCTCTGTGGCCTGCCTCTGAAGCTGTTCCTGGAGCTGAGAAGCCCTGGAATTGAAGTTCCCGACTTGCGTGAGAAACCGGGAGTGTTCTTCAAGACCCCGTCGTCCTTCTGTCCTAGACCCCTGCAGTAGAAGGTGTTCCCTCGTGGTGGGAAAACGTGACCCATGATCCTCGCTGGTACCATCGGGTCGGGTTGATCAATATGAGAGATGGCCCAGGGGAGGTTCTCGTCTTGGGTCTCAGGACATTGCTCTCTCACGATCTGAGTCAACACCTCCGGAGTCACCTCCTGCACTCTCGCCTAATTGACAAGGAAAACAAAATAATATATTAGTAATCATACGTAAACAAATTTAGAGAAAATACATATATAAGCAAATATGTTAATTTAAGTTATAAGGGCATAAGACTTACAATATCTTCGGGACACTGAGGATATGCTTTCTGTAACGTATACTCCAAAGGGGGGACTTCAGGGTGTTAGGCGGCCTCCTCCATCCAACCCGCAAAGGATCTAGAACTGACATGATGGTTCTTTGTGTTTTTTCCCAGTTCTTTGCGTTTATTTCAGAAATGGCCTTGTTGGATAAATATATACATATAAATATTAACTAGGAAACTTTTTTTTGCCAAATACGATACAAGTAATTAAACACAAATATAATGTTGCATACCCCAAATTTTGGGTTATTGAAGTGGGCGAGAAGCCATTGTCACTTGTACTCCCTATACATAAACTCTCTAGGGGTACCCCCACAGAGGTTATCGTGGTTCCTCCAGTGCTTTTTGAGCTCAGCTTTCCACTCCTTGTACCTGTATTAATGTGACATAAATGTTAGAAATTCACAATAAATTCTCAACAAAATATAACTCGATATATAAAATATAATTCGGATCCCATCACCTTTTTCCTTGCACGTCATTTGCCCACGTGCATTTGAGCTCATCCGGCACAATAAACCACACCTGCAAATGTATATATAAATGATAATATTTCTATATTTATTTGGACTTAATTAATAAGGGAATAAATACCATAATTAATGAATATATAATTAACTCACCGAAATTGCATTATTTACCATGTCCTTCACACACTGTGGCATAGAGTTCCAGTCTACCCACAAAACTGGGACTCTGTCATGTATGATACTCCCTATTTGACCAGAGTACCTGCGCGTAGTCTTTCCCAAAATCACTTATTCATCTTGTCTGGTCTCTATGACCACTCTCCCACTATCACTGATTGTCCTCTAAAGTAGCTTGCTTGAGACGGGGCCTATAATCTTTTTTTCCTTGCCTCCGGCGACTGTTTCAGCTAAGACAAGGTAAAAAGATTAAAACATAAGTACCCAATTTAATATAAAAATTATTAATAAGTTTGAAATTAAATAACTAAGGTTGTTAATATTTACCCGATTCAGACGTCGATGTGTTTGATATCCTCGCACTATACAGAGGTATATCAAACGACACATGAATGGATGCTTGTTCCTAGTGAAACCAAGTTGTCCTGCAAATGGCACTTTTCGATCATCGAGAGCAGGTATGGCAGGTATCTCCTGGGGCAAGAAGAGGTGAGCCGGCGGACCACGTACCGGCGCCGAGGAACTACCTGAAGCACAAGCTTCAGAGGAATGCGGAGCCTGAGCCGTAGAGGGAAAATACTCCGGCCGACGAATGTGTGGCATATGGACACCCGTATGGGCAAGACATCTAGAGGAGGCGGGTGAGGGGTTGGAGGGGCAGTCTTCGTTCCAGAGCTGCCTCGTGTTGGCAGGTTGGCATGCATCTACTTCATGTTGCGGCGACTGCTGAAGCAGTTGAGGGTGTCGAGAGGTCCTAGGGCCGTTATACGTGTTGCTAATATAGGCGGACGAGGAACTATCGCCACTAGACCCGTTTCCTTTCTTAGATCCCTTCGATTTCTTTAAGAAATTCATGATTCCTAACGGCTAAAAACCACCCATAATACACACAAATTAATACATCGGCCAATACCAATCTAATCAAATATAACACAAAATTAATACATCGGGGCTAGACCAGTTTCCTTTCTTAGATCTTCCGGCTTAACTAATTCATGATTCCTAAAATATATAAACATAACCTATATATAATTTCACATAACCCTAAACATAACCAACATGAATAATAACATCACGGTTGAAATTCTCACATTCTCACACGATTGAAATTCAAGGCTTCATTCCAAATCAATATATATGAAGACCATTCCACATTAATCAGACGACAACATAACAACAAATTTATACTTCATCACATAACCAAAGCCATTATAATCTAAACAAATAGCTAAATTTTTTGAATTACATCCCTAATCACATAACATTCCTAATCGGAGCCCTAATCATTGCCATCAATCACCCTAATCACACACATTATCACAACCATCTCATCAAAAACACATACAACCATAATTAAGCTCCTTGAATTACTCCCACAATTCACATATACATCAAAAACACAATCAACCATCTCCCTCTATCAAAAACAGTTTCACTTAAACAAATACAATCATCAGACACACAAACAACCATCAAAACTAGTTTAATCAAAAACACAACCATGAATAATAGCTTCGATCATCATCTAATCTACTCACCTAATATATTCACCAATTAACCACAAAGAAAATATTAGAGAGAGAGAGAGAGAGAGAGAGAGAGAGAGAGAGAGAGAGAGAGAGAGAGAGAGAGAGAGAGAGAGAGAGAGAGAGAGAGAGAGAGAGAGAGAGGGCTGGGTGGGATTGCGACGGCAATAGGGATGCTTAGCAGCGGCGGCGACGACTAGGCGGTGAGCTTTGATTTGGGTTTTTAGGGTGCGGCGGCGAGCGTCAATTTTGGTTTTTAGGGTGCGGCGGCGAGTGGGCTGGTGTGTTTTGGGGTTTTAAAACCAAAAAACTATAGCCGACGACTCCTTTTTTAAGTCGTCGACTATAGTATAGCCGACGACATTATACATGAAGGTCGTTGGCTATAGTATAGCCGACGATTGTGACACGTGTCTTTGGCTATAGTTACTGTAACCGACGACATCAGTCAAATATCGTCGGGTATAGTGTGAAAAAATTTGAAAAATTAGGCTCATGTAAAAACGTTTCCCACAATTATCTGTTTAAATAAATAAAGAACATGAACTAATTAGAATCACTATTTTTAGAAGTGTGAAAATACTTTACAAAAACAGATTCATGACCAACAAACACATTTAACACAAATTCATGTTTAACTAAGGCTCATAATCAGAATCATCACTTGAGTCTTCCTCGGTGTCCGAATTAATTTCTGGTAATATGTGCCGCTCCTCATCACCGGAGTCTTCGTTGTCTTCATTTGGATTAACATCAATAAGAATTATATCTGCTCGAGGAAGTCGAACCACACTACCCAGTCTCACATTATTAAGGAAAATTGTAGAGGATTCAGGAATACCAATTGCGTTCGGCTCTTGGTATGCAGTAACTTCTTCATTATCTGCGACATCACCAAGTGTAGCAGCACTGTATATATTTCTAGGAACAACATGGTTGACTACTTTCCACGTGCCTTTGTGCACAAGATCATCAAGATAAAACATTTGTTTTACCGATGTGGCAAAAAAAAAGGGTCATCTAGCTTCATACCAGTTTGTAGCAGTATTCACCAAAAAAATACCATACTGATCGGTGCTTGTATTCCCAGCGTTCGTATCAAACCATCTACACTTAAACAAGTGCAGTGTCATGCCTTCTCCATAACTTAGTTTAACCACTGAAGGGAGAACACCGTAATAGTCAATGCCATTCGGCCCACTATGCACCATTACCCCAGAATTCTGTGTTCTCTGTCTGTCTTCTCTATGTTGACATATAAATTGCACACCATTGACCTTACACATCGGATAAAATCTTGAATTTAACGTCTTCATCGCCAAAAGCCTCAATTCGTGTGACCAGTGTGGGTCACCATCACATTGTACGTGGTTCATCTGGAAAAAAATAACAACCATTTACTTTAAATATGAACATTGAAATTAATTTATATATATAGAAGTAAATAAATATGTAGACGTACCCAGCCGCCAACATAGTTTGGAAATTCCTTATTGTGGTTCTCAAGATCACCGACAACTATATGGCAGTAAATATGGATATTTTTCCAGTATTGAACTTCTGGAAAGTTAATCAATACCCACCAGTAGGCAATAACTAGCTCATATGGTTCCAACTTATACGACTTTGGCAACTGTTCATATACTTCAACATCATTGGAAATGATAGAAAGATTGAACTGTGGTTCATCTCCCAGCATATGTTGGAGTGGGTCCTCCAACACTCCCAAATACAACTTGATGTACGTTAAACACTCGTGCGCAATATATGCTTCAGCTATACACCCTTCAGGTGCGGATTTATTAGCCACATAGTCTTTGTAGTCCCCCAGTTATCTATCAAATTGCAAAGTGCATGTGATGATTATTGAAAAATATAATTATATAAAAACAGACTAAAAATTCAAATGTTAAATCGTACCTACATTTTCATGGGATACATCTAAGTGTAGTGTACTGGACCAGTAAGCAACAATTGTTCTGGAAGATGGATCATCAGGTGAGGCATGATGTCAAAATTTTTTGGGAGAAATATCCTCTCAAATTTTCACATGATAAAAAAATGATATCCTCTTTCATTGCCCTGAGGTCTAATTTTTTCACTTCTCTAGTGCATAACTTCTGAAAGAATCTTGACAACGCTACTAATGGCTCCACCACCTGATGGACAGGTATGATCAAATGAAAATAGGGAAGACACATTGAAGTAGTAAATGGCAGTCATGACTCTTTAATCCATATATCTTATTGTCCCAGAAGTTAACACATCGGTCTATATTTCCTGCATAGCCTGAATGATACCTAACATTAGTCACCCACTTAAAAATTTCATTCTTCTGGTCAGGCTTGACGGTGTAAGGAGCTTGAGGCATTTTTTTCTTCTCTTCTCTCAACCACAAATGTTTTCATATACCCATTCTTTTCAGATCAATTCGTGCATTCGGGCCGTCTATAGTTTTCCCTCCCAATTTAGCACTGTGCCCACCACACTTTCACACACATTCTTCTCTATGTGCATGACATCTAAGTAGTGCTTGATCGACAACTTGGACCAGTACGAGAGTTCCCAGAATATGCTTTTGTGTGTATAGAATTTATACCTATCGGGTCTGTCAAGTATTGCCACCACTATATCAGGATGATTGCTGAGCTACCCAAAATTGTATTCATTCAGTACTTTCAAAATTTCATCCCTCGTTTATCTCCTGGGTCGTACATCAGTTTCTACAATCCCATCAAATGCATGGTCATCCTTCCGCTATGGGTGATCAAGTCCAAGCCAACAACGGTGATGCATTTACACAATCTTCTTGAAATGAAGTCCCCCACAATCAACATTCATGCACTCTAGACAAGCCCTGTATCCCCTGGTAACGTTGCTCGACAACATCCAACGGACATGAAAATCACTGATGGTGCCAACAAGCATGACATTCATCTGGAACATCTCGTTTTTGTACTTGTCATAAGTGGGATGACCAACATTACTCAGGTACTTAAGCTCCTCAATCAAAGGTCTCAAATACACATCGAGACACTTTCCTGGATAACCCGACCCTGGAATTAACATAGTCAGCATATTGTATTCCTTGTTCATGCACATTTATGGAGGAAGGTTGTACGGTACCAAAATAACTGGCCATATACTGTATTGAAGACTCATGTTGCCAAAAGGGTTGAATTCGTCAGATTAGAGCCCGAGCCAAAAATTTCGGATCTCTGATGCAAAATGAGAAAACTCCCTAACCATGTGCTTCTAAGCCTCTCCATCAGCAGCGTGTATAAGGGTATCATTGTCAGGCGAATCCCTCTCAGCGTGCCATTTCATAGCTTTGGCCATGTGTGCAGAAATGAACAATCGTTCCAGCCTATCAATCAGCGAAAAATACCAAAGTACATTCACAACTTTCTTATTCTCAACAGGAGTCAACTTATGCCTATCCGTGTGACATACCGGACACACATCAAGGTTTTCAAGATCATTCCCTTCATCATCTTCACCTCAGAAGAGATTGCAATCATATCTGCATGCATGGATTTTGATGTAGGTAAGGAGAAAATATTTCAGGATATGTCGCACCTTACGATGAGTGGTAGGAAGACGATGATCGGGGGGGGGGGGGGGGGGGGGGGGGGAGGGGGCAGTATTGAAGTAGTCAACACCAGATAATCATCAACAACCTTGACACTCAATTTGTTCTCCACTTTGACCTTCATTACTCCCATGACAGTTTCAAGAACAATCTTATTACACCCATTGTACAACGGGGTCTATTGGAAGGCAATCAACTTGTTGTACTTGTCAATACCAACAGTGTTTACAGCTCTAGGTAATTGCTAGACCACCTCAATAGGAGGGAAACCCTCAATGGCGAGTGCTTGAGCAAATACACTGCTCTCATAAAGAAACATATCGTTGATCAACCTCGTTGTTGGATCATTGGATGTACTGGCCCTCTCAGGAAATTTCTCATGATCATGCTGACCCGCTAACGATGTTTCACCGTGATAAATCCAACATATGTATTTATCCCAAAACCCGTTTTTCTTCAGGTGCTCCAATACTATATTGATGGAAAAATGATACAAATTGCTGTGACACTGACATTTCATACACAGGCAATAATGAATTGTATTCTCGTTAGCATTAGCCTTCACATATTCCAAAAACTCCACATTCTAATGCCATATCTTCGATCCCATTTTGGACGGCAAATCCAACTCTTATCCGTCATAAAAATTCCATCTATATATATATGCACCAATTAAAAATTCATCATTATATCTATATATCGATCTTTAAATTAAACTACAAATTACATTAATTCTTCTACTCCTTAATTATACCTTAACACACACACACACACACACACGTACATATATATATGTAGCGGGATATAGCTTCACAAACTCATTTTGGACAGCTTCCGACAACACCCAACGATTTGAGAGTGTTTTGTGTTTTTCTCACCCATTTTTTTTGAATGATTGAACTACTACCTAGATTTGCAATAAAGCACTATTGCTGACGACTTAATAATGTCGTCGTCTATAGTTAAAAAATCGTCGGCTATAGTCGTAACTATACATGATCACTTTTTCTTCCCCAAGGCTGACGGCTATTTTTTTGGTCGTCGGCTATAGTATTATAGCCGATGACCAAAATAGTCGTCATCTATAGTGTACTATAGCTGACGACAACAAAAGTTATCGGCCTATTTTTCTCGAAGTCGTTGGCTATAGTCATTATTCTAGTAGTGATTGTTGACTCGTCTAGAGAAAGATTTTCAAGCTCAAGAACATCTCATAATCCTTAAGTGAATATAATTCTCATTTATTTATGTTAAAAAATATATATTATTTAATACGCTAAAGTGTCCCCCGAGCGTCCATAAGGTGTTCCCAAGCGTCTAAAAAGGAATATTTTTAGACACGCCATGTGACACTTTGGATACGACGTCCCCAAGTATCCGCAAGCGTCGAAGTGTCCCCAAGTGTTGTACATGTGACACGGCACTACAATAGAGTGTTAGTGATACAAAAACCACTTGTCTTTATCCAGATTCCAGAGAGGAATTTGTGTATAACTAAATGAACGACAATAGCAAGCACATTTGATAGATAAAAAGTTTAATTACCAAAACTACAGTAGGTAATATTGCAATGTAACTCTTTTCCAAGAGTTGAAAATGATTTTGAGTGTTCTTTCATTTCCTATATAACAAAGCTCAACCCTTCCAGCACTATTCTTTTTACTGTTCACCTACTATTCATGACATTTTTGATATTTTGAGTAAATGGGAGGCATTATCGACTTTATAGACTCGATTTTTCTGATCAGTCAAAACCCTACATCATCGTTTTATTCTTCATCGCCTCCATTTCCATCTGATTAGCAAACCTAGAATGAAATAGATTCTCATTGAAAACCCGAAGGTCTGGTCGGGTTGAGAGCTAGAGCGATGAAGGTGAGAAGAGCTAGGTCTTGGTGAGTGAGGTTTGGAAGTTGGTGGGGGTTGGAACGAGCTACAAAAACACGAGTCATTTTCTTTAAGCATTTGGTTGTGTTAGTGCTTTAGGATTGAGCTCAGTGACCAGTTATAGTTCACTGTTTTTAGATAAATTGTACATTTTGTTGTGATGTTGGATCAATATATTTTAACCTTTATAATTAATAAGCTTATGTATATTGGTTGTAGATATATAATCCATGCCACACACATTGTTTCACGAATAGGTTCTTATGCTATGCAATGTTGTAATCTTGTACCAAACTTTGGTTGGTGAAAGCTTAGGTGAAGAACAACTCTTTTCTTCGGAAAGTGGCTCGGTGAGAAATGAAATTGAATTGGACAGTGATCAGTGAACGTATTGGCTGTCTACAAAACCTTAAGATAGAATGTTATTCCACCTTTGAATGAAAACCAAGTCAGGAATAGAATTAGTTTGGAGAAGTTTAACTGTTATACAATACTATATACCTATATGGAAGGAAATGTTGTTAGAAGTCTAAGTACATGGAGGACTCATTTGCATTTATCTCATATGGAGGACTCAAATATAACAAAAAATAATAATACTCTTACTTAGTTGTTTCCTTCTTTCTTTGTGTTTTGGCATTCTATACAAGTTATATCTTTCTTGCACCCTTTTTACAACTCTAATATGCTGTGATCACTATTTTGATGTTTAAACTTATCAGCTCATTAGAAAACTTGCAAATTTGACCCCAATTTTATTAATTCAGAATAATGGTCAACTAAATATTTTTTTAGTATGACTAAGCTCGATATTAGTTAACAAGTGGAAAAACAATAAACCATCGATCGTATTCTAAAGTGGTATGCACATTGCAGGTACCTAAGCTCATGCTTATGCTCCTTTTAGTATTATTCACTACCAGAATAAGTAGTATACCCGACGACATGAAGAAAAACAGGCTGACGACTTCTTTTGTCATCGGATACTATACCCGATGACAAAAATGGTTGTCTGCTATAATACTATAACCGACGATGAAAAAGCTGCTCTGCGGTATTAGTCAAGAAAAATTCCTCGGCTATAGTTTTGACTATAGCCGACGACTTCTTTAACTATAGCCAACGCTATTATTAAGTCATTGGATATAGTTCTTTATTACAGATCTGAGCAGTATCTCAATCATTAAAAAAAATTTGTGAAAAAAACATAAAACGCTCTCAAATCGTTGGGTGTTGTCAAAAACTGTCCAAAATAAGTTTGTGAAGCTATATCCCGCTACATATATATAGGTACGTATATATATATGTTGATTATTGATTTAGAGTTGAATATTGATTTAGAGTTGAGTTGATTGTTGATTGTTGATTGTTGATTGTTGATTTTGAGTTGAGTTGAGTTGATTTTGAGTTGACTTCAATGAAAATATCTATATAGATAATGTTATGTTAATTGTTGATATATAGTATATGCATGCTTATATATGTGTGTGTGTGTGTGTGTGTGTGTGTGTGTGTTAACTTGTAATTATATAAGGAGTAGAAGAATTAATGTAATTTGTAGTTTAAAGATCGATATATATAGATATAATGATGAATTTTTAATTGGTGCATGTGTATATATATATATATACAGTTGGAATTGTTAGGATGAACAAGAGTTGAATTTTCCTTCCAAAATGGGATCGAAGATATGGCATTGAAATGTGGAGTTTTGTGGAATATGTGAAGGCTAATGCTAATGGGAAAACAATTCATTATTGTTCATGTACGAAATGTCAGTGTCGTAGCGATGTGTATCATTTTTTCATTCTTATAGTATAGGAGCACCTGAAGAAAAATGAGTTTTGGAATAAGTACACATGTTGGACTTATCACGGTGAAACATCATCAGCGGGTCAGCATGATCATGGGCAATTTTCTAAGAGGGTCAGTACATCCAATGATCCAACAACGAGGTTGATCAATGATGTGTTTCTGCATGAGAGCGGTGTATTTTCTCAAGCACAAAATATCCCTCCCGCCGTTGAGGGTTTCCCTCTTATTGAGCCTATCCAGCAATTACCTAGAGCTATCAACACTGCCGGTATTGACAAGTACAACAAGCTGATTGCCTTCCAACAGACCCCGTTGTATAACAAGTGTAATAAGTCTGTTCTTAAAAGTGTCATGCAAGTAATGAAGGTCAAAGTAGAGAACAAATTGAGTGTCAAGGCTGTTGATGATTATCTGGCATTGACTGGTTTGATGCTGCCCCCCGTGTGACGACCCGAACCAGAATCAGCAGTACGACCAGCTATGTACGTGAGTTACCGCGTAGTCACTGGTATCCGACGGTTGTTTGGAATCGCCGAGCTTGTTAACGACTTAATTATTGGCCGAGAATTGGAGCTGGGTCTCTTCTCGAGAGTCGTTCTACATGTGATTACGAGTTCGTGGGCAGTTCCGGATCATTATTTGGACGACCGAGGAATTAATTATGAATATTTGAAGTTCAGATTTAAATAGTGGGCTACTTAACGACTAAATTATCGGACGGGAATTTGGTTTCGGCTTCTTCACGGAAGTTGTTCAGAATTTAATTTCGAGTTTGTGGGAACTTCCGGAGCATGATTTGGAGTTACGTGGAATTAGTTGCGAATTTTGCCGGTTGTTGATTATTTAGTCGATTTAATGTGTGTTGCTTTGAAGGGTTGACTTTTTATTCGATTGGTCGATGTGTTTGACTTTGGGTGATTATTGAAGAGTACGTCGAGACGAGTTTGTGGCCACGAGAATTATCGGAATCGGAATTACGACGCGGAAGTTACGGGAGTTTAAAGTTTGTCGCGAAATGTATTATTGGGGTTTCCATTTTGGGAAACTATAAATAGTGGGCTTACCTGATTTGGAAAGTCAAAGAAATGAATTAATGTGTTGACTTGGTGGTTGACTCGGTTTGACCGAGTGGGAGGAGATGGTGCGACGGAGGTGAGTCGGCCACGGCGGTGGCTCACCGTTCGGCCACCCCACGCCTTGACCCTAGTGTCCTTCGACTCGCCATGGAGCCCTCGACTTGTTTTCGGCCTCCTCCCACGGCGTGGGACGCCAGAGGAGGAAGGATTTTCCGGCCAAAGTTCATGATTTTGAGGTGAGTTCGAGTTCCACTATTCCGGCCAAGATGAACTTCAAGAGGTACTGGGTTTTGTAGCCCTCTTCATTGTGATTCTAACCATATAAACATGGTGTTCTAATTCGATTTGTGGATTGAGAATTTTGAGATTGAAATTTGTGAACCAATTCGGTTTTACATGAAATTGACCTAGTTAGAGTGGGAATTGGACTTCGGTGCAGTTATGGAAGTTGCTAAGTGGGTGATTTGGAGTGGAATAGGGGTGGCTCCGCCGTGAAACTCTCCGGTCAACAGTGGCGCCGCCGTGGACAGCGGTCAACGGTCAGAGTTGACTTTTTGACTTTCGACAAGTCGCATGTCATTTGACTCGAAATCGCGCTCCGATCGCAGTGGGGAGGTTCGTTTTTCGAGATGAGCGTCCGAATGTAAAGCGAGGTATTGATGTGTTATATACGGATTTTCGACGATTCGTCGACTTTGAATCACGTGTTTCCGAGAACGGCTGTTTCTCGTGATTTGTTTTGTATTGTCGAATTATGACTTTGAATAATGAACTTTGTGAATATTCAGGGGGTTTCGTGATCGTTCGTTTGGCGAGGGACATTCCGCCGGATCACGGGTTAACGCAATACGCGTTACGCTAGTCTGTGAGTGGACATTTTATTTTCATGGAATGATTGCGAGTCTTTTATATACGTTTTATGAACTTGAGCATGCAACATGATTATGGTTTTACGAGCATGAGATTTCATACGAGATTATGATTATATAAGCATGTGTTACGAGTATACATACATTTATATGTTGTTTCATGCATTTGCATCAAAATGTTTATGATTTGGTTTACACAGAGTACAGTCGTGGTTACGTTGTTGTATCGATACACTTGCCTCTCGGCTGATCCCCGATGGTAGGCCTTATTGCCAGGGGAGGCTGTGACTCCTGACCCGAGGTCTTTACCGGGGGGAGGCAGACCTTTGACCTGAGGCCATTTCTGGCTAGAATCACGTGTGGGTCTGGGATCCCGTGATTCTGACTGTACTAGCACGGAGGAGTCCATGAGTGACCCCGTGGAATTTTACTTGCATGCTCAGTACACTGGAGAAGTATGAGTTTTACCTCGTGTACTATGTTATGTTTTTATTTACCTGTACTCGCATATGTTTTTTTATAACATATATACTTGGTTAAAGACATTTATTTTCGTCCACTCACTCTAACGTGTTTATTGTCTTTCACCTGGGCTTTTCGGTTTCCGTGCCCAGTTTGCAGTTCAGGCTCTGGTGTCGCACGTCGTGGTCGGAGGCATAGTGCTCGAGCTACTTTGTTTCATCCAGTAGGTTTATTGTTCTACCTACTGTGGTATGCGTATACGATTATGTATTAGATGTCGCTCTGAGCTTCCTATTGAATACGTTATACGATTTTACACTGGATTTCAGTAAAGTGCATATATATTTACTACTTTACTTTACTGTTGATATATTGAGAAATCCGGATGGGATTGGTGCCCACGGTTTGCTTTTTGTGGCATAGGATGAAGTGTATTTTCCGCGTGCAGGTAATGGTAATTCCACGCTAGTAACGAAACTCTGCCCAAATTTCGAAAAGTTTTTGTTGGTTCGTGTTTTCGAAGGGGTTTGATTCCGATTTAGGAAGCTAAATCGGGGTTGGGTCCTTTCAGCTTGGTATCAGAGCATTAGGTTGTAGGTTCTGTAGACTTCTGTAGTCGTGTTTACTAAGGGTATTTGAGAATGTACAGCATGTCTGGAACGGTGACCCGACCGGCCGGCGGATAATCATCAAATTCCGGGTGTTGTATGCTTTCAAATATTTGAAGTTCCATGATTACGTTCCACTTGTTGTGAACGATATTGTATTCATTAGGATGCCTCCTGACGTGCTTTCCGTGTCGTTTCGGTTGTGGATCCTGTTGGGGATCAATCGACGCTCGATTTGCCAGTGAACTGCGGGTTTGGATGAGTATTCAGAGTTCAGTGAACTGTGTGGCACGGTTTGCCTGGGGATGTGTATATGAGCGTTTACATGTTGCCTCAGAGCTGAGATTTGTGGCAGTGATGTGTGCCTGAGTCAGTTTGTTGTATTTGGTGGGCTGATATTGTGTGAGTTCCGGTTGCGACTCCATGGCCTACATTCAGGGTGTTATGTTGATACGGTAATGGTTTAATCAGGCTGTCCAGCAATTGAATGTGGAGTGTTTACCCACCTGAGGCAGAGATGCATTGTTCACATGTTGTCCATGTTTACACGGGTATGTGGCTTCAGTGAGAGCTATACACGAGGTTCGAGATGAGTTTGAACCTGAGCATCAGAGAGAGTCTGATTGATGTGCCTCGAGACATCCGTGAGGAGCATAGTGTGCTGCACTCAGTGGCGAGGCTATTGAGAAGGAAAGGTGTACACGGTTTCCGGTGTGATGGTTTGAGGAAAGTGGATTTAGTCGAGATTTTGATGAGGTTGAGTTCTGACACTTCGGGATCAGTGACTTCATCAGGCTGTGGCCTTTTCGATTATGTTGAGGATTCTCTGCTTATCTGTTTGACGATGGCGGAGGTCACAGTGCAGCGGACTTGCTCCTGTGGCATGAGTTGGGCGATCGTTGGTGGTTCTTTCACGCAGCAGGTGTTGCGGTGATTTGTGTTTGAAGAGTAACCTCAGTTGCTGATTCGGTGGCCAGGTGGGTCACGTTACGAGGAAGCGCCCTCAGCCAGTTGTGTTTGAGGTTCGACAGCTCAGAGTTCACGAAGGGGTCATGATGTTGTTCCTGCAATCTGATCAGTGTATCCTTTTGACGAGCCATTCTGAAGTCGCAATTGACGTGGGCGACTAGTTGGGCATGTTGGAGTTCGTGCCATGACCTTGTTTGAGGACAGACTTTTCTCCGAGGTTGCTGTTGTTTGATATCCATGGCTATTGTACCTGCATCTCCACTTCCGAGGTTTTGGAGAGTATTGTATCCATCCGGAGGTTGCGAGATCCTTGTTGGAGGTTATGATTTAGCCGCGGATTTTTTTTTAGCTGGATGTTGTGATTTTGGTGTGTTTGTGAGTACGGACTTACTGACGAAACATTTGGCTGTGTTCGAGTGCCTCGAGAAGGAGGTTGTGTTTCGACGACCAGATTTCCCCGAGATGCTGTTTCGTGGTGATGGTCGAGTGGATGTTGGAGACGAGTTGTGTTGCTTGCTTAGCCCATGTTGTGGATACTTCGGTTGTTGTGCCCGTTAATGGTGACATCGATGTGGTTCCCGAGTTCCAGGTGTATTCCGGAGGAGTTACCAGGTGTTCCTCCAGTTTGGGAAACTGACTACATCATTGAGCTTGTACCAGGCGCTGGACTCATTTTACCGACATCTTGTCGTTCGGAGCCAGCGGAGCTGATGGAGCTACAGTTTTGACTCCATGAGTTGCTGGAGGAGGTTTCAGGAGATTTCATTTGATCCCGCGTATTTGCGTGGTGTGCTCTTGCATCAGTTGTGCGACTGTTTGTATGATTCGACGTGGTGGTGCATTGACTACCGAAGCTCAATTTGCTTCAGAGGAGAGCAAGTATCCTCCCTTTCGGACTGACGATTAGTTTGATCAGCTCGTGAGAGCTACAGTCTTGTTGAAGATTGATTTCGGATCCGGATACCATCAGTTGTGGTTCGGTGAATTAGTTGTGGCTTGGATGATTTTCGGATCTCGTTGCGGGCATTACGAGTTTTTGGTCACACTGTTTGGTTGACCAATGCCCCGTAGATCGTGTGGACTTGATGGACCAGGTTTTCAGACGGTTTCTGGACGAGTTGCGGTCATGATTGTTGACAATGTCCTGATGTACTCCGAGAGTGTGGACCAGTACCTGGAGCAGTTGCAAGCGGTTTTGCGGACTTTGCGAGACGATTAGCTGTTTGTGAAGTTTAGCCAGTATGGGTTTTGGCCGATTAGCGTGAATATGTTGGACTGTGTGATGTTATCCGAGGGAGTTGGCGTGGATCCTGACCAATTAGAAGCCGTATTGGTTTGGGGTTGACCTACCATTGTACTAGAGATCCGGTGTTTCTCTTGGGTTTGGCAGGCTTTTACCGACGGCTTTGTGCAGGATTTTCCCGGATTGCTACTCTACTTTCCGGATTGACGAAGAAGGCGTCAGGTTCATGTGGTTCGATGCACGCGAGGAGAGTTGCTTACTCCTGCAGGTTGGTGACCGTTACTGCGGCTTTGACCTTACCTGACGATCGTGACGAGTTCGTGGGTTATGGCGATGCATCGAGATTTGGTTGGGTTATGCTTTGATGCTGTATAGCAGAGCAGTGGCTCATGATTCCAGGCGGTGGAACTTTGTGTAGCTACGTATCCAGTGTATGATATTGAGTGTTGCTGTTCTTGTGTTAGCATCAGAGAGTTTGAGACTCTACTGCTATGGCATGCAGCGTGGTGTAGGATGTACACCGACCATTGAGTTTCATTCACATGCATTTTCGGCCAGAGTTGAGTTTGAGGCAGTGTCGATGGATGGAGTCGACTGACGACTATGGCTGCACCTTTGAACTTGTTCGAGAAAGGCTAGTAATTGTACTTGACCATCCGTCTGGGATGTGGTTGTTGATGCATTCAGTCGAGAATCGGGAGCTTCGGTGTTTCATGTGTGCTTGTGGCTCGAGTTTCGCGTTAGCCGAGTGCGAGCTATAGGAGCTGAGTTCGAGTGTGATGATGTTGAAGCTCATTGTTTTACGTGTGTTTGACGCTAGTGATGCGGGAATGTATCAGATACTTCGAGTTGTCTACTCGTGATGCAGCATGAAGAAGAATGTAGCGGTTTGTGTGTACATTTGCCACTTTTGTCGACTGGTGATGGCTAGGAGGCAGAGACGTGCCGAGATGTGTTAGCCATTTGAGATTTCCGGTTTGACGTGGTGATTACTGCTGTGTTTGTGTATGCTTGTATGCACTTTGGTTTGTGGTACCAGTTGTTTGACCATTGTGGACCATTTGATGAACTTGGTACAATTCCTTGTATTTTCGGTGATGATTTCAGTGGCAGGCTGGTATAGCTGTATTTGACGAAGATTGGTCATTTTCGTGGTGTACCCGTGTCCCGGTTCGCTGATCGAGACAATTGGCTACAACTGTGTGTTGGCAAGCTTTGCAGTGAGCATTGGAGACCAGATTACGAGTTAGTACGGGTTCTTATCCTCAGATTGGTGAGTGATCTTCGAGGACTATTCAGGCCTTGGAGGGCATGTTGTGGACCTTGGTGTTGTAGTTCCGGAGGATTCGGGACCAGCAGTTTCAGCGGTTCGAGATTGCATGCAGTACCAGTTTGTGGACCACTATAGTTTTGAGATTATTTGATGTTGATTTGAGATGTGGTGCTGTACTCCATTGTGCTGGAACGAGTTTGGTTTGAGTTTGGGTTGATGTTTGATTCTGATTTTGTGGAATGTGCTACTACAGACTGTCAGATTTGCGGTATGGGTAGATAATTGCCCGAGTCCGATGTTTGAGTTATGTTGTCTTGAGTATGTGAATTATGTTGATGTGAGCAGGTTGAGTTGTGGTTTGCTATGTTGTTTTGATCCATGTGTGATCATAGGCGAGTTTGCGTTATGCCGTATGGTTCGGCATCGCCTATAGTGTTGGCTTTGTGTGTTGTGTTCCGCGTGGCGGAACTATGTTTCAGTTTTGCTTTGTGTTGTGTAACCTATCTGTTCCTTATGTAGGAACACTTGGCGATTGTGTGGAGCCAGTTCAGATTTGTGATTTGTGGGTACAGAGATTCCAGCGCAGAGCTATCTCCTATTGTGGAGTCAGTTGCCAGAGTTGTTCAGTTGATGTAGCCACTGAGCAGTTGAGCAGTATGCAGAGGCAGTGTTCCTACTTTTAGCCAGCAGACTTGGAAATTTCGAGGTCGAAATTTTTCTAAGGGGGGTGGATTTGTGACGACCCGAACCAGAATCAGCAGTACGACCAGCTATGTACGTGAGTTACCGCGTAGTCACTGGTATCCGACGGTTGTTTGGAATCGCCGAGCTTGTTAACGACTTAATTATTGGCCGAGAATTGGAGCTGGGTCTCTTCTCGAGAGTCGTTCTACATGTGATTACGAGTTCGTGGGCGGTTCCGGATCATTATTTGGATGACCGAGGAATTAATTATGAATATTTGAAGTTCAGATTTAAATAGTGGGCTACTTAACGACTAAATTATCGGACGGGAATTTGGTTTCGGCTTCTTCACGGAAGTTGTTCAGAATTTAATTTCGAGTTTGTGGGAACTTCCGGAGCATGATTTGGAGTTACGTGGAATTAGTTGCGAATTTTGCCGGTTGTTGATTATTTAGTCGATTTAATGTGTGTTGCTTTGAAGGGTTGACTTTTTATTCGATTGGTCTATGTGTTTGACTTTGGGTGATTATTGAAGAGTACGTCGAGACGAGTTTGTGGCCACGAGAATTATCGGAATCGGAATTACGACGCGGAAGTTACGGGAGTTTAAAGTTTGTCGCGAAATGTATTATTGGGGTTTCCATTTTGGGAAACTATAAATAGTGGGCTTACCTGATTTGGAAAGTCAAAGAAATGAATTAATGTGTTGACTTGGTGGTTGACTCGGTTTGACCGAGTGGGAGGAGATGGTGCGACGGAGGTGAGTCGGCCACGGCGGTGGCTCACCGTTCGGCCACCCCACGCCTTGACCCTAGTGTCCTTCGACTCGCCATGGAGCCCTTGACTTGTTTCCGGCCTCCTCCCACGGCGTGGGACGCCGGAGGAGGAAGGATTTTCCGGCCAAAGTTCATGATTTTGAGGTTTGTTCGGGTTCCACTATTCCGGCCAAGATGAACTTCAAGAGGTACTGGGTTTGGTAGCCCTCTTCATTGTGATTCTAACCATATAAACATGGTGTTCTAATTCGATTTGTGGATTGAGAATTTTGAGATTGAAATTTGTGACCAATTCGGTTTTACATGAAATTGACCTAGTTAGAGTGGGAATTGGACTTCGGTGCAGTTATGGAAGTTGCTCAGTGGGTGATTTGGAGTGGAATAGGGGTGGCTCCGTCGTGAAACTCTCCGGTCAACAGTGGCGCCGCCGTGGACGGCGGTCAACGGTCAGAGTTGACTTTTTGACTTTCGACAAGTCGCATGTCATTTGACTCGAAATCGCGCTCCGATCGCAGTGGGGAGGTTCGTTTTTCGAGATGAGCGTCCGAATGTAAAGCGAGGTATTGAGGTGTTATATACGGATTTTCGACGATTCGTCGACTTTGAATCACGTGTTTCCGAGAACGGCTGTTTCTCGTGATTTGTTTTGTATTGTCGAATTATGACTTTGAATAATGAACTTTGTGAATATTCAGGGGGTTTCGTGACCGTTCGTTTGGCGAGGGACATTCCGCCGGATCACGGGTTAACGCAATACGCGTTACGCTAGTCTGTGAGTGGACATTTTATTTTCACGGAATGATTGCGAGTCTTTTATATACGTTTTATGAACTTGAGCATGCAGCATGATTATGGTTTTACGAGCATGAGATTTCATACGAGATTATGATTATATAAGCATGTGTTACGAGTATACATACATTTATATGTTGTTTCATGCATTTGCATCAAAATGTTTATGATTTGGTTTACACAGAGTACAGTCGTGGTTACGTTGTTGTATCGATACACTTGCCTCTCGGCTGATCCCCGATGGTAGGCCTTATTGCCAGGGGAGGCTGTGACTCCTGACCCGAGGTCTTTACCGGGGGGAGGCAGACCTTTGACCTGAGGCCATTTCTGGCTAGAATCACGTGTGGGTCTGGGATCCCGTGATTCTGACTGTACTAGCACGGAGGAGTCCATGAGTGACCCCGTGGAATTTTACTTGCATGCTCAGTACACTGGAGAAGTATGAGTTTTACCTCGTGTACTATGTTATGTTTTTATTTACCTGTACTCGCATATGTTTTTTTATAACATATATACTTGGTGAAAGACATTTATTTTCGTCCACTCACTCTAACGTGTTTATTGTCTTTCACCTGGGCTTTTCGGTTTCCGTGCCCAGTTTGCAGTTCAGGCTCTGGTGTCGCACGTCGTGGTCGGAGGCATAGTGCTCGAGCTACTTTGTTTCATCCAGTAGGTTTATTGTTCTACCTACTGTGGTATGCGTATACGATTATGTATTAGATGTCGCTCTGAGCTTCCTATTGAATACGTTATACGATTTTACACTGGATTTCAGTAAAGTGCATATATATTTACTACTTTACTTTACTGTTGATATATTGAGAAAACGGATGGGATTGGTGCCCACGGTTTGCTTTTTGTGGCATAGGATGAAGTGTATTTTCCGCGTGCAGGTAATGGTAATTCCACGCTAGTAACGAAACTCTGCCCAAATTTCGAAAAGTTTTTGTTGGTTCGTGTTTTCGAAGGGGTTTGATTCCGATTTAGGAAGCTAAATCGGGGTTGGGTCCTTTCAGCTTGGTATCAGAGCATTAGGTTGTAGGTTCTGTAGACTTCTGTAGTCGTGTTTACTAAGGGTATTTGAGAATGTACAGCATGTCTGGAACGGTGACCCGACCGGCCGGCGGATAATCATCAAATTCCGGGTGTTGTATGCTTTCAAATATTTGAAGTTCCATGATTACGTTCCACTTGTTGTGAACGATATTGTATTCATTAGGATGCCTCCTGACGTGCTTTCCGTGTCGTTTCGGTTGTGGATCCTGTTGGGGATCAATCGACGCTCGATTTGCCAGTGAACTGCGGGTTTGGATGAGTATTCAGAGTTCAGTGAACTGTGTGGCACGGTTTGCCTGGGGATGTGTATATGAGCGTTTACATGTTGCCTCAGAGCTGAGATTTGTGGCAGTGATGTGTGCCTGAGTCAGTTTGTTGTATTTGGTGGGCTGATATTGTGTGAGTTCCGGTTGCGACTCCATGGCCTACATTCAGGGTGTTATGTTGATACGGTAATGGTTTAATCAGGCTGTCCAGCAATTGAATGTGGAGTGTTTACCCACCTGAGGCAGAGATGCATTGTTCACATGTTGTCCATGTTTACACGGGTATGTGGCTTCAGTGAGAGCTATACACGAGGTTCGAGATGAGTTTGAACCTGAGCATCAGAGAGAGTCTGATTGATGTGCCTCGAGACATCCGTGAGGAGCATAGTGTGCTGCACTCAGTGGCGAGGCTATTGAGAAGGAAAGGTGTACACGGTTTCCGGTGTGATGGTTTGAGGAAAGTGGATTTAGTCGAGATTTTGATGAGGTTGAGTTCTGACACTTCGGGATCAGTGACTTCATCAGGCTGTGGCCTTTTCGATTATGTTGAGGATTCTCTGCTTATCTGTTTGACGATGGCGGAGGTCACAGTGCAGCGGACTTGCTCCTGTGGCATGAGTTGGGCGATCGTTGGTGGTTCTTTCACGCAGCAGGTGTTGCGGTGATTTGTGTTTGAAGAGTAACCTCAGTTGCTGATTCGGTGGCCAGGTGGGTCACGTTACGAGGAAGCGCCCTCAGCCAGTTGTGTTTGAGGTTCGACAGCTCAGAGTTCACGAAGGGGTCATGATGTTGTTCCTGCAATCTGATCAGTGTATCCTTTTGACGAGCCATTCTGAAGTCGCAATTGACGTGGGCGACTAGTTGGGCATGTTGGAGTTCGTGCCATGACCTTGTTTGAGGACAGACTTTTCTCCGAGGTTGCTGTTGTTTGATATCCATGGCTATTGTACCTGCATCTCCACTTCCGAGGTTTTGGAGAGTATTGTATCCATCCGGAGGTTGCGAGATCCTTGTTGGAGGTTATGATTTAGCCGCGGATTTTTTTTTAGCTGGATGTTGTGATTTTGGTGTGTTTGTGAGTACGGACTTACTGACGAAACATTTGGCTGTGTTCGAGTGCCTCGAGAAGGAGGTTGTGTTTCGACGACCAGATTTCCCCGAGATGCTGTTTCGTGGTGATGGTCGAGTGGATGTTGGAGACGAGTTGTGTTGCTTGCTTAGCCCATGTTGTGGATACTTCGGTTGTTGTGCCCGTTAATGGTGACATCGATGTGGTTCCCGAGTTCCAGGTGTATTCCGGAGGAGTTACCAGGTGTTCCTCCAGTTTGGGAAACTGACTACATCATTGAGCTTGTACCAGGCGCTGGACTCATTTTACCGACATCTTGTCGTTCGGAGCCAGCGGAGCTGATGGAGCTACAGTTTTGACTCCATGAGTTGCTGGAGGAGGTTTCAGGAGATTTCATTTGATCCCGCGTATTTGCGTGGTGTGCTCTTGCATCAGTTGTGCGACTGTTTGTATGATTCGACGTGGTGGTGCATTGACTACCGAAGCTCAATTTGCTTCAGAGGAGAGCAAGTATCCTCCCTTTCGGACTGACGATTAGTTTGATCAGCTCGTGAGAGCTACAGTCTTGTTGAAGATTGATTTCGGATCCGGATACCATCAGTTGTGGTTCGGTGAATTAGTTGTGGCTTGGATGATTTTCGGATCTCGTTGCGGGCATTACGAGTTTTTGGTCACACTGTTTGGTTGACCAATGCCCCGTAGATCGTGTGGACTTGATGGACCAGGTTTTCAGACGGTTTCTGGACGAGTTGCGGTCATGATTGTTGACAATGTCCTGATGTACTCCGAGAGTGTGGACCAGTACCTGGAGCAGTTGCAAGCGGTTTTGCGGACTTTGCGAGACGATTAGCTGTTTGTGAAGTTTAGCCAGTATGGGTTTTGGCCGATTAGCGTGAATATGTTGGACTGTGTGATGTTATCCGAGGGAGTTGGCGTGGATCCTGACCAATTAGAAGCCGTATTGGTTTGGGGTTGACCTACCATTGTACTAGAGATCCGGTGTTTCTCTTGGGTTTGGCAGGCTTTTACCGACGGCTTTGTGCAGGATTTTCCCGGATTGCTACTCTACTTTCCGGATTGACGAAGAAGGCGTCAGGTTCATGTGGTTCGATGCACGCGAGGAGAGTTGCTTACTCCTGCAGGTTGGTGACCGTTACTGCGGCTTTGACCTTACCTGACGATCGTGACGAGTTCGTGGGTTATGGCGATGCATCGAGATTTGGTTGGGTTATGCTTTGATGCTGTATAGCAGAGCAGTGGCTCATGATTCCAGGCGGTGGAACTTTGTGTAGCTACGTATCCAGTGTATGATATTGAGTGTTGCTGTTCTTGTGTTAGCATCAGAGAGTTTGAGACTCTACTGCTATGGCATGCAGCGTGGTGTAGGATGTACACCGACCATTGAGTTTCATTCACATGCATTTTCGGCCAGAGTTGAGTTTGAGGCAGTGTCGATGGATGGAGTCGACTGACGACTATGGCTGCACCTTTGAACTTGTTCGAGAAAGGCTAGTAATTGTACTTGACCATCCGTCTGGGATGTGGTTGTTGATGCATTCAGTCGAGAATCGGGAGCTTCGGTGTTTCATGTGTGCTTGTGGCTCGAGTTTCGCGTTAGCCGAGTGCGAGCTATAGGAGCTGAGTTCGAGTGTGATGATGTTGAAGCTCATTGTTTTACGTGTGTTTGACGCTAGTGATGCGGGAATGTATCAGATACTTCGAGTTGTCTACTCGTGATGCAGCATGAAGAAGAATGTAGCGGTTTGTGTGTACATTTGCCACTTTTGTCGACTGGTGATGGCTAGGAGGCAGAGACGTGCCGAGATGTGTTAGCCATTTGAGATTTCCGGTTTGACGTGGTGATTACTGCTGTGTTTGTGTATGCTTGTATGCACTTTGGTTTGTGGTACCAGTTGTTTGACCATTGTGGACCATTTGATGAACTTGGTACAATTCCTTGTATTTTCGGTGATGATTTCAGTGGCAGGCTGGTATAGCTGTATTTGACGAAGATTGGTCATTTTCGTGGTGTACCCGTGTCCCGGTTCGCTGATCGAGACAATTGGCTACAACTGTGTGTTGGCAAGCTTTGCAGTGAGCATTGGAGACCAGATTACGAGTTAGTACGGGTTCTTATCCTCAGATTGGTGAGTGATCTTCGAGGACTATTCAGGCCTTGGAGGGCATGTTGTGGACCTTGGTGTTGTAGTTCCGGAGGATTCGGGACCAGCAGTTTCAGCGGTTCGAGATTGCATGCAGTACCAGTTTGTGGACCACTATAGTTTTGAGATTATTTGATGTTGATTTGAGATGTGGTGCTGTACTCCATTGTGCTGGAACGAGTTTGGTTTGAGTTTGGGTTGATGTTTGATTCTGATTTTGTGGAATGTGCTACTACAGACTGTCAGATTTGCGGTATGGGTAGATAATTGCCCGAGTCCGATGTTTGAGTTATGTTGTCTTGAGTATGTGAATTATGTTGATGTGAGCAGGTTGAGTTGTGGTTTGCTATGTTGTTTTGATCCATGTGTGATCATAGGCGAGTTTGCGTTATGCCGTATGGTTCGGCATCGCCTATAGTGTTGGCTTTGTGTGTTGTGTTCCGCGTGGCGGAACTATGTTTCAGTTTTGCTTTGTGTTGTGTAACCTATCTGTTCCTTATGTAGGAACACTTGGCGATTGTGTGGAGCCAGTTCAGATTTGTGATTTGTGGGTACAGAGATTCCAGCGCAGAGCTATCTCCTATTGTGGAGTCAGTTGCCAGAGTTGTTCAGTTGATGTAGCCACTGAGCAGTTGAGCAGTATGCAGAGGCAGTGTTCCTACTTTTAGCCAGCAGACTTGGAAATTTCGAGGTCGAAATTTTTCTAAGGGGGGTGGATTTGTGACGACCCGAACCAGAATCAGCAGTACGACCAGCTATGTACGTGAGTTACCGCGTAGTCACTGGTATCCGACGGTTGTTTGGAATCGCCGAGCTTGTTAACGACTTAATTATTGGCCGAGAATTGGAGCTGGGTCTCTTCTCGAGAGTCGTTCTACATGTGATTACGAGTTCGTGGGCGGTTCCGGATCATTATTTGGATGACCGAGGAATTAATTATGAATATTTGAAGTTCAGATTTAAATAGTGGGCTACTTAACGACTAAATTATCGGACGGGAATTTGGTTTCGGCTTCTTCACGGAAGTTGTTCAGAATTTAATTTCGAGTTTGTGGGAACTTCCGGAGCATGATTTGGAGTTACGTGGAATTAGTTGCGAATTTTGCCGGTTGTTGATTATTTAGTCGATTTAATGTGTGTTGCTTTGAAGGGTTGACTTTTTATTCGATTGGTCTATGTGTTTGACTTTGGGTGATTATTGAAGAGTGCGTCGAGACGAGTTTGTGGCCACGAGAATTATCGGAATCGGAATTACGACGCGGAAGTTACGGGAGTTTAAAGTTTGTCGCGAAATGTATTATTGGGGTTTCCATTTTGGGAAACTATAAATAGTGGGCTTACCTGATTTGGAAAGTCAAAGAAATGAATTAATGTGTTGACTTGGTGGTTGACTCGGTTTGACCGAGTGGGAGGAGATGGTGCGACGGAGGTGAGTCGGCCACGGCGGTGGCTCACCGTTCGACCACCCCACGCCTTGACCCTAGTGTCCTTCGACTCGCCATGGAGCCCTTGACTTGTTTCCGGCCTCCTCCCACGGCGTGGGACGCCGGAGGAGGAAGGATTTTCCGGCCAAAGTTCATGATTTTGAGGTTTGTTCGGGTTCCACTATTCCGGCCAAGATGAACTTCAAGAGGTACTGGGTTTGGTAGCCCTCTTCATTGTGATTCTAACCATATAAACATGGTGTTCTAATTCGATTTGTGGATTGAGAATTTTGAGATTGAAATTTGTGACCAATTCGGTTTTACATGAAATTGACCTAGTTAGAGTGGGAATTGGACTTCGGTGCAGTTATGGAAGTTGCTCAGTGGGTGATTTGGAGTGGAATAGGGGTGGCTCCGTCGTGAAACTCTCCGGTCAACAGTGGCGCCGCCGTGGACGGCGGTCAACGGTCAGAGTTGACTTTTTGACTTTCGACAAGTCGCATGTCATTTGACTCGAAATCGCGCTCCGATCGCAGTGGGGAGGTTCGTTTTTCGAGATGAGCGTCCGAATGTAAAGCGAGGTATTGAGGTGTTATATACGGATTTTCGACGATTCGTCGACTTTGAATCACGTGTTTCCGAGAACGGCTGTTTCTCGTGATTTGTTTTGTATTGTCGAATTATGACTTTGAATAATGAACTTTGTGAATATTCAGGGGGTTTCGTGACCGTTCGTTTGGCGAGGGACATTCCGCCGGATCACGGGTTAACGCAATACGCGTTACGCTAGTCTGTGAGTGGACATTTTATTTTCACGGAATGATTGCGAGTCTTTTATATACGTTTTATGAACTTGAGCATGCAGCATGATTATGGTTTTACGAGCATGAGATTTCATACGAGATTATGATTATATAAGCATGTGTTACGAGTATACATACATTTATATGTTGTTTCATGCATTTGCATCAAAATGTTTATGATTTGGTTTACACAGAGTACAGTCGTGGTTACGTTGTTGTATCGATACACTTGCCTCTCGGCTGATCCCCGATGGTAGGCCTTATTGCCAGGGGAGGCTGTGACTCCTGACCCGAGGTCTTTACCGGGGGGAGGCAGACCTTTGACCTGAGGCCATTTCTGGCTAGAATCACGTGTGGGTCTGGGATCCCGTGATTCTGACTGTACTAGCACGGAGGAGTCCATGAGTGACCCCGTGGAATTTTACTTGCATGCTCAGTACACTGGAGAAGTATGAGTTTTACCTCGTGTACTATGTTATGTTTTTATTTACCTGTACTCGCATATGTTTTTTTATAACATATATACTTGGTGAAAGACATTTATTTTCGTCCACTCACTCTAACGTGTTTATTGTCTTTCACCTGGGCTTTTCGGTTTTCGTGCCCAGTTTGCAGTTCAGGCTCTGGTGTCGCACGTCGTGGTCGGAGGCATAGTGCTCGAGCTACTTTGTTTCATCCAGTAGGTTTATTGTTCTACCTACTGTGGTATGCGTATACGATTATGTATTAGATGTCGCTCTGAGCTTCCTATTGAATACGTTATACGATTTTACACTGGATTTCAGTAAAGTGCATATATATTTACTACTTTACTTTACTGTTGATATATTGAGAAATCCGGATGGGATTGGTGCCCACGGTTTGCTTTTTGTGGCATAGGATGAAGTGTATTTTCCGCGTGCAGGTAATGGTAATTCCACGCTAGTAACGAAACTCTGCCCAAATTTCGAAAAGTTTTTGTTGGTTCGTGTTTTCGAAGGGGTTTGATTCCGATTTAGGAAGCTAAATCGGGGTTGGGTCCTTTCACCCCGGTCATCGCCTTTCTATCACTCATCGTAAGGTGCGACATATCCTGAAACATCTTGGCCTTACCTACATCAAAATCCATGCATGCAGATATAATTGCGTTCTCTTATAGGTTGAAGATGTTGAAGGGAATGATCTTGAAAACCTTGATGCATATCTAGTATGTCACACAGATAGGTATAAGTTGACTTCTGCAAGGAATAAAAAAGCTGTGAAGGTACTTTGGTATTTCCTGCTGATTGATAGGCTGGATTGGTTGTTCATGTGTGCACACACGGCCAAAGCTATGAGATGGCACGCTGAGAGGGATTCGCCTGATGATGATACCCTTATACATCCTGCTGACAGAGAGGCTTGGAAGCACATGGTTAAGGAGTTTTCTCATTTTCCCCAGAGGTCCGAAATGTTTGGCTCAGGCTCTCATCTGATGAATTCAACCCTTTTGGCAACATGAGTCTTCAATATAGTATATGACTAGTTATTTTGGTACCGTACAACCTTCCTCTATGGATGTGCATGAACAAGGAATATAATATGCTGATTATGTTAATTCTAGGGTCAGGTTATCCAGGAAAGTGTCTCGATGTGTATTTGAGACCTTTGATTAAGGAGCTTAAGTACCTGAGTAATGTTAGTCATCCTACTTATGACAAGTACAAAAATGAGATGTTCTAGATGCATGCCATGCTTGTTGGCACCATTAGTGATTTTCCTGCCAGTGGGATATTGTTGGGCAACGTTACCAAGGGATACAAGGCTTTTCCAGAGTGCATGGCTGTTGATTGTGGTAGTCTTTATTGCAGGAAGATTGTGCAAATGCATCAGCGTTGTTGGCTAGGACTTGATCACTCATGGCAGGAGGATGACCAGGCATTTGATGGGACTTTAGAAACTGATGTGCAACCTAGGAGATGGACGGGGGATGAAATTTTGGAAGTGCTGAATGAATATGATTTTTGGCAGCTTAGCAATCATCCTGATATAGTGGCAGCAATACCTGACGGACCCGACAAGTATAAATTCTGGACACATAAAAACATATTATGGGAACTCCCGTACTGGTCCAAGTCGCCGATCAGGCACTACGTATGTTTACTAATATGTTATTTTATTTTCCTTGTCAATTAGGCGAGAGTGCAGGAGGTGATTCCGGAGGTGTTGACTGAGATCGTGAGAGAGCAATGGCCTGAGACCCAGGATGAGGACCTCCCCCGGACCATTTCTCAGATTAATCAATCTGATCTGATGGTAGCAGTGAGGATCATGGGTCACGTTTTCCCACCATAAGGGAACACTTACTACTACAGGGGTCTAGGACAGAAAGGCGACGACATCTTGAAGAACACTCCCAGTTTCTCACGAAAGTCTGGAACTTCCAGGGCTTCTCAGCTACATGAACAATTTCAGAGGTAGGCGATGGAGCATCAGAGGGAGATGGAAGAGACTCGGAGACGGATGGAGGAGATGCAGCGGTCGTTAGGTTCTTGGTTTCAGAATTGGACTGCATAGCTTCAGGCTTCTGGAATCCCGATCCCGTCCCCACCTCCGTTCCCTTTTCATGCTCCACAGCCGCAAGAGGATCCGCAAGCTCCTGGTGGTAACGCCTCTATTTTTGATAACATAGATCGGATCGTTAGTGTAGGTCTAATGTGGGTGAATATGTGTTTTTTTGGTGACCATTATGTTTGTTGGTGAATATGTGTTGTTGGCTATTGTGTAAATATAATTGTGCAATTGCAGGTTCTGGGAATAGAAATCCAGAATATGTATTTTTTTCTCTAGAAATCACCAACTATAGCCGACGATATTAGTCCCACTCGTCGGCTAAAGTGTTTACTAAAAATTACAGTTTCATACTATAGCCAACGACTTGCATACTATAGCCGGCGACGTTCAAATACTATAGCCGCCGACATGATTTTGGAGTCGTCGGCTATAGTCTTATTTGGGTCAACCATTTTGACCACCGGGGAAGGTTTTCCCGACGACATTAGTAAAACTTTCAACCTATAGCCGATGACTTTTCTGTCGTCGGATATAGTCTAAACTATAGCTGACGACGGCCACCAAAGTCGTCGGCTATTCTTTCACCGACGCCCTTCTCCCGACGAGGCTATAGCTGACGACTTCTTCTAACAGGCCGATGACTTTTGGTCATCGGCCATAGTCATTATTCTGGTAATGATTCATAGGGACTACTTGCAAAAAATTTTAGTCCAGGACTCAAAGTTGATTTATGTTCAAAATTTAAAGAAATTTGTGGCTTATTGTTTGGACCCAAAAATAATATATTATTTGGACCGATTCCTGCGGCCCGCTTAATAAGCCTAGTTTGGGAAGGAAATCACATTATGTCGCTATATTCTTTGTTGAGCAAGAAAGATGTAATCTAGCGAATCTGGTATTCAGAATCCTTCAAGGATTTAAATTTCTTACCCTTATCAATAAGAAACACGCTTGAGCGATCACTCTAAATAGAGATTTCATGACCAGATCAAAAGGTACTTCTACAGTCACACAATTTGCTCACAACAAATTCAACTATCCTCGTGAGAGAACCTAACGATGGCGAATCTAGAATTCTCACTAGATAGGGTGTGAAGGATTCGAAAATTCCCTCTTGTGAATCGACATGGGCAGACTATAGGTTTTCACCAGATAGGCATGACAAATTCAACAGTTTACTCTCTTGTCAGACGATGGCAATCAAAGGAGGTTTCACCAGATAGGGTGCGAAGGTTCTGGTGATCAAAGAAGTCATAACCAGTGTTTTCAACACTCACCAAGGAAATTACTCTGCTTTGTACCAGATAGGGTGCATGAAGCATCGATTTTCGTGGCTCTGCAGCGAGACACGAGCTCAAGTCCTAATCCGTTAGGTGAAAGTCCTAGGTCACCTAGGCGAGAAGAATCCATCAGGTAGGGTTGGTGCTCTCCCCATTTTAATCGCTTCTTAGAAGATCAGAGGCAGCGCAATCGATGTTTAACACTTTAACACAAATTGACATCTGCCATCGGCAATGGCACGCCAAGCACGCATAAAAGAGACTATTTGTGATTACCCAAACCACATCTTTGCTGGGAAAAATCGAGCCATATATTTTGGCATGCCCAATGTGACAAAGGTTTTAATGTCTCGCTACGACAATAGAGGATCCTTGTCAAGAAGGTGCATCCTAGTTGCAGAAAACACTAGTTTTCCTTGCACATAACTCATCGGCATACTGTAGGTTATCGTCTTCAGAGGTTAAGGATAAGTTTGTAATGACGCGAGAAGCTGCAATGGCTTTTACCGTCAAAACATAGTTTTCCTAAGTTCACATACAACCTATACCAGAGGCTTGTCTTTACTCGCTCACTTAGAAAAACTAGGGGCAACAATATACATATTGTAATGGCCAATACCCTTGGTCAAATTTTTTGTACTACAAAATTTTGTTCAATACAAATATTGTTTAGTACAAGTTTCGATACCAGTCAGTGGTTCGTCTCTTTATTGAGGGGCAGAGAAATTTTGATGGCTTAGAAAAATAGGCTGGGGGTTATAAGAACTTGGTTGAGTGTCATATCTCGCTTGAGTATCTCTTGCCTAAATTCCACTCATTGGTCATCTCTTGCCTGAGTGCCTCTTGCCTGAATTCCACTTGTTGGTTAATCTCTCGCCTGAATTCCACTCACTGGTCATCTCTCGCCTGAGTGTTTCTCACTTGATTTCCACTTGAGAGTTGTTCTCTAGCTTGATATTCCCTTCGCCTGCTGCTCTCTCTCTTGGGTTGCTTCCGCATGTTCTAGTCCCACGAGAGCATTGCTCGTTGGCTTAGGAACTTCCGCGTTTTCAGCTACCTCGTCAGTATCAACTTCCCTTTTAGAGGGCAGGTTGACTGGAGAGTTCACCTCAGGATGGAGATCTTCAGAAATTACATCCTGCATCAAGTTAGGCTTAGTTGAAAGGTGCAGTAAAACATCATATAGTTCTCATAACGTTAAAAAGTTGCCCTCAACAATCTTCGCGGGGATGCAGACGTCTTCGAAGCAGCCTGTTCAGCGGGACTCGTAGGCATGTCTGTTATCCCCCTTAGCGACTACAAACATTTCCTCGCTCGAGATAAAGATGTTTTTCCGCTGAATTAACGAGGCCTCTTCAAATGCGTCGCTAGAGCCTAATTTCGAGGCATGAGGGGCAATGCTTGGACCCAAAAATAACATATTATTTGGACCGATTCCTGCGGCCCGCATAATAAGCCTAGTTTGGGAAGGAAATCAGATTATGTCACTATATCCCTTGTTGAGCAAGGAAGATGTAATCTAGCAAATCTGATATTCAGAATCTTTCAAGGATTTAGATTTATTACCCTTATCAGCAAGAGATACTCTTGAGCGATCACTATAAATAGAGGCTTCATAACCAGATCAAAAGGTACTTCTACAGTCGCAATTTTCTCATAGCAAATTCAACTATCCTTGTGAGAGAACCTGACTATGGAAAATCTAGAATTCTCACTAGATAGAGCGTGAAGGATTCAAAAATTCTCTCTTGTCAATCGGCATGGGCAGACTACGGGTTTTCACCGGACAGGGCATGCCAAATTCAACAGTTTACTCTTGTCAGACGGTTGCGATCAAAGAAGGTTTCACCAGATAGGGTGTGAAGGTCCTGGAGGTCAAAGAAGTCTCAACCAGTGTTCTCAACTCTCGGCAAGGAAATAACTCTGCTTTGTAGATAGGGTGTATGAAGCATCGATTTTCGTGGCTCTGCAGCGAGACACAAACTTAAGTCCTAATCCGTTAGGTAAAAGTCCTAGGTCACCTAGGCGAGAAGAATCTATCGGGCGGGGTTAGTGCTCTCCCCGCCTTAATCGCTTCTTAGAAGATCAGCGGCAACACAATCGATGTTTAACGCAAATCGACACTCTGCCCTCGACAGTGGCCCGTCAACCACGCATAAAAGAGACACTTTGTGATTATCCAAACCACATCTCTGCTGGAAAAAATCGAGCCAAACAATTATAATAATCTATCCAAATGAATAGTTGTTTTCTTTCTGATGATTTGCTGGTTCAATTGATGTTTTCGTACTTGAAACGGTACCAAAATGGTTTTGTAAAAGTGAATCAATATCTGTAAATAATATGGTTTTGTAAAAAACGGTATAAATGATGTTTGTATGTTCTTTATTCTTCACCTGACTACAAAATTATGTCATTCTCGCTGTAGTGTGGGCCTACAGAGATCTTAGAATTAGTTGATATTCTTGATATGAAGATATTCTATAGTAACTAATAATTGATGTAATTCCAATATTCTTAGTACTTGATATGAAGCAGCAAACATTACATAGTACTGTTTCTTCTTCAGATGAACCATTGACATCTCTTGCACTAAAGAATCTATGGATCATGCCTCCGAAAGTCTCACCAAGATTACAACCACTTTAAACACTCATATGAATGTCAAATCCCAGCTATCATTAAGGATCCTTGCATGAGTTTGCTTTGCTCACATTTTTAAACCAGAGGCAAAAGAACTTAGTAATTTAATGCTCGGGGATGATTGTGATGGTGAGGAAATCTATTTTTGTTTTTTTAGAGATTGTGGGGGCTACTACATATGAGCAAGTAGTTTCTGTATGTATAGTGGGTTTTTTATCTTCATGATTTAGAATGTCCATTCAAATTATTGGATGGCATTGAATAATTTTAAAAATTGTATCAAATTTATGGACAGAAATATGAAGTTATTTTACTTTTAAAATCCCATAATTCCTATCTCCTCTAGCCTGCAATGGTACTAAATTTCTCTATTAAAAAGTCTTTTGAAGTTGAGATATTTTTGCTTAAAATACATCATCCCACCACCAGAACCATCAGAATGAGGGATCTGATCACCTGCAAGTTGGTTTCTTTTTGTCAAGTTTAAATGATTGAATCTAGTTGTACAATAAAGAGAAGGCAGTGAGAACTGAGAAGAGCACCACCACACCAATATGTAATGGAACTAGTCCTATCTCAAGTTTCAAAATGGAATCTGAATTATTTCACTGCACTAGCTAGCTAGTGCGACACAAATACGACCAATTCAACTTCTACTGATCAGTGAATAGTGATTACATTCAACAATTGGATTCTACCCCATCAATCAATCCTCCTCCTGTCATATACCTACTTTAAATTCCCCAGGAGAACTGAAGTATTGTGCCAACACATACGTTCAGAACAGAAGTCCATATTTATTGCCACTGTAATGAATTTAGAGCTTGTTGGTGAATCTGTTTATCTCCAGCTGCTACAACGTTAAAACCTAGAAACCACACTGAGAAAACAATCAAACAATGTATGCGAGCAGTTGCAAGTGCTATAAGAAAACTTTTTTGACTCCAGTAAACTACATTAAGGTAATCATACTTGTTGCATGTAATTTCGCAGAAGCCTCCCAATGGAGCTGATCTCCTTTCCAATCAGTTATGACACCCCCAGCACCTTCTATCACAGGTATTAGTGAAAGAAAATCGTACGGCTCAAAAGAAGTTAAATTGTTGTGAAATAAAAGCAAGAAATTTTTTGGTACAGTTGAGTCAGTTCAATGATGCAGAAATTAAAATGGCACAGGCTGCAGAGAAAATGCAACATGATATGGTAAAAGAATTTTTTTTTCACCAATTTCACGACCAAAGATTCATTATACAAAGTGTACTTGGAGTATCAGTCATATTAACAATTCAACGAGAAAGAAATCACCTTACCTTGAGACCAGACTCAACAACGAGATCCACATAACCAGAAGCTTTGAAACTTATCATAATTGTTTGGGCATCACTTTGAAACTTTTAATAATATTGTGGGCATCACTTTGATACTTTTAGCAAAAGTGTTGACATCACTTTGACACTATACTAAAAAAGACTGATATGTTCAAATGCTAAAAACACACAAAACAATATCCAACACCAAACACAACTCCTTGCAATATCCAACATCCAACATCAAACACAACTAAATTGTTCATAACAAGGCTGTATTAGAAAAAGAAGAGAATGAACCACAAACAACAAACAACAAACAACAAACAACAAACAACAAACAACAAACAACAAACAACAAACAACAAACAACAAACAACAATGTCTTAGCAAAATATGGATCTAGACCACAACAACATGCTCTTATCAAAATATGGATCCAAATTACAACAACCAAATTAAATTGCAGGTTCATTTCTTGCTGCTGTTGTAGGGTTTTCGCTACTCTGAGTAAGGGGATGGTTTTGGCTGCTGTCAGCTGCTGCATCTTGGTTATTCATTGATTCCTTTGATGCCTTGTACCTTTTCAAACTCTTCTTAGACCTCACTGTAATTGGGGTGTCATCTGGACTTGGTTTAGGAACCGATTTCCTCTTTGGTCTGTCCTTTGTTGATGTTGATGTTGATGTTCCTTCTCCCTGTGTTCATAAATGACATCAATAACATGAGCATGAAATCAAACAGATAAATACAAGCTATTCAATGAGTAAACATCACAGAATGTCACTTACAACTGCATTTTTTGCTCGTGTCAATGGACATCCCCTTCTATTATGACCTTCTTGGACGCACATTTGACATTTCATTTTGGCATGGACCCTTGGCAAATTAGCTACTTCACCTAACAAACAATTATATGGCGCAACTGTTCCCATTCATCAAATCGTCGTTGAACCCAATACTCCACCAAGTCCTTCATTCCCCCGCCGACCATCTAGCGCTCATTTTCTGGGATGAGAAAGCCTCGCCACAACAATGGGATCGGAAGGACGTCGAGTGCAAACTGGGCAAATGGCCTTCTGTCACCGAGGACGATAAGAGCTAGTACATGGCTCAAGCAAAAACTAATTTTGTACTCTGGGAGATGACTGAGACTTCTCACTTCCTGCAACTATGCTTCTCTCTTTCTCTTGGAGGTAATCGAGCGCCATTCGCTACCGTTATGTGCTTCTAGGATTTAAGCTGCAATGTTTTCTTGTTCCCCTGCGGCGACATGAGCATCACTCTGCTCGACATGGTAGCCATATTTGGAGTTCCAATTGCTAAGGAGCCATATATTCATGGTTCTTTGAACCACTATGCCCCCAAGAACACATCCTGTGCCGGTCGTGGAGGCTTCACCAAATCCTACACTGCTTGGTGGAATTATTACAAGGACGTGTCCGACGCTCAAGAAGGTATTGCGTTCCTTGAACATTGACTTTATGTTTTTTTTTGCACGTCCTCCAGTAAAATCATAGGGAGCTGGACTTGGATTGCTAGGCGTTGTACGACGACCACAAAGTTGGACTTGCCCAACCTATCCTCACCTGTCTATACCGCACCTCAGGGTGGATTTCGCTGGATCCCCTAAAGTTCAAATTCGCTAGGCCATTATGGATGTTAGACCTCTTGCTTCAGGTTTATTTCCTCATATTTCTCCTTCCACAAGCAAGTATGTTTAGGAAAAACAAGTTGTTTGGTTTAATCCTCACTCATCCCCTTCATGATGATTCGCTCACCTACCTCAACAGCTTCACCTACTTCTGCTCACTAAACGCGTTCCAAGAAGAAATTGCACTTCTCATTTTGGGACGACGATGTCCTGAGGACTTGAGTACTAGATTATGTCCTTTGCCTCATCAGGCAGCTCCTACCAGACTCATCTTCGTCCAGAGCAACACTTGTGCAAACTTGCAGATTCCTGAGCCAGGTGTAGCTCATGAGCTCTATGCTCCCAATCATTTCACCAGGGAGCTTGGGATGACCCAAGAAGCTCTCATTCCTCTCTTTAGCTCTATCAATCGTTACACCTCTTGAAGGTCTACTGCTCATCCCAATGTTGATGTAGTTGAGGATCCCCATTTCGGCTTTCTAACTCTGATGAATCCTGTCGAGGCCTTTCACACACGCATTTTGTGTCTAGCCTTTAGGATGACACACAACTATCTTCTCTGGCAATCCCGTCATGGGAACCAAATTTGCCATCTTAGAACTGTTGAACTCTTCGCGAGGATCTTTGAAGACTTCTCACACCTCTTCAGCACTCTAACCAACAGAGAAGCTCTTTAGTATGAGGAGGCTGAAGTCCTTGATTCACCCCCACACTGGCCAGAGGTAAAGAACTTATGTTCTTTATGAACTACTAGTGCCACATCAATTGGCTACACTCGTCTTACTCACTAATGCTTTTCAGGCACCTCTTCCACAAACGGGTGACGTTAACGAAAGCCCCAACGTAGGTCATACTGGCAGCAAATGTAAAACTCGCCCCACCCGGCGAAACTCTTTGACAGATTTTGACCTGGCCGCGGAGAACAAGAACGAAGAAGAAGACGAAGCTAACCCATTAAGGCACTGTCTACTTAGCTATTGACTAAATCAAACTGCTAAATAAACAGTAATTCTAACTTCTGTTCTATCTAGCTTCCCCACAAGCGACGACGGGCCATCATCCCTGAGGAAGATGATGATATTCCAATCAACCAGTGGCATATATAAGGTTGTTTCTGCCCTTGGACCATAGCAAGCTCCTCTCGCTTACCAATAGATGTCGAAGAAGAAGAAGAAGAAGAAGAAGAAGAAGAAGAAGAAGAAGAAGAAGAAGAAGAAGAAGAAGAAGAAGAAGAAAAATTGCTTCTAAACAGGCGGAGGAAACACTGGGCCGACCAATTTCAAGGGTCTATTCCCTTTGGGGACAACCCTCCTTTCGCTCTTCGCACCCCTACTCTCAGCGAGGTGCATGAAGAATTATGTGACTGTGGGATTCCTAGCCTCATCCCAGCAACAACATCACCACCAATCTCTCCTTTAGCAAACAAGCTCGAGGTAACCTCTATCCTGCTCTGAAGACTTACATGATGGCCGTGTGATCTTTTCTTAGCTCGAGCAAGGTGTTTGTCCTAACTTGGTCTGACCGGCTATTCGGTGATCAGCCGAATAGCTAGGACAATAATGCTACTAAATAAACCATCACAAAGTAAACCTCAAAATAAATGCTCTGAAAACTATACCATAAAGCGTAATGCATAAAAACATGAACTCGCTATCAACTATGAAAATAATGGTCCAATCACAAGTCTGCGACTACTGTTGGGTCTAGCAAAATTTTCTTCGATGTGAAGGTTGCGATCACGATGTCCTGTTAATACAAATCACATACGATATCAGAATATGCATAAAATTATGAAAATCGACCCTAAAAATAACTCCAAAAGTCCCACCGAAGAATTTTATAAACTGACTCACCGGAGCTCCACCGTAGGTGGCTGCGCATGGCCCTCACGGCCCTCCACAGGCGACGGCGCATGGGTTCCACGTGCCCTCGGTGAAAGTGCTTAGATGATGGCATTTGACCACTCCTTGGAAAGCTCTCAACAAGGCCAACAACTTTCATAACTAGACCAAGGTCCAATTCAATGATGTTTGGCCGGAATCAACTGAAACAGGCCGGAAAACAAATTTATGGCGACCGCCACAGCGATTGACCCCTCAAAACCTTCCTCTCCTCGAGCTCAACCTAACCCCTAGCCTCACATGCTCCAACTCACCCTCACATGGCCGAAATCGCTCTCTAAATTCACGGCCCGAAATTGGCCGAAAATCTTCGAGGCGTCGAAGTTCCACCGTGGAGCTTCGGGACCTCATGACCTACCTAGTTCAAATCAGGTGGTGGAGAACTTCAAAAGCCCCTACCCTCGACCCGCAAATCATGTCAAAGCACCGCCACCAACGACGGTGATTCAACGATACAAAACTCGATTTGGTGAGCTCAAAACACCTGCAAATCCAAAAATTTCTCACACCAAACAATCAGGAAGCTTAGATCTTCGATTTCCCACATTTTTCATCGTTGGAGGTGGCCAGAAACGGCAATTCTGGTCGGGTCGAATAATTAGGGTCGACGAAGGAGAAACATGTCAAATCCGTGGGCATTTTCTGATTTTTCATAATTAAAATACAAAATATAAAACCTATTTATACCCCAAGCTCCTCAACTAATCTAACGGCCTACATTTTATCTGATCAAGATCCAACGGCTCTGATTAAACCGACCTAAAAATAAATTCTTTAAAATATTTTCTCCCAACGACTTCCGATAATCACTAAAAATAGCTTGCTTATCCGAAAAATTCCCCAAAAATTTATACAAGATCAAAATTAAATACTCTACAACTTCAGTGAAGAAAGTCAAATCAAATTCTCTCTTAGTGAAAAAGTCATTAATAACACACTTGATGCGACTAATCTGCAATAATGCTTAATATAATTCAAAAAGTCGTAATTTTGGTTCATGTCGTAACAATGTACCCCCCTTACAAAATTTTATCCTCAAAATATACATACCTACTAGAAGAGATGAGGGTATTACTACTCCCGCATATGCTACTCTGGTTCCCAGGTGGCTTCTTCCACTGCATGATTCTTCCACAAGACTTTTACTAAAGGAATGGTCTTGTTCCGGAGAATCTGCTCCTTCTAGTCAAGAATCTCTACTAGTTCCTCAATATAAACCAAGTCCTCACGTAACGGGATCTGCTGAAGCACAATTACATGAGAAGGGTCAGAGATATATTTTCGCAACAAGGACACTTGGAATACATCATGAACACGTGCTAATTCTGATGGTAACTCTAAACGATAAGCAACATCATTAACATGTTCAATAATCTCATATGGTCTGATGTATTGTGGCTGAAGCTTGCCATGCCTTCCAAATCGCATAACACCCTTCCATGACGACAATTTCAAAAATACCCAATCACCAACGTCGAATTCTAGATTCTTCCTCCTAACGTATGCATAACTCTTTTGTCGATCCTAGGAAGCATTTAACCTGCCTTGAATGATTTGCATGTTCTCCATCGTTTCTTGCACGATATTTGAACCAATAAGGTTTCTGTGTCCTACCTCGCTCCAACACAGCGGGGTTCTGCATTGTTTTCCGTATAAGGCTTCATATGGTGACATTCCAATGCTGGAGTGGAAACTGTTATTATAAGAAAATTTCATCAAATGCAGGTACTTATTCCATTTTCCCAGAAATTGCAATACGTAAGATCTTAACATATCTTCCAGCGTCTGAATTGTTTTCTTGGACTAGCCATCAGTCTGGGCGTGAAAAGTTGTACTGAATCGTAACTTGGTTCCCATAACTTCTTGTAAAGCTATCTAGAACTGTGAGGTAAAGAGGGAATCTCAATCCGAGATAATGGAAACATGCATACCATGTAACTTCACAATCTTCTACATATACAACTGAGCTAGTTTGCTCACAGAAATTTTCTCTGTGATTGGTATGAAATGTGCAGACTTTGTGAAGCGATCCACAACTACCCAAATACCTATATGGCCTTTGGATGTACGAGGTAGCTTGTATACCAAATCCATAGTAACATGCTTCTATTTTAAAACAGGAATCTCTAGACGTTGCATTAAGCCTGAAGATTTTTTCCGCTCCTCCTTCACTTGTTGACAAATGGGACACTGGCTCACATATGCCGCTATTTCTCTCTTCATATTAGGCCACCAATAATACTCCTTAAGAGTTTGATACATCTTCGTACTATCGAGATGCATTGCATATGCGGAACAATGAGGTTCATCGAGTATTTCTCATTTCAACTCATTATTCGGAACACAAAGTCTACATTTGATCATCAGCAAGCCATCTCTCCGTAATGTACAGTCTGGTTGTCCACCGCCACATACTGCTTCCTTTAGTTTTAGCAGCGAGGCATCAAAATTTTGTAATTCACAAAATCTGTCAATAAGAGCAGGTCGAACCTGGAAGTTGCAAAGTAAAACTCCCGGTTAATCCTCATCTGTATACAGAAATGCGTTAGTTGATCACAACTCAAATAGTAGTGGCATCCGAGTCATTTGTATATGTGATAGAGAACCTCCCGATTTTTTACTAAGAGTATCAGCTGCCACATTCGCCTTCCCAGGATGGTACTCAAAAGTGCACTCATAATTACTCAACAATTCTATCCACCTCCTCTTCCTCAAATTTAGTTCTGGTTGTATGAGGAAGTACGTAAGAATTTTATGGTCAGTAAAAATTTGACACCTGGCACCATACAAGTAGTGTCTCTAAATCTTTAACACAAAAATAATCACTGTTAACTCCAAGTCATGAGTGGGGGTAATTCACTTCATGAGGTTTCATGTGTTGGGAACCGTAAGCGACAACTTTGCCTTGTTGCATCAACACACATCCCAAGCCTAACTTGGAAGAATCACTGAAAATGGTAAACTCCCTACTATCATCTGATAAAGTCAACACTAGAGCAGTGGCCTTGTCTTTAAAGTATGAAAACTTTCCTCACAATTCTCTAACCATTCAAATCTAAATCCATTCCTCGTAAGTCGGGTAAGAGGTGCAACAATACGTGGAAAGTCTTGCACAAACCGACAGTAGTAATCGGTTAAGCCCAGAAAACTCCTGATATCGACTACACTTGTAGGTCTGCTTCAATTTAACACCGCATCCACCTTGTCAGGATCCACACTAACTCCATCTGCCGAAATCACATGGCCAAGAAACTTAACTTTGTCCAGCCAAAACTCACATTTATTGAACTTGGAATATAACTAAGATTCTCTCAAGGCCCTCATAACAGTATGCAAATGTCTTGCATGTTACCTTGCATGGCAAGAGTAAATCAGGTTATCATCAATAAATAAAATGATGAATTTATCAAGATATGCCCGAAATACTCGATTCATCAAATCAATAAAGGCAACAGGTGCATTCGTTAGGCCGAATGACATAACTACGAACTCATAGTACCCATATCGAGATTAAAACGCGGTCTTAGAGACATCTGCCTCTCTAATCGGTAGCTGATGATATCCGGATCGCAAATTGATTTTAGAGAACACTGTAGCTTCCTTTAGCCAATTAAACAAATCATCAATCCGAGGCAGTGATATCCCGTAATTGATAGCTGATGATGTCCCGTTCTTTACTGTAACCTGATTGATCAGCTTCCGAGATTAAATGCATAATCTTATAGATCTATCATTCTTTTTTACAAATAAATCTGAAGCTCCCTATGGTGATATGCTAGGCCGGATGAACCCTTATCAATTAGTTCCTAAAGCTAAATTTGTAATTCTCTCAACTCAGCTGGAGTCATCCTATATGGAGCTTGAGCTATGGGGCTTGTACCCAGAAATAGCTCTATCGTGAAATCTATTTCCCTTACTGGAGGAAGAGCTGGTAATTCCTCAGGAAAGACATCGAGATATTTCCTAACCACCTTAATATTCTCTAGGTTAGGGGTGGAAATACTGGTATTCACTACATGTGGTAGATATGCGATACACCCTTTCTGTAACATCTTCTCAGCCTTCACAGCTGAAATAAGGCATGATGAAAGAACATTTCTTTCCCCGTAAAATAAAATCTCTGGTAACTCCAGACTTCTAAATACTACCTCTTTTCGATGACAATCAACCAAAGCCTGATGATTGCTAAAAAGTCCATGCCCAAAATTAAATCAAAATCTGCGATGTCAAGAGGTATTAGATCAGTAAACAATCCAAACCTCCAACCATAACGCTACAGTCGATCTTGATACATTAGCCCAACTAAAATCACCTCGTCAGAGAGATGTATCACTCGCCACATTTCCAATAAGGGAATGGCAGCTACGTTAAGTATTGATGCTAATCTCACGAATATAAAAGTATAAATACCATAACCAAAAACATGCAATGTACCAATAATCACCTCTGGAGACGCTATACCCTTTTGTAGAGTCATCCGATGAAGTCGAGCCTGTCTAGTCTATCCAGCCAGTCACCCTCTCTGGCTCCAGTCCTGATAAGATGATTGCTTGGGTAGTGGCGCGGTTCTAACCCTGGAAGTGGTTCCCTAATTACCACCAGAACTCTGCTCTGAAAAATCACCTGAGGTGTCCCTCTATGGACACTCCCTCGCAAAGTGGCCAGTCTTGCCACAACGATAGCAAGCTGAAGTCCCAAACTGACACTGTTCGAGATGGTGTTTTTGACATCTATTACATAGAGAGAAATCTCTGGGTGCTGATGGAATAAATTGAGATCCACTAGACTCAGTGAAACTGGCCCCAGACCTCTGCCTCTATGATCGACTTGGCCCCTATCTCAAAAAATAACTGGGATGATGTGCACTAGAGGTCTGAGATCCCTCACCAGATGAAGATGTAGAACCAGATCCGCTAGAGCCTCCCCTTTTTGAAGGAACCTAGCTGGGCTCACATTTCTCGAATTGTCGAGTTTGGCCCCGCTCAGATAGAAGCCTATATTCGCATCTCACAGTAGCGCTGACAAACTCGTCAAAATCAAAGTGTGGCACACCTGACATGTATGAGGTAATCTCGGGATGCAAACCTTGCTCAAACCTCCAACATCTTTCCTTCACTAACCTGACCAAATTTGGTGCAAATCGGGATAAACAAGTGAAACGATCCCAATACTCCATCACAGACAAGAATCCTTGCTGAAGATTCATAAACTCTTCATATTTCCTCTGCTCTGTTGCTTCACTGAAGAAGCGACTCATGAACAACTCCCTGAACTCTGCCCACACGGTAGTAGTTTCATTTTTCTCAATGCTCTCCCACCAACAATAAGCATGGTCCTGTAACAGACCCACAACTATCTTTGTTATCTGCTTTAGGGTTAACTGGGGACGTAGGCGGTCACATACTTGACCAATCTCTGTTAGCCAGTTCTCACAAGCCTCAAGGTCATGGGATCCTGTAAAGGGAACGACTCCTAACGATTTGGCTTTGGTGACTAAATCAACATGATCCTCGTGTGGCATTGGCAACATGCGTGTAATTAATTCACGCATATGTTGAGCCAAAGACCATGCTTCATCCTATTGAGCTGGTTGTCGAGGGATAATGACCTAAGAGTCCACATAAAATATATTTAGTCCATTCAAAGAGACCAAGAGAAAATGGCTCAACTAAAAGACTTTGAAAACTTAACAATGCACAACACTTGGAGTTGTGATGGGCATCTGCCAGCCGGTCGGGCCATCCTCTTGGAAGTGTTGTACACTATCAAATGCATGTACTGACATGGCCAAGAGTCTACATAATATATAACCAAATGCTCTGATACCAAGCTGAAACAACACAACCCTAGTTTAGTTAGTAAACTAGAATTAAGTCCTAACGATTAACTAAACTCTGAGAAATTCTATGAAAATTTTGACATAATTCCCCTTGAAAACTGCACAACCCACACTACAAGAAAATTTCACCTAGACCACGGACCATTTCCGTCGTCTAGGTGCAGTTTTCCGTCGTCTAAGTACTTAGACGACGGAAACTCTGTCGTCCAAGGTCCGTGCTCCAAGTGCTGTCGTCCAAGCACCTGGACGACGGAGATTTAGTGATCCGTCGTCCAAGTGAACTTGGACCTCGGACATTATCCGTGGCCCAGGTAGCCACCTGGACGACGGAAACTCTAAGTCTCCGTCATCCAGGTGAACACCTGGGCCACGGACATTGCTCGTTTGTCCGTGGCCCAGGTGTTCACCTGGACGACGGATAAATAGTAATCCGTCGTCTAGGTGCATACATGGGCCACGGAGAAGCTAACAATCTCCGTCGTTCAGGTGTCCACCTGGACGACGGATAACTAAGTCTCCGTCGTCCAGGTGAACACCTGGACGACGGAGAACGGCAGGGTTTAGGGTTTAGGGGTTACGGGTTAGGGGTTTAGGGTTAGGTTTAGGGTTCTGCACCTGGACGACGGAGAACATAATCTCCGTCGTCCAAGTGAATATTTAATTTTTTTTTTAAAATAAATTGAAATTAAATATTATTAATTTAATTTATTATTATTTTAATTTAAATAATGAAAAATGCTAAAATTAAATAAATAAACTAAATTTTGAATATTAATTAATAACTTAATTATTAAATAATCAAAGTAAATTAATTTGTACATATGAAAAAACCCATAAATTAAAAATTAAAATATTGTTCGGAATGCGGAAAGAAACGAGATAATATACTACTAGCTAGCTAATACACTGGAGGAGCAGATGCGCCGCCGAGTCCTCCGCCTCCAGCCGGGTCGTTGTCGTCGGGGTGTGGGTTCGGAGGAGGTTGACATACTTCTCGATTTTGTTCCATGAGGGCGATGAGTTGGGCTATTTGTGCTTGTTGTTCGTCAAGTCTTTGCCGCATTGACTCATTCTCCTCTCGTGCCAGTCGAGCCTCTTGAATGGCTGCTTCGACGGCCGCAGCCTGACTCCTTCTCCGCTGCCTCGAACCTCCCGTAGATGATGAGCCGGAGGTCGTCGACAAATCTCGTACCACCCTAGGCCCAAAGTGCCTAACCTCCTTGCCAGCTCTACGACCGTGGACCTCATCTGCGATTGCAATTTGGCTCTCTAAGGATAGAGGAGGCAGGTCTTCCGGCGGCACATCTGGGAACGCAAGCTGAGTGTTGGCCAACTCTTCATGCGCACGCTCTATCGCCCTTGCCTACAAAAGAATAATTAATTTATTATAATGAAATCATATTTAAATAATAATTACTATAATTAAAAGCACATATATATATATCACTTACGCCGCATTGACTCGCTTCATTATCGAGCCCTGGCGTCACGTACGCGCTTACGCTTGCATCAAGATAAGGGTGTTTGGACCCTTATCCTTGTGCTCCTTGGCAATTTGAATGAACTGCTTGGCGCCGGTAGTATGGTGTTTCTCCTTCTTCCCCCGGTTGGCTTTGTTGACACCGGAGAATTTCTGTTACACAACATAATTAAATCATTAAAAATGAATAACTACAATTTAAATAATTCAATTATCTTAATTGAAATAAAAAAAATAAATTAATACTTTAAATTGTTCATTGGCAAAGTGTTTACACAACCACTCCCACTCATCTTCTCTCTCCCCTTGCAGCTCTACCGAGGGAGGCACGGGACCGACATCTTTGAAGTACTTATGGAGCCTGTATTTCCAATCTTTGTAGATGGAGTTGGCGGTTTGATTGATATGCCTCAACATAGCCGGTGTCGGATCCACGTCAAATTGTTCCTATCAAAAATAAATAGAAAATTATAATCGTATATATTATGAAATTTTAGGCCGAGATTAACAATATTATATAATAACTAAATTGAACGTATTACGTACCGAAAGATCTTTGAACACTTTCGCCTTCTCATGATCCGGCGCCTCCTTCCAAGTAGGGGCAGTGATACGAACCCGGTTACGGATGATTGACCATATCCCATGCGCCGAGAGACTTGCTAGCTGAGCTGTAGGAGGGCCACCGGTGAATTTGTCGTACGGCAAGTCGATCTTTTTACCGGTCGCCTTGCAAATACGCTCCGCTTTGCCCCCTTTAACGAGACCCCGAGTCCTTTTCGGTTCCGGGTCAGTGGGGGCCCTCCTTTGCCTACGGCGTGCGCTGTACATGATTGATTCGGCGGTCGAGGACGCCTGAGTACTTCCAGTTGAATGGGTACCGGGCGTCGAAGATTGGAAGGGGTCGACGTCATCACCGCTCGAGATGAATGGGGGAGCGGGAATTTCCCCAGAGGGCGCTACGGACGGACCAGATGATCCGTCCGGATTGAGAGCGTCGTTGCCCTCCGGTGGTAATTCCCAACCGACTTGGTCCGCCAAGCGGCGGAGCATGGCATCTTCTGCCTCTTGTTGGGCTTTCTTCTTGCCGGATGTCGTCTTTGGCGGAGCCATTTAAACCTAAGAGTACGGGGTTAAAATACCTACTTACCATAATAATTACAACTTAAAAATTTACATTAGGTAATTAATTAAGTACGTTTAAGATTTAAATAGAGTACACTAGCTTGGCATTTTCGGTCGTTCAATGGACGTGCGACCCGCGCGATAAAGTGTAAATTTTCAATTAATCAGCCTTGGTTAAATCGAAAAACATGGCCAGTTAGGGATAGAGATAACGCGAGAGGCATGACTAATTTCGACAAAAGTCTTTCTTAGTCCAAATCCTGTCACCAGTCATAACCCGTTTCTAGACACCATGTCCGACATTCGGCCAATTTTTCAAAAATTTACACTCCCTCAAGTCCTTTGCAAACTCCGCCCTCAACCTCGTGTCCATAACTTCACTTAGGTTATGGTGTGCGGGTGATGAAATCCACACATCACGAGGGATTAAGGAGATAAGCAAGGAAAATAGGCGCCATCTATTCCAAAAAATATGTACTAAATTTAAATCGAACACGTACTACTAATTAATTTACTAAAAAATACACGTAATTACATGCAATAATTTATTTTCCATTTAGCATGCAATAATTAACCATTTAATTAATTAATAACAATAATTATTTATTTAATTAATTAATAACAATAATTATTTATTTATTTAATTAATAACAACAAATTTACAATTATTCATTTAATTAGTATTAAATAACAATAATTATGATTTAATTAATTAATAACAACAATTAATCATTTATTAAATATTTAAAACTAATTACTAAATTAATTTCTACTAATTAATTATATTTAGAATTTAATTAATTAATAAAATGAAAAATATTTAAATAAGGGAAAAATAGAAATTTACCGAATCGGAGTTTTTAGGAATTTCGCCGGAGTTGTGTCGTCGGAGAGGAGGAATCGAACCACGCCGGAGTTGTATCGTCGGAGCGTCGTCGCCGGAGGAGAATATCGCCGGAATGAGATTGAGAGAGAGAGGAGAGGAGAGATGGAGAGAATTGTAAGGGATGAGGAAAAGAAGATGAGCCGTACTCTATTTATAGAGTTTCACTTAGACGACGGAGAATAGTTCTCCGTCGTCTAAGTGCACTAGGATGACGGAAACGGGCTTCTCCGTCGTCCAGGTGGCGGTTTCAAAATTTTGAAACGGCGCGTAATTAAGGGGCGGGACGTTTTGAACCGCCATGGAATTGGACTTAGACGACGGAGAATTAATTCTCCGTCGTCTAAGTGAAAATTCAAGCGGTGCCGAAAACGGAAGCGGTAAATTGAACCGCCATAATTTTGGACTTGGACGACGGAGATGGTAAGTTTCCGTCGTCCAAGTGAAAATTACATGAAAAAATTAAACAAAAAAAAAAATTTGAACCGCCATGATTTTTGAACCTGGACGACGGAGATGGTCATTCTCCGTCGTTCAGGTGAACACCTGGACGACGGAAAATGACCATCTCCGTCGTCCAGGTTCATATTACGTAAAAAAAAATTTTAAAAATAATTCGCTAGAAATTTAGCGATCTTTCATTCGAGTGAAATAGTCGTACAATATCGATGAACGCATCGTATATATGAACAGTCAAATTTGAACCGCCGATTAATTTTACGTATTGAAACATGTTAAGTATCGACTAATCTTTACGACTTCAGTGTTCATGAGTAGACGCTCATTTGCAGCAGAGTATTAACGAAATTGAATTTGGACAAAACAACCGTTGGATATGTTCGTCGTAACATAATATATAATTGTCTTCAAATGACCATAAAATAATAAGTTCGGGAAGGGTTTGATCGGCACAGTCAACCGCAAAACCGATAATTTCACAAACCGGAAACGTGGATACAAGGCATTTCGCAACTCCGATTTTCGAACCGTCGAAGCTCACACACCAAGAATTGTTTACTCTAAAGTCTTGATGAAAAGAAAATGCATTGGAAGAAGGTCTAGATGGTCGTTGTCTTAGAAAAAATTACGATATCTGCACCTGGACGACGGATTTGAGCGTTTCCGTCGTCCAGGTTTATACCTGGACGACGGATATGAAGTTACCCGTCGTCCAGGTTAGAACCTGGACGATGGAGAATGACGTTCTCCGTCGTCCAGGTGTATAGACCCGGAATTCAAGGGTTAGGGCCTTACTGTTTAGGGTTTAGGGTTTGTGAACTTGGACGACGGAGAATGACCATTCTCCGTCGTCCTAGTGTGCACCTGGACGACGGATAATGACCATTATCCGTCGTCCAGGTGCATAGACCCCGATTTCAGGGGTTAGGACCTTAGGGATTACGGTTTAGGCCGTCCCCGGTCATTTGTGTACGTGTCCGTTCAATTATCAATCGATCCGATCGAACTGCTAGATTTAGGCCGGCTAGGGTCAAGGATTTAGCTAGGGTACGTTTTATATGAGATTGAGATTTGGCGCCAATATTTATTAATTTCTCCGTTGGCCAGGATATATAATTCAGATTAATTTCTTACCGTAAACCGGCATCGATCATATATATATATATTACAATAATTACAGTAATTAATTACCAATTAATCTCCCTCGTCGTATGACCGTACTCTTCGTCATAATCATCATCGTCCTCATCCCCGTTAGTCGACGGCTCATCCTCGTCATCGTACTCAACATCGTCCGACGAATAACCTGAGTCCTCGTCCGCGTCCTCTTCCTGCTCGTCTTCTTCATCTACCTCATCGATAATCTCATCTTCAGTTAGATCTGTACAACCATCAGGCATGGGTAACCGTTTACCATCTTGAACCAGGTCCATTATATCGGAGCAGACCATAGAAATATTAGGCTCTTGATAGGCAGGAATGTCTCTTTCTGGTTCAGCAGCATCTTCAGTCGTCGCCGGTGTCCCTTCAATTGTCTCTGTATTCCATATTCCTCGGTGAGAGATATGGTTCACTATTTTCCACCCTTCACCGACTTTCGGATCGTCGAGATAGAACACCTGCCGAACTAAGGTGGCCAGAGCGAAAGGGTCATCCTCATACCAGTGCGAGTTTGTATCGACTGATAATAGTCCCAGGTCTTCCTTTGTACGCTTGAACCATCTGCACTTGAATAGGAAAACGTTGACATCATTCCCGTAACATAGCTGAACCACGTATACAATAGCCCCGTAATATAGATCATTGTCTTTCCCAACGGCTACCCCACTGTTTTTTGTTCTTCTTCCTTCGTCTCGGGCCAATGAATGGAACTTTACACCGTTCACAAAACATCCGGGATAAATATAGTGTTTAACCGGCTTCCCTGCTAGCAAGTGCTTTGGCCATGACCACCACCCTCCGTGGTTATCAGATTTTTGCAGATCAATCATCTGCGAAAAAGGGCAAATTAATATAAGGGTTTACTTTCTACAAACATGAGCGATATGTATTTAAATAATCTCATCCGAGTCGTACGTACGTACCCATTGGAAGAAATAATCAGGAAACTTCTTCTTAACCATTTTCTCAATCCACGCCGAACTCTTGTTTTGATTTAACGCCTGAAGCCTCTCCCTGTATGACATCATGTACGGCTCAACTTCATCACAGTCTCGCAACACTACCCAATGTGCCTCAATAAGTTCTTCCCGTGTTAACGATTCCTTTAATACTCCTCTAAACGGTCGGACGACATTGGTGACGACAGAAAGATTGATGCGGGCACTGCGATCGGAGGCAGTGGGAGGGGGTGGATCTTTGAGGTACCTGTTGCAGTAAGTAACACACTCATGCATTAGGTATGTCTCTGCTATGGAGCCATCCGGGGCCGACCTGTTTTTGACGAATGACTTATACTGTCCAAGTTGTCTACAAAATCAAACGTACACATTACATAAGTACATATAGCTAGCTAGTATATATATAATCTCCAGTGGAACAAATAAATTAATTAGTTGTACGTACCTTTCTTGAGGATACATCCAAGTGTACTGGACCGGACCAGAAATGAGCACCTGCTCGGGCAGGTGGATCATTAGGTGAATCATGATGTCAAAGAAAGCAGGGGGGGAAATCCTCTTTAGTTTGCAAATGATGTGCACAATTTGTTGTTGCAATTCCACCACATCTGACTTCTTTAATTCTCTGGCGCATAACCTCTGCCACCACCTGCACAATGCCACTATTGGTTCTACGACGTCCCGAGGCAAGTATGGTCGAATTACCACTGGAATCAGACGTTGCAGCATAACGTGATAGTCATGTGTCTTTAGACCAACAAACTTGTGTTGCACCTCGTCCACTGCTCCAGTTATAGTAGCTGCATACGTAGCCGGATAACGAACGCCCTTAAACCAGTGAAATACAGAACGTCTAAGCGTCGGCTTCACTGTGTAAGGTGCATCTGGCATCTTGTTGTACACTCCTTTCCTATCCCTCCTCAACCACAAGGGACGACGTAGATTCATTGATTCCAAATCTTTGCGCGCTTTGGGAGTATCTTTAGTCTTGAACTTAATACCGAGAATTGTTCCCACCACGCTGTCGCACACATTCTTTTCTATGTGCATCGCGTCCAAGTTGTTCCTCAGCTTCAACTTCGACCAGTAAGGGAGTTCAAAGAATATACTCTTGTGATCCCAATACCTCAGATCATGTGGAGGAATTGGATTGCATTTCTTTACATCCGCGTCATTGCTCAACACACCAAAGTCGAAATAGCTCAACCTCTCTAAAATCTTTTCGCCCGACCAACTACGGGGTTTAGGATTGTTCTCTACCGTACCGTCAAAATGAGCTTCATCCTGTCGCCACGGGTGGTCGTGAGGAAGCCATCTACGGTGACCCAAGTAACACACTTTCCCCGCGTGCCAACTAGAGTTCGCGTCGTCCAAACATATAGGACATCCATTATATCCTTTTGTCCTGCAGGCTGCCAACATCCCATAAGCTGGAAAATCGCTGATCGTTCACATTACGGCAGCCCTCATCGTGAACATCGTATCAGTGAATTTGTCATAAGTTGGGACTCCATTTTCCCACAACAGTTTCAGCTCGTCGATCAAAGGTCTAAGGTAGACATCTAAGCACTTCGATGGAGATTTAGGACCTGGAATTAATACGGTAAGGAAATTAAATTCCTTGTTCATGCACATCCACGGAGGCAAGTTGTACGACATCAGAATAACTGGCCAAGTGCTGACGGCGGAGCTATTACTTCCCCAAGGATTGAATCCGTCTGTAGATAGGCCGAGTCTAACATTTCTAACCTCTGAAGCAAAGTCTCCAAATTCTCTGTCGAAATGTTTGAAACCCTCCCCATCCGCGGCGTGTCGCAGGACATCGTCATCTATTCGCTTTTCTGCGTACCATCGCATCGCCTCTGCTGTGTGTAGAGACATGTACAGGCGCTGCAATCTGGGAATCAAGGGAAAATATCGAACAACTTTTACAAGAATTCTCTTTTTCGAACTCTTCCTATTCAACTGGAATCTGCACTGGCCACATACGGGACAATAGTCCAACTCTTTATACTCTTTGTAAAATAGCACACAATCATTCGAACATGCGTCAATTATCCTGTACTTTAGGCCGAGGCTGCTCAGGATATTTCTAACCTTATAATGAGATTTAGGAAGATTGTGATCATCAGGAAGCAACTTACATATTTGCTCCTGAATTTCGTCAAAAGCACTCACTGACATTTTGTGCTTCACTTTTATCTTCATTTGCTCCATCACATATTGCAACACATTCTCTCGACATCCAGGGAACACCGGGGTCTGCGCTTCAAGTAGTATCCGGTTGTACTTTTCCATCTCACTGGTGTCAGTGGCCAAGCTAGCTGCGGGAAATGTGTCATCATGCTCATAAGTGGTACTGTAACCTCCGTCTTGGTGTTGGTGTCCACCATGACTACATCCCGGAAACGCATCATGGACCAAATCTACAGTTGGGTTGCAAGCTGGGGGTCCGGCACCACTGCCGCTGGATGAGGCACCATAGTAACTGTACCCTGAGCTGAAGTCTGCTGCGCTGAACTCTACTGCTTCACCATGCTCGCTCCATGTAGTGTAACTCCACATCATATCATTTTCGTACAGGTGTTGCACCATAACATTAACCTCCGCATACTGACAATTAAGACATTTCTGACACGGACACCTGAAACGTTTCTTTCCCTGACCATGTTCTATCGCAAAATTCACAAATTCGCTAATTCCATCCATATACCGGACATCACATCTATTCTTCAACTTCATCCAACTCTTATCCATACTGCTACAAAATATTATAATTAATTAATTATTACATATATATATATTTGTCAATTAATTTACGCTTAATTATACGTACGTACTTGATCTACGTACATCGATCCATCAATTACGTACGTACGTAATTTAATCGATCTGTACATATATATATATATAGCTAACATCAGCTAACATCCTTGCATGTATATATGTACGTACGTTTTCACTAAATATATATTAATTAATTAATTAAGCAAATTTTAACTGCGTACGTATACGTACGTACCTGCTGGCCTTCTCGATATCTGTACGTTAATTAAGCTAACTAGCTAGTCAGCGGAGATCCATTATCGATCCTGATTCTTCTCGGCCTACCTAGCTCGCTTCTAGCTAGCTAGCTCCCTAGCTTCTCCTTTTCCCTTCTCCTTCAATTCTTCTTCAAATGGAATGAATAGATCGAGGCCAGGAATGAATTCGATCAGCTTATATAATGCTTCACTTAGACGACGGAGGTGTCGGTACGTCGTCTAAGTGGAAGCACGTTTCGTGTACTCGGACGACGGCGTGTCGGTCCGTTGTCCAGGTAATCACCTGGACGACGGAGAATACCATCTCCGTCGTCCAGGTAAAGACTCCGAGGTCCAGGTTATACCCTGGACGACGGAAAATACAATCTCCGTCGTCCAGGTGACCACCTGGAGGACGGAGTCTTTTCCGTCGTCCAGGTGTCACTTGGACGACGGAGATGGTATTCTCCGTCGTCCAGGTGGTACTTGGACAACGGAAAAGACTCCGTCGTCCAGGTGTCACTTGGACCACGGAACAATTATGTTTCCGTGGTCTAAGTGATGTTTTCTTGTAGTGCCAAAAACTTGCAACAAGAGAACACTTCTAAACCAATTCCCAAAAATAAACCGTGGACCACCAATTGTCCATCCGAATTTCTCAACAAATATCATAAATAAGAATGAGGAATTTAACAAATGATTTAAAAAATATACTTACAATATGCTAGTTCTGAATACAAATGAAACTAAACTCGACTACTACTCGAGTAACTGAAAAACAACATAATGCAACTAGAATTCAGAGCGACTTCTATAAACATATGATACATATGAAAAAGTCTGACAATGGACTGGAACCTACTGAATGAAGAGCTGACAGGTGGACTCAAAACCTTCAATGATACGATGCAACCTAGGCAAAAGAAACCGAAAGGCTCAGGGAAAAGAAATTAAAAAAAAAATATTATAGTGAGTGAACAAAAATAATGTAAACTACATAGAACGATAAAACTGTACTAACATGTCTTTCCTATGATTTTTGTGAAATAATGCGAGTTCAAATATAATAAACTGAAATACAATGGAGGTGGTTGTTCAAGGGGTTTGATCTAACCTGCAACGACTGTATATATAAAAAGTTAGGTGATGGGATCATCTATGGTGTTTGTCCTAACCCGAGATAATTTGGGTCGAGTAGGGTGTTTGTCCTAACCCGATCCGACCGGCTATTCGGTGATAAGCCAAATAGCTAAGGCATCGATGCTACAAAATAAACCATCACAAAGTAAACCTCTAAATAAATGCTCTAAAAAATATACCGTAAAGCATAATGCATAAAAACATGAACTCGTTATCCACTATGAAAATAAAGGTCCACTCACAAGTCTGCGACTACTATTGGTGTCTAACAGAATTTCCTGCATTATTAGGGTCACGATCATGATGTCCTGTTTATATATCTCACATACGATATTAAAACACACATAAAATTATGAAAATTGGCCATAAAAATAACCTCGAAAGTCCCACCGATGAATTCTATAAACTGACTCGCTGGAGCTCCACCGTGGATGCCGACACGTGGCCTCACGTGCTTCCATAGGCGGCAGTGTGTGGGTTACACGCACCCCTGGTGAAATTTCTCAGTTGACGGAGTTTCACCCCTCGTTGGAAACTCTCAACGAGGCCAACAACTTTCATAACTGGACCGACGTCTAATCAACGACATTTGGCTGAAATCAACTGAAACAGGCTACAAAACCAATTTCCAGTGACCGCTACCAACATCGGCGATTGGCCACTCAAAAACTTCCTCTCCTCGAGCCCAACCTAACCCTTAGCCTCGCACGCTCCAACTTTCCCTCACTTTCGAAAGTCATGGCCCAGAATCGGTCAAAAAACTTTGAGGCGTCGAAGCTCGGCTATGGAGCTTCGTTGGACCTCATGACCTACCCAGTTTGACCCAAGAGGTGGAGAGCTTCAAAAGTCTCCTACCCTCGACCCCTAAATCACACCGGAGAACTGCTGCTGATGGCGGTGATTCGATGATAAAAACTGATTCAGATGACCTCAAAACACCTACAAATCCCAAAATTTCTCACACCAAACAATCAAGGAAGCTTAGAGCTTCGATTTCCTACCTTTTTTGTCACCAGAGGTGGCCGGAAATAGAGGTTCGGGTCTGGTCGAACAATTCGGGTCGGCGGAGGAAAAACTGGTCAAAGCCGTGGGAATTTTCTGATTTTTCAGAATTAAAATTCAAAAAATAAAACATATTTACACCCCAAGATCCTCAACTAATCTAACAGCATGCATTTGATCTGATCAAGATCCAACGACTCTGATTAAACCGACCTAAAAATCAATTCTTTAAATTATTTTCTCCCACCGACTTTCGATAATCACTAAAAATAGCTCGCTTATCCGAAAAATTCTCAAAAAATTTCTACGAGCTCAAAATTAAATACCATACAACTTTCATAAATGAAGTTAAATCAAATTCATATCCAGTGAAAAAGTCACTAACAACACACTCGACACGACTAATCCGCGATAAATCTTAATATAATTCGATAAGTGCGTAATTTTGGTTCGGGTCGTAACAATGTAATTCCCCCATATATCTAGTATATGTATACTATAGGACTTCTCTTTGTCATGTCGGGTAATCCAGTGTAGTTCTATATCCCTGTCACTTTTTCATAGTAGATTTTTTATCTATCTTCTTAAAAAAGAAGATTAAAAGCGTAAAATTATAACTCTAAATTATATCTTGGAGTAAGAAGTTAGCATGTCGATAACCAAGTTATACTTGGAAAGTGACTCATAAGGTGCAAGATATCTTGGACTATATATTAGTGCAGTTGTTAGAGAAAATGGTTGAAATTATCCCTTATGTATAACATTTTATAAACTTAGGTCCCTTATGTATGATATATATCACTTTGCTTCTTGAAGTTTACATGCTAATATCACTTTGGTCACTTAATTATGTATTTCAAATTCACTTTGGATGACCAAAGTGAATTGAGTAAAATGATAGACGAAAGTAAAATTGACCAAAGTGATATGTGTCATACTTGAGTGACCAAAGTGATAGATGAAGGTAAACTTCAAGGACCAAAGTGATATATGACATGCATAAGGAACCAAAGTTTATATATATAGTATCATACATAAGGCACCATTCTAGCTATTTTCTCCAATTGTTAAGAGCATTGATCAAGGTCTTGGAGGCCCATTCAATGAAAAGATGGAGGTGGGTGAAATTCATCTTGGTGAAGAGAGTTATGAAAATGTGCAATCATGCAACGCTACGGCTTCGACATTAGGGATTTCTTCTTATTACCCAAAACTTGGTAGTAGAAAGAATAGGCTGTTCGTATGGTTCTTTTTTTGATAGATAAAAACAATTACAAGAGACTACAAGGAAAAAATTACAACTTTTCCCGCTAAATCAAACTATAGAGCATGTATAGTAGTTTCGGGGGAAGGTCAAGTGGTACAATCTACAAGGCCATGGCTTAGAGTACATCTAGTTTATCAGCTAGGAAATTAGCATCCATATAAACATGACACTGATGACAGCCAAAAAGGGTTGGTATATAAATAAGGCATAAACTGAAGATGGAATTGTTGTTCCCAGACATCCAGATTTTGAATGCCATATCCAAAGTTCAATTGACTGCTATGAAATTTGTTTCTTTAAAAATATGGTTAAAATCTAACAGTCATGTTCTGGTGGTCTATTGATTCATGGTCATTTATGGTCAATTATCGTTAGATTTGTATCTAATAGATGAGAATAATCAATACTTAAACTGACTTACGATTATCTACTATTAGATACAGATCTAATGATAATTGACCACAAGTTCTCTTGACCACCAGAACATTACTCACTAAACTAATATCATCAAAGTCGTTAGTGAGACCCTATTGTCATTGGTAACAGATCTTACTGGGGTAGCAATATCTCTTGTGGTGCATTAGAACATAAGTCAAGAGTCTCTCTTCTATCTACTATGATTTCCTTAAGATTTTTCTCCGGGCTTAGAAACATGTCAAATACTCCCCCTACAACCTGCATCAAAAACTAAATTACAGTAGTTCTAGTCAGATTTATAATATGAATACATATTTGCTTTGCGTACATATATGGTGCCATCCTAGAATTGCATTTCCTAGTACCATGACCAAAATGACTCTTGCTTCCATCATCTGTTCCAAATTGATGTGGGGAGATCATGTCATAACTTATTTTTATTCTTTCCTGACTATCAAAAGTAGATTGTGACTTACTCCTAACACTGTCTAAGAGATCTAAGTCTAGGTGATCTACATTCCTAAAAAAATTATCTGACGACAAGATGTGCTGATGTAGTAGTGGTTCACATATAATGTGGTGGTTCATACTTCAAACTTTCTTAATAATGAAACAAAAATATGCAAATATATACATACTTTTCACACCAAAAACGTACTTACTGAATATGATGAAACAATTAGCTATTTTCTATCTATTTCAGCCTAGGATGTTAGGCCCTTTAGAATAGCTCAGTTATTTTGGTATTTAAGCCTCAATTGTACTTTGCAGTTGGTATGAATGAAGGCTGCGTCCTTTTTTTAGAGGGTCGATCAAAATACACTAGGAAAAATGGATAGAAATACAGAACTCCACCGGATTACCTGGCTAGACGAAGAGAAGCCATATAGTATACCTATGCTAGCTATCTAGGGGAATCATATAAAACCTTAGACTAGCAAACCAGAGTAGCATGAGTAACTATTAAAATTTGAGTATACCACTCATTAGTTAGGTAGGCACCCTCTTTACAGAGCTGCTTTGGACCACATCTCTCATTTCTTCATTGGCACGTCAGTTAACGACGCCTCACTTTGGAGTACATCAGGCATATTCTAACTTACAAACATTAACCGCCTCATTGGGGTGGCACTTTCCTCAGTCCTTAACCCACTCCCGTCTTAATGACTTTCCTCTTCTTCTGCATCCCTTCCAGTTCTTCCACCTCAATGCCGCTATTTCGATTATCCGCAACCTTCTCCTTACGGTTGCCCGCTCCCTCACCAACACCAGATTGCACTGGCATTTCTTGCTCCATCCTCCATATAAACTCATCCTCCTTCTTCTCCCCTTCAGATTTCAACCGGGCTACCAGCTTTTCACACTGAATATGACAACCCTTCATCAAGTGATCATAGCTACCACATTCCATGCAGTAGCCTTTCAAAGTCAGATATCCAATATCACATTCTATCCATGCCCTAGACCCTACGTTCATTCGTATATAAGGGGTCAAACCATACCTCAGGTTTACCTCTACAAACAGACGCAACTCTGCATTCTTCTCTAATCGATCCTTATCATAGTCGATGTACTTCCCCCAGGTGGTTCCCCACTGTTTCCCTCCATCCTGTAGTCAATTGTTCATCACAAAAATCACCACCTGTGACTTCGATCTTGGCCTAGACTTTAGCCTTAGCCACCATTATCAACTCGACAAGTGCAATACCATTATACTATTCCACCTTAATGGTAACATCTTTGAAAAACTAAGGCATGCGTTCCAGCACCTTCTTCAACGCTACCTCATCCCTAAACCACCCCATAAAGCGATCTTGGATTTCCCCCCGTGTGGAGATTGCACTTGGTCCCTTGAAACCTCTCTAAAGGTGAATCATCCAGTTCTTAAGAGATTTCTCCCTCACATCCTATAGGAATGTCAGGGAGAAAGCCCTAAGCACTCCTAAGCCAAAATAATCAGCCTTCATTATTGTCACGTTGGAATTTCCATTCGGCTTGGTGCCATGCAAACCTGCAACTTAGACATATAAACCACATGTCGTATGATCTAATAGAAATAGATGAAAGACAAAGAAATAAAGAGGGAAGAGAGAAGATAGCGATCAGATTCTGCAATTAGGACTGAAATCAGACTAGGAATCCTTGAAATCCAAGGATTTCTAGGTGAAAATGAGATGGCTAGGGTTAGGAAAAAGAAAGAAGGGAGAGAGTTTGTTTCGATAAACACTTATCTAATGAAGACTGCACTTATCTTAGTCTTTCAATTTACATTTTCTTTCGGTAATTGTGGTAACATCTCCATCATTATTATCTAGAGTCAGGCCCGATGCGTGGCCTATAGAACCTACATCCATCTCAACCGATGACCAGTTTTTTCTCCACGGCCAGTTCCTAAAGCATCATACAATCGCCATCTTCATCCACCACTGAAGTACACTCCATTCCAACAAGTTCTTTAGTAAACCCGGTTTTAATACCTGCGAGTTCTTCCCCACCCACCCAACCCCAAAACATCAGTGCCTCGATCGAGTATCTTCACGCAGGTCAAAATGAACTCTACCAACATTTGGAAGCAATGATAATCTAAAACAACCAGATTCACACCCAAATCTTTTAGCAGCTCGCCGGTCTCAACCATAAAATACAAAATCAACACTAACAACCCCCTCCAGTTTCCTTACCCATTTCTACACAAGGAATCATACCATTGATATCTCAACTGGTGTTCTCTACCATCATCGCTGCGCAAACTCCCATCACTACAAACACCTTCCTACACCAACTGTTCATACCCAACTCACAGTTGATACCCCACACACAGTTTCTTCCCAACCCACCATTTCAACACCAGTTTCCTCCATAACTACCTTACAAAGCACCAAAAGTGGATATACTACGCTTTAACGTCGACGATGCTATCGACTGGTTAGCCATGGTTGAGCTCTTCTAGCCCAACACATTCCTCCACATGAGAATGTTCAAACGGTGGCATCCTACTTTGGACCAGATGCTTCGATATGGATTAATTCTGTCGAACAACACAATCACCACCTCACTTGGGAGAAGTTTGTAGTGGCATTTCTGGAGCACTTTGGTTACAACAACAACAATGAAATCAAGGCCTAGCTAGCCCATCTACAACAAGTGGTGATAGTCCAAGAGTTCATCTCTACCTTCACTAAACTGTCTTATAGATCTTCGGATTGGTTGGATTGTGATCCCCTTCCAATATTTGTGTGGTAAACAGGAAATTCGTTGCAAGGTCCAACTCCCCAAACATACGTTGCTGGTGGCGGCACAAAGGCTAGCAATTAGAGCAATGGGCTGTCCGATTGTCCGAACCCAAAAAGTAACACAATGTTCCCAACCCCAATGCTTCTTCATCAATGTTCCCACCACTATTACACTTCTTGCCCCTGCATCCAGCCAAATTCAAACGGTCCACACCACCAAACCAACGTAGAATTTCAAAATCAGGTCCATAATGCCGCAAAAGTACTCTCCATCGAAGAGTAGTTAGACTATCATGCCAAAGGACTATGTTACCACTGTCTCGATTAATGGTCTCCCGCACATGCTTGTGCCCAACCAATCCTTGTGATTGTGGAATGTCTTTCTGCGGTCCCAGAAGATGCTGAGGTGAGCCAGCTCAAACTAGAGAACAATGTGGACACTGAGGAACCACTCCCTCTAAACGCAATTACCAACTCCAACTTAGGCCAAATGATGAAGTTCTAAGGTGTCACTAAAGGCCGGCCCATAACAGTCTTTGTTGATTACGGGTCTGCTACCAACTTCATAAACCCTACCCTGGCACGTGACTTGGGCATTCAAATTGCACCAACCCAATTACGATTTAAGTCAACTTCAAAGCATATCATTAGGCCAATAGGTCAAGCACTAAATGTCAAAGGGGAAATTCAAGATTATACACTGTTGGATTCATTTATACTATTGGATGTAGATGATTGTGAATTGTTATTGGGAGCCAAATGTCTTGATTCATTGGGCCTAATTAGATGGGACCTTTTGGATAAAACAATGATGTTCCAATCTAATGGAAAGCTCCCCATCTTGCATGGCCTTAAACAAGCTAACCCAGGGGATACAGATTCTTTGCTAGCACTCATGCCATCCTGACAGCCCTAATCTAAACTCCTCCCCATTGGATCCATCCTTGCATGCCTTCCTTCAACAGTACCAAAGCCTCTTTGCAAAGCCCACAAGTGTACCTCCTGAACATCCCATTGATCATTGCATCACCCTTCAACCCAATGTTTGTCCGGTCAACGTGAGGTTATACCGCTATGCAAATTCTAAAAAAAAGCTGAATTGGAGAAGCAAGTGGAAGAGATGTTACGAGAATGCAAAATTTGTGTGAACACAAGCGAATTTTCCTCTCCTATCCTTCTAGTAAAGAAGAAGGAAGACACATGGCGATTTTGTGTAGACTTTCAGGTTCTTAATATAATAACTGTCAAGGATTGTTTTCCGATATTGTTTGATCAGAAAATTTTCGAAGAATACTTTCTTCTTTGAATTGAATAACTAAGGTGGCAATGAGGCTTTCTTAGTGAAATTGGTAGTGTGTATCTTATACATCAAGACTAGATGAATGGTTGATTTTCTGAATACGTGAATGTCCGCAAGATTTTTGATACTCGCTATTTATAATGATGAATTTGGCTGTTACATGTTTAGTTGGTGTGGTGGATTTTCCATTACCACGAACCATTCGATAGTAGTACCACGACCAACTTACATGGCACGATTCCTCGATTGCATAATTTTACTAATTCTCTTTAACCTAAGCTGTGTAATCTCAGTTTTACTCGTTGTCGAATCTCTCATGGAGGAATCCCTTCATGGTGGAATCCTCTCATCGTCGATCCACGACATGGAAATATTTACTATGACATAATCATCTTCCAGCTTTTTCCTCCCACAATACCCCTCATTTTCCTTTCGATACAAGTGTCGAGTGAAAAAAGGAAAACAACAATCTCTATACGATTGTTTCATCCAATCTAGAATTCTAGACTCTCTTTTTTTAACGGAGAGACCAAAATACCTTTTTTTAACTTAATTGATATCACATAGAGAATCCGCACCAGCCAGCTCTTACTCGAGCAGATGGTGGGACCGATCGATGGTTTGTTTGATCTAACCTAGATCGAAGATGCAGCAGCAAAAAAATGGAGCCGGTCTTTTTGTTGATTTCTTGCTCGATCGATGGCTTGAGCAAAGTTTTCTCCGACTTCTGCTTGATCGCCTGGCGGAGCCCACGACACGTGGGTGACGTCAGGCGTGTTTCGTTTTTCTTTTTCAGGCGCGTGCAAACAGTTTAAAAAATAATGGTGCACAAATAGGAGGCTGACACGTGTCTTACCGGGCTGGGAATTACTCTCCAATGGTCTAGTTGATCTAGGCCTTTGATTTTGAATCTGAAATTTGATCCAACGGTCAGAATTTATACATGACGGCTATATTTTTGTAAGAACGGAAATAAACGGAAAAAAATAATTTGTAAAATAAACCCAAAAAAATTGCAAAAAAAATCCTAAAAATTGCAGAAAACACCATATTTTTTTCCTATAAATACTACTTTATTTCATTCATAACTCACATCAATTTCTGCACAACAAATTTCACATCCCCTTCCATCTCTTCTCTCATTCCTTGAGCAATTTTTCCAAAATAATGGGCACCCATTGGCTTCCTTCCGAAGATTTACAAATGTGCATCTGTTTTGCACGTCATAATGTTGATGAATACAACAACAATAACAAAAGAAAGACAAATTGTGGGAGATAATTCATGCCAATTATATGCTAAATTGGGAGTTTGCACAAGGTGAAACTCCTCCGAAGGATCCAAGGACCCAAATCACGTTTGCTTCTCACTACAACAAGTTCAAGCTACTCTTACAAAAATGGGGGGGAATGTTTGCATGATGCAAGGATGCGTATAGCTAGCGACACTTCGCATATGGATGATGTAAGTTTATTTTTTTTATCATATATGGATTAAATTATGTAATTGATACATCTATTTTTTTTAATATATAGTATTGTGAAATAACTAATATTTATTTTATTTGAGATCAAGCAAGCTCAAACATTTTACTATGCTGCCAAGAATAAACCTTTTACACACTTTGAATGTTACAAAGCGATTAATGATCATCCATCTTTTGTTGCGGTACTATCAACTACTCCGTCTCCATATGCAAGCTCTCCACATCCAACAAATGTCGAGTTTACTCCTTCCTCTACCGAATCATCTCCAATCATCAATTTTGGTAACGAGGAAGTGAATGATACACCGCAAAGTAATGTGGCCACTTCCTCGAGTTCGGGTAGACCAATGGGATGCAAGGCGACAAAGGAAGCAAGTTGCCTAAAGAAACAAGGTAAGAATCCTATTGAGCAACGAGTTAAGATTTTGCATACTATTGTAAATGATTATGCACGTTACATGCCTAAAGGAATATGTATAAGGAAAGTGAGCTTATTTATTACAAAAAAGTACATAGAAATTCAAAAGCGGAAGGAAGGAAGGGCGGCCGAGGAGTTGCAACTCCAAAAACAAGCAGAGGAAACAAGGATCATGACAATGGATTTGGAGGCTATGACCCCAATCTCAAAAAGGTATTTTACCAAGAGGAAACTACAAATCCTTAATGAAGGACAAGGTAGTGAAGGAGGAGCTATCGATGAAACCTTTTTGGATTGTTATCGCCCATGCAATATCTTTCCATAGTAGTATAGTATTGTCTTAAGAATAAATCTAGGCTTGGCTTGTCATTATGTAATTTAAATTTTCATTGTCATTATGTAATTTTAATTTTCAAGAAATAAAAATGCAATTTATTAATTAATATGAAGTTGATTATTTTTTCCTCACACATACTAAAATTGAAACACACATATTTAGACTCTTATTTAGAGTATTTCACTGGTTTTAAGCCTCTAATTGTGCTTCACCAAGTCTTTTTAAAGCTCTTTATGGATATAAATAAATTTGAGATCGGCAATACGGTCATGAAACCGTTGTATATTACATTCATTTCTTCTCATTGGCTCAAAAGGAATTTGATTCCCTTGTGCATCCACTGGTCCATCATAAATTTAGAAAGCTCTCGATGGATTTTGCATATCTTCTTCTTTATTTTTCTAAAACTCTTCCTCCACGAATTCATCCTCAACAATCATGTTATGCTATATGATGCAAGCTAACATGAAGGATGTGATTACCGATTTCTTGTGCAATACACAACTATGATGAATAATTGTCCAAAGAGATTGCAAGATGCAAAAGCACCTCTCCACATTTTTTCGGTATGCCTCTTGATTCTTTGCGGAGAGGTTATCTTGCAATGACTGGGGATTGGAAATTATTTTGACAAATGTAGAGTACCTCAGATATATTGCGTCGGCCATATACTAAGCGTTGGAGTACCTTTCTCCGTTGACTTCATAAAACATAGTTAGGCTTCTTCCAACAAGGATCCCGTCATACATATCGGAATGGTAGAGCACGTTAATATTATTTTAAGCTCCCAGTATCCCGAAGAAACTATGTCATATCTAGGTATCATACGAGGCCACTGCCTCTAGGATAATAGTGAGGTGAGCCTTTCTCCCTGAGTATGCCCCTTGATGTGTGGTTGGGCAGTTCTTCCATTCTCAATGCATACAGTCGATACTTCCAATCATACTTGAAAACCCTCGTTGTTTGCCTTTATTCAAGAGCTGAGTGAGGTCTTCCAGTGTTGGAGTGTGGAGGTATCTTGAACTATAAATATCAACCACTTGGCGGCAAAACTCCTTCATACATTTTAGTGTAGTAGATTCCTCCATCCTTGTAATTTCTGTACATTGATCTGCTGCTGCGCTGTACGCCATCAGTCGTAGAGCACCGATCATCTTTTGTTGAGGTAGAAACTCTAGCATTCTAGTGGCATCTGCTATTTGATGCTAATATTGGTCGTAGTTATAGAGATCCATCATGATAGTGTTGAATACGTCTCTACTCATTCGGTACCTCCAGCGAATTTCTTACACGTTGAAGATAGGGCGCTCGACGAAGTAATCTTCCATGAGATTTTGTCCCCCTGCCTTCCCCTGTCTTGGTCGATTCAATCTTCAACCATGACATAAACCGTGACGATGTGGTTCATCATCATGTTGTGCCTCCTCCATGACCACCTGATTCACGAATGTTTGCTCCATATCATCATCCTCTTATCCTTGTTGTTGTCGCTGCCTGAAAAATTTGTTGAAGTTGAAAGGACTCATCAAAGTGATCTTATCGGAATTCTTGAAAAGTGTTTAGAGAGATGTGTTATTTGTTCGGATTGGTGGTGTGAGTTTAGAATGAGTGATGGATGAACATTTATAGCCAAATTAATATAGATAATCTGATATTTGAAGATGAAGATGAAGACACATGTCGCATCATCATTGGATCAAAATCTTATCCAAAATCTGCTCCAATTATTTTGTCGATAATGTTATCTAGGAGTGACACGTGTCACATCGTCAGTGGCCAAAAATCTTACCAGAAATCTTGTTGCAACTATGTTGCCGACAAAATAATTGGATACGTGGCAATGACATGTGTCATGTTTTTATTTGTAAAAAATCTTATCAAAAATCTTGTATATTAATTTATTATGTCAATAACGATACGTGACAATGACACATGTCACATTATGAATGATCGAAATCCAATCCGAAAAACTGATTGCTTAAGTAAATTGTGTGTTAGTGCACTCAAAAATTGATTTGCTCAAGAAAATTGTGGATTTTCTTTGCTTTTGCTTTTGCTTGAGCAATGGGTGCATATGTTCTTACCTCTTTGCTCATTTCTTATTCTTTGCCGCTGCCTTCGGAAGCTACTCGACGATACTTATCTCGCTGATCGTCATCCTCTGTCCCCACTACGGCAATATACCATCTCATTTTACTCATCCTATTGTCCAGTCTGTGCATCTCTCTTATTGGTGGCTTATAATCTTGGCCTTCAATCCTCCTATGATTTCAATTTATGCTTGAATCATCTAAGCTTTAACTTGGGCTCATAAATGGAGTAAAATATCGAATATCGAGGATATATTGACGGTCCAAAATTTGGATATATTGATGGAAATATTGATGAAACATCGATCTAGTGAAGATTCTGACGGAAATGACGGAAACTAATAAAAATATATAGAAATTTGTAATGAAACTTCTGGAGGTTGTTATATGATCAATTATGTACCTTATGTGAAAAGAAAATATTGATCAAACATCAAGACATATGAATTTATTATATTACTATTTGAATTAGTACGCGTTAAGTGCTGATAACTATTAAAATATAATTTAATAGTACTATTTTTATTTTTTGATGGCTAAAACTTAATGGGAGGCTAGGCTATCCCATTTTTGTACAATATGTTACACATCACACATCACACATCACAAAATTAAATATGCAAATACTTCAAAACCATGTGGAGGACCTATGAGTTTTGAAATTCACACTATTTTTCTCATCTCCCTGTGCAGAATCATGTGTGTATCGTGAAGAGTAATCATTAAATGATTACTCTCCCATATAATTGTATTGACTTACATGCCAACTATATGGGTCAGGAGACGGTCTTTGAGGATTCTGGAGCTCATAGTATGAACCAGACATTACTTGACTTTCTTCATTGCTATCATCATTTGAGGCATTTGTTTATGATTGTGACGATGAGTTATCACTTGTTGGAAGACCATAAGGCATGACATATGAAGGATAAAGCATTGCAAAATTGTGACCATAATAATAGGGTTGATAATTACCATCTCCAACACCCATTGAGCCAAAAGTGGTGGATAACACATCTTCAGCATTCCTTGATAAACTCCCTTGACCAATTTTTCTTGGATTGTATTTACTTCTTCTGCCTCCTATACCATATCCATGACCTGCTCTTCTGTCCCCATGGTCTTCATCTTGGGTTGAGTGTGTGAAATTTTGTTTCTCTATGAAGTAAAATGGTTCATCTCCATTGTAACCACCATATCCGCTACCACTACCACCGACTCCAATACTCTGCATTTCGTTGTCTCCTCTTCTAGTGCTTGATGAGCTTCCAGATCTCGTACCTAGAGTATCACTCGTCAACCGTGGAGGTTGAGAAGCATGTGAACTTCTAGGATTTGGACTAGGTTGAATATTTTCTTGACTCATAAGAGAATCAAAGGAGGCATTCTCATTAACATGTCATATAACCTCTTCACGAAGTACCTGCACGACATTTATTCCTTCAGCACGGGCAACAACAACAATTCTCTCAGCTGAATTTTGTTCCTCGTCATCCAAGTGTAGTGGTCTAATCCATTAATAAAGTTGATCTCTCTCTTCATCATCAAATTCAGTACCAATATCAAACACGTCCAATGGATCTATGGCCTCAATGTTTGCGTGGTCATTGAAGGATGGATTAGATATTGAGTATGTGAAGATTGCACATTTACCAAACTAAATGTTAAATTTGAAAAGTTTCCGAAAATTTCAAAAATTTTGTGAAATATAAAAAAATATCTGGAATATCGGGGATATATCGAAAATATCGATAAAAATCGAAAATTTTTAAGAAATTTAAGGATATAATTGAGAATTTTTCACGTAAGTCAAAAAAACTAAAATATTTACAAAATATCGCTGATAATATCGATTTTACACCTGGTTGGGCTCATATGATTTGTGTGGTTCAAGAATAGATTTCGTGGGTTAAGCTTTGATTGTGTTGTGATGTTGTGTAGCTCGAAAAGTCATAGAACATCCCCAAGCAACGACCTGGATATTGTCTGTTTTTGACTGCTCATCATTGTCTCCTACGTTTATGATTTTGTATGGTACTTTGCCTTGTTGCTTTAGCATTTCTTCTAGTTGTAACTTTCTTTCTGAATTGTTCTCCACAAGCCCTGGCCCTTTTTTTTTGTTTCTAAAACAACAAGCAAAACGGTACGCCTAACCTCAATTTCATAAGGCACAACATCTGCAATCAACTATACATTATTACACTAAACACAATTTGCATCGAACCCACAATGACATTTCAAATTTACAGTTTGAATCTTCCCATTAAGGATCTCAACTTCGTTGTAGTCAGATTATACACCGAGAATCCAATTTACTTTATTAATTATCTATTTTCTCAAGGACAAAGAAAATGAACTTAATGACTTTAATTCCTGCATCAGAAGCTAACTAATGTATATGAACCCTAGTTAGTTAATTCGCGAATCGTCGAATTTTTTGAAAGATTCAGAAAAGAAAAACACGTTTTTTTTTACTTAGCCGAATTATTCACGAATTTTACGTTTATTTCAATAAAAAAAATTTAAATTTTTTTTTATTGGATTTCCCTAGTTTTCTTCCTCTAAAATTTTTTTAAAAAGTAAAAAAAAAATTTAGCTGAATTTTTACGAATTTTATTCATATAAAACTATTGAATTTTACACGTTCGTATTTTTGACGTTTTATTCGCGTACCCTTTTTTTACTAACAAATATATGAACTCATGAAAGCCAATATGGCTCTTGTTGGGAATTTGCTAATGATATTCATGATCCAAAACAGGCTGCCGTTACACTCATAACAGTTTGCTAGATGAGACAACTTGTTAGATGAGGTTGGGGTACTTGAACAAAGTCACATTGAGTCGGCTTAATTTGGTCTTGTTCTCAAGCTTGCCTTCTTAGTAGCATATTTACTTTTCTTCGTATAACCAACTTCAAACATAATCTTTTGACCTGATGTTTTGTAAATGTATAAAGAGTTTGGCCATCTTCGAGTCTTAGTGCGATTTGCCTAACTTGACTTCAAAATGTTTCGTTTTGCTTTCACTATTGAATTGGCATGATAACTTAATTAATTGTTGATTTGAAATTCATCGTCTATTCTTCTTTGTGGAATGCACCTCCACGCTATCATATTCCTGGATTCTCGAGTTTCGGTTTAGCAATACATGCCTCTTACTACAAATGAAAGGACCCAACCCCGATTTAGTTGCCTAAACCGAAATCGAACCCCTTCTGAAAACGTGAACCAACAAAGACCATCAAAATTTCGGCAGAGTTTCGTTACTAACGCAGAATTACCATTACCTGCACCCGGAAAATACACTTCATCCTATGCCACAAAAATCAAACCGTGGGCACCAATCCCATCCGGATTTCTCAATATATCAACAATAATGTAAAGTAGTAAATATAACTATACTTTACAGAAATCCGTATGAAAATATGACATCACAATGCTCAGAGAGACCTCTAGTATATAATTATACAAATATACCACAACAGGTAGAACAAGAAACATACTGGAGGAAACAAGGTAGCTCGAACACTATGCCTCCGACCACGACGTGCGACACCCGAGTCCGAACTGCAAACTGGGCACGGAAACCGAAAAGCCCAGGGGAAAGGAAAATAAAAACGTTAGAGTGAGTGGACGAAAATAAACACATGCCTTTCACCAGTTATATACATAATCAATGTAAAACAGTGCGAGTTCCGAAAACATATATATATGGAGGTTGTCGGGCGAATCTCTCAAGCCCGACGTCAGGTGAATCGCTCAAACCCGACGGTGATAGGCCAGGGGAATCTCTCAACCCCAGCGGCATACAGGGGAATCTCTCAACCCTGCCCAGAGGAATCTCTCAACTCTGGCGGACTACCGGTGATCAGCCGAGTAGCCGAAACATCGATGCAGTAATGCCATCACCAATAGATATAAAATAATACCTCCGAAAATAACATATATCTCAACATCGTATAAAGTAAATACGGAAATTCACGTAAAATCACGAACTCGCAAACAACTGTGAAAATATAAAAATGTCCACTCACAGACTAGCGTAACGCAGTTCGCGTTAATCCCATGATCCGGCGGAAAATCCCTCGCCAAACGAACGATCACGAACCCCTGAATAATCATAAAATTCATTCCTCAAAATCATAACTCGACAACTCAAATCAAATCACGAGAAACAACCGTTCTCGGAAGCACATAATTCAAATACGACGAATCGTCGAAAATCCAATAATCACACCTCAAAACCTCGACATAATTTCGGACACTCAAATCAAATCACGAGAAACAACCGTTCTCGGAAGCACATAATTCAAATACGACGAATCGTCGAAAATCCAATAATCACACCTCAAAACCTCGACATAATTTTGGACACTCAAATCGAGAAACAAACCTCACCATTGCGATCGAGGCACGATTCCGAGCGAAATGACATGCAACTTGAATTGTCGAAAACCCCGAAAAGTCAACCTTTGACCACCGTTGACCACCGCCGGCGGCGGCGGCGCAACCAAACTGAAAATTTCTTGGCGGAGTAACCCCTATTCCACTCAAAATCCTCCAACAAGCAATTTTCACAACTGCATCAATGGCCAATTCTCACTCTAACTAGGTCAATTTCATGAAAAACTGAAATCCCACACAAATTTCATTTCAACAATTCTCCAAGCACAAATCAAATTGGAACTCCATACTTACATGGTTAGATTCATGGAGAAGAGAGCTTCAAAGCCCAATACTTCTTATAGCTCAACATGGCCGGAATCAAAATCAACCAAAACCCCAAAATTCCTCCATTTTTGGCCGGAATATTCTCTCTCCATGGTGAACCTCGCCGTGAAAGGAGGCCGGAACTGAGACCGGGAGGCCGAGACGAAATGATTGGGACCGGTGCCAAGCTCGTCGCGGGCAAGCCAAGGAGCACCGTCGTGCTCTCCTCCTCCCACCGAGTTGACCGGTCAAACTAGTCAACAACAATAATGCCAACATTGACTTTCCCAAAGGGGAAACCCACAATAAATAGCTTCCCAATTTGGAAACTTCCAAAATACATTTTACGAAAAACTTTAAATACCTGAAACTTTCACGTCGTAATTCCAATTTCGATAATTCTCGTGGCAACAAACTCAACTCAATATGCTCTTCAATTACCACCCGAAGTCAAACACTTCGACAAACCCGATAAAAAGTCAACGGTTCAACCCAACACATGCTAAACCGACTAAATAATCCACGATCGTAAATATTCGTAACTTAATCCTCGCAACTCGGAAAAATCCTCCGGAAGTTCCCACAAGCTCGAAATTAAATTCTCAACAACTTTCACGAAGGATCCGAAATCAGATTCTCGCCCGGTAATTTAGTCGCTAAGAAGGCCGCCATTTTAAACCGATTATGCCGAAATTTCAAATATTCATAATTTATTCCTCAGTCGTCCAAATAATGATCCGGAACCGTCCACGAACTTGAAATCATGTGAACAATAACTCTCGAGAACAGATTCAGCTCAAATTCTCGGCCAATAATTTAGTCGTGATCAAAGCTAGCGATTCAAACAATTATCGGAAATCTGTGATTACGCGGTAACTCACGAATCAAACTGATTATACTTCTGATTCTGTTTCGGGTCGTCACAACAAATGCTTTAGATATTTCTAGAAGGCCATCGCAATAAGTCATACGCCCTCCCTGTTTTCTTTCTTTAGCAGATATGCCAAAGGAGAGTAAGGTAACTGAGGTTGGGGAAAATATCCTTGGTGATAGGAATCTAGAACTCGTAATTTGGACTCCGAACAATTTTCAAATTCAACGAGTGGGAAAAAAAATTGTGTCCTCGGACAAAGTCTTAGTTTTTCTATTTCCCAACAAGGCCAATTTTTTTATTGGTACCCGTCATTTTCTCTCACCACCTTATGTTTTTAAGATTCCCTTTGCACCCGTCATTTCAAATCTTGTGGCGGATTACTGGTTTACATCCCATGCAACTTAATTCCAACTCATACATGTTATTTGGTGGATTGTTGGCCATGGGAATGAAATGGGAAGCATCCCTTGGCTTAAGTGATTTCTTTTTTTTACACTGGTGTTCCCATATCGCGAAAAAAATATGTTCTTTAATTACGATCCCCATGCTCAACGAAAGATTTTTGAGAAATTGGTATGGAACTTTTTCGATTCGAAGAATGAACCCCTTATGGTCACCGGTGGATGGGCAGCACCCGAATGGATGAATTAACATTTAGGGCTCCTAAATCATTTTTCAACCTTGGTATGTCTCTTCTTGTCAAAAACTAATTCTTCTTATTTCTTTAGTGTCGATTGATTCTTAATATCACATTGCTTTTGCGTAGTGTACTCTCCAGCTTAGGTCGAATCGGTGTTGGATGAGGCACACATGAGTTAGGTAAGAGAATATGTTATAGGGTATGGATGTCATGCCACTCAATTTGCTTTGGCTGCCAACCTTGAGGCGATATCTCAATCCCGCTTGTTGATCGATTTATCCTAACTTCCTGAAATCTTTAGATCCTAGTCTTTCTGAGAAGGATATGTTCCGTCGTACTCTAGACCTTGAGAAGAACTTTTCCACATCTGAAAGAACTCATGATTTTTTTACAGAGTTTTGAGGCTAATCATCTTCAACTACAAGAAAAATTGTTTTAGATATCGGTTCTAAGATATCGATCAGAAAAAAGAATGATGTAAAATGATTATTTTAACATCGGATTGTGCAAAATTGATGTCTTTGTGTAATATAAACATTGCTTTACGTACTCGACAGATGTCTATAGTCTTATCTTCAAATTGAAAAAAAAAAAAAATCGAAAATGACTAAGTTAAAATTTGGGGAATGCGGGGACCTAAATTGCCATACGCGCTCAAACTTAGTCCACACATGGTTAGAATTGCTAGTCAGAATTGCATGCCCTAACTCTCACTCTCAGCTCCTCGATTACTCACTTCCTAAGAAATTCATCTCTCTCACTTTGCTACGAGACCTTGCCGCTTGCCAATCTGATCGACGGTGCTGCTCGTTGGTCTAACGAGGTTGGTGTCACCTCATATCTCTCCTCTCACCTCAACCATCGCTGGTCTCACCTCAACCCTCGCTAGTCTCACCTTGCTGCTCACCACTATCACTGCTCCCTATCACTTCGACGTTTCTCGAAGGCCAAAAGTTAAGCACTATCTTTCCTCCGACGCCACCATTTGCATCTCTCTGATCTCCGTTTTCCTCTCACAACTTTCAGGTACGTCTCTTCTGCGTATCACATAGCTTTGATTTTGCTACTTATCAGTGTAGAGTTTACTTTGTCTTCTGTAATTAGTTCAAAGTTGGGATAAACATTGGGGCTTTGATTGAAGTTATTTTGGCTATTAAGTGGTTGGATTTATGCTTAGTTACTGAGAAAAGAACAGGTGTTATATTGGAGAAATCTGCTATTTAGTATGATCCCAAGTAATTAGTAGATGATTTCAACTTACTTTTGGAGTTGGTTTCTTGTAACTAGATTGGGTTTTTGATCTGAGAGTTTTTCTTGTGCAGTAAGTGGTGATTGAGGAGTTAAGAAAGAGATTAAATGATTCTTTGCAGAGCTTGGAGTAGAAGAGTATTCCCACTTTACGCTTGCATAAATTAGGTTAGCATAGTCAATAATCTCTTCCTGGTTTATAATTTACTTATATATGATTGTTAGTTTGTGTGTGAAGTGCATGAATTTGTAGTAATTTGTTTATTGTTGATGTCTTGTTTGAAATATAAAATGTACGTCATAGTTGTTTGATTTTTTGTTATGAATTAATTTCAGTTATGGATAAATCTTGGATTAATGAAGATAGAGATACTGAAAAATATTCATTGGGTGTTGAAAGTTTCTTGATGTTTGCTAAAGAAAATACTAGTAACCATAAGAGAGTTCGTTGTCCTTGCTCCAAATGTGTCAACGTACTTTAAAGTGAAGAAGATTAATGTGATTAGAGGAAATTTGTTTTAATTTGGTTTCAGTTTGAGTTACACAAACTGGTATTGGCATGGGAAAACAATCTAGTCTTCTTGTGCTAGTGCACTTAGTGATATAGGTCTGCCTCAAACCTCTCAATTTCATTCTGAAACTGTGGATATGTGTGAAGCAGCTTTCGATGAGGGTGATTATAATGAGGCCTCTTATGAGTTTAATAAGTTTGTTAAGGATGTAGAAACACCACTATATGATGGCAGTGAATACTCTAAGTTAGATGCATTGTTGCAACTTCAAAATGTGAGAACTACATTTGGTATGAGTGATGCTTGTTTTAATGAGCTACTTTCAACTGTCGGGAGGTTACTCCCCAAAGACAATGTATTGCCTGAACCTTGATATGAGGCAAAGAAAGTACTTTCCAATTTAGGGCTGCAACATGATAAAATACATGCATGTCCTAACGACTGCATATTATTTAGGACAAAGTATTCTGAGTTAACAACTTGTTCCAGGTGTGGTGTGTATCGCTGGAAGAAAAGAAATGATGATACACTTAAAGTGGGGCAACCTGCCAAGGTGTTGTGGCATTTTTGTATAATTCCTAGATTTATACGCTTGTTCAAATCTCCTACAGTTGCTGAATTGCTTACTTGGCATAAGTACAAGTGAACTCAAGTTAGATACATGCGTCATTTGGCTGATTCTCCTGTTTGGAAGTTAGTTGATTATAAGTGGCCCTATTTTGGTAGTGAACCAAGAAATCTAAGGTGCGCATTATCTACAGATGGCATCAATCCACATAGTGGTAAAGATAGTAGATATAGTTGTTCGCCTATCATGTTGGTGACTTATAATCTTCCCCTGTGGTTATGCATAAATAGGAAGTTTATGATGTTATCCTTATTAATCTCTGGTCCAAAACAGCCAGGAAAAGACATAGCTATCTACTTGCTGCCATTGATTGAGGAGTTGCAAACTTTGTGGGATGGAGTGCAAGATATCTACGATGCATTTAAGAAAGAATACTTCACTCTTAGAGTAGTTCTATTATGGACCATTAATGACTTTCCAGTCTATAAAAATTTATCGGGGTGCATCACTAAAGGCTACAAAGGATGTCCAATCTGTGGTGACAAGACTTCTGCCATTTATTTGAAGCATTCGAAGAAGATGTCTTATGGCTGTCACCATAAGTTCTTTTCACGATATCATCTTTATCGTAGGCAGAAAAAAAATATTTAATAATAAACAAGAATTTAAAGATGCCTCAAACCCACAATCTGGTCAGGATATTTTTTTTTGACACAGTAAAACATCTCAATTACGAGTATGGGAAAGGAAAAAAGAAAAGGACTAAAGATGCTTCTGCTACTACTTGTTGGCAGAAGAAGTCCATCTTTTTTAACTTGAAGAAGTCTATCTTTGGATTGGCCAAGGAGTCATAACAGCGTACATTGCGTAATCACCTTGACACTTGGTCCAAATTATTAACTTATTATGCCAATTCTCTGAATTTTAATCCAAATATTTTTGTTGTAGGCACCTGCATGAAGTGATTAGTGAAAGAGAATATCCATATGTTTGGATTTATTGATCCTACCCAAATATTTGAAGCTGAGAAATCAAAAAAAAATTGAAAGCTACTTAGTCAAATAGTTGAAAGACGGAAATGCTGACCGTATCATGTTTATGCGCTTCAATACAAAGTGAGTATTCATTTGATATAATAAACTCATTTTTCTTTTAACTATTAATTATGTTAAATCTTACCTATATCAAAATTTGTAAGTGATCTCTACTATTTATTATTAATTATGTGTAGCAAACATTTGATTCTGATTATTATTTGGAAGTGATTATTATTTGGAAGTGAAATTTTTATTGTGGACTCTATGCCAAAACCAACCCACTTCACAAAGTGGAAGAAGACCGTGTTATATTTGTTTTTTGTATGTAACTCACTACTAGAGGAGAGCATTGGGGCGACGTAGTTACATTTTTTCGTCGTCCCAATTTCAATGAGGCGACGTAGATTTCCTCAGATATTAATTACGTCGCTTCAACAAATTGAGGCGACGTAGATTGGTTTTGGTCGCTTCAATAATATGAGGCGACCACTTTTTACATTCGAAGCGACGAAGATGAGTTTGGTCGCCTCGAAGAAAATCGAGGCGACGAAGATTGGTCAATCTTCGTCACATCGTTTTTTTTTAAAATCTGGATATGCTCTTCTCCTTAAAGGCAAACTGTTCATAAAGTTAAAATTTTAGAAAAACAGTTCATTCGCGTTCTGGAGCTGTTCTTCTGCGATTTTGGGAGAAATTTTAAGAAATTGAGAAAGAAGGTTGTTCTTGCCATTCATTTGATTCTTGAGTAAGGTTAGTTTGATTTGTATCTCTTTAACCCTATTTATGACCATAATATGTTAATTTAGAAGTGAAATTGAAGTTGATGTGAAAGTTTTGAAGTTGAATTGAATTTGGTGTTATATTGAAGTTTTAGTGTTTGAATCATTGAATTGTGAAAAATCATGTTATGGGTTCATGAATAATGTTTGCAATTTGGTTAAATTTAGTGAAATTTATTGATGATTAGAAGTGAAAATGAAGTTTATGTGAAATTTTTGACGTTGAATTGAATTTGGTCTTATGTTGTAGTTTTAGTGTTTGAATCATTGAATTGTGATAAATCATGTCATGGGTTCATGAATAATGTTTGAAATTTGGTTAAATTTAGTGAAATTTATTGATGATTAGTGTAGATTAGGTGTATTCGAGCCTTAATTAGTAGTGTTATTAGTGTTAATCATGAAATCAAGCGTATGGTTATATATAATTGTGGTGTTTATCAACTTAGAACTCCCGTTTGAGAATCAACAACTCATCTAGTTGATCGAGTTGAGTTGTTGATTCTCGAATTGTCCCATTTTTGGACACTTTAGGTGAACATGACTTTGTTGATCCTTTTGCTATTCATGTGATTTCAGTTTCAGTTTTGGGATATGGTTTCGACAGTGTCTCCTTTCAATGTTCCCCGAGTGCAAATTAGGTTGTTTAGATATGTGTGCACTCGGAAAACTGTAGGGAGATGCTGCCGAAATTTCCCTAAACTAGAGCTGAAACGCATGGGTGCAAGAGCTTTGACAAATGTCGTGTTCCCCTGAAGGGGATAGGACCCAACCCGGAGGCATAAGCCGAAGAAGTGTGGTGTTTTGGTTGAATAGCAACTGTGGCATGGTAACTTTGTTCATATTGATTGTTTATGTTGACAGGAAACATGGACGGACACCCAGACAAAACTTGGATGACATATCATCATGCTGATCCAAGGTACATCACAGGCATATTTGAGTTTATGAATTTTGCCCGACGACATAGTAACGGAGCCGATTATCACTACTGCCCGTGTAAACGTTGTAAGAACGGTCCGTTCAAGGTTACTATGGATGTCATGTATCATCACTTATCACACAGTGGTTTGAGTCCAGATTATACAGTCTGGCACCTTCACGGGGAAGTTTCTGGTGAATCGGCAATGCTCAGTCAACGAAGACAGTGGCTTCAAGACAGAGTCGGTCCTTCTAGTGGTGCCGGTCCTTCAGTGAACCTGCAGTTGGAGATTCTACATGATGCATATCCCTATTATCCTGGATACCATGCAGATGCACCCCAACAATTAGTGGAAGATAATTCTGGCATGAACTTCAATGACATGGTAGATGATGATTATGAAAAGTACGATAGATTATTGAAGGAGTCACAGACCCCATTATATGAAGGCAGTGAAGAAACTGTTTTGAGTGCCATATTAGATGCAATGGAAATGAAAAATGAAAATGGATGGTCGGACACAAGTGTTGACTCTTTATGTATTTACATTAATAAACTTCTTCCTAAAGGGCACACATTCCCCTGTTCATACTCGAGGATTAAAAAAATCTTGAGTGATCTTTCACTCGGTTACGAAAGAATTGATGCGTGTGAGTTTAACTGTATGTTGTTCAGGGGGGCACTTGCAAACGAGAGGATTTGTCCAGTGTGTTATTCTGAAAGATATAACCCATATACAAATGATATTCCCAAAAAAATCATTCGTTCCCTCTAACACCAAGGTTGAAGCGTTTGTTTATATCCCCACACACTGCCAGGCATATGCGATGGCTGGAGGAGCGAATATGCGTGGCTGGTAGCCTCAGCCACCTAGCTGATGGAGAAGCGTTTCAACATTTTGACAGAACTTTTCCAGGTTTCGCACGGGACTGCAGGAATGTGCGCCTTGGAGTTGCAACAGACGGTTTCAATCCATTCGGAACAATGGGAACTTTGCATAGTACTTGGCCCGTTGTTGTGATGCCGTACAATTTACCACCGTCTATGTGCATGAAGAAGGAATATAACATGTTATCAGTCTTGATTCCAGGCCCTAAATCTCCCGGAAAGTGCCTTAGTGTACTCATTGAGCCGATGATCGAGGAGCTAATACATTTATGGGTCGTTGGAGTCCATATTTTTGATCGAGTAGACAATGAGGTATTCTTGATGAAGGCAGCGGTAATGTGGACTATTAGCGACTTTCCAGATTTAGGGATGCTTGCGGGGTCAACTGTGAAAGGGTACAAGGCATGTCCAATTTGTCTAGATGAGCTAACTTCAGAGCATATATGTGGGAGGATAGTTTATGAAGGTCATCGAAAATGGCTCCACCAAGATCACCATTGGCGATTGAGCAAGGCATTTAATGGGAAGGTGGAGTTTGGCGGAAGACCCTATCAGAATAGTGGAGATGAAATTTTGGAGGATGTTAGGTCACACGTTTACCCTATTCTTAGCCAACATAACGACTTGAAGGTGCCATACAATCCGAATAACAGACAATGTTGGACTCATGAAAGCATATTTTGGAAGCTGCCTTATTGGTCATCATTGAAGATCAGACATTGCTTAGATGTCATGCACATTGAAAAAAATGTGTGTGACAACATCCTTGGAACCATTTTTGCGATTGATAAGAAGTCTAAGGATGGTCCAAAAGCTCGCACTGCTTTGAAGAAGAGGAATGTGCGAAAAAACCAGTGGCAAAGAGCGGGTGACGAGGGGAGAGCGAAAGTTCCTCATGCACCCTTTTTAGTTAAAAAGGATGATCTAGAAGATGTGTTCCAGTGGTTTAGGGATGTTAAGTATCCTCTTGGTTATGCAGGTAGTTTGAGAAGTAAGGTGAAAGTAAGTTCCCCATCACAGTTTTATGGATTGAAGACGCATGATTGCCATGTGTTGCTTCAACATCTTCTTCCAGTGGTTATCAGAGGGTTCCTACCAGAAAACGTTGTAAAGCCATTGATAGCACTGTCAAATTGGTTTCGTCAACTATGCAGTAGGGAGCTTAAGAAGGAGGTTGTGCGTGACATGGAAACTGAGATAGTGATGATTCTCTGCAATTTGGAGCTCATTTTTCCTCCACATTTTTTTACATCTATGGTTCATCTCATGGTTCATCTGCCCGAACAAGTATTCCTTACAGGTCCAGTACACTATACATGGATGTATCCAATTGAAAGGTAAAATGTTTTTCATTGCTAATATTATGTTCGTTATGTAATATGTCGGCAATTAGGAAATGTTTTTCATCGGCTAATATTATGAAAGGTAAAATGTTTTTCATTGCTAATATTACGTTCGTTATGGATGTACTAACCCTCTATGTGTTTTTGCAGGCAATTAGGAAAATATAAAAAGTCAATGAGGAATACACGTTACCCGGAAGGTAGTATTACTGAACAGTACCTCGTACATGAGTCGGTGACGTATGGTAAGTTTTATCTCAGACGGATGGACCATGAAGATATCGACACTTCCCCATAGTGGAATATCAGCTGTGTTTCACTCTTAGTAAGACCAGATATTATCGAGACTCGTTGCCAGTTTAGGTTGACTGAGGCAGAGACTGCTGAGGCTCACTGGCAAATCTTGGTGGAAACAGACGAAGTCAAACCTTACCTAGAAGAACATCTCAGAAGGTTCAAGGCTAAAAATGGTGAAGATTTCGACGAGGGTCGTCGTCGGAGGAGTTTTCTTCGATGGTTCTTAACATGGGTACATCCAACTATTAATTGTTGTAAGGTTCTTTGAGGGTTTATAACACTTATCTTTCACTTATCTTAACACTTATCTCTCAGGTTTCCCTTAAAGAAAAAAACTCGGACCCGAGCTTGGTTGCAGGAATAAAGTCATTAGCTCAAGGACCTCAGCAATTTCGGGTTTATAAGTCGTGTTATGTGAACGGTGTCAAGTTCACCTCGTTTGATAGAGATCAAAGAACCGTGACTCAAAACAGCGGTGTCATGATAGACATGGGTTCATCCAAGTTCTACGGCCATGTTAACTACGTGGTCGAAGTATTATATGCAGGCCGTATGTCAGTGTTGTTGTTTAAGTGCACATGGCACAACTCCGACGACGAGGAAGATCTTGACACCGTTATAACAGATTATGGACTGATATCAGTGAATACAAACAACAGTTACTATGAGGATTCACCCTTCATAATTGCAACCAAAGCAAAACAAGTATTCTACATAGATGATCCAAAGGCTGGTGGTACTTGGAAGGTAGTACAAGAAATGTCGCACCGCAATGTCTACAGCGCTGACGTACTTGCCATAGATGAAAACATATTGCGTACAGGAGATCATATATTCGAGCCTTACCAAGAGGACACTCCCACGGTGATACAATTTTACCAAGATTTTCAACTACTTTTGGATGAAGAAGGAGAAGAGGATGAGGACGAGGACGAGGAAGAGGACGAGGACGAGGACGAGGACGAGGACGAGGACGAGGACGAGGACGAGGACGAGGACGAGGACGAGGACGAGGACGAGGACGAGGACGAGGACGAGGACGAGGACGAGGACGAGTACGAGGACGAGGACGAGGACGAGGACGAGGATGAGTACGAGGACGAGGACGAGGACTAATCTAATATTATTATGAATTTGAAAACTAGACATTGTATTTTCATTAAATCATACATTATGTATTTGAAAACTTTCAAATTTGTGAATTTGTAAAAAAATAAAAATGAGGCGACCAAGATGTCAAAGTTCGTCTCTTCAATGTGTTGAAGCGACGAAGATTCAATCTTAGTCGCTTAAACACATCGAAGCGACGAAGAATGCAATCTTGGTCGCTTAAACACATTAAAGCGACGAAGATTCAATATTTGGTCGCTTCAATACATGGAAGCGACGAAGAATGAAATCTTGGTCGCTTCAATGTGTTTGAGCGACCAAGATTGCATTCTTCGTCGCTTCAATGTGTTTAAGCGATTAAGATTGAATCTTCATCGCCTCAAAACAAGTATAATTGCTGCTCACAGTTTCATTCTTCTTTATTCTGGTTCGATCACTTTCTTCCTCTTCAACCCTATTCTTCTCACAGTTTCGTTCTTCGTTCTGAAAGTTCCTCAAAACCCTAATTAAAACCCCAAAACACAAAATCCCTTCCACCCTAAATCTTAATCCCCCTCCCTCCCCTCCTCCTCTACCCTAGACCCCCTCCCTCCCCTCCATAAAAACCCTAAATTCCCAAATCATGTTGCATCCCGAATCTGTAAATCTCAAGGTATGCCTCTCTCTCTCTCTCTCTCTCTCTCTCTCTCTCTCTCTCTCTCTCTCTCTCTCTCTCTCTCTCTCTCTCTCTCTCTCTCTCTCTCTCTCTCTCTCTCTCTCTCTCTCTCTCACTCAATCTTCCCGAATTGATTTGGTTTACAAGGTTTGCTATTTGCCATTTACCTTAAAATAATTTACCATTGTTAGATTTATATGCTAGAATCGATCTTTGGGTTTGTCATCATGAACTTTCCATTTGTTAGAGTTTCATACACCATTTCGATTCATAACCGCATTTGTGTGTGTGTTAGATCCGGGTTGCTCACTAGGTCCACTTTAATTGTTGTAATAGCTTGATCGTAGTTGTCTGGTTATGTCTAGTTAGTGTATGTGTGTGTCAACCTTATAACGCATAAGCATGTCGAGTGACTAGTGCCATCTATGTAGTAACCTTCAGTTGTTGTATATGTTAGAGTATGTGTGTGTTAGTGTATGTGTTAGTGTATGTGTTCATTGTGATTCATGTGAAATCGATTTAGGAGTTAGTGTATGTGTTCATTGTGATTCTTGTTAGTGTCTAGCTACTGTGTATTGTGATTCATGTTAGTGTCTATCTACTGTGTATGTGTTCATTGTGATTCATGTTAGTGTCTAGCTACTGTGTATGTGTTAGTGTATGTGTGTGTTAGAGTTGTATATCTAGCTACTGTATTGGCATAAGTTGTGATTCACGTGAAATCGATTTAGGAGTTATCTTGCTCCATATTGCAACTGTTCTTGGAATGGCAACTGTTTAGTATGAGTTATGGACCCACAATGCAGGGTCATGTTGTGGTATTTTTTAGAAGTCTGATGTACGTTGGTATGAGTTATGCAACTGTTTAGAAGTCTTGGAATGGCAACTGTTTAGTATGAGTTCTGCTACTCTGGTATGTAAAGCATGTGTAGGTTTGAAACTTTGAAGCATTCGAATTCATATCATGGTCATCGTGTAGGTTTGTTTTGGTAAAAATCTTGGTCGGTAAAGCATGTTTGTGAAATCGATTCATATGTTAACTTCAAGTGGTAGTTGTGACGAGTGTGTAAAGGTTATGATTAAGTTATTGGTTTAGAATAGGGTTGCCAAAGTGCTTGTTTATGAGCAGAGTATGGTTTAAGAATAGGACTTTTTTTAATGTTTTAACAGAATGGCTCCCAGAAATACAAGTCACCAAAGGAGGAAAGCGGCGATCCAGCGTCGCGAAGCGGCGGCGGCTGCAGCTGCGGAGGCGGCGTGGCGACCATTCAGCAGAGAGGGGGCTTCCGGGTTGGGCTGCCCCACGGGACAATCTGGGACCCCGACGATTCCAGCAGTAGGGGGTTTAACGCCCGCCCCAAACCTTGAGGATGCGATTCCAGCAGTGGATGACAGCGACGCCACTACAGCCTCGCAGCACCCTCCCGCCCTCAGCATCCGGTGCAAGAAGACCAAATTCCCCGACATGGTGGACATGGCAACCGGAAATCCGACGACGCAACAGCGCGGAGTTGTTGTCGGGACGAAGACTGAGTACTTCGTCCGGATGAACAACAATAGACGACTACAAGTCGCTTACTCTACGAGACATCGGGGGCCTGCGACGAGGGAATTCAGGAGTCTGATGTCCAGAGACATCGGTAGCATCATCCGCGGAAAAGTTCCAATTCTTGCACCTAGCTTTTTGGGACTTAGCGATTTGCATCGCGATATCGTCAATACAAATATTGAGGTATACTTACTGCCCTTAGCTTACTTTGTTACTTTACGGTTTATGTAAATATAACTTTTACATAACGGAATTTAAATGTCTTGTGCTAGACGAACTATGACATCCCGGCGACTGATGTGGAGATGTGGAACTTTATTGATGCGACGGCGCAAACAATCTACAAGGATTGGAAGTATGATTACCATCAACATTATCTCCACGTCAGCCAGGAGACTCCGGCCGAGTTTCTCGGGAGGGAAGACCAATGGGCGTGGTTAAAAGCCCACTTCGAAGACCCTGCTTACTTGGTGAGCTTCATAAACTATCCCCACAGTTTTGGTAGCCAACAATTTAAAAATATACATGTTTATCTATTCTTATTTTAAAATGATTTTTGTGTGTGTGTGGCAGCGATTGTGCGAACGGAATCGAGGAAACCGAAATAAGAACAAGGAGCAGCAGCTCAACCACCATTCGGGATCTCTCGCCCTCTCGTACCGAAGCGAGGTGTTAGAGAAGGAGGGTCATAGAGCGTCTGCCGTCCAGACTTGGATTAACGTATACCAGCCGGACAAGAATGCGGCTGAGAAAGTGGTAAGCAAAAATATGTTTCGTTACGTTATTACAATTATTTATGTTTACCATATTGTAATATTATTTATTTAATATATTTTAATTGAGCAGGCGGCAGTGAAGCGAAGACTCGATGAAGTCTTGTCGCAACAAGATAGTGTTGCGGGTGACACTGACGGCGATGCGGTTTCCCAACCCCATCCTCTTCCTCTTGATACACAAATAAATATCATAGAGGAAGAGGTGGGTTCAAGGCCCGGGACCTCTATAAGAGGTAATACTCTAACAAACCACCGTCGTTCATCTCGATTTACGTTTTGCTCTATTTTTGTTTACTATTCTAATACTAATATTTGTTCTTGTTCGACGTGACAGGGGTGGGGCGAGCTCTCACACGCGACCCCAAACCGAGAGGAGGGGCCCGAGTAGATGAAACCCAAGCCCTGAAAAGGGAGGTCGCTGAAGCCAGAGAGGAGGCGCGCAGATCGAGCGAGGTGGCGCGCAAAGCCAGAGAGGATTTTAATAAGCTCGCCCAAAGGGTCCAACAAATGGAGGCCTTAATGCGATCATTCCAGGCTGGGAGTCAACAACCTCAAACTCCTCCACCACCTCCTGGCTTGTAATCGAGCTGCATTGCCGTCCCCCAGCATGAGTCTACTGTGTGAATCGAACAATAGTATCTAGGCTTTGTATAAACTGTTAACGTTTTGATTTGTGGCATATTTTTCTATATAACTTGATTTGTGGTTGAATGAGTTTTTGTGTTTTTAAATTGTGATAGGTTGTGACTTGGTACATTAATATTTATTTTTTATTTTTTTTCTTTTTCACTCAATGAGGCGACGAAGAATGATCAATCTTCGTCACCTCATTGAGTGAAAAAGAAAAATAAATAAAAATTAAATACATTGAAGCGACGAAAATTGATCAATCTTCGTCGTCTCATTGAGTGAAAAAAAAAAATTAAAATTAAATACATTAAAGCGATGAAGATTGATCAATCTTCGTCGCTTCAATGTACATGGAGCGACGAAGATTGATCAATCTTCGTCGCCTCATTGAGTGAAAAAGAAAAAAAAATTAAATATAGTGAGACGACGAAGATTGATCAATCTTTGTCGCTCCATGTAAATTGAAGCGACAACATTTATATCTTCGCGGCGAAAAATTGAAGCGACGTATATTTTTTTTGTCGTTTCAAAAAAAATGAAGCAACGAAATTTTTCAATCTTCGTCGCCCCAATGGTGAAGGGATCAATCTCAAGCGACGTATCGAGGCGACGAAGAGTTGGTTACAACAAATCGAGGCGACGAGAAAATTATCCGAGGCGACCATGAAGCTTCGTCGCCTCGAATCTCTTCCCTAATAGTGACTATGCGTATGTTTCATCAATGTTTCATCAATTTTACTTCATATTGAATGACTCAATTTTACGTTTACTGCATATTGAATGACTTAATCTAATGACATCTTTCTAATGACATCTTTTGTATATATGGACGTAAAAATATTTAATGAGATAACAAAGTGCCAACAGTTAAAAGACTTGCTATACCTTGCTAGTATAATGGATGCAAGCCCTAGAATGAATGAGCGACATCTCCATCAGAATACAGGACATTAGGATTAAGAAACATATATAATAAAGAACATTTTTGGTCGATTCATATATATATATATATATATATATATATATATATATATATATACAGGAACAACAAAAGAAGCTCCCCCATCAGAGATCATGCAAGCTGACTAAAGCTTCGACTCGATAGCGCTAATTCCGCAAGCCTTTCGACATTAATTCAACTAATGGATACACGCACGCAGATCACACAATTGAAAAACTAAGCAGACTTCACTAGTTTATTACATTACTGCATCTGCCTCCGAAGGCATTTACTATTTCACACCCAGCTAGTTGATTAAGCTTAGCTAACTAGCTAGCTAGACACGAAGATGTACGTGCATTCCACTGATTCTAGTAATACAATACAAATGCTTTGCTTGCAGTTGCAACAACATAGTCCAGACTCTAAAGAGTTCAGTGAGGATGGTGACCAGGTAGCTTCTCCTTGATCTTCTCCATCATCCCCTTCTTCTCGTGCTCCAGCGGAGTCGGAGTCGGTGTCTTGAACGCCGGCCCACCACCCTGCGCCTACTCATCCTTGTGCTTCCCACCAAATGTGTCTCTGATTTTCTCCTTCAGTCCCTTCTTCTTCTTGATCTTCCCTCCTTGCCCATCATCCACTTCCTCCTCCTACAAAACAAAATATATAGTTCAAACTTGTTAAGATTTCACGCGTGAAATCAAATCGAAAGCTTTAGTTAAGTCTTACTTACCGAACTAGAGCTGGAGCTTCGGCGGTGTTCACCGCCGAGACCAGTGGTGTGGCGCTCTTGCTGTAGATGTTCACCAACAGTTGTCGGTTTTCCGAGACCATGCATAGCCTGCCCAGCCATCACTCCGGCACTCATAACTCCTGCACCGCCGCCAGTTGCCCCCATCCCCATATCCAAAGGATGACTACCTCCTCCGGTTCGCGGAACGTGCACACCTGTCCCTGGAACATGAGCTCCGGTACCGAGGATGTGCGTGCCAATCCCGGGAATGTGAGCACCGGTTCCGGGAACATGTTTCCCGGTGCCAGGGACGTGGATCCCTCCGGTATCAGAACTGTTGTGTCCGGTTTGTGTACCAGTGGCGCCGATACCAGCACCAGGGCGGATGGGTTGGGTTTGGCCGCCCTCGGTGGTGGCGACGCCGGTGAGGTGAATGGGGCGGCCCTGTTCGTTGGTTAGCTGCACCGGGTTGCCGTACTGATCAGTAAGTGGGATGGGATTGCCGTACTCGTCTCGGATTTCAGACATTCTGTATAGCCGGGGTTTTTAAGTATTTGAGGCGAGTAGTGTTGGAAATGAACCAAGTTCAACGAGGGTTCGCGATCGGGTTGTCTGTTAAAAGGGTAATGCAAAAGAGGTGTGGCCTCCATTCACGTCACACGTGGAATTTTCAGTGGCAATAAAAAGCCAAGACGAGCATGCAGGAGCTCGGATGGCCACGTTTGATGGAGATTAGACGTGGGATATTTCTTGGCCGACACGTACCTGCAGTGATTGTGAGTTTTATAAATTTTGGATAGAGCAAAAGAATCAATCGAGGGAGAATTTTTTCCAAGTGACTGTCAGTCTAACTCAGTTTCATTGACCCTCCAATAATTATTTACTACTTGATAAATTGATCTTCACACTTAATGGCGTCTTCTACTTCTTTTGTTCAGTTGCACATTATACTGTAGGTCAGAGGTCTCCATCAGTAAAATTGAGAGTCCGAATGATCCCTCACAAATTTTGGTAAGCGAAATTTTTTTGATTCAACTGCAAACCAATTAGATAGTTATGATTAGGAAGATTACGGTGTTAAATTGGAACTTAAATTCATGCACATTATTAGATTCAAGTGATGTGACCAACTAATTAGAATCATAATGAATGCTTATTAGATTGTTTGCAGGATTAGTACATAAATAGTACTGCAAGTCCTAATCCATCTTGTACACTGATATAGTACTCTTTATGTTATAATAGAACTTAGTGTTCAACTTGTATTCTGATAATAAGTAAGCACAAGTTGAACCTATATATAGAAGATGTGAGGTCCCTATGCTCTACACGATTTTACATTCAGTTCTTCCCATCAAAGAAGTATCCCTGCAGTAGAGAACAGAAGCCCTTGCTATCCTCAGTTTATCAAGATGTCCATCACCATCAATGTAGCTGGTAAGCTATTATGATTCTTTTGGTTTTGTTCATGTTTGAGTCTAACGTGTTTATATGATTGAAACAAACTTCAGTTTATGTACTTCAATTGGTATCAGAGTTTTGGCTCTTTAGTCATATAAATCGATGAAATAAAAACTCATACGTAAAAACATTAGGGTTTATATTTGAACAAAAAAAAATTCTGAACTTCAGTTTTCGGGCCAAAACCCAAAATTCAGTAAAGGCCCGAAATCAACAAATTGGGCCTATGATATCGCATACAAGCCGAAGCCCAAGATCAGTAATATGAAAAACTCAAATTTTGGGGATTCAAATGACCGTTGACCCAACGCCCAAAATTTTCCAATTCGCTGGTTGGGATTTCAGTACGGCAAGGTGCTCGAATTCATTAACGAATTCGGAAGGGATTCAAAACCCATATATCGCAATCAAGTTAGTTGTTTCATTTTTTGTAAATCGCAAAGAACCCTAGAGGAATGTTCCTGGTGTTCCAATAAGTTAGGATAGATATGACCGGATGAAATTTACGTGTTCTGATTGTGATTTTGTGCACCTGTGGATTGTTTCGATTCATATTGAATAATTGTTGTGTATGAAATTGTTGTACTGCCACTAACACTGCAGCACTGTGAGCAGAGGCCAATGTTAGTTATGTATGATATATCTTGATTTCGATTAAGGATGTTTTGAGCATCTACAAAGAACGTGAAGAATGTCTGTGAATGAAATCAAAAGTATGAAATTGCTGAATGACTTATTGCTTGTCTGCTTATATGAATGCTGATGGTTTTCTTTTGATTGAAAGACATGTTTTGTTCTCCCTGTGCATATAGTTTCAATGAAAACCCCCTGCAAAATTGATTCATGCATAATATTCAAGTGTAAGTGTTCACTTGTTTACAGATAGCATGAATTTCATGTGAGTTGAAGTTCTGATTCATTGTAGAGTAGGATGTTATGTTGCATAAAGCAAATTATTTACACTGCAGTGAATCAATTTAGCTAAAAGATCAGGTTCAATGTTTTGTGTAAATGTTTTAAATATATGTGGATTGTAGCTTCCAAAGAAGCATTGTTGCATGTTTTCTTGAAATACTTGACAACATCATATATATTATTTAAATTTATATTCAGATAGTGTAAGTTCTTCTTCTGCCATAAAGGTGTTGAGTTTTTGCATTACAACATGGATTTAACTTTGTGGTTTGAGGATACAGCTTCAGTTTTCTATATTTATCATACAAAGTGTAATGTGGATTCAACTTCATTTGTGTATAGTGATTGTACTGTGTTCATATACATGTTCTGCAAGTTTTTAATTTTTTAGTGTTTTGTTTTGGTGTATTGCTGTGTGATATTGTTAAGACTAAAACACATACATAAAACACTTAAAACAACAAACATAGAGATTTTCCTTTGTTTTAAACTGCAGTGAACAAGAACAACAAGATCTAATAATTTTTCCTTTTTTGTTTGTTTTAGGCAACCAAGCTGTGACTCCAAACATCATTGAACTCTTAACTGGGTCTAATTATAAGGTTTGGAGGAGGCAAAATGATACCTACTTCAGCAACAATCATGATCTAGACATAGCCCTCTACCCAAATGTTCCCGACCTTGTCTTAGAGGAAGAGAAACATCAGTACCCTGAGGAGTATAAAGCCTATAACTACTGGCATAGGAAGAACAACTCAGCCAAAAACATCATTAGGGCTTGTATCTTGATCAGATACAGTAGTTGGGACAATTTTTGAGGTGGACTATGCTTATGATTATTTGCAGCTCATTGAGAAAAAATTTAAAGAATCTGACAAGGTTGAGAGTGTAGCTCTTTCTCAACAGTTCAATTCCCTTAAGTATGAAGGAATTGGAAAGGTCAGAGAGCTTTTGTTGCAGATGGAGAACATAGCTCTTAATTTGGCAAACCTGGACATAGTGATGACCGATGAGTACGTTGTAAACACTGCACTACAGTCACTGCCTAACAAATTTGGGCAGCTTAAGACCAGTTACAACACTCAGAAGGTCAAATGGTCTATGAATGAATTCATAGCCATTGCTTATGCAGAAGATTCTAGGATTAAGAAAGAGGATCCTTCCTATGGAGTAGCATCAAAACCTGAGAGTAATGTGAACCTGCAGGTAGGCAAAAACGTACAAATGGAAGAAGAAGCTAGGACCCAAGAAAGTCAGTTTTAAAACCTCTGCAGCTAAGGGAAACTCCAGTAACAACTCTAGTAATTATCATCAGCAACCATTTAAGTTCAAGTGTTTATTCTGTAAAAAGAAAGAGCACATGAAGAAGGATTGTAATGGTTTTAAGGCATGATTAGAGAAGAAAGGTAAGTCTTTCACTATTGTTAATTCCCTTAATATTCTTTCCCTTTATTTTTTAGAAGTTGATTTAATTGACTCTCAGCCAAATACTTTTTGGCTTGACTCAGGCTTTCCATTACACATAGTTAATTCATTGCAGAGTTTAATAAGGAAGAGGAATGCAAGAAGTGATGAGCTTAATATCAAGGTTGGAAATGGAATGCGCGTAGCAGTTAGAGCTATAGGCAGTTTAAAACTTTGTTTAGGTCTAGACTATTTTCTTTTTCTGGATGATGTTCATTACATTCCCTCAATGAAGAGGAATTTAGTTTCTTTTGATCTTTTGGTTGCAAATGGATACAGTTTCTTTTATGAACTTAATGGAATTTAGTTTTTTAGAAATTCATTGTGTGTTGGTTCAGAAAAACGTGTGAATAGTTATTTATAGATTGAGTACAGTGTACCATCACAGTCTATATTTTCTATTGAGGATTCTAATAGTTCAGATACAAACACCACTGTAGGTGTTAAAATAACTTTATTCAATGAAAAATCTGCAATCTTATGGCATAGAAGATTATGACACATATACAAAGAAAGATTAAATACCTTAGGTAAGAATGAAATGTTGCCAGAACTTAATTTTGATGACCTAAAAGACTATGTTGAATGCTTTCAAGGAAAAATGACAGACTTAAACAGAAAACTGCATACAAAAGCAAAAATTTGCTTGACTTAATACACACTGACATCTGTAGACCATTTAGAACACAAACCATATGTGGAAATGTCTATTTCATAACCTGTACATATGATTTTTTCAGGTACTGTCACATTTACCTTTTATCAGAAAAGTCTCAATCTGTAGACTATTTTAAATTTTTCAAAGATGAAGTTGAGCTTCAATTAGGTTTGAAAATTAAAATGGTTAGATCTGATAGAGGGGGAAAGTTTTATGGAAAGTTTATCGAGAGTGGACAAAAGAAAGAACCTTTTGCATTATACCTTCAGGAATGTGGTATAAAAGCTTTGTAATCCACATCATATAATCCTCAGCAAAATGGTGTGGCAGAAAGAAAAAATATGACAATATTAAACATGGTTAGAAGTATGATGTGTGATTCTGGATTACCTAGGTTTTTGTGGGGTGAGGTCTTAAGGACTGCAAACTATATTTGTAATATAGATCCCCTAAAAAATCTTTAGATAAAACACCATATGAATTATGGTGTGGTAGAAAACCTAGTTTCAATCACTGCCATGTGTCGGGCTACAGTGCAGAAACAAGGATTCATAATCCAAACTTGGGAAAACATGATTCCAGGTCAATAAGCTATCATTTTATAGGTTATTGTGATAAGTCTAAAGGTTTTAAACTCTACTCAGCTAAGCATACTCCTAGAGTTTTTAAGACTCATCAAGTAAAGTTTATAAGGGAGTCTGCATTCAATGCAAGTCTTGAAGATTTATCTTCAGATTTCATTGAAACTGAAGAAGTTGAAGAAGACTTAAGAAATTCACAAAATCCTAACTACACCAATCCATTCCCATTAAGATCAGATGTGTCTTCAGAACATTTAAACATATATGAACAAAGAGATCTGGGGGAATTAGAGCCAATATTTAATCAACCTATTTCTGATGTCACATATTCTACAGAAAATTAAAACTTTGCAGATGTTGCCAACATTGTGCTTGAAGCAGGAAATTTAAAAAATTTAAATGCCACTGTACCTAATCTTATATCCCTTCCGAAAAGGCCTGTAATAGATAGAGCTCCTACATTTGGAGGCCAAAGTGACTTTTTGGTATTTTCTCAAGAAATTGAGAAGGCACTGGAGGAAGACACTGATCCCATTACCTTTGCTGAAGAAATCAAAGGTAATGATTCTGGAAAATGGAGAGAAGCCATGGAATGAGAAATTGATTCCATGAGCAAAATTGAAGTATGGGAATTACTTTAGCCTGATAAAAATCAAAAGGCCATAGGATGTAAGTGAGTTTTTAAAACTAAAAGGGATGCAAAAGGAAATATAGAGAAATTTAATGCTAGGCTTATAGCTAAGGGTTTCACTCAAAATGAAGGCATAGACTATACTGAGACATTTTCACCTGTTTCTACAAAAGATTCTTTTAGAATCATCATGGCCTTAGTAGCTCAATTTGACATAGAGCTACACCATATGAATGTTAAGACAATATTCCCTAATGGAGAGCTAGAGGAAACCATTTTTATGAAACAGCCAAAGGGTTTTGTTGAACCAAGACATGAAAATTTAGTTTGTAAACTCAATAAGTCTATCTATGGTCTGAAACAGACATCTAGACAATGGTACAGGAAGTTTGATTATGTCATTTCAAAATTTGGATTCACTAAAAATATTATGGATGAATATGTCTATCTTAAAACAATAGGACAAAGCTTCATTTTTCTTATATTATATGTGGATGACAATCTATTAGCATCCAGCAATATGAGGCCTTTAAAGAATACTAAAATCTTTCTATCAAAGCAGTTTGATATGAAAGATTTTGGGGAAACATCATTTGTTTTAGGGATTGAGATAATAAGAGACAGAAGTCAAGGAATCTTGGGATTATCTCAACATACATATATTTCAAAAGTTTTAAAACATTTTGGAATGGAAAACTGTGTAGCTTGTGAGTCACCTATGTCTAGAGGTGATAAATTGACAAAGAATAAATATCTGAGAAGTGATGCTCAGATTGCAGAGATGAGAGAAAAGCCATGTGCTAAGTTAGTTGGTAGTCTGATGTATGCTCAAGTATGTACCAGACCAGACTTTGCATTTTCAGTTGGTATTTTTTCTAGATTTCAAAGCAATCCAGACATACTACACTGGAATGCGGGAAAGAAAGTTTTAAGAAATCTACAGAAAAACTAAGCATTATATGCTTGTTTACAAAAGAGTGAAAAACTTAGTTTTAGAGGGTTACACTGATTCTGATTTTGTTGGAAATTATCCTAGTTCATCTAATTCTACTTATGGTTATGTTTTTATATTGGCTGGTGGAGCAGTAGCTTGGAAAACAATAAAGCGGGGCCTTACTGCAACTTCAACAATGAAAGTTGAGGTAATAGCATTGTATGAAGGTGTATGTGAGGGACTTTGGATCAGAAAATTTCTTATGGAAACTAAAGTGTTAAAGTCTATAATTTCTGAAAAGTTGACAATTTATTGCGACAATAAAGTTGCTGTGTTCTTCTGTAAAGCAGCAAGAGGTCAATTCATTCTAAACATATAGACTTAAAGTACTATAGCATAAAGAAGAGGGTTAAAGATGGTGAGATAGATGTAGTGAATATTTCTACAGAAAGGCAATTAGCATATCCTTTCACCAAGGCTTTAGCTGTTGGTGTGTTCAAAACACACTGTGAGAACATGAGAGTTTTATCTAGTCTAGATTCTTAAGTTCAGTGGGAGTGTTCACTTAAAAAAGAATAAATTTTGATTGTAGTTCAGTTTGTTATTGTTTCAAGGTTTTAGAATTTTATATAGTTTGTAAATTTTTGATATCAATAAAATTTGAGGTATTTCAGTTCAGATTCATTTTATAAATTACAATTTTTGGTTAAGCTTATGTTTCTGATGCATTCAAATGGGATTTGATTGTCATTAATAGCTGCAGTATATTCAGGTGGATGTTGAGTGCTTAGCATTTGTACTGCACTTGTTACCTATTTACAGTAAACAAACATGGTTCCACTGGTGTTATTGATGTGTTTTTAATTTTGGAGGTTTTTGTTTAAAACCATTTAGTAGGACAAAGGGTATTAATGATACATGAGATGAGATGTATACTTCATTAGCTCTCATTATCATATATGGAGCTCATGTGTGCTGGAGGAGCTGGTGTTATGATTCTTAACCTACTGGTTTGCATAAGTCATTTTGGTTTTGAGTTCTGCATCAGTAAATGTAGCATGATAGGGTTGTTTTTAATTCTGAACTTTAGCATGATGTGATTCATGGCCACTACAATGACTTGTTGATTATAATTTTTGTGCATTAGTGCAGTGAGTTAAGTTCAGTGGGAGATTGCTAGATTGGAACTTAAACTCATGCACATTACTTGGTACTCAAGTGATGTGATCAACTAGTTAGAATCATATTGAATGCTTATTAGATTGCTTGCAAGATTAATACATCAATACTGCAAGTCCTAGTCTACCTTGTACACTGATATGGTACTCTTTATGTTATTATAGAACTTGTATTCTGATAATGGGTAGGAATAAGTTGAACCTATATATAGAAGAGGTGAGGTCCCTGTGTCTCTCCGCAATTTTACATTCAGTTGTATTCTGATAATGGGTAGGAATAAGTTGAACCTATATATAGAAGAGGTGAGGTCCCTGTGTCTCTCTGCAATTTTACATTCAGTTCTTCCCATCAGAGAAGTATCCTGCAGTAGAGAACATAAGCCTTTGCTATCATCAGTTTATCAAGATGCCCATTACCATCAATGCAGCTAGTAAGCTATTCTGCTTCTTTTTGTTTTGTTCATGTTTGAGTCTAACGTGTTTATATGATTGAGACAAACTTCAGTTTATGTTCTTCATACGGTTCGACAAACTCAATCACCACTCACCGGTAAGAATTGAAGGAGTCGACTCCAACATTTGAAGCGATTGTGCGTAATTCAAACATTGATAAACTATTGATCTTTAGTTTTGAGAGAGAAACAACTCAAATGAGAATTTGGTTTTGGTTTAGGCAATTAAATTGACACCCAACAGCTACTTGTGAATAACAATGAAGGAGAAGATTACTTGGAAAGAATTTTATTTAATTATCAGTTGTGAGAAACATCAATATTGATGGTTGGCTATCTTGATGTGAGACCCATTAAAAATCAAAGCTGCTTTGCTGGGAAAATTTGATCCAACCATAGACCATGAGGTAGATGAAGAAAGAACATAACTCAAAGAAGAGTTATTGGAGTGTCAAAGGGATGAGTTGGATTGACAGTCGCATGAAAAAATTTCTCATCAAGGTAGATATATGATACCGAATGGATAGCATTGTTTTAAGTGACATTAGAGCAACTTCCAATAACGTAACTTAAAATTTTCTCATTTTGTTCAAATATATTGCCGACACCTATTTTAGCTATGTACTTTTAAAAATTTGCTCCAATAATGTTACTTGTAATTTAGTTATATTTAAACGTATGGTTGATTTTGATTGGTTGATGGAAAATAGATAAATAATTTACTTAACTATTAATTGGTTTTGCAACCTATAAGGAAATGATTTAATGATAATTATGACTTTTACATTACCTATAATTCATATTTTCGGTATAAGAATAAATGATGAAAACGTGAAATATAGGGATTCCCTATTATAGCTAATGAGATAGGAGATTTGTTGGAGTTGATTTTAAAGAAAAAACCTCATATTTCTACTAAAAATAAATTATAGGACATTTCTACTAAAAATGAATTATATGACAGAGAATTGAGGAATAATTAAGAGAGCGTTAAGGTAGTTGAGTTAATCAAGTTGGAATCCTGTCATTTTTTATGGATCTATTTACAATCAACTTGAGTTCTTAGTTGTAAAATTCGATTAAACTCGCTAATTCTTGGTTCTTTGTAGTCTTAATTTTCTCCGGCCAAGAGAAATCTCTGTCAATGAACATAGCTTAGTGTTTCAAGACATCCCCTGGGAAATGCTGCACAACACATCGGTCGTAAGTCGTAAGTCGTAACTGATGGCAAAGCCTTGGAGCAAATTTGGGATCCATCCGGCATACACATAATTTCATTTTGATAAATTCACATATGAATGCATTCAAGGAGAAACAAAATGAATCTATACAAAATACAAAACAGATCATAGATAGTTTATGCTTTCCCATTTCTAATCCTTTCACTATAAGTCACTGTTCTATGTTCCATGTTTTCTTCTTTACCGTGTAAAACTCCTAAAGCTAACCCTGTTGAATGTCTAGACCAAATGCAGTTCCAGAATGTATACACACTGTCATGATACTTGTGATCTTCACAGACCTTTATCCAATTGACTGAAATGAGGTTCATAGAAGAACCAACACTGGAATCTGTAGAAAATAACAATTATGAGTTCAACCAAAAAGACGAATTTCATTCTATCTAAGACTGTAGATTTCATGTTTCGAACAACCATTTTTATTTGAGTGCCAACAAAATTCAATACCAGGCTAATAATCTATCTGTTGTAGTGTAAGAAATGAGCAAGAGTTATATACTAAACAGAAGGTTTATAGCATTACTAATTTACTGTTGCAAGCTTATATTACAAGAGTAATAGTTATGCTCACCTCTCAAACATCTCTATGTGAGTTCACATCTTGCTAGATTTTGCCCAGAAGAATCCCTTCTTTTTGGTTGAATGATTTTCTGATTGGGCTCGAGCACTCTTAGACCCGAACGAGAGCCGTCTCAAGAAAGGCTTTCCCAAGGAGCTTCTCATGCTGGAACTGGATGCCATCTTAGGACCCTTTCCATGATGTCCACTACTTTTCAAGCGATCAAAGACAGCAGCATCACTATCAAGATCTAGCACCCGGTTTTTTGATCTCCTATTTCTAGCCTTCAAATCTATTTCAGCTTTCAATGCTTTTTCAGTCAACTTATGAACCTGTTTCTCCCCAAAAGTACATACAGGGCAAGCAGGGTCGTACTTGCTGATATCAGGCGTCATATGCTCCAAACACTCGGCATGGTAAGAATGCCCACATATTAACACTGCAACCACAGAAAGCTCATTGGTCACAATAAACTTTTGGCCACTCCACGGTGATTTCTCAACTAAAAGCTTTGAGCAAATCCCACACGTCTGCAAATCAATGGATGGGGAAGATGATATTCTGCTACTGGATCTGGTTATCTTCTCACGGTTAAAACCAAAGGACTCACTATCAAAAGACCAGCTTTCTCTATGAGAGGTGGCCATGAGCTCAGAAAATGCATGCATAGACCAACTATCTGATGACCCACCACGGGAGCCCCTAGCAGAGTCATTGCTCCATGAAGGGAGCGTTACCTTATCTTCAGAAATTGAGTGGTAGCTCGGTGATTTATTTCCCGGAATCCGGCCATCAGATACTTGTCTCGATAGCTGATGTCGAGGAGAACATCGAGGCCACATCAAAGGGGTTGAGCTAGAAGGAGGCAGGTGATATTGAGATGAAAATGGGGATGCTGACAAGGATGACGTTGAAGGCAATGAAACTGATATCTTTGCAGGAGACGGATATGAAACTGCTCGTGATTCTGTTGAATCCTTTGTCTACAATTATATCCACAAACGGAAGTTACATAAAAACCAAAAACATTTACCGACAGCTATGTGGTGCTTAAATTATTGCAGAGAGAGCATCTAGCATACGATATACCTGTCCTATACTTGCATCCATAGAAATGTTTCTTGAAATAGATTGATCTGCCATAGACATATACACACACATCAACAAAGATGTTAAAGCAAAAATTCAGTTACGACATATACTACCATCTAACTATCATATTACTTTGCATTTTATTCCACTTTCCATAGTAGATCAGTTGGAAAGAGGAAACTTAGTATGCAATTTGGATGTAAAAGAAAGATTAGTCACTTTGTATTTGCATGGTATATGATGTGCCCTCAGATGTTACGCGAGATTGCAAGAAAACCCAACCCATGACTGAAATTCACATGATAAGTTCTATAATCCGATAAGTTGCCTTTTTGATAGAAAAGCTGCCATAACTATGGAATATCATCTTCTACTGATAGAATCATCTATTTGATATTTTAATTAAAATTATACAATGGACCACATAATTAAGATTGCTATATAGACAAGGCAATGACCATTAGAAACTGCAAGTCACCCACCAGTCAGAGGACACCAAACAAACCAATCAGGAGTTCCAACATTGCATGTAAGATTGGGATACCAAATTATTGTTTGAAAAATCCATGTTAGCATTAAAATAGCTACTAGGATCGAGAAAAGCATGACTATGTTGGGAACACAATACAAGCGCCTACTTCCATGATCCATTCAAGCTCAAGCTTATATGAGTAGACCAAATCATGAAATCAGAACCAGCAATTCTTAATCTACATGAGAAAGCCTTCAGCTCTCCAAACTACTATGCAATTAGCTACCAAATAAAACAAATAAGAAAAGTAAAACCGAATCTGTTACATTGCTTTAATCAATGGAGTCTGTCCTCAGCTGCTGTATCTCCCATATATAATGTGGTATATTAAAACTTTGACACTGTGACTGTACAATTTGAATTCCACAGTTCTATGTTCCAACCCATCCATATAGCTATATACTTTGTACTTTATTTAAGTATCATTCACTCCTTGTCTCTAAATCACATAGCAGCAACCAAAAGTGAGCAACAATCCTCTTATACAACTTATATTTACATTCACGGACATTTTACATAAAACATTATATCATTTCATCAGTAATATTCAAGAACATGTGGCTCACCACAGTCAAGCTTAGCTTCAAATCTAGCATCCCATAAAATTGGTACATATATACCGACATTTCATCGCTCAGCACTGTGGTTTTGACTACATGCAAATTAACAACTAGAAAACCGTATCTTGCCCTGATTAGCCTTCTTAATATCCAACAGTCTGTGGCACAAGCATGTGCAAAAATATGGAGGAAAAAAAATTACTTTAATCATCCTGTTCAGTTTAGGAAAAAAAATGGTTGAACCTGAACTAGTTGTACCACTTGTACGTTGTACCTTAAATTTCATATCATTAGTGTTTTATACTTTTAATAGATGCATATTTTGTGGGATTAGTACGCAAGAAAGTTATTATAAACGTCAATCCAACCCTTGAATTTTATATCAGGAACCTTGCAAACAAAATCTGGAACCAAGCACAGATATTTGAATCCATAAAAAGAGCAGTAGAATTTACCTGAAGCAGGGGTTCTTGCGCTCCCAGCAGTTCCTTCAGAAGCCAAAGACTTCTGCGTAATCCGTCTTCGAAAATGTTCCAGTGGACTACCCTCCTCAGATACACATGCTGACTCAAATTTAACTTCAGATCCATCATTTCTGCTAACACCATCAGATAACCAACTTACAGAAGTCTCTTCCCCTGCCACCCCAACTCTGTTATCCCACCGAAAGCTCCACGTGGGTGAGTGTCGTATATTACGGTGCAGATTCTCACTATTAGCTCTGTTTGTTATTGTCTTATCTCTAGCAGCGACACAACAAGTAGACCCCATCCTCCAAACACAGTGCACTCTAAACTTACAACAGTATCCCCTCAAGTATAACAACACATGCTCAAAGTCTGAACACAACCGATAAATCACAGCACACTGATCCCCTTAAATAGTTGTTCCTCTGCAATAATAAAACAATTTAAACCATCATGAATATTAAAAGTATATAAAAGATCCTCGTTTAAATATGTTTTCAAACTAATATTCATCTTGACGATAAATTCAGATAAACAAAAAATCTTTCCTCAATTAAAACCCCATCAAATGACAAGAAGGATTACTAGATTGAATCAAATCTCATCATTTTCCAGGCGCACACACTTTGATAACGAAACTGAGGTTAATAGTATTTAACATAAATATACAGAAATTTATACAGAACCTCTCTAGTTCAGTGTATAGCTGGAAGAACTAGACAAAACCAGCTCTTTTATTTTTGCTTTTCCACTTCTTTTTTACTTATTTAATCAACACCCACCGAAACTCAAAACACCGACAGCAAATGAAAACAAAAACTGTGAAAATTGTTTGGAGAGCTCCAGGCATCGATTCAATCTGTTACTCTTTCGGACACTCGAGGATTTAGTCTACCGTCCAATAATTTGAAAAGAAAACAATATCCCCAAAAATAGTAAATATTGAGATAAAAATCAAAAGGATCCAAAGTATTTGCACATCATTCGGAATTCACAGTCAAAAGCCAAACATTTCGAAATCCAAAAACAAACAAAACAAACTTAATCAAAATTAAATCCCTAGGCTCTATAAATTTAATAACAAATCCACTACTACAACTATCAGAGAGTTTCCAATACTAAACGCAACCACAAGCGCACAAAACGCAGACCTGACCTTGACGCAGCGGCGGAGCATTAACACGACGTCGCTCGGTGGCTAGAATCTAGAGAGAGAAACTCTAGAGAGAGAGAGAGAGCGGAAGGCTGCTGCTCCAGTTTGTTGGTTGCAGAAAGAAGGGAGGGAGAGAGAAAAGGTGGGGGTGGTGAAGTCGTTTTTAGGAAGCTTTCGGGGTTTAACGGCGTCGATGAGTGTTTTGGACTTGACGGCGTTTGCTGACGCGAATATTGTGAAACTAAATAGAGGTGGTTCAAATATGATTTGAGAAAAATTCTGCGTCTGACACGTGTTGTAGTGGTTGTCGTATGCAGTAAGCGGAGTGCCTAGTACGCATTCCGTGCTTTTACGTCGTCACAGCAAAGTATCTTGGGAATAAAAAAGAGGAGAAAAATCCCATTCAAAAAAACAAAACAAGAGGAGAAAAAAATCTTAGAAAGAAATTCCTTATTCTCCTTTTTTTTGTTTTGGAATTTATATCTATTTGTATTAACACTACCAACACGTACTGGTACACACCATGCTTGAAAAAGGAACATAAATTACTCTTTCTCGATAGGTAGGAATCCCATGGTGCTTTGATTAAAAAAGGAATCCCCTAGTCATAGATAGGTAGGTGGAAATGAGAAATTATGAAGATCGGGTTATAGCTTGGTAATACGATATTTTACCAAGATAATAATTAATTACATGTAAGCCACCGGCTCAAACTATTTTTCGGTCTACAATGTTTAACAAGGCCTCATTGCGGGTCTGTCAAGATCCGAAAAGTTCAAGTTCGGCTCGGTCTAAAAAAAATTCGTAATAGGCCTGATTCATGGACCGAATTTAGGCTTAGTGTCCTAAGCTCGGCCCAGCCCGAAAGTTCGTTTTATATTTTAATTTCTAACATTTAATATATGGATTACAAAGTTACAATAAGGAAACAAAGTTGTAATCTCTTTACTAGTTCAATCTTCTCTTTATATAAGGAAACATGACTAAGAAATAAGACTACAACAAATTACTAATTTAATCTTTTCTTTATATGTAGTCACTCTTTAAAGTGAGAACAAACTCTAGTGTTTGTTTTTCTCCATACTACACTTTCCTTGTCTACTTGGATAGTTGGATTTACTTTTAGATTCTCAATTGGTCTGCTTGGCCTTAATGAATAAATTTAGTTTCATATAAAAAATATATTTTACTCTTTGTTTTGAAAATACTATATGGATTTTGATTTGATATTTAAGTATTGATCTAATATTACGACTAGTGCGTTGAAAACTTATTTTTTAAGTAGAAAATAATTAGGCCCGGCCCGGCCCGGTTCTAAGGACCGGGATTGAGGTCCACAATTGTGCTTAAAGCCCAGCCTGACTCGACCTGTAATTATTTATTTTCTTAAAAATCCGGCACAGTCCGGCTCAAAGTCCGCAAGACCCGACCCACGGAAGTCCGGCTCGGCCTGCTGACGACCCGGCACGGTCCGGATCGAAGAAACCTTCAATCTTCAATTAATGCAGCTTAATTTATTACACATATTTTTGTATAATGTAAAGAATTTATATAAATATTATATATTTATCCCATGTAAAATGATTTTCTAATTATTATTTTTTTCGAGAGATTCATTTCTTTTCTGTCTTCCTTTCTTTTTGCTGTAGCATATAAAATAGTTTATATGAGTTGTTGGAGAAAAAAATTAGTATTTAAATATAAATATATAGAGTTGTCAGAAACTCTTACCAACTCATAAACACTAACACGATGATTAAATCCACATAATTACCTTAAAATTTGAAGAATTGAAGAAAAATAATGTACATAAAACATTAATACATGTTATATTTTTCTGTCTTATCAGTTATCACTATAAAAACAACGGTTGCTACCAAAATTGTATTAAACCTCTCTTACAAATATTTTGAGGTAGAGAGAGTTGGACAAAAGTGTACAGGTAATTAGTTGGTGAGATAGCTGGGCGGTGCAAGCGTTAACAGCAACACCATGCAAATTTGTTTCTTCTTTGAGCTGTGCGCATGTTAATTATAGTCGAAATGCATGACGGTTAGTCAAACATTGCTTCTTTGCCAAAAAAATACCTCATGGCTGTGTGAGAACTACAGGAATGTTCGTTAACTGAAAGAAGGAGAAAGATGTCTGTTCGGACACGTGTCGACTACATCATACAAAGTGTGAAAGTGGGGGATTGTCAAAGTGGAGCCGTGTGTGGTTAAGACTATGGAGTCATCAAATAATAACTTGGAGAATAGACGTCAATGAGGACTAGTGTGATTTTTATATCATCCAATGGGAAATGGGCATGCGCAATCTCATCAAAGAGTAAAATATCAGATATTAAAAATATATTGACTGTTTAAGATACAGATATTTTGACGAAATTATCGATGAAATATCGTTTCAGTAAAAAATCGACGAAAATTAAGATAAATACATAAAAATTTGTATTGAAACTTTATGAGATTCTTATATAATCAATATGTGTTTTGAAACTTGTAACTTATGTTTTATTGATTATTAATAGAGATTATTTGATTGAACTTTTAGGTTATTGGGGTGGTGAGTTTTGTGCTTTGGATTCAGTGCGATCAACATATATGTAAAGTCAAAATCTTAGATAAATTCAAAAATATTGAGAATTTCGGCGATATATCGAAAAATATCGAATATTTTGAAAAATATCGGGCAAAAAATATTGATATGTAGGATTAATATCGGAAAATCCAAAAAACGGAAATATCACAGAAATATCAAGGATATTATCGATATTTCATTCCTTGAATCTGACGTTTAGGTTTGGAGATCAATTTTGGTAGGGCTGGGATTTTAACCCAAAATGTGAATAAACCCACCCGAAAATTGTCGGTTCAGCTCGGTTTTGAGTTTAAATTGTGATTTTTATTCGGTTCGGGTACTTTAGCAAAAGAATCAGTTCGGACTCGGTTATCGATTTCGAAAACACATAAAACCCGAATAAAGCCGAGAATATATAGACAGTGGTTAGTAACAACGTGGAATGTTTTAAGTGGTTATTTACCTACCCCACCCTCTTTTATTCCATCCCCTCACGTCTTTCTTTTCTACCTTATCTCATCTTCTCTCCCTTCATCCCCTTCTTTGGTCGAACTCTCTCTTATTCTTCCATCTTTTCCGGTTTTTTCAATCTTCTTTTGTTCTCTTATTTCTGCTTGACTTATGCTCTTTGGCGGTTTGACATACACCAAAATACACGTACGGTGTTTCCAATCAAAAAGACGGATTCCAACTTGGTTTTCGACGAACCTCTTTTATCGACGTTGATATTTTAACGGCTTCTCTGGACACAAAAACCGAACGAAAGAATTGACAATCTATGAAACCGAGCCGATAAAAATTGCTCGGGTTTTTCTCGGTTGCAGACTTATAACATGCGAAACCAACCTAAACTAAGTTCTCTCGGTTCGGTTTCGGTTCTTGACTTTTTGTGCGAATATGAAACTGATCCCAGCCCTAGATTTTGAAAAGAACCCCACTATTAGACTGTGATAAAATTTGATAATTTTATGTAACCAAATTCATATCTTACATAAATTGATGAAAAATGTGATGTATAAGGCCTACTTTGAGAGAGTTGTGCTTTGAAAATAATCATTTGTAATTTATAGCTTATAGAAGTTGCATATTATCAACTTCTATAAGTTGCTGTAGTTTATAGATTTTTGGTACAATTTTTGAAATAAGGTACAACTATTTTAGTTTGTCAAACACCTTAGGCATCTTAAAATTTAAGTTAAGCTACAAAAGCTACTTCATAAGTTGTCCCAAACTGGGTCTAAGCCCATGTTTTCCACAGTTTTTACCATTTAGATTATAAACTTTTTTCTATAAACTAAAAGTCATTTGTGTTGTTTGGTAAAACACAAATATTCAGCTTATTCTATAATCTTACATTGTCTAATGTAGATTATGGTTGCCAAATAGCAGCTTCCATAAGCTGTAGTTCTCCACAACTTGGATTCCGTCTTCTTCTACTTTTTTTGGAAGTCAAACTTGGAAACTCAAAAATTTTGGAGCGAGATAATATTCATCGAAAACTAGAATATGCTATTACATATCATCTCGCTATCTTTTTAGGACAGACAAGAAGTTAGCGGTAGTACCCACAAATGGTACATAAGAATATACCTACTCATTACAAAGTTTTAAAACATAGAGCTAGCAAGTATCCTTCTTGATTTAGTACTACTCCACAGATGCTAATGCACACTAATGCCTAAAATCCTAAATACATAGGACATTAATTGAAATAGACAAGCTATAACCTATAACTAGACTTGAAACAGACATCTCAACCTAAAAATAGAAACCCAAACAAGTGACCCGTTAATGTAAGCCCAAAGACAAGCCAAACAAACCATACTGACCAAATCAAAAAATATAGCTGCCATAACAACCGAGCATCACCACCCCTCTCCACTTGTCATCAACCAAATCAGAAGCCCATTCTAGCGTTGTCAGACCCTACGCAATCATTAATGCTGTTAAAAAAATTGTGACATCACTGCCACAAAGATAGATTGCCAACCTCGTAGATCTCATCGACAAACAACCCCAAACGAGCAACAAACAACCCAACAACCGAACTAGTCGACATTGTTGTTGACCAATCAGAGAAATAATCAATGATCTCAATCGATGTTAAACTTCCCATCTGGCAATGGGATTCGGCGGCAAAGGCGTGGCCGGATAGCCATCCCAAATTTGGGCCTCCAACGGACGAGATCAAGATATACAGTAGTCATTGCTCTGTTGCTAAAACTCAATCTCTGGTATTTTACTTACGATGCCTTATGCAGAAAAATCGTTTGCATAAACCATGTCAAATCTAAGAAATAAAATATTATCAAAGTTGATTTGGTTGTTGATGAGTAAAGGCTTTGTTTATGAAACATGTTGTCCTTTGAAAATTTATATTGGTTAAATCATAGTTATAAATTTGAGAAATTTGTTGGATCACCCGTGTTTAACAGTTAAGACGCTTTGGTTATAGAACAATGACAAACATATATCGATTTGGTTTTCTATGTATTACCTTGTTATTCAAAAGAGTCATTTTGTCAGTTTTGGACGTGAAAAAAATATACATATGACACACATGTGCTTTATTTATATGGATATTTTTGTCATTACCAAAGCTAAGATTTGAATGTATCACTCATTTATCATGTTTATGAGGAGGTGATAGATGACTTAAACTCGTTATGTAATGTGAGGGCAATATTAAAAGAGATACTAATAATAAAGCTGCACATACGTTTTTTTAGAAGGTCGCAAAAATTCATTCAAATGTTATAGCAGTACAAAGACTCTATCAAATTACCTGGCCCAATAAAGCGAAGTCTCACACATACTATTATGCTAAAGAAATTCTTAGTACAAAGCCTAAAATAGTAAACCAAGATAGTACATTCATGATAAAAACTCGGTTGCACCATCCCTTAACTAGCTAGGTACCTTATCTATTCATGGCCCACTGCCGCGTCTGGACCTTCTCCTCCAGCTTGGCTTTCCATAGTCTAGTCCCACCACACCAGGTTATGGCGCAACAGAACCTCAACAATATGGGCTTTAGTTGCATCTCTAGCATATTGCATCCTTCCCTAAGTCTCCAGCAAGTTTCTAGCCGCCGATCTAAAGCCAGATAGGTCTAACCCCCCTAGCTTTCCATAGGTCTTAGTCAGATGACCTTGCCCTTGCAATACCCCGACCTTTTTATACAATCATTAATAATTATGAATAATTCAAGTACAACTTAGTGGCTGCAATAAATATTAAGAGGTCTCCGGTTGAATTTTCATTAAATTGACAAAGTTGGTTGACTTCGGGTAGAAGTTGTAGAATTTGTCGAGATAAGTCCGTAGACGCAAGAAATGTCAAAAACGCAGTTACGATGAGAGAATTACGATCAACGAAGTTTATCGGGAATTATTTTTCATAAATGTAAGTGTATCCCTTTTTGGGAAAGTCACTCTTTAGAGGAGTTTGGGTTGACCAAGGTCAACTTTCTCTCCCAATAAAGAGAGAAACGAGTTGAGTCAACGAAGGTGTCGAACGACGACACAGTGTCGTTTGGCCATTTTTGGTTGTGAAACTGGTCAGGTTTGATCATCCTCGTCGCCCTCTTCCTTATTTTGGGCATGGTTTGGGTAATTATGGCATGTGGAGAGAGAATTGAAGGAGGGGATTTTAGGGTTTTCATGGAAAAATCGTCGTCGTCTCCGGTGATAGCTCCGGCCACCTCCGGTCGAGCTTTTGGTAAGGTTTGAAAGCTTTTTGTACTCTATATGTGTTGTTGTATTGGATTTTTTGGTTGCAGGTGAGGTTGGACGAAATCGAACCAATTTTCGTTGAACCAATTTTCGGCCTCCACCGTGATCGGTAGTTGCCGACGTCTTAATAGAGGGGTTTTGCTCCCCTCATCCTCCTAAGTCGTTTTAGGTATCCCTCGAGTCATGTCGTGGCTCAAAGGCAGAGAATCGGCTTCGAAAATAATTTTCGGCCAAAAGGTTTCGGGCTCGATTCCATCCAAATGAGCCGGAATCTACTTAGGGCTCTTTGAAACAGTTTTTCAGGCTCATTAAGAGCTTTCCAATGATGTGACATTTTGCCATCATCAGCAGTGGTCACCAGTGGGTGCATGGGCTTCACGCATAGCTCCTTGTGGCAACGCGTGGCCGAAAAAATATTTCCGGAAATATATTGTGTAATATGTGATTAGGTTCGTATCGACGATACGAACATAATCGTGAGGTTCAATTTGGGTTTAAGCTTCATTGACCTAGTAGGTAGGCAATGGCAACGCGTGTCTCTGCCATTGGTGGTGCGATAAATGAAAAAATTAGGTTTTACTACCAAAATAAGTACTATAGCCGACGACTTTTGAAAAAAATAAGTCGACGACTGTTCAAGTCGTCGGGTATAGGTCACTATACTCGACAACATAATTAAGTCGTCAGACATAGTCAAAACTATACATGATGACGGCTATAGTCATCGGTTATGATATTATAGCCAACGACTACCACCTAAGTCATCGGCTATGGTGATGCAGCTATACCTAACAACCTATAAAGTCATCTGGTATAGTTCTACTATACTATAGCCGACGACTTTAATGAGGTCGTCAGGTATAGTTCCTTTTATACAGATTTGGGCAGCAGCTCGACCATTTGAAAAGAAATCGCCCAAAAAATCCCATATCGCTCTTAAATCGTGGGTGTCGTCGGAAGCTGTCGAAAAAGAGTTCGTGATACTCTTCCGCTATACATATATATAGGTATGTATATATATATGTGTGTGTATGTTAATATTGTTGATTTAGAGTTGACTATATATATAGATATGAATGAATGTGAAGATTTAAAGTTAATTGTTGTGTTTTAGTTGAGTTGAATTGATTTTGAGTGAATTGTTGATATATATATATGTATGTGTGTTAATTTGTAATTAAGAATATATATAGAAGAATTAATATAATTAATTTGAGTTGTTAATTTGTGTTGATATTGTTGATGTTGAGGTGATCAATTAATGTTGATTTTGAGTTGAATTCAATGAAATTATGTATATAAATATGTTAATCGTTGATATATATATATGTATGTGTGTTAAGTAATTTGTAATTAAGAATAGAAGAATTAATGTAATTAATTTGTAGGTTAAAGAGATTTATAGATATAATGTTGAATTTTTAATCAGTGCATGTATATATTAATTTATGTATATATAGTAGGAATTTTGAGGATGGACAAGAGTTGAATTTTTCTTCCAAAATGGGATCGAAGATATGGCGTTGGAATATGAAATTTTGTGGAATATGTGTAATGCGAAGGAGAATACAATTCATTATTACCCGTGTACGCAATGTTAGTGTTGCAGCGATTTGGTTCGTTTTTCCATTAATATATTATGGGAGCACCTGAAGAAAAACTGGTTTTGGGATAAGTACACATGTTGGATTTATCACGATGAACATCATTAGCAGGTCTGCATGTTCATGGGCAATTTTTTGAGAGGGCCAGTACATCCAATGAATCAACAAAGAGGTTGTTCAACGATGTTTTTCCTTATGAGAGCGGTGTATATACTCAAGTACAAGATATCTCTGCCAATGTTGAGGGTTTCCTTTTTATTGAGCCAGTCTAGCAATTACCCAGAGATGTCAACATTGCCGGTATTGACAAGTACAACAAGCTGATTACCTTCCAACAGACCCCGTTGTATAATAGGTGTAACAAGACAGTTCTTGAACTGGTCATGGGAATAATGAAGATCAAAGTGGAGAACAAATTGAGTGTCAAAACTGTTAATGCTTATCTGGAGTTGACAGCTTCGGCGCTACGCCCTGGTCATCGTCTGCCTACCACTCATCGTAAGGTGCGACATATCTTGAAACATCTTGGTCTTACCTACATCAAAATCCATGAATGCATATATGATTGTGTTCTCTTCTGGGGTAAAGATGCTGAAGGGAATGATCTTGAAAACCTTGATGCATGTCCGGTATGTCAGACCGATAGGTATAAGTTGACTCCTGCAGGGAATAAGAAAGTTGTATAGGTACTTTGGTATTTCCTGCTGATTGATAGGCTGGAACAGTTGTTCATGTCTGCACACACGGCCAAAGCTATGAGATGGCACGCGGAGAGGGATTTGCCTGATGATTATACCCTTATACACCCTGCAGACCGAGAGGCTTGGAAGCACATGGTTAATGAGTTTTCTCATTTTGCATCAGAGGTCCGAAGTTTTTGGCTCAGGCTCTTATCTAACGGATTCAACCCTTTTGGCAACATGAGTCTTCGATACAGTGTATGGCCAGTTATTTTGGTACCGTACAACCTTCCTCCATGGATGTGCATGAAGAAGGAATACAATATGCTAACTATGATAATTCTAGGGCTTGGTTATCTAGGAAAGTGTCTCAATTTGTATATGAGACCCTTGATTGAGGAGTTTAAGTACTTGAGTAACGTTGGTCATCCTATTTATGACATGTACAAAAACGAGATGTTCCAGATGCATGTCATGCTTGTTGGCACCATCAGTGATTTTTCTGCCCACGGGATGTTATCGGGCAACGTTACCAAGGGATACAGGGCTTGTCCAGAGTGCATGACTATTGATTGCAGCAGTGCTCATTGCAGGAAGATTGTCCAAATGTGTCACCGTTGTTGGCTTCCACATGATCTCCCATTTAGGGAGGATAAGGAGGCATTTGATGGCACTGTAGAAACAGGAGTGCAACCCAAGAGATGAACGGGAGATGAAATTTTGGAAGTGCTGAATGAATATGATTTTGGGAAGCTCAGCAATCATCCTGATGTAGTGGTAGCAATACCTCCCATACCTGACCGGTATAAATTCTGGACGCATAAAAGCATATTTTGGGATCTTCCGTACTGGTCCAAGTTGCCCATCAGGTACTTCCTAGATGTTATGCACATTGAGAAGAATGTCAGCGAAAGTGTGGTGGGCACAATGCTAAATTGGGAGGGGAAAACTAAAGACGGCTTTAAGGCACGCATTGATACAAAAATAATGGGTATACAAAAATATTTGTGGTTGAGAGAAGGGAAGAAAAAAATGCCTCAAGCTCCTTACACCGTCAAACCTGACCAGAAGAATGAAATTTTTAGGTGGATGGGTAATGTTAGGTATCCTTCAGGCAATGCATGCAATATAGGGAGGTGTGTTAACTTCCAGGACAATAAGATGAAAGGATTAAAGAGTCATGCCTGCCATATACTGCTTCAACGTCTCTTCTCTGTTTTCATTCAATCATACCTATCCCGTCAGGTGGTGGAACTGTTAGTAGCGTTGTCAAGATTCTTTCAAAAGTTATGCACTAGAGAAGTGAAAAAATCAGACTTGGGGGAAATGCAATAGGACATCATTTTTATCATATGCAAATTCGAGAGGATATTTTCCCCAATTTTTTTTGACATCATGCCTCACCTTATGATCCATCTTCCCGAATAGTTGTTGTTTATTGGTCCAGTACACTACACTTGAAAGTATCACATGGAAAGGTACGTATGATTCAACATCTGATAAATTGGCATGATTCTTTTATATAATTATGTATTTCCATAATCCTCACATGCACATTACAATTTGATAGACAACTGGGGGACTACAAAGGTTATGTGGCCAATAAATCCGCACCTGAAGGGTGTATAGTTGAAGCATATCTTGCGCACGAGTGTATAATTTACACCAAGATGTATTTGGGAGCGTTAGAGGACCCTCTACAACATATGCTGGTAGATGAACCCCAGTTCGATCTTTCTATCCTCTCGAATGAAGTTGAAGTATATGGTTTGTTGCCAAAGTCGTACAAGTTGGAACCGTATGAGCTAGTCATTAGCCACTGGTGGGTATTGATAAATTGTCCAAAAGTTTAATACTGGAAAAACATCCATCTAAACTGCCATGCGGTTGCCGGTGATCTTGAGTACAACAATAGGGAGTTTGCAAACTATTTTGGCGGCTGGGTACGTGTTTCAAATTGATTTACTTCTATATATTCATAAATCAATGTGGAGATTATGAGTTAATGGTTGCTGTTTTTATCTTCAGATGAACCATGTACAATGTGATGGTAACCCACACTGGTCACACGAATTGAGGCTTTTGGCGATGAAACCGATAACTTTAAGAGTGTATCTGATGTGTAAGGTCAATGGCGTGCAATTTATATGTCAACATAGAGACGATAGACGGAGAACAAAGAATTCTGGGGTAATGGTGTATGGTGGACAGAATAACATTGACTATTACAGTGTTCTCCATCAGTGGTTAACTAATTTATGGGAGGGCATGACCGTGCACTTTTTTAAATGTAGATGGTTTGATACTAACCTTGAGAACACAAGGACCAATAAATACGCAATTTTTTCGGTGAATACTGCTGCAAGATGGTATGAGGATGACCCTTTTGTTTTTGCCACATCGGTAAAACAATTGTTTTATCTAGATGATCTTGTGCACAAAGGGGCGTGAAAAATAGTCAACCATGTTGTTCCTAGAAACATATACAGTGCTACTACACTTGGTTAGGCCGACGATATTGAAGAAGTGACTGCATACCAAGAGCCGAACGCAATTGGTATTCCTAAATCCTCTACAATTCTCCTAAATAATGTGAGACCCGGTAGTGTGGTTCGACTTCCGTGGGCGGATGCAAGTCTTATTGATGTCATTCCAAATGAAGACAACGAAGACTCTGGTGACGAGGAGCGGCACATATTACCGGAAATTAACTCTGACACCAATCGAGACTCAAGTTATGATTCTGATTATGAGCCTTAGTTAAACATGAATGTTTGTTAATTAATTAAATGTGTGGGTTGATCATGAGGATACTTTTGAAATGTTTGCTTCATTTCTGTTCTACTATTAGATAACCAGGTGTTACCGCGAAACAAGTGAATTTTGGCAATGAGGCATGTGTTTAAATTTTTTTACATACTATACCTGAAGACATGCACATAAGTCATCGGGTATAGTTAATATTTTTTTTTAAAATCATACCTAACGACATTTGTGAAGTTGTCGGCTAAGGCATACCCGACGACATTCATTAAGTCGTCGGGTATAGTTCCACATTATAACCAGAAAACCCTGCCCGAGCCCTCACTTCTTCGGCCTCTCCTCCTCTCCCCAAAATCGCCCCATGCCAAACCCCCGGAATCCCTCCCCAAACGTCCCAAATCGCTAGAAATTAACGCCCCCGAATTGGTCTCCCTCTCTCCAAAACAGGTTCTCTCTCTCATTCCCCCCCCCCCCCCCCCCCCCCCAAATTTTAGGGTTTTAGCTTTATTTAGGGATTTTAGTTTGATCTACCTTGGATTATGTGAATGTGTATGAGTTTTGATTATGGGTTATGGATTTTGTGATTAGGTTATTAGATTGGGTTAATTGAATCTGTGTATGGAATTTGTGATTGAGTTATTGAATTTGTGAATTGTATGGAATTTGTAATTAGATTAATTGAATTTGTGAATTTTATGGAATTTGTGATATATGGAATATGTGATTATTTTGAGGGAATATTATGTGAATTTTGTGTGAATATATATGTGATTTATGTATAAATTTGTGAATTTTGTGATTTATGTATGAATTTTGTGCTTTATGTATGAATTTTGTGAACTTTGTGATTTAGGTATGAATTTGTGGTTTGAAATTTTGTGATTTATGTATAGTTTAATTTAAATAGAGTTTAATTAATTATGGTTTAATTTAGGGTTTAAATAATTAGGGATCATGAATTGGTTAAGTCGTAAGAGTTCGAAGGGCTCTTTTAAAGGAACCAGGTCTTATCGTCCGCCTCTATAAGTAACACTTATAGTGGCCCGATGACCTCTCGATACCTTCAACTGCTTCAGCAGCTGCAACAAGATTTAGGGGTCCGCCGACCCGCCTGCACGAGGCTGCTCTTCAACGAAGGCGCCACTCCCTCGTTGTAGCCGGCCGCATGTACGGGTCCCATACATTCAGGTGTCCGTATGCCTCCGATCTCCCTACCAACGGCACCTACTCCCTCGTCGTAGCCCGTCGGCCTCTAATGCAGGTCCTTAAGATATTTCCTCCACGGGGATACGTGGTGGTCCGCCGCCGCACCTCTTCATACCCGATACGATACCATCCATACCTGCGCTCGATGATCAGGGAGTGCCCATTTTAGGACAGATTGGTTACACTACCCCAGAAGAGGCATACTTCTATGTGCCGTTTGATACACCTCTATATAGTGCGAGGGTATCAAATACATCAACGTCCGAATCGGGTAAATATTACCAAACTTAATATTTAATTTGAAACTCATTAATACATAATGAGTATACCGCTTAAGTGCTTATGTCAAAAAAAATTCCCTTCTGTTAGCCGACACTGACGCTGGAAGTAATGCAAAAAGAATACTAGAAGCACGATCAGCGGTAAGCTACTCGACAAGGTGATCAAGAACAGTGGGAAAGTGGTCATACATACCAATTCGAATGGAGACGTGATAGTGTGAAAGAATACTCGGAAGTACGCCGATATGGTAGGGAGTATAATACGGGACAAAGTGTGGGTTCTATGGGGAGAGTGGTCATCTGTGCCACAATGTGTGAAGGACCGTGTGAATAATGCATTGTCGGTAAGTTAATTATATATTCATTATGTATAATTATCCTTTATATATTCATTATGTGTGCCTACCATTTATATATTTATTTATATATACATTGCAGCTGTGGTTTATTGTGCCGGAGGAGTTCAAATACATGTGGGAATTTGAGGTGCAAGGAAGAAGGTGATGAGATATGGAGTTAAATTTTAGACATTTTGTTGATCATGTATTGTCAATTTATAACATATACCTCTCATATATAGGTACAAAGAGTGGAAGAGTAAGCTCAAACGACACTG